>CAKJTW010000030.1:0-1250000 GCA_917880005.1 Nanger dama
GAGTCTTGCACTAATGCTGGACTTTCCTATGTCGTTCTTTTTCTCCCCTTTTTCAGCTGAATTCCCATCTTGAGCAGGGAGGCTCACCACGTCTACTTACTTGCCCTGGCTGCTAAGATCCACACAAAGGAGCCTAAGGCAGGGCACCCTTCAATATTCAAGTGGGCGTCGGTGGCCTAACGTAGATGGTTCAAACCTCTTGTCTTGAGGTTTTATTGGTCTTCCCCATAAACCAAGTTATTCAGCTTCCCTTTTCTCCACCTAAATTTCCTACTATAATATTTCTTCCTAATCTAATCTATATCTCTAAATAAATAAGTTTTTCCTCGCCTATCCATCTCCCTTCGAATCACCCTGGATCCACCACAGCTGGACCTCGGCAGCAAATATTTTCTCTAATCTTCAGGCTGCCTTTTCACTTTGTTGATTGTTTACTGCAACATGTGGAAGCAGTCTGGATTTAGAATCTTGAGATCTTGGACTTCAGGCTGATATGATGAGATGAGACTTAACTAACATGAAAGTTTTTACCTTCACCCTCTGAGAGTCCTGAGATGACTTGTTTACAAGTTGGCAACTTCACTTGTTAGACATTGTCTACAAAGCCCTGTATCTACACGGAAAAGGAAAAAGACCCCAAGGGCCCCTCTTATAGCCATACCTACAAGGCACAATTCATTCAAGTTCAGCCATCTTGGACCCTCCTTAAAAGCCCCCAGCAATATGCTGATTACCAAAGAATGACCTTGATTCATGCCACTTGGAATAGAAGAATCATTCAGACATATTCTGCCTAAATTTATATGATCAGATACAGGACAGTGAATGGAAAGATGCATGCCTGTGTGTGATTATATCAAAACATATACATAAACAAATGTATCCTTTCTGATAATCAAGTACTCATCAATGTATTGTTTTTATACATACATGATTTTTTTTACATATAGACGAATACATGCAATTCAATACAGAGTATATAATGTTGAATATGTATATACAAGTGGTCACAATCACATGAGTCTGGATACAGATCTGAGTGTGCAGAAGCATACACAGTTGTGTATTACTGAATACAGACCGATGAATGTTTGGATACAGACATATGCCCATGGCTTTGAAACTTATGCTTTAGTTCAGGCCAGCAAAAGACACTAAGACCTTTCTGACCAACAGTTGATTGAAAACATGAATCAAATGTATATAAAAAATACTCTTTTTCAAAAGGAAGCCAAAAGCAAGATTTGTCTTTACTTTTAGGACATGATTACAACTTTTCTTGAGCTATCAGTTAATCCTTCATGATATGTATTTATACTAGATAGGAAAACAAAATACTAAAACATGCCAGTTTCTTCAGAACAATTATGTTGTGCTATGACGTGCTGGACTTCCAGTTGGTAAAGAACCTGCTTGCAATGTAGGAGGCCCTGGTTCAATTCCTGGATCAGGAAGATTCCCTGGAGAAGGGATAGACTACCCATCCAGTATCCTTGGGCTTCCCTTGTGGCTCAGCTGGTAAAGAATTCACCTGCGATCCTCAGGTCAGAAAGATCCCCCAGAGAAGGGAGAGCCCTAACCATATTTAACAATGACATGCTAAATATGTTTTTATGGAAATTTTTAAACTTTACAAAATGACCCTAAAGCTTACAGGATAAGGAAATTGTGAGAGAGGAGATGGACAGAGGAGAAAGTGCCTCAGAATTGAACATCTTAGATGGTGTAAAACATGACCTACTAAGTAGAAACCTTTCAAGCTATGTGAAATGGATCATTATGTTGACAGACTATTTTACCTCTTTAGGGAAAATAGACTTACATGTTTGCCCATGACAAATGAAAATAAATTCTAGATGGATTAAAATATAAAGTGTTTTTTGGACTTTCCTGGTTGGCTCAGCTGGTAAAGAATCTGTTTGTAATGCGGGAAAGATCTGGGTTCGATTCCTGAGTTGGGAAGATCTGCTAGAGAAGGAACAGCTACCCACCCAGTATTCAGGCCTGGAGAATTCCATGGACTACATTCCATGGGGTCACAAAGAGTCAGACATGACTTTCACTTTCATAAAGTGTTTTTAAAAGTTATTTTTTAAGTGGTTAAAGTGTATGAAATCACTTGAAGGAAATGGAATTTTCCAAAAGTGATATGGTAATAGAAATATAAAAGCAAAAAATATTAAATTAGCACATTTATTTTAAAACCCTCGTAATTATAACTATTGGAAAATTATGATTTGGTGTTATTCTATGTAAAATTTCATTCCTTTAGATTATTTTTATAAACATGCCCTTGTTATTAAATTTAAATCTTTGAAACATTTTTCTTCAATCTTAAGATGTTAAGCAATAGAAACAAAATGATGTATAAATAAAGTATCTTGCAGATAGAAAAATTGTATCTATACTTCAAATATTAATAAGTGTGTTTGTGTGTGGGTAATTTATATTTTATTTATTTTTTTCTGAAATCTGTAACATAATAAAACCCTATTAATTCTGAAAAAGATTGCATTATTTTAGAGAGAAATATGGTAAAATCTTCCCTTAATCTAATAAATTAACAGTGTTAACTATGTAGCTTAACTCATCATAGAGAACATAAATCTATAGTCTCAAAGAGACATTTTATACTCCAAAACTATATGTACTTCCCCCAGGAAATCATGGAAATCATAAAAATGCATTTCAAACAAATATGTATTTTGAACTAGGGAAATTTTGAAAATATTAAAGTATATTTTCACCATTCAAATTAGTCAATAAGAGATCTTTTCATCATACCCAAGTTATTTAGTCTAAGGAGATACTACAGTTAAAAATCACACATTGCTTTCCTGAGAAGAGCAATTTTTTCATTAAAAATAGGTGACATATTTCCGTATGGCCTCATTTTCTTCTTCTGATCCAGAGCTTTTTCATGGCATTTTGCATCTCACTGCTTCTCAGAGTATAGATTAGAGGGTTCAGCATAGGAGTGACAATGGTGTAAAACACAGCCAAGGATTTATCAATGGGTAAAGTGGAAGGAGGTCTCACATACAGAAAAATACAGGGCACAAAGAAGAGGACCACCACAATGATGTGGGAGCCACAGGTGGACAAGGCTTTGCGCCTCCCTTCCTGACTGGGATTCTTCAGGAGCGCAGGATGACCCCGTAGGAGATGAGTAACAGTGTGAAGAGGACCACACAGATGGCGCCGTCATTAGCCAGCACTGTGAAGCCAATAATACGGATGTCAGTGCAGGCCAGTTTTAACAAGGGGTACATGTCACATCCGAAGTGGTCAATGACATTGGGGGCCACAGAAAGGAAGGTTGTAAACAAAGAGAATATGAGTGATAGCATGTAAAAACCCACCAGCCCAGGCTAACAGCAGTAACAGAATACATACCCGTTGATTCATGATTGTCATATAATGCAAAGGTTTGCAGATGGCCACGTAGCGGTCATAGGCCATGACAACCAGGAGTAAAATCTCAGCACCACCAAATAAGTGCTCTGTAAAAGTTGGATCATGCAAGCTTGGAATGAAATGGTTTTTTTCACATGTACTAAGTTTGTAACCATATTTGGGGTGACTGTAGTAGAATAAACAGCATCCAATAATGATAAGTTGCCAAGAAAGAAGTACATAGGGGCGTCCAGGTTGGACTGACCACCACAGTCAGGACAATGAGGAGATTGCCCGCCATAGTCACAGTGTAGATGAGCAAAAAGATGACAAAGAGGATTTTCTGACCCTCGGGGCTCTGAGTGAGCCCCAAAAGGACAAACTCAGTTACATTGTTCCTTTGTTCCATAGGTCTTTCTGCATCTTTTATTTCAGAGTTCAGGACAACATTTCCTATACATATAATTACTATGACTGACATTCTGATGTCTTAAGATAGTCTGTTCATTCATTCAACAAATGAGCAGTATGGTTCTTATATTTTCAGATATTACTAATATGATCAAGGCTTATTAAAACATCATCCTTAAACTCAAAATCTTGTACACTAATGGAGAGGCAATTAATTGGAGACATTTGTGGGAAAAGGATACATCATTAAAAAAAATGAGGTGTCACTATTAGCTTTCCATCTGGAAGCTAATTATTGTACATATAGCTAATATCTATTAAAAGTTTAAAAACTGATTAAAAGTTTAATAAAAAGGTAAAGCAAGATTTACTTTTATTTCCTATCCATTTCATAAAGGAAGTACACGTCTTCATTCTAGGGTTGGAAGAATATTCTTAACCAGTCCTTGAAATCTCAAATAGGTTTATTTGACAATTTCATGTTTTTTAAGGATTTAGGAAATGATACCAAATCAGCAGTAGATGAAATGTTTGAAGAAAGACTTACATACTGGATGATATAGAGAGTTATCCTCTAATGAAGAAAAGATAAATATAAAAGTATGAAATATGGAATAAAATATCAACCAAAAAATTAACAAAAGATGGCTTCTAAATGGCCCACAAACATGACAGGAGGCCTAAGCCCAACTGTGAGCAAAAAAAAATGGACTTTAAGTCAAGGTTTACTTATTACAGTGTTTGTTCCAGTACTTGAGGCTCATTCAGTCAAGGTCTACAGGTGTTACTTCATCTTTTAATTAACACACAATGTTTAGAGAAAATATTCATTAAAACTATTATCAGATTTATATATCTCTACCCATGAAACTATCCCCCAGATCATTACCTTTGAAACTAATTTCTAAGGATACTCTATCTCCAAGTAGGTAATTTTATTCCAGATCATTATTATATGAAATTATTCAAAAGAAGTATTACAGAGCAGAATCAATCAATTGAATCAATGCATTTAATAGTCATAATGGAGTTCTAACATGACTTATTATGAAAATCAGAAAGGAAAACTCCACAGGACTGAATTCTAACCCCTTCCTGGGTTTCCCTGATGGCTCAGTGGGCAAAGAATCAGCCTTCTGTGCAGGATACACAGGAGGTGCAGGCTCAGTCTCTGGGTCAGAAGATCCCTCTGAGGAAGAAATGGCAACCCACTCCAGTAGTCTTGCCTAGAAAATCCCATGGACAGAGGAGCCTGGTGGGCTACAACTGAGTGGTCCCACAGAGTTGGACATGACTGAGCAAGTAAGAAAGCTCGCCTCACCAACATACTCTTGCAAAATTGAAAGCCTCGTTCAGAATTTTGTTTCTAAATATGCTTCCTGGGTTACTTGCCTATGAAGAAAGCTGTTCAGTCCCTGTTCTGGGCTCTGGCCCTTCTTGCTTGTCCTTCAGGCACTGATGCTGTCTCTGGTGATGCAGAGAGTAAGATTCATGTAGCCTCACAGCAACTTGAACTGCTTCCTTGTGACCAATGCTTTCCATGATTGCAGAAAATCAAAGTCATCTCAGTTATTCTTAAAAATTACTTTCGAATTACTGAGATTTTCCAAAATGAATATGAGCATTCTGTTTCCTAAGGAACTCTGAATGTTGATTGTGAACAGAAACTCATAATGTTCACTTTTGGCTGGATATGTCCTGATAATGTGTTAACCAGACAGAGAGAAAAACTTCAAACTATGTGTAAATTGTTTATAATAAAGTATTTTGAATATTTAATAAAATATTTTGTTTGCACTTATAGCATTCAAAGTTAAATCGTGAAAGAGCTGTTGCAACATTTTGATTCTGAATAACTTACTGTCCTGTCTTCATACAGTGTTTTTGAACTTTAGTGTTCCTGAAGGATGGTGAATAATTTCATATACAAACTTTATTGTTCTGAATCCATCATTTCAGTTCCGGAAGAAGCCGGTCATGTGGTTACTGTTGTAGACAAATGCGCTGCAGGTCCTGGCAAAGGGCTGCAAGCACTTCCTCTGCATTTAAGTGCAGCACATACTACTGAGTCATTCAGTTCCTGCATCTCCAAGTATGATTTTGTCTAATTAAATTCACTGGGACCTTAATCATAATTCTGAGGGTAGATCTCCAGAGATGGTACAAGAACAATCACCATGTGAAAGAAGACTTATAAAATTCTGCCCTCTGGGAAAAAAACCACGAAAAGAAAATTTAGGTCATATCACCAAAGGGGAAATTCAAATCTGGGCAGAAATGAAATATGTGAAAACATTCTTGTGAAATTATGTTCTTCAAAACAAGAAAATCTTTTTAAGTTTAAGCTTTGTCTTTTGAAGATGATATCTGGAACTAATTTCCAATCATGAATGTTATTTCAAATGCAGATAAAATCTGTCACATAATTCTCAGACACACAATTGATAGAAAATTTATCAGTTTTAGTATCATACTAGGAAAAGAAAAAGTATTTTGGGGACTGTTCCATCTCAAAGTGTTCATGGGGCATCTACCAAAGTAGAAAATACCTAAGGCCATGACACAATTTGCAATATATTTCTATGAACTTAAATCATAAAGCACATATGTACTTTAAATAGAAATTTAAAACAAAAGTATAATATTTTCCAATTATTTAGCCTAAAATCACTCATGACTATTTTCAAAAATATATTTTCAACAGAAACATTATGACATCAGTCAGTTCACTTCAGTCTCTCAGTCATGTCCAACTCTTTGCAACACCATGGATTGCAGCACGCCAGGCCTCCCTGTCCATCAACAACCCCTGGAGTTCACTCAGACTCACGTCCATCAAGTCGGTGATGCCATCCAGCCATCTCATCCTCTGCCGTCCCCTTCTCCTCCTGCCCCCAATCCCCCAGCATCAGAGTCTTTTCCAATGAGTCAGCTCTTCGCATGAGGTGGCCAAAGTACTGAACTTTCAGCTTCAACATCAATTGTTCCATT
Organism: Nanger dama; assembly: GCA_917880005.1. NCBI lineage: Eukaryota > Metazoa > Chordata > Mammalia > Artiodactyla > Bovidae > Nanger > Nanger dama. The sequence continues at coordinate 6,799 of CAKJTW010000030.1, forward strand.
GAACATCCAGGATTGATCTCCTTTAGGATGGACTGATTGAATCTCCTTGCAGTCCAAGGGACTCTCAAGAGTCTTCTCCAACACCACACTTTAAAAGCATCAATTCTTCGGCACTCAGCCTTCTTCACAGTCCAACTCTCACATCCATACATGACCACAGGAAAAACCATAGCCTTGACTAGACGGACCTTAGTCAGCAAAGTAATGTCTCTGCTTTTGAATATGCTATCTAGGTTGGTCATAACTTTCCTTCCAAGGAGTAAGTGTCTTTTATTTTTATGGCTGAAATCACCATCTGCAGTGATTTTGAAGCCCCAAGTCTGACACTGTTTCCACTGTTTCCCCATATATTTCCCATGAAGTGATGGGACCAGATGCCATGATGTTAGTTTTCTGAATGTTGAGCTTTAAGCCAAATTTTCACTCTCCTCTTTCACTTTCATCAAGAAAGTGAAAAGCTTTTTAGCTTTTCCTCTTCACTTTCTGCCCTAAGGGTGGTGTCATCTGCATATCTGAGGTTAGTGATATACATGTATATAAATGTATATAAACATTATGATATACATGTATATAAAAACTATATGAAAAATATTTATGAAAGATATATATTAATATATATAAAGGACTATGTATAATACATTGCAATGTGTATAAATTATCTGGATACAGCTAACTGTGTGATTAGAGAGAATTTTATAGATTGAAATGCAAATATTAGAAAACAATAAACACTTTAAAGAATGAACTAAGCTTTTGTCTCAAAATGCTAAGAAAGAAACTTTAAAATAAACATAAAGAACATTGTAGTGTGGAAAGTGTTGAGAAGCCATACATTATTAAAAGAGTAATTTATATAAAGAACACCAGAAATTGATCCTTTGAATATTCAATAAATTATAATTTCTAGCCAAATGGACAAAGAAAAATAAGAGAAAAACCAAATTATCAGAATTGAGATTGAAGCAAGGGCCATCATTGCAGGTTCCACAAGTTTTAAAAAGACAACAAAATGATATGATAAAAGAATGTATGGCAGTTAACTTGTCCAAGAAAAGAAAATAGACCATTGCTATGAAAAGCACAATGATCTAAACACACATTGAGAAATAATTTAAAACTGGGATAACCTAAATGCAAATAAATTGAATGTTTAGAGTCCTAACATTCTCCTGCAAGATAGTTCATTCCCATGGAGGTTTAATGAATATTACATGACAACTAATCAAGAAATAACTTGTTACACAACACTTTCATAGAAGTAACGAAGCAATGTACTTCCTAATGCATTTTATGCACCCAGCATAACCCTTACACCAGCATGACACAAGGGCATCAAGTGGAAATAATTAGATTAATAGCCCCCATTAGCAAAGACACAAAATTCTGAGCAAACTACCTGTTTTGATTCCTTTGGGTGTTTTCTTTGAGGATTTTTTTTTAATATATTGCTGATACAGGTCTTGAAGCTGGTGCTGGGTTATGCTCAGTCTAGAACTAGTCACATCCCACAACTAATGAAAATGTTTCTAAGTATTCAACCAACAGCACTGCCCCTGAGAACTATGAGGTTTTCCAGCTAATGAGAGTAGGCTCTCTTCCTGGCCTAGCTTGAAAACCAAGCACTCTTCTCTCTAATTCATCTGGGTAAATCTTTGCCCAGCCCCAGGTATTTTCCTCAGATGCATGCACAGATCAGTTCTTTGATGAATACTTGGAATGTATCCCTCTTAGCTTTGCATAATCCTCTCTCCCTTTCTCTCTCTCTCTCGCTCTCTCTCTCTCTCTCTCTCACACACACACACACACACACACACACACACACACACACCCTCCAGGACTATAGATGTGTTTTCTGCTTTAGTGTCCTTGACTGTAAATTTCAGATTCTCAATTCAGAGGCAGTATCAGGATCTTTGGAGATATCCCTCTCTGTGCCACAACGTGGAAACTTTTGTTATTGTTGTTGTTCAGTGTCTCAGTCATGTCCAACTCTTCGTGACCCCATGGACTGCAGCAGCCAGGCTTCCCTGTCCTTCACCATTTCCTAGAGCTTGCTCAAACCCATGTCCATCGATGACGGTGATGCCATCTAACCATCTCATCCTCTGTTGCGTCCTTCCTCCTCCTGCTCTCAGTCTTTCTCAGCATCAAGGTCCTTTTCAGTGAATTGGCTCTTCACATCAGGTGGCTAAAGTATTGGAGTTTCAGCTTCAACATCAGTCCTTCCAATGAATATTCAGGATTGAGTTCCTTTAGGATTGTCTGGTTTTATCTCCTTGCTGCCCAAGGGATTCTCAAAAGGTTTCTCCAGCAGCATAGATTGAAAGTATCTAATCTTTGGTGCTTAGATTTCTTCATGGTCCAACTCACATTCGTACATGACTACTGGACAAACCATAGCTTTAACTCTACAGATCTTTGTTGGCAAATTTATGTCTCTGCTTTTAAGATGGTGCTAGGTTTGTCATAGTTCTCTTCCAAAGAGCAAGTGTCTTTTAATTTCATGGCTGTGGTCACCATCTGCAGTGATGGTCACCATCTGGAGCCCAAGAAAATAGAGTCTGTCAGTTTCCATTTTTTCCCCATCTATTTGCCATGTAGATGCTAAGTAACACCAAAATAGAATTACCAGCATCTGAGAATCCTGGGTAAGTCCCATTAGAATGAATTCAGCCACATTCATCCTGTCTTCTTTCATTTCAATGCTGCTGATGAATTCAGAAGTGAGGAATTTACGTTAAAAATAGTTTCCTGACAGATTAGAGGAGAATGGCTAGAGTAATGAATTATGCCACTTGACACTGCTGCTGATCATAGAGTTGCAACGTCTGTCTATTGTCTTTTCCCTTCACTATCGACTCTGTTCTCTTCACCTTCCACTAACTTCTCAACTGATTTTAGTGGCTTAGCTAGAGGTATAGCCCAGAACTTTACCCCTGCAATGTTTTATCACGTCTTCAATCTACCCAAAATGCAGGCCAGCTTCCTGAAGTTTCTTGTTTACTGTCACAATGTGAGTTGCAAGAGATAGCCAAGTGTTAAGAGCCACCTGAAATGCAAAAACATTCTCCCCTGTCTCCACTGTGGTTTAGTCCTTGTTGTATGTATCTGATAATCAAGGTCAATTACTTCTGCCAGTGCTGAGAGCCAGTGTGAGGAACTCCGCCCATGGCAAAGGTCATGAGGAATGGGGCTTGGCATATGCAAAGGCGTGATCGAGCCTCAGGAATCCCCCCTGTCCCTGAGCATCTAACCCCAAAACCAGAGACTGTTTTATGCTCTCACCTACACCTCTGACTTTACAGGGGGCTCTCCCCCATAACCATTTTTCTCGGAGAAGGAGTTAACTTGCAGCTCCAGTTAATAAAAATTCCTGGGCATGACAAGAGTGTTTCAACTTACAAACTCCTCTGAAGCTTCTCTGGCCTGCCTGATCAGGTTCATCTAGCCACATGTGATTGCTTACAGCCTCCCAACTGTGAGAGGCACAAGATGCTTTAAAACTTTCTAAATACAGACTCTTTTGAGAAGTTAGAAGATTATTAGTATAGTATAGTCTTGCGGGGACCCTTGCTGGTTCTGTCAGAGCCCCAAGGACCCCAGTACTGTCACCTGTCTACTTTTGGTCCCACTAGGATTTACTAAAGACTATCTTGCAGCTGAAGGTGAAGAAGCTCTATACAGTCAGCAAAAATTAGACCAGGATCTGACTGTGGCCCAGATCATGAACTCTTTATTCCAAGAAGAGTCCGGAGAGTCTTTGGACAGCAGGGAGATCAAACCAGTCAATCTTAAGGGAATCAGTCCTGAATATTCATTGGAAGGACTGATGCTGAAGCTCCAATACTCTGGGCCACCTGCTCGGAAGAACTGACTCATTTGAAAAAACCCTGATGATGGGAAATATTGAAGGTGGGAAGAGAAGGGGATGACAGAGGATGAGATGGTTGGATGGCATCACTGACTCGATGGACATGAGTCTGAGCAAGCTCTGGGAGTTGGTGATGGTCAGGGAAGCCTGGCGTGCTGCAGTCCATGGGGTTGCAAAAAAATTAGTGGGTTGATTAGGAATTATATTGGTGAAGGGTTTTTTCATTTGTCGTGCCAATAACTACTGCTAATTCCCTGCCCTGGGTGTGACAAGGGTGTCTCAGGTCAAACCTCTCTGCTGACAGACTAGCTTGTGTGACAACCTCTCAACTGTAAACAGCACAGAGAGTTAGGAGTATTAGCACAGGGCTTTTCACATTGTTGAGTCAATGATTGCCACCAGGCCTCCATATCCTTAGGCACCTGGGAATATATTAATCAATGGATTTGGAATGAATCCATTGATGAATGAATTTTTGAGTTAATGAATTTTCTCTTTTGTTATAGATCACTGTACTTTGTTATAAATCACTGTGTCTTTGCTAGGGAAAAATGTAACTTTATCACTATCTTAAGACTAAATAGATCTTCTTAAAGGGAACATTGGTGAAGGGTTTTCATTTGTTGAGCCAATATTTGGTGCTAAATTTCCATATTCCCTTGCCCTTATAATGAATATAACTAGCATATAGGAGAAATAAGTATTAACCTTAAAGATTAATCATGTTAAACTTAGGTTAAGTAAATTCCTTTCCGAGTTGTAACTCACTACACCCTCACCCTATAGGAATACAACTTTATTTGGAGGGTGGCGCCTGATTTAAGAAAAATCACCCCTAGAAAAATAAGTTTTCTAGTTAACTGACCGGTATCAGAAAGGGCCCTAATGTCAGCAGGCCTCATGGCCAGAAGATGATGTAAAACCCATAAGACTTTTGTATAATTTTATATGAAGAACCTGATTGTGACAAGGGTCAGGTCTGCTGACTCCCGTGTGACTCTGTATTCATCCCTATGTATAACACAAGATATATAAACAAACCTGAAAAATAAAGAAATCCGACCAGTTTCTGGAAAGACTGATTCCCCCGTGTCGTTTCTTTTTGCTCCCTGCTTTCTTGGATGAATTTCCATCTGAAACGTGGGTACTCACCAAGGCTGCTAATTCTGCCTGGGCTTGAGATCGGACTGGGGAGGCCTCAGTGCCTCCTCTCCTTTGGGAGAACGGAAAGATGCCTGTGGCCTATGTAGGTGGTGATTTGTATTCCATGTAAACCAGGTTATTCAACCTCTTTTTCTCCACTAACATTTCCGTTACACTATCCGTTTCTAATCTCTCTATATATCTGTAATTAAATAGCTTTTTCCTGGGACGCCAATTCTGTCCCCACCTTCGATTTACCCTTGATCCACCGAGTCGAGCATTTTCTCTGAGTTGTTACAGATAGCAATCCTTCTAAGTGCCAGGTAAGTCAGATTTAAGATAAGTCAGACAAGAAAACAACAAGAAAAGGACTCCTTTATGGCATAATTGATCCAATATATCAACTAACTCTGAAGCTTAGTTTTTTTGAAGTTTGCAGTCATGTTAGCCACATGTTAGCCAATCAACAAATATCCTTAAATTTCAAAAGCATTTCAGTTGATCTTTCTGTCACTTACAACCAAAAGTATACTACGGAAAAATCCTATGAACCTGGGTGAATTGATAAGTCTTATTACCCATTTACATTATCTCTCTCTTTGAACCAGTACAGCATGATTTTAATTGTGACATTATAATGTGTGTTGTCACTAGAAGGACTCACTACTCTTTCAAAATTGAATCCCCAGGGCCTCCTTGGAGGCCCAGGGGTTGACATCCCGCTTTCCAAAGCAGTAGTGAGTGAGTGAAAGTCGCTCAGTCGTGTCCGACTCTCTATGACCCTGTAGACTACACAGTCCATGGAATTCTCCAGGCCAGAATACTGCAGTGGGTAGCCTTTCCCTTCTCCAAGGGCTCTTCCAACCCAGGGATCGAACCCAGGTCTCCCGCATTGCAGGCGGATTCTTTACCAGCTGAGCTATCAGGAAAGCCCTCCAAAGCAGTAGACAAGGTTCAACTCCTGATTGGGGAACTGAGATCTCACATGCCACAGGGCAACTCAGCCCATGTGATACAACTAAGACCAGAAGCAGTCAGAAATAGAGATTTTTTTTTAATTTAGTTGCTATTTGCATAATGTTATGCTTTGAAATGAACTTTGGAAGCATAGGAATGTCAGCCATCATTTACTTTCATGTGGAAAAGACTACACTATTGTTTTATCATTTTCCACTCACCACCACCCCCCAACCCCAAGGATATATACTGAGTATACTGTCACGAGGGAGGTGGCAGAGGGATTCAGGATGGGGAACACGTGTATACCCATGTCGGATTCATGTTGATGTATGGCAAAACCAATACAATATTGTAAAGTAATTAGCCTCCAATTAAAATAAATATTTATTTTAAAAAATTTTTAAGCATTTTAGGTAGGACCATAATCAAAATAAGTTAATTCAAAGTAATTAAAGGCCAAAGATTTTTACATAGGTTGTAGGTAACTTACAAAAGACCATTAATTACTTAAGATGGATTTATCCTGAGATAGACATTTAATTCTGCTTTGGACTTCACTTAGCCAGCAATCCAAAGTGACACTGAAAACACCATTAAACTATTGGAGAGAGTTTTGTGTGAAGTAGGAAAAAAATAGCTTTACTTGCTTTGCCAGGCCAACAGGGAGTTGCAGAGCAGCCCTCAAAACTGTGAGTCTCCACTTGGAGAAGACAGTGAGAAGTTTTGTAGCAATGGTTAAAAAAAAATGTGATCATCTAGTGGACATTATTCTGATTGGTTGGTGGTGAAGTAAGTGGGAGTCATCATCACCAACTTTCTGGTTCCAACTGGTCTAGGGTCAAGTGCGTGTGGGCAGTATATCATCATAACCTTCTCCCACCTGGTGGGGGTTTCAGTATCTGCAGAACAGCTCAAAGTTGATGTGTGCATCCCTTGATGGGGAATTAGGATCCTCCCCAAGACTATTATTTCCTTGACTGCTTGCTTTTCCCTTGTCTCACACCCTCTTCCTTACCTAATTAACAACTGTTTGAATCTTCCATTTGGAACTCAGGGAAGGTCAGCGATGTTGAATGAAATCAATTTTCTGTAATCAAAAATGAGGGACACATAAAAGTTTTTATGCCCAGGAGCCCCACAGAGCTTTGCTCAGTAACAATTCCCCCTTTTCTCTGATATTCATCAATCTTGAGGAGAAAAAGTGTTGGGAAGAAGTGGAATAATCATTTTGGATAGAGACATTAGTCAAACTTAGCAGAGGAACTTGGTTTTACAGGAGATGGCTTTTCATTTCCCATTAGGTTAACCTTCCCTAAATCTTTCAGGGAATGAGGAGACAAATGTTCTGGCTACTTCCAGCTGAAATGGGGCATAGTTCTGCCTCAATTCATGGAATGAATATCAGGTTGAAATATTTATTCCTGACTTCCAAGTTGAGTTTAGCATGGTTAAGAACCCAATCACTTGGGGACCTTCAAGGGAGACTTGCAGCCAGGTAGCCAGTTGTTTAACTTTTTCTAAGTGAAGTGAAGTCACTCGGTCATGTCCGACTCTTTGTGACCCCGTGGACTATAGCCCACCAGGCTCCTCTGTCCATGGAATTCTCCAGGAAAGAATACTGGAGTGGGTTTCCATTTCCTTCTCCAGGGAATCTTCCTGACCCAGGGATCAAACCCAGGTCTCCCACATTGCAGGCAGACGCTTTAACCTCTGAGCCACCAGGGAAGCCCTAAGTAGGTTTCAACTTCTGATGTGGTGTTATATGTATATGACAGGAGTTCTACATATGTCTCTTCTTTTTGTTAATATCTGATATAAAACAATTTTAGCGTAGAAGGTCTTAATAGTTACAAGAAGATACCTTGAAATCATAAGGTTGCAGCTACCAGTGACCAGGGCCAGCCCCTAATCTGACACAGCTGAGAAAATTTAAGTTCTTGGCAATACACGAATGTGTCTGAAATCCACAGTAGCCATCTAATTTTACCTTCAATATCTGAACTTCAGTTATTCCATTTTGACTTTCAAATGTATTTTTTCCTAATGTCTGAAGCAGATGTTACTGTTAATGATTTCAGTGCTTTTCTAGACATGAGAAGATGTCAGATTTGTGGCTCATAAAATCTTCTGAAAACATATATCTGAAGGCCTATTCTGCCAGCTTTTCTCAGAGCACAGATTGCCTCATTCCAAATCTCTTCCCTGAACCCCTTTCAGAGAGTTTTGAGGGTCAGTGACTGTGGTGACCATCGACTTAATCCTTGCAGAAGCTGGCAACAAGCGCCAATGTCCAGATGGCAAGGCTCTTTCAGGGTCTTACATTCAGATATGGTATTAAGGACATTTTATGACTATTCCAACCCATGGTGCTAGAAATGCTCATTCAAACACCTGCTGAAGATTTCAGTGACAGGCCACTCTGTGCTATTCTTGGACTAGGGCTTATTAACAGTAGCCCAGACTCTCCAACTTTTAAAGCAAACAGGCAGAGGGAAAAGGAAAACATCTCAAGTCTACTCACAGAGGCATACATTACCAAATTTTTGCAAATAACCAACAACATATAGAGGAAGGATCTCCCAATATCTGGAAATCACAGATCAAAATCAACATAATTTTAGAAAAACTGTAACAATTATAAGTATATTCACTAGTTCACTTAGTAACTATATATTGTCAGATATAGACCTGTGTGTGTTCAATTGAATAGATACCTAAATAGCATTGAATATGTAGTTACAAGTTGTTACAGAGATTCACATGAGATTGGATACAGATCTGAGAGTATGGTGGGATACCGACATGTGTACTGTTGGATATAGGCCTAAGAATGTTTGGATAATCCCAAAGAAAGGCAATGCCAAATAATGTTCAAACTACCATAGAATTGCACTCATCCCACACACTAGCAAAGTAACACTTCCAGATGTTCAAGCAGGATGTAGAAAAGACAGAGGAACCAGAGATCAAAAAGCCAAGATCCATTGGATTATCAAAAAAGAGAATTCCAGAGAAACATCTACTTCTGTCTTATTGACTACGCCAAAGTATTTGACTGTGTGGACCACAACAAACTATGGAAAATACTTCAAGTGATGGGAATACCATACCACCTTATCTGCCTCCTGAGAAATATGTTTGCAGGTCAAGAAGCAATAGTTAGAACTGGACATGGAACAACAGACCAATTCCAAATAGGAAAAGGAGTATGTCAAGGCTGTATATTGTCACCCTGCTTATTTAACTTATGTGCAGAGTACATCATGTGAAATGCTGGGCTGGGTGAAGCACAGGCTGGAATCAAGATTGCTGGGAGAAATATCAATAACCTCAGATGCTCAAATGACACCACACTTATGGCAGAATGCAAAGAACTAAAGAGCTCCTTGATGAAAGAGAAGAGTGAAAAAGTTGGCATAAAACTCAACATTCAAAAAACTAAGATCATGGTTCCATCACTTCATGGCAAATAGATGGGGAAACAAGGGAAACAGTGACAGACTTTATTTTGGGAAACTTCAAAATCACTGCAGATGGTGATTGCAGCCATTAAATTAAAAGATTCTTGCTCCTTGGAAGAAAAGCTATGACCAACCTATACAACATATTCAAAAGCAAAGACATTACTTTGCCAACAAAGGTCTGTCTAGTCTAAGCTATGGTTTTTCTAGTAGTCATGTATGGATGTAGGGTTGGACTCTAAAGAAAACTGAGTGCCAAAAAATTGATGCTTTTGAAGTGTGGTGTTGGAGAAGACACTTGAGAGTCCCTTGGACTGCAACATCAAACCAGTCAATCATCAAGGATTTCAGACCTGAATATTCTTTGGGAGGACTGATGCTCAAGATGAAACTCCAGTATTTTGGCCACCTGATGTGAAAAACTGACTCATCAGAAAAGACCCTGATGCTGAGAAAGATTGAAGACAGGAGGAGAAGGGCATGACAGAGGATGAGATGGTTGGATGGCATCACAGACTCAATGAACATGAGTCTGAGTAAACCCGGGAGTTGTTGATAGACAGGGAAGCCTGGCCTGCTGAAATCCATGGGGGTTACAAAGAGTCGGACATGACTGAGCGACTGACCTGAACTGACTGATATGCCTGTGACCTTTAGAAATGAGCTATAATTCACACCAGAAAAAGACACTGACTCTTCTCTGAGCTGTTCATTGACAATGTGTCAGTAAATCAAATGCAAATACGAGTCATCCTTTTCTATAAGAAAACGAAAAGACAAGATTTCTATACACTCTATGGAGATACTTACAAATTTTTGTTGAGACATCAGTGAATACTTTACGATATGTGCCTTTATTTTGGATGAGAAAATATAATACTAAAACATGTAATTTTCATCAAAATAAATATACAGTGTCATGACAAGCTAAATATATTTTATAGGAAGTTTGCAAACTTTTCAAAACGAGCCTGATGTTTAGAGCAGGAGGAGAAGGTAGCAAAGGAGGAGAGTGATGAGAAAGAGCAAGTTCCTCAGAATTCAGCCTTCTAGATGGTGTAATACCTCACATAGTAAAAGAAAATTGTCATTAATTGAAATTAATGATTATGTTGATAGATTATTTTACTTGTTGGGGGAAAATAAGCTTAAATATTTGCCCATCACAAATAAAAGTAAATTCTAGATTGTTAAGGAATAACTGAATTTTTATTTATTTTATTGAAGGGTAGTTAATTTACAATGCTTTAGTTTTTGATACATAGCAAAGTGACTCAGCTATACATATACATATATATATATATATATATACACATATACAAACACTCTTTTTCATGTATCTTTTTTAATATGAATTTATTTAATTGGAGGTTACTTACAATATTGTGTTGGTTTTGCCATACATCAACATGAATCCACCATGGGTGTACACGTGTTCCCCATCCTGACCCCCTCCCCCCGCTCCCTCCCTATACCATCCCTCTGGGTCGTCCCAGTGCACCAGCCCCAAGAATCCAGCATCATGCATCGAACCTGGACTGGCGATTCATTTCATATATGATATTATACATGTTTCCATGCCATTCTCCCAAATCATCCCACCCTTTCCTCTCCCACAGTCATGCTTTATTGCTTTATTACAGGACATTGAATATTGTTCCCTGTGCTATACAGTAGGATCTTGTTGCCTATACAGTGCATACATAATAACCAACATCTGCTAATGCTAAATTCTCAATCCATCCCTCTCCCCAAATAACCCCTTGGCAACCACAAGTCAGTTTTTCTGTGTCTTTAGTCCCTTTCTATCCTGTAGAAAATTTTATTTGTGTTATAATTTAAATGATACTTTCTCAGTCCATCCATGTATCTTATTTTTAAAAAAGAGGTTAAAACTTTAAAATAATTGCTAGGAAATGAAACTTTTCAAAAGTAATGTGATAGAAGAAATAAAAAGGAAAAATGAAAATAACAGCTATCTATAAAACACTTAAATTTAACATAAACAATAGAATAAATATTTGCAAGAGATGTCAAATAATAGTAATATTTGTGAGTATATTTAATGTAAAAAAGTTAATTATAACCTTTCAGTAGATATTCTCACTCCAATAGATCAATAATTCTGATAATTGACAAAACTATAGCATGGATTCTATGTCCCATAGACTGTGCCAGAATAGAAAATACAAAGACAGTTAGAACAATATCCCTGAGGTCAGGAAGCTCATGGACTAAGGAACATAGAGAGTTGCCAAATATTTTTATCTAATTACTTGAAATAACTACACAAGTTATAAAATTAACTAAACATATGTCTTGGTATACTTTGCATATGGCCTGCTTTTATGAAACATCATAGACTAGAAGATTAAGCAATATGTATTTATTTCCCAGTGGTTTGGTAGCTAGGAAATCCAAGGTTAAGGTGCTGACAGATTCCATATCTGGTGAGGTCCTGTCCCTAGTTCACAAACAGCCTTTTTTTTTTTTTCCCGTGTCCTCACACACCAAAGAGTTAAGTGAACTCTCTGATGTTTATTTATAAGGGCATCAATCCCACTCATCAGGGTGAAACTTTTATGACCTACTCATTACCCAAAGGGCTGCCCTCCCAATACCATCACACTAGAAAGGATTTAACTTATGATTTTGAAGAGGGAAGTAAACTTTCAGTCTGTAGCAACATCCCAAAGTGGAGAAATAAATTACATAAGTTCTGATAAACCCAAATGCTTGTTATTATTTGGTGATTAGTATTTTATTTGAGAAGACTTTGAGATAATAAAGGGCTTCGCTGATGGCTCAGATGGTAAAGAATCTGTGTGTATCTCAGGAGACACGGGTTTGATCCCTGGGTCAGGAAGTTCCCCTGAAGAAGGAAATGGCAACCCACTCCAATATTCTTGCCTGGAGAGTTCCATGGACAGAGTAGCCTGGCGAGCTACTCATGGACCCCAGTCCATGGGGTGGCAAAGAGTTGGACACGACTGAGTGACTAGCACTTTCACTGAGATAATATGAGAAATATGAGATAATATGAGAAATCTTCAGGTAATAGGGATTAAAATCAGGATATGAGGCTTCTCACACAGTGTGATTTACTAGTAAAAAGCACTCATCATCCCATAGCCTTAGCGCCTCATGTAACCAGAGTAAACAAGGGAGGCAAAATTATAATCTTCTTAGACCACATGCACTGACCATATTAGAGGCACATAATATTTTGTTTCAAGCCTGATTCAGAGGAGGATTTCATGAATGATGTTTCTGTCAAATGAAACAATATATCCTGGCAATCTCCATTATATTAATATCTAGCAATCTCTATTATATTAATACCTACCAATCTCTTTTATATTAATAAGAGAAATAATAATGGAATATATTGTCAGAATCATTCTTAACAATGATATAACCCCAAATATTTAGTGTCAAGTTCCAAACTGAATATTTAAAGTGCATGGATGATGGATTGTGCTAAATTTACATATAAGAGAGACCCATGTGCCTGGGTCGCTACAGAAGGTTGTGTAAAAAAAGGGTGACCAGGATACCGAAAATGTATCCGGGGTTTCACCAGGTTTTCTAAAGTATCTGGAAAGTGGAATGAGGCACCTTTATGAAAGTGTAACTCCAAACAAAGCTGACAAAAATGAGACAATGATATGATTGCCCAATTGGAATAATGAGTAAGGTTTGTTTATTTTTCTGTATAAAACTTTAGTCTTTCAGATTATTTTTACAAATATAACCTCCTCAATAATATTATGACTGAGACGTTCTTCAACATTAACATGCTAAACAATAGAAATAAAATAATGTATATAAAGAATCTCACAGAGAAATAAGAAATCTACTTCAAATATTAATATGGAACGTCTTTGTGTACAGAGGAATAAACCAAGTTTGTAATCATATTTTTAAATTATTTTTCCTGAAATCTATAATGAGCTCTATTCTGGAAGCATATTATATTTTGAAGAGAAAAAATGAGAAAACCTTTCCCTAAATTAAAAAAAAATGCAGTATTAGCTGCAGCATAGCTCATCATATAAAACATAAATCTATTGCTCCAATAGAGATATTTTATACCACCACACCATATACATTTTCCTCCAAAACTGTGGAAAACATAAAAATGTATTTCAAATTAAATATACATTTTGCATTAGGAAAATATGAAAATTTTATAGCTTATTTTGATCATTCAGTTCAGTTCAGTCACTCAGTTGTGTCCAACTCTTTGTGATTCCATGAACCACAGTACACCAGGCCTCCCTGTCCATCACAAACCCTCGGAGTTTACCCAAACCCATGTCCATCGAGTCAGTGATGCTATCCAGCCATCTCATCCTCTGTCATCCCATTTTCCTCCTGCCCTCAATCTTTCCCAGCATCAGGGTCTTTTCAAATGAGTCAGCTCTTTGCATCAGGTAGCCAAAGTATTAGAGTTTCGGCTTCAACATCAGTCCTTCCAATGAACACTCAAGACTAATCTCCTTTAGTATGGACCGGTTGGATCTCCTTGCAGTCCAAGGGACTCTCAAGTGTCTTCTCCAACACCACAGTTCAAAACCATCAATTCTTTGGCGCTCAGCCTTCTTCACAGTCCAACTCTCACATCCATACATGACCACAGGAAAAACCATAGCCTTGACTAGATGGACCTTAGTCGGCAAAGTGATGTCTCTGCTTTTGAATATGCTGTCTAGGTTGGTCATAACTTTTGTTCGAAGGATAAGGTGTTTTAATTTCATGACTGCAATCATCATCTGCGTGATTTTGGAGCACCAATAAATAAAGTCAGCCTCTGTTTCCATTGTTTCCCCATCTATTTGTCATGAAGTGATGGGACTAGATGCCATGATCTTAGTTTTCTGAATGTTGAGCTTTAAGCCAACATTTTTCACTTCTCCTCTTTCATCAAGAGGCTCTTTAGTTCTTCTTCACTTTCTGCCATAAGGGTGGTGTCATCTGCATATCTGAGGGTATTGATATTTCTCCCCGGCAATCTTGATTCCAGCTTGTGCTTCCTCCAGACAAGCATTTCTCATGATGCACTCTGCATTTAAGTTAAATAAGCAGGGTGACAATATACAGCCTTGATGTACTCCTTTTCCTATTTGGAACCGATCTGTTCTTCCATGTCCAGTTCTAACTGTTGCTTCCTGACCTTCATACTTGTTTCTCAATAGGCAGGTCAGGTGGTCTGGTATTCCCATCTCTTTCAGAATTTTCCACAGTTTATTGTGATCCGCACAGTCAAAGGCTTTGGCATAGTCAATAAAGCAGAAGTAGATTGGAAGTATTCAAATGATAAACCTTTTTCATCATACCCAAGTTATTTAAACTGAGGAGACATTTATTAACAGTAAAAAAAAAAAAAATAACAAACATGACTTTCCTTGCTCATTGAAAGAGCAAGGGAAATGAGTAATATATTTTGTAGCTGCTTCATTGTTTTTTTCTGATCCAGAGCTTTTTCATGGCATTTTGCATCTCTCCATTTCTCAGAGTATAGATTAGAGGGTTCAGCATAGGGGTGACAATGGTGTAAAACACAGCGAAGTATTTATCAATGGGTAAGGTAACAGGAGGTCTCACATATGTAAAAATACAGGGCACGAAGAAGAGGATCACCACAGTGATGTGGGCACCACAGGTGGACAAGGCTTTGCGCCTCCCTTCCTGTCTGAGATTCTTCAGGGAGCGCAGGATGACCCCGTAGGAGATGAGCAAGAGTGTGAAAATGGTCACACAGATGGCCCCATCGTTGGCAACTACTGTGACGGCAGTAATGTGGGTGTCCGTGCAGGCCAGTTTTAACAAAGGATATGTGTCACACCCAAAGTGGTCAATGACATTAGGGCCACAGAATGGAAGGCTGTAAAAAAAATTACATGAAGTAGAGCATGTAAAAACCCACCAGCCCAGGCCAAAAGCAGCAGCAGAACACACACTCTCTGGTTCATGATTGTCAAATAACGCAAGGGTCTACAGATGGCCAGGTAGCGGTCATAAGCCATAAAAACCAGGGAGAAAAACCTCAGCACCACTAAATAGATGCTCTGTAAAAAGCTGGGTCATGCAAGCTTGAAATGAAATGGTTTTCTTCTCATAGAGTAAGTCTATAATTGTATTTGGGGTGATCGAAGTAGAATAAAAAGCATCCATAAATGACAAGTAGCCAAGAAAGAAATACATAGGGGCGTCCAGTGTTTGGCTGAGTACCACAGTCAGGACGATGAGGAGGTTGCCCACCATGGTCACAGTGTAGATGAGCAAGAACAGGACAAATAAAATCCCCTGCCCCTGGACACTCTGAGTGAGCCCCAAGAGGACAAACTCAGTTACATTTTCCCTTCGTTCCATAGGTTCTTCTGTATGTCTTATTCCAGAGTTCAGGACAGCATTATCTATAAATACAATTAGTAAAAGTGACTTCTTAAAATCTTAAAATAATTTGTTTTTATTCAACAAACAGTCCTTGTGGTTTATTATGTTTGGGTACTTTCAGATATTATAATAGAAGGCTGATTAAATCATCTTCCTTGACCACAAACTAATAGATAGGCAGGTGAATTTTAAAAAATGGGAAAAGAATATTAAGTAAGTGAAGTCCTGCGACTAATTTTCTATCTAGAAACTTTAAATTGTACACATAGCTAATATCTCAGACAAAAATAAAAGGTCATTAAAGTTTTAAAAAGAAGTAAAGCAAGATTTAATGTCCATTTCATGAAAGAGGTGACTTTCCTCCTTCTAGGGTTGGAAGAAACTTGTTAACCTATCAATTAATCTCAAATAAATATATCTGACAATTTCAAATATTTTAAGGATTAGGAAAATACAACAAAACATAACTGGACAAAAAGTCTGAAGATACACATGTGAGATGATATGCACAGAGTTATTATCGACAGTAAGGATCTGTAAGCAGTTCACTAACAAAAGACAAAAATATGAAATAAAATATTAACAAAAAGTTAGAGGAAAAATGCCTCTAATGACCAACAAACATATGATGGGATGGATGCTGAAGCTCATCTGTGAATAGAAAAGTAGGACTTGAAGTCACAGCTTGCTTAGTACAGTATTTGCTTGAGTTCTTGGAAGTCAATCAGTCAAAATATATGGATGCTGCCTCATCTTTCATTTTAACAGATTAACATGCTATGTTTAGAGAACATAAAAATTGAAAGTAGGGTCAGATTTATAAATATCTGAAATGAAAATATTGTCAAGTCATTAACCTTGAAATTAATTTCTAAGAGTACTTTCTGGAAGGTAAATTTATTTCAGATGATTAGAACATGACATTATTCAAAAGGTGTATTGCTGAATAGAATCAGTTTTTACATATTTAATAATCATGAAGGAATCCTAACATGGCTGATTATGAAAATCACAAAGGAAAACTCTTAAAGGACTGAGTTCTCCACTCCACCAATGTACTCTATA
The DNA here is from genome assembly GCA_917880005.1 of Nanger dama. Classification (NCBI taxonomy): domain Eukaryota; kingdom Metazoa; phylum Chordata; class Mammalia; order Artiodactyla; family Bovidae; genus Nanger; species Nanger dama. Next base: position 23,698 of record CAKJTW010000030.1, read on the forward strand.
AAACAGAAAGACTCGTTAAGTATTTTGTGTCTGAATGCACTTCCTGGGTTACCTGCAGAAGATGAAAGTTATTCAATCCATGTTCTGAGCTCTGGTGCCATCTCTTCAGTCCTTCATGCACTGATGCCATCTCTGGCAAAATAATGAGCAAGGTACATTCAGCATCACTGGATTTTGAGTCAGTCTTGCAGGACATGTAATTCATCTCAGACATTCAGGAAAAAAATGCTTTTCAATTATTGAAATTTTCAAAATGAATATCAATGTCCTGTTACCTAAGGAACTCTGAATCTTGATTGTGGAAAGAAATGCAAAATGTTTACTACCATCAGAATTTGTCCTGATAACAAACAAATGTTAAATCATCATTTTAATTCAGAGAAAGACAGAGAAAACTTCAACTTATATAAGGATTGTTTAAAGTGAAAAAAATAAATTTGCTGCTTGTGTCTATACCAGTGAAAGTGAAATGGATTTTGCAACATTTGGATTCTCACTTATATTGTCCTGTCTTCAAACAGCATTGTTGAGTTTTGGGCTTCTTGAAGGATGGGAATAATTTTCATACATACATTTCATTATGTTCTGAGTCCCTCACTGTAATTCTAGTAGAAGTCTGTCATGTGATTGCTGCTGCAGACAAACACTCTTCAGGTAAAGGCAAAGGGCTGGCAACACGTGGCCTATATTTAACTGCAGTACATACATGTGAGGCATTCAGTAGGTACATCTCCAAGGGTGATTTTTGTCTAATTAAATTCATTGGAACTTTAATCATAATTTTAAGGGTAGAGTCTTTTTTCTCCAGAGATGGTACCAGAACAATCACCATGTGGAACAGGACTTATAGAATCCTGTCCTCTGGGAGAAAATTCATAAAGTGTAAATTGAGACCATATCACCAAAAGGGAAAATCGAATCTGGACAGAAATGAAATATGTAAAAACTTTCTAGCTTAAATGAAACCTTAAAAAGAGGCAAATAGTTTTAAGTTTTAGCTTTATCTTTGAAGATAATATCTGAATTTATTTCCAAATATTATTAATTTTAACTTCAGAATAAGTTATTTAAGGTTTATTTCAAATACATATAAAAGCTGTCATATGATTTCAGACAGACAAGTTGATAGAATCTGTTTTAGTATTAAAATGATGAAAGAGAAAACACTTATGGGATTGTTCCATTTATCTCAAAGTGCTCATGGGGCCTTTGCCAAAGTAGAAAACACCCTAAGCTGTGACAGAAGTTGCTGTACATTTTTAAAGTTTTAAATCATACAGCATATATTTACATCATATGTGTATGTAGCATACATGTAAATATATACTTTTATATATAAAAGAAAAATATAACATTTTTCATTTACAAATTAAGCAATACAAGCCTAAAATTACCTGTGTACATTTTCAGACATTTTCTATAGAAAGATAATGATACACATTATATTAAAGGTATCTAAAAAGCAGGACTTCCCATGTAGTGTTAGTGGTAAAGAATTTGCCTCCCAGTACAAGAGTTGCAAGAGACGCTGGTTTGATCCCTGGGTCAGGAAGAGTCCCTGGATTAAAAGATAGCAACCTGCTCCAGTATTGTTGCCTGGGAAATCTCGTGGACAGAGGGGCTGGTGGGCTACAGTCCATGAGTCCATGGGGTCACAAAAAGTCAAACATGACTGAACATGCATATCTAGAATAAAAATTATATATATATGTATAAACACAGACACACACACACACAAAGGATTATATATATGAACTGGATGCAACTAAAAGAGTGCTTAGAAAGAAATGTAGAGTTTTCTTTATATGCAAATATTAGAAAACAATAAATATTTTAAGAAATGAACTCAGCTTTTGTCTCAAGATACTAGAAAACAAAAATTAAAATAAAACCTAGAGAGCATTGTAGTTTAAAACAGTACTGAGAACACAGACATCATTTAAAGAGGAATTCATTAAAAATAATAAATCTATTTAAAACCAATAATTGAGCTCTCGCACATGTGGCTCAGATGGTAAAGTGTCTGTCTACAATGCGGGAGAACCAGGTTCGACCCCTGAGTTGGGGAAGACCAATAAATCAATAATTATCTTTGAACTTTAAATAAGTTGATACATTTCTAGAGAAATATACTAAAAAAAAAAAAAGAAAGAAAGAAAGAAAAAAATTATCAGAATCAACATTGAAGAGAGGGGAAATTCCTTCATGGTCCAGTAGTTAATAATCCACCTTACCGCACAGGGGCTGTATGCTTAGTCATTCAGTCCAACTTTTTGCGACCCCATGAACTTTAGCCTGCCAGACCTCTCTGTCCATGGGATTCTCCAGGCAAGAATACTGGAGTGGGTTGCCACGCCCCTCCTCCAGGGAATCTTCCCCACCCAGGGATGGAACTCAGGTCTACCGCATAGCAGGCAGATTCTTTAGTGTCTGAGTCACCAGGGACTCCCACAGTGCAGGGAATTTGGGTTCAATCCCTAGCTGGGGAACTAAGACCCCACATGTGTGTGTGTGTGCTAGTCGCTAAGTCATGTGCAACTCTTTGTGACACCATGGACTGTAGCCCACAGGGCACCTCCGTCCCTGGGATTTTCCAGCAAGAATCCTGGAGTGGATTTGGAGCAAGTAAGTTCCCGCCACAACTTCTGAGCCTGTGCACTCAGAGAGTTGACACGCTGCAGAGAATGATCCATGAGACAATGGACCTCCTGCAGGCGGAACTAAGACTGGATGCAGTGATATAAATGAAATTTTAAAAGAAATAAATAAAACGGTTAAAACGGTAGATTTTAAACAAATATTGAAGAAAGAGCCATCACTCTCAATGCTTGAGATCTGAAAAAGATGATACAATCATAAAATTTAAATTAAAAAAGATGATACAATGATATTATAAATGAATTCACAGAAGTACCAGTTCAGTTCAGTTGCTCAGTCGTGTCAGACTCTTTGCGACCCCATGAATTGAAGCACGACAGGCCTCCCTGTCCATCACCAACTCCTGAAGTTCACTCAGACTCACATCCATTGAGTAGGTGATGCCATCTACCGGGGACCAGCCCTGGTTGGATCCAGGGTATCCGAAGCGTGGATGGTGTTGGCGATGAGAGATTTATTTATTTGGCGATATAGAAGGAGATACTGCTGCTGCTGCTGCTGCTGCTGCTGCTAAGTCGCTTAAGTCGTGTTTGACTCCGTGTGACCCCATAGACGGCAGCCCATCAGGCTCCCCTGTCCCTGGGATACTCCAGGCAAGAACACTGGAGTGGGTGGAGTGGGTTGCCATTTCCTTCTCCATAGAAGGAGATAAGGATTTATTAAAGATATAGAAAGAGATAAAGAAAGAATGTTGCAGTTAAGAAAACAGAGGGAGAAAAAGAGGCTGATATTCCTTGGTTTACACAGAAAGCCAATAAAGTCCCGAGACAAGGGACTTACACCGTTCACATAGGCCTACAGGTGCCCACTTGAATAGTGGAGGGTGCCCGCCTTGGGCTCCCTCTAGTGTGGGTCTTAGAAGCCTGGGCAGAGAAGTGAACACAGCGAGCCCCCTGTGCTCCAAGGGATCAGCCTGAAACAGAGAGTAAGAAAGAGCAAGAAAGAAAAAAGAGAATTGACACGGGGAGCCAACAATGATGAGGCAAGGCCCAAAATTTTATTTTTCCAGTGGACTTATACACCTTAAGCTGTACATAGAGAATAATGGAAAATACAAAGTCATGCAGGGTCAGCAGCCCTGACCCTTATCGAGACCAGGCTTTCTCTCTGCATACCCATCTGTATACACAGGTCTTATGGGATTTGCATCCTCTTCTGGCCAGGAGGCCTATTAGCATTTTATGGTCCTTTTCTGATAAGGGTCTGTCAACCAGAAAACTTACTTGCCCTAAAAGTATTGTTCTTTCCAAAGTCTGGTGCCACTCTCAGAGAGCACTAAATAAAGTTACATTCTTAAGTAGCAGGGATACAACAATTTATAACAAAGAAAGAGGAGTACAGTGATTTATAACAAAGAGAAAATTCATTAACTCAAAAGTCTACTACTGCTAACATCAAAACTACTATATTCCTATTTCTACATCCCAATTACATTGATTAATATCCTCCCAGATGCCTAAAAGATAAAGGATATGGAGGCCTGGTGGCAATCATTAAGTCAACAATGAAACCCTTCACCAATATAATTTTTAGCTCTTTAAAATGCTCTATATCTTTAAGATGTTTCAAGCTTCCCATGCCTCATCGTTGGGAAGCTGTAAACAATCACATGCGTAGTTGTAAAAGTCCAGGGAAACCTGACAGGCAAGTTAGAGAACCATCAGAGATTTGAGCTGAGAAACACTCCTTTTATATGCAGGAGACTATTAACTGGAGCTCTAAGTTAACTTTTTCCAGAGAGAGGTGGTCGGGGATAGCCCCCTGTTAATGTCAGAGGAGTTGGTGAAAGTCATGAAATAATAAAACAGACAGATTCTGGTTTTTGGTAGTCCCTTGAGACCTGACTTGCCTTGCCCACCAGGTCTCTTCACCCATGACCTTGACATGGGTGGGATCTCCCATGCTGGCTCTCGGGTTGGATCTCCCATGCTGGCTCCCGGCATCCATCCAACCATCTCATCCTCTGTCATCTCCTTCTCCTCCTGCCCCCAATCCCTCCCAGCATCAGAATCTTTTCCAGTGAGTCAACTCTTCACATGAGGTGGCCAAAGTACTGGAGTTTCAGCTTTAGCATCATTCCTTCCAAAGAAACCCCAAGGATAATCTTCTTCAGAATGGACTGGTTGGATCTCCTTGCAGTCCAAGGGACTCTCAAGAGTCTTCTCCAACACCACAGTTCAAAAGCATCAATTCTTTGGCCCTCAGCTGTCTTCACAGTCCAACTCTCACATCCATACATGACCACAGGAAAAACCATAGCCTTGACTAGACAGACTTTTGTTGGCAAAGTTGCCTTAAAGCTCAACATTCAGAAAACTAAGATCATGGCATCTGGTCCCATCACTTCATGGCAAATAGATGGGGAAACAGTGGAAACAGTGTCAGACTTTATTTGGGGGCTCCAAAATCACTGCAGATGGTGACTGCAGCCATGAAATTAAAAGATGCTTACTCCTTGGAAGGAAAGTTATGACCAACCTAGATAGCACAGAAGTATACTTGCCAAGAAAAGAAAATGAAGCACGGCTATGAAAAGACAGCTCTCTAACCACACAGAGCAAAATGATGAAAAGCTGGTATAATCTAACATCTAAATAAATCAATGCTTAGAATTACTTTCCCCTTCAAAATGTCATTCTCATGTGGCATTCATCAATCAGTTCTGTAACAGTTAATCCATAAATGGTACCAATCTTATATAAACACTCACGGAAGGGAGAAAGTGAACGTGCCTCCTAATGTATTTTATGCCCCAGAATAACCCTTAACAAGGGCATCACAAGGAAAATAATTAGATCAATTTCTCACACTAGTAAATACACAAAATCCTAAACATAATTCTTATTTTGATTCCTTTGGATGCTTTCGTGGGGGATTTTTTTTTTAACTTGTTAATATGTTTTTTGAGTCACATCCTGAGAAGTGCTCAGTCTAAGGCTAATCATGTCCCATTACTGATGTAAAATCTTTCTGAGTATTCAACCAACAGCACTGTCCCTGTGAACGATGAGGTTTCCTAGCTGGTGAGAATAAACACTGTTCCTGGCCCAATGTGAGCTCCAAGCCCTCTTTGTAATCCATCTGGGTAAATCTCCTCCAGACTCAGGTATTTTCCTCAAATGCAAGCACAGATCAGTACTCTAATGAAACTTGAGTAATGAATAATCGCTTTCTCTCCCACAACCCCCTCAAGACTCCAGAACTATAGTTGCATCCTCTGCAGTATTTTACTCTCGTAAATTTACCTGCCTTGGTGTCCTCAGACCCTGAACTTCATATCAACTCAGAAAGTTTATTGGGATTTTTTTTTGATGTATCCTTCTCTGTACCACAACATGAAACATTTTAAAAGTAATAAACAGGAAAACACTTGGAACTGAACTAAATTTCCTCTCTCAGTGATCACTGCCACTTAATTCTTATATCTAGTACCTCAAAATAATTATTTTCTATTTTTTTCTGAACCTGTTTGCTTATTTCTTAAAAAGTTTACATGCATATTTACAGTAGTTTTAATCATAAGTTAAAATAGCTGGAAACAGACAAAATATCTCTTAATCAAGAAAAGCTTAAAAGGAATGTGATGCATCCACAAAATGGAATGCTAATTAGCAATAAAATGAAGAAACTATTGATAAACACAAGGCTGTGCATAAATCTCAAATACATAATACTATGAGAAAAATAAATATTTAAAGCTGTACAGAATAAGCATAATCTTTACACAGAAAATACAGACAACTGAACCAAAATTGCTGGATTTAATAAATAAATCCAATAAATTTTCAGAGTACAAAATCAACCTGCAAAAATAAGTTGCATTTACATATTTAACAATAAAATATATGAAAAGAAAATTAAGACACTAATCCCATTTAAAATAGTATCAGTAAGAATAACATACATAGGAATAAAGTAAATAGTGGAAGTGAAAGTCTGGTAAACTGAAAATATATGACATCAATGAAAGAAATTAAAGGAACAAAGAAGGATGCCCAATGTTCATGAACTGGACGAATAAATAAAAATATTGTTAAAGTGGCCACACGATCTGAATCAAGTGGAAAAGATCAGCAATCAAAGAAAATATATGAAGTTAATTTATAAGCAGTTTATGGGAAAGGAATATAAATGCCTTGAAACATGTGAAAAGATGCCCAAACAGATAACATTCTGATAATAACTATAAACATCAAATTTTAAATACATAAAATAATTGACTCAATAATTCCACTTCTTGGAACTCATACAGACAAAATTTTAAAACTTCATCACAGAATTATTAAACATTGAAGAAAACATGAAAATGACCAGAGGCATCAGTTTTAGTGTAGCTCCATGAAAGAGCTAAGTAGTGGGAACTAACTAGATTGAGTTAGGATCTAAAGTAAACTGGCATGCACAGACCTCCAGGAGGCTGTGCAGTAAAGTGAAAAATATGCACTGAAGCAGAGACACAAACACATAAGTGAAAATATGCTTGTGTTTGCAGATTATAACTTGAACAATCCGAGAAAGAGAATATAGTGACTGCACCTGAAAGGATTGGAAGAATCTGGGTTATGATGGGGATAAGTTTTATTCGACATGATTTCATTTTGCATGAATGCCATTATTAGGATAGAAAATTTTCTTATTTAAAAATTAAAATAAATATTACGCTAAAATTTCATATGAATACCAATGAAACTGAGGAAAAAACACTCTATACACACAATATATTTTAACTAGTACAATAAATAGAAAGAAGATAAAAGTAATAATCTAACAACAAAAGCAAGAATAAGAAAAATAAAAGTAAACACAAATTAATTTAAAATTAGTAACTATAAAAATTTCATTGACTAATTTGTGATATGTTATTTATTTACTTCCTAGTTTAAATGTATACTACCTTTCAAGATGCAATGATAAACCAGGTATTAGTCAGTTTATATGCCATCAGGGAATTGCTATTAATAAATAGCATGAACATATAATTTAATTATAATTGGCATTAATCTGTTAAAGAAATGGAAAGTATGCATCAAATTTATGAAGACCTTTACATTCTAAGGAAATTGGCCCTAATGCTAATTTACTAACTTCATAATGGAAAATGCACTAATTTAAACTTGATCTGCTTTTTTTTCCTCTCTAGAGCTTATTTATAGCATTAGTCATTTCAGAATTTTTTAGACTGTAGATTAATGAGTTCAGTATGAGAGTTATGACTGTATAAGATACACTCAATTATTTTTTAATGGGAAGGTCTTAGTAGGTCTTCCATATATAAAAATACAAGAACAAAGAAGCAGACAGTCACAGTGCTATGGGAACCACAGATGTGAAGGGCTTTCTGCCTCCCTCCTGACTCGGGTTCTTCAGGAGAGTGCAGGATGACTCCACAGGCGGTCAGTAAGAGCAGAAACACAATAGTGCAGATCAGTCCTCTAAGAGGCCAGTAGGGCTTCCCTGGTGGCTCAGAGGTTAAAGCGTCTGCCTCCCCGGGTTCAATCTCTGGGTCGGGAAGATCCCCTGGAGAAGGAAACGGTAACCCACTCCAGTATTCTTGCCTGGAGAATCCCATGGACAGAGAAGCCCGATAGGCTACAGTCTATGGGGGCGCAAAGAGTCAGATACGACTGAGTGACTTCACTCACTCACTCACTCAAGAAGGCAATAATATAGGTGTTAGTATATACGAGTTTCAATAAGTGTTCATGTTACACATAAAGTGATCAGTGACCTTGGAGCCACAGAATGGGAACCCATAAATAGTGCCAAGTTGCATTACTGGAGTGCAGAAAACCTCCAACCCAGGACACTACGAGCAGTAAAACACACACCCACAGCCCCATGCATTACGTCTGTGAGTTCAAGTCTTACTAAGAGTTTTAGTCATGATAATGTGCAGGTGGCCCACCATTGTCAAAATATAAAAAGAAAGAGTGAGGCCCAAGAGAACTAAGAAATACTGTTCTTTGGTTCCATCTAGTCTGAACAGGAACTGAGTTCACCATATTAGAAGCAGTTACCCTACAAAACAAGAGAAAACACTGTTAAATGCATTATCAGTTGAGTTCAATTCAGTTCAGTCGCTCAGACATGTCCGACTGTTTGGGGCCCCATGAACTGCAGCACACCAGGCCTCCCTATCCATCACCAACTCCCGGAATCCACCCAAACCCATGTCCATTATGTTGGTGATGCCATCCAGCCATCTCATCCTCTGCCGTCCCCTTCTCCTCCTGCCTGGAAACTTTCCCAGCAACAGGGTCTTTTCCAATGAGTCAACTCTTCACATGAGGTGGCCAGAGTATTAGAGCTTCAGCTTCAACATCAGTCCTTTCAATGAACACCCAGGACTGATCTCCTTTAGGATGGACTGGTTGGATCTCCTTGCAGTCCAAGGGACTCTCAAGAGTCTTCCAACACCACAGTTCAAAAGCACCAACCCTTTGGTGCTCAGTTTTCTTTATAGTCCAACTCTCACATTAATACATGACTAATGGAAAAACCATAGCCTTGACTAGACAGACCTTTGTTAGCAAACTAATGTCTCTGCTTTTTAATATGCTGTCTAGGTTGGTCATAACTTTCCTTCCAAGGAGTGTCTTTTTAATTTCATGGCTGCAAAACCATCTGCAGGGATTTTGGAGCCCAGAAAAATAAAGTCAGCCACTGTTTCCACCATTTCCCCATCTATTTTCAATGAAGTGATGGGACCAGATACCATGATCTTAGATTTCTGAATGTTGAGCTTTAAGTCAAATTTTTCACTCTCCTCTTTCACTTTCATCAAGAGACTCTTTAGCTCATCTTCACCTTCTGCCATAATAGTGGTGTCATCTGCATATCTGAGGTTATTAATATTTCTCCTGGCAATCTTGATTCCAGCTTGTGCTTCATCCAGCCCAGCATTTCTCAAGACATACTCTGCATATAAGTCAAATAAGCAGGGTGACAATATACAGCCTTGACATACTCCTTTCCTATTTGGAAACAGTCTGTTGTTCCATGTCCAGCTCTGAATATTTAGAACAACTTTAATTACAAATTCAAACAGCTGAAACAGCCAAAATATCTCTTAACTGAGAAAAATAAACTGTGGTACACCCATAAATCAAAATACTACTCAGCAATAACATGAATAACTTATTTACGAACACACTGGCATGCATAAACCTCACATGCATGTTACTAAGAGCAAGTGGCCACATTTAACAGAGTACAGAGGAGACAATCTTACGTATAGAAAATGCAAATAATTGCACCAAACCTCTTAGAACTACTCAATAAATCCAGTAATGCTTCAAAATACAAAATCACTGTAAATATTAACTCTATGGCATAACAAGGGGAAAATAGCACCTATATAGTTCTTCCAAGGTTCTACCCGTGCCAAACAGAATATCAGTTTCTTTAATAATTGTGCTCAGGCACTCAGCTGGGTCTGCCTCTTTGTGACCCCATGGACTGCAGCCCGCCAGGTTCCCTCTGTCCATGAGATTTCCCAGGCAAGAATACTGGAGAGGGCTGCCATTTCCTTTTCCCAGGGATCTTTCTGACCCTGGGGTTGAACAGTCTCTCTTGCATCTCCTATATTAGCAAGTGCATTCTTTTCCACTGCACCACCTGGGAAGCCCAGTTTAATTCACAGCAGAGGTAAAACTAGCAAGAATATCACATGCGTAAAGGCGAATCCCTGTGCGTGAGCTTCTTTGAGATCTCACACTGGCTAAATGAGAGTCATGTTACTGAAGAAGGACAAGCTAGATTGGGAGATTGACATCAGGAAATGGGGTGACCACAGACCCTTTCAGTGAAAGCGAATCTCAGGCAGTTAGGACCGCGGGGAGCTCAAGGGCCAGCGTACAGATGCACAGGTCACAGCCAGGGAGAGACAGGCACAGGCTGGCGAGGAGGCAGCTGAGACCCCAGAGGAGGTGTCTGGACTGGAAGCTGACTTGGAAAGAGGTTAGCAGATTGAAGGCCCAGTGAAGGAGGGGAAGTGAAAAGCACAGGGAAACCGGAACCGGAACCAACTAGAGGAGCAAGAGAGCACGTGCGGCTGTGGACCGGCAAGGCTCCCATCCGGGGGGCCCAGAAGGACAGACATTGCGGACTCGGGACTGGGCATGGAAGGCCCCACTCAGGGGAGGAGGCTCGAGACTCTGGAGGCGGGATGCGGTGCGGGATGCGGTGCGGCGAACGAGACCTACTCCCAGCGCCACACAGACACAGCGGGGCAGCGCTGTTCCGCGCATCCAGGTCCCGCCAGGGCCGCGCCCTCTCGGGGCTGGCTCCTGAAAGAGAGGCTGCGGGATCCACCAGGTACGCTGCCCGGGAAAGTCTCCCCAGGGCCACGTCCCACCACCGCGCTGCCTGCAGCTTCAGTCAGCAGACCTTGGCTGCTCTAGGTTGGTTGTGTCTCCTCTAAACATCTCTTTTACCCAAAGCGTCCCTTCCTTTGAAATTCAGCCTGGAATTTCCTTTCTTGAGCCTATTATATCCCGCTTTTCATGATGCCCATGAAGGATAATACATCTGCCAAAAAGATATCAGCAGATGATTTTCCTTGCCACAAATGGAACCAGGAGGTGTGAGGGAACCTGGGAAATTGAGATCAACAGAGAGAGATGAAAGAAAGAAATCTCCCCTCCAAAGAAAAATAGAAGAATGCCTCAAAGACAGTCTTCACAATGTGGCCGATGATCAGACCTGTGTTTTGATATTTTCCCAACAAGGAGTGAGAACGTAGGAAAGGGATATTTCCCCCATCACGAAGTGGGATGAGTAGAGGAAGCAGACTCTAAAAGACCTCATGTTCTTTCTTAACTTTATTGAGTCACTTTTGTCTTGTATAAAATGGATAGAAATCTATTTACCAATACTTGTTCCTACAATAATAATGTATATAAAGAACCTGTCAAGATGTATGCTCATAGTTTATCTTCAACAGTAGTTAGCTCACTTCCCTCACTAACACCTAACATTTTCACTAAATGATATTCCACATTAAATCAAATATGTTTATGCAACAGATCCAAATATTATGTCTCACTGATTTTTAGGAGAAACACATTCCCTAGATATATATTTTTAATGAATAAAAAATAGTCACATGGCAGTTTATCCTCAGGACAGATTTTGAGGATGTGTAAAGGAAAATCTAAAGAGCTCTAAATTCACTCACAATCTAGTAAAACTACATCTGCTGTGAATGCCACACTGCTTGCATTTCCTTTCTCAGTTCTCATAGCTTCCTAAGTTTTCCTGTTGACAATTTGTAATTTGTGCTGCATTAATCTTACTCCTTCATTGAGCCTCTGGTATAGCTCCTAAGACACAATCATTGGCCTTAGTTTTTTTTTCTCTTTAAATGCTCTCATTGCTCTTAGAGTAGAAGCCACATTTACTCAAGACTTATCCTATCCTTGAAGAAAATGAAACTGAAGGTTTACTCACTCAGTGGTGTCCAAATCTTTGAGATTCCCTGGATCATAGCCTGCCAGGCTCCTCTGTCCACGGGATTCTCCAGGTAAAAGTGCTGGAGGGGGTAGTCATTCCCCTTCTGCAGGAGATCTTCCTGATCTAGAATAAAACTCAGGTCTCCTCTACTGCAGGCAGATTCTTTAGCATCTGAGCCACCAGGGAAGCCCGTGAACACTGCAGTTGGCAGCCTATCCCTTCTCCAGGGGATCTTCCTAGCCCTGGAACGGAGCTGGTGTCTCCTGCATCAGGGGGATTCTGTACCAGCCGAGCTGTCAGGGTACGTATGTATGTATAGATATACTTGTTCAGATTCTTTTCTTTGGAGGTTACTGTTACTATACTCATGTTGGTCTTTGTAAAAGTGAAGTGGCATAACAAACCTTCAGAAAGAGAATAAGCTTGCACTGCAGAAATATGTTGTTACCTCTTAGACAAGGCTGAAGCATACTGACACCATCTACTTGAAGGACAGAGTCAGTCATTAAGACTGCAGATCATTTTCTCATCTATAGCCCTAAACATAAAACAGGCAACTCTGTTTCATTTGAAAGAGAGTAAGACTGAGCTTTAAAGACCTGGATTGGTATTTTGTAGGTGAAATTGTTGACAGGAAACTGCATTCCGGTGCAATATTCCTGACATAATTTAGGGGAAACACATGTGATTTGAGTCCAGTAAATTAGTTAGTAAACCTTTATTTGCTTCTCTTTGTGCCTAATAGATAATAAAGCATTCATGTAATGTAAATATATGTATCTGACCTACAGAACAATAGCTTTGGAACCTACCCATATGCTGTTTTTGTTGAGATCTATAAAATGATGTGTACCTTGTTTCAAATGGTTCCTGAAATTTTGGTATGGAAAATGAAAATATTTCCTTTATACACACACACACACACACACAAATGTGAGTCATAAAGGTGTTTAACAAAACAGAGCAAATTAAGACTACCTTCAAATTTTCTGAATAAATTTTTAAGAAAATAACTAGACATAGTGAATTATTTGGTCCTCTCCAGTGGCTCAGAGGTAAAAGAATCTGCCTGCAGTGTAGGAGACATAGGAGATGTGAATTCAGTCCCTGGGTCAGGAAGATACCTTGGAGGAGGAAATGGCAACCAACCCCAGTATTCTTGCCTGGAAAATTCCATGGAGAGAGGAGCCTGGCAGGCTAAATCCCATGGGATCTCAGAGAGTTGGACTCAACTGAGGGATTAACACCCATAAAGAGAGTGAGTTATTCTTTCCTTTTGATTAGTTCATAGTACAAAAAAAATTCCAGCTGCTATTCCTTTCCTCGATTGTCCCTTCTCCACATGTCTACCTAAGAATTTCTATCCCTTATTTGCTTTACAACATTTGAAGCAAAAATGGAAGACATTCTGAGATCAAAGTCCTATGGACAAGCTAATTTAATCCAATTAACATATATGAAGAATTTGATAAATGGCTAAGATTATGGAGAAAAACTTACTCTACAATTATAAAACCAAAGGTATGTAGTTTTTCCATTACTTATTCAGAATCTAATAACACAAACATAGAAACCTCAGGAAAATATTTTGAAGGTTACGAAAATGCCTAAAATATGTATAGTCAATATTAAATAATCAACAAATGTTAATTTCTGGGCCTTATATTTTTGTCAATCATGGAAAAATTCTTCATTGTCTTCCACAACTTACAACACAAATAATCTTCCCCTATGTATATAAATCATTATTCTCTTGGCATCGTGAAAAGCCTAAGTCACTCTCTTCTTTAACAAACTCCTCATGGCATTTTTCACTTCTGTGTTTCTCACTGTGTAAATGATAGGATTTAACAAAGGAGTGAGGATTCCATAAAACACTGTCAGCAACTTGTCTGCAGGGTCAGTGCCACAGGACGTGTGTAAGTGAATATACATGGTCCAAAAAGAGCACCACTACTGTAAAGTGGGAGCCACATGTAGAGAGGGCTTTGCGTCGTCCTTCAGAGCTATGGGACTTCAGGGAGCTCAGGATGACTATGTAGGAAATGAGAAGCAGAAAAAATGAGCAAGGCCATGCCCCCTGTGTTTAGCTGCCACCACCAATCCAAGCCTGTAGGTTTTGCTGCAGGAAATTTCCAGCAGTGAGAAGAAATCACACATGAAGTGATCAATGACATTGGGACCACAGAAGGTCAAGTCTCCTGTGAAAGAATCTGCACGGTGGCATGCAGGATGCCCCGATCCAGGCCACCACCACCAGGAGCCGGGCAGAGTCCCTGTCGCATGATGGTCGTGTAGTGCAGAGGCTTGCAGATGGCCACGTAGCGGTCATAGGCCATGGCAGTGAGGATGATGACCTCTGATGCTCCCAGGAAGTGCTCCATAAAGAGCTGAGTCAGGCAGCCTCCCAGGAGATGGTTCTCCTCCGGTACAGAAGGTCAAAAGTCATTTTAGGGTGCTGACGGAGGTCAAGGAGGCATCTAACAAGGACAAATGGGTGAGAAAGAAGCACATGAGAGTGGGAAAGCGTGGGGCTGAGGGAGACGGTGATGACGATGAAAAGATTGGCCAGGAGAGTGAACAGGAAAATGAACAGAAAGACAATGAAGAGTACTTTCTGCAAGTGTGGATTCTGTGTGAGTCCCAGGAGAACAAATTCAGTCACATTGTTGGGAAGCTTGAAGAAGCCCATTTAGAAAGTAGCAAGTTCCTGGGGCCTCAGTTATCTACAAAGGAATAAAGAATGATACCTATTAATCATGAAAGGATTGTGTTCTAAACTTCTTAGGGAAAAAATGTAAAAACAAAACTATCTATTCACTGTAACTGGAGCATTTCCTCAGCACTTTGCCCAGTACTTGTTTCAGTTCTTTATTTTCTCCATGATACCTTCCATCTCTTCAGACACTTAGCACCTGTCCCCTGTGAAACACCTCCACAGCAATATTTTATGTGTAATTTGCTGAGAAAATACTGGGCTGTCTATATGACATTTGGATTCTCATTCTGGTTCTCACTCATGTGACTCTGCAAAGCCATCAGAATGTCCCACGCTTCTGAGTTTTCCTCTGTGTCTGTGAGGTTACAAATTATAATTCTCGGATGTAACTTTTTAAGTTTACAATTGTTTCAAAGAATTAAGACTTTTCCCGCTTCCATGAGGATTTGATTTGAATTCTCCACTCTAAAGTGGAAGTAAAGACACCATCAATAATATCTGTTATAAGAAGGGAATTTAGGAAAATGTATATGAGTCATTGGTGATCACTCCAGCTGATATCAATCAGAACACATAAACTGTTCCATTGCTTTCTCACTTACCTCTAGTGCCTGGCATGATGTCTGCAGCACCTGAATCCTATTGCTTGAGTGCTCAGTCATGTCCCACTCTTTTGAGCCCATGGACTGCAGCCTGCCCACCTGTCTCCTCTGTCCATGGAATTGTCCAGGCAAGAGTACTGGAGTGGGTTGCCATTTCCTTTCCACGGGATCTTCCCAACCCAGGGATTGAACCCGGGTCTCTGGCATTGCAGGCAGACGCTTTACCATCTGAGCCACCAGGAAACCCATTCGGTGATGAGTAAATACTTAGTGAATTGCCTTTGCCCTGAGTAAAGTATAACTGCTCCCCCAGACCATACACCTATGATAAATTCAAGTGTTCTTTTCCCCCTGCTCTGTTTATCATTAGTCTCTACTTCATGAGAACCATAAATAAATATTTGAAAGGAAGCTGCACTCAGTTTAATAGTTCCCACACACTATTAATGGTGTGGAATAAATATGAATATATCTAGTTATCTCTAGGAAAGAGTATGTTACTGGGTTACTTTACCTTCAGTGTAATTATGGTGTTTGTTTCTTGTTATTCTTTAGTCTTCAAAATTATGTTCGCATACAATTTGACATAGTTATATTCAGTAAATTTAAAGCTTTTTTTCTGTAGATGTGGATAAACAACTCTTGCCTAAGTGTTAAGTACACAAAGATCTTTCATGCAGAGGATATCAAAGTTCTGAAAGTAGAAATTTGATGTGAAGAATGAAAAGAAATATTGATAGGTAAGATAGAAAATTAATGTGCTATACATATAACATGTATACACAGATTAACACAAACGCATATGAACTCTTTTACTTAAGTACCTATCACAGGCTTACTCATTCAACAAACATTTATTGATCACTTATCGTGTGTGTTAATGTATGTTTGTTTACACAATGTCATGAAGCGTGTCCTAGTTAAATGCCTTCAATGCCTGAAATTTATTACCAAAGAGAGGCAAGGCGTCCGTCCTCGGTAAGGATGGGATTCGCACTCCTTTATGTTTCCGCTGCATGCAGTACTGTGTCCTCTCCTCCCACCTTCCCCGCACTCATCCTCCCGCTCCTAGGTGACCACATTACCATTAAGAGCAGAATGAAAAATGGGGGAACAAACATTTTCCAAAGAAAAGAGAAGAGAAAACATAAACAGAAAATGTGTTCTGCAAAACATATGCCTTTCTTTTAAAAGATAAATGGATAAAATCTTTTATTTTTCAATTATCTAGAGGAAAACTGTTTATGTACAAATGTACAGCAGCTCCATGGCATTTTGTTACTTTCAGGTGGGATTTCCCAAGAGAACAAAAAAGGATATATACGAAAAATAAGAGTTAGACCTGCTTAAAAATGTTTTGAAATAAATATGAAAAAATAAATCACTTTTCCATTTTTCTTTGGCTCCACAATATTCACTCTAGGAATAAACCCTGACAAAAATACTTTAAAGGACAAAAATAATTTATAATTATGTTCAACACAAATATTAAGAGCTGCAGAAACTTAGAAACAACATGGAATGTTCAAAATTGAGAAATGGATAAGTAATGTAGGGCATTACTTTGATTACTGTGTAGATTTTAAAAATTGTGCAGTATCACTGGAAGATTCTCAATTTGTAATATAAAGTGGAGAAAGTCTGGATGCAAATTTGAATTGTGTAATTATTCTATTTTAATCCTAACTTGTGTATAACTCAAACTACATTTAAATATATATCCATAAGAAACAAACTTTTTTTATTTCTAATATGATATTATATGTGTCTATCTTTCTTAAAATTTTTAATGCTGAATGAGATTTCAATGTCAGGTGAAGATAAGCCATAATTACATGATTTATAAGGTCAATTTAAACCCAAGAATCTATGATTGTACAATTTCCTGGAAAAAAAAAAATCTCACCTGCACTCACCTATGTGTGACATGGATCCACGGCCAGGACCTCAGGAAGCTCTTAGTTCACCAAGAAAAAGTGAAGCTGTAAGATTTTAAAATGTCAACTAGCTCAGCTACAATAAGTATCTTTGTTGATTTATAAATGATACCTTTGGATGAGCCTTAAAAGTATTACCGTATATATTGTTTGCAGAAAAATCTGTAGTTTCCTAGCTGTGGCTAATAGGAGCCCAGGGGTATTCGACTGTCATTAGCAGACCTTGCCAAGTACTCAATTATTTCACATAAGTTAACTGAAGAGCACAGAACGTTTATAGAACTCATCTTTAATTTTGAATGCCTTTTGTGTCTACAAGAAGACAAAACACTATGACAGGAGCAAGAAAATAGTTGAGTACTTATGAATTTAGATATTTGATAACATATGAGTTTATTATGAGGTGTCAACATTTAGTATTAAACAAATTAAACATCTAAGTGGGGAAGTGATTTTAAAATTTTATTATATAATTATTTTTTAATTGACTTACTGTTCATGCTAATTATAATTTTAAAATATTGCTTTCAGATATACATCATTTATAATTATAAATCCTACTGCAGTGTTGTCACTTCACATCAGGAAAAGTGTACAGTTCTTTTAATTCTTTCCTGTGTCGATTCTGGAATTAGATTAACATGATAATGTTGAGGATAATTCTGTTCTTCAATTATACAGAGAGATGTAGAAATGCATTTATTTCAGTCATTTAAATTAATTGTACAATATTTATATGGAATACCAAAAAATGGCTTCTCTCATAGCTCAGTTGGTAAAAATGTCTGCCTGCAATGCAGGAAACCAGGGTTCAATCCCTGGGTTGGTAAGATCCCCTGGAGTAGGAAATGGCAACCCACTCCAGTATTCTTGCCTGGAGAATCCCATGGACAGAAGAGCCTGGCAGGCTATAGTCCATGGGATTGCAAGAGTCAGACACAACTTAGCGACTAAACTACCACCATGAAAAATGGGCAATAATATCCACAATTTATAACAGGAAAATATAAGACAGGAAAGAAGAATGTCATTTACCAAGGAGAAATAAGAAGCCAGGAGAGCCTTCTCTAAATTATCAAGATTTATCTAAATTATTGTTTACAACTGAAGTGACATGACACATTTACACTGCCACCTACTGTAAGGCCCATTGCAATTGTCTATGTAAATAAATACTGATTTGATATTTGAAAACATTTTATAAATAAATTTAGATTCAACTCAGAAATATTTCTGTATAGATCAACACTCATTCAGCATGTTTGAATATGCTTGCATTACTAAGAAGAAAAATACATTGTACCTAATGCTCAATTGTAGGGATTCCCCAGGTGGCTCAGACAGTTAAGAATCTCCCTACAATGAGGAAGACCTCATTGATCCCTGGATTGGGAAGATCCCTGGAGAAGGAAATGGCCACTTCGCTTTAGTATTCTTGCCTGGGAAATCCCATGGACAGAGGAAACTGGTGGGCTACAGTCCATGGGGTCGCGAAGAGTGGGATACTACTGAGCGACTAACACTTTCACTTTCTTGGTGGCTCAGATGGTAAAGAATTTGCTTGCAATGCGGGAGACCTGGGTTTGATCATTGGGTCTGGAAGATCTGCTGGAGAGGGAAATGGCTACCCACTCCAGTCCTCTTGCCTGGAGAATCCTATCAACAGAGGAGCCTGGCAGGCTGCCGTTCATGGAGTGGCAGAGTCCGACACAACTGTGTAACTAACTGGTTGTTTGGGAAAAATCAATTGGCTCCAGAGAATGTGATCACTGTGAGCAGCATGTATTATGGAAGAAAAGAGTTTAAGAAAAGTGAAGCCACTTGATCAAACTTCTATTCACTGGACACTCCAGTGTTAGGGCACACTGATAATACTTGTGATGGCCAATGCCAAAGACAGTCTGAATGAGAATTTGAAACTATCTAAACAATTATTAGGCGTATGGATTTTCCTGAATGTGCCATCATGAAAATGTCATGAACTTGTCTTTATATCTGGAATGAAAGTCAGATCAGAGAAATAGCATGCACTGATGAAGCCATCATTCCCAACCTCATAAAAGACTGAAACCCATTCGGAATTGTTCTGTTAAGTGGTCATCCAGTCTCTACTTAATAAGCTACAGTGCTGGATGATATATTGATTTAGAACCCCCTATACCTATCTATTCAAGTCTCCAAGCCCGGGAACAGCATAAAAGGAAAGAGAGTGGGATCAGGTCCAAATCATAGGTTTCCATAAAAATGTTCTTCAAAAGAGGTAGCTCCTGGAACTATACCAGGAAAGTTTGTTTCCAGAATACAAGTTCAAGGACATAGTGACTTTAAATTCCAGAGAGACAGCAACTAAGATTCTCAAAACTGAAGGGTAAACCAGAAGGAATGCAAGATAAATTATATATGGACCTTATTAGAGTTGATCAGAAATTAGTTGAAGGATGGTTCGATTTTTGTTGTCAGGACTAATTTTACAAAAACAAGGTACCTGCTAAACTCTTCTAATGGGGAGCTTCATGCATTTAAATAGGTGGAGAAATACATCCTCAAAATAACAAATCCCTCAGGAACAGAGATTGTGTTTAGTCCAATCCGAGGAATCTTTCATCACAGAAGGACAACGACATCTCCAGTGTTTTTTTACCAGGAATTGAAATGTTTTGGAGAAGTGAACTGTCATCTCATAACTCCTCCAATTTTCCTTCTAATTGAAGTAGAAGTAAAATAAATAATATTTATGGTAATAAATATATTGCTCTGGGTAGGATTACAGAACTTGGAAACACCTTTCAATTTATCTAAGTGAAAAGTGAAGTCGCTCAGTCGTGTCCAACTCTTTGCAACCCCATGGACTGTACCAGGCTCCTCCATCCATGGAATTTTCCAGGCATGAGTACTGGAGTGGGTTGCCATTTCCTTCTCCATACCTAAGTAAAGTACTTGTAAAAACAGGGAAAGCTGTTTAAGGTTATAGAACATGATGGCATAATCTGAAAGAAAACTAATGTCTCCTGATCCTGAAGCTAATATCCTTACTCTCTCCATCACATTTTCATGACAATAATATGTGCTAAATATTGTTATGACATAGCGTCCTTTGATTCCTTTTTTTTAATTGGGCAACTATTTTTGTCACTTTTTAAAAAATTTTATTGATGTACTGTTAATTTACAAATTTGTGTCAATTTCTACTACCTAGCAAAGTGATTCAGTTATATATATATGTAGACACTCAGTTTCATATTTTTCTCCAGCATGGTTTCACGGGATATTGAATATAATTCCCTTGTTTTACAGTAGGACCTTGTTGTTCATCCTCTATAGAATAGTGTGCATTTGCCAACCCTGAACTCCCAATCCACCCTCCTCAGCAGCCCTTCTCCCTCGGCAACTGCAAGTCTGTCGCCTGTTTGTGAGTCTGTTTCTGTTTAGTAGATAAGCTCATTTGTGTCATATTTTATCAAGAAATCCTACATATAAGTGATATCGCATGGTGCTGGCCTTTATCTTAGGATGATGGTCTCTGAGCTCAGCCATGGTGCTGTAAATGGCATTGTTTTGTCTTGTTCATGGATGAGTAGTAGTCTAGTTCCTTGCTTTCTTAATAAAGCTTATGGCACCATGAAGTGGGAGGCTGGAGCTTTCTGTCAAAAGAGGAAATACATCTGTTGTATGTATTTATATATATACACACACACACACACACACATATTTGTATCTTCTTAGACTTCATTTACAAAAAGGACCAAAATTAATTTAAAGTGAAGCCTCATAAATTTGGCACTTGTTTAGCTGAAAAATACTTCCCTTGGTCAACTGTGGAGTAATGATTCCTGGTGTTTGTATATATTGTGTGTACACACTGTGTTATTTCAATTACTATAAAATAGAGGTTCTGATGAAGGGTTTGTTGTCTTTGATACCTTTTGAAATTTTTGAAAGTATCAGATTTGGATTTAGAAGAATGCAGATCTGAATACTAGCTTTTCTCTGATATTGGGCAGATTATTGAACTTCTTTGAACTTCATTGCTCTTCATCAGTGAAATGGGAATAATCATAATAAATATAACAATCATAGTAAACATAAAAACAATTTCTTATGTAAAATTACATTCCTGTTTAATCACATTCTAATGGCACTTTTTGTCCTGTGTATTCCTTCCTGTATATATAACAAGGTTTAAAATATCAGTAACAAAAGTATAACATACTGCTATGGCTTTTCCCTGGGAAAAGTGGCTCCCAGCTGCAGATACCAGTGGACAGGGCCTTTTTCTTTCCCTCTCCTGAAGAGTTGTGAGTCCTGAAGGGAGCACAGGACAGCAACATAGGATACCAACATTACAAGAGTGATCACATGGATATTCCTACAATTTCGAGCAACCAAGAGACCAGCAGAAAAGTATCAGTGAACACAAGTTGTTTCAGGAGGACATTTTCACACACGAACTGATAACATGATATTAGGGCCACAGAACCAGAGCCAGAAAGTGACTAAGATCTATCCAGTCGAGTGGAGAAAGCCTATTATCCAACATGCCCTCCAGGAGGCAGCATAGAACGTGGCTCATGATGGTCACATAGCACCGGGACATCCACAGGAGGAGCATCTCTGAAGCTCCTGAAAACTAAAAGTTCAATAAAGAGCTGTGCCAGGTAGCCACTGAAGGAGACAAGTTTTAATCAGAGAGGGAATCAATTAGCATTTTAAGAACTATGGAAGAGGAGTGGCAGGGATCCATCAAGAACAAGAAGGCCAAGAAGAAACACATCAGGGAGTCCAAAGTCTGGCTGCTGATGGTACTTACACAGTGAGCGTATTGCCCATGACAGTGACAATGTAGGGGATAAACAACAAAAATAGATCTCTCTCAACAGGGGGTTCTGTGCCACCTCTCATTAGAATGAATTCAGTCACAGTCGTTCTGTCTTCTTTCATTTCAATGCTCACTCAAGAATTCAAAAGTGAAGAATTATCCTGTAAAGACAGTATTTTTAACACCAAAGTGATAAAGTTATAATATGGGTTTTAGGCAAGTCCAAAGCATTTTAGTATTACTAAAATACATACATGGTATGTAGGAGGATCAGAAACATACTATATTTTCTAGTTTATGAAAAGAGCGAACTTCTGAAGCTGTTTTATTCAGCTTATTACATGCGCATGCATACTAAATTTCTTCAGTTGTGTCTGAATCTTTGCAACCCTACAGACTGTAGTCTTCCAGCATCCTCCATCCATGGGATTGTCCAGGCAAGAAAACTGAAGTGGGTTGCCATTCCTTCCCCCAGGGGATCTGCCCAACCTAGAGATCGAACCCACATCTCTTCTGTCTCCTGCACTGGCAGGCAGGTTCTTTACCACTAGCGCCACCTGGGAAGCCCTCAGCTTATTACAAGGATGCTCAAATTCTTCCACATCTTCTGAAAAGTGGTCCCTGGGCCTTGCTGGAACACAACCAGGCACACGGAGCTGAGTTCATCATGTAATAAACTTGATTGCTTTTCAGCCAATAAGAAATATTAAGAATTCTTCCTTAAATATTTAAAAAAACTGTAAAACTGATTCTGATTCTATATTTGTTAATACACAGATTGTCTAATCCACTGTCCTCTTCCACATAAAAGACATTTAAATAAGTCTGAGACATAGGTCTGTGTCTGTCTTCACCCCTTTACACCAGCACTTGGTTTACTGTCTGACTCATACTGGTGAATACAATTAGCTAAATAAATAAGTTGGAAGACTTTTCATTCCATGATATTTTCCTTTTCCCTCCCTTCTAACTCCCCAAATAGCATTCATTTATTCTCTTTTATCCTGTGTGCCATTTCACCATGGTTTTCTGTTCAGTTTTGTTTGGGATTTTTTTTTCCATCTAATCGATTTGTAAAAATCTCCTTTATAACTTGTTTTGAAGTCAAATGTTCCTACAGAATTCTCTCACTTCTGTTTTCTCATTAATGATATCCAAAGATTACAAATTCTGAGATGATTAAGGACGTTTCTCTTGAGAGATATTATTTAGTAATTACAGAGAGGGTTTTTTTTTTAATGAAAAAAACATCAGGTATCATAATGATCAAAAACTAGGCATTGTGCAAAGAATTTTATTGAAATAATTTCATTGATTATGTGTAAAACAGTTTATTGTGAGCCACAGAGTCAAAGGCTTTGGCATAGTCAACAAAGCAGAAATAGATGTTTTTCTGGAACTCCCTTGCTTTTTCCATGAGCCAGTGGATGTTGGCAATTTGATCTCTAGTTCCTCTGCCTTTCCTAAAACCAGTTTGAACATCAGGGAGTTCATGGTTCACATATTGCTGAAGACTGGCTTGGAGAATTTTGAGCATTACTTTACTAGCATGTGAGATGAGTGCAACTGTGCGGTTGTTTGAGCATTCTTTGGCATTGCCTTTCTTTGGAATTGGAATGAATTTTTCCAGTCCTATCGCCACTGCTGAGTTTTCCAAATTTGCTGGCATATTGAGTGCAGCACTTTCACAGCACCATCTTTCAGGATTTGAAACAGCTCAACTGGAATTCCGTCACCTCCACCAGCTTTGTTTGTAGTGATGCTTTCTAAGGCCCATTTGACTTCACATTCCAGGCTGTCTGGCTCTAGATGAGTGATCACATCATCATGATTATCTGGGTCTTGAAGATCTTTTTGTACAGTTCTTCTGTGTATTCTTGCCACCTCTTCTTAATATCTTCTGCTTCTGTTAGGTCCATACCATTTCTGTCCTTTATCAAGCCCATCTTTGCATGAAATTTTCCCTTGATATCTCTAATTTTCTTGAAGAGATCTCTAGTCTTTCCCATTCTGTTCTTTTCCTCTATTTCTTTGCACTGATCGCTGAAGAAGGCTTTCTTATCTCTTCTTGCTATTCTTTGGAACTCTGCATTCAGATGCTTATATCTTTCCTTTTCTCCTTGGCTTTTCACCTCCCTCTTTTCACAGCTATTTGTAAGGCCTCCCAGACAGCCATTTTGCTTTTTTGCATTACTTTTCCATGGAGATGGTCTTGATACCTGTCTCCTGTACAATGTCATGAACCTCATTCCATAGTTCATCAGGCGTCTATCTATCAGATCTAGGCCCATAAATCTATTTCTCACTTCCACTGTATAATCATAAGGGATTTGATTTAGGTCATAGGTTTCCCTACTTTCTTCAATTTGAGTCTAAATTTGGTAATAAGGGAGTTCATGATCTGAGCCACAGTCAGCTCCTGGTCTTGTTTTTGTTGACAGTATAGAGCTTCTCCATCTTTGGCTGCAAAGAATATAATCAATCTGATTTCAGTGTTGACCATCTGGAGATGTCCATGTGTAGAGTATATTCTCTTGTGTTGTTGGAAGAGGGTGCTTGCTATGACCAGTGTATTTTCTTGGCAAAATTCTATTAGTCTTTTCCCAGCTTCATTCCGCATTCCAAGGCCAAATTTTCCTGTTACTCAAGTGTTTCTTGACTTCCCTACTTTGGCATTCCAGTCCACTAGAGGGAAAAGGACATTTTGGGGGGTGTTAGTTCTAAAAGGTCTTGTGAGGTGAGGTGAAGTCACGCAGTCATGTTCGACCCTTTGTGACCCCATGGACTGTAACCTAGTAGGCTTCTCTGTCCATGGGATTCTCCAGGCAAGAATACTGGGAGTGGATTGCCATTTCCTTCTCCAGGGGATCTTCCTGACCCAGGGATTGAACCCCGGTCTCCCCACATTGGAGGCAGACGCTTTAACCTCTGAGCCACAAGGAGTCTTGTAGGTTTTCATAAAACAGTTCAACTTCAGCTTCTTCAGCATTACTGGTTGGGGCATAGACTTGGATTACTGTGATACTGAATGGTTTGCCTTGGAGACGAACAGAGATCATTCTGTCATTTTTGAGACTGCATCCAAGTACTGCATTTTGGACTCTTTTGTTGACCATGATGGCTACTCCATTTCTTCTGGAGGGATTCCTGCCCACAATAGTAGATATAATGGTCATCTGAGTTAAATTCACCCATTCCAGTCCATTTTAGTTCACTGATTCCTAGAATGTCGACGTTCACCCTTGCCATCTCTTGTTTGACCACTTCCAATTTACCTTGATTCATGGACCTGGCATTCCAGGTTCCTATGCAATATTGCTCTTTACAGCATCAGATCTTGCTTCTATCACCAGTCACATGCACAACTGTGTGTTGCTTTTGCTTTGGCTCCATTCCTTCATTCTTTCTGGAGTTATTTCTCCACTGATCTCCAGTAGCATATTGGGCACCTAATAACCTGGGGGAGTTCCTCTTTTGGTATCCTATCATACTGTTCATGGGGTTCTCAAGGCAAGAATACTGAAGTGGCTTGCCATTCCTTTCTCCTGTGGACCACATTCTGTCAGCCCTCTCCACCATGACCTGCCCATCTTGGGCTGCCCCATAGGCACGGTTTGGTTTCATTGAGTTAGACAAGGCTGTGGTCCTAGTGTGATTAGACTGACTAGTTTTATGTGAGTATGGTTTAGTGTCTCTGCCCTGTGATGCCCTCTTGCAACACCCACCATCTTACTTGGGTTTCTCTTACCTTGGGCGTGGGGAATCTCTTCACAGCTGCTCCAGCAATGCACTGCCACTGCTCCTTACCTTGGACGAGGGGTATCTCCTTACCGCTGCCGTTCCTGACCTTCAATGTGGGATAGCTCCTCTAGGCCCTCCTGTGCCTGTGCAGCCGCCGTTCCTCAGGTTGCTCCTCCCGGCCCGCCAGCCCTGGCCTCGGGTGTGTGTGGCTCCTCCCTAGCTGCCGCCCCACCGCACCTGGCCTCGGGCGCGAGGTGGTTCCTCCGAGCTGCAGCCCCTGGCCTCAGGCTCGCTGTGGCTCCTAAGGGTCACCGCCCGTGGCCTCGGATGCGAGGTGTCTCCTCCTGGCCGCCCTTGACCCCAGACATGGGATAGCTCCTCTCAGCTGCTGCTCCTGACCTTGGACGTGGGGTAGCTCCTCCTCAGCCGTTGCTGCGCCATCACAGCCCAGCACTCCTAGGCCACTGCCCCTGACCTCAGACGTGGGGTAGCTCCTCTCAGCTGTGCTTAGTGTGCCGGCTGGCTCTCACAGAGATGGGAATACCAGACCACCTGACCTGCCTCTTGAGACATCTGTATGCAGGTCAGGAAGCAACAGTTAGAACTGGACATGGAACAACAGACCGGTTCCAAATAGGAAAAGGAGTACGTCAAGGCTGTATATTGTCACCCTGCTTATTTAACTTATATGCAGAGTACATCATGAGAAAAGGACTGAATAAACACAAGCTGGAATCAAGATTGCCAGGAGAAATATCAATAACCTCAGATATGCAGATGACACCACTCTTATGGCAGAAAGTGAAGAGGAACTCAAAAGTCTCTTGATGAAAGTGAAAGAAGAGAGCGAAAAATTTGGCATAAAGCTCGCAATTCAGAAAACGAAGATCCTGGCATCTAGTCCAATCACTACATGGGAAATAGATGGGGAAACAGTGGAAACAGTGTCAGACTTTATTTTGGGACTTTATATGTATGTATGTATATGTGTGTGTGTGTGTGTGTGTGTGTGTGTGTGTGTGTATACATATATATACACATATATATATCAAAAAGTTACCATAGTAACATTAGCTATCACATTCATCACCTCACATAATTATAGTTTGTGTGTTTGAAATGAGAACATTTAAGATCTATTGTTAGCAATATTCAGCATATAATGAATATTGTTAATTGTTGTCATCATGCTGTACATTTGATCCATAGAAGTTGATCATCTTAAAACTGAAAGTGTGAACTCTTTGATCAGCATCACACACTTTCACTTATACGAAGCCCCCAGTAATCAGTATTGTACTCTCTCCTATGAGTTTTGTCTTAAAATCCACATATGAATGATACCATAAAGTTTTTTTTTAATTTGTTTCACTTAGCCTTATGCTTTTAAAGTCCCTTTGTCTTGTCACAAATGGTGAGTGTTCCTTATTTTATATGGAGGAATAATATCCCGATAGATACATTTTTCTCAGTCCATCCATCCACCAAGGCACATTTCGGTTATTCCCATGTCTTGGCTATAGTGAATAATGCTGCAATAAACGTGCAAGTACAGAGATCTCTTCAGATTCCTGACTTCACGTTCTTGGATATATGCACATAGTTGGATTGCTTATTCACATGGTACTTTTATTCCTTTGAGAAACTTCCATAACGTTCTCCATTGTGGCTGAACAAATTTAGATTCCCATAAACAGTATAGAAGGGTTCCATTTTTGTCTGTCCTAACCAAAATTCATTGTCTTCTATATATGTCATATAGCCATCAACATTCAGAAAATGAAGATCATGGCATCCGGTCCCATCACTTTATGGGAAATAGATGGGGAAACAGTGGAAACAGTGTCAGACTTTATTTTGGGAGGCTCCAAAATCACTGCATATGGTGACTGCAGCCATGAAATTAAAAGATGCTTACTCCTTGGAAGAAAAGTTATGACCAACCTAGATAGCATATTCAAAAGCAGAGACATTACCTTGCCGACTAAGGTCCGTCTAGTCAAGGCTATGGTTTTTCTTGTGGTCATGCATGGATGTGAGAGTTGGACTGTGAAGAAGGCTGAGAACTGAAGAATTGATGCTTTTGAACTGTGGTATTGGAGAAGACTCTTGAGAGTCCCTTGGACTGCAAGGAGGTCAACGCTGGGATTACTTTGAAGGAATGATGCTAAAGCTGAAACTTCAGTCCTTTCATCACCTCATGCGAAGAGTTGACTCATTGGAAAGGACTCTGATGCTGGGAAGGATTAGGGGCAGGAGGTGAAGGCAACAGAGAATGAGATGGTTGGATGGCATCACCGACTCAATGGACATGAGTTTGAGTAAACTCTGGCAGTTGGTGATGGACAGGGAAGCCTGGTATGCTGCAGTCCATGGGGTTGTAAAGAGTCAGACACAACTGAGTGACTGAACTGAACAGAACCCACAGTTTAATGTATCACGGATGACATTTACAATAACAAAAATTGGAAGTCCCCATTAGTTATATGAGGAAACTAAGGATCAGGCTATTTCGTTAATTTCCCCAAGATCACACATTTTACAGTAATAAAACTAGAATTGGAATCTAAGTGAGAATTCTTTCAAAATAATTTAATATCTTTCATAATACAGAAAGTACACAATTGTGAAATCTATTTCCCACTATTTACTGTCAGTCTTACCTTGTGGAGCCTAGTTCATTTTTTGAAAGAAGAATTTTTAAATTATTCATAAGGTCCTGGAATTTTTCTTTCATCCAGGATGACAACAGGGGTGAAAGGCTGAACAATTACTTGAAGATATTTTTTTTTATTCCTCTGTTGTCCATTTTCTCCAATAGTTTGAGTTTTAAAAGAAAAGTGAAAGCACAAGAGAAGATGTGAAGAAAATTCCTTAAAAATGTGCATCATTTATGACATCACAAAAGTGCAATAGCTGAGATCAATCAAGCTAATTTCCATAGTCAGTGTAAGTGTATCAAACTATGACTAGAAGGTCACGGTCCTGAACTGTCTCAAATCACAGTGAGAGTCCTGAGTACTTTAACCTGGATATTTCTCCTTTTCCTGCACAAGAAATGCTGAAGTACTTTAATTTTTGTGTCAAGTCCCTATCTCTCTACTTATTTTTAACCCTTATAGGCAACATCCAGTTTTGGACATCTATAACGAAATACCAATTTAATATATATATAAATAAATTTTAAAGTTTCCACAATATAAAAGGAGTTCCCTGTCTCATTAAATGGTACCCACTTTCCATGTAATTGCTCAGACAAAAACTTTAGAATTTTCTGCAGTAAGTACTATAATCCTCATTTCATAGTTGAGGAAACTAAGGCTTAAAACATCTAATTAATTATCCCAAGATCACATATTTTTCAATGGTAAAACTAGAATTAAATACAAGCTTGACTTATTCAAAAGAATTTAATTTCTTACATTAAAATTCACACAATTGTGAAGGCTGGTTCCCACTCTTCACTATTGGTCTTACCTTGTGGAGTTTTGGTCACAGTCTGAAGGAAGACTTTTTAAGTTACTCATAAACACCTCAAATTCTTTATCCATTCAGTATGACAATAAAGGCAAAAGGATGCAGTATTATTACTCCAAGATATATTTTATTTCATTCAGCTGTCTGTGTTCTTCATGAAGTTTTCTGGTTATTCAGAAAATTGTTTTAATTGCACCACAGATTATTTAAAGAAATTTCATGGAGCACACACGTAGACACACATATGCACAAAAACAAGCATTTACCACTTTAAGACAACTGATCAAAATTATAAACAATTCCTATGTTGACGTAGGAAGATAACATCCATCATTTCCCAAGAAAATGTGTCTCTAGTAATTTCTTTTCCTGCCAACTTCAAAACAGAAAAACAGCGTTCCGTTTTCTAGTCCCTCTTGCACATCGCGGTGTGGAGCTGGGGTGGTCCGCTTGAGATTCTGAGAGAGACTCTTGCTGGTTTTCTGGTTTTAATGCAATGTTTTCAGCTAACAAAGGACTACCTGAAAATTTTATATCAGTTCTTAAGATAATATCACTTATTTTTCCCCAAAGGGGCAAAGATCACTGGACATTTTGTCCCTTCTAACCACATTTATCATTGAGTTTTGGGGCTGTACTCTGTCCAAGGCTAACTCTTTCTTAATTAAATTCACTGGGATTTTTCCACAAAAGTACATCTGTATGTAAAGATACTATTGGGTCAAATCACGTAATTTGATCTGAAAGTGTAACACGAAGGGGAAAAATTGCTTTAGAACCGTCATGGTGTTATTATGAGTCAAATATCAGCTCAATCATTTTGTTCCAGTTAGACTAACTAGACACACAGTTCCCAACTTGCAACAGCAATTTTTCTTTCCTTTTACTTAATACTAAATTTATTCTGCATCAAACTTCGATTCAGTATACAATAATTTTCTCACCAAAATTTAGATGTAATGCCTAATTATTTATCTGACTTTTTTTTTAATTTAAGTTACCTATTTAAAGCCAGAAACTATACTCTGAATGAGAACACCGCAATTAATAAAACAGGGTGGGAATCATGTAAAACTCCTTCCTGCATGGGTCTCATCTTCTTATGAGTCAAACAATAAAGGAGAAAATCTAATAAAGTAAGTGTAGCCTTATTCACTGCTTATAAAAAGAAAATAGGGTACTATGACATAAATAAAGGGAAAATTTATACTGAAAGTTTGCTGCTGCAAGCCAGGTGTTACACCAGGATTCATGACCTCTGAAGGAGAGGATTTTGACCCAGAGTCAGAGACGAGGCTTGACTACTTGGAGCTTTTTGTGTAGCAAAGTTTTATTAAAGTATAACAGAGATAGGGAAAGCTTCTGACATAGACATGAGAAGGGGACAGAAAGAGTGCCCCCCTTGCTGGGTTGTAGCAAGGTGTTTTATGTCTGTTAGAAAGCTGTTCATCAGATGAGAGACACCTCAAGGCTGAGAGGGAGTTTCACCTGGCCCCTCTCCCACAACATGCACTTTTGAGATAGGATGGCAGAAAACTTCATCCTAAAATTCATATGAAATCTCAAGGGAATCTAAATCAGCAGAGCAATATTGAAAAAGAACAAATTTGTGGATTTCCTATTCCTGGTTCTATAATATACAACAAAACAGTGGTAATCACAGCAGCGTGGGTTTGGCGTAAAGACAGACACACAGGACAGAGTCGCCAACATGCAGGGGAGGAAGCCCTGAGCTCACTTCTTTCCATGGGGATACCAAAATTATAACTCTTTACAGAGCACTTTTCAAGCAGCAAAGAACCCGCCTGCCAATGCTGGAAATGCAAGAGATGCAGGGTGTATCTGAGTCAGGAAGATCCCTAGAGGGGAAATGGCAACCTGCTCCAGTATTCTTTCCTGGAAAATCCCACGGGCAGAGGAGCCTGGGGGACTATAGCCCATGGGGTCTCAAAGAGTCAGACATGACTAAGCACACAGACATACTAATAATGTAGAACAATTACTAAAGAGAACCACCTGAAGACTAGCAGGATAATCCCCTACAGCAAAGATATGATATAAAGCAGGAACCTCAACAAACAGGCAGGAAGAGTGAAGACACAGTACAATCAAGACCGCGCCCCCGAGTGGGTGACCCACACAGGATGGTAATGACAGTGGCAGAGTTCCTCCCCGAGAAGTCAGGAGTCTGAGCCTCACTTCGAGCTCCGCAGCCAAGAGTCCTGCACCAGGAAGAGGGGCCCTCAAAATATTCTGGCTTTGAGGACCAATGAGGCTTCCTTTGGGGAAAGCCAGAAGATAGCTGTAAGAAACAGACTCCACCGTCAAAGAGCACACATGCCAATCACACAGGCTCTGGCCCCCAGAGGATAAAGAGCATTTTGAAAGAGCTCAGGTAGACTAAGGTGACAATGATGATGATAAAAAAGTAACCTAGGTTTGGTGAACAGAGGCCTGAACTGAAACACCAGAATCCGGTATGGGAAAATCATGGCCCCTCATCTAATTACCAGGTGTGAAGACTTTTTGGACTCCTCAGGTGGTGCAGTGGTAAAGAATCTACCCACCAATGCAGGAGACGTAAGACAGGCCAACTTGATCCCTGAGTCAGAGATCCCCTGGAGTAGAAAATGGAAATGCATTCCAGGGTTCTTGCCTGGAAAGTCCATGGACAGAGCAGCTACAGTCCGTGGCACTGCAGAGAGGCAGACAGCACTGACCACGCTGCTGCTGCTGAGAGTCGCTTCAGTCATGTCCGACTCTGTGCGACCCCATAGTCCACCAGGCTCCCCCATCCCTGGGATCTCCAGGCAAGAACGCTGGAGGGGGTTGCCAATTCCTTCTCCAATAACACTGACCATGCACACAATTTCTTTCCAGATCTAGAGACTTCCGAATGAAAGAGTCTTTGTGTATTATGGAATAAATTGTTTGCAATATGACCACACATATGTAATATAAGTCTTCATTCCAACCTTTCCATGAAGGATCTGAGAAAGAAATATTTAATTCATGTATTCAGTTCAGTTCAGTCGCTCCGTCATGTCCAACTCTCTGCGACCCCATGAATCGCAGCATGCCAGGCCTCCCTGTCCATCACCAACTCCTGGAGTTCACTCAAACTCACATCCATCGAGTCGATGATGCCATCTAGCCATCTCATCATCTCTCGTCCCCTTCTCCTCTTGCCCACAATCCCTCCCCAGCATCAGGATATTTTCCAAGGAGTCAACTCTTGCATGAGGTGGCCAAAGTACTGGAGTTTCAGCCTCAGCATCAGTTCTTCCAATGAACACCTGAAACTTATCTCCTTTAGGTTGGACTGGTTGGATCTCCTTGCAGTCCAAGGGACTCTCAAGAGTCATCTCCAGCACTACAGTTCAAAAGCATCAATTCTTCAGTGCTCAGCTTTCTTCACAGTCCAACTCTCATATCCATACATGACCACAAGAAAAACCATATTTTGACTAGACGGACTTTTGTTGCCAATGTAATATCTCTGCTTTTGAATATGCTATCTAGGTTGGTCATAACTCTCCTTCCAAGGAGTAAGTGTCTTTTAATTTCATGGCTGCAATCACCATCTGCAGTGATTTTGGAGCACCCCCCCCAAATAAAGTCTGACACTGTTTCCCCATCTATTTCCCATGAAGTGATGGGACCGGATGCCATGATCTTCATTTTTCTGAATGTTGAGCTTTGGGCCAACTTTTTCACTCTCCACTTTCGCTTTCATCAAGAGGCTCTTTAGTTCCTCTTCACTTTCTGCCATAAGGGTGGTATCATCTGCCTATCTGAGGTTATTGATATTTGTACTGGCGATCTTGATTCCAGCTTGTGATTTTTCCAGCCCAAAGTTTCTCATGATATACTTTGCATTTAAGTTAAATAAGCAGGGTGACAGTATACAGCCTTGATGTACTCCTTTTCCTATGTGGACCAGTCTGTTGTTCCATGTCCAGTTCTAACTGTTGCTTCCTGACCTGCATATAGGTTTCTCAAGAGACAGGTCAGGTTCTCTAGTATTCCCGTCTCTTTCTGAATTTTCCCCAGTTCATTGTGATCCACACAATCAAAGGCTTTAGCATAGTCAATAAGGGCAGAAATAGATGTTTTTCTGGGACTCTTGCTTTTTTGATGATCCAGCAGATGTTGGCAATTTGATCTCTGGCTCCTCTGTCTTTTCTAAAACCAGCTTGAACATCTGGAAGTTCATGGCTCACATATTGCTGAAGCCTGGCTTGGAGAATTTTGAGCATTACTTTACTAGCGTGTGGGATGAGTGCAATTGTGTGGTAGTTTGAGCATTCTTTGGCATTGCCATTCTTGGGGATTGGAATGAAAACTGACCTTTTCCAGTCTTGTGGCCACTGCTGAGTTTTTCCAAATTTGCTGGTATATTGAGTGCAGCACTTTCACAGCATCATCTTTCAGGATTTGAAACAGCTCAACTGGAATTCCATCACCTCCACTAGCTTTGTTCATAGTGATACTTTCTAAGGCCCACCTGATTTCACATCCCAGGATGTCTGGCTTTAGGTGAGTGATCACACCATTGTGATTATCTGGGTAGTGAAGACCTTTTGTGTACAGTTTTCTGTGTATTCTTGCCACTTCTTCTTAATATCTTCTGCTTCTGTTAGGTCTATACCATTTCTGCCCTTTATGTGGCCATCTTTGCATGAAATGTTCCCTTGATATCTCTAATTTTCTTGAAGAGATCTCTAGTCTTTCCTATTCTGTTGTTTTCCTCTATTTCTTTGCATTCATTAGTGAAGAAGGTTTTCTTATCTCTCCTTGCTATTCTTTGGAACTCTGCATTCAGATGCTTATATCTTTCCTTTTCTCCTTTGCTTTTGCTTCTCTTCTTTTCAAAGCTATTTGTAAGGCCTCCCAGACAGATATTTTGCTTTTTTGCATTCTGTTCCGTGGGGATGGTCTTGATCTCTGTCTCCTGTACAAAGTCATGACCTCTGTCCACAGTTCATCAGGTACCCTGTCTATCAGATCTAGTCCCTTAAATCTATTTCTCACTTCCAATCTATAATCATAAGGAATTTGATTTAGGTCATACCTGAATGGTCTGGTGGATTTCCCTACTTTCTTCAATTTAAGTCTGAATCTGGCAAGAAGGATTTCATGATCTGAGCCACAGTCAGCTCCCAGTCTTATTTTTGTTGGCTGTATAGAGCTTCTCCATCTTTGGCTGCAAAGAATATAATCAACCTGATTTTGGTGTTGACCATCTGGTGATGTCCATGTGTAGAGTCTTCTCTTTGTTGTTGGAAGAGGGTGTTTGCTAGGACCAGTGTTCTCTTGGCAAAGCTCTATTAGCCTTTGCCCTGCTTCATTGCATACTCCAAAGCCAAATTTACTCCAGGTGTTTCTTGACTTCCTACTTTAGCATTCCAGTCCCCTATAATGGTGTTAGTTCTAAAAGGTCTTGTAGGTCTTCATAGAACCGTTTAACTTCAGCTTCTTCAGCATTACTGGTTGGGGCATAGGCTGGATCACCATGATATTGAATCGTTTGCTTTAGAAATGAACAGAGGTCATTCTGTCATTTTTGAGACTGCATCCAAGTAATGTAAACCCCAAGTCCAAAGAGCGGTGGCTGCACAGGCACAGGAGGGCCAAGAGGAGCTACTCCACGTTCAAGGTAAGGAGGGTCGACCCGTCCAAGGGTAAGGAGTGGGGACTGCTCTTTGATGGAGCAGCCTTGAAGAAATACCCCACGTCCAATGTAAGAGGAACCCAAGTGAAACGGTAGGTGTTGTGGAGAGGCATCAGAGGGCAGACACACAAACCATAATCACAGAAAACTAGTCAATCTAATCACACTGGGACCACAGCCTTTTCTAACTCAATGAAACTAAGCCATGCCGTGTGGGGCCACCCAAGATAGGCAGGTCATGGTGGAGAAGTCTGACGGTATGTGGTCCACTGGAGAAAGGAAAGGAAAACCACTTCAATTTTCTTGCCTTGAGATCCCCAGGAACAGTATGAAAAGGCAAATGATAGGATACTGAAAGAGGAACTCCCTGGGTTGGTAGGTGCCCAATATGCTACTGGAGATCAGTGGAGAAATAACTCCAGAAAGAATGAAGGGATGGAGCCAAAGCAAAAACAATATCCAGTTGTGGATGTGACTGGTGATAGAAGAAAGGTCCAATGCTGTAAAGAGCAATATTGCATAGGAACCTGGAATGTTAGGTCCATGAATCAAGGCCAATTCAGTTCAGTTCAGTTCAGCAGCTCACTCGTGTCTGACTCTTTGTGACCCCATGAATCGCAGCATGCCAGGCCTCCCTGTCCATCACCAACTCCCAGAGTTCACTCAGACTCATGTCCATCAAGTCAGTGATACAAGTGGTCAAACAGAAGATGGCAAGAGTGAACATCTACATTCTAGGAATCAGCAAACTAAGACTGGTTGGGTAAATTTAACTCAGATGACCATTATATCTACTACTGTGGACAGGACTCCCTTAGAAGAAATGGACTAGCCATCATGGTCAACAAAAGTGTCCGAAATTCACTGTATTACACACTTCGAAATTATGGAAATAGGGGGAGCTCACCCCTGGATACTGCAGTGAACATGGTTGGGATCAAGGATTAGCCCCCTGTTCTATCAAGTAGGAATATGAAACTAGATTCAGGATGATAGTTCTCTCCATGTACGTCTCTGCAAAGTCTTTCTCTGCCTCAAATTTATAAAGATGATTATCTTTAAACATTTTAAAGGTATTTATTTCACATTTACATATATAACCCACATAGACTATACTCTTTAAAGTATAGTGTGACATAAAAATACACTGTCCTATCATAAGGATAAATAGGGACTGCCCTAGCAGTCTAGTGGTTGACTCTGTGTTTCCAATGCAGGGCTGCAGGTTCGACCCCTGGGTGAGGAACTAAAACCATATGTGCTTTGTGGCACAGACAAAAAATAAATTAAATTTTTTTAATCATGATTTTTTTAAACAAAAAAGGTTAAAGAAATTTTCCTGATACATATATTGAAAAATAATTCTGTCTCCCAATACCCTGCAACAGCATTATTTCCAGATAGAAAAATCTGTATATTTACTATTGTATTTCTTATCTTTCTCTTTTGTTCAATCAGTATACATATCCCCCCCCCCCCCCCCCCCCCCCTGTGAGCCAGTACCATAATGTTTAAATTACTACAGTGTTTCAGATGCTATTGTGATAGCTGAAAAAAATTCAGTATTTAATTCACTATTTTATAGCATAGTGCTTGCTTCAGCAGTACATATACTAAAATTGGAATGATACAGAGAAGATTAGTATGACCCCTGCACAAGGATGACACACAAATTTGTGAAGCGTTCCATATTTTTTAAATGGATTAAGGATCTAAACATAAGCCCAGAAATTATAAAACTCCTAGAGGAAAACATAGGCAAAACACTCTCCGACATAAATCACAGCAGGATCCTCTATGACCCACCTCCCAGAGTAACAGAAATAAAAGTACAAATAAACAAATAGGACTTCAGTTCAGTTCAGTTCAGTCGCTCAGTCGTGTCTGACTCTTTGCGACCCCATGAATCACAGAACACCAGTCCTCCCTGTCCATCACTAACTCCCGGCATGCACTCAAACTCATGTCCAAAGAGTCGGTGATATAATCCAACCATCTCATCCTCCGTCGTCCCCTTCTCCTGCCCCTAATCCCTCCTAGCATCAGGGTCTTTTCCAATGAGTCAACTCTTCACATAAGGTGGCCAAATGATTGGAGTTTCAACCTCAGCATCAGTCCTTCCAATGAACACTCAGGACTGGTCCCCTTTAGGATGGACTGGCTGGATCTCCTTGCAGTCCAAGGGGCTCTAAAGAGTCTTCTCCAACACCACAGTTCAAAAGCATCAATTCTTCAGTGCTTAGCTTTCTTCACAGTCCAACTCTCACATCCATACATGATCACTGGAAAAACTATACCCTTGATTAGACAGACCTTTGTTGGCAAAGTAATATCTCTGCTTTTCAATATACTATCTAAGTTGGTCATGACTTTCCTTCCAGGCATCTTTTAATTTCATGGCTTCAATCACCATCTGCAGTGATTTTGGAGCCCCAAAAATAAAGTCTGACACTTTTGGACCTAATTAAACTTAAAAGCTTTTGCATAACAAAGGAAACTATAAGCAAAGTGAAAAAACAGCCTTCAGAATGGGAGAAAATAATGGCAAACAAAGAAAATGACAAAGAATTAATCTCAAAAATATACAAGCAACTCCTAAAGCTCAATTCCAGAAAAATAAACAACACAATCAAAAAAATGGGCCAAAGAACTAAACAGACATTTCTCCAAAGGAGATGGCTAGTTCAGTCACCCAGTCATGACCAACTCTTTGCGACCCCATGAACTGCAGTATGACAGGCCTCCCTGTCCATCACCAACTCCAGGAGTCCACCCAAACCCATGTCCATTGAGTCGGTGATGCCATCCAACCATCTCATCCCCTGTTGTCCCCTTCTCCTCTTGCCCTCAATCTTTCCCAGCATCAGGGTCTTTTCAAATGAGTCAGCTATTTGCATCAGGTGGCCAAAGTATAGGAGTTTCAGCTTCAACATCAGCCCTTACAATGAACACCCAGGACTTATCTGCTTTAGGATAGACTGGTTGGATCTCCTTGCAGTCCAAGGGACTTGCAAGAGTCTTCTCCAACACCACAGTTCAAAAGCATCCATTCTTCAATGCTTAGCTTTCTTTATACTCCAACTCTAACATCCATATATGACCACAGGTAGCTAACAAATGCATGAAAAGATGCTCATCATCACTCATTATCAGAGAAATGCAAATCAAAACCACAATGAGGTACCATCTCATGCCAGTCAGAATGGCTGCGATCCAAAAATCTAGAAGCAATAAATGCTGAAGAGGGTGTGGAGAAAAGGGAACACTCTTACACTGTTGGTGGGAATGCAAACTAGTACAGCCACTATGGAGAACAGTGTGGAGATTCCTTAAAAAACTGGAAATAGAAGTGCCTTATGACCCAGCAATCCCACTGCTGGGCACACACTGAGGAAACAAGAATTGAAAGAGACATGTGTACCCCAATGTTCATTGCAGCAGTGTTTATAATAGCCAGGACATGGAAGCAACCTAGATATCCATCAGCAGATGAATGGATAAGAAAGCTGTGGTACATATGCACAATGGAATATTACTCATGCATTATGAAGAATACATCTGAATCAGTTCTAATGAGGTGGATGAAACTGGAGCCGATTATACAGAGTGGAGTAAGCCAGAAAGAAAAACACCAGTACAGTATACTAACACATATATATGGAATTTAGAAAGATGGTAACAATGACCCCATATGCAAGACACTAAAAGAGACACAGATGTATAGAACAGTCTTTTGGATTCTATGGGAGAAGGTGAGAGTGGAAAGATTTGAGAAAATAGCATTGAAACATGTATATTATCATATGTGAAACAGATCACCAGTCCAGGTTCAATGCATGAGACAGGGTTTTCAGGGCTGGTGCACTGGGATGGCCCTGAGGGATGTGGAGGGATGTGGGCAGGGGTTTCAGGATGGGGGACACATGTAAACCCATGGCTGACTCATGTCAATGTATGGCAAAAACCACTACAATATTGTAAAGTAATTAGCCTCCAATCAAAATATTCACTCTATTATTTTAGAGTATTTCAGTGAGTCAAGAATTTGATCCATTCAGCTGAATACTTCTGTCTCCACCTCTCTCATGATTGTAGTTAGAAATTCTCAGACTGAAGTCATCTAAAAAGTTTATTCACTCCTACATCTTGTACCCAGGCTTGGAAACCTTGAAATGGGGACCTAAATAGTTCATACTCCTTCAGATCATAGGGTGAGTCCTAATCTGATAGAACTGGCATCCTTATAAGAAGTAGAAGGGACAAAGAGCTTTGTCTTGTCCAAGTGCACAGAAGAAAGGCCATGAGAGACAGAGTGAGAAGGTGCCCAGTGCCAGGCAGAAAGAGAGGATTCACCAGAAACCAACCTAGCAATCACCTTGACCCTGGATATCAGCCTGCAGAACTATGGGAAAATAAATGTCCACTGTCTAAGCTCCGCAGTCTCTAGTATTTTGTTATGACAACCCGTGCAGACTAAGGTGACGATGATAATGATTATAAAAAAAAAAAAAATCCAGGTCTGGTGAACAGAAGCCTGAACTGAACAACCAGAATTCAACTCAGGAAAATCATGTTCCTTCATCCAATTGCCAGATGCAAATATTTTTCAAACCCAGAGATTTTTGAATTCACATATTTTCGAATAAGATGTATGCAACATGACCATAAGTAGGTGGCATAAATCTTCATTCCAACCTTTCTCTGATGGATCCGATACCATTTAGTTTGTGGATAGGAATTCTCAGTTCTCTGAAGATACAAATGGTTTCTCAAGCAAATATTACCTCAATGTAGTTTTTACCAGACTAGTTTATTGAAAGTTAATTTTAAAATGCAAATATGCAAAAATAGACATACTTCTGAGAAAAAATTAGCAGTGAAGGAATCCTAGGCTTTTCAGGTAGTAAAGTATATTCTAATCAAATGTACACAATTACATTGTGTGTTAAATGGCACATGAATAAAGACATCAGTGGAAGCTAGTGGAGGAATGAATTTGATGCAAACACTTGCCATATTTTGGAATACAAAGTTAGGCTATCAAAGCCATGGGGAAAAATAATTATGCATCTATAATAATGACAATCTAGAAAAATAATTAAAATATAATCCCTACTTATCTCTTTATATCAAAGGAAAATATAAGCATAAAATGTAAAGACAAAAATTGAATTTTGAAAAATGTGAAGAATATTTTGACAACATTGAGTAAGACAAATTCAAGATATAGAGGTAAAAATATTGATAGAATTAATTATGTAAATGTTTAAATATTTGTACATGCCAAAAATATTCTTCACTGTTTTAAAAAATTTTTTAAAGAACTCACAAGCAGGAAAAATAATAATCCAAACACAGGGTAATAGGGGTAATTAGTGTGTCATTCAATCATTAAAATCAGTATGGAAGTGTTGGCAATCAAATACACACAAAAATTCGTTAATAGGCCGTTCATGAAAAAGGACTACAAATCATTTAAACATGGATGATACTCAAATTCAATTATGTTTATTGAATAGAAATTAAACTATACCAATGAAACAATTTGTTTAATCACATTTTCATATACCATAAATGTTTATCAAGCACTAGTGGTTCAGCATATTGTCAAATGTATTTTCCAAAGTGAGGAGAATAGTAAGTTTTTTCAAGCTCATAATGGCATTTTTGCAATAACTATGAATATCAACATTTTAAATACTATACCACTTAACTCAACAATTCCACTTCTAGAAACTCATGCTTAGAAAATTTTAAAAAGACTTCTTTGCAGAATTATTTATTGTAGAAAAAGAGAACAAACTTGAAGAAAACTGGATACTTAAATTTTAGAGACTTTTCTTTAATCTTTGACTTTTTAAATCTTTTTTAATTTAAATTTATTTTAAAGAAACTGAGCAGTATGAGAAAATTAGAATGAGTCAGATCTATGAAGACTGTATGGAAAGATCTTCAGAAAACTGAGTTTCAAAATGCAAAATTTATACACAGAGATATACAGGCAAACACACATGAAAATATGTTTATTTTTGCAAAAATTATTATTTGACTAATCTTAGAACAGTATAGTGACTGCATCTGGAAAAACTGGGAAATTCTGATATTGGTTGGACAGGAGGTACATTTTACATGATCCTATTTTGGTAGGGATTCTATTTTTTAACATTTACTATTATACATCATACTTTCAATTTCCTGTAAAATGGAAAATGTTACACTAAATTTTCATATGTAAGCAAATAAAAATGAAGAAGATAGACTATATAGTATAAAATATTTTAATTAGTACAATAAAAACTGAGGGTAAAAGGTAAGAATCTGGTTACAAAAAATGAGAAAGTAATAAAAGTAATGCATATTAGTTAATTATTTTTGTAATTCTGACCAACGTATTACGTATGACTTATTGACTCTATTTTAAATGCATTTCAACTTTCCAGTTGCAGTGACAAACTAGACATTAATGTTTACATTCAAGAAGGGAAACTGCTATTAATAATATAAAGAAATATTTTATTTTTTAATAAAACTAATGATAAATTCTTCAGAGAAAAGTTTTCATCAATGCAATAGACTTTGATATTTGAAGTAAATTCCTAGTGTTAAACTCCTTTCTTTGTAATGCATAATGCACTTAATTTGCTACTTGACCTCACTTTTTGGTGCAGAGCTTCTTTATAGCATTCATGATCTCAGAACTTCTTAGACTATAAATCAATGGGTTCAGCATGGGGCTTATGACTACATAAAACACACTCAATGATTTGTCAGAGGGGAAGGTCTTAGCAGGTCTTGCATACATGAAAATGCAGGGAACAAAAAAGCAGACAACCACAGTGATGTGGGAACCACAGGTCTGGAGGGCTTTCCGCCTCCCTTCCTGACTCAGGTTCTTCAGAGAGTGCAGGATGACTGCATAGGAGACGAGCAAGAGCAGGAAAAAAAGAGTGCACATCAGTCCCCCATTGGCCACAACTAAGATGCCAGTGACAAAGGTGTCAGTACAGACGAGCTTCAATAAGGGGAACATGTCACACATAAAGTGATCAATGATATTGGGACCACAAAATGGGAGTCCACAAACAGTGCTAACTTGAATAACTGAGTGCAGAAAACCTCCAGCCCAGGACACCAGCAGCAGCACAACACACACCTTTTTCCTCATGATCACCAGATAATGCAAGGGCTTGCAGATGGCCACATAGCGGTCATAGGCCATCACCAGCAGAAGGGATATCTCAGATCCACCAAAAAAGTGCTCTGCAAACAGCTGGGTCATACAGGATTCAAAGGATATGGTATTTTCCCCAGAGAACAAGTCTGAAATCAATCTGGGGGAAGTAGAAGAGGAATACACTAGGTCTGTAAATGATAAACTAGCAAGAAAAAAGTACAGCGGCGTGTTCAGTGTCTCACTGACAGCTACAGTCACAACAATAAGCAGGTTGCCCACTACAGTCAAAATGTAGAAGAACAAGAAGATAACAAAGAGGGCTTTCTGCTCCTTTGGATTCTGTGTGAGGCCCAAGAGGATGAAATGAGTTACATTGTTCCTTGGTTCCAT
Organism: Nanger dama; assembly: GCA_917880005.1. NCBI lineage: Eukaryota > Metazoa > Chordata > Mammalia > Artiodactyla > Bovidae > Nanger > Nanger dama. Next base: position 66,339 of record CAKJTW010000030.1, read on the forward strand.
CTAGTCTGATTAGGTGCTGTGTTCACATGTTAGAAACAATATGCCTACAAAACAGGGAAATTTTTAAATGAATTATAATTTTCATCCTTTGTTATAAATTCAATTAAAAGAATGTGTGTGGAGAATCTTTTCATATCCAGTGTATTACTGATATTTTAATTGCCAAGTTGAATAAGGTAGAGTTGCTTGCCCTCATGATATAATACATGACTAGGGATCAGATAATTCCAGACCCATGTATTAAGTTATAGGGATATTCACAGAAGTTAAGAGTCACAGTACAAGGATATATAAATCAAAATTAGAATCAGAGAAGAATTTCTAGAAGAAATAATGCTTTAGCTGAATTTTTAAATTGAATTAAAAAGAAAGGACAGGAATGGACTTCAGTGAAGTCACAAAGTGTAAAAATGAGACTCACTTAAGGTAATTTACATAATCAATATGAGTAGATCAAACCATGAAAAGAAGGTTTCTGTCCTGAATTTTCCCAGATCTCACTGATACTTCTCAGGTCTTTAAGTGAACATTTCCCTTTTCCTGACCAATAAATACTGCAACAGTCTAATTTTGTGCCTCCAGACCCTGTGTTTCCCCTAATTTTCAAATTATATATCTCTAATTGTGGACATCTAATTGAATGCAATTTAATATTTGTAAACTCTGGGAGTTGGTGATAGACAGAGAAGCCTGGCGTGCTGAGATACATGGGGCTGCAAAGAGTCGACACAGCTGAGCAACTGAACTGAACTAATATTTATAAAACAAACTTGTTTATTTTCCACAATAAATGTAGACATTTCTACACAAAATTTAAAGAATTATTACCTATTTACCTTGCTAAATGGTATAATTTTCCATTTATTGCTCAGATAAAAAATTTCAGTTCTCTTCACTTATTTTTCACTCTCATAAAAATTAAACAAATCCTATTGACTCTACTTTCAAAATATATCACAAACTGTAACCCCTTCTCTTTTTTTCTGCCATACTTTATTATTATTATTATTATTCCTGGTCCGCTGTGATAGCCCTCTACTAAGTCTCTCCATGTTTATTCTGGCCTCCAAAATTGGTTGTCCTGAAGCAGTCCAAAGTGTCCTTTTCAGTCTTATTCTAATGGTATCACCCTGCTGCTCAAACACTGCAGTACATCCCAATCATGCAGTCAGAGTTAGTGTATCACATGTAATATTATAGTAACATAGACTACAATCCCTGTTTCATGACTGAAACAACAAAGGCTCAGAACATCCATTTCCTTTTCCCAAAGTCATACATTTTTAAGTGCTATACCTAGAATTGAATCTGTTTCATTTATTTCAAAGTAGGTTAATTTTTTTCATAATAAATAAAGTCACTCAATTGTTAAGCTATCTCCCAGTATTTTCCACTAGTCTTACCTTGTGGAGGCTTGCTCACAATCTGAAGAATGAGTTTTAACTCAATGTAAGCCCTGAAATTCTTTCCTCCAGTATGACAGTAGAGGGCAAAGGATGCCTTATTACTTGAGGATAAAATCATGCCATTTGACTATTCATTTTCTAAATGGATTCTTCTCATTATTCACAGGGTCATTTTTATATGCTGTGTAGATTGTTTGAAAAGAATTCCATGATGCACACAGAAAAACAAAGGTTTCTCACATCAGGAAATTTACCAGCATGGCCAACAAATCCCATACAAACACAGAAGATAGCAACTAGTCATTTCCCAGTGAAATTTTCCCATAAGTAACTCTTTCCTAATAACATTAAAAAGATAATAGCGTTTGATTGTTTAGCCCTTCTCACTCTGTCACATTGACATGGCCAGACTTTTTAAATCTAAGAAAGGACCTCCTGACTTCGACTTAAGAATGATGATCATGAAACAGTCCATCCTTTCCAGTTGCAATTATTATTGAATCTTAGATTTGGAATATGTCCAAGACTGATTCTTGCTTAATTAATTCAGTGGGATTTTCCACAAACTTTTTAAAGAACATCTACATGTAAAGATATTAATAAGCCAAATCACATAATTCATGTCAGAAAAGTGCAACATGGGAAAAAATAGTATTTTAGATCTCTGTCAGACCACTGCCAATCAAGAATAAAATATGTACCCAGTCATTCTGCTTCTGTGAACTTACTTCTTGTGTATTTCCCCACCTGCAATAGCAAGATTTTGTTTACTTTTGTTTAATACTTGATTTAATCACCACAAAATTTGGTTACAAATGTGAAAATTATATCAAAAAACACAAAAATATATTAAAATTGTAGATAAAAGCTAATAATTTCAATAATTAGTGATTTTTTTAAAAAGTAGGCCACCTCTGTAATGTCAACAACTGTACAAGAGAGGACATGGCAATTAATAAAAGTGGGCTAAAATCATGTGAAAGTTTCTTTTTCCTGCATCCCTTTATTAATTTCTCATAATAAAGTCAGACAATAAAGAAAGAGACATTAATAGTAGCTGTATTCATGGTTTGTAATATAAGAAATAGAGTACTGGATAGAAAATAAGAGGAAGAATTCTACTGTGGGGAATGTAATCAGAGATGGTCTTTCTTAAAAAGTGATGCTTAATTAACCTCCAGTTAAAATAAATAAATTTATATTAAAAAATAAAAATAAAAAGGAAGGGAAATAGCTACCATTAGAAGCACTGTTACTGAAAGCAAAACTAAATAAAAATTAATAACAAAATTATCTCACTTCAGAAAACAGAAGCTATACTTAGGAAAATCTAAAAATTCCATAGGAATTTTTATGTCAGTACTATGCTACAAAGGACTTGTGAGAGTGTGACCATTTGTCTTCTTCAAGATTTTAATGTGGAAGTTGTAAAGCTTTAATGTTGTGGAAGATGTTAACAATGGCTCTGTCACATGAGGAGTTACTATGTCCGAGGTACATTCCTTCTCGTGGCATCATAGAGGAGACAGTGATCAAGATCATCCATAAGAAAAAGAAATGCAAAAAAGCGAAATGGCTGTCTGAGGAGGCCTTACGAATAGCTGTGAAAAGAAGAGAAACAAAAGGCAAAGGAGTAAAGGAAGATATTCCCATTTGAGTGCAGAGTTCCAAAGAATAGCAAGCAGAGATAAGAAAGCCTTCCTCAGTGATTGGTGCAAAGAAATAGAGGAAAACAACAGAATGGGAAAGACTAGAGATCGCTTCAAGAAAATTAGAGATACCAAGGGAACATTTCATGCAAAGATGGGCTCAATAAAGGACAGAAATTGTATGGACCTAACAGAAGCAGAAGATATTAAGAAGAGGTGGCAAGAATACACGGAAGAACTGTACAAAAAGATCTTCATGACCCAGATAATCACGATGGTGTGATCACTCATCTAGAGCCAGATATCCTGGAATGTGAAGTCAAGTGGGCCTTAGAAAGCATCACTACAAACAAAGCTAGTGGAGGTGATGGAATTCCAGTTGAGCTGTTGCAAATCCTGAAAGATGATGCTGTGGAAGTGCTGCACTCAATATGCCAGCAAATTTGGAAAACTCAGCAGTGGCCACAGGACTGGAAAATGTCATTTTTCATTCCAATCCCAAAGAAAGGCAATGCCAAAAAATGCTCAAACTACCCCATAACTGCACTCATCTCACATGCTAGTAAAGTAATGCTCAAAATTCTCTAAGCCAGGCTTCAGCAATACATGAACCAACCGTGAACTTTCAGATGTTCAAGCCAGTTTTTGAAAGGGTAAACGAACCAGAGATCAAATTGCCAACATCTACTGGATCATCAAAAAAGCAAGAGAGTTCCAGAAAAACATCTATTTCTGCCTTATTGACTATGCCAAAGCCTTTAACTGTATGGATCACAATAAACTGGGGAAAATTCTGAAAGAAGTGGGAATACCAGACCACCTGACTTGCCTCTTGAGAAATCTGTATGCAGATCAGGAAGCAACAGTTAGAACTGGACGGGGAACAACATACTAGTTTCAAAAAGGAAAGGAGTACATCAAGGCTGTATATTGTCACTGTGCTTAGTTAACTTATATGCAAAGTACATCATGAAAAATGCTGGGCTGGAAGAATCACAAGCTAGAATCAAGATTGCCAGGAGAAATATCAATAACTCAGATACACAGATCACACCACCCTTATGGCAGAAAGAGAGGAAGAACTAAGGAGCCTCTTGATGAAAGTGAAAGAGGAGAGTGAAAAAGTTGGCTTAAAGCTCAACATTCAGAAAACTAAGCATCTGATCCCATCACTTCATGGCAAATAGATGGGGAAACAGTGGAAGACTGCTGGGGTCCAGCCCCGGTGGATCCAGGGTAATTCGAAGGTGGGGATGGAATAGGCAGCCTAGAAAAACTTAATTACAGATAGAGAGGGATTAGGAATTTAGCAGAGAAAAAGAGGCCAAATAACTTGGTTAACACAGGGTACCAATCACCACCTACGTAGGCCACAGGTGTCTTCCCGTTCTCCCAAAGGAGAGGAGGCACTGAGGCCCCCAGGTCCGATCTTAGAAGCCCAGGCAGAGTTAGTAGGCTTGGTGGGTCCTATGCACCAGATAGAAATCCGGCCAGAAAATAGTGAGAGAGAGAGAAACGGGCTGAATAACTTGGCTTACGTGGGGTACCAATAAAATTCTGGACAAGGAACTTGCACCATCTGAATGGTGGGCACCCATGCTCCAGATGGGAATTCAGCCAGAAAATTGGGGAGCAGAAAGGAACAACATGAGGGAATCAGTATTTCCAGAACTGATCCAATTTCTTTATTTTTCAGGTTTGTTTATATACCTTTTGTTACACATAGGGATGAATACAGAGTCACGCAGGGGTCAGCAGACCTGACCCTTGTCACAATCAGGTGTTTCATATAAAATTATACAAAGGTCTTATGAGTTTTTACATCGTCTTCTGACCATGAGGTCCACTGACATTTTATGGCCCTTTCTGATACCGGTCAGTTAACCAGAAAGCTTATTTTTCCAGGAGTGATTTTTTCAGGCACCACCCTCCAAATAAAGTTGCATTCCTATAGGGTGAGGATGTAGTGAGTTACAATCAAGAAAGGAATTTACTTAACCTAAGGTTTAACGTGATTAGTCTTAAAGGTTAATACTTATTTCTCCTATAGGTTAATACTTATTTCTCCTATATGCTTAGAGGTTATATTCATTATAAGGGTAGGGAATATGAAGACTTAGCAGCAAACATCAGTCCAACAAATGAAAATCATTCACTAATGTTCCCTTTACAATCTATTTACTCTTAAGAGAGTGATAAAGTTACATTTTACATAGCAGGGACACAGTGATTTATAACAAAGTACAGTAGTCTATAACAAAGAGAAAATTCATTAACTCAAAAGTCTAGTATTGCTAACATCAAAAACTACTATATTTCCTTTTCTATATTCCAAATACATTGATTAATATATTCTCAGGTGCCTAAGGGTATGAAAGCCTGGCGGCAATCAAATGAGAAAAGCCCTATGCTAATACTCCAAACTCTCTGTGCTGTTGATGGTTGAGAGGTTGTCACACAAACTAGTCTGTCAGCAGAGAGGTTTGACCTGAGCCACCCTTATCACACCCAAGGCAGGGAATTAGCAGTAATTATTGGCATGACAAATGAAAAACCCTTCACCAATATAATTCCTAATCAACCCACTAATATTATACTAATAATCTTCTAACTTCTCAAAAGAGTCTGTATTTAGAAAGTTTTAAAGCATCCCATGCCTCTCACAGTTGGGAGGCTGTAAACAATCACATGCAGCTGGACAACGTGATCAGGCAGGCTAGAGAACCTTCAGAGTTTGTAAGCTGAAACACTCTTGTCACACCCAGGAATTTTTATTAAGTGGAGCTGTAAGTTAACTCCTTCTCTGAGAGAAATGGTTATGGGGGAGAGCTCCCCGTAAAGTACTCTGGTTTGGGGGTAGATGCTCGGGAACAGGGGATGTCCTGAGGCTTGATCACGCCTTTCCATATGCCAAGCTTCTTTTTCCTCACGACCTCTGCCATGGGCGGAGTTCCTCACACTGGCCCGCAACAGAAGACTTTAGTTTTTGGGCTCCAAAATCACTGCAGACGGTGATCACAGCCATGAAATTAAAAGATGCTTACTCCTTGAAAAAAAGTTATGACCAACCTAGAAAGCATATTAAAAAGCAGAGACATTACTTTGCCAACAAATTCCGTCTAGTCAAGGCTATGGTTTTCCAGTAGTCATGTATGGATGTGAGTGTTGGACTATAAAGAAAGCTGAGTGCTGAAGAATTGATGCTTTTGAACTGTGGTGTTGGAGAAGACTCTTGAGAGTCCCTTGGACTGCAAGGAGATGCAACCAGTTCATCCTAAATGAGATCAGTCCTGAATATTCATTGGAAGGACTGATGTTGAAGCTGAAACTACAGTTTTGGCCCATCTGATGCGAAGAACTGACTCATTAGAGAAGACCCTAATACTGAGAAAGATTGAAGTCAGGAGGAGAAGGGGACAACAGAGGATGAGATGGCTGGATGGCATCACCGACTCAATGGACATGAGTTTGAGTTAGCTCTGGGAGTTGGTGATGGTCAGGAAATCTGGCATACTGCAGCCCATGGCATCATGACTGAGCAACTGAACTGGACTAAACTGACATTCCTTCTATTTCCAACTTGCTGAGAGCTGTTTATGAAAAGGTGTTTAGTTTTTATATGATCATGATCAAACCAAGGAGAAATTAAGAAAATAATTTCACTTACAAAGCACCAAGATGCACAAAATATTAAGAGCAAACTTAACCAATGAGACAGAGTCTTGTAAACTGAAAATCACAAAATGTAACTCAAAGTATTTATAGAACACACACATATGTGGGAAAACATTTATGAACTATAATATTTAATATTATTTAGATGTTAATATTACTTCAAGTGATCTAAAGATTCAGGAATTCCCTATCAAAACTCCAAAAATGTTTTTGCAGAAGTAAAAAAATTCATGAGAAAATTCATATGACTTCAAAATTGCCAAAACAGTTTTGAAAAGGGAGAAAGTTGGAGGTCTCATAATTCCTAATTCTAAAGCATACTACAAAGCTACAGTAATCACAGCACTAGCATTGGGATAAAGATGGACAACAGACTAATGGAGTAAAAGAGTCTAGAAATAAACTTTTGTATATGTCCTAGATAATTTTCAACTGCTGAGAGTATTTTATGGGAAAAAAGATAGAATACAACATTAAGTAAAAAAAAGGCAGTCACCAAAAGACAAATATTGTATGATTCCACACGAAAGTGAAAGTGAAGTCGTTCAGTCGTGTCCGACTCTTTGTGACCCCATGGACTGTAGCCCACCAGGCTTCTCCATCCATGGGATTCTTCAGGCAAGAATACTGGAGTGGGTTGCCATTCCCTTCTCCAGGGGATCTTCCCAACCCAGGGATTAAATCCAGGTTCCCCACATTGCAGGCAGACACTTTAACCTCTGAGCCACCAAAGAATCAAATCATAGACCAAAAGTAGAATGGTGGTTGCCCACATATCAGTGATGGAAAATGGAGAATTTTGTTTAATCGTTTTAGAATTCAGTTTGAGTAGTGGAAAAGTTCTGGATATAGACAGTGGTAATATTTGCATAACAAGGAGAATTAATGCCACTTTAAAATGATTAAAGATATGAATTTTATTACGTATATTCAGTCATAATTTAAGAAGTAAATTTATGAACTAAGGTGACCTCATTAATTGATTTATGATATTAACATAGTGTATAGCACGATAGCCCAAAGTATAGGCAAATATCCCTGGCTTCAGATGCGTCTGGGTAATTTAAGAGGTAAATATGTCAATACAGTGACAAAACTACTAAAATAAAATTGCTATTTTTAAATTTTTATATTAATTTGGAGCATGTATGCTCGTATGCTCAGTGGTTTCAGTCATGTCCCACTCTTTGTAAATCTGTGGACTGTTGCCCACCTGACTCCTCTGTCCACAGGATTTTCCTGATAAGGATACTGGATTTGGGGATGCCATGCCCTCCTCCATGGGATGTTCCCAGTCCAGAGATCCAGCCCGCATCTCCTGTAGCTCTTGCACTGCAGGTGGATTCTTCACCACAGAGCCCCTGGGGAAGCCATATTAGAGTACAGTGTTTAGCAATGTGCTGGTTTCAGGTCTACAGCAAAGGCTGAGTCCCTTGTGCTGTCCAGCAGGACTTGCCATAATCGATGTCAAATACGTGCTTAGTTGCTAAGTTGTGTCCAACTCTTGGGATACCATGAACTGCAGCCCACGAGGCTCCTCTGTTCATGGGATTTCCCAGGCAAGAATACTGGAGTGGTTTGTCATTTCCTTCTCAGGGGATCTTCCCAACTCGGGGATGGAACCTGGATCCCCTGTACTGTAGGCAGATTCTCTACAGATTGAGCCACCAGATGTATTTAGGGCTTCTCCGGTGGCTCAGTGGTAAAGAAACCACATGCAATGCAGAAGACACAGGAAATGTGGGTTCCATCGCTGAGTTGAGAGGATCCCCTGGAGGAGGGCATGGCAATTCACTCCAGTATTCTTGCCGGGAAAATCCTGTGGACAGAGAAACCTGATGGGCTACAGTCCATGAGGTCATAGAGTCGGACATGACAGATGCGACCGAGCATGAGCAGGAGTGTGTATTTGTCAACTTTAAATCTCTTTGTAATCAATTCAACAAAGTACCTACATGAGCTAACACTTTCACTTTCACCATAGGCTAGGCATTGTTCTAAGTACTCAGGATGCATCACAAAACAAAGACAAAAAAAGAAGAAGGTGGGGAGCAAGAAGGAAACAAAACCTGAACTATTTTGGAGTTTTAAAATCAGATTTTAGATGCAAGTTAGAAAACATATTTCAGGGATTTTTGTGCTCCTCCAGACTAGGGCAAATTGCCTACTTTTGCAGGTGAAAGAGGGGATTTTATAACATGAAACTTCCCTCCCTACAAAGCAGTGGGAATACACATTACAGATTGTATTTCAGTTCCACGCTGCAAACAGAGATGCCAGAGTGACTGATGAAACACTGATCAGAAAGAGTTTACCCTCCAAGTAACAGAGAATAATTTATGCTATGTGGATGAGTGATGACTTAAATAGAAATTGTAATACTTGAAATAAACAGATATGTTTGTATTTCAAAAGAACAAAATCTCTAGAACTGTATCTTAATGGCTTCTCTCTTTTTGATTGTTAACTAGATTTTATTTGTTGTTTTGTTTGTTTGTTTGCTGGTTTTGGTTGTGCCATGTGGCTTATGGGATCCTACTTCCTTTACCAGGGACTGAAACCCTGACCCTTGTCAATGAAACCAGGTAGTCACAACCACTGGACTGCAGGAAATTCCCGAATACTAATTCTGATACGAATTAAAGTTCAGCTGACAGCTGAGCAATACATACATCTAAATAGTCTTTATAATGGTAAATAATGTTCAGTCTGGATCTTTCCTCTGAGTGCCTATATTTCAAAATGGACATAATTTTGATAAAGTGGTGTTCAATTGTCACCAATCATAAACTTGTATTTTCTCTTTTCCATTTTAAAGAAAAACTCATTGTGTATTGTTATAGACTCACTTTTTCATTCCAGAAATTCCTCATAACAATTTCACCTCTAAATTACTGAGTGTACAAGCTTAAGAAATTTAGCAAAGAAGTTATCACGACATAAATGGTAGCCAGGACTTGGGAACAGATATACAAATAAGCAAACACAAAGGCTAAGATGACCACAGTGATGTGAGAGACACAGGTGGAGAGAACTTGGCCTCTCCATCCAACAGATAAGTCTCCAGGGAGCACAAGATGACCACACAGGAGACCTCTAAGGGAAAATATTCAACAGGCAGATGGACCCACTGCTGGTAGCAACAGAGACCAAGCGTGTGAGCGTCCATGCAGACAAGTTTCAATAAAGAATTTGTCACACATTAACTGTCCATGACATTGGAACCACAGACAGGCAGCTGCACTATGAAGAGAATCTGGGTGGTTGCAAGGACAAACCCTCTAGCTCGTTTTACTTGAAAGAGGAAGCCACATCTCTGTCACTCATGATGGTTTCACAGCACAGGATTTTGCAGATGGGCACATAGTGCTTATTGTAATCACGACGGGCAGAATGATCTCAGCAGAGACGAAAGATGTTCAGCAAAGATCTGAGTCCTGAACTGACTGAAAGAGAAGGGTTTTTGTTTGTTTGTTTGTTGTTTTTACAGCAGTGTCAGCCAGCATTTTAAGTGTCGTAGCTGAAAAATAACAATGATCTATAAGAGATAAGAAAGTGATCTACAAGAAACACAAACAGGAACTCTAAACTCTACCCAACCTTACAATAGGTGACTTGTTGACAGAAGATGTGTGATACGGCACCTATATAAAAGGTTTTTAAACTCTTCCTAATTTCACCTTCCTAAAGCCTCTTGATGAAAGTGAAAGAGGAGAGTGAAAAAGTTGGCTTAAAGCTCAACATTCAGAAAACGAAGATCATGGCATCCGGTCCCATCACTTCATGGGAAATAGATGGGGAAACAGTGGGAAACAGTGTCAGACTTGATTTGGGGGAGGAGGCTCCAAAATCACTGCAGATGGTGACTGTAGCCATGAAATTAAAAGACGCTTACTCCTTGGAAGAAAAGTTATGACCAACCTAGATAGCATATTCAAAAGCAGAGACATTACTTTGCCAACTAAGGTCTGTCTAGTCAAGGCTATGGTTTTTCCAGTGGTCATGTATGGATGTGAGAGTTGGACTGTGAAGAAGGCTGAGCTCCAAAGAATTGATGCTTTTGAACTGTGGTGTTGGAGAAGACTCTTGAGAGTCCCTTGGACTGCAAGGAGATCCAACCAGTCCATTCTGAAGGAGATCAGCCCTGGGATTTCCTTGGAAAGAATGATGCTAAAGCTGAAATTCCAGTATTTTGGCCACCTCATGCGAAGAGTTGACTCATTGGAAAAGACTCTGATGCTGGGAGGGATTGCGGGCAGGAGAAGGGGACAACCGAGGATGAGATGGCTGGATGGCATCACTGACTCAATGGATGTGAGTCTGAGTGAACTCCAGGAGTTGGTGATGGACAGGGAGGCCTGGCCTGCTGTGATTCATAGGGTCGCAAAGAGTCGGACATGACTGAGCAACTGAACTGAACTGAACTGTACTGAATTAACTGAACTGAACTGAAGGTGAAGCTTCAGAGAAGGCAGTGGCACCCCACTCCAGTACTCTTGCCTGGAAAATCCCATGGATGGAGGAGCCTGGTGGGCTGCAGTCCATGGGGTCGCTGGGAGTCGGAGTTGACTGAGTGACTTCACTTTCCCTTTTCACTTTCACGCATGCATTGCAGAAGGAAATGGCAACCCACTCCAGTGTTCTTGCCTGGAGAACCCCAGGAACGGGGGAGCCTGGTGGGCTGCCGTCTATGGGACCACATAGAGTCAGACACGACTGAAGCGACTTAGCAGCAGCAGCAGCAAGGTGAATCTTATTGAAAGCACTGCCTGAACATTGTTTTGTGACTAATGTCTTTTAAATTTCTTTTAACTTAATTTTAGTTTTAGTTTTAAACTAAATCATTTATCTTATTTACATTAAATTTATCATTAATTTTTACACATTTTGAAATAGAAATATGTAAGTCTAGGCATATTTGTGAGAAACAATGGAAATGAGAGACTACCACTCTCCTCAGAGATCAAAATATGTTATATACTATGGCAATTATGTGTCAACCTGCGCATGAATAAAGAGATTAGTGAAACAGAAGAGTGTCAAATTGTGTTCAAATACATTGGGATTTCAGGATATAATAATCATGATTTCAAAATAATGACCAACAGATAATCATGCAACTATTTTTAAAAACCATAAAATATAAAGAAACCACTAAAATTTCAATCCCCATTTAACTCCTATACCAAAATAAATTTGAGATGAATCAAAATTTTGATATAAGATATAAAAATCTTTTAAAAATTAAACACTGAAAAATTTTAAAAATATTTGATACAGTGGAATGGGAAAGATCTTTCTAAGCAAGGTAAAAAAAATTTTTCTAATTGAATACCAAATGTAAAACAATTACATGCAAAAAGCATTCTACATAGTTTAAAAAGTTAAAAACATATAACGAGAAAATTTTCACTACACAGGCAGTGGTAAAAGTGATCTTTTCTTTAGTATATAAATATCTCATAAAATTCAGTAAGGAAAAGATTCACCATTTAATGAAATAGATAAAAGCTGAATGAATATATGTATATAATTTTTTATATTTATATACACATAAATAGGATGGATCTCCTTGCAGTCCAAGGGACTCTCAAGAGTCTTCTCCAACACCACAGTTCAAAAGCATCAGTTCTTCAGCCCTCAGCTTTCTTCACAGTCCAAATCTCACATCCATATATGACTACTAGAAAAACCATAGCCTTGACTAGACGGATCTTTGTTGACAAAGTAATGTCTCTGCTTTTGAATATGCTGTCTAGGTTGGTCATAACTTTCTTCCAAGGAGTAAGCATCTTTTAATTTCATGGCCGCAGCCACCATCTGCAGTGATTTTAAGTTAAAAAATTTTGTGTATACTGCAACTGAAATATAGTAAAGAAGACACTATATATAGAATTAAATACATTAAATTGTATAAATTAAAAGTTCATTTATAAGATAAGAATGTAAATAAAAATGAAAGTGAAACTGAAGTCGTGTCTGACTCTTTGCGACCCCATGGACTGTAGCCCACCATGCTCCTCTGTCCATGGGATTCTCCAGGCAAGAGTACTGGAGTGGGTTGCCATTTCCTTCTCCAGAGGATCTTCCCAACCCAGGGATCGAACCCAGGTCTCCTGCATTGTAGGCAAGATGCTTTACTGTCTGAGCCACCTCTGTCCTAAAAAGAGTTGTTGTTTTCAGTCTCTAAGTCATGGCCAACTCTTTGTTACCCCATGAACTGCAGGATCATTTTTAGTTGTTTTTTTTTTTTTTCATGAAAAAGAGTAAAAAATATAAATCCATAAATTGGTTGGGCTTCCCAGGTGGCTCTAGTTGTAAAGAACCCAGAAGCCAATGCAGGAGACATAAGAGATGCCAGTTAGATCCTTCCCATGGAGGAGGGCATGGCAACCCACTCCAGTATTCTTGACTGGAGAATCCCATGGGCAGAAGAGCCTGACAAGTTACAATCCATGGGGTCATACAGAGTCAGACACGACTGAAGTGACATAGAACACATAAACTGGTTAAAAAATCAGTATACTTTCCCATGATTTCATTACATATTATTAATTCTTTGCTATATAGGCATTATACTATTCTGGGTAAGGAGATGAACAAGTAATTATAGACTGGCAGGTGATGGTGGAGAGATCTGACAGAATGTGGTCCACTGGAGAAGGGAATGGCAAACCACTTCAGTATTCTTACCTTGAGAAACCCATGAACAGTATGAAAAGGCAAAATGATAGGGTACCAAAAGAGGAACTCCCAGGTCAGTAGGTGCCCAATATGCTACTGGAGATCAGTGGAGAAATAACTCTAGAAAGAATAAGGGATGGAGCCAAAGCAAAAACAATACCCACCTGTGGATGTGACTAGTGATAGAAGCAAGCTCCAATGCTGTAAAGAACAATATTGCATAGGAACCTGGAATGTCAGGTCCATGAATCAAGGCAAATTGAAAGTAGTCAAACAAGAGATGGCAACAGTGAACGTCGACATTCTAGGAATCAGCAAACTAAAATGGACTGGAATGGGTGAATTTAACTCAGATGACCATTATATCTACTATTGTGAGCAGGAATCCCTCAGAAGAAATGGAGTAGCCATCATGGTCAACAAAAGAGTCTGAAATGCAGTAGTTGGATGCAGTCTCTAAAATGACAGAATGATCTCTGTTCATCTCCAAGGCAAACCATTCAATATCACAGTTATCCAAGTCTATGCCCAACCATTAATGCTGAAGAAGCTGAAGTTGAACGGTTCTATGAAGACCTACAAGACCTTCTAGAACTAACACCCAAAAGATGTTCTTTTCATTATAGGGGACTGGAATGCAAAAGTAGGAAGTCAAGAAACACCTGGAGTAACAGGAAAATTTGGCCTTGGAATGCAGAATGAAGCAAGCCAAAGGCTAATAGAGTTTTGCCAAGAAAATGCACCGGTCATAACAAACACCGTCTTCCAACAACACAAGAGAAGACTCTACACATGGACATCACCAGATGGTCAACACCAAAATCAGACTGATTATATTCTATGCAGCCAAAGATGGAGGAGCTCTATACAGTCAACAAAAACAAGACCAAGAGCTGACAGTGGCTCAGATCATGAGCTCCTTCTTGCCAAATTCAGACTCAAATTGAAGAAAATAGAGAAAACCACTAGACCATTCAGGTATGACCTAAATCAAATCCCTTATGATTATTCAGTGGAAGTGAGAAATAGATTTAAGGGCCTAGATCTGATATAGAATGCCTGATGAACTATGGAATGAGGTTCATGACCTTGTACAGGAGACAGGGATCAAGACCATCCCCATTGAAAACAAATGCAAAAAAGCAAAATGACTGTCTGAGGAGGCCTTACAAATAGCTGTGAAAAGAAGTCAAGCAAAAAGCAAAAGAGAAAAGGAAAGCTATAAGCATCTGAATGCAGAGTTCCAAAGAATAGCAAGGAGAGAGAAGAAAGCTTTCCTCAGTGATCAATGCAAAGAAATAGAGGAAAACAACAGAATGGGAAAGACTAGGGATCTCTTCAAGAAAATTACAGATACCAAGGGAATATTTCATGCAAAGATGGGCTCGATAAAGGATAGAAATGGTATGGACCTAAAAGAAGTAGAAGATATTAAGAAGAGGTGGCAAGAATACACAGAAGAACTGTACAAAAAGATCTTCATGATCCGGATAATCACGATAGTGTGATCACTCATCTAGAGCCAGACACCTTGGAATGTGAAGTCAAGTGAGCCTTAGAAAGAAAGCATCACTATGAACAAAGCTAGTGGAGGTGATGGAATTCCAGTTGAGCTATTTCAAATTCTGAAAGATGATGCTGTGAAAGTGCTGCACTCAAAATGGCTGCAAGTTTGGAAAACTCAGCAGTGGAAAACTCACAGGACTGGAAAAGGTCATTTTTCATTCCAATCCCAAAAAGGAAATGCCAAAGAATGTTCAAACTACGCCACAATTGCACTCATCATACATGCTAGTAAAGTAATGCTCAAAATTCTCTAAGCCAGGCTTCAGCAATACATGAACCATGAACTCCCTGATGTTCAAGCTGGTTTTAGAAAAGTCAGAGGAACCAGAGATCAAATTGCCAACATCTTCTGGATCATGGAAAAAGCAAGAGAGTTCCAGAAAAAACATCTATTTCTGCTTTATTGACTATACCAAAGCCTTTGACTGTGTGGATCACAATAAACTGTGGAAAATTCTGAAAGAGATGGGAATACCAGACCACCTGACTTGCCTCTTGAGAAATCTTTATGCAGGCCAGGAAGCAACAGTTAGAACTGGACGTGGAACAACATACTGGTTCCAGATAGGAAAAGGAGTACATCAAGGCTGTATATTGTCACCCTGCTTATTTAACTTATATGCAGAGCACATCATGAGAAACGCTGGACTAGATGAAGCACAAGCTGGAATCAAGATTGCCGGGAGAAATATCAATAACCTCAGATATGCAGATGACACCACCCTTATGGCAGAAAGTGAAGAGGAACTAAAAGCCTCTTGATGAAAGTGAAAGAGGAGAGCGAAAAAGTTGGCTTAAAGCTCAACATTCAGAAAACAAAGATCATGTCATCTGGTCCCATCACTTCATGGGAAATAGATGGGGAAACAGTGGAAACAGTGTCAGACTTGATTTTTGGGGGCTCCAAAATCACTGCAGATGGTGACTGCAGCCATGAAATTAAAAGATGCTTACTCCTTGGAAGAAAAATTATGACCAACCTAGATAGCATATTCAAAAGTAGAGACATTACTTTACCGACTAAGGTCCGTCTAGTCAAGGCTATGGTTTTTCCAGTAGTCATGTATGTATGTGCGAGTTGGACTGTGAAGAAGACTGAGCTCCAAAGAATTGATGCTTTTGAACTGTGGTGTTGGATAAAACTCTTGAGAGTCCCTTGGACTGCAAGGAGATCCATCCAGTCCATTCTGAAGGAAATGAGCCTTGGGGTTTCTTTGGAAGGAATGATGCTGAAGCTGAATCCAGTACTTTGGCCACCTCATGCAAAGCGTTGACTCATTGGAAAACACTCTGATGCTGGTAGGGTTTAGGGGCAGGAGGAGAAGGGGATGACTGAAGATGAGATGGCTGGATGGCATCACTGACTCGATGGACATGAATCTGAGTGAACTCCATGAGTTGGTGATAGACAGGGAGGCCTGGCGTGCTGCGATTCATGGGATCGCAAAGAGTCGGAAACAATTGAGTGATTGAACTGAACTGAACTGAAGCGACTTGGCAGCAGCAGTATTTTTAACTACATTATTTATCTTATTTATATTCAATTTATTATTTTATTTGTAATAAATTGGAACAGAGATATACAAGCCTAGGCACACCTCTGAAAAAGAATAGTAATGAGGGACTGCTAGTTTCTTTACTTATCAAAATGTGTTATATATCATAGCAATTATATTTTGTGCCAGTCTCCGCATGAATAGAGATCGATGAAAAAGAATAGAATCATCCCAGTGCACCAGCCCCCAGTATCTTTTATCCTGCATCGATCCTAGACTGGGGGAAAAAAATAGAGTCTTGAATTAGATCCAAATACATTGGCCTTCAGGATACAATAGTCAGGATTTTAAATCAATGGCAAAAGTATATTTACGTGACCATTTTTAAGAAACCTAAAATTTAGAGAAACAACAAAAAATTCAATCCATATTTATCTCCAATAGCAAAATTCATTCAAGCAAATCAAGTTTCCATATGTTATCAAAAATATTTTAAAAATTAAATACTAAAAAGAATTGAAGGATTGTCACAAGTGAAATGAGAAAATTCTTTATAAGCAATATACAAAAAACCTAAATATAAAATATAAAAATATTACATGCAAAAAGCACTCTACATAGGATAAAAATTTAAGAACATATAACCAGAAAATATATATACAATGTAAAAGAGATCATATCTTTAATATATAATCTGATAAAAATCAAAACTTGAATGCAATAAAGACATACATATAAAATATCTACCAAAATATGAATACAACTCAAGTTAAATGTATTGAATGATGCCCAGCTAAATTATATGAAAAGGGTAGCAAAGTATAAAAATAACTTTAATCAGTTGTTATAAATATTTATCAGGTACTGGTCTTGAAAGTATGGACAAATGAATTCTCACTGACAGTGGACAAGACTGTAGTTGTTATACAACCTCCAGAAAAATAGTTTGTCAATAACTATCAATATCAACATATTAAATGCATATGTTATGTGATCATTGATTCAAATATCAAACCAACAATTTTATGCCTAGGTAATCATATTTGCGCATATTTAAAAACATTTATTTGAAAACTGCTTATCATAAAAAAGTTTAAAAGCACATGAAAAGGAATGGGCATATGAATTTTAATATAAATTTATAAGAAGTATTGTGAAACCTGAGAAAAGTTAAGGGATATGTTTGAGCTGGCATTGAAATATCTTTAAGATGTGTCATAGTAAAAGCAAGTGTGATATATATAGAAAAAGCAAATATGCATATGGCAAATACACTGGCATTTGCAAAGATTTTTATTAGATGAAAATTAAGGAAAAAAATTGAAATCTTTTTCTTAGAGTGAAGATTGGAAAATATTGAGAGAAAAGGGAGAAATGTGTTCGACACTTCACTCCATATTATTTGGTTTATTTATGTTGCTTATTATTATCTATTTTATTTCAATTTCCTTATGAACACGAACAGTATTAAAGTAAAACATTTGTGTATAATGCAACTGAAATATACTAACAAAGGGACTTATATATAAATATTTTACATTGTAAAAATTAACAAGTTTATGTAAACTATAAGAAATTAAATAAAAATTATCTTGTCTCTGAAAAAGAGTAAAAAAGCTAAATGCATAAGTTGATTAAAAATCAGTGTTACTATATAATGCTTTTCCCACTTAATCATTATTTATTATTAAGTCCTTACCATATAGGCATTGCACATTTCTAGATACAGTGATAAAGAAGCAATTCTGGACCTTACATTCTAGTATGGAGGAAACTGTTATTAATAGCACAGCTGTATAATTGTAATCTTTAATTGCAATGATCATAAGCTCTTTGAAGACAGAGAATTTTTTTTTAAGAAAAAAATTTAAATCAGAATCAAATTTTACAATGACTTCTGCATTCTAAGGAAATGGAACCTGCTATCAAACGAGTCCCTTCATGGTAGATGATGTACTTATTTAATATGAGATATGATGTTTCTTCTCCAGAGCTTCTTCATAGCATTAGTCAACTCAGAATTTCTTAGACTGTAGATTAATGGGTTCAGCATGGGGGTTATGACTGTGAAAAACAGGCTCAATAATTTGTCAGCAGGGAAGGTCTTAGCAGGTCTCACATACATGAAAATACAGGGAACAAAGAAGCAGACAACCACAGTGATGTGGGAGCCACAGGTTTGGAGGGCTTTCCGCCTCCCTTCCTGACTCAGATTCTTCAGAGAGCGCAGGATGACTGCATAGGAGACGAGCAAGAGCAGAAACACCATGGTGCAGATCAGCCCCCCGTTGGCCACAACTAAGAGGCCAGCGACATAGGTGTCGGTACAGACGAGTTCCAGTAAGGCGTACATGTCACACGTATAGTGATCAATGACATTCGGGCCACAGAACGGGAGCCCATAAACAGTGCTGAGTTGAATTACTGAATGCAGAAAACCTCCAACCCAGGACACCACCAACAGCACAACACACACCCTCTGCCTCATGACAACCAAGTAATGCAGGGGCTTACAGATGGCCACGTAGCGGTCATAAGCCATCACCAGCAGAAGGAAGACCCCTGATCCTGCAAAAAGGTGCTCTGCAAACAGCTGGGTCATGCAAGAGTCAAAGGATATGGTTCTTTCCCCAAATAACAACTCTGAAATCAATCTGGGAGTGATAGAAGTGGAGTAGGCGACATCCATACATGACAAGCTGGCAAGAAAAAGTACATCGGTGAGTTCAGGGTCTCACTGGCAGCTATGGTCACTACAATAGGAAGGTTGCCCACCAGAGTCAAAAGGTAGATGAACAGGAACAAAACAGAAAGGACATTCCGCGCCTTTGGATTCTGCATAAGGCCCAGAAGGACAAAGTAGGTTACATTATTTCCCGATTCCATCTAATCTGGGCAGGAGCTGACTGCGCATATTAAAGCAGTTTACCTAAGAAAAACGAGGGGAGGGGACACTTAATGGGGGAAAGGTGCTCAAATGTATAAGAATAACTTTTTGTTTATCCAGTCATTGGAAGAACATGTATAGAACATCCATTTGTATCTAATCTGTCAGAGATATTTTGATTACCAAATTGCATAAGGCATAGTTTTTTGTTTTCTATGACACAGAATGAAAACGTAAGCAATTCCAGACACATGTATTCAGTTCCATTAAATTCACACTGTCCTGAAGAGTCATAATATAGGAATATATCAAATGAGTATCACAGAAGACTTTCAAGAGGAAGCAGCACTTGAGCTGAGCGTATAAAATAATTGAAAGCACAAAGAAATAGGAAGAGAACATGAATAGGTGCAGCATTTATAGACACAAAGCATAATAGATGAGACACACTTAAGGTGATACATGTAATCGATGGGTAGATGAATGTGTGAATAGAAGGTCCTTGTCCTGAATTGTCTCTAACCTCACTGACACTTCTTAGGTCTTTAGATGTGTATTTCCCTTTTCTGACCAATAAGTTAGACTGTAGCAGTCTAATTTCGCATCTCCAACCCCTAAGTTTCAAATGTTTATTTGCAACATCTCTAATTTTGATATAAAATCGAATAGCAATTTACTAGTTGTAAAACTAACTTTTGAGTTTTCCACAATAAACACGAGCATTTTCTAAACAAAATTTAAAGAGGCATTCCTTATTTATCTCATTAAATACTATAATTTTCCATGTTATTGTTCAGCTCAATTTTAGTGTTCTTTACTCATTCATTACTCTCATAAAATTTAAATAAATCCTACTAACTCTACTTTCAAAATATATCACAGATTTGATCATTTCCTACTTAATTTCTTCCAGGTCCACCGTAATAGCCTCCTACTAAGTCTCTCCACATTTATATTGGCCTCAAAAGCCGGTTCTCCTGAAGCAGCCCAAACTGTCCTTTTTAATCTTATTCTAATAACATCACTCTACTTCTCCATATTCCCTCAGTATATTCCAATCACATACTCATAGTTTAATGCAGCCCACTTCATATTTACAGTAGCAAGAGCTGTAGTTCTTGTTTCAGAAGTGAAGAAATTAAGGCTCAGAATATCTAATTAATTTTCTCAAATACACATTTTTAAGTCACATACCTAGAATTGAATCCAAGTTTGATTTACTCTAAGTAATTTACTCTCTTATATAACAAAGAAAGTCTCACAACTATGAGCCTGGTTCCCAGTATTTAATATCAGTCTTACCTTCTGGATGCTTATTAAGAACCTGAAGAATAACTTGAAGTTACTCATAAACACTTGGAATTATTTTTCATCCAATTTGACAACTGAGGGCAAAAGGCTGCCTTATTACTTGAGCATATAGTTTATTTGACTGTCTGTCCATTTGCTTCATGGAGTCTTTTGATTATTCAGATCATTTTTATGTGCAATGTAGATTATTTGAAAGGAATACCATGGTGCACACACTGAGAAACAAGTTTATTGCATTAGGAAATATATCAAAATGACAAGCAAATCCTACATATACATAGAAGAAATTAACTAGTTATTTGGCAGGGAAATTTTTCACAAGTAACTTCTTTCCTACTAACTTCAAAAAGAAAAATAGCATTTGACTTTTCAGTTCTTTTCACTCTGTCATATAAACATGACCAGACTCGTTGACTGAAATTTTGAAAGACATTCCCATGATACTTTTTAAATTATGCTATAAGTCTAAGAATGGACCTCTTGAAATTGTTATGCCAGGTACTAAGCGAATAACATCTTCTTTCTATTAGGGGTGAAGATCGTGGGCTATTTCATCCCTTCCAGCTGCAATTATCACTGAAGACTGGAATGTGTCCAAGGTTGATTCTTGTTTAATTAATTCACTGGGATTTTCCACAAAGGTTTTAATGAACATCTATAGGGGCTCTCCTGATGTCTCAGTGGTGAAGAATTTACTTGCCAGTGTATAAGATGCAGGTTTGAGCCCTGGGTTGGGAAGATCCCCTGGAGAAGGAAAGAGCAAACCATTCCAGCATCCTTGCCTGGGAAATCTCATGGACAGAGGAGCCTGGCAAGCTACAGTCCACGGGGTGGCAAAAGAATTGGACATGACCTAGGAACTAAACAACAATGAAAAATATGTGAAGATATTACTAGAGCAAATCACATAATTAATATCAGAAAGGTATAACATGCAAAAAAAAAAAAGTAGCTTTAGAATCTTTATGAGGCTGCTGCCAATGAGATAAAATATAGATGCACTCATTTTGACTTACTGGACTTATTAATATATTCTCCCCTGCCATGGAAAGAATATCTTTCCTTTTATTCAATACTAGATTTAATCATCTGAAATTTTGGTTCAGCTCAGTCAGTTCAGTTCGGTCGCTCAATAGTGACCCAATCTTTGCAACCCCATGAATTGCAGCACACCAGGACTCCGGGTTCATCACCAATTCCCGGAGTTTACTCAAACTCATGTCCATCGAGTCGGTGATGCCATCCATCATCTCATTCTCTGTCGTCCTCTTTAAATAAATAAAATTATACTAAAAATTAAATTGAATGTTTTGTTTTTTGTTTTTTCAAAATGTTTTATTTTATATCTAATATAAATTTATTTTTTAATAAATTTATTTTTTAAATAAATTTATTTATTTTAATTGGAGGTTAATTACTTTATAATATTGCATTGGTTTTGCCATACATCAACATGTATCCACCACAGGTATACACTTGTTCCCCATCCTGAACCCCCCTCCCTCATCCTTCCCTGTACCATCCCTCTGGGTTGTCCCAGTGCACCAGCCCCAAGCATCCTGTATCCTGCATTGAACCTGGGCTGGTGACACATTTCATATATGATATTATACATGTTTCAATGCCCTTTTCCCAAATCATCCCACCCTCTCCCTCTCCCTCAGAGGCCAAAAGTCCGTTCTATACCTCTGTGTCTCTTCTAGTGTCTTGCATATGGGGTCATTGTTACCATCTTTCTAAATTCCATATATATGTGTTAGTATACTGTATTGGTGTTTTTCTTTCTGGCTTACTTCACTCTGTATAATCGGCTCCAGTTTCATCCACCTCATTAGAACTGATTCAAATGTATTCTTTTTAATGCCTGAGTAATACTCCATTGTGTATATGTACCTCAGCTTTCTTATCCATTCGTCTGCTGATGGACATCTAGGTTGCTTCCATGTCCTGGCTATTATAAACTGTGCTGCAATGAACATTGGGGTACACGTGTCTCTTTCAATTCTGATTTCCTGGGTGTGTATGCCCAGCAGTGGGATTGCTGGGTCATAAGACAGTTCTATTTCCAGTTTTCTAAGGAATCTCCACACTGTTCTCTACAGTGACTGTACTAGTTTGTTTTCCCATCAACAGTGTAAGAGGGTTCCCTTTTCTCCACATTCTCTCCAGCATTTATTGTTTGTAGACTTTTGGATCACAGCCGTTCTGACTGGCATGAAATGGTACCTCATTGTGGTCTTGATTTGCATTTCTCTGATGATGAGTGATGTTGAGCATCTTTTCATGTGTTTGTTAGCCATCCGTATGTCTTCTTTGGAGAAATGTCTATTTAGTTCTTTGGCCCATTTTTTGATTGGGTCATTTATTTTTCTGGAATTGAGCTGCATATGTTGCTTGTATATTTTTGAGATTAGTTGTTTGTCAGTTGCTTCATTTGCTATTATTTTCTCCCATTCCAAAGGCTGTCTTTTCACCTTACTTATAGTTTTCTTTGTTGTGCAGAAGCTTTTAATTTTAATTAGGTCCCATTTGTTTATTGTTGCTTTTATTTCCAATATTCTGGGAGGTGTGTCATAGAGGATCCTGCTGTGATGTATGTCAGAGAGTGTTTTGCCTATGTTCTCTTCTAGGAGTTTATAGTTTCTGGTCTTACATTTAGATCTTTAATCCATTTTGAGTTTATTTTTGTGTATGGTGTTAGAAAGTGTTCTAGTTTCATTCTTTTACAAGTGGTTGACCAGTTTTCCCAGCACCACTTGTTAAAGAGATTGTCTTTAATCCATTGTATATTCTTGCCTCTTTTGTCAAAGATAAGGTGTCCATAGGTGTGTGGATTTATCTCTGGGCTTTCTATTTTGTTCCACTGATCTATATTTCTGTCTTTGTGCCAGTACCATACTGTCTTGATGACTGTGGCTTTGTAGTAGAGCCTGAAATCAGGCAGGTTGATTCCTCCAGTTCCATTCTTCTTTCTCAAGATTGCTTTGGCTATTTGAAGTTTTTTGTATTTCCATACGAATTGTGAAATTATTTGTTCTAGCTTTGTGAAAAATACTGCTGGTAGCTTGATAGGAATTGCACTGACTCTCTAGATTGCTTTGCTTTGCTCATTAGATTTGCTTTACTCATTTTCACTGTATTGATTCTTCATATTAATTTTAGCATGGATTTTTTCTGTTTCTGCAAAATCAGTTTTGCTATTTTGACCTGTAGATCACTTTAGGTAGTATTAACAACTTAATACTTTTAAATGTCCCAGATCATAAATGTCCTTTCATATTTGTGTGTGTTCCATAATATCTCTCAGTAACCTTTTGTAGTTTTCAGTTTACAGGGCTTATCTCCTTGGTTAAGTTTATTTAAATGTTTTTTTTCTTCATGCTTTTGTACATGGAATTACTTTCTTAATTCTTCCTTGAGTTGCTAATTACACATAGAAATTCAACATCATTTCATAAAAATTCTCAACAAATTGGAAATAGAAGGAATGCACCTTGGCATAAAACAGTCCATATATAACAGATCTATAGTTAACATCATCCCCAACATAAAAGGTTGAAACCTTCCCAACTAAAATCTAATAATAAAAAATTAAAAGCTAAAAAAAAACAAAAAAGTAATCTAGAATAAGACAAGAGGGCACACTCTCACAAGTTCTTTTACAACATAGCACTGTCATATAAATTCCTGTGAAAAATTTATATTTTTCTAAATATAGGTCTGGTCATCTCTGATGACAGGAGATAATTTTATTAATTTTTATTTAGTATTACTTTCTGGAATAGTGCTTCTAATGTCAGTCACCTCATACTTTTCAATCACAGCTTAAAGATAACCTTTTAAGGGTCTTCTCTGATTATATTATCCACAGTAGAATTCGCCCTCTTCTTTTCTGTCTCATTATTCTATTTCTTACCTTACAAATGTCTCCTTCTTTATTGTCTGACCTATTATAACATCCATGCTGGAAAAAAAGTTTTTTAAGTGGCTTTCCCTCTGGTTTTATTAAGTGCTGTATCCTAGCTCATAGCACAGTTGCTGGCATAAGAGATATGCCCTAACTTTTAAAAACAATTAATAATTGGATAAATCATTAGTTTTTACATCTAAAACTGCTAGAAAGAAAAACACCAATACAGTATACTAATGCATATATATGGAATTTAGAAAGATGGTAATGATAACCCTATATGCAAGACAGCAAAAGAGACACAGATGTATAGAACAGTCTTTTGGACTCTGTGGAAGAGGGAGAGGGTGGGATGATTTGGGAGAATGGCATTGAAATAAGTATAATATCATATAAGAAACGAATCGCCAGTCCAGGTTAGATGCAGGATACAGGATGCTTTGGGCTGGTGCACTGGGATAACCCAGAGGGATGGTACAGGGAGGGAGGAGGGAGGGGGTTCAGGATGGGGAACACATGCACACCCATGGTGGATTCATGTTGATGTATGGCAAAACCAATACAATATTGTAAAGTGATTAGCCTCCAATTAAAATAAATATGTTCAAGAGATTGTCTTTAATTCATTGTATATTCTT
Source organism: Nanger dama (assembly GCA_917880005.1). Taxonomy (NCBI): domain Eukaryota; kingdom Metazoa; phylum Chordata; class Mammalia; order Artiodactyla; family Bovidae; genus Nanger; species Nanger dama. The sequence continues at coordinate 91,561 of CAKJTW010000030.1, forward strand.
GCCTCCTCTGTCAAAGATAAGGTGTCCATAGGTGGGTGAATTTATCTCTGGGCTTTCTATTTTGTTCCATTGATCTATATTTCTGTCTTTGTGCCAGTACCATACTGTCTTGATGACTGTGGCTTTGTAGTAGAGCCTGAAGTCAGGCAGGTTGATTCCTCCAGTTCTGTTCTTCTTTTTCAAGATGGCTTTGGCTATTCGAAGTTTTTTGTATTTCCATACGAATTGTGAAATTATTTGTTCTAGCTCTGTGAAAAATACCATTGGTAGCTTGATAAGAATTGCATTGAATCTATAAATTGCTTTGGGTAGTATACTCATTTTCACCATATTGATTCTTCTGATCCATGAACATGGTATATTTCTCCATCTATTAGTGTTCTCTTTGATTTTTTTCACCAGTGTGTGTGTGTGTGTTTTTTTTTTTGTGTGTGTGTGTGTGTGTAATAAAGTTTTATTAAAGTATAAAGGAGATAGAGAAAACTTCTGACATAGGCATCAGAAGGGGGCAGAAAGAGTACCCACTTGTTAGTATTAGCAAGGAAGTTATATACTCTCCAATGAATCCAAAGAATGTCTGGAGGTTGTAAAGACCTCACCAGTGTTTTATACTTTTCTATATATAGGTCTTTAGTTTCTTTAGGTAGATATATTCCTAAGTATTTTATTCTTTTCATTGCAATGGTGAATGGAATTGTTTCCTTAATTTCTTTTTCTATTTTCTTATTATTAGTGTATAGGAATGCAAGGAATTTCTGCATGTTGATTTTATATCCTGCAACTTTACTATATTCATTGATTAGCTCTAGTAATTTTCTGGTGGAGTTTTTAGAGTTTTCTACGTAGAGGATCATGTCATCTGCAAACAGTGAGAGTTTTACTTCTTCTTTTCCCATTTGGATTCCTTTTATTTCTTTTTCTGCTCATTGCTGTGGCCAAAACTTCCAAAACTATGTTGAATAGTAATGATGAAAGTGGGCATCCTTGTCTTGTTCCTGAGTTTAGGGGAAATGCTTTCATTTTTTCACCACTGAGGATGATGTTTGCTGTGGGTTTGTCATATATAACTTTTATTATGTTGAGGTATGTTCCTTCTATTCCTGCTGGGAAAATTGGTCAACCACTTGTAAAAGAATGAAACTAGAACACTTTCTAACACCATACACAAAAATAAACTCAGAATGGATTAAAGAACTAAATGTAAGACCAGAAACTATAAAACTCCTAGAAGAGAACATAGGCAAAACACTCTCTGACATACATCACAGCAGGATCCTCTATGATCCACCTCCCAGTATACTGGAAATAAAAGCAAAAATAAACAAATGGGATCTAATTAAAATTAAAAGCTTCTGCACAACAAAGAAAACTATAAGTAAGGTGAAAAGACAGCCTTTGGAATGGGAGAAAATAATAGCAAATGAAGCAACTGACAAACAACTAATCTCAAAAATATACAAGCAACATATGCAGCTCAATTCCAGAAAAATAAATGACCCAATCAAAAAATGGGCCAAAGAACTAAATAGACATTTCTCCAAAGAAGACATACGGATGGCTAACAAACACATGAAAAGATGCTCAACATCACTCATCATCAGAGAAATGAATGGCTGTGATCCAAAAGTCTACAAGCAATAAATGCTGGAGAGGGTGTGGAGAAAAGGGAACCCTCTTACACTGTTGATGGGAATGCAAACTAGTACAGCCACTATGGAAAACAGTGTGGAGATTCCTTTAAAAACTGGAAATAGAACTGCCTTATGACCCAGAAATCCCATTGCTGGGCATACTCTCAAGGAATTTAGAAAGATGGTAACAATGACCCCATATGCAAGACACTAAAAGAGACACAGATCTATAGAACAGTCTTTGGGACTCTGTGGGAGAGGGAGAGGGAGGGATGATTTGGGAGAAAGGCATTGAAACATGTATACTATCATGTAAGAAAAGAATTGCCAGTCTAGGTTCGATAAAGGATACAGGATACTTTGGGCTGGTGCACTGGGATGACCCAGAGAGATGATATGGGGAGGGTGGCGGGAGGAGGGGTTCAGGTTTGGGAACTCATGTACACCTGTGGCAGATTCATGTTAATGTATGGCAAAACCAATACAGTATTGTAAGTAAAAAAATAATAATAAAATAAAGAGCAAAAAAATAAATAAATAAAATTCATATGAAATCTCAAGGACTCGAAATTGCCAAAACAATCTTGAAAAGAAAGAAAGCTGGGGGTCTCATACTTCTGACTCCAAAATATTTTAAACAAGTTATCATAGCACCAGTATTCAAATAAACATGGACAATGGACTAATGGAATAAAATAGAAAGCCTAGAAATAAACCTTTGTATATGTCTTTAGATAATTTTCAACAAGGGCACCAAGAGTATTTGGGTACTCTTGGTACCAAGAGTGGGGAAAATATAACAAGTTATAAAAAGGCAATCACAAAAGCAATTATTGTATGATTTCACTTACATGAAGCACTTAAAGCTGTCAAATTCATAAACAGAAAGTAGAATGGTGGTTGCCTGGGGCTCAATGAGCTTCTATGGAGAACTTTGTTGGAAAAGTTTACAAATGGATAGTGGTAATGTTTGCATAACAAGTAGGTGTCACTTTAAAATGATTAAAATTGTAAATTTTGTTATGTATGTTTTACTAAGCCATGTCCAACTCTTTGCTGACCCCATGGACTGCAGCACGGCAAGCTTCCCTGTCCTTTGTTAATCTCCCAGAGTATGCTCAAAGTCATGCTCACTGAGTTCGTGCTCCTATCTGTCTTATCCTCTGTCATCCCCTTCTCCTCCTGCCTTCAAGCTTTCCCAGAATCACGGTGTTTTCCAATAGGCTGGCTCTTTGTATCAGATGGCCAAAGTATTGGAGTTTCAGCATCAGTCCTTCCAATGAATAGTCAGGGTTGATTTCCTTCAGGATTGGTTAGTTTGATCTCTTTGCTACCCAAGGGACTCCCAAGAGTCTTCTCTCAACACCACATTTGAAAAGCATCAGTTCTTTGGCACTCAACCTTTTTTATGTATCAGTTCAGTTCAGTTGCTCAGTCATGTCCGACTCTTTGCGACCCCATGAATTGCAGCAGCCACGCCTCCCTGTTCATTACCATCTCTCGGAGTTCACTCAGACTCAGTCTATGGAGTCAGTGATGGCATCCAGCCATCTCATGCTCTGTCATCCCCTTCTCCTCCTGCCCCCAATCCCTCCCAGCATCAGAGTCTTTTCCAAGGAGTCAACTCTTCGCATGAGGTGGCCAAAGTACTGGAGTTTCAGCTTTAGCATCATTCCTTCCAAGGAAATCCCAGGACTGATCTCCTTCAGAATGGACTGGTTGGATCTCCTTGCAGTCCAAGGGACTCTCAAGAGTCTTCTCCAACACCACAGTTCAAAAGCATCAATTCTTCAGCACTCAGCCTTCTTCACAGTCCAACTCTCACATCCATACATGACCACAGGGAAAACCATAGCCTTGACTAGACGGACCTTAGTCGGCAAAGTAATGTCTCTGCTTTTGAATATACTATCTAGGTTGGTCATAACTTTTCTTCCAAGGAGTAAGCGTCTTTTAATTTCATGTATTTATGAGCACAATTTTCAAAATAAATGTAAGAACTAAGGGACTTCCCTGGTGGTGCAGTGGGATGGGAATCCACCTGCCAGTGCAGGGGACATAGGTTCAATCCCTAGTCAGGGAAGGTTCCACGTTCTGCAGAGCGATTAAACCCATGCTCCACAACCACTCGGAGAAGGCGATGGCACCCATTCCGTTACTCTTGCCTGGAGAATCCCATGGACGGAGGAGCCTGGTGGGCTGCAGTCCATCGGGTTGCTGGGGGTCGGACACGACTGAGCGACTTCACTTTCACTTTCATGCATTGGAGAAGGAAACAGCAACCCACTCCAGCGTTCTTGCCTGGAGAATCCCAGGGACGGCGGAGCCTGGTGGGCTTCCGTCTATGGGGTCGCACAGAGTCGGACGCGACTGAAGCGACTTAGCAGCAGCAGCCACAGCCACTGAGCACGCGCTCTAGAGCCTGAGAGGTACTGCTAGAGCGCCCGCACACCACAACCAGCGAGCTCTGCACGCTCCAGGGTCCTCTAGCCACAACTGATGAGCCCAGTGAGGCAAGTACTGAAGCCCAGGCGCCCTAGAGGCAGCAAGTCACAACTACTGAGCCCTCAGGCTGCAACTACTGAGGTCCGTGCACCTAGAGCTTGTGCTCCTCAACAAGAGAAGCCACAGAAATGAGACGCCCATGCACCACAACTAGAGAGCAGCTCCCACTTTCCGCAACTATAGAAACCCCACGTGCAGCGACGAAGACCCAGTGCAACCAACAAATAAATAAAACAGTGTATGTGTTAGTTCCTCAGTCGTGTCCAACTCTTTGCAACCCCATGGACGCTCGCCAGGCTCCTCTGTCCATGGGATTCCCCAGGCAAGAATACTAGAGTGCGTTGTATTCCATGTCAGAAAAAAAAAATGAAGTCAGTTTCTTAAAAGGAAAACATAGAAAAAAATTCTAAGGTGACTTCTTTAAATGAAATATGAGAGGAACATAAACTGCACCTCGATAGCCCAAAGTATTTGCAAATATCATTAGCTTCAGATAAATTTGGGTAACTTATTTAAGAGGTAAATATGTCAATCCAATGGCAAAACCACTAAATTAAATTCTTTATTTTTATTTTTATTTTATATTAGAGTACAGTTGATCAGCGATGTGTTAGTGTCAGGTCTAATTCAAAGGGACTGAGTTATACATATATATGTATCTAATTTATCAAATTCTTTTCCATTTAGGTTATTACAAAATATTGAGTTACCTGTGTTATAGAGTAAGTCCTTGTTGATTATTTTAAATATACTAGTGTGTATTGTCAATATCCAAGTATTATTTATCTATTATGTAGCCTGCCAGGCTCCTCTGTCCGTGGAATTTTTCAGACAAGAATACTGGAGTGGGTTGCCACTTTCTGCTCCAGGGAATTTTCCCAGTCCAGGAAGGAAACCCAAGTCTTTTGCATCTCTTGCATCGGCAGGTGGATTCCTTACCACTAGCGCCACCTGGGGTTGTAATAAGTCATAATAAAATAAACATGTTCGCATTTCAGGAAAAAAAAAAATCTCTAAAACTGCATCCTAACACTTTTTTTGGTCTTTTTTCTTTTTTTTCTTTCCTTCTTTCTTTTTTTGTGGCTATATTCTTCCTGGCAAAGCCCGTGGACAGAGAATCCTGGCGGACCACGGTCCACACAGTTGCAAAGAGTCAGACAGGATTGAAGCGACTTAGCACAGCACATGGAAAGAAGATCTCAGCAGCACAAGATGCTCAGCAATGATTTAAGTCCTGAACTTCACTGAAAGAGATGATTTTTTCCTAAAGCAAGTGTCAGGTAGCATTTTAAGTGTCATAGCTAAAGAACAGCAGCTATCTACAAGGGATTAGAAACATGGGCAGGAACTGCAAGTTCAGCCCAATGTCACAGTAGGTGGCTTGTTAACTTAAGACACCAGTTCCTATCTGGATAACAGTTATTTTATACTCTAAAGGTATAAACTCTTCTTAACCTTCTTAATGGGAATCTTAATGAAAATAATAGTTTCGAACATATTTTAAATTTATTTTAACAATTTTAAGCTAACTTTAAACAGTTTTATCTTATCTATACTTAATTTATTATTTAAGTTTTAATAATTTTGAAATAGAAATATACAGGCTTAGGCAAAATCCTAAGAAAGAATACTATTAAGTGACGGCTAGATTCTTCACATGTCAAAATATATTAGATATCATAGCAATTATGTGCCAATGTGTACATGAATAAAGAGATCAGTGAAAAAGATTAAAGTTTTGAATTGGACCCAGATACGCTGGGAGTTCAAAATACAATAGTCTGGCAAAACGATAATATGTGAATATTTTTTAAAAATTCTAAAATTTATAGAATAAAATCAACCCCTATTTAAACTCCTAAATAAATTCAAGATGAATCAGATGTTATAAGATGTAAGATATGAAAAATGCTTGAAAAAGTAAATGCAAAAAAATTTTGAAGAACTTTTGGTGCAAATGAAATGAGAAAATTCTTCCTAAGCAAGATACAAAATTTCCTGGTGGCTCAGAGGTTAAAGCGTCTGCCTCCAATGTGGGAGATCCAGGTTCAATCCCTGGGTTGGGAAGATCCCCTGGAGAAAGAAATGGCAATCCACTCTAGTATTCTTGCCTGGAGAATTCCATGGACGGAGAAGCCTAGTAGGTTACAGTCCACAGGGTAGCAAAGAGTCAGACACGACTGAGTGACTTCACTTCACCTTACAAAAAATTTTACATGCAAAAATAATTCTACATAAGATAAAAAGTTAAAAACATATAGCCAGAAAACATTAACTATATATACAATGTAAAGAGATCATTTCTTTTGCTTAAAATTCTCTCATAAAAATCAAAAATTGAATGAATCAGATTAAAGACATATATATATAATCCACAAATAAATACAAATCAAATTAAACATGTAGGAAGATACTCAAACTCAGTTATGTCAAAAGGTTTGCAGTTAAAGTAAAAAGTAACTTTAATCAGATGTGATAAATGTTTATCAGGTACTGGTCATTGAGAATGTGGTCAAAAAAATTCACATTGACTATGGGGTCGCACAGAGTCGGACACGACTGAAGCGACTTAGCAGCAGCAGCAGCAGGGACAGGACAGTAGTTGTTAGTGGGGCTTTCTCGATGTCTCAGTGAATAAAGGAGACACAGGAGACGCAGGTTCGATTCCTGTGTCAAGAAAATCCCCTGGAGGAGGAAATGGCAACCCAGTGCAGTATTTTTGCCTGAAAAATCCCAAGAACAAAGAGGCCTGGCAGGCTGCAGTCCATGGAGTCGCAAAGAGTAGGACACAGCTGAGCAGCTAAGCACAGACTCAGTAGCTGTTAGTACAACCTCAAGAGCAACAGTTTGGAGTGAAGTAGGTCAGAAAGAGAAAAACAAATATAGTATATTAATGTATCTACATGGAATCTAGAAAAACGGTGTTGATGAACCTATTTGCAGGAAAGAAATGGAGATGCAGATACAGAGATGGAACTCGTGGACACGGTAGGGGGAAGGAAAGAGTGAGATAAACAGAGAAAGCAGCATCGGCATATATACACTACTGTGTGTAAGACAGATAACTGTGAGAAGTTGCTATATGACACAGGGAGCCCAGCTTGGGACTCTGTGGTGACCTACAGGCGTGGGGTCGGGGGAGGAGAGGGCGGCTCAAGATGGAGGTGGTGCTGGTTCAGTCACGAAGTTGTGTCCGACTCTTGCAACCCCTGGACTATAGCCTGTCAGGCTGCTCTGTCCATGGGACTCTCCAGGCAAGAATTCTGGAGTGGGTTGCCATTTCCTTCTCCAGGGAACCTTCCTGACCCTGGGATCAAACCCTGATCTCCTGCATTGCAGGCAGATTCTTTGCTGACTGAGCTACGAAGGAAGGTGACATATTATAATTATAACTGATTTGGGCTGTTGTATGGCAGAAACCAACACAACATTGTAAAGCAATTTTCCTCCAATTAAAAACTAATTTTAAAAAAAGAATGATAGTTTGGCAATAAATATCAATATCAGCATTTTAAATGCATATACTGTACCACAGCTTTCTTATCCATTCATCTGCTGATGGACATCTAGGTTGTTTCCATGTCCTGGCTATTATACACAATGGAGTATTAGCCCTTAAAAAGAATACATTTGATTCAGTTCTAATGAGATGGATGAAACTGGAGCCGATTATACAGAGTGAAGCAAGCCAGAAAGAAAAACACCAATACAGCATACTGACACATATATATGGAATTTAGAAAGATGGTAATGATGACCCTCTATGTGAGACAACAAAAGAGACACAGAGGTATAGAACGGACCTTTGGCCTCTGAGGGAGAGGGAGAGGGTGGGATGATTTGGGAGAATGGCATTGAAACATGTATACATCATGTAAGAAACGAAGCGCCAGTCTATGTTCAATACAGGATACAGGATGCTTGGGGCTGGTGCACGGGATGATCCAGAGAGATGATATGGGGTGGGAGGTGGGAGGGGGTTTCAGGATTGGGAGCTCTTGTACACCTGTGGCGGATTCATGTCAATGTATGGCAAAAACCAATACAGTACTGTAACATAGAATAAAGTAAAAATAAAATCAAAAAAATAAATAAATAAATGCATATACTGCTTGACCACTGAATCAAATGTAACATCGACAATTCTACACCTAGAGCTTCTATTTGTGCACATTCTAAAATATACATTTGTTGGAAATACAACTGTCACAGAAAAGTTTTGTAATCTCATGAAAGGAATGGACATATTAATTTTGATATAAATTTATGAATAATGTTTTGAAAAATGAGAAAATTTAAGAAATATATATGGACTGGCATGGAAATATCTTTAAGATATTGCATAGCAAAAGCAAGTGATACATATATAGAAAGAAACAAATACACATAGAGAATATACTTGCATCTGCAAAGATTATTACTAGATGAAATTAAGAAACAAATTTAGAGTCAACCTCTGAGAATGAGGACTGAAAGAAGCTGAGAGAAAAATAGAAAATTCATTTTACATTTCACCTTATAGTGTTTGGATTTCCTTGCACCTCAGATAGTAAAGAAACTGCCTGCATTACAGGAGACCTAGGTTTCACCTGTGGGTTGAGAGGATTCCCTGGAAAAGGGAATGGCAATCCACTCCAGTGTTCTTGCCTATAGAATTCCACAGACAGAAGAGCCTGGTGGACTAGAGTCCATGGGGTTGCAAAGAGTCAGACACTACTGAGTGACTACACTTTCGTAGCATTTAGTTTCCACTTATTTATCATTATCATTTACTTCACTTTCATTGTAAACACTGAAAGTACAAAAGTGAAAGTGCTGTATAATGAGAATGAAATACAGCCAGGCAAGCCGTATATAATTATGTATTTTAAACCGCATAAGTAAAAATATTAAATGACAAGATGCTGAATAAAAATTACACTGTCTCTGAAAAAGAATAAAAAATATAAATGCATAAGTTGGCAAAAAATCAGTATAACTCTGAACAATTTACTTGCTAATTCATTACATATTAATTCCTTGTTATATAGGCATTACACCATTCTAGGCACACTGATAAACAAGATAATTAATTCTAGTAGGTAGGTAAACTGTTATTATACCCTGGTTGTTTAACTGTAATCTTTAATTATAATTAACATAAACTCTTTGAAGAAAGAGAAATCAGAACAAATTTTAAAATGACTTCTGCGTTCCAAGAAAATGAACCTTGATGTCAAATGACTCCCTTCATGATGGATGATGCGTTTATTTAATATGGGATATGATGTTTCCTTTCCAGAGCTTCTCCATAGCATAAATTAACTCAGAATTTCTTAGACTGTAGATTAATGGGTTCAGCATGGGGGTTATGACTGTATAGAACACGCTCAATGATTTATCAATGCAGAAAGTCTTAGCAGGTCTCACATATATGAAAATACAGGGAACAAAAAAGCAGACAACCACAGTGATGTGGGAGCCGCAGGTCTGGAGGGCTTTCCGCCTCCCTTCCTGACTCAGGTTCTTCAGAGAGCGCAGGATGACTGCATAGGAGACGAGCAAGAGCAGAAACACCAGAGTGCAGATCAGCCCCCGTTGGCCACAACTAAGAGGCCAGCGACATAGGTGTCAGTACAGACGAGTTCCAGTAAGGCGTACATGTCACACGTATAGTGATCAATGACATTCGGGCCACAGAACTGGGAGCCCATAAACAGTGCTAAGTTGAATTACTGAATGCAGAAAACCTCCAACCCAGGACACCACTAGCAACCCAACACACACCCTCTGCCTCATGATCACCAAGTAATGCAAGGGCTTACAGATGGCCACGTAGCGGTCATAGGCCATCACCAGCAGAAGGAAGACCCCTGATCCAGAAAAAAAGTGCTCTGTAAATAGCTGGGTCATGCAAGATTTAAAGGTAATGGTGTTTTCTCCAAAGAACAAGTCTGAGATCAATCTGGGGGTAATAGAAGAGGAATAAGCAATATCCATGCATGATAAGCAAGCAAGAAAAAAAGTACATCGGTGTGTTCAGGGTCTTGCTGACAGTTACAGTGACTATAATTAGAAAATTGCCCACCACAGTCAAAATGTAGACAAACAGGAACATAAATGAAAGTACTTTCCCTTCCTTTGGATTCTGTGTGAGTCCCAGGAGAACAAAGTAGGTTACATTGTTTCTTGATTCCATCTAATCTGAACAGGAGCTGACTTCTTAACAGTAGAAGCAACTTTCCTACAAAACAAGGAGGGGTAATTAAAGGAGTAAAATGCTAAAATGTAAGATAATTTTTTTTCTATTTGTAGGAAGAATGAGTATAGAAGAACTATTTGTGTCTAATGTGTCACGGACATCTTTATTATCAGGTTGAAGGCAGAGTTTCTTTCCTTCAGTGCTATGACACATAATAAGAAATCAACCAACTCCAGCCCCATGCTATTAGTGCCATTAAATGAATATTCAAACAGTGCTAACAGAGTACACGAGCATATCAAATAGGCACGACAGAAGACTTTCCAGAGGAAGCAAAGCTTCAGCTGAGTGTAAAAAGAATTGAATGAATAAAAAAATGAGGAAGAGAAATCCAAAAGTCCAACATTTATAAAGCCACAAAAGTCTAATGCTTGAGGCCCACTTGAGGTAATTTACATAATCAATGTGGGTAAATCAAACTGTGAATGGAATTTCCCTGTACTGAATTGTCTCCGACCTCACTGACACTTCTTAGTTTTTAGATGGTTATTTCCTTTTCCTAACAATTAAATGCTACAGCGTAATTTTGTGTCCCTAATCACTACCTCTCCTCTTAATTTGAAAACTTGGATATGCAACATCTCTAATTTTGACATCCAAGTGAATGGCAATTTAGTATTTAAAAACTTTTAAATATCCATAATAACCATAAGCATTTTCTATACAAAATTTAAAGATATGTTCCCTATTTATCTCATTCAGTGTTGTCTTTTATCATGTTATTGTTCAGACAAAAATTGCTGTACTCTTCATTCATTTGTTACTCTCATAAAACTTAAATAAATCCTACTCACTCTACTGTGAAAATATATCACTAATTTGATCACTCCCTACTTACTTTCTTCCTGGTCCACTGCAATAGGCGCCTAGCAAGTCTTTCCATGTTTATTCTAGCCTCCAAGAATCGGTTCTCCTGAAGCAGCCCAAATGACATCACTCTACTGCTCAAAATCCTAGAGCATATTCTAATCATACACTCACAGTTTACTGTTTAATATTGACAGTAACAAGAACTGCAATCCTCATTTTATAACTGAAGAAACTAATGCCAGAAGATCTCATTCATTTTCCCAAAATCATACATTTTTAAGGGACATACCTAGAACTGAATCTAAGTTTGATTGATTTTGAAGTAATTAAATTTCTTACATAATCAAGACAGTCCCCAATAATGAGCCTGGTTCCCACTATTTACTGCTACTCTTACCTTGTGGAGGATTGTTCAGAATCTAAGGGTGACTTAAAGTTACACATAAACACTTGAAATTATTTTTCATAATTTCTGATTATTCAGAGGCACATGTTTAAGTGCTGTGTTGATTTTACCAAAGGAATTCCATGGTGTACTCCTAGAAATACAAAAGTTTACCACATTAGGAAATTTATCAAAATGATCAGCAAAACTTACATATACATAGAATAAATCAACTAGTTATTTGGCAGGGAAGTGTTTCACAAGTAACGTCTTTCCTACTAACTTCAACAAGAAAAATAACATTTGACTGTTTAGCCCTTTTCACTCTGTCATATTAACATGACCAGACTCATTGACTGAGATTTTGAAAGACATTCTCTCTCTTTTTTTTTTTTTTTGTCATGCTTTAAGTCTATAAAGGGCCACCTGAAAAATTGATTCCAGTTACTAAGTGGATAACATCTTCTTCCCTTTAGGGGGAAGATCATGGGATATTTCATCCCTTTCAGCCACAGTTATCATTGAGTCTTAGAATTGGAATGTGTCCAAGACTGATTCTTGCTTAATTAGTCACTTGGATTTCCCCTAGAGTTTTTTTTTTTTAATCTATAGGCAAAGTCACAAAAATAATATCCAAAAAGTGCAATACCCGAAATAAAGCAGCTTTAGAATCTTTAAGAGGCTAAAGTCAATCAAAAATAAAAAAAATTGTCCCAGTGAATGTCTTTGTTATTTCTTTCCCCACCTGCCATTGCAAGATTTTCTTTCCTTTTGTTTAGTACTCAATGTAATCACCTTGATTTAGTTAGATATATGAAAATTGTATCCAAAAACACAATTATATGTATTCAGATTTTAGATATAATAGCTAACTATCCAATTATTATCATTTTTTTTTAAAGTCTAGGCACCTCTGTCATATCAGCAACTGTCCTGTGAGTGAGGACACAGAGATTAGTGAAACCTGGGAGGACACGTGAAAGGTTTCTTCCTGCATGGATCTTCTTTCTTAGAGCCAGACAATAAAGAATGAGACAACTTAACAAAGTAGCTTCAGTCTTATTCACTGCTTGTAAGAAATAGAATACTGTGACCAAAGAAAAGAGGTAGAGCTCTACTGTGGAAAGTGTACAGATGACCTTTCTTCAAAGGTGAGGTTCAAGCTGAGATTGAAAGGATAGCAAGTGGCTGCCATCAGAAGCACTGTTACAGAAACTAAAACTAAATAAAATTAATGAATAAAACTATCTCACTTCAGAGAAAACAAGAGCTGTACTTAGAAAACTCTAAAATTTTCATAGGAATTTTTATGGCAGTACTATGTTAAAAGGACCAGAGAATATATGGCCTCTTGTCTTATTCCATAGTTTAATGGAAAAGCTTTCAACCTTTCATGTAGAGAAAGGCATTAGCTGTGGATCTGTAATATATGGATTTTATGTCAAAGTACTTTCTATTTCCAACTTGTTGAGAGGTTTCTATGAAATGATCATTGAATTTCTATCTGATCATGGACAACCCAATGAGATTTCAAGAAAATAATTTCACTTACAAAAGCATTTTAAAAAAGAATAAAATAAAGTCTTACACTCTGAAAACTACAAAATATTGCTGAGAGCTATATAGAACACACAGACATATACAAGAAGACATTTATCAGCTGGCCTATTCAACAGTTCAGTTAAGTTCAGTCACTCGGTCGTGTCCAACTCTTTGCAACCTCATGAAGTGCAGCACGCTAGGCTGCCCTATCCATCAGCAACTCCGGGAGTCTACACATGTCCACTGAGTTGATGATGCCATCCAACAGTCTCATCCTCTGTCGTCCCCTTCTCCTCCTGCCCCCAATCCCTCCCAGCATCAGGATCTTATCAAATGAGTCAGCTCTTCGCATCAGGTGGCCAAAGGATTGGAGTTTCAGCTTCAACATCAGTCCTTCCAATGAACACCCAGAACTGATCTCCTTTAGCATGGACTGGCTGGATCTCTTTGCAGTTCAAGGGACTCTCAAGAGTCTTCTCCAATACCACTGTTCAAAAGCATCAATTCTTCGGCACTCAGCTTTCTTAACAGTCCAACTCTCACATCCATACATGACTACTGGAAAAACCACAGACTTGACTAGACGGACCTTTGTTGACAAAGTAATGTCTCTGCTTTTTAATATGCTGTCTACATTGGTCATCACTTTCCTTCAAAGGAGTAAGCGTCTTTTAATTTCATGGCTGCAATCACCATCTGCAGTGATTTTGGAGCCCCCAAAAATAAAGTCTGACACTGTTTCCACTGTTTCCCCATCTAATTGCCATGAAGTGATGAGACCAGACGCCATGATCTTCATTTTCTGAATGTTGAGCTTTAAGCCAACTTTTTCACTCTCCTCTTTCACTCTCATCAATAGGCTTTTTAATTCTTCTTTATTTTCTGCCATAAGGGTGGTGTCATATGCATATCTGAGGTTATTGATGTTTCTCCCAGGAATCTTGATTCCAGCTTGTGCTTTCTCCAGCCCAGCGTTTCTCATGATGTACTCTGCATATAAGTTAAATAAGCAGGGTGACACTATACAGCCTTGACGTACTCCTTTTCCTATTTGGAACCAGTCTTTTGTTCCATGTCCAGTTCTAACTGTTGCTTCCTGACCTGCATATAGGTTTCTAAAGAGGCAGGTCAGGTGGTCTGGTATTCCCATCTCTTTCACAATTTTCCACAGTTTATTGTGATCCACACAGCCAAAGTTTTTGGCATAGTCCATAAGGCAGAAATATATGTTTCTCTGGAACTCTCTTGCTTTTACAATGATACAGTAGATGTTGGCAATTTGATCTCTGATTCCTCTGCCTTTTCTAAAAACCAGCTTGAACATCTGGCTCATAGTCCATGTATTGCTGAAGCCTGACTTGGAATATTTTGAGCATTACTTAATAATACCTCGTGATTCAGTACAATTCCTATCGTAACCAAAAATCCTTTTTGCAGAAACAGAAAAATCCATGCTAAAATTCATAAGGAATCTCAAGGACTCCAAATTGTCAAAACAATCTAGAAGAGAAGATTGGGAGTCTCATACCTCCTGATTATAAAATATATTGTGCAAATCTATGGTGATGACAGCCCCAGTATTGAAATAAAGATGGACGATGGACTAACGGAGTAAGACAGATAGTTTAGAAATGAATCTTCTTATATGTATTTAGATAATTTTCAACAAGTGTCCCAAGCATTTTATGGGGGAAAGGAATTATAATAAGTGTTAAAAAGGCAATCACCAAAAAACAGAAATGGTATGATTCCACTTACATGAGGCACTTAAAGCAGTCAAATTCATAGGCAGAAAACAGAATGGTGGTTTCCCTGCCTAGGGCTCAGTGAGCAAAAGTGAAGAATTTTGTTTAATAACTGTGCAATTTCAGTTTGAAAGTTTAAAAACTTTTGGAGATGGATGGTGGTACTGTTTGCATAACAATGTGAATTAGTGCTACTTTGAAAAGGTCAAAATTGTAAATTTTGTTATGCATGTTTCACCACAATTTTTAAAGTAAATATCAGAACTAAGGTGACCTCATTAACTGGTTTATGATGTGAATATAAACTATAGCACAATAGCCCAAGGTATATGCAAAGATCATTGGCTTCAAATAAACCAAGGCAATCTTTCTAATAGGTAAATATGTCAATCAACAGCAAAACTACCAAATTAAAATCTCTATTTTTAATATTTATTTTGTATTGGAATATAGTTGATTAGCAATGTGTTAGTTCAGGTGTACAGCAAGATGATCCAGGCATACATATACATGTGGCTGTCCTTTTCCAAATTCTTTTCCCACTCAGGCTACTCTAGGATGTTGAGCAGAGCTCCCTGTACTATACAGTAGGTCCTTGTTGGATATCAGTGTTAAATATAGTAGTCTGTATATGTTAATTCCAAAGTTTTATCTAATCAACTCAACAAATATTGAGTACCTCCTGTGGGCCAGACATTGTTTAAGTTCTCAGGATGAATCAATAAAGAAAGTAGACAAAAAATAAGAAAGAAAGAAGGAGAAAGAAGGAACAAAAACACAAACTCTTTATTTTGGAGTTTCAAACTCAGATTTTAGAAGCAAGTTAGCAAACATTTTTGAAGAATTTTGTGCTCCTCTGGACTTCAGATCGTCTGATTTTGCACAGGAAAGATGAGATTTCATAATAGGAAACTTCCTTGCCTACAAAGCAATGAGAATTTGCACTACAGATTAAACCAAAACTCCATCTTGCAAACAGAGGTACCAAAGTTACTGATGAAATACTGAGTAGGATGGGTTTACCCTCAAAGTGACAGGGGATGATTTATGCTACATGGATCAGTGATATCTTAAATAGAAATTGCAGTAAGTCATAATAAAATAGGTTAGTGCAAACATTATTGTGGTTTCAGACTGTGACTATTAAATCAACATAAATAGGCTCAAACATCTTTATTAATCAAAGTAGGAACCATTGCAATCAACACAGTTTTGCCGATGAGAAATACATTTGTTTATTCCTGTATGTAAAAATCTGGACTTGGGGAGTCCACAAACTCTTGGAAAGCATTTTCTGCCTCCTGCTGGTTGTTGAAGTGTTTTCCCTGCAAAAGTTGTTGAAGGGATATGCTTGAAGAATTCGTAGTCAGTTGGCAAGAGGTCAGGCTGAATATGGCAGATGAGGTAAAACTTAGACCAGTTCATACAACTTTTGAAAAATTGTGTGCATGAGGTGCACTCGGTCATTATCCTGAAGAAGAACTGGGCCCCTTCTGTTGACCAATACCGGCTGCAGACATTGCAGTTTTTGGTGCATCCCATTGATTTGCTGCGACTTCTCTAGTGGCTCAGACAGTAAAGAGTCTGCCTGCAAAGCAGAAGACCCAGGTTCAGTCCCTGGGTTGGGAAGATACCCTGGAGAAGGGGAGAGCAACCCACTCCAGTATTCTTGCCTAGAGACTCCCATGGACAGCAGAGCCTGGTAGGCTACAGTCCTTGGGATCGCAAAGAGTCGGACAGAGCTGAGCGACTTTCAGTTCATTTCACTTCGCTTCATTGATTTGCTGAGCATGCTTCTCAGATGTAATGATTTCACTGGGATTCAGAAAGCTGTAGTGGATCAGAGTAGAAGCAGACCAACAAACAGTGACCATGACTTTTTTTTTTTTTTTTTTTTTTGGTGCAAGTTTGGCTTGGGAAGTGCTTTGGCGCTTCTCTTCAGTCCAGCCACTGAGCTGGTTGTTGCCAGTTGCCATATAAAATTCACTAAAAGGTCACAATTTGGAGAAATGGTTCATTGTTGTTGTACAGAGTAAAAGAAAATGACACTTCGAAGCAACAATTGTTTTTACTGGTCAGTTGATAAGGCACCCAAGTATTGAAGTTTTTCACCTTTCCAATTTGCTTTAAACACTGAATGACAATAGAATGGTTGATTTTGAGTTCTTCAGCAACTTCTTGTGTAATTATAAGAGGATCAGCTTTGATGATTGCTTTCAATTGATCTTTGTCAACTTCCAATGGCCAGCCAATAAGCTCCTCATCCAGCCAATAAGCCTCTCATCTCCTTTGCAAAATTCCTTCAACCAACACTGCACTCCACTGCCCCTGAACTGTTCATTAGCAGTTCCTGGACCAGATGCATTGCTGAATTGTGAATTGTCTCTGCTGCTTTAACACCCATTTAAAACTCTAATAAGAAAATAGCTTGAACTTGCTTTTTTCTAACATCATTTCCCTAGTCTAAAATAAATTTAAAATGCAGAGAAAGTAATAGGGCATTAGCAAAAAAAAAAAAGTGAAAATGCGCATTAAAATGATGCATATAATATAAGCATATTTAAAAATGTACTCCAATATCAAATGGCAAATTTTAACAATGCAAATGCCACAATTACTTTTGCCCAACTTAATAAATATGTTTGTATTTCCACCCCACCTTCCCCTCCTCCCAAATCTCAAGAACTGCATCTAACAAGGTTTTTGAGTTTTGTTAATGAGTCTGTTTTTCATTTGCTACTTTTTGTTTGTTTTTAGTTTGGTGGGGGAGGGTTTGCATGAAGAGGAATCAACATACTAACTTTTAAATTTATAAGAAGCATTGTGCAGGATGAGAAAAATTAAGAGATATGTATAGATTGACATGAGATGTTTTTAAGATGTTGCATACTAAAAGTAAGTGCTACATACATAAAAATGAACAAATATACATATGGCACATACATTTGCAAAAATTATTCCCAGATGAAAATGAAGAAACAAATTTTGGCCAGTCTCTGAGTATGAGGACTAGAAAATGCTGAAGTAAAATAGGAAATTTATTCAACATGCATCCCATACAATTTGGTTTCACTTATGTTTTTATTATTATCTATTATATTTCATTTTTTAAACAGCAAAAGTATTAAAGTAAAAATTGGCATGTATAATGCAACTGAAATATAGTGAAAAAGGAAACCTATATAGAATTAAATATTTTAACTAATGTAAATAAAAAGTTCACATAAATGAAAAGAATCAAAATAAAAATCGCACTCTGTCTGAAAAAGTATAACATATAAAGATACATGAATTGATTCAAAATCAGTATAAATATATAACATTTTCCTCACTAAATCATTTATTTATTATTAATGCCTTGCTGTATAGGCCTTACAGTTATCTAGGTGCACTGATAAATAAAAACTTGGGGCCTTACATTGTAGCATGGAGCAAAATGTTACAAATGCACAGTTGTGTGATTGCATCATTTAGTTATAATTAACATAATTTTCTAGAAGAAAGAGAAATCAGAGTCCAATTTAAAATAGTTTCTTCATTCAAAGGAGATGGAACCTGATATCACATGACTCCCTCCACAGATTATGAAGCTCCCAGTTAATATGAGATATGATGTTTCTTCTCCAGAGCATCTTCAAAGCATTAGTCAACTCAGAACTTCTTACACTGTCGATTAATGGGTTCGGCATGGGACTTATGACTGTATAAAACACATTCAATAATTTATCAATGGGGAATGCTTTAGCAGGTGTTGCGTGCATGAAAATAGAGGGGGAAAGAAGCAGACAACCACAGTGATGTGGGAACCACAGGTCTGGAGGGCTTTCCGCCTCCCTTCCTGACTCAGGTTCTTCAGAGAGCACAGGATGACTGCACAGGAGGCGAGCAAGAGCAGAAACACCATAGCACAGATCAGTCCTCCACTGGATGCAATTAAGAGGTCAGTGACATAGGCGTCAGTACAGACGAGTTCCAATAAAGGGTACATGTTACACATAAAGTGATGAGTGACACTGGAGCCACAGAATGGGAGCCCATAAACACTGCAAAGTTTAATTACTGAGTGTAGAAAACCCCCAACCCAGGACAGCACCAGCAGCACAGCATACACCCTCTGCCTCATGATCACCAGATAATGCAGGGCTCACAGATGGCCACAGAGCGGTCACAGGCCATCACCAGCAGAAGGAAGACCCTGACTCAGCGAAAGGTGCTCTGCAAACAGCTGGGTCATGCAAGAGTCAAAGCATATGTTGTTGTGTTGGTGTTGTTGTTGTTTTTCCAAAGAACAAGTCTGAAATCAATCTGGGAGAAACAGAGGAGTAAGTTACACCCGTAAATGATAAACTAGCAAGAAAAAAGCACATTGGTGAGTTCAGGGTCTTATTGACAATTATAGTCACAACAATGAGAAGGTTGCCCACTACAGTCAAAGTACAGCAGCGCAAGAACAGAACAAAAGGGCTTTCTGCTCCTCTGGATTCTGTGTGAGGCCCAGGAGGACAGAGTCAATTACATTGCTCCTTGCTTCCATCTAGTCTGCACAGAGGCTGAGTTCAGGTAATAGAGGCACTTTGCCTACAATACAAGGGGGGAGCATTTAAATGCATTATAAGTATAGTCGTTTACTTATCCATTCATGAGAAGAATGTGAATGTAGCGTCTTTGGCTCCAATGTGCCATGGAAATTTTAATTACCAACTTGAATAAGCCAGGGCTTCCCGCGTAGCTCAGTCAGTAAAGCATCTGCCTGCAGTGCAGGAGACCCGGGTTCAATCCCTGGATTGGGAAGATCCCCTGGAGAAGGGAATGGCAACTCACTCCAGAATCCTTGCCTGGAAAATCTCATGGACAGAGGAGCTTTGTGAGCTGCAGTCCATGGGATCTCAAAGAGTCGGGCACGACTGCGTGACTAACACTTACTTACTTGAATAAGCCATAGAACCCCACCCTCAGTGATATGACTCAAAATGAGGAATCAAGTAATTTCAAGTTCATGTAATATATGCATTAAATGAATATTCACACAGTGCTAAGAGTCAAGTAAAGGAGTATATCAACTAAAATTAGAGAAGATTTCCCAAAGGAAACAATAATTCAGCTGATTTTTTTTTAAATGAAAGAATATGAATGATGGGAAGAGAGTGCCACAAAAGGTGCAACTTTACAAAGAGCAATACTTGAGTATTACTCACAAAAGAGAGATTCACTTAAGGCAATTTACACAATCAATGTGGGTAGATAAAACTGTAAATAGATGCTTGTCTTGAATTGTCTCAGACCTCACTTATACTTTCTTAAATCTTTAGGTGGATATTTCCCTTTTCCTAAGCAATAAATGCTTGCAGTGGTTTAATTTCATGTCCCAGCCCCTATCTCCCCTCTATTTTGCAAACTTGTGATGCACCTTCTATAATTTTGACATCTAGTTTAATGGCAATTTAATATTTATAAAACTAACTGTTAAATTTTCCACAATAGTCATAGGCATTTTCTAAACCAAATTTAAAGAGATATTCCCTATTTGTCTCATTAAATGCTATCATTTTCCATGTTTGTGTTAGGACAAAAAATTTCAATGCTCTTCACAATTAGTTATTCTCATAAAAATTTAATAAAGCCTATTGGCACTACTTTCAAAATAATTTCTTACTGGTCCTCTGCAACAGCCTTCCACCAATTCCTCCATGTTTATCCTGGTCTTCAAAAACTGGTTCTCTTGAAGCAACCCAAATTGTCCTTTTTAATCTTATTCTGATGACATCATGCCAGTGCTCAAAACTGAGTCCGTTTATTTCAATCACGAACTCATAGTTTAATGTAACACAGTCAATATTTACAATAACAAGAACGGTAATCTTCATTTCATATTGAAGAAACTAAAGTTCAGAACATCTAATTTACTGCTCAAACCACACATTTTTAAGTGCTATATATCTATAACTGAATCTAAGTTTGATTGACTTCAAGGTAATTAAATATCTTGCATAACAAACACAGTCCCACAACTGTAAGTCTGGTTCCCACTATTCACAGTTAAGCTTACCTTGTGGAGTCTTGTTCAGAATCAAAAGGATGACTTTAAGTTACTCATAAACACTTGGAATCATTTTTCATCCAGTTTGACAACTGAGGGTAGAAAGCTGCCTTATTACCTGAAGATATTCATTTAATTTGACTATCTGTCCATTTTCTCCATGAAGTCTTCTGATTGCTCAGGTCATTTTTATATGCACTGTTGGTTATTTGAAAGGAATTCCAGGGTTCACACAGAAAAAAGAAGGTTATCACTTTAGGAAAGGTATCAAAATGACCAGCACATCTTACAAATACATAGAAGACAGCAACTAGCCATTTGCCAGGGAAGTTTTCCGAGTAACTATCTTACTAACATCAAATAGAAAAGTCCCACTTGATGGTTTAGCTCTTCTCACTCTGTCACGTTAACATAGCCAGACTAGTTGACTTTCAATTTTGAAAGACACCGCCCTAATTTTTAAGCCATGTTTTAAGTCTAAGAAAGGGCCTCCTGAAAAATTTACATCACTCACTAAGTGGATAGCATCTTCTCCCTGTTAGTGGTGAAGATCAGGGGATATTTCATTACTTCTAGCTGCATTTATCATTGAGTCTTAGAACTGGAATGTGTCCAAGACTGATTCTTGCTTAATTAATTCACTGACATTTTCCACAAAGTTTTAAAGAACATCTATATGTAAAGATATTACTATAGCAAATCACATAACTAATGTCAGAAAGGTGCAACCTACAAAGAAAGTAGCTTTGGAATCATATAAGATGATTGTCCATCAAATATAAAATATTGATCCAGTCATGTTGTCTCAGTGAACTTGTTATGCATTTCCCCACCTGTCATGGGAAGATTTTCTTTTCTTTTAATATTCAATTTAATCACATTATGTTTTGGTTAATAAAATTTACATCAAAAATGTACTTAAGTGTATCAAAATTTTAGATGTAATAACTAACAAATTATCCAATTAGATAGATAGATAGATAGATATGTGTGTATTTTTAAGTTAAGTAACTTCTGTTATGCCAGCAACTGTGCTATGAGTAAGGATACAGAGATTAATAAAACCAGGAGGGAAATCAGGCAAAAGGTTTTTTCATGCCTGGATCTTATTTTTTTAATAGAGTCAAACAATAACTACTTTATTAACAGTCTTTTAACATTAAAGTAGTTATTACATGCTGCTAAGTCACTTCAGTCGTGTCCGACTCTGTTCGCCCCCCATAGACGGCAGCCCACCAGGCTCCCCCATCCCTGGGATTCTCCAGGCAAGAACACTGGAGTGGGTTGCCATTTCCTTCTCCAGTGCATGAAAGTGAAAAGTGAAAGGAAAGTCGCTCAGTCTTGTCTGACTCTTCCCAGCCCCATGGACTGTAGCCTACCAGGCTCCTCTGTCCATGGGATTTTCCAGGCAAGAGTACTGGAGTGGGGTGCCATCGCCTTCTCCGAGTTATTACATAAAGGAAACAATAAAGTAGCCATGGCTTATGATATAAGTAAATAAAGTTTAGCTACCAATATAAATCTAAATACAATTTTTATAATGGTACAAATTCCCTACCTGGACTGTTCCTCTGAGTACCTATAGATAAAACTCAACATACTTTTGATAAGTAGTGTTCAGTGGACCCTGAACCATAAAATTGTATTTTCTCTTCTCCATTTAGGAGACAAACTCATTGCTGTGAGTATTTCCCAAAGTCACTTTTTCATCCCACAGCTTCCTCATAACATTTTCACCTCTAAATTTGTGGCTGTGTTCCCAGGCGGTGCTTGTGATAAAGACCCTGCTTGGCAATACAGAAGACATAAGATATGGGAGTTCAGTCCCTGGGTTGGGAAGATCCCCTGGAGGAGGGAATGGCAACCAACTCCAATATTCCTGCCTGGAAAGTCCCATGGACAGAGGAGCCGGGGCAGACTACAGTCCATAGGGTCGCAAAGAATGAGACACCACGGAAGCAACTTTGCAGGCGCAGAAAACATGTTTAGAAGTTTAGCAAAGGAGTTATGATGATATAAAATGTAGCCATGGGTTGGCTGCAAATATACAGAGCACGAAAACAAATAAGCAGGACACATGACTAAGACAACGATAATGGTGTGAGATGCACAGGCGGAGGGGACTTTGTGCCTCCCCTCCAGATTATAAGCCTTTAGGGAGCACAAGGTGTCCACGTAGGATACCATCAAGGGAAAATGTTTTGTTTTGTTTTGAGGTTAAAGCAGCATTTTTAGTTTTAGTTTTTGCTTAATAAATATATGAGAAAGACTTTGACAATTTCTGACCTTCATTAGGGTGTTCTTTAAACTGTAAATTCAAAAACTGTATTTCCTTATAAAAGTTGAAAACAATCTCACTTTGAACTAAAGAAGATATTGTAGTTATTAATCATAGCTCTTGTAGTACACACTGCAATTCTGTAGCTTGACATAGTCTATAATCTGATTTCATTTTAATATTTTTTTATATTTTTTTAAATTAGAGGCTAGTTACTTTACAATACTGTGGTGGTTTTTGCCATATATTCACATGAATCAGCCATGGGTGTACATGTGTTCCTCATCTTGAACCCCCCCTCCCGCCTCCCTCCCCATCCCATCCCTCAGGGTCAGCCTAGTGCACCAGCCCCAAGCACCCTGTCTCATGCATCGAACCTGGACTGATGATCTGTTTTATATGTGATAAAATACATGTTTCAATGCTATTCTCTCAAATCATCCCACCCTCGCCCTCTCCCACAGAGTCCAACAGTCTGTTCTTTACATCTGTGTCTCTTTTGCTGTCTCACATATACGGTCATCGTCACCATCTTTCTAAATTCCATATATATCCATTAATATACTGTATTGGTGTTTTTCTTTCTGGCTTACTTCACTCTGTATAATCGGCTCCAGTTTTATCCACCTCATTAGAACTGATTTAAATGTATTCTTTTAATGGCTGAGTAATACTCCATTGTGTATATGTACCACAGCTTTCTTCTCCATTCATCTGCTGATAGACATCTAGGTTGCTTCCATGTCCTGGCTATTATAAACAGTGCTGCAATGAACATTGGGGTACACGTGTCTCTTTCAATTCTGGTTTCCTCAGTGTGTATGCCCAGCAGTGGGATTGCTGGGTCATAAGGCACTTCTATTTCCAGTTTTTTAAGGAATCTCCACACTGTTCTCCATAGTGGCTGTACTAGTTTGCATTCCCACCAACAGTGTAAGAGGGTTCATTTTTTTCCACACTCTCTCCAGCATTTATTGCTTGTAGACTTTTTGATAGCAGCCATTCTGACTGGTGTGAGATGGTGCCACATTGTGGTGTTGATTTGCATTTCTCTGATAATGAGTGATGTTGAGCATCTTTTCATGTGTTTGTTAGCCATCTGTATGTCTTTTTTGGAGAAATGTCTGTTTAGTTCTTTGGTCCATTTTTTGATTGGGTTGTTTATTTTTCTGGAATTGAGCTGCAGGAGTTTCTTGTATATTTTTGAGATTAATTCTTTGTCAGTTGCTTCATTTGCTATTATTTTCTCCCATTCTGAAAAAAAAAAATGTTTTAATGGGTAAATGAATCCACAGTTGGCAGCAACAGAGTCCAATGGTGTAAGTGTCCAAACAGACAATTTTCAACAAAGGGTTTCAGGAAATAGTCTATGATATTGGAATTACAGATAGGCAGTCACACTGTGAAGAGAATTCATTGTTGCAAAGACAAACCCTCTAGCTTGTGATGCTTGAAAGAAACCACATCCCTGTCACTCATGATGGTTTCACTGTACAGGGTTTTGCTCTTTGGCAACCGCTATGGGTAGGAAGATCTCAGCAGCAAAAGATACTCAGGGAAGAGTTGAGTTCTGTACTTTCTGAAAGAGATTTTTTTCTTACATCAAGTGTCAGTTGGCATTTTAGGTGTCAAAGATGAAAACCAGCAGCTATATACAAGAGATAAGAAACACAGGCAGGAAATGTAAGCTCTACCCAAGCTTACAATAGGTGACTTATAAATTGAAGACACCTATTCTTACCTGAACAACAGTTTTTTTTTATACTCTAAATATATGAACTCCTCAAACTAACCTTCTTAAAGTGAATTTTATTAAAAATAATAACATTGTTTTGTGACTAAACTATTTTAAACTTATTTTAACAATTTTAAACTACATTATTTATCTTATTTATATTCAATTTATTATTTTAGTTGTAATAATTTTGAATTATAAATATACCACCATAGGCATACTTCTGAAAGACAATGGTAATAAGGGACAGTTAGTCTCAATCCCTGGGTCGGGAAGGTCCTCTGGAGAAGGAAATGGCAATCCACTCAGTACTCTTGCCTGGAGAATCCCATGGAGAGAGGAGCCTGGTGGGCTACAGTCCACGGGGTCGCAAAGGGTCAGACAGGGCTGAGCGACTTCACTCACTCCGTCTCTTCACTTATTGAAACATGTTATATATCATAGCAGTTATGTGTCAACCTGCACACAAATGAAGAGATCAGTGAAAAACTATAAGCTCAAATTGGTTCCAAATTAGGACTTCAGGATATAATAGTCATAGTCAAAATTTCAAATCAATGGCAATAAAATAATTTTGTGACTATATTTTTTAAAATTCTAAAATTTAGAGAAACAATTAAGACTTCATCACTATTTAATTCCTATAACAAAGTTAATTCAAGATGAATCAGGTGTTTTAAATCCAGGATCAAACCTAGATCTCTGGCATTGCAGGCAAATGCTTTAACCACTGAACCACCAGGGACGACCCCTTGGACTATAGCCTACCTGGCTCCTCTGTCCATGGGATTTTCCAAGCAAGAGTACTGGGGTGGGTTGCCATTTCCTTCTCCAAATATAATAAATAAGATATCACAAATGCTTTAAAACTTAAATCCTAAAAATGAATTGAAGAATGTTTGGTGCAAGTGAACTGGGAAAATTCCTCCTAAAGAAGATACAAAAAATTCTAAAAATTGAATATATAAAGCATAAAATAAATTACAAGGAAAAAGCATTCTACATAGGATAAAACATTAAAAGCATATAACCAAAAAATACTAAATATATATATACATTTGTAAAAAATATCAAATTTTAGTATCTCATTATCTCATAAAAATAAAAACAAAAAAATAGGTTATATATATACATATATATAATCAGGAAGAAAATAAATACAGCTAAATCAAGTATGTGGAACAATGCCCAAACTCAATTACATGAAAAGGGTGGTGGTTAAAATATAAAAATAACATTAACAAGATATCATAAATACCTTTCAGGGACTGGTCACTGACACTGTGATCAAAAGAATCCTCACAGACTGTGGACAGGACTATAGCTGTCACACTACCTCAAGAGTGGCAGGTCAGCAATAGCTATCAATATCAGCATTTTAAAAGAAGATGCTACCTGAACATTGACTGAAATATCATACCAAAACTTCTATGCCTAGGAACTCATAACTGCACAATTCAAAAGCATATTTGTTGGAAAATTATTTCTCATAAGAGATGTTTAGGAAACAAATGAGGAATGAACATGTCAATTTTAGTATAAATCTATACAGAGTATTTTGTAGCTTAAGAAAAGTTAAGAGATATTATGGATTGATAATAGAAATATTTTTCATATGTCAGATTCTGAAGCAACTGTTACATATATAGAAAGAAGCGAATATACATTGGCTAATATATTGTGCTTCAAAGATTACTGGTGGTAGTGGTTCAGTCGCTGTCTTATCTGACTCTGTGCAACCCCACGAACTATAACCCACCAGGTTCCTCTGTCCATGTGATTTCCCAAGCAAGAATACTGGAGTGGGTTGCCATTTCCTTCTCCAAGAGATCTTCTTGAATCAGGGATTGAAATCAGGTCTCCTGTGTTGCAGGCAGGTTCTTTACTAACTGAGGCACCAATTAAGCCATCAATTAAGAAACAAATTTAGGGCTAAATTCTGAGCATGAGGACTAGAAAATACTGAGAGAAAAATAGGAAACTTATTTGACATTGCATCCCAGTTTACTTGGTTTTCCTTTATACTATTTATTAATATCTTTTTTGATTTCAATTTTTCTTGTAAAGTTAAAGGATTAAGTTAAACATTTTGTGAATAATGCAACTTAAATATAGTCAAGAAAGCAACTTATACAGAATTAAATATATAAAATTATATACGTAAAAATATTCCAATTAAATGACATGAATCTATATAAAAGTACCCTGTCTCTGAAAGAGAGTAAAAAAATAAATATATGAACTGATTAAATTTCAAGGTGACTATATAGTAGTTAAAATTCTATATAAAAAAGTTTTAAAATTAACTGTATATAAAGCTAAAAATCAGTAAAATTCATAATAATTTCTTAATTCATTTTAAATTACTGTTCTTGATATTTAGTTATATCCAGCTCTTCATGAACCCATGGACTGCAGTGCACCAAGCTTCTTTGTCCTTCACTGTCTCCCAGACTTTGCTCAAATTCATGGCCGTTGAGTTGGTGATGTCATCCAGCTATCTCATCCTCTGTCATCCCCTTCTCCACCTGTGCTCAATCTTTCCCAGCATCAGGGGTTTTTCCAATGAATCAACTCTTCCCATCAGGTGGCCAAAGTATTGGAGCTTCAGCTTCAGCATCAGTCATTCCAATGAACAGTCAGGGTTGATTTCTCTTAGGATTGACTAGTATGACCTCCTCTCATTTCAAAGGACTCTCAAGAGTCTTCTACAGCACCACAGTTTAAAAGCATCAATTCTATCAACACAATATTGTAAGTAACCTCCAATTAAAATAAATAATTTTTAAATAAAATAAATAAATAAAAGCATCAGTTCTTCAGTGTTCAGCCTTCTGTATGGTCCACGTCTCACATCCATATATGACTATTGGAAAAACTATGCATTGACCTATGGACTTCTGTTGGCAAAGTGATGTCTCTATTTTTTTAATATATGTTACTAATTCCTAGATATATAGGCATTACCTCTTTCTAGGTACAGTAATAAACAAGTAATTATAAACCTTGTATCCTAGTAGGTAGGTAAACTGTTAATAATAGCATAGCTGTATTAAATGCAAGCATTCATATAATTATCACAGAGTCTCTGAAGAAAGAGAAATCGTAATCAATTTTAAGATGATTTTTGCATTCTAAGTAAATTAACCCCAGTGTCAAATGACTCCCTTCATGTTGGGTGATACACTTATTTACTGAGATACGATGTTCCATTTCCAGGGCTTCTTCATAGCATTAGTCAACTCAGAATTTCTTAGACTGTAGATTAATGGGTTCAGCATGGGGGTTATGACTGTGAAAAACACGCTCAATAATTTGTCAGCAGGGAAGGTCTTGGCAGGTCTCACATACATGAAAATACAGGGAACAAAGAAGCAGACAACCACAGTGATGTGGGAGCCACAGGTCTGGAGGGCTTTCCGCCTCCCTTCCTGACTCAGATTCTTCAGAGAGCGCAGGATGACTGCATAGGAGACGAGCAAGAGCAGAAACACCAGAGTGCAGATCAGCCCCCCCGTTGGCCACAACTAAGAGGCCAGCGACATAGGTGTCGGTACAGACGAGTTCCAGTAAGGCGTACATGTCACACGTATAGTGATCAATGACATTCGGGCCACAGAACGGGAGCCCATAAACAGTGCTGAGTTGAATTACTGAGTGCAGAAAACCCCCAGCCCAGGACAGCACCAGCAGCACAACACACACCCTCTGCCTCGTGATCACCAAGTGATGCAGAGCTCGCAGATGGCCACGTAGTGGTCACAGGCCATCAGCAGCAGAAGGAAGACCCCTGAGCCAGCAAAAGGTGCTCTGCAAACAGCTGGGTCATGCAAGAGTCAAAGGATATGATTTTTGCCCCCAAAGAATAAGTCTGAAATCAATCTGGGCATAGTAGAAGAAGAATAAGTGACATCCATAAGTGATAAGCTAGCAAGAAAAAAAAGTACATCGATGAGTTCGGGGTCTTACTGACAGTTACAGTAATGATAATGAGAAAGTTGCCCAGTGCTGTCAAAATGTAAAAGACCAGAAACATAACAAAAAGGACTTTTTGCTCCTTTGGATTCTTTGTGAGGCTCAAGAGGACAAAGTAAGATATATTGTTCCTTGGTTCCGTCTAGTTCTTACAAGAGCTGAGTTTGTGTGTTAGAAGCAGTTTACCTATAAAACAAGGCAGGGAAGAATTAAATGTTTAATTTTTTTATTTATCCATTCAGGAGAAGAAAGTGAATGGTGTACATTTTGGGTCCAGTATGTCAAGGACATTCTAATTACCAGCTTGAAAAAGCCACAGTGATGTGGCACACAATAAGGAGTCAGGCAATTCCAGCCATCTCATGAATATTCACACAGTGCTAAGAGTCATAGCATATACACAGCATGTGTATATCAAATGAGAATCAGAGACAACTTCCCAAAGGAGTCAATGCTTCAGCTGAGTCTTTTTTTTTTTTTTTAATGAGAGAATAAAAAAATATGGGAAGAGAATCCCATGAACAGGAGCACCATTTATAAAGTCACAAATGTGTAACACCTCTTAAGGTAATTTGCATAATCAATGTGAGTAGACCAAACTATGAATAGAAGATCCCTGTCTTGAACTGTCTCAGACCTCAGTGATACGTCTTAGGTCTTCAGGTGGATATTTCCCTTTTTCTGACCAATAAATGCTGCAGCAGTCTAATTTTGTGTCTCCAGCCCACCTCTCTCCCTTAATTTTCAAATTTATATATGCAACATCTCTAGTTTTTGACATCCAGTTGATTGGCAATTTAGTATTTATAAAGCTAGCTTTTAAATTTTCCATAAAAAAAAAACATAAGCAGTTCCTATACAAAATTTAAAGAGGCATTCCCTATTGATCTCATTAAATATTATCATTTTCCATGCTATTGTCCTGACAAAAAAAAATTGCAGTCCTCTGCACTTGATACTCTCATAAAACTTTATTAAATCCTGTTGTCTCTACTTTCAAAATATATCACTAATTTTTCATTTCCTTCTTAATTTTTTCCTGGTCTGCTGCAGTACCCTCCTACCAAGTTTTCTTGTGTTTATTCTCCAGAAAATGGTCCTCCTAAAGCAGCTCAAACTGTCTTTTTCAGTTTTATTCTGATGATATCACTCTATTGCTCAAAACTGCTACTGTATATTCCAATCATGCATTCACAGTCTAATGTATCATATTTAATATTTACAATAACAAGAAATGCAATTGACATTTTATAATTGAAGAATCTAATACTCAGAACATCATTCATTTTCCCAAAATCACACATTTCTAAGTGATATATCTATAATTGAATCTACATTTGTTTGACTTCAAAGTAATTTAGTTTCTTACATAAAGAAAGTCATACAACTGTAAGCCTGGTTCTCATTATTTTCTGTTAGTCTTATCTTGTGGAGATTTGTTCAGAATCTAAGGATGGTTTGAAGTTATTCATAAACACTTGAAATTGTTTTTCATCCAGTTTGATGACAGAGGCCAAATGCTGCGTTATTACTTGAGTTTATTTCATTTGGCAATCTGTCCTTTTTCCACACTAAGTCTTTTGATTATTCAGAAGTTCATTTTTATATAAAATACAGATTATTTGAAAGGAGTTCCATGGCACACAGAAAAAAATAGTTTATCACATCAGGAAATGTATCAAAATGACCAGCTAATCTCCTATATTTATAGAAAACATAGATATCAACTAGCCATTTCCTAGGGAAGTTTTTCACAACTTATTTCCTACTAATATCAAAATGAAAAATAGCGTTTGAATGTTTAGCTCTTCTCACGCTCACATTAACATGGACAGACTAGTTGACTTCAGATTTCAAAAGACTGCTGTGATTTTTTTGTCATGCTTTAAGTATAAGAAATGATCTCATGAAAAATGTATGACAGTCACTAAGTGGATAGCATCTTCTCCCTGTTAAGGGTGAGATTATGGAATATTTCATCCCTTCCAGCTGAATTTATCATGGAGTCTTGGAACTGGAATGTGTCCAAGATTGATTCTTGCCTTAATTAATGCTGGAATTTTCCAAAAGTTGTTAAAGAACATCTACAGGTAAAGATGTTATTGGACCAAATTTCATATTAAATATCATAATGGTACAACATGGAAAGATAGCTTTAGAATCATTGTGAGACTGCTGCCAATCAAGAATAAATCAACCCAATCATTTTGTCCCAGTGAATTTATTTGTTATATATTTCCTGCCCCTGGCAGAGGAAGATTTTCCATTCTTTTATGTACTACTCAATATTCTCAGCTTGGTTCATGATCTGAGCCACAGTAAGCTCCCAGTCTTGCTTTTGCTGACTGTAAAAAGCACAAAAAAAAATCTTAAATTTTAAATTTTAATTAAATTTTAATTTTAAAAATTCTTAAATAGAAAAAGGGAGTGAAACCACAGGATAATTCAGTTATGACCTAAATCAAATCCCTTATGATTATACAGTGGACGTGACAAATAGATTCAAAGGATTAGATCTGATAGAGTGCCTTAAGAAGTATGGACAGAGCTTCATGACACTGTACAGGAGGCAGTGATCAAGACCACCCCCATGAAAAAGAAATGCAAAAAAAAAGGCAAAATGGTTGTCTAAGGAGGACTTACAAATGACTGAGTAAAGAAGAGAAGCTAAAAGCAAAGGAGAAAAGGAAAGATATACCTATTCGAATGCAGAGTTCCAGCGGATAGCAAGGAGAGATAAGAAAGCCTTCTTTGGTGATCAACGCAAAGAAATGGAGGAAAGCAATAGAATGGGAAAGACTAGAGATCTCTTCAATAAAATTAGAGATACCAAGGGGATATTTCATGCAAAGATGGGCACAATAAAAGACAGAAATGGTATGGACCTAACAGAGTCAGAAGATATTAAGAAGAGGTGGCAAGAATACACAAAAGAACTATACAAAAAAGATCTTCATGACCCAGATAATCACGATGGTTTTGTGATCACTTTCCTAGAGCCAGACATCCTGGAGTGTGAAGTCAAGTGGGACTTAGAAAGCATCACTACAAACGAAGCTAGTGGAGGTGATGAAATTCCAGCTGAGCTATTTCAAATCCAAAAGCTGATTCTGTTAAAGTGCTACACTCACATGCCAGCTATTTGGACAACTCAGCAGTGGCCACAGGACTGGAAACAGTCAGTTTTCATTCCAATCCCAAAAAAGGCAATGCCAAAGAATGCTCAAACTACCACACAGTCCACTCATCTCACATGCTAGCAAAGTCATGCTCAAAATTCTCCAGGCCAGGCTTCAACAGTATGTGAACTGAGAACTTCCAGATGTTCGAACTGGATTTAGAAAAGGCAGAGGAACAAGAGATCAAATTGCCAACATGCGTTGAATCACCAAAATAGCAAGAGAGTTCCAGAAAAACATCTACTTCTGCTTTATTGTCCATGCCAAAGCCTTTGACTTTGTGGATCACAACAAACTGTGGGAAATTCTTAACAGATGGGAATACCAGACCATCTTACGGGTCTCCTTAGAAACCTGTAGGCAGGTCAAAAAGTAACAGTTGGAACTGAACATGGAACAATGAACTGGGTCAAATTGCAAAAGGACTGAGTCAAGACTGTTTATTGTCACCCTGTTTATTTAACTGAAATGCAGAGTACACCATGCGAAATACTGGACTGGATGAAGCACAAGCTGGAATCAAGATCACCAGGAGAAATATCAATAACCTCAGATATGTAGATGACACCACCTTTATGGCAGAAAGCAAAGAACTAAAGAACCTCTTGATGATAGTGAAAAAGAAAAGGGAAAAAGCTGGCTATAGCTCAACATTCAGAAAACAAAGGTCATGGCATTCAGTCACATCACTTCATGGCAAATATATTGGGAAACAATGGAAACAATGACAGACTTTATTTTCTTGGGCTCCAAAATCACTGCAGATGGTGACTGCAGCCATGAAATCAAAAGACACTTGCTCCTTGGAAGAAAAACTATGACCAACCTAGACAGCATATTAAAAAGCAAAGACATTACTTTGCAGACAAAGGTTCATCTAGTCAAAGCTTTGGCTTTTCCAGTAGTCATGTATGGATGTGAGAGTTGGACTATAAATAAAGCTGAGTGCAGAAGAACTGATGCCTTTGAACTGTGGTGTTGGAGAAGACTCTTGAGATTTCCTTGCACTGCATGGAGATCCAGTCCATCCTAAAGGAAATGAGTCCTGAATATTAATTGGAAGGACTGAGGCTGAAGCTCCAGTACTTTGGCCACCTGATGTGAAGAACTGACTCATTTGAAATGACCCTGATGCTGGGAAAGATTGAAGGCGGGAGGATAAGGGGACAACAGAGGGTGAGATGATTGAATGGCATCACTGACTTGATGGACATGAATTTGAGTGAGCTTCGGGATATGTTGATGGACAAGGAAGGCTGGATTGCTACAGTCCATGGGGCGGCAATGAGCTGGACATGACTGAATGACTGAACTTGACTGAACTTATTCTCAGCATAAAATTTTGTTAGAGATATAAAATTATATCAGAAAACACAACTAAATGTGTTTGCATTTTAGAGATAACAGCTAATTATTTATCCAATTACTAATTTTAAAGTAATTAACCTCCAATTAAAATAAAGAAATTTATATTTTAAATAAATAAATAAAGGTTAGGATTCCTGTGTTATGCCAGCAAGAGTACGTCGAGTGAGGGCCCAGCAATTTCTAAAATCTGTTGGAAAATCACGCAAAATTTTTCTCTTCATGGATGTTATTTATTTATGATTCAGACAATGAAGAAACAGTTTAATAAAGTAGTTTTATTCTTTTCACTACTTATAAGTTAAGAAATAGGGTAGTGTGACAGAAAATAAGAGGGAAAATTCTACTATGGATAATGTAACCAGAGATGATTTTTCTTTAAAGGATATGTTTGAGATGAGATTGAAAGGAGAGAAACAAATACCATCAGAAGCACTGTTACAGAAATGATACCAGTGAACAAAGCAGAACAGATTCAGAGACGCAGAGAACAAACTTATGGTTGTCAGCGGAGATCAATGTGGGAGAGACAGTTAGGAAGACTGAGATCTACGTGTTGAAACCACTTCATGTAAAGTGGATAACCAACAAGGCCCCACTGCACAGGACATGAAGCTCCATTCAGTGTTACGTGGCAGCCCGCATGGGAAAGGAGTTTGGGGAGAATGGAGACGTGTTTCCATGACTGGGTCCCTTCTCTGTCCCCTTGAAACAATCACAACGTTGTTCATGGCTGTGCCTTTACTTTCAGTCACTTCAGTCACGTCCAGTTCCTTAAGAACCATGGACTATAGCCCACCAGGCTCCCCTGTCCATGGCATCATCCAGGCAGGAATACTAGAGTGGGTTGCCATGTCATCAGAGAATCTTCCTAACCCAGGAACTGAACCCTTGTCTTCTGAGTCTCCTGCATTGCAGGTGGATTCTTTAGGGCTGAGCCACTGGTGGCACTCATTAATTGGCTATACACCAGTATAAAATAAAAAGTTTTTAAATAAAGAAGCACTATTACAGAAAGTAAAACTAAATTTAAAAAGTGAGATAATTAATAAAATTATCTTACTCTCAGTGTTGACAGGAGCTATACTTAGAAAACTCTAAAATTTTCACAAGAATTTTTATGGCAATACTATGTTAAAAAGGGCTTGTGAGAGTGTGCCCTCTTCGTCCATATTTTAATGGGGAAGTTTTCAATCTTTCAAAGTTGAGGATGATGTTAGCTGTGATCTGTAAATATATGAACTTTATTATGTCAAGGTACACTCCTTCTATTTCCAATTTGTTGAGATTTTATGTGAAATGGTGTTGAATATCTATACCATCATGAACAACCAGTAGAAATAAAGAAAATAATTCCACCTACAAGTACGTCATAAAGAATAAAATACCAGTACAATATTTTAAAGCAATTAGCCTCCAATTAAAATAAATAAATTTAAAAAAATAAATAAAAGACATTTTTCATTTAAAAAAAAAGAATAAAATAGTTAAGAAAAACATAACCAAAGAGACAAAAATCTTGTAAACTGAAAACTGCAAAATGTTACTCAGAGAACACACACCCATATATGGAAAAAATTTTATGAATTGAGTTATTTAATATCATTAAGATGTTAATATGACTGTAAGTGACCTACAGATTCAGTGCAATCCTTATCAAAACCCCAAAAATGTTTTTGGCAGAAATAGAAAAATTCATGCAAAGACTCCGGAATCTCAAGGACTCCAATTTTTTCCAAGACAGTCTTGAAAAGGAAAGAGAAAGTGGTCAGTCTAATATTTCCTGATTCTACAACATTACGCAAAACAATGGTAGTCACAGCACCAGTTTGGGAATAAAGACAGACAACAAACTAATGGAATTAAGAGTCTAGAAATAAGCCTTGTATATGTGCTTAGATAATTTTCAACAAGGGTGCCAACGGCCTTTAATGGGGAAAGGATATTACACTGGGTGAAAAAAGGCAATCAAAAATAAATAAATAAATGAGGCACTTAAAGTAGTCAATTTCGCAGAAAGTAGAATGGTGATTGGCTGGGGCTCACTGAGTGGAAATGGGAAATTTTATTTAATAGCTGTGGAATTTCAGTTTGGAAAGCTGGAAATGTTCTGCCGATAATAGACAGTGATATTGTTTGCATAACAGGGTGAATTAATGCCACTTTAATATGGTTAAAATTTAAAATTTTGTTATGTATATTTGACCACAATTTTATTTTTCATTGGCTTTGAGTTTTATTTATTTTTATTTTATTTTTACTTTATTCTACGTTACAATACTATATTGGTTTTGCCATACCTTGACATGAATCGGCCACAGGTGTACACAAGCTCCCAATCCCAAAGCCCACTCCCACCTCCCACCCCATATCATCTCTCTGGATCATCCCCGTGCACCCACCCCAAACATCCTGTATCCTGTATCGAACATAGACTGGCGCTTCGTTTCTTACATGGTAGTATACATGTTTCAATGCCATTCTCCCAAATCATCCCTCACTCTCCCACTCCCTCAGAGGCCAAAAGTCCGTTCTATACCTCTGTGTCTCTTTTGTTGTCTCACATACAGGGTCATCATTACTATCTTTCTAAATGCCATATATGTGTGTCAGTATACAATATTGGTGCTTTTCTTTCTGGCTTACTTCACTCTGTATGATCAGCTCCAGTTTTATCCATCTCATTAGAAGTGATTCAAATGTATTCTTTTTAAGAGCTGAGTAGTACTCCATTGTGTATATGTACCACAGCTTTCTTATCCATTCATCTGCTGATGGACATCTAGGTTGCTTCCATGTCCTGGCTATTATAAACAGTGCTGCAATGAACATTGGGGTACATGTGTCTCTTTCAATTCTGGTGTCCTTGGTGTGTTGCCTAGCAGTGGGATTGCTGTGACCACAATTTTAAAAATAAGTTTAAGAACTAAGGTAATAGGAGCTTTCCCGGTGGCTCAGTGGTAAAGAATCTGCCTGTAATGCAGGAGACTCAGGAGAGACAGGTTCAATTTCTGGGTTGGGAAGATCCCCTAGAGGAGGGCATGGCAACCCACTCCAGGATTCTTGCCTGGAGAGTCCCGTGGACAGAAGAGCCTGGTGGGCAACTGCCCATAGGGCCGCAAAGAGTCGGATCAGACTGAAGAGGCTTGGCATGAACACACACCACTTTTGAAGAGCCTGGAGCAAAAAGCAGAGAGTCTGGAGAAAAGTAGGGTGCTGTGCATGCCCCCTGCACACAATACCACCTAAGGAGTTGTTTGTCCTTGCTACCCCCTGCTGCAGCGGGGACCCCAACAAAGCCTTGCCTGAATTTCTTGTCTGGTCTTTAATCAATTTCTGTTGATTAAGGAGGTCAAGAACCCTGGGTAGTAACAAGGACACCAGCCCAGAACCCTCTGGGACCTGCAACCACTCAAACAATGCAAGTTCTGGGGCCCCTGGCCCAGCAGCCAGGGACCTTGGGACTTGGCTCCACCACCAGTGGGCTAGACCTAAACCCAGGTCCTGGTCTCACCCACCAGTGGGCAAGCATCAGCCCCAGGACCCACTGGGCCAAAGCCCCACCCACCAGACTGTGGCCCTGATGCCAGCCCAGTCAAACCCAGCCCACTCACCAGTAGGCCAGCACCACCCAGGACACCCTGGCTTGACCATTCTACCAACCAGCAAAA
This sequence comes from Nanger dama, assembly GCA_917880005.1. Lineage (NCBI taxonomy): Eukaryota > Metazoa > Chordata > Mammalia > Artiodactyla > Bovidae > Nanger > Nanger dama. Next base: position 128,660 of record CAKJTW010000030.1, read on the forward strand.
TGACACCAGCTCCAGGACACCTTGCTTTGTGACTAGCCAGAAAGATATCAATTGTGTGTACAATAGCAAAAAGTGTCATTTTTTTAATATAAATTTATTTATTTTAATTGGAGGTTAATTACTTGACAATATTGTATTGGTTTTGCCATACATCAACATGAGTCTGCCATAGGTATACACATGTTCCCCATCCTGAACCCCTCTCCCTCCTCCCTCTCCGTACCATCTCCGGGTCATCCCAGTGCACCAGCCCCAAGCATCCAGTATCATACATTGAACCTGGACTGGTGATTCGTTTCATATATATTATTAGACAATTATTTCATAAAAATCAGCATGGAAAAGATCAACAATTAAATGAACAGATGAAAGAGATTAACAGACAATTCTAGGGAAAAAAATATAAATTATATCAAACAAGTGAAAAGATGTCCAAACCCAATTATATCAAAAGGATTTGTGGTAAATTGTAAAACCAAATTTAAAATAAATTTAATCTGATTATCATATGCCATCAGTATTTATCAGGACTGATTTTGAGAATGTGGACAAAAATATTCTCACAGACTGCAGACAGGAGTGTAGCTGTTTGTACAACTTCAAAGATGGCAATAGCTGTGACCATCAGTATTTTAAATAAGTGATTTGATTCAGACACAACACTTATACCAACAGCCTCACTTCCAGGAGCTCATACTTGCACACACTCAAAAATATATTTTTATTGCAAAATTACTTTTCATAGAAAAAGTTTAGGAATAAGAATGGAAACAATTTCAGTATGTCTCTATAAAGGAGTATGATGTAGTATGAGAAAAATTAAGGATTAGATCTAAATGGACTACTAAGAAAATACTTTGCAGCTGTTACTGAAAAAGCAAAGTTTACCTACACAGAAAAAAAAAATACATGTATTTAAATACAATTGCTTTTACATAGATTCTTACCAGATGGATCTTAAGAAATAGAGGGCCACTGCAGAAGTGGACTAGAAAATATATCGAGAGATAAATAGGAAATGTATTCTACACTTTCTCCCATTTTGTATGATTTGCATTTTTACTATTTATTATTATCAATTTCACTTCAATTGCTTAAACAAATTAGAGTTACATGAAAAGTTTTGTCTATAATGCAACTGAAATTTTGCAAAGAACACAGAGTATATAACATTAAATACTTTAAATAGCATAATAAAAAGAATAACTTAAAAGACAAAAATCTAACTGGAAAAAATTAAAAAAGAAAAAATGCATAAATTGGTTAAAAATCAATGTAACTATATAAAATTTCCTCACTAATCTGTTACATGATATTGGCTCCTTCAACATAAGCCTTACATCTTTCTAGGTGCAGTGATAACAAAATATCACAGACCTTACATTCTACCATGGAGAGGAACTATTCATGTTATTAACAGCACAGTTGCATGGTTATATAGTATAACTTTTTATATTATAATTATAAATTCTTTGAAGAAAAAGAAATCAGTATCAGATCTGAGAAAGCTACCGAACTCCGAGGAAGTGGTCTCTGATGTCAAATGCCCTCCTTCATGGTGGATGATGCACTTTTTACCATAAAATGCCGTGTTCCTTCTCCAAAGCCTATTCATGGCATTTGTCATCTCTGAGTTTCGCAGAGTATAGATTAATGGGTTCAGCATGGGGGTTATGACTGTATAAAACACGCTCAATGATTTGTCAAAGGGGAAGGTCTTAGCAGGTCTCACATACATGAAAATACAGGGAACAAAGAAGCAGACAACCACAGTGATGTGGGAGCCACAGGTCTGGAGGGCTTTCCGCCTCCCTTCCTGACTCAGATTCTTCAGAGAGCGCAGGATGACTGCATAGGAGACGAGCAAGAGCAGAAACACCAGAGTGCAGATCAGCCCCCCGTTGGCCACAACTAAGAGGCCAGTGACATAGGTGTCAGTACAGACGAGTTCCAGTAAGGGGTACATGTCACAGAAAAATGATCAATGACATTCGGGCCACAGAATGGGAGCCCATAAATAGTGCTGAGTTGAATTACTGAGTGCAGAAAACCCCCAGCCCAGGACACCAGCAGCAGCACAACACACACCCGTTGCTTCATGATCACCAAGTAATGCAAGGGCTTGCAGATGGCCACATAGCGGTCATAGGCCATCACCAGCAGAAGGAAGACCTCTGATCCACCAAAAAAATGCTCTGTGAAGAGCTGGGTCATACAGGATTGGAAGGATATGGTATTTTCCCCCCACAAACAAGCTTGAAATCAGTTTGGGAGAAATAGATGAGGAATAAGTGACATCCATAAATGATAAGCTGGCAAGAAAAAAAGTACATCGGTGAGTTCAGGGTCTCACTAAGTGTTACAGTCACCACTATAAGCATGTTGCCCGACATGGTCAAAATGTAGAAGAACAAGAACATAACAAAAAGGACTTTCTGCTCCTTCGGATTCTGTGTGAGGCCCAGGAGGACAAAGTGAGTCACATTGCTTCTTGGTTCCATCTATTCCTTACAGGTGCTGACTTCAGATACGAGGAGCAGTTTACCTATAAATCAAATCAAACAATTAAAAACACCTTTACATTGATTATAAGCTTAATATACTTTAGTCACTCAATGTGTTAAACCTGACATTAGGATCATACAGTCAAATAAGAACGTTTCCCTATTCTCAGTGATTAGATGTATAATGAGGGGTCAGACCATACCAACTAATTTTATAAGTGTCCCTATAAATATATTCATGGATAAGGGTTCACATTTCCAGAATATCTATAATCAACTCTGGATCTGGGAAGGTTTCTCAAAGTAAACAATACTTTGGCTGAGTTTTATAGGAAAAGTGAGATAATAAGAGATAAATAGGGAATTCCATGAAAGGATGAACCAGGTATAAAATCACAAAAGTGAAATATTTAAGTAAAGAATCACTTAAGGTAACTTACACATTCAAAGTGGAAAATTTAGGAATAAATATGTGTATGCAACTATCTAACTGGCATATCCAAACAGATATCAATTTAATATTTATTCAAATAAATTTTAATCATTTATTAGATATATTTTCAATATTCCACAATTAACCTATTCCTTCTTAAATGTTCTCCATCTCACTATGTGGTAGAGAATAGTTCAATAAAAGGAAACATTAACATTGTGAGAATACCTATCATTTTTATGCCAAACTATATGTTAGATGTTATCTCCATGCTTGGACTTCTCAGGCGGCTCAGTGGTAAAGAATCTCCCTCCAAGCAGGAGACAGGGGTTCAATTCCTGGGTTGGGAAGATCCCCTGGAGAAGGAAAAGGCAACCCACCCCAATATTCTTGCCTGGGAAATCCAACAGACAGAGAAACCTGGTGGGCTACAGTCCATAGGGTGGCAAAGATTTGGATATGACTTAGGGATGAAGAAATCATGCTTACACTGATGTTTCATATCTCCATATGTATAATTGCATGTACTCTGTGCACTTATAAAATCACATTTAATGTATAAAATTTAGTCTTCACAGTAAGAAATATTAACTTCATTTTTTAAAGAAACAGGCTTATAATATTTGATTTTCTCAAAATCATACATTTTTCAGTGAGAGAAATTGAATTTTAAACTAGTTCACTTCAGGAATCTTGTGATTCCAGGAAAGGGTTTTAAACTTTTCAATTCTTATAAATCCAAGTTTGCAATTTCCTACATAGTAAATAAATTTATACAACTGAAAAATCTGGCATCTGCTATTAACTGTTATAAATTTATCTTTTGGATTTCTGTTCACAGCCAGCAAATAGCCTTTTCAACCATCTCGTAAAGACATAGAAATGTCTTCAATCCAGTGTGAACCCCAAGGACAAAATTCTGCATTATTCCTAAAAATGTAGTTGATTTCACATGACTATGTCAGCCCCTAAACATCCATCAACAGAGGAATGGATAAAGAATATGGAAGATTATAAAAAATGAAATAGTGCCATTCACAGAGATGTGGAGGACCTAGAGACTCTCATACGGAGCGAAGTAAGTCAGAAAGAGTGAAACAGACATTGGATAATATCACTTCCATGTGTAATCTAAAAAACAGTACTGCTGCTGCTGCTAAGTTGCTTCAGTCATGTCCGACTCTTTGCGACCCCATAGACGGCAGCCCACCAGGCTCCCCATCCCTGGGATTCTCCAGGCAAGAACACTGGAGTGGGTTGCCATTCCCTTCTCCAGTGCATGACAGTGAAAAGTGAAAGTGAGATCGCTCAGTCGTGTCCATTCTTAGCGACCCCATGGACTGCGGCCCACCAGGCTCCTCCGCCCATGGGATTTTCCAGGCGAGAGTACTGGAGTGGGTTGCCATTGCCTTCTCCATATTAACTGCTAGGCCTGCTTATTCAGAAGAATAATTGCCTTCCTCCCAGCTTCCACTTCCAGTAAGATGTTCTTCATTTCATTTGAGACTTCAAACATCAAATTTCTAGCAATGTGATATAATTTCTGGTCATATACATATATATATATATATATATATATACATATTTCTCTCAGATGATACATGCTTTCTCTACAGCCCTCCTTGTTCTCTTCCTGAACACTGAGATCACCTTTTATTGTTTGTATTTCTACTAATTGTAGCTTAAAGGCAATTTAGGATTTTTCTAATAGGCGGCCCAAAACTCAGCATCTACCCACTACCCAATCCCAAAGCCACTTGCACATTTTTTGGTATTTAGTATATTCCTTGTATCAATATCTTTATCTGTTTGCTAGAGCTTTTAAAACAAAACCTGGGTTGAATTAAAAAACGGAAATTTATCAATACACCAAATTCTAAATCAAGGAGTCAACAGCAGTGGTTACTTCTAAAGGCTGTGAGAAAAGGACTTCTTCCCTGCTTATTTTCCTTGGCTTAAAGATGACCGGAGTTAAGTTCGCATGGTGTTCTCCATGTAAGCCTCTCTGTGTCTGAATTCCCCTTTTAATAAGAAAACCAGTCTTGTTGCATTAAGGCTCACCCTAGTGATCTTATTTTAGATAAATTACCTCCGTAAAGAACCCATTTCCAGATAAGCTCACATTCTCTCATTTTAAAGATTAAGACACCAGCATATAAATTTTAAGAGTACACAACGTAACCATAACTGTGTCCTCAGCTATATCATAAATTACTGTTCCAGATATTGCCTCCCCAAGCTCATGTATTACAATTCTCCATGTTCACCTGGCTCAAGACTTTATATAAGCCCTCAGATAGGCAAAGTGCTTTTCCATCTCTATAGTTCCATTTATTCTTTTGTAGAATGTAATTTCAGAGATCAGAAACATTTTACCTCTAAAATGATGGCACATATTGTAGAACAGTACAACGACTTAACATTTACCAGCTACTCAACCTTGCGTCACCTTTTTGCAGATAATGTGAACTCAGAGACATCTCAGAGCGCCTACTCATTTGTTAATGGTCAGGCCCTATACCAGGAGTGACACTATCGGAGAACAAAAATAGGCGTGTAGCTGTGGAAACATCTCTTCATTAACACTCTCCTTCTTTTCCAGATAAGGATACCTCTTGAGGTTAAAAGATGGCTCCTGACTTCATTTAATTTTTTTAACCTTTTCATGACAAATATCATATAAGTCTTAACCAGCTATGTTCTAATCTCGTTCCACTTGATACTCAGTGATATTGAACGTCCCTTGAGGAGGTTTCCATTTAGCAAACTATTATATTTGATCATATATGTCTCTTTCTACTCCAGAGACCAGTTTATATGACATGAGAGCCAAAAACTGGGTTTTAGATAAACTTCATCGTTAATATGTGTAAATTAAACGTCTGTACGATTCCTTTAGAAAATATGTATCATTTTTATCATGAAAGATATTTCAAAGCCTGAAATATATACTTTTATAAATCTAGGTGTAATACTTTAAATAAGTGAGTCACCACTCTGAGTCATAATTTTCATATTTGTAAATGAGATTTTGATAGATACTTAATTGAGTTTTTGTGGGCTACATATAAGTATGTACCAAAGTTCTTGAACCAACATGGATAATCAATCTTCACTTTTTTTTTCAAAACATCAAAAATTCAATTTAAGCATATCAGCAAGCTTATTCCCCTCTGAAATGCAAAACATAGTGAGAAAACAATCATTTTTATTCAACTGTTTTCATTAATATAGAACAAAATATCTTAATGAAAAGAAATACCAAGACTAGAAGAACATCTATAATTTCACTTGTTATGCAGATACGCACATGCATATATATAAACGTGCTCAGTCACTTAAGTCGTGTCCAACTCTTTGTGACCCTATGGACTGTAGCCTCCAGGCTTCTTTGTCCATAGCATTCTCCAGGCAAGAATACTGGAGTGGGTTGCCATACCCTCCTTCAGGGGATCTTCCTGACCTAGGTATCAAACCCATGTCTCCTGTTTCTCCTTCAATGCAGGCGGAGTCTTTACCACTGAGCCCCTGGGGAAGCCCACATATACTCATATAAGTATATGTAATTATATTTATAAAATATATAATTATATTTCACTTTGTCTATGGCCAGCAGTGTGTTTTTTTTTTAATTTTCAGTTCTTAGAAACTCAAGCGATGTGATTTCCTATGTACTGTAATATAACGTAAAGTATCACATTTTATGTTCACAATGACAAAAAATAAAAATATCCAATTTAGAGTTTTAAAAAAATTGAGGCTCAGAATTTTAAATTAACTTTCCCAAAGTTACCTGCTTTTAAATGACAGACTTGGAATTGGAATCTAACTTTGATTTATTTCATTTTCTCTATGGTCAGCAGTTTGTGGTTTGTTTTGTTTTTTTTAATTTTCAGTTCTTAGAAACTCAAGCGATATGATTTCCTATGTACTGCAATACAGAAATTTATACAAATGCAAAGCCTGGTTTCCACTATTAACTGTTAAAGTCTTACCTTGGAAACTTGCTCACAATTTGAAGTAGGACTTTTATCTCACTCATGGAGACCTAGAAGTCTCTGGGCCATCTGCTGTACTCATCGAGAGCAAAAAGCTGCACTGTTCTTTGAAGGCATATTTGATTTCATATGTCTTTGTCTGTTCACTTTCTCCATGGTCTTCCAAGTATCTCAGAAAATTGTTACCTACATTGTAGCTTCATTTCAGAGGAATCATGATACAAGAAAAACTAAAAATTTCCCATTAGAAAAGTTTCTCAGAAACTAAAAAATTTCCTATGTCATCCTATATCTACATATGAAGATAACAGTAGCTATTCTACCAGGGAACTTTTTATCTTATTCATCCTGTTCTAGTAACATCAATAAAGAATAACTACCATTCCGATGTTTAACCAGTATTGGTCTATTGTATCAGTATGGCCAAATAGTTCTAATTTAGATTTGGAGATGACATTCTTGTATCTTTTTATATCATGCTTTAAGCCTTGCCTTCTAAAGCATCTCCTGCATTCATTACATTAGCTCTTAAGAAGACAACAGTTTATTGTGATCCACACAGTCAAAGGCTTTGGCATAGTCAATAAAGCAGAAATAGATGTTTTTCTGGAACTCTCTTGCTTTTCCATGATTTAGTGGATGTTGGCAATTTGATCTCTGGTTCCTCTGCCTTTTCTAAAACCAGCTTGAACATCAGGGAGCTCACGGTTCATGTATTGCTGAAGCCTGGCTTGGAGAATTTTGAGCATTACTTTACTAGCATGTGAGATGAGTGCAATTGTGTGGTAGTTTGAGCATTCTTTGGTGTTGCCTTTCTTTGGAATTGGAATGAAAACTGACCTTTTCCAGTCCTGCGGCCACTGCTGAGTTTTCCAAATTTGCTGGCATATTGAGTGCAGCACTTTCACAGCATCATCTTTCAGGATTTGAAATAGCTCCACTGGAATTCCATCACCTCCACTAGCTTTGTTCATAGTGATGCTTTCTAAGGTCCACTTGACTTCACATTCCAGGATGTCTGGTTCTAGATGAGTGATCACATCATCATGATTATCTGGGTCGTGAAGATCTTTTTGTACAGGTCTTCCATGTACTCTTGCCACCTCTTGTGGAAAAAAGAAACCCTTGTAAACTAACAAAGCAATTATAGAAAGTAGAATGGAGATTTCTGAAAAAATTAAAACTAGAACTACTTTTGATTCAGCACTTTCACTTCTGGGTATACAGGCAAAGGAATTAAAATCAATCATGTTGAAGAGATACCAGGACTCATGTTCATTCACAATAACTGGAATACGGAAATAATATACATGTCAGATATGTGGGTAGATCATGTGGCAGATGTGTGTGTTTAGTCGCTATGTCGTGTCAACTCTTTTGCGACCTCATGGACTGTAGCTCACTAGGCTCTTCTGTCCATGGGATTTCTCAGGCAAGAATACTGGAGTGGGTTGCCATTTCCTTCTCCAGGATACATAGCACACACATATATATAATAGAATATTACATAGTTTTTTTTTTTTTTCTTAAAAGGAAACTTCATTTGCAAGAGCATGAAATGAATCTGGAGAACATTATGGTAAATACAATAAGCCACATAGACAAGAGAAATGCTACGTGGCATTACTTATGTGTGTGTGTGCATGCTAAATCACTTCAGCTGCGTCCAGCTCTTTGCAACCTCATGGAACGTAGCCTGCCAGGCTCCTCTGTCCATGGGATTCTCTGAGCAAGAATCCTGGAGTAGGTTGCCGTGACCTCCTTCAGGGCATCTTCCCTACCCAGGGATCAAACCTCTGTCTCTCACGTCTACCTGCACTGGCACCTCCTGGGAAGCTCCATTACTTATACATGGAATCTAAAATAGTCAAACCTATTGAAGCAAAGAGTAGAATGCCAGGGAGGGAGAAATGAGCAGAGATTGATAAAGGAAACCAAATTTCAGTTATGTAAGGATGAATAATTTCTGGAAGTATATTATATAGCAATGTGATTATAGTTAACAATATTGCATTGTACACTGAGAATTTGCTAAGAGGGTGGATCGTGTTATCACCACAAAAAATGGTTAACACCATGATTGATAAATGTTAATAGTTTGTGGTGATTATTTCACAATGTATACTTATATCTAAATGCTGTTATACACCTTAAAAACAAAATTTTGTCTGTGATACATCAATAAATCTGGAGGAGGAGGTGGAAGGGAGAAAAACAGCTTTTAGATTCAAGAACTTTCAAAAGGCTGCCATTATTGTCTGTCCTCAGTGATCTAGCTCTCAAGCAATCAATAATGGTTTCCAATAATTTCCAATGGTTTAATAATTGATAAGAAAATACAAACTCTCCTATGACAGGAGTCAACGGCAATTCATCACATGTCACACACAGGAATTATGCCACTTTGCTATTGACAAGACATTCAGTTTTCTTAACAATCCAGGTCCCAATAGAAAAGAGGGAGTCTCACAGATTTAGTTTCCAAGTGAATGGAATGCTGAGCTTCTCCAGTGGCTCAGCTCGTAAGAACTTGCCTGCCAATGCAGGAAACACAAGAGATGTGGGTTTGACCCCTGGATCAGGAAGACCCCCTGGAGAAGGAAATGGCAACCCACTCATGTAATCTCGTCTGGAAAATTCCATAGACAAAAAGCCTGGCAGGCTCCATGGGGTTACAAACAGTCAAACATAACTGAATTCCCATGCACATACCCGAAAGGAAAACTATTCCCCACTTCACAGTGAGTGTTTCTCCACCCTGCTGTTCCAGAATACTTGCTTTTGGACAAAGCCTTTCCATCAAAGGAGATAATTAATTCCTAGGAGAGAAAGCAGCAGCTATAAGACACGGTCCCTGGACCTTATCAAAGCCTCTTTGAATATCTATGAACATACCAGAGGAAGGTGGAAGGGATTTGTGTTGCTGTTCACCTCTAGAACAAGACTCATCGTGGGCAGAATGAACCATCTGAAGATGCTTCCTTCACACTCTGTTCTTGTGCTGCTGAACCACTGACATTTATTCACATCAGTTGTCCATAGTATTCCAGTTAACCCATTCTCAATTCAAAATCAGAAAGCAAGTTTTCTGTGAAGACCATTTGAGGCTTTAGAAGCTAGATGGAAAGATTTAAACTTCTAAGAACCCTTTTATCTTTTAAAACAGGTTTTATGAGATATAATTGATATCCTAAGAACTTATACATGTTCAACGTATACAATTTCTTAACAACTGTTCATTTCAGAGTAACAAGCTCTTCTCCAGTGTCACACCTTTTATACTGAAAGTTCCTTGCTAGAAGAAGTTAGTTTGAGTACGGAACTGCTCCTGAACACATTCAAACATCACTAAAATCACGTGAAGAGCTAAGGTAAGTTTTTCAACAGTGCTGATGCTCATTTTAATTTGTTACTTCATATGTATAACTCGTTATTTTTCAACACTTTCAAATATAGTAAAAGATTATTTTATCCGCATTTCAATTTTTCAAAAGATATTCATGAATTTGACACTTGAAAATTTTGAGACTTTTTAGACCTCTCGACCTCTTTCAGGGAACCGTCGCCCAAATAATCTCCAGGACTCGGATTCGATGCAAATCACAAGAGGATTTATTAGGCCGGCGCGCAGGGGTTCGATCACCACCAGGGGAGAACAAACTCCGAACATTTGTTACAGAGCAGTTTTTAAGCACAAAAACCACAAACGGGTACAGCTAGGGTGGAGCGACCTGATTGGTGTACAGGTCTTGACATTTTCAGGGACAGGTTTATTTGTTAGGTCGACATGGCTGGACGAGCTGCATTTTTACTGTTAACTCGTTCTCTGGAAAATAACTTCCTGGAATGGTTTTTGAGATAAACATCCCCCAGAGGCTGCATGCCTTAGATATGAGCCCCTTACATATTCTTGAGATAAAGGTTTGTCTTAAGATTAACCGGAGGGCCTGTTTCCCTAAGGCTCTAGTGAAACTTTAACCTTTATTTTTATCCACCTTTCCTCTCATTCCCCTCTTCTTTTAGTTTGGATTTCAATCCTGAAATCATGGGCCGAGGTCTCCCTGAGGAAGTGCTGCATATTGTTGTCTTAGCATAAGCACCTGCACAGCACTTATCTGGTCTCGGATGAACGAGATTAACTGGTTGAGAATACAAGGCCCTATAGTGAGGAGGAGGAGTAAAATGACCAGTGGCCCCATTAGGGTGGATATGTGGTAGGGAGCCACCTGGGGTGGAGCTATTGTGGCTCCTGTTGCTGTTATTTTTTTCTTTTTCAGTAGGAGCTGGCTCCTGGGGATTTAGAACTGGGTCGGGACCGATAGATTGGAGGGGTGGAGAGTCTATTTTTAATCTAATGGAGAATAGGAGGCTGTAGGCCCCACGAAAAACCCTTGATCCATTCTGTAGTTCGCCTCTGTTTTTCCCTATCAGAAAACTGAATATGGAGCGGATTGCACCATGACTTGCATTTATACGCATCTTGATGATGCGTATAATTGGCCTTGACTGTAATAAGGTCCCAACCAGAAGACGGCCCCCAGTAAACATCACCCGTAGTCTCTCAACCCCAGTGTTGACAATAGAAATCATCTACGTCCCCACAATTGCTTAAGGCTCGTTCTCTATGAGGCCGCAGGCATAGATATAGAGTATAAGTTCTTAGCACACTCCTTCTGATTTGATTAGCACAAACCCCCCCAAAAGTCTGGGCAGTCGGAGAAGTCATCAAGCCCATACTTGCCAGGGGTGAATATCTGGGGGGCTTCGTGAAGGTCAGAATGTCCTTCAAGGTCCCATCCTGTAGGCGCTCCTACTGCCAGTTGACAGAGGTCTGGGTACAGGTCTGGCCACCAGGTGGTTGGTGGGACGATGTTAGTACTAGACCATACGACCCTTCCCGCCTGTGAAACTACTTGCCAAGTCAGTTGTTGAGGCTGGTGGGGATTTGACGCACTCACAGTTGGGAGGATCAGGAGGAGGGCTGCGAACCCGAGGATCGGCAGAGTTTGAGCTTTAAGGGGTGAGAGGTACGGTGCGCCTTCCATTGAGGTGGCGGTTCCAGAGCAGCCTTGACGTGGGAGGCATGGATCCAGGAGGAGATTCCATCGACCTTGATGGCAGTGGGGGTGGTGAGCAAGACGATGTAGGGTCCCTTCCACCTGGGCTCTAGGTTCTGCTGCCGGTGTCAGCAAATGTAAACCAAGTCTCCCACTTGGAACAAGTGGGCCTCTCCTGGGGTGCTGGGTTGATAAGCTTCAGAGAGCTTGGTCCACATCTCTCTCTGGACCAGTTGGAGTCCTTTAAGCCTGGCATATAGATCACCATTATTAAAACAGCGGAGATCAAACCCTTCTCTGAGTGACAGTATAGAGGGAGGAGCCCCGTATAGAATTTCGAAAGGAGAGAGACCGAAACAGGAAGGGGTGTTCCGTACTCGGAACAGGGCTAAGGGAAGGAGCACCGTCCAGTCAATACCGCCAGTCTCCAAGGACAATTTAGTTAGGGTCTCTTTTAGAGTCCTGTTCATCCTCTCTACCTGTCCTGAACTCTGGGGTCTGTATGCACAATGTAATTTCCAATTGGTCCCCAGAAACTTAGCTACTTCCTGGCTTACTTGGGTGGTAAAAGCTGGCCCATTATCTGACCCTGTCATCTTTGGAGCCCCAAACCATGGGAAGATTTCTTCTAAAAGTTTCTTGGCCACTGTTAGTGCATTTTCGTTTTTGGTGGGGAAAGCCTCTACCCACCCCGAGAAGGTATCTATAAAGATCAATAGATATTTGTTGCCGTACCTCACGGGGCGTACATCTGTGAAATCCACTTCCCAATAAGCCCCCAGCCTGTCTCCGCGCAGCCGCTTACCTTGGCTCGCTTTGTTCTGGCTGGCATTCACCTCTTGGCAAGGCTTGCAATTCTGGACCATCTGTTCAGCCAATTTGATAAGCCTCGGCACCTCGTATCCTGTCTTCTTCGAGAAAGCTGCTTCCGTTCGTATACCACTTCACCTCAGCATCCTGAAGTGGCTGGTCGGAAAGATCTTTGCGGGTCCCGTGTACATCAGCCAGCACCTCTTGGCAATTGTGCACCACCTCGGCTTGGCCAGGGTCTGGTAGCAGCGTGGCAGGATTAAGCCCAGTAGCCGGTGTGAATTTGATCCATTCAGAGTTCAGGAGTAACGTCTGATAGTGGGTCACTCTGGCGTTGGTCAGCCATCTCTCAGGGGGTTGTCGAATCACACTTTCTAAGGCATGGGACGCGGTGACGATCAAGTTCTGTCCCAAAGTCAATTTATCTGCATCTTTTACCAGGACTGCCACGGCAGACACTATATGTAAACAATTAGGCCAGCCGGCAGCCACAGGGTCCAGTTTTTTTTGACAAGTAGGCCACAGGCCGGTTCCATGGTCCCAGCTTTTGAGTGAGGACCCCTTTGGAGATGCCATTATTTTCTGCCACATAGAGATGGAATGGCTTGTTCACGTCTGGGAGTCCCAGGGCAGGAGCTGACAACAAGGCTCACTTAATGTTGTCAAAAGCCTTTTTTCACTTTCTCCCCAGACGAAGGGTGTACTGCCCTTTGTCAGTGGGTACAAGGGGGCGGCCATCTCCGCAAACCCTGGAATCCAGAGCCTGCAGAATCCTGCAGTGCCCAGGAACTCCTGACTTACCGAGGGTTCTCGGGAGCTGGTATTCTAGCCACCACCTCTTTTCTGGCCTCTGAAAGCCACCGCTTCCCGTCCTTGATTTGGTAACCCAGGTAACTGACCTGCTGCCGGCAGATCTGGGCCTTTTGGCGGAGGCACGGTAACCGAGAGATCCAAGCTCAATTAGTAAGGTCTCAGTCCCCTTCCTGCATTCTCCCTCAGTGTCAGCGGCCAGGAGCAAGTCATCTACATATTGGAGCAGAGTTACCTGGGGGCTGGTGGCACGGAAATGCGTGAGGTCCTGGTGGAGGGCTTCGTCAAAGATCGTTGGCGAGTTTTTGAATCCTTGTGGCAGCCTGGTCCACATTAGCTGTCCGGAGAGTCCTGTAAGGGGGTCTTTCCACTCAAAAGCGAAAATAGGCTGGCTGACAGGACTCAGTTGCAGGCAGAAGAAGGCATCTTTTAAGTCCAAGACAGTATACTACCTTCGGCTGGGGGAAGTGTACTCAACAGGTTGTAGGGGCTGGGTACCATGGGGTGTAAGTCGGTCACCCGCTTGTTGACCTCCCTCAGGTCCTGCACGGGCCGGTAGTTGCCTGTTCCGGGTTTGCGGACTGGGAGCAGAGGGGTGTTCCAGGCTGACTGGCACTTTATTAGTATTCCTAATTTGAGGAGCCGCTGGATATGAGGGCGGATCCCGTCTCTGGCCTCTCTGCTCATCGGGTACTGACGGACAGATATGGGAGTAGAGGAGGCCTTGACTTCCACTACCACTGGGGGCTGCCGGACCGCCATCCCCATGCCTGAAACCTCAGCCCAGGCTAGAGGGGTTTTAGTCAGCCATTCCTGCATATCAGTGGCCTCAGGGGAGGGGGAGGGGCTTTCGAACAGCCTGTGTTCATCTTCCAGTTTTAAGGTCAGAACCTGTAGCGGCCTCCCCTTCCCGTCTGTCACTGTGGCACATTCGGTGTGGAAATGGATCTGAGTCCCCACTTTTGTGAGCAAGTCCCATCCTAACAAGGGGTAAGGGCATTCAGGGATCACAAGGAACGAGTGGGATACCCGGCCCACGCCTAGATCCACTGTTCTTCGGGTAGTCCATGGGTACTGCTGGTACCCTGTAGCGCCCTGTAACCAAGCCTTCTTTGTAGACAGCGTCCCTTCTGACTGTAACAGGACCGAATGTTGGGCTCCAGTGTCTACCAAGAACTGCACAGGCTTCCCCTCCACCTTGAGAGTTACCCTAGGCTCGGGGAGGGGGTCCGAGCCCCGTCTCCCTAATCTTCTTCCTCGAGAGCTAGGATCTTGTCGGGAGTGGAGGGCCTTCCCCTCTTCTATTTGGGGCAGTCTCTGAGCCAGTGCCCCTTTTCTTTGCAGTATGCACATTGGTCTTTATCTAGAGGTGGCCTAGTTCCCGCTTTACTCCCCTTGCGGTCTTTCTCTTCAGCCCTATCTCTCCCTTTTCCCTCTCTAATTACCGTGGCCAAAATCTTAGTTAAGTTTCTCTCTTGTCTCTTTTCTCTCTCTAGCTCTCGTTCTTCCTGTCCTTTCCTTTTTCTCTCTTCTTTTTCTTCTTCTGTCTCCCTCTTATTGAATACTTTATCTGCTTCCCTAACCAGATCCTGAAGGGAGAATCCTTGTAACCCATCTAGTCTCTGTAATTTCTTTCTGATGTCTGAGGCTGACTATAGTTGCTCTATGCTCCTCGGATGTGGGGTCATAAGGAGTGAATCGTCTAAATGCCTCCATTAACCTGTCTAGAAACACAGTCGGTGACTCAGTGGATCCTTGAGTCACTTCTCTTACCTTGGCCAGATTCGTGGGGTGTCTTGCAGCCCCTCGGAGACCCGCCACCAGAGCCTGGTGATAGACCCTCAGGTGCTCCCTACCTGCCGGGGAATTGTAGTCCCAGTTGGGTCTTGTCAGCGGAAATCCAGCATCTATCTCATTGGGTAGTGCCGTGGGGCACCTGTCGTCTCCAGGCACGTTTTTCCGGGCCTCCAGCAATACCCGCTGCCTCTCCTCAGTTGTGAGAAGAGTCTGCAGCAATTGTTGACAGTCATCCCAAGTGGGCTGGTGCGAGAAAACAAGGGATTCTATTAGAGAAGTCAATGCCTGTGGATTGTTGGAGAATGAAGGGTTATGAGTTTTCCAATTATAGAGGTCTGAGGCGGAAAACGGCCAATACTGGAGCGGCCAATTTCCATGGTTATCAGGGGGCCGTACTCCCGGAGGGGAAGGATGGCAGAGGAATCTGGGGTAGCAGCTCGGCGGCTTCGCGTCCCCGCCCGCCGCTGGGCCCAACTCCCCCTCATCCGGGTCGGGCTCGGACGGAGCAGGTGGCTGGGTTGCCGGGCCGGGGGAGTGGGTCCGGCGAGGGGACTAATGCCGGCGGATAGGGCGGAGGGGGGGTCCAGGAGCAGGAGATCGGTCTGAGTGTCCGGGTATATCTTTTTGGCAGGAGCTTTTGCTTTTCTTCTTTTTTTCTCTGCTGGTTTCAAGGCTAGAATCCCCACAGTGGGTCTCGACATCATTCCTGTGGAAAGAACAAAGGGCTGGACCCACGCCGGGGGAGAGAACCAGGTCCTCCCACACCATAATATAGGGCACCTGGTCTGGGTGCCCGTGAGGTCCAGGGGTAAAAACTACAGCCTTGACTAGGCTGACCTCTTCTAAGGAAAAGAACCTTCGGGTGGCCACCCTGTCTGAAAGCTGGGCCATTCTACTGAGCACAGAGTCTGCCACTTTCCCTTCTTAACCCTTACTGATAGGTTATGTGCCCTGGTCTTAACTTCAGTCCAATGACTTGTTGTCAGTGACAAAGGGGTTGTCACAGTCTGTCCCATCGTCAGGTCATCTGGGGATGCCACAGGAAAGACAGATTAGAAGAGAGACAAACAAGACAAAAACAGAAAGAGAGAACGACCGCTGCATGTCTGACCAAAAACAGAAGAAACTACAGATGGGAGCCCCACCAGAGGCTCCGCCTGATTCGCACGAAGGGGGATCAAACTGAACCCTCCTTCCAGACTGACGTCTTGGGCGTCCCCAAGGATCGTCACAGATCTGCCCCCGGGCAGATTTCAGAAAATTCAGAAAACCAGAGTTGGACAGACGTGCGAGCAGTACC
This sequence comes from Nanger dama, assembly GCA_917880005.1. Taxonomy (NCBI): domain Eukaryota; kingdom Metazoa; phylum Chordata; class Mammalia; order Artiodactyla; family Bovidae; genus Nanger; species Nanger dama. Next base: position 145,369 of record CAKJTW010000030.1, read on the forward strand.
TCAGTTCCGAGTGAAAACAGAGTTAGCACAACAAGAACACACAGAGAGCTCGAGCGTACCTCTGAATCCGGGAGTCAGGGAGATCTGAGATGGGCGAGGGATCCCGGACGAGCCCCCAAAATGTTAGACCTCTCGGCCTCTTTCAGGGAATCATCGCCCAAATAATCTCCAGGACTCGGATTCGATGCAAATCGCAAGAGGATTTATTAGGCCGGTGCGCCGGGGTTCGATCACCACCAGGGAGAACGAACCCCAAACATTTGTTACAGAGCAGTTTTTAAGCACAAAAACCACAAACGGGTACAGCTAGGGGTGGAGCGACCTGATTGGTGTACAGGTCTTGACATTTTCAGGGATAGGTTTATTTGTTATCAGGTCGACATGGCTGGAGGAGCTGCATTTTTACTGTTAACTCGTTCTCTGGAAAATAATTTCCTGGAATGGTTTTTGAGATAAACATCCCCAGGAGGCTGCATGCCTTAGATATGAGCCCCTTACATATTCTTGAGATAAAGGTTTGTCTTAAGATTAACAGGAGGGCCTGTTTCCCTAAGGCTCTAGTGAAACTTTAACCTTTATTTTTATCCACCTTTCCTCTCAACTTGAAGAGGGTAAGCAAATTGAGGAACCCAGCTCTGTGACAGCAGGCCCCATGCTTGGCCTTGAAACATCTTATGTAATGATCAGGACTAATAATAAGGATAAAAAATTTTAATTATACTTCACATACATGAAAGAGAAAATTACAAATATCAATAGCATAAATCACCACTAGTTTCACCGAGTATAAATATGGTGACCCTTCCTGGGGAAACCTGCTATGGATAACATCAGCCTCTGTTGTTTCTTTGAGAGTAAAATTAATAGAAGTTCTTCTGGAGCTAGAAACACAGTTAAACAGTTCTCTGTATTACTGCTCCAAATGTTAACTCTCCCTATCCCACAGCTGTATACACAGTCACAAAAGTAACTAAAAGTTCTTTTTTGTGTCTATAGCAGGTGGGTGTGTTCATACATAATGACTCAACTATTGATCTATGAAGTAGATATTATTATTCTAACTTTATAGCTGAGAAAACAAGAATGTAAGGTGCCCAAGACTGAGCGACTGAACTGAACTGAACTGAGAATGAAGAAGTTCAATAAGCTTAAGAATGTATAAATTAAAAGTATGTTTTCTTCTGATAGCTTTGGACAGTGAACAATGGATTCATGATCTCCAAAGAAGAGGATTTAGCTTCAGAATCAAGGACCAGACTTGATCACTCAGAGCCTTTGTGTGGTAGAAATTTTATTACAGTGAAAAAGGGCAGAGAAAGCTTCTAACATAGACTTCAGAAGGGGGAAAGAGACTGCTTCTATCAAGTCTTATCAAGGCCTTATGTACTTTTACCAGACCCACTCCCACAACACACATCTTACGATAACAAGATTAGTCAGAAGGTTCACTTAAGAAGGAGAAACAAGTCCTTGAGCAAGATACATTGTGGTTACATAATCATTACTACAGAGCTTAAGAAAAAACCTACCCTTGAGCCAGATGAGATGTTTTCTTGTGTAATCATTAGTTCTGGGCTTAAAGAAAGTTTATTTTAAAAATTATTGTCACAGAAAACTCAGTTTAAGAAAAAAATGGGCTTAAACAAGTTAATTTTAAAGATTATTGCCACAAAAGCTCAATTTAAGAAAGAACATTTTATGTGACTAAGACAAAGCAATGTAGAAAAAAAAATGTTTATATCTTTCTCCTCCTCCAGGGCCCTGGACCCTTTCTCTTTCAGGGCCTTACCAGCCTACCTAAGAATTAACTTTCTCACTTTCAGGGAGTGGATAAACCATTTCATGAAACACATGGAGATCAGGAACAATGTGACAGAGTTTGTCCTACTGGGGCTCACACAGAATCCAAAGATGCAGAACATCGTATTTGCTGTATTCCTTGTCATGTACACCACCACTGTGATGGGAAATGTGCTTATCGTGCTCACCATCACTGCCAGCCCATCGTTGGGATCCCCCATGTACTTTTTCCTGGCCTTTCTCTCCTTTATTGATGCCTGCTACTCCTCTGTGTGTGCCCCTAAGATGATTGTAGATTCACTCCATGAAAAGAAAACCATCTTATTCAATGGATGCATAACCCAAATCTTTGGGGAACATTTCTTTGGAGGTGCAGAAGTCATCCTGCTCACTGTGATGGCCTATGACCGCTATGTGGCCATCTGCAAGCCCTTGCACTATACAAGCATCATGAACTGGCAGGTGTGTGGGCTGCTAGTTGGGGTGTCATGGGTGGGAGGCTTTCTTCACGGATCATACAGATCCTCTTCATCTTCCACTTACCCTTCTGTGGCCCTAACGTCATAGATCACTTTATGTGTGACCTGAACCCGTTGCTCAGTCTTGTTTGCACTGATACCCACACTTTAGGGCTCTTCATTACTGCCAACAGTGGCTTCATCTGTCTGTTAAACTTCCTTCTCCTGCTGGTCTCCTATGTGGTCATCTTGCATTCCCTAAGGACCTACAGCTTGGAAGCAAGACGAAAAGCCCTCTCCACCTGCATCTCCCACATCATAGTGGTCGCTTTATACTTTGTGCCCTGCATATCTGTGTGCATGCAACCTGCAGCCACCTTACCTGTTGATAAAGCAGTTGCTGTATTTTATGCTGTGATAACTCCCATCTTAAATCCTTTAATCTATACCTTGAGAAATGCCCAGATGGAAAATGCTGTTAGGAAATTGTGTGGTAGGAAAGTTACTTCAAGTGTCTTATAAATGTGCTTTAGAGCCGAACATTAATTCGTCTGATACAAAGGTCAAAGTGTATTTTAGATGATCTCAACAAGAAGTATGTAAAGAATAAAGAAGTAAATTAGTCACTGCAAATTATACATTCTGCACTGAGGGGAACAGAAATAAGTACCCAGAAAAGAGAAAAACATATATCAAAACCATCCTTTCCATCTTTAGAATCTAAATTCTACCAAATTGAGGTTTATTTTTACTAGTTTCAACCTTGTACGTGGATTCATAGATTTTTCATCTAATAAAATGAAAGGAATACTAAGCAGATTGGTATTTACCACTAATCTCTCTAACAACACAAAGAGGTTGTTACAATGCTGCTATTATCCCGATTTTACAAGTGGTGAAATTGAAGGAAAGGGGATGGTATTAAAGCATATATTCCAAAGAGTCAGTAATCAGAATCAGACCCGTTTCCCTGACCAAAATCCTAACTGCCTTCATAGAGAGCCAAGAAATGATAGAAAGGGAAGATAATTACTAACTACCTTTTATTGAGACAGAGACTATGGTGGACAAATTGTGTATAGTACATTTCATTTTGTTACTGTAACTAAAAATCCAATAACTTTTCATTGCCAACAGTTCACTTTATGTATCATAGTTGATAGTGATTTGTTGGCTGTAACATATAACTATTTTATTGTTATAAAGCCCAACACAATACTGGGTTTTGATGAACACATTAGAACAATTATCCTCCAATTAAACATAAATATATTTAATAATAAAATTGTCCCTTGAACATTTATAATAGTTGAATGGAGATTGCAAGATTTTTTAAAAATTTCCTTGTAGGTTTCATAGCACTTACCATTGTTCATGTCACCATCTTAGGTTGAAAAACCATCCAAAAGAGTGATGACTCAAATAAACTCTTGATGTCAGATAAGAATTTCTATTAAATATGCTGTCATATTCCATAAAAACTTTCCTGGTATATAATGATAGTTTCTTCAGTTCAGTTCAGTCGCTCAGTTGTGTGCGACTCTTTGCGACCCCATGAATTGCACCACGCCTGGCCTCCTTGTTCATCACCAACTCCTGGAGTTCACTCAGACTCACAACCATTGAGGCAGTGATGCCATCCAGCCATCTCATCCTCTGTCGTCCCCTTCTCCTCCTGCCCCCAGTTCCTCCCAGCACCAGAGTCTTTTCCAGTGAGTCAACTCTTCGCATGAGGTGGCCAGAGCACTGGAGTTTCAGCTTTAGCATCATTCCTTCCAAAGAACACCCAAGGCTGATCTCCTTCAGAATGGACTGGCTGGATCTCGTTGCAGTCCAAGGGACTCTCAAGAGTCTTCTCCAACACCACAGTTCAAAAGCATCAATTCTTCGGTGCTCAGCTTTCTTCACAGTCCAACTCTCACATCTATACATGATCACTGGAAAAACCTTCAGAGAAGCACAATTTCTGGTTAGTAATAAACATTGAATGAATAAATAAAAGGTGAAAGCAAAATAAAATCTCAGTAAAATAAAGAGGAAAAAAGGCACTATATTTGAGAGAATTTTTTCCTACCTTTATTTAACTTTCTTTAATTCAGATTCTGAGAATTCTAGGTGAACTGTTTAGGAAATCACAATTTCTTTTACTCTTTCTTTTGAGAGAAAGAAAGAAAGGAAAACTGAAATTATCAGCAATATGAGCAAATAGTTTACCTTGATATTTTTCCTGTCTCAGCAAGATTTCATTATCTTATATATACACGAGCTATTCATATTATATTTCTCTGTTAATCTTTACCTTTTGGTAACATTTTATTATTAAAAGCTTTTTTTTAATCTGTGACTACATCTACATACAAAGCAATTTCATAATAAATGTGTTTCCATTATTCCTCTGTCCTTCATTCATTTATCAGTAAATATTTCTGAGCTGAAATAATGAATCAGGCACATGGATATTTGTTGGATCTTCAGTGACTAATAAAAACAGATTTGGGTCCTGCCTTCTCAGAGTGTAGGATCCATAAAATTATACCCTAGAGCTCTTGTGGCTACAGGCTGAATTCAGAATCTAGTTTAGACCACATTCTTTCTTCTCCTACCATAGTAGCTTCATTAAATCCCTTCTCCATATAAATCACTTCCATAAAATCCCATCTAAGGATCTGTACCTAGGGAACCCCATCTAACATGAAGAGATAGAGTCCAGGAAATATTTGCAAATTATAGACAAAAGAACTTAATAGAAACTTGGTGAATAAAATTGTGGACTGGCCTTCTGAAAACAATTACATAACCGGATAGGCGACAGTTTAGAGTGAGACCTGGGACAAAGTGCTCCTGAAGGCTGACATGCTCTGTATCAGCAACAAATATATGCCGAGGTTTCTCCTACAGTAAAGACATGCTTAATGGTGAAAGGTTGAAAGCTTACCTCATAAAATCAGAACATGTTCACTTTCATCACTTCTATTTAATATTTGCCTGAAAAGTAATGTCAGAAAAATTAGACTAGAAATAGAAATAGGTGAGATGAAGTCGCTCAGTCGTGCCCGACTCTTTGCGACGCCGTGGACTGTAACCTACTAGGCTCCTCTGTCCATGGGATTCTCCAGGCAAGAATACTGGACTGGATTGCCATTTCCTTCTCCAGGGGATCTTCCTGACCCAAGGATGGAACCTGGGTCTCCCGCATTGGAGGCAGATGCTTTAACCTCTGAGCCACCAGGGAAGCCTAGAAATAGAAATAAAAGGTATACAAATTGGAAAGGAAGAAGTGAAACAATGCTACCAAATGACATTATCTTATGTAGAAACAATCTAAATAATCCACACACACAATAAAGCTATTAGAATCAATACAAAACTAGCTACATTTTAATATAGCTGCGATTAACAATTTTTAAAAATTAAACAATAATTATGCAGACGGTACTATCAGAAAGAATAAAATGCTTAGGAATAAATTTTATCAAAATGGTGGATAAATTGTACACTAAAAACTGAAAACATCACTAAAAGAAATTAAAGAAGACCTAGGTAAATAGAAGGGCTTCCCACATGGCTCAGTGGTAAAGAATCTGCATGGGTTCCAACCTTGGATTGGGAAGATTCCCCAGGAGGAGGGCATGGCAGCCCACTCCAGTATTCTTGCCTGGGAAATCCCATGGACAGAGGAGACTGGAGGGTACAGTGCATGGGGTCTCAGAGAGTCAGACATGACTTAGGGAATAAACAGCAACAACACAGTGGCATGCTTACCGAGCCATGAAAATTCAGTTAAAAATTTAAATAACAAAGATGTTTAAATCTGTTCTACAATTCCACCTCCAAGTGATTGTTCATCTCGGCCTGTGCTTTTCAGTGAAGGATTAATGAGGTATCAGTGCATAAGTAATAGTGAAATTATATGAAATTATCAAAATTCAGTGATACAGGATCTTTCAACAAATTCGATGCTTGCTTATTTTTGTTTTTACAATTAAAAAAATTATTGCTGTCACTTATTACCAACAAGAAAAAGGGAAGTCTTACTTCAGGCTTTATAATAAGCAAAAGTATGCAGGATAAAGAGTCATATCTCAGTATATATCTCAGTTCTGACTTTAACTTAAGGCTCAATCGTATTACACTATATATTTGAGCCTCAATGTATAGAAAATGGGTTCAAAGAATTAAGGATAAAATTCTTATGCCAGTTATCAGTTAATTGCCTCTCAGCTACAAATAAACCCATTATTGCCCACTCCATATTAATGAAAATGGATCCTGTAAGCATTTCTCCCTGTCCTTGACCTGGCATGATGTTAAGCTTGATCAGGAGAAGTGTTCAAAGAGACATTTCTCTCTGGATTAAATATGTTTCTTTTTCATCTTGTTCTAGCTTTGTAGCTTTCAACACTGCGTGTGTTATAATCGCGGGAGGAGAGAGGGATGGCTTCCACTGGCGCTTCCTTTCACTTTTACTGACACATCCCATGGATGGAGGAGCCTGGTGGGCTGCAGTCCATGGGGTCACTAAGAGTCAGACAGGACTGAGCGACTTCACTTTCAGTTTTCACTTTCATGCACTGGAGAAGGAAATGGCAACCACTCCAGTGCTCTTGCCTGCAGGGATGGGGGAGTCTGGTGGGCTGCCGTCTATGAGGTTGCACAGAGTCGGACACGACTGAAGTGACGCAGCAGCAGCAGCAGCAGCAGCCTGCCACTTTTACTGACACTTCCACGGACACTTTCCCATGAGTTTCAGTGGCCCATCTACAGGAAGATTCCAATAAATTTCACAAGCACCCCAGTAATCAATTTTCCAACTCAATCTAGATGTACCATGTGTGTGTGTTCGTCGCTCAGTCGTGTCCAACTCTTTGTGACCCCATGGACTGTTGCCCACCAGGCTCCTCTGTCCACAGAATTCTCCAGGTAAGAATACTGGAGTGGGTTACCATTTCCTTCTCCAGGGGATCTTCCCCATCCAGGGATTAAACCTGGGTCTCCTGCATTATAGACAGATTCTTTACCATCTGTACTATCAGAGGGGTGTTCTCTGCCAGCCTTTCTCCACCTGCACCCAAAATGAGTTTTTCCTGCTTGCCCCTCAAGACTTTAACTCCTTGTTCATGACTTTCAGTTCACCACCACTTCAGCGGAAGGCTCCTGTCTTGCCAGTTCCAGAGACATTTCGTGCCTGCCAACCTCTTCAGCGATCATGAAATAGTTCTGGACCAAGGCAACTCAGTCAAACTTTTCCGCCATCCGATGGACAGCAGCTACACCTTCTCCATAAGACTGGAATCCCAAGTTTGGGGAGATGCTGACATTCTAAATGTTCCTTCTTTGGATGCTGATCTCTCAGTGGAAGTTCTTCTTTATAGAACTCATTACCTCCCTCTCTTTTAAAAAGATTTATTTTGGCTGTGCTGGGTCCTCGGGCTGCACGTGGGCTTTCTCTAGGTGCAGTCAGCTGGGGCTGCTCTCTGCCGCAGTACATGAGCTTCTCGTTGCAGCGGCTTCTCTTGTGGAGCAGCCTCTCGGGCACTCGGGCGTCAGTAGCTGCAGTGTGTGGGCGCAGGAGCTGTGGTTCCCAGGCTCAGGAGCCCAGGCTCAGCTGTGCCACATGGGCTCAGTTGTTACGAGCATGTGGGATCTTCCTGCACCAGCGATCAATCAATGTCCCCTCGTTACCTGGCAGATTGTTAACCATCAGACCACCAGGGAAGACCTTATTACCCTTTTATAGATAATACCCTGCTTTAATGAATAACTGCATGTGAACTTTTATATTCAAATTGCACTGTGGACTGTCTCCTGGCTGGACAGTGACTGATGCAATATGTAAAATACCAAAAGAGTGCCAGCTTTAGTAGCAATGAGAAACAGTATTTCTTCTCACTGTACAACCAAGATGCAATAATCAGGAAAATTCCACAAAAGAATCTATATTGAGTCCAAAATAAATAAATATTAAACATGTTATTTTCAATAATAAGCAGTAACCAAGATCTCAGTGTTACATAATAAGACAATATAATAGCTAATTCATATTCTAGATTCTTACTTTTTTGCTTCTGATGACATTTGAGATAAACAGATTATGTAGTTAGTTACAGTTCAGTCACTCAGTCATGTCCGACTCTTTGCGACCCCATGGACTATAGCACGCCAGGCTTCCCTGTCCATCACCAGCTCCCAGAGTTTACTCAAACTCATGTCCACTGAGTCAGTAATGCCATCCAACATTCTCATCCCCTGTTGTCCCCTTCTCCTCCCACCTTCAACCTTTCCCAGCATCATGGTCTTTTCAAATGAGTCAGTTCTTCACATCAGGTGGCCAAAGTATTGGAATTTCAGCTTCAACATCAGTCCTTCCAATGAACACCCAGGACTGATCTCCTTAGGATGGACTGGTTGGATTGCCTTGCTGTCCAAGGAACTCTCAAGACTTCTCCAACACCACAGTTCAATTCTTCAGTGCTCAGCTACTCTCACATCCATACATGACTACTGGAATAACCATAGATTTGACTAGAATGACCTTTGTTGCCAAAGTAATGTCTATGCTTCTCAATATGCTCTCTAGGTTGGTCATAACTTTTCTTCCAAGGAGAAAGCATCTTTTAATTTCATGGCTGCAGTCACCATCTACAGTGATTTTGGAGCCCCCAAAATCAAGTCTGACACTGTTTCCACTGTTTCCTTATCTATTTGCCATGAAGTGATGGGAACGGATGTCATGATCTTAGTTTTCTGAATGTTGAGCTTTAAACCAACTTTTTCATTCTCCTCTTTCACTTTCATCAAGAGGCTCTTCAGTTCTCCTTCACTTTCTGCCATAAGGGTGATGTCATCTGCATGTCTGAGGTTATTGATATTTCTCCCGGCAATCTTGATTCCAACTTCTGCTTCTTCCAGCTCAGCGTTTCTCATGATGTACTCTGCATATATGTTAAATAAGCAGGGTGACAATATGCAGCCTTGATGTACTCCTTTTCCTATTTGGAACCAGTCTATTGTTCCATGTCCAGTTCTAACTGTTGCTTCTTGACCTGCATGCAGATTTCTTAGGAAACTGGTCAGGTGGTCTGATATTCCCATCTTTTAAGATTTTCCACAATTTGTTGTGATCCACAGAGTCAAAGGCTTTGGCATAGTCAATAAAGCAGAAATAGATGTTTTTCTGGAACTCTCTTGCTTTTTCAATGATTCAACAGATGTTGGCATTTTCATCTCTGGTTCCTGTGCCTTTTCCAAATCGAGTTTGAACACCTGGAAGTTCAAGGTCATGTACAGTTGAAGCCTGGCTTGGAGAATGTTGAGCATTACTTTTCTAGCATATGAAATGAGTGCAACTGTATGGTAGTCTGAGCGTTCTTTGACATTGGCTTTTGGGGATTGGCAAGAAAACTGACCCTTTCAAGGCCTGAACATATCTGGAAGGTTTGACCCGTAACTAAGACTCATACTTAATGGTGAAAAGCTGAAAGCTTACCTCATAAAATCAGAATATTCTCCCTTTCATCACTTCTATTTAATATTTTCCTGAATATTAATGTCAGAAAAATTAGACTAGAAACACAAATAAAAGGCATACAAATTGGAAAGGAAGAAGTAAAACTATACTAACAAATGACATGATCTTATGTAGAAAAAAAATCCAGGGAATCCTCACACACATGAAGAAACTATTAGCATTAATGCAAAATAAGCTATATTTTGATGTACTAGGAATTAATAGGCTAAAAACAAAATTAAGAAAATAAGTATGTTGACAGTACCAGCAATAAAATACTTATGAATAAATTTACCAAAATGGTGGGTGAATTGTACACTAAAAACTAAAAACATCACTAAAAGAAATTAAAGAAGACATAGGGTGACTCAGTGGATAAAAATCCTCCTACAGTGCAGGAGATGCAGGAGACACAGGTTCGATACCTGGGTCAGGAAAATTCCCTCGAGGAGGAAATGGCAACCCACTCCAGTATTCTTGCCTGAAGAATTCCTTGGATAAAGGAGCCTGGTGTGTGAGAATACACAGTAGAACTGTACAAAAAAAATCTTCAGGACCCAGATAATCATGATGGTGTGATCACTCATCTACAGCCAGACATCTTGGAATGTGAAGTCAAGTGGGCCTTAGAAAGCATCACTATGAAAAAAATTAGTGGGGGTGATGGAATTCCAGTGGAGCTGTTTCAAATCCTTAAAGATGATGCTGTGAAAGTGCTGCATTCAATATGCCAGCAAATTTCGAAAACTCAGCAGTGGCTACAGGACTGGAAAAGGTCAGTTTTCATTCCAATCCCAAAGAAAGGCAATGCCAAAGAATGCTCAAGCTACCGCATAATTGCACTCATCTCACATGCTAGTAAAGTAATGCTCAAAATTCTCCAAGCCAGGCTTTAGCAATACGTGAACTGTGAACTTCCTGATGTTAAAGCTGGTTTTAGAAAAGGCAGAGGAATCAGAGATCAAATTGCCAACATCCACTGGATCATGGAAAAAGTAAGAGAGTTCCAAAAAACGTCTATTTCTGCTTTATTGACTATGCCAAAGCCTTTGACTGTGTGGATCACAATAAACTGTGGAAAATTCTGAGATGGGAATATTAGATCACCTGACCTGCTTCTTGAGAAACCTGTATGCAGGTCAGGAAGCAACAGTTAGAACTGGACGTGGAACAACAGACTGGTTCCAAATAGGAAAAGGAGTATGTCAAGGCTGTATATTGTCACCCTACTTATTTAACTTATATGCAGAGTACATCATGAGAAATGCTGGACTGGAAGAAACACGAGCTGGAATCAAGATTGCCAGGAGAAATATCAATAACCTCAGATATGCAGATGACACCACCGTTATGGCAGAAAGTGAAGAGGAACTCAAAAGCCTCTTGATGAAAGTGAAAGAGGAGAGTGAAAAAGTTGGCTTAAAGCTCAACATTCAGAAAACGAAGATCATGGCATCCGGCCCCATTACTTCATGGGAAATAGACGGGGAAACAGTGGAAACAGTGTCAGACTTGATTTTGGGGGCTCCAAAATCACTGCAGATGGTGACTGCAGCCATGAAATTAAAAGACACTTTCTCCTTGGAAGAAAAGTTATGACCAACCTAGATAGCATATTCAAAAGCAGACACATTACTTTGCCAACTAAGGTCCATCTAATCAAGGCTATGGTTTTTCCAGTAGTCATGTATGGATGTGAGAGTTGGACTGTGAAGAAGGCTGAGCACTGAAGAATTGATGCTTTTGAACTGTGGTGTTGGAGAAAACTCTTGAGAGTCCCTTGGACTACAAGGAGATCCAATCAGTCCATTCTGAAGGAGATCAGCCGTGGGATTTCTTTGGAAGGACTGATGCTAAAGCTGAAACTCCAGTACTTTGGCCACCTCATGCAAAGAGTTGACTCCTTGGAAAAGACTCTGATGCTGGGAGGGATTGGGGGCAGAAGGAGAAGGGGACAACAGAGGATGCGATGGCTTGATGGCATCACGGACTCGATGGACGTGAATCTGAGTGAACTCTGGGAGTTGGTGATGGACAGGGAGGCCTGGCGTGCTGTGATTCATGGGGTCAGAAAGAGTCGGATACAACTGAGCGACTGAACTGAATGAACTGAACTGAACCGAGCTACAGTCTATGTGGCTGCGTAGAGTCAGACACAAATGAAGTGACTGAACACAGGTAAATATAAACATATCCTGTATTCATAGCCTTGTAGACTTAATATAATTAAGATAACAGTATCCCTAGAGTGCATATTTAATGCAATCTTTATCAAAAGCCATTTTATGCAAAAATGGAAATGCAAATACTAAAATTTGTGTGAAATTTGTAGAGGTTTCATATGGAATTGCAAGAAATTCCAAATAATCCAAAAAAAAAATCTGAAAAGTGAAGAATACAGTTTGAGGATTCATACTTTCAATCTCAAAACTTAATGCAAAAGTATAGTTCTTATGAGAACTATAAGGTTTTATAGAAATGTGTGCCTCCAAGTTAGGTTAATGAAATAATAAATATTATACATGTATCCTCACATATAAAAAATTATGTTAGAAGAAAATTATGATAAAATTGTTATATAATATAATGTCTATATTTAGAGTACCAGTTTTGTGACTTTTATCTTCATAAATCCAGATTGTTCATAAAAATCATAAACATTAATGACATTATCTCTGGCTGTTGATGACAATGATTAGCAATATGACAAAGTACAAAATACATGCAGAAATGAGTTGATGGTGGAAACAGGATGGCATGAGGAACATGGATGCTTAGATGCAAAGGGAGATGAGATATATCTGATAAAATAAGAGTATTTTATATTTTTAATGAGAATTAAATTTCCCTGTGAAATAAGAAACTGTATTACAAGGAAAAAATGTTTAACACAGGCAATGAAGCTTTTTAAATAAGAGCAACAAAGTGTATGTGATTGTTATTATTGTTGTTCAGCCACTAAGTTGTGTCCAACTCTTTGGTATTCTGTGGACTGCAGCACACCAATCTCCTCTGTCCTCCACTACCTCCTGGAGTTTGCTCAAACTCGTGTCCATTTAGTCAGCTGAGTAGAGACACCATTTATCAAGGCTGCTTAACTAATCTCTGGGACCATCTGATCATGCTCAGGGGGAATCTATGTAAAGGTTTACAACCAATAACATATTTCACTGACCATGTCCCTGTGCCAACTGGGCATTATTATTAATTTCCTTATAATATAGAATGAGTTGGAAAACACCACAGATTCTGCCCCATAAAAGTCTCCAAGTTCTACTTTTTTCCCACTGCTCTGAAGTGTCTTGTGGTGGCTTGGTGTCTGTTATCTATCTTGCTGACTTATGTATGATTTTGTCTTTCTGCCATGTTGAAATTTCATTCACCTTTGGATATCATTTCTGGTTTTGTCCCTAGATACTACTTACTTCAAATCTTTCCAAAGCTTCGCCTTCTCCAGATATCCCTGCCCTCATCCTGGTGCCACACTCTGACTCTATAAGCTCTTTGATGATGAAGAAAAGACCAGACTCTTCATTTATACTTGGAAGACTGTTACACTTCTTCCCAGGTGGCATTGCCTTCCCAGATAAAGAACCCACCTGCAATGCAGGAGATGTAAGAGACATGGGTTTGATCCCTGGGTCAGAAAAAATCCCCTGGAGAAGGAAATGGCAACTCCGTTCAGCTTTCCTGCCTAGAAAATTTGATGGACAGAAAAGCCTGATGGGCTACCGCCCATAGGGTAGCAAAGAGTCGGACATGACTGAAACAGCTTAGCACACACACATATTTACTGATCCATGACAATTCAGAGTTAAAAGTTTTTGTACCTGTATCACTTTTCATTTTATGTATACATTGAAGCAGTGTATAATTAGTATAATATAATGTGAAACAGTTAATTCACATCCTCGACAACATTTAGTAGAGTTAGTCTTTATCTTTTTTTTAATTATGAAAGTATGATAGCACATTTACAAGAGGCTTAGAAAATACATAACAAAGTTACATACAGTTCCACTATATATTACAATCATTTTTAAACAGATAAATTTAGATTTTTATTTGGAGTTTCAACACCAAACTCTCAAAACATAACAGAATGAATAGGCAGAAAAGTGGAAGGACAAAGTATACCTGAAAAACACTATTAACCAATTCAATATAATAAAGATTTATACAATTTTCACACAACAATGAGATGCAAATTCTATTCAAGTTCCCATAGGCTATAAACCAGAAGACATTAGAACATATCCAGGGGCATAAAACAAGGTGCAAAAATTTCATGCTATAAAAGAATTGAAATCATACAGAGTCTGTTCTCTTATCAGTGTTGAATTATGCTAGAACTCAGTATTAAAAGATATTTGACAATAACTTGCATAATTGCCAATGCAATGTGACATTCACCAAGAGATCTTTGACTTAACCATTGAAAGCCTCAGAAAAGTTAAAAAACTGAGAAAGCACAGAGGGTGATTGCAGAGAAGAAAGCATTTACATGAGAAATTAATATCAAAGATTCTTTTTAAAAACCCATGTTTCTGGAAGTTGAATGTTCACCTTTAAATGATGGGAGGATCTAAGGAGTCGTTGTTGTTGTTGATGTATGGTCTCTTAAGTCATGTCCAAGTCTTTTGTGACCCCATGGACTATAGCCCACCAGGCCTCTCTGTTCATGGGATTTCCTAGGCAAGAATACTGAAGTGAGTTGCCATTTACTTCTCCAGGACATCTTCCTGACCCAGGAATCGACCCAGGGATCAAACCTGGGTCTCCTGCATTGCAGACGGACCATTTACTGATGAGCCATTTGGGAAGCCCATCTAAGAATCCATAACAAGGAAAACTAGAAAATATTTATAACAGAATAATTCACTTAAAAATTTGATAATAGTTCCATTTAGTCTGCCATCTAGTATTACTACTAAAAGTCTAGAAAGTGTATTATCTTAGTAATTTTTAAAAAATTAATGAGGCTTGAAACTTTTGATCCAATTCTGAGAAATACTATGTTGTAAAAAAAAAAAAGAAGAAGAAGAAGAAGAACCCACAGGAAATTAACATGTGATACGGTATTATTAATTAAAATACAAATTTTGTTCAAATTCCCAAAATTTTATGATAGCACCCATTCGTTATTTCCATACCTTTTAAAAACTTCACATTCTATTTAGTTTCATTGAGCAGCTTCAGCTGCATGCAACAGATTCTGATAAATTCTTTTTCATTTTTTTCTAAATCTGTTACAGAGCTAAAAGTTTAAATAACAAAGATACTTACTCTGTTCTACAATAACCACCTGCAAGTGATTGTTCATCTCTGTGCATCTTTACTGAAAGGATTAAAGAGGTCAGTGATCACTCGGTTAGTTGGTCAGTGTTATCTGACTTTTGCAACCCCATGGGCTGTAGCCCACAAACTCCTCTGGTCCATGGAATTTTCCAGGCAAGAATACTGAAGTGGGTTGTGTTTTCTGCCAACCTTGCTCCACCTACACCCAAAATGGGTTTTTCTACTTGCCACTCAAGGTCATAGTTCTTGCTCATGAGCCTCAGCCAACCAGCACGGCAGTGAAAGGTTCCATCTCGCTAGTCCCAGAAACATTTCATGCCTGCCAGCCTCTGTTCAGCCATCATGAATTATCTCTTGCTCAAGGCAATCAGCAATCCACCATTCAATGGGAAATGACTTCTCCATAAGACTAGAATC
Source organism: Nanger dama (assembly GCA_917880005.1). Taxonomy (NCBI): domain Eukaryota; kingdom Metazoa; phylum Chordata; class Mammalia; order Artiodactyla; family Bovidae; genus Nanger; species Nanger dama. The sequence continues at coordinate 160,849 of CAKJTW010000030.1, forward strand.
CCAACATTCTAAATATGTTACTTCCTTGTAAGTTCATCTCTTAGCCCCAGGTCCTTCTTTAGAGAGCCCATTACACACTGTTATAATTAATAGCTGTTTTCATTTAGTCACTGAGTCGTGCCTGACTCTCTTGCAACTCCATGGATTCTAGTCCACCAGGCCACTTTGTCAATGGGATTTCCCAGCAAGTGTACTGGAGTGGGTTGTCATTTCCTTCTCCAGGGCATCTTCCCAACCCAGGGGTCAAATCCATGTCTCTTGCATTGGGAAGAGAATTTTTACCACCCAGCCACCAGGGAAGCCCTTTGTAGTTAATACCCTGATACAATTATTTATTGTATGTGAACTCTTTCTATTCACACTGCACTGTGGTCTGTCTCCTGGCTGGACCTCAACTGATACCATATGTAAAATAACAAACACAATGCCAGCCTTATAAGCATTTGAGAAACACTATTTCTTTTCACTGTACAACAAAGATTCAATGAACAAGAAAATTCCACAAAAGAATGTACAGTGAGTTCAAAACAAATGAATATTTTTAACATTTTATTTTCAATAATCAGTAGTAACCAACATCTCCATGTTACATCATAAAGTAGCAATCCAATAGTCTAGGTTCTTAGCTTGTAACTTCTGAAGCCATTTGAGATAATCAGATAAATATTGAATAAAAAGCATTAAGCTGTTATGAGGAGAGTGTGGGATAGGAGAAAGTAAACCTGGATTCCAGTCTAAACTCAAGTCTGTGCTTAAGTTGTTGTTCAGTCCCTAAGTCCAATACTTTGCAGCCTCATGGACTGCAGCATGCCAGGCTATTCTGTCATTCAGTGGCTATCTGCAGTCATTATTCAGTCCCTTTTAGAGTCAATGTATTCATCTATAGATCAAGAGGATTGGAGGAGATTATCTGTTTTAATTCTATCTATAAAGCTCAGTGGATCTCTTTAATCACTATCTGCAGTCACTTTCTTTCTCCAGAGTTTCCTCATAGCACGTTTTACCTCAGCATTTCTGAGGGTGTAGATTAAAGGATTTAACATAGGGGCCACCACAGTGTAAAAGACAGCAACAGCTTTATCAATGGGCAGCGTGGTGACCGGGCGAAGATACACAAAGATACAGGGCACAAAAGACAAAACCACTACAGTGATGTGAGAGACACACGTAGAAAGGGCTTTGCGTCTCCCCTCCAGGCTATGGTTCTTTAGGGAGCGCAAGATGACCACATAGGAGACCAACAGGAGGAGGAGGTTTAACAGGCAGATGAACCCACTGTTGGCAGCAACAAAGAGACCAAGGAGGTGGGTGTCCACACAGACAAGTTTCAACAAAGGGTACAAGTCACACATGAAGTGGTCTATGACATTGGGGCCACAGAAGGGCAGCCGGACTGTGAAGAGGATCTGAACGGTTGCGTGGAGAAATCCTCCAGCCCAGGCCACCCCCAGCAGGAGCAGGCACAGCCTGCGGCTCATGAGGGCCGTGTAGCGCAGAGGCTTGCAGATGGCCATGTAGCGGTCATAGGCCATCTCTGTGAGCAGGATGATCTCAGCAGCACCAAAAATGTGTTCTGCGTAGACTTGAGCCATACACCCATGAAAGGAGATTGTCCTGATCTCCTGAAGGGAGTCCACAATCAACTTAGGAGCTGAAGAAGAAGAGTAAATGGTGTCTATCAAGGAAAGATGGGTCAGGAAGAAGTACATGGGGGAGTTCAGAGCCTGGCTGGTGGTAATGGTAACCACAATGAGCAAGTTGCCTGAGAGGGTTACCATGTATAAGACCAAAAACACCACAAACACTACTTTTTGCATTTGGGGGTTCTGTGTAAGACCTGCTAGAATGAATACAGTCACATTTCTTTTGTCCTCCATCTATGTGGTTTGGCTAATAAAAACTCTGGCAAGGAACACTTTACCTTTAAAAAAGAAAGAAAAAGGGAATATAAAAGAATGAATTACTACAAAATACTACCTTTTAACAGTACTCTGAGAATATCACAAATGATTTCTTCTTTTCCCCCAAACTGTCTAGGAACACATGGACCAAAATTTCTCTTAGTTAACTCTCTTAGATTTTTTTTTTTTTACATTTTTAACAGTTTTCAAAATTCTAGAGCTTGCCTTACTAATTTTAATCAGAAAATACATGTGTTTTTCTTGGAGGCCTTAGGTTGAAACGATGAATTTTTTAATTGAATGGTATATGTATGGGAAAAGAAACATAGGAAGTTGTGTACTGGCACATTGTGGGACCCCCAAATGTATTATCTGAATATATTAATATTTGAAGAAATCACTTTAATGTACTCATAAAGTTATTGTTATCAGTTCACTAAATGAACAGAGAATGAGGGCCTCGCTGGACTCTAACAGCTTTTAGAGGATCAGGGCAGGGGGTAAGCCTGCCCTAGCTGCCCCATGGGCCACTTTTAATCATCTTAGATACTGTCTTTAGTCTACCATTTAAAAATTATTGATCACTAGTTTTAACATATGTCATTACTACTAACAGGTAATAAGCCAAGTCTCAGTAATCAACCAGATCACTTTAATGCAAAGTCTATTTCCATTTACTTGATGAGGAATATATATATCAGTCAAGTCCACTTTAAGGTAATATATACAACTAAGTGGGCTCCCCAGATGGCACTAGTGGTAAAGAACCTGTGTGCCAATGCAGAGGACACAAAAACATCAAGACCCAGGTTTGATCCTAGGTTGGGAAGATCCCCTGGAGAAGGGCATGCCAATCCATTCCAGAATGCTTGTCTGGAGAATCCCACGGACATAAGAGCCTGGTGGGCAACAGTCCCTAGGGTCGCAAAGAGTCGGACATGCCTGAAGTAACCTAGCAGCATGTATACAACTAAGTGTCATTATTAATCTTTGCGTTTTACAATAGCTAAGATTTCATTCTTCTCTTTATATTTATGTGTTTTTAAATAAAAAAGGCAGTGAAGGGTAAAATGAATTGTCTATGTTACAAGTGGGCAAGGTACATAAAGAGGTAACTCTTCCAACGAAGTTACTCAATCTTGTCCAACTCTTTGTGATCCCATGGACTGTAGCCTACCAGGCGCCTCTGTCCATGGAATTTTCCAGGCAAGAGTACTGGAGTAGGTTTCCATTTCCTTCTCCAGGGGACCTTCCAGACCCAGGGATCGAACCCAGGACTCCTGCATCTCAGGCAGATGCTTTACCATCTGAGCCACCAGAGATGCCTCAGATTCTCTGCACCAGGGACCTCTTCCAGATGATCCCACAAACTCTTCATTGAGAAGACAGCTTTAGAATTCCATGCTCCAGGATAATGGGCTCTCTTCTGGATAGCCCAGGGCATCAGAGAATCCTTCCAGAGAAAAGAACACTTGAGAAGAAAATATGAGTGCACTTCTAATTGCCAACTCTTCTCTAGACAAGATGACACCTGGGAGAACCAAGAACCAACTGATATATTTTTATGCTTTCCCAGATCAGCCCTGGGATTTCTTTGGAAGGAATGATGCTAGAGCTGAAACTCTAGTACTTTGGCCACCTCATGCGAAGACTTGACTCACTGGAAAAGAGTCACTGGGGGCAGGAGGAGAAGGGGATGACACAGGATGAGATGGCTGGATGGCATCACTGACTCGATGGACGTGAACCTGAGTGAACTCCGGGAGATGGTGATGGACAGGGAGGCCTGGCGTGCTGCGATTCATGGGATCACAAAGAGTCGGACACGACTGTGTGACTGAACTGAACTCAATGGTCTGTACCAAAGGTTGGATTTCATGATCAAAATCAGACAGAAAATCCCAAACTTAACTCATTCATTCTCATTATTTCACTCTTTACCTCAGCTTCTTGCAAACTTTGAAGCAGTTAGCTTTAAAATAGTTCTATTTTACAATTTATATCAGCTCTTTTTATCCCACACAACACAATAACCAACTCACAAACAAAACAGTCTGGCCTATGTCAAACTCAGTGGATATTGCTGATGTCCTCTGTTAATTGACGGACACAAACACAGGATAATTTTCAGTTTTGCTTTGTTTTTTGTCTTAATCCAAAGTCCAATTCTGTTCCTATTTCCATTCATATTCTCTAATACTCATAATTTTGGAAAAATAAGAAATGGACAAAAGTTATGGACAGCAAAATAATCTTGACCCTCCATAAAAGGCACACAGACTGCAACTGAGAGGTAAGAACTTCAGTAGACAAACTACTTCTTAAGCAAGGAAATCTTTGTTTACTTGCTTAAATTCAATAAACCCAAACACTGGTTAATGCACTTTTACTATAAGTCCGCTTTTTTCTCAGTCTTTATAGAATGCAGAGGTTTATTTTTACACCATGGCATTCCTATAATAACTGTTAGCTTTGTTGAGTTTCACAATGTACTAGGCATTATACTAAACATTTTACATGTACGTGGTCTTCAAAATGATCCTTGTGAGGTTGGTGTACTGTTGACTGTATTTTGAAGAAAAAGAAGGGGAGGAGGAAAAGATGGCAGAGGAATAGGACAGGGAGACCACTTTATCCCTCACAATTTCATCAAAAGGACATTTCAACACTGAGTAAATTCCACAAAACAACTTCTGAATGCTGGCAGAGGTCATCAGGCACCCAGCAAAGCAGATCATTGGCTTCAAAAACAGGCAATAAAAAATATAAAAGATAAAAAAGAGACAAAGGAGGTAGGGAGGAAGCTCCATCCCGGGAAGGGAATCCCATCCCAGGAAGAGACTCTTAAAAGGAGAGGCTTCCATTCCCACCAGCAGTGTAAGAGGGTTCCCTTTTCTCCACACCCTCTCCAGCATTTATTGCTTGTAGACTTTTGGATCGCAGCCATTCTGACTGGTGTGAAATGATACCTCATTGTGGTCTTGATTTGCATTTCTCTGATAATGAGTGATGTTGAGCATCTTTTCATGTGTTTGTTAGCCATCCGTATGTCTTCTTTGGAGAAATGCCTATTTAGTTCTTTGGCCCATTTTTTTATTGGATCATTTATTTTTCTGGAGTTGAGCTGCATAAGTTGCTTATATATCTTTGAGATTAGTTGTTTGTCAGTTGTTTCATTTGCTATTGTTTTCTCCCATTCAGAAGGCTGTCTTTTCACCTTGCTTATAGTTTCCTTTGTTGTGCAGAAGCTTTTAATTTTAATTAGATCCCATTTGTTTATCTTTGCTTTTATTTCCAGTATACTGGGAGATGGATCATAGAGGATCCTGCTGTGATTTATGTCGGAGAGTGTTTTGCCTATGTTCTCCTCTAGGAGTTTTATAGTTTCTGGTCTTACATTTAGATCTTTAATCCATTTTGAGTTTATTTTTGTGTATGGTGTTAGAGAGGGGTCTAATTTCATTCTTTTACAAGTGGTTGACCAGTTTTCCCAGCACCACCTGTTAAAGAGACTGTCTTTACTCCATTGTATATTCTTGCCTCCTTTGTCGAAGATAAGGTGTCCATAGGTATGTGGGTTAATCTCAGGGCTTTCGATTTTGTTCCATTGATCTATATTTCTGTCTTTGTGCCAGTACCATACTGTCTTAATGACTGTGGCTTTGTAGTAGAGCCTGAAGTCAGGCAAGTTGATTCCTCCAGTTCCATTTTCTTTCTCAAGATTGCTTTGGCTATTCGAGGTTTTTTGTATTTCCATACAAATCTTGAGATTATTTGATCTAGTTCTGAGAAAAATACTGCTGGTAGCTTGATGGGAATTGCATTGAATCTGTAGATTGCTTTGGGTAGTACAGCCATTATGGAAAACAGTGTGGAGATTCCTTAAAAAATTGCAAATAGAACTGCCTTATGACCCAGCAATCCCACTGCTGGGTATACACACTGAGGAAACCAGAATTGAAAGAGACACATGTACCCCAATGTTCATTGCAGTGCTGTTTATAATAGCCAGGACATGGAAGCAACCTAGATGTCCATCAGCAGATGAATGGATAAGAAAGCTGTGGTTCATATACACTATGGAATACTACTCAGCCCTTAAAAAGAATAAATTTGACTCAGTTCTAATGAGATGGATGAAATTGGAACCGATTATACAGAGTGAAGTAAGCCAGAAAGAAAAACACCAATACAGTATACTGACACATATATATGGAATTTAGAAGACAGTAATGATGACCCTATATGTGAGACAACAAGAGACACAGAGGTATAGAGTGGACTTTTGGACTCTGAGGGAGAGGGAAAGGGTGGGATGGTTTGGGAGAATAGCAGTGAAGCATGTGTATTTTCCTGTAAGAAACGAAGCGCTAATCTATGTTTGGTGTAGGATGCAGGATGCATGGGGCTGATGCACAGGATGATTCAGGTAGAGGATGTGGGGTGGGAGGTGGGAGGGGGCTTCGGCATTGGGCGATTGTGTTCACCTATGGCTGATTCGTGTCAATGTATGGCAAAACAAATACAGTATTGTAATTTAAAAAATAAATAAATTTAATTATAAGGAAAAAAAATAAAAATAAAAAAAAAGAGAGGCTTCCAAACACCAGGAAACATTCTCACAGCTGAGTCTGTGGCGAGCCTTGGAAGCACAGAGAGCAACATAACAGGAAGGGAAAATAAATAAATAATTAAAACCAACAGATTACGAGCCCAACAGTAAATCCCCCAGCAGAAAAGCAGCGCAGATGCCTGCATCCACCACTAGCAAGTGGGGATTGGGCAGGGGAGGAGAGGGAGGCACAGGCGGCAGCACTTTCTAAGAATCGTGCCACGGGAGGCACGGGCTGCAGTGCTTTTTTTTGAGAATCAGGCCGGAATGCCCCACACGTGACCAGAGCAAACTAACTTGGGCCAGCAAACCAGACTGTGGGATAGCTACCACGTGAAACGCTAGAACATAAGACACCACGAGGACCGCGCACAGAACAAAGGATGGATCGGAAATAGCCGGCTGCAGACCATCCCCCGCCGGTGACAGGCGGCCAGAGCCTTAAGGGCTGGAAGGGGGCAATCACAGCCCAAGAGAGACATTACCTTCCAAATTGCAAGCAGGTTTCTTTGCTACCTAAGACTTCTGGGGGTTCTGGACAGCCATCATCAGCCTGAGAAGGAACACCGGCGGTACACCCAGAAAACTGAGCAGCAGGGAAAGGCCACAAGTCACAGCGATTGTGCTCGCCAAACTCCCTAGCTAGTCAGACCTGGGAAGGGCACAAAACGCAGGCCCAACCAAATCTGCGCCTCTGAGGGCTTCCTGAGTGCCGAGCCTGAGTGGCTTAGACCAGGGAGGTGCATGAAGCCTAGGGCGGGCCTCAGATGGTTATCCAATGGAGCAACGTAGAGCCTGAGCAGTGTGCACCACGAGCAGGGACAAGCCCAGCGTGGAGTCCATCACCGCCCTCTCTGTGTCAAGATGGAAATCAGACACTGAAGAGACCAGCAAACAGAGGAAATTAAACAGAGGGAACTGCCTTGGTAGTAACCCCACACAGCCCACAATGCCAGAGGAAGGGCCAGATATACCTTTACTACTTTTATGATCAATCTTTTTTTTTTTTTGAGTTGATGTGGTTGCGTGATTGTTTTTCTTCTTCTTTTTAATTTTATTTCTTCTTCTTTTCTTTTTTTTTTTTTTAACTTTCTTAAATTTTTAAGTCCTCTATTTCTCTAATTGTTATTTTTATAACCTATTATTACTTTTCAAAAAAAAAACCCTACTTTTAAAGCAAATGCTGTATATACTCTTTTTTGGGGTGATGTTGCTTTTAAATAATTCTTGTGGCTTTTTTTCCTCCTCCTTCTTCTTTTCTTCAATATTGTATTTTTGAAAATTCAATCTCTACTCTAGATTTTTAATCTTTGCACTTCTGTATTTGTTGTCAATTTTGTACATTTAAAAACCCAATCTTCAGTACCCAATTTTACCTGAGAGCAAGATTACTGGCTTGACCACTCTCTCCTCCTTTGGACTCTCCTTTTTCTTCACCAGGTGGCCTCTGCCTCCTCCCTCCCTTTCTTTTCTCTACCCAACTCTGTGAATCTCTGTGTGTTCCAGACGGTGGAGAACACTTAGGGAACTGGTTACTGGTCTGGATCTCTCTCTCTCCTTTTCATCTCCCTCTTTTACCCCCCTGGCCACCTCTGTCTACTTCCTCCCTCTCCTCTTCCCTGTATAACTCTGTGAACACCTCTGAGCGGTCCAGGCTGTGGAGTGCACATATGGAAGTGATTACTGGCTAGCTTGCTATCTCTTCTTTTGATCCCACCTCATCTCATTCCAGTCACCTCTAACTACCCCCCTCCCCCTTCTCTTCTCCATGTAACTCAGTGAACCTCTATGGGTGACCCTCAATGTGGAGAAACCTTTCATCTTTAACCTAGATGTTTTATAATCGGTGCTGTATAGATGGAGAAATCCTGAGGTTATTGTAAAAATAAAACTGAAAACCAGAAGCAGGAGGCTTAAGTCCAAATCCTGAGAACATCAGAGAATTCCTGAATACAGGGAACATTATTCAATAGGAGCTCATCAAATGCCTCCATACCTACACTGAAACCGAGCACCACCCAAGGGCCAACAAGTTCCAGAGCAAGACATACCACGCAAATTCTCCAGCAACACAAGAACACAGCCTTGAGCTTCAATATACAGGCAGCTCAAAACTACTCCAAAACCACTGACATCTCATAACCCATTACTAGACACTTCACAACACTCCAGAGAGAAGAAATCCAGCTCCACCCACCAGAACTCCAACACAAGCCTCCCTAATCAAGAAACCTTGACAAGCCACTGATACAACCCCACCCACAGTGAGGAAAGTCCATAATAAAGAGAACTCCACAAATTCCCAGAATATAGAAAGGCCACCCCAAAAACAGCAATATAACCAAGATGAAGAGACAGAGGAATACCCAGCAGGTAAAGGAAAAGGAGAAATGCCCACCAAACCAAACAAAAGAGGAAAAGATAGGGAATCTACTTGAGAAAGAATTCCAAATATTGATAGTGAAAATGACCCAAAATCTTGAAATCAAAATGGAATCACAGATAAATAGCCTGGAGACAAGGATTGAGAAGATGCAAGAAAGGTTTAACAAGGACCTAGAAGAAATAAAAAGAGTCAACATATAATGAATAATGCAATAAATGAGATCAGAAACACTCTGGAAGCAACAAATAGTAAAGTAACTGGAGGCAGAAGATAGGATTAGTGAAACAGAAGATAGAATGGTAGAAATAAATGAATCAGCGAGGAAAAAAGAAAAACGAATTAAAAGAAATGAGGACAACCTCAGAGACCTCCAGAACAATATGAAATGCTCCAACATTTGAATTATAGGAGTCCCAGCAGAAGAAGATAAAAAGAAAGACCATGAGAAAATACTTGAGGAGATAATAGTTGAAAACTTCTTTAAAATGGGTAAGGAAATAGTCACCCAAGTCCAAGAAACCCAGAGAGTTCCAAACAGGATAAACCCAAGGCGAAACACCCCAAGATATATATAAATCAAATTAACAAAGACCAAACACAAAGAACAAATATTAAAAGCAGCAAGGGAAAAACAACAAATAACACACAAGGGGATCTCCATAAGAATAACTGCAGATCTTTCAATAGAAACTCTTCAGGCCAGGAGCGAATGGCAAGACATACTTAAAGTGATAAAAGAAAATAACCTACAGCCAAGACTACTGTACCCAGCAAGGATCTCATTCAAATATGAAGGAGAAATCAAAAGCTTTACAGACAAGCAAAAGCTGAGAGAATTCAGCACCACCAAACCAGCTCTCCAACAAATCCTAAAGGATATTCTTTAGGCAGGAAACAAAAGAAGGGTGTATAAACCTGAACCCAAAACAATAAAGTAAATGGCAACGGGACCATACTTATCGGTAATTACCTTAAACGTAAATGGGTTGAATGCCCCAACCAAAAGGCAAAGACTGGCTGAATGGATACAAAAACAAGATCCCTATATATGCTGCCTACAAGAGACCCACCTCAAAACAACGGACACATACAGACTGAAAGTGAAGGGCTGGAAAAAAGATATTCCAAGCAAATAGAGACCAAAAGAAAGCAGGAGTAGCAATACTCATATCTGATAAAATAGACTTTAAAACAAAGGCTGTGAAAAGAGACAAAGAAGGCCATTATATAATGATCAAAGGATCAATCCAAGAAGAAGATATAACAATTATAAATATATATGCACTCAACATAGGAGCATAGCAATATGTAAGACAAATGCTAACAAGCATGAAAGGGGAAATTAACAATAACACAATAACAGTGGGAGACTTTAATACCCCACTTACACCTATGGACAGATCAACTAAACAGAAAATTAATAAAGAAATGCAAACTTTAAATGATACAATAGAGCAGTTAGACTTAACTGATATCTATAGGACATTTCACCCCAAAACAATGAATTTCACCTTCTTCTCAAGTGCACATGGAACCTTTTCCAGGATAGATCACATCCTGGGCCATAAATCTAACCTTGATAAATTCAAAAAAATCAAAATCATTCCAAGCATCTTTTCTGACCATAATGCACTAAGCTTAGACCTCAATTATGGAGAAAACTATTAAAAATTCCAACATTTGGAGGCTGAACAACACCCTTCTGAATAACCAACAAATCACAGAAGAAATCAGAAAAGAAATCAAAATATGCATAGAAATGAATGAAAATGAAAACTCAACTACCCAAAACCTGTGGGATACTATAAAAGCAGTCCTAAGAGGAAAGTTCATAGCAATACAGGCATACCTCAAGAAACAAGAAAAAAGACAGATAAATAACCTAACTCTACACTTAAAGCAACTAGAAAAGGAAGAAATGGAGAACCTCAGAGTTAGTAAAAGGAAAGAAATCCTAAAAATTAGGGCAGAAATAAATGCAAAAGAAACAAAAGAGATCATAGCAAAAATCAACAAAGCAAAAAGCTGGTTCTTCGAAAGGATAAATAAAATTGACAGACCATTAGCCAGACTCATCAAGAAACAAAGAGAAAAAAATCAAATCAATGAAATTAGAAATGAAAATGGAGAGATCACGACAGACAACACAGAAATACAAAGAATCATAAGAGACTACTATCAGCAATTATATGCCAATAAAATGGACAATGTGGAAGAAATGGACAAATTCTTAGAAAAGTACAACTTTCTAAAACTGAACCAGGAAGAAATAGAAAATCTTAACAGACTCATCACAAGCATGGAAATTGGAACTGTTGCCAGGGTCCAGCCTCGGTGGATCCAGGGTGATTCGAAGGTGGAGACGGCATCCTCCTTGGAAAAATACATATATAGTTACAGATAGAGAGAGAGATTAGAAACAGATGGTGTAGTAGGAAAATTAGTGGAGAAAAGAGGCTGAATAACTTGGGTTACATGGAATAGCATCCATGTTCCAGATGGGAATTCAGCCAGAAAGACGGGGAGCAAGACTGAACGACATGAGGGGAGTCAGTCTTTCCAGGAACTGATCCTATTTCTTTATTTTTCCCATTTTCTTATATACCTTTTGTTACATATAGGGATGAATACAGAGTCACGTGGGGGTCAGCAGTCCTGACCTTTATCAAAATCAGGTGATTTACATTAAAAAAAAAGGTCTTAAGGGTTTTACATCATCTTTAAGTCATTTCTTCCTGCTGACATTTACAACCCTTTCTTTCTGATAACCAAAAACTTATTTTTTCCAAGCATGTTTTTCTTAAACCAGGCACCACCCTCCAAATAAAGTTGCATTCCTATAGGGTGAGGGGTGTAGTGAGTTACAATCAAGAAAGGAATTTATTAAACCCAAGGTTAACATGATTAATCTTAAAGGTTAATACTTATTTCTCCTATATGCTTAAAGGTTAACACTTATTCTCCTATATGCTAGTTATATTCATAATAAGGGCAGGGAATATGGAGAGTTAGCAGCAAACATCAGCCCAACAAATAAAAACCCTTTCACCAATGTTCTCCTTAAGATCTACTTAGTCTTAAGATAGTGATAAAGTTACATTTTTATGTAGCAAGGACACAGTGATTTATAACAAAGTACAGTGATCTATTACAAAAGAGAAAACTCATTAACTCAAAAGTCTAATATTGCTAACATCAAAAACTACTATATTTCCTTTTCTATATTCTAAATACATTGATTAATATATTCCCAGGTACCTAAGGATATGGAGGCCTGGTGGCAATCATTGACTCAACAACAAGAAAAAGCCCTATGTTAATTAAGACTCTCAAAATACTCCAAAACTCTCTGTGCTGTTTATGGTTGAGAGGTGGTAGTAAACAATCATGTGTCCGAAGAGAGGCTTAACCTGAGACGTCCTTGTCCCACCTAGGGCAGGGAATTAGCAGCAATTATTGACACAACAAATGAAAAAAACCTTTATCAATATAATTCTCAACGAACCCACTATACTAAGAATTTCTAACGTCCCACAAGAATTTGCCTTTAGTAAGTCAAAAACATCTCCTGCCTCTCATGATTGGAGGCTGGAGGAACCTATACAGGCAGGCTAGATAACCTGTCACGCCCAGGAATTTTTACTGCCTTGGAGCTGCACGTTTACTCCTTCTCGGAGAGAAACGGTTATGGGGGAGAGCCCCCGTAGGTGAGAGTGCAAGACAGACTCTGGTTTTGGAGTTAGAGGCTCGGGAGCAGGGGATTACCTGAGGCTTGATCATGCCTTTGCGTATGCCGAAGCCCCCTTCCTCATGACCTTTGCCAAGGGCAAAGTTCCTCACGCTGGCCCCCAACAAACTGTAATCAGAAATCTTCCAACAAACAAAAGCCCAGGTCCAGATGGCTTTATAGCTGAATTCTACCAAAAATTTCGAGAAGAGCTGACACCTATCCTATTGAAACTCTTCCAGAAAATTGCAGAGGAAGGTAAACTTCCAAACTCATTTTATGAGGCCACCATCACCCTAATACCAAAACTGGACAAAGACACCACAAAAAAGAAAACTACAGGCCAATATCACTGATGAACATAGATGCAAAAATCCTTAACAAAATTCTAGCAATCAGAATCCAACAACACATTAAAAGATCAAACACCATGACCAAGTGGGCTTTAGCCCAGAGATGCAAGGATTCTTCAATATCCGCAAATCAATCAAGGTAATTCACCACATTAACAAATTGAAAAATAAAAGTCATATGATTATCTCAATAGATGCAGAGAAGGCCTTTGACAAAATTCAACATCCATTTATGATAAAAACTCTCCAGAAAGCAGGAACAGAAGGAACATACCTCAACATAATAAAAGCAATATATGACAAACCCACAGCAAACATTATCCTCAATGGTGAAAAATTGAAAGCATTTCCCCTAAAGTCAGGAACAAGACAAGGGTACCCACTTTCACCACTACTATTCAATACAGTTCTGGAAGTTTTGGCCACAGCAATCACAGCAGAAAAAGAAATAAAAGGAGTCCAAACTGGAAAAGAAGTAAAATTCTCACTGTTTGTTTGCAGATGACATGATCCTCTACATAGAAAATCCTAAAGACTCCATCAGAAAACTACTAGAGCTAATCAATGAATATAGTAAAGTTGCAGGATAAAAATCAACACACAGAAATCCTTTGCATTCTTATACACTAATAATGAGAAAGTAGAAAAAGAAATTAAGGAAACAATTCCATTCACCATTGCAACGAAAAGAATAAAATACTTAGGAATATACCTACCTAAAGAAACTAAAGACCTATATATTGAAAGCTATAAAACACTGATGAAAGAAATCAAAGAGGACACTAACAAATGGAGAAATATACCATGTTCATGGATCAGAAGAATCAATATAGTGAAAATGAGTATACTACCCAAAGCAATCTGAAGATTCAATGCAATCCCTATCAAGCTACCAGCAGTATTTTTCACAGAACTAGAACAAATAATTTCAAGATTTGCATGGAAATACAAAAAACCTCGAATAGCAAAAAGCAATCTTGAGAAAGAAGAATGGAACTGGAGGAATCAACCTGCCTGACTTCAGGCTCTACTACAAAGCCACAGTCATTAAGACAGTATGGTGCTGGCACAAAGACAGAAATATAGATCAATGGAACAAAATAGAAAGCCCAGAGATAAACCCACACACCTATGGACACCTTATCTTTGACAAAAGAGGCAAGAATATACAATGGAGTAAAGACAATTTCTTTCACAAGTGGTGCTGGGAAAACTGGTCAATCACTTGTAAAAGAATGAAACTAGATCACTTTCTAACACCACCCACAAAAATAAACTCAAAATGGATTAAAGATCTAAACATAAGACAAGAAACTATAAAACTCTTAGAGGAAAACATAGGCAAAACACTCTCTGACATACATCACAGCAGGATCCTCTATGATCCACCTCCCAGAATACTGGAAATAAAAGCAAAAATAAGCAAATGGGATCTAATTAAAATTAAAAGGTTCTGCATAACAAAGGAAACTATAAGCAAGGTGAAAAGACAGCCTTCTGAATGGGAGAAAACAATAGCAAATGAAGCAACTGACAAACAACTAATCTCAAAAATATACAAGCAATTTATGAAGCTCAACTCCAGGAAAATGAACGACCCAATCAAAAAATGGGCCAAAGAACTAAATAGGCATTTCTCCAAAGAAGACATACGGATGGCTAACAAACACATGAAAAGATGCTCAACATTACTCATTATCAGAGAAATGCAAATCAAGACCACAATGAGGTACCATTTCACACCAGTCAGAATGGCTGCGATCCAAAAGTCTACAAGCAATAAACGCTGGAGAGGATGTGGAAAAAGGGAACCCTCTTACACTGTTGGTGGGAATGCAAACTAGTACAGCCACTATGGAAAACAGTGTGGAGATTCTTTTAAAAATTGCAAATAGAACTGCCTTATGACCCAGCAATCCCACTGCTGGGCATACACACCAAGGAAATCAGAACTGAAAGAGACACATGTACCCCAATGTTCATTGCAGCACTGTTTATAATAGCCAGGACATGGAAGCAACCTAGATGTCCATCAGCAGATGAATGGATAAGAAAGCTGTGGTACATATACACAATGGAATATTACTCAGCCCTTAAAAAGAATAAATTTGACTCAGTTTTAATGAGATGGATGAAACTGGAGCTGATTATACAGAGTAAGCCAGAAAGAAAAACACCAATACAGTATACTGTCACATATATATGGAATTTAGAAAGATAGTAATGATGACCCTGTATGTGAGACAACAAAAGAGACACAGAGGTATAGAATGGACTTTTGGCCTCTGAGGGAGAGGGAGAGGGTGGGATGATGTGGGAGAATGGCATTGAAACATGTATACTATCATGTAAGAAATGAAGCGCCAGTCTATGTTCCATACAGGATACAGGATGCTTGGTGCTGGTGCACAGGGATGATCAAGAGAGATGATATGGGGTGGGAGGTGGGAGGGGGATTCAGGATTGGGAGCTCGTATACACCTGTGGCGGATTCATGTCATGTATGGCAAAACCAATAAAGTATTGTAAAGTAGAATAAACTTACCCAAAGTAATAATGATGAAAACTCTAATAGAGAAGACTGCATTCAAATTCAGGATTCCTGCGTCTGCTCTTTACCACTTAGTGCCTCTCCAGAAGGAACCCAGTTTACTTCTGGGAATCAGCAATGCCAGAGTTTAGACATGGCCACAGGTGACCACATGAAATCCATGGCAGTTCTTTTGCTAACCTATGAAATATAGTGAAAGATGTTAATGGGATCCAGGGTCAATTGGACAAGACCTAGAATTTTGTAAACAAAAAATCTCCCAGTACTTTGCATTTTATCATCTCATCAGTTCAGCTCAGTTCATTCGCTCAGTCATGTCCAACTCTTTGAGACCCCCATGGGACTGCATGCAGCATGCCAGGCCTCCCTGTCCATCACCAACTCCGCAGCTTGCTCAAATTATTGTCCATCAAGGTGGTGATTCCATCCAACCATCTAATCCACTGTTGTCCCCTTCTCCTCCTGCCTTCAGTCTTTCCTAGCATCAGAGTCTTTTCAAATAAGTCCGTTGTTTGCATCAGGTGGCCAAAGTATTGGAGTTTCAGCTTCAGCATCAAATCTTCCAATGAATATTCAGGAGTGATTTCCTTTAGGATTGACTAGTCTGGTCTCCTTGCTGTCCAAGGGACTCTCAAGAGTCTTCTGCAACACCACAGTTCAAAAGCATCAATCTTCAGCACTCAGCTTTCTTTATGTTCCAACTCTTTTTCTTTAACTTCATGCATATTTTTTTCAGTCAATAAATAAAATTTTATTGGACCACAGCTATGTTTATCCAGTTACATATTGTCTCTGGCTGTTTTTTTTTTTTTTTTTTTTAACTGGAGGCTAATTACTTTACAATATTGTGGTGGTTTTTGCCATACATTCACATGAATCAGCCATGGGTGCACATGTGTTCCCCATCTTGAACCCCCATCTCATCCCTCAGGGTCATCCCAGTGCACCAGCCCTGAACACCCTGTCTCATGCATTGAACCTGGACTGGTGATCTATTTCACATATGATAATATATATGTTTCAATGCTATTCTTTCAAATCATCCCACCCTTGCCTTCTCCCAGAGTCCAAAAGTCTGTTCTTTACATTTGTGTCTCTTTTGCTGTCTCGCATATAAGGCCATCGTTACCATCTTTCTAAATTCCATATATATGCGTTAATATACTGTATTGGTGGGGTTTTTTTCTGTTTTACTTTGCTCTGTATAATAGGCTCCAGTTTCATCCACCTCATTAGAACTGATTCAAATGTATTCTTTTTAATAGCTGAGTAATAATTTATTGTGTATATGAACCACAGCTTTCTTACCCATTCATCTGCTGATGGACATCTAGGTTGCCTCCATGTCCCGGCTATTGTACAGAGTGCTGCAGTATGTTCCAACTCTCACATCCATACATGACCACTGGAAAACCATAGCTTGACTAGATGGACCTTTGTTGGCAAAGGAGTGTCTCTACTTTTTAACATGCTGTCTAAGTTGGTCATAGCTTGTCTTCCAAGGAGGAAGCATCTTTTAATTTCATGGCTATAGTCACCATCTGCAGTAATTTGGAGCCCCCAAAATAAAATCTGTCACTGTTTCCATTGTTTCCCCATCTATTTACCATGAAGTGATGGGACCAAATATCATGATCTCTTTAAAGATGAGGAAACTGAGACCCAGAAAGAAACACAGCTAACTGATCACTAGTACACAAGAATCCAAGTCTTCTAAAGCCCAAAACAGTATTCCACCCCCCCACACTACCACATCTTACTCTGTTCAGACATGTGACTGTATACAAGGAAAAAAAATCACCATAGGGTGACAAAGAGAATTAGCTTTCATCTCTCATATTTAGCAATACCTGTTTTGACTGTCTAAGAAAAAGATATAAATCTAAGGTTGTGTGTGTGTTCAGCCATGTCCAGGTCTTTGTGACCCCATGGACTGCAGCCTTCCAGGCTCCTCTGTCCATTGAATTTTCCAGGCAAGAACACTGGAGTGGGTTGCCATTTCCTGCTCCAGAGGATCTTCCCAACCCAGGGATCAAACCTGCATCTCTTTTATTGACAAGTGTATTCTTAACCACTGAGCCACCAGGGAAGTCCAGTTCAGGGATACAGAAATTCAGTCATGCTACTGGGACCACATCCACTGAAACAAAAATAAGATCTAACAAGATCCACCAAAGTTTGAATAGAATTAGAATAAAATAGCCTTTGAGCTTGGAGTTTAATAAAGACTCCCAATCACAGCAGAGGGCACTTTTTTAATGCCATATTTTAATTCATTTTCTCTTTGGATCTCAGTTTTTGAAGTGGGGTTTTTCTTAAAAAAAAAAAAAAAAAGAATCCAAATGCTGTCCTTCTCTCTCCCATGGATCCTTCATGGGAATCCATAAATCATAAAACTATCCCTTAATAACTATAGTTAAACCCATAAACAGTGAGAAAAATAAATATTTCTGAAAAATATCCTAAAACATCTAAAACCATCAGTATCAGAAAACTTTAAAGATTTTAACTCTAAACCCCTTAGAATAAAGTGAAATTTTAAAACCAGATTAAAAATCAACAGTGCTAGTTAACTTACAGTGGTGGCCTCTGTCCTTAAGAAGAGTGATCAATGTACTCAAGAATAAAAAATAATCATTATTTGTAGCTGCTCAAACACCATGTCATGTAACGGAAGTTTCTCAAGTGTTCCCACTGACTGGACAATTCTACAGGAAGCAGAGAATGTCAAGATGGCACAGATTTATTCAAATGGATTCAGCACACATTTGCAAACCTCCAGTGCCTTGGAAATTCACATCAAAGGAAAATTAAATGCGATGATAAATTTGAAACCCAAACTTCTTAGGTACTAAGGAGAATCCTCTGAGCTTTAGCACTTAGATTCATGATTCCACAACAAGAAATGCAAAAATAAACTCCTCTTATTTTGCTCTTAAAATAAGAAAACAGCTTCTTTTTGAATCTTAGTATTTAGAGAAGATACGGAGAATGTTAAAGGACTGATTTTTCTATTAATACCTAAGGCTTTGTCCCCTAGGAATTAATTATCTCTGGGTTTTGTTTTGTTTTTTTCTAATTTTTGCCTTAGAAACAAATATTGAGGAGAATTTGTCCAAAAACAATACATCTTCACCTGATTGGTTTTTTTCTGTGAACTTTAAACTAATGTAGCAAACAGTTTTCATTCCTGGTTGGAAATTTGGGTGAGAAAGCAACTCTCATATAAGCCCTTGGGTGTCATGAACTGAGACATAAAGACAGTAAACGCCATGTGGACAACTCCATGGGGTTCATCGAGGTTGCACACCTCTGAAAGCATTTCCTCACTAACTGAGTCACCAGGAGTGGGTAAGATTCTGAGTCAACGTCTCACTTGTACTATAAACTCATCAGGGCAAATGCTATCTATAGGAACCTTGTGAGTTGACATATTTTTAGCAGTGTGACATCTAGAGTTGGAGAACAAATGGAGGTGAAAATTCTACCAACACTTCTGGTGTAGAAGTACAGAAAGATATCATCTCGTGCCGTCTTGCTGACTATTTTAGACTTTCGGGAATTCTATTGGTCATTCAATAAAAAGAAATCTACCTAGGCTAACAGATTTTTTCAAATTTTGTTCACATGTATTATCCTCAGGACAGTGCAACACATATTTTTAGCAAATATTCTGAAGCCTAAAGGAGGGGGTTTAAGTCACATGTTATTCGACTTGATACAGCTATTATATTTCAATGTACGGCTAGGCAGGGAGGGAGAACTGGGCGAAATAGCAGTAATAGTATAATCATGTCAGGAAATTTCTCTGGCCACAGGGCTATGATGCTAGAAATCAACTATAGGGGAAAACAAAACTGAAAAAGCAAGTGGAGGCTAAATTAGACAATACCAAACAACCAGTGAATCACTGAAAGAAGAAATTTTAAAATGCCTAAAGCCAAATTAAGACCAAAGTGAAATGACCTAGAATCTATGCATGCATGCTGTGTCACCTCAGTCATGTCTGACTGTGACCCTATGGACCAGAGCCTACCGTCCTCTGTTCATGGGGGTTCTCCAGGCAAGAACACTGGAGCAGGTTGCCATGCCCTCCTCCAGGTGTCTACAGGATATAGCAGAAGCAGTTCTAAGAGGGAAGTTTAGAGCAATAGAAGCCTGCTTCAGGAAAAAGGAGACATCTCAAATAACAGTCTAACTATTCACCTAAAGGAAACAGAAAAAGAGACGAATCCCGAAGTTAGTAGAAGGAAAGAAGTCATAAAGATCAGAGTAGAAATATATGGAAAAAGAGACTAAAAATTAAAAAAAATAATAATAATGAAACTAACACCTGGTTCTTTGAAAAAATAAGCAAAATTGACAAAATTTTGGCCAGACTCATCAAGGCCTAAATCAATAAAAACCAAAAAAGTTATTTATTTATAAAATGAGAAATTACAAATAACCCCACAGAAAGCAAAAAAGATCATAAGAGATTACTACAAACAGTTATATGCCAATAAAATAAACGACTTAGAAGAAATGGATAAATTCCTAGACATGCATAATCCTGAAAGACTGAACAAGTAAAGAACAGGAAATATGATCATTTAAATTAAATCCATATTTTTTTAAAAATTAAAGCTATGGTGGCTCAGATGGTAAAGAATGTGCCAGCAGTACAGGACACTGGGATTCAATTCCTGGGTTGGAAAGATCCCCTGGAGGAGAAAATGGCAATCCACTCCAGTATTCTTGCCTGGAGAATTCCACGGACAAAGGAGTCTACAGTTCATAGGGTCACAAAGAGTCAGGCATGACTGAGCAACTAACACATATTTTCAATTTTGAAAAAAAAAAAAGTCCAGGACCAGATTTCTTCACAGGTAAGTTCTACCAAACATTTAGTGAAGAGTTAACACTTGTCTTTCTGAAACTATTTCAAAAAATTTAGAGAGAACGGGATGGTTCTGAACTCATTCTATGAGGCCTGCATCACCCAAAATCAGGCAAAGATATCACAAAGGAAGAGAAAATTATAGGCCAATATACTGATGAACCTAGATGCAAAATTCTTCAACAAAATATTAGCAACTAAATTCAACATAAGTTGAAAGGCTCATACACCATGATCAAATATGATTTATCCCAGAGATATAAGGATAGTTCAGTATCAATAAAGCAATCAATGTGATATACCATGTTAACAAACTGAGGAATACAAATTATTTAATCATGCATCAAACCTGGACTGGTGATTCATTTCATATATGATTTTATACATGTTTCAATGCCATTCTCCCAAATCATCCCACCCTCTCCCTCTAAAAAAAATTAAAAATTAATAAATCAAACAAAATTATTTAATCATCTTAGTAGAAGCAAAGAAAGCATTTGACAAAGCTCTTCACCCATTTGTGACAAAAATTCTTTAGAAAGTAGGCAGAGAGGAAAAATATCTCAATGTAATAAAGGCTATTCATGATAATCCCACAGCTAACATCATACTTAGTGTATAATGTTACACACTGTGTATATTCAGAAAGTATTTCCTCTAAGATAAGGAAAAGAGACAAGGATGTTCACTCTTGCCACTTTTATTATTTGCTGGAAGTTCTAGCCATAGAAATCAGAGAAAAGAAATAAAAGAAATCCAAATTTGAAAGGAAGAAGTAAAACTGTCACTGAAGCTGAAAATAGAAAATATATAGAAAATCTTTGAAAAGCTACTAGAGCTCATCATTGAATTTGTAGTTTCAAAATACAAAATTAATGTACAGAAATATGTCACATTCTTCAACACACTAGCAACAAACCATCAGAAATAGAAATTAAGAGAACAATCCAATTTACAATCACATGATAAATAATAAAATACTGAGGAATAAATCTAATTAAGGAGGTAAAAGATCTGGACTTGGTAAGCTATAATAAACTGATGAAAGAAACTGAAGACTCTACAAACACGTGAAAATATATATCACATTCATGAACTGGAAGAATTAATATTATTAAAATCACAATATTATTCAAGGCAATCTACAGGTTCAATGAAATTTCTGCCAAAATACAGAATGCTATTTTTAACAGAACTAGAACAAATAGTTCTAAAATTTATATGAAAATAAATTTTATATAAAATTTATATGAAAATAAATTTTATATAAAATTTATATGAAAATAAATTTTATATAAAATTTATATGAAAATATCCTGAATAGCCAGAGCAGTCTTGAGAAAGAACAACATGGAAGTAGCACATGCCTGATTTCAAACTAAACTACAAAGCTATAGCAATCAAGCAGTATGACACAAACACAGAAACAGATACCATGATATTAGAAGATTCAAACTACTACATATAAAATAGGTGAAAACAAGGGCCTACTGTATTGCACAGGGAACTGTGTTTAATATCCTGTAATAAATCATGATGGAAAATAATATGATATAACTGAATCACTTTGCTGTACATCAGAAATTAACAGGACATCATAAATCAACTATACATCAACATTATTTTTTAATATAAATTTATTTATTTTAATTGGAGGTTAATTACTTTACAATATTGTATTGGTTTTGCCATACATCAACATGTATCCACCACAGGTATACACGTGTTCCCCATCCTGAACCCCCTCCCTCCTCCCCTCCCCATACCATCCCTCTGGGTCACAGTGCACCAGCCCCAAGCATCCAGTATCATGCATTGAACCTGGGCTGGCAACTCATTTCATATATGGTATTATACATGTTTCAATGCCATTCTCCCAACTTTAAAACAGGAAAAATGTTTTGTGTATGTGTGTGTGTGTGTGTGTGTGTGAATTAGTCACTCAGTTGTATCTGACTCTTTGTGACTGCATGAACTAACTATAGCCCACTGGGCTTCTCTGTCCATGGAATTCTCCAGGCAAGAATAATGGAGTGGGTAGCCAATTCCTTCTCCAGGGCATCTTCCCAACCTAGGAATCATACCCAGGTCTCCTGCATTGGCAGGCAGATCCTTTACCGTCTGAGTTAATATACAGTGAGAACAAATATTTTTGTAAAATATCCTAAACCATGTAAAAAGCAATCTCCCATAAATTGTAACAAAATAAAGCTTTAATGATTTTAATTACAAACCCTTGAAGAGCATGGAAATGTGAAAACTGGTTTATAAATCAGCAATTCTAGTTCACCTCCTGTGGTTGCTTCCATAATTCAGGAGAATGCCCAGTGTATTCAGGAATAAGAAATAACCAATGCATGTAATGTCATATCAAGTATATTTCTCAAGTTCCCACTGATTCCACAATTCTACAGGATGCAGAGAATGTCAAGATGACACAAATTTATTCAAATAAATTCAGTAAGGATTTCAAAACTCCAATGCCTTGGAAAGCCAAGTCAAAGGAAAAGAAAATACTATGTTGAATCTGAAGCCCAAAGTCTTATGAACTAAGAGAAATCTTCTGATATTGAGCTCCTAGTCTATGGCTACAGAACAAGAAACACAAATATTTCTGATACTTAGTAAGTTCCTCTTATTCTGTTCTTAAAATGAGAAAACAGCTTCTTCCTCAGTCTTAATATTTAGAGAGGACTATGAGAATATCAAAGGACAAATCTTTCCATCTAAGGTTTTATCCTCCCAGGAATTAATTATCTTAATTATTTTTTAAAGATTTTATCCTAGAAGCAAATACTTGGAAGAAGCCATTCGTGAATAATCCATCTTCACCCGATTGGTTCTTTCTCTTGCACTTTGAGATATTAATAGACTACATTCCTGATAGAAAATAGGAGCTCTTCATGACTTGATTCAACGGTGAAACTACATCACAGGTCCACACACTGCAATTATGCCACCTTGCTATTCACATGATATTCAGTTTTCTTAACAATCCAGGTCCATGTAAAGAGACCTCCCACGTCCTAAATTTCCAAGTGCAGAGAATTTAATTGCCCATTCAAGAATGGATGATTCGTAAACATGTTTCTCCAGAATGTCTGCTTCTAGGACAAAGTCTTTCCATTAAACAGGGATAATAAACTCCTGGGAGAAAAACAGCAGCTGCAAGACAAGGTACCTGGACTCAGTGGAAACCTCTTTAAATAGTAATAAACAGCAAGGTAGAAATGGTCGGTCTTGTAATTCATTTCTCCAAAGCAAGATTCATCATGAGTAGAGTGAACCATTTGAATACACTTCCTCCACACTCTCTGCCTCTTGTCCTGTGGAGTCAGAGACGTTTATTTCAGATAATTTCTCTTTTGTGTTGCAAGTGAACCCATTCTAAATTCGAACAAGAATAGGGTTACAAACAGATTTTCTGTGAAGACTTCTGGGACTTTATACTGCTGCTGCTGCTGCTAAGGCGCTTCAGTCGTGTCCGACTCTGTGCGACCCCATAGACGGCAGCCCACCAGGCTCCCCACCCCTGGGATTCTCCAGACAAGAACACTGGAGTGGGTTGTCATTTCCTTCTCCAATGCATGCAAGTGAAAAGTGAAAGTGAAGTCACTCAGTCATGTCCAACTCTTAGCGACCTCATGGACTGCAGCCTTCCAGGCTCCTCCGTCCATGGGATTTTCCAGTGGGAAGATTTAGATTTCTAAGAAGGCTTTCTTTATTAACAGGTTTTTTGAGATGTAATCGATTCAATGTAAAAATTTCGTTAACAACTCTTCATTTGACAGCTAGCTATATGAATAGGCTCTTACCAAGTGTGAAATTTTTCATACTGAAAGTTACTTATAATAAGAATTGGTCATTTTGAATACAAGATTGTGTCTTGAATATGTTTGGAGAGATGTTTCTCCCCAAACATCACTAAGATCACTTAACAGAGCTAAGGTACATTTAACAATAGTGCTGATGCTTATTATAGATTCTCACTATATAGTACTCATATTTTCAACACTTTTCAGATATAATATTAATAATAAAATATCTCATCTTCATTCTAATTTTCCAAAAAAATAATATGATCCACTTAACTTGAAAGTTGACAGTTTTAAGGCTTAAGGAGTTTAAGCAAACTTTAAGAGCTCACTTCTCTGATACTAACAACAATGCTTTGCCATAGACACCTCCTTTAGTAATCAAAACTATCAATGACAATTAAAGAAAATTTAAATATACTTCACATACACAAAATGGGAAATTACAAATATTAATGACATAAATCATCAGTCTTTCCATCAAGCATAAATATAAGGACCCTATCTGGGAAAAACTGCTATGGATAAAGTGGGTCTGTCTTGCTTCTTTGAGATTAAAATTGGTGATGATTCTTCTGGAGCTTATTGCATGATTAAATAGTTCTCTGTATTACTGCTCCAACTGTTAATGCTTCCTATCCCACAGTGTATAAAATCACAAAAACAATTGGAAGTTCTTTCTGTGTAGTACATCTTTCCTCTATCAATTATCATAGTGATGTATGAAGTATACATTATTATTATAATTTTATAACTCGGAAAAAAGGATATAAGATGCCAAACAAGGATATAAGTTGCCAGAAAATTTGGAAAACTCAGCAGTGGCCATAGGACTGGAAAACATCATATTTCATTCCAATTCCAACAAAAGGTAATGCCAAAGAATGTTCAAGGTACCGCACAATTGCACTCATCTCACATGCTAGCTAAGTAATGCTCAAAATTCTCCAAGCCAGGCTTCAACAGTATGTGAACTGAGAACTTCCAGATGTTCAAGTTGGATTTAGAAAAGGCAGAAGAAACAGAGAACAAATTGCCAACATCCACTGGATCATCGAAAAAAGAGTTCCAGAAAAACATCTACTTCTGCTTCTTTGACTATGCTAAAACCATTGACTTTCTGAATCACAACAAACTGGAAAATTCTTCAAGTGTTGGGAATACCAGAGCACCTTACCTGCCACTTGAGAAATCTGTATGCAGGTTCTGAAGCAACAGTTAGAACTGGACATAGAACAATGGACTGGTCTAAATTGGGAAAGGAGTAAGTCAAGGTTGTATATTGTCACTCTGCTTATTTAACTTATATGCAGAGTACATCACATCATGCAAAATGATGGACTAGATGAAGCACAAGCTGGAATCAAGATCGCCAGGAGAAATATCAATAACCTCAGATATGCAGATGACACCACCCTTATGGCAGAAAGTGAAGAGGAACTAAAAAGTCTCTTGATGAAAGTGAAAGAGGAGAGTGAAAAAGTTGGCTTAAAGGTCAACATTCAGAAAATGAAGATCATGGCATCCGGTCCCATCACTTCATGGCAAATAGATGAGGAAACAGTGGAAACAGTGGCTGACTTTATTTTTTAGGCTCCAGAATCACTGCAGATGGTGACTGCAGCCATGAAATTAAAAGATGCTTACTCCTTGGAAGAAAAGTTATGACCAACCTAGACAGCATATTGGAGAAGGCACTGGCGACCCACTCCAGTACTCTTGCCTGGAAACTCCAATGGACAGAGGAGCCTGGTAGGCTGCAGTCCATGGGGTCACTAAGAGTCGGACACGACTGAGTGACTTCACTTTAACTTTTCATTTTCATGCATTGGAGAAGGAAACAGCAACCCACTCCAGTGTTCTTGCCTGGAGAATCCCAGGGACGGAGGAGCCTGGTGGGCTGCTGTCCATGGGGTCGCACAAAGTCAGACATGACTGACGCGACTTAGCAGCAGCAGCAGCAGACAGCATATTAAAAAGCAGAGACATTGCTTGGCCAACAAAGGTCCAGTAGTCAAGGCTATAGTTTTTCAGGTAGTTCATGTAGGGATGTGAGAGTTGGACTATAAAGAAAGCTGAGCACAGAAGAACTGATGCTTTTGAACCGTGGTATTGGAGAAGACTTTTGAGAGTCCCTTGGGCTGCAAGGAGATCAAACCAGTCCACACTAAAGGAAATCAGTCCTGAATATTCAATGAAAGGACTGATGTTGAAGCCTAAACTCCCAATACTTTGGTCATCTGATACAAAGAACTGACTTGTTTGAAAAGACCCTGATGCTGGGAAATATTGAGGGCAGGAGGAGAAGGGGACATCAGAGGATGAGATGGTTGGATGGCATCACCTACTCGATGGACATGAGTTTGAGTGAACTCCGGGAGTTGGTGAAGGACAGGGAGGCCTAGCATGCTGCAGTCCATGGGGTTGCAAAGAGTTGGACACAGCTGAGTGACTGAACTGAGCTGAACTGAACTTATAACTATGATAGCTAATGGGCTCATGATAGCCACCAAGGCCAGCCCATCCTGGGGTCCCCTATGTACTTTTTCCTGGCCCATCTCTCCTTTGCTATATTTGCTAGCTACTCTTCAGTAGGTACCCCCAAATTGATTGTAGACTCACTCTATGAAAAGAAGATTATCCTATTCAATGGGTGCATGACTCAAATCTTTGGGGAACATTTCTTCGGAGGTGCTGAGATAATCCTGCTCATCATGATGGCTTTCGACCATTATGTGGCCATCTGCAAGCCCTTGCACTATACAACCATCATGAACTGGTGGTTGTGTCGGCTGCTAGTAGGAGTGTCACGAGTTGGAGGCTCTCTTCGTGGATTCACATAGATCCTTTTCATCTTCTGATTATCCTTCTGTGGCTCTAATGTCATAGATCACTTTATGTGTGACCTGAACCCTTTGCTCAATCTTGCCTTCCCTGATACCTAGACTTCAGGACTCTTTGTTGCTGCCAACAGTGGTTTAGTCTGTCTGTTAAACTTCCTTCTTTTGCTAGTCTCCTGTTTGGCCATCCTTTGGTCTCTAAGAACCTACAGCTTGAATGCAAGATGCAAAGCCCTCTCCACCTGCATCTCCCACATCACAGTGGTTGTCTTACTGTTTGCATCTCACACATTTGTGTACATGGGACCTGCAGCTACTTTACCTATTGATAAAACAGTAGCTGTATTATATACTATCATAGCTCCCATGTTAAATTCCTTAATCTATACCTTGAGAAATGCCCAGATGACAAATGCCTTTATGAAATTTATGCAGTAGGAAAGTTATTTCAGCTGACAAATGAATATACCTGGAACCCAATATTGATTCAATTGATGTAAATGTCAAAAGGACACTTTGGATGAGCTAAGCAAGTATCAACTAAGGGGTAAAAAAATAAATTAACTATTAAAAATTGTACATTGTACATTGAGGGGAGGAGAAAAGCTGTAAGAAAAGAAGAAAAAGTTAACCCAACATCACTGTATATTTAGAAAATTCTACCCAGATTGGCATTTAATTTTAGTAACATCAACCACAAATATGGGTTCATAGACTTTGCTTCTAATAAAAGGCAGAAATGGTAAATATTAATTGATTTGTATTAAGCAGCAATCTCTGTAACAATCCAGAGATAAGCATTGCTACTATCTCAAAGGAAGAAATTGACAGAAA
Organism: Nanger dama; assembly: GCA_917880005.1. Classification (NCBI taxonomy): domain Eukaryota; kingdom Metazoa; phylum Chordata; class Mammalia; order Artiodactyla; family Bovidae; genus Nanger; species Nanger dama. The sequence goes on from CAKJTW010000030.1 coordinate 188,747, forward strand.
GAGGAAGGTATCAAAACATATATATATATTAAAAATTCAGTAATCATACATACCAAGGAACCAGAATTGAAAGAGACACATGTACCCCAATACTCACTGTAGCACTGTTTCCAATAGCTAGGACATGGAAGCAGCCTAGATTTCCATCGGCAGATGAATGGATAAGGAAGTTGTGGTACATATACACAATGGAATATTACTCAGCTATAAAAAAGAACACATTTGAGTCAGTTCCAACGAGGAGGATGAAACTGGAACTTCTTATACAAAGGGAAGTACATCAGAAAGAGAAACACCAATACAGCATATTAATGCATGTATATGTGTGAGTGTGTGTGTGTGTGTGTGTGTGTGTGTGTGTGTGTTGAAATCTAGAAAGACAGTAACAACGACCCTATATGCAAGATAGCAAAAGAGACACAGATGTAAAGAACAGACTTCTGGACTATGTGCAAGAAGGCAAGGGTGGGATGATTTGAGAGAATATCATTGAAATGTGTATATTACCATATGTAAAATAGATGGCCAATGCAAGTTCGATGCATGAAGCAGGGCACCCAAAGCCGGTGCTCTGGGGCAGCCCAGAGGGCTGGGGTGGGGAGGGAGGTGGGAGGGGTTCAGCATGGGGGGACATATGTGCATCCGTGGCTGATTCATGTCGATGTATGGCAAAACCCACCACAAGGTTGTAAAGTAATCAGTCTTCAATGAAAATAATTATTTTGAAAAGTCAATCATCAGAATCTGACTGATTTCTCAGACCATAATCTTAACTGCCAAGCAATGATCATAAAAGGTATGCTAAGTGCTAGCTACTATTTATTGAACCAGGAGCTGCGCTTGACAGATTGTGCATAGTAGTTCATTAACTAAATTCAATAAATTTTTGTTCATACTCTGATCGTTTCTATATGTCACAGTTGATAGTAGCACGCTCACTATAACATGACAGAATGTAGCCATTTTAAAGCTTCCAACACTAATGGGCCATCGAACTCCTGAAGCAACACAATGAAGGCTGCGTCATATTCCTAACTCCTTGTGGACTTCTGAGTGTTTAGTATTGTTCATGTCGTCATCATAGGCTAAAAAATATCAGAGAAGGTGGTGACTCAGATAAAAAAATTTTAAATCAGACAGGTTCAATAAATTTCTATTTATTAAATATTTTCAGTCATACTCCATAAATCACTTGCCTGCCATGCAATGTATTTTCTATAAGGCAGCACAATTTCTGGCCACAGTGAGTACTGAATGAATAAATAAAAGCATAAGGTAAAATAAAATGTCAATAAACTATAGGGGAACAAGTCCTGAAGTCTAGAGAACTCTTTCCTATCTTATTGAAAATCTAAGAAAAATTCTAGTCAAAAATTTTAGGAAAATTATGTGTTTTTATTTGTTTCTTTAAACTAAGAGGATGAAGAAGAAATAAGAACTGAGATTATCAGCATTTGAGCAAACAGTTTATCTTGATGTTTTCCACATCTCAGCAAGATTTAATTATCCTATATATAAAAGCTACTTACATTTATCAGTTTACTTTTCAGTAACATTTTATTATTAAAACTGTTTTTCAGCTTTTACTCTTAACAGTGAAAAACTGGAAATAACATGAATATACATTAACAGGTAAATAGGTAAATCAATTATAGCACATTCACAGTATAGAATATTACTCCACATAAAAATGAGCCAATTACAATCAATAACATGGATCTCTTCCAAAAATGTCATACTGAATAAAAGAAGTCAAATGCAAAAGATAAGATACCGAATTATTACATTTATACAAGGTTCTAGAAAGGCAAAGCTAATCTGTAGGTGACAGAAAGTAAATCAGTGATTACTTGGTGCATCAGTGGGTGGAGAATGAACTACAAAGGTTAATAGACATGTTCTTATATTGTGTAATCGGTGGTATAATGGATGTAATCACTTGTTAAAATTTGTCAAACTATGTACTTAAAAATAGGTGCATTTTGTTGCATGTGAATTACATGTCAATAAAAACTATATAAAAAGAAAAAATTAAATAAAAATTTTTTTTTAAAATATATCATCTATACACAAAGTAATTTCAGGATATTCTCCATTCATTCTTTCTGATTCATTAATCAGTAAAAAATTTTGAACACAAAGTATCGGGAAACGTTGATAGTTGTTGGAGGTTCAATGGTGAATAAAAACAGATCAGAGCCCTGTGTTCTCAGAGCTTAGGATTTACTGAAAAACTCCCAAAAGAGAACAGAAAATTACAACACCAGCTGATTCTCTTGCCTCAAGATAGAATCAGGTCAGTAGTATAAAGTATTCTCTAGAGCTCCCATGACTACAGGCTGAAACCAGACTCTAGTTTAGACCATACCGTTTCCTTCCCTACCATAGTCACTTCACTCAGTCACTTCAATCACTTCTTATAAATCACTTCCATAAAAGTTCCATTTCAGGATATACATTTAGGAAACCTTACCCATTAATAGCATGGGAAGATAGAGTTCAAGAAATATTTGCAACTTATACACAGCAAAGAAAAACTTGACAGTAGTCTAGAAACAACTGGATTAATAAAATTTTACATCCCAGATAGGCGACAATACCTTACAGAGCTACAACTAGGGTTTCCAGAACACCAATATGCCCTCAATCAGCGTCAACTTTACAGTCTGTTTATACCCTAGCTGTGATTCATGGGTCTAGTAATCAGGTGGTGATAAATGGGAGTCGTACCACTCACTATTATCCTGAGGAACTTGCAAAAATTTTATATTCTGTTCCTGCATGCTTGGGTGGCCTAGAAGTCTTAGTTTTAAAGTAAAAGACATTTTTTTCCAGGAGACACAACTCTGATTCTTTGAACGGAAAGTTAAAACTGTTCTCTGTCCATTTTAATTCTCCCATGACTCTGAACCAACAGGTGAAAAGGCCAGTAACTGTGACAGCTGAGTAATTGAGCCTGACTACCAAGGAGAAATTAGACTACTGTTCTACAGTGGAGGTAGAAAAGAATGTGTCTGGACTGCAGAAGACCCCTTTGGCATCTCTTAATATTATGATAAACACCAAGATTAAAGTCAATGAAAATAACAATAACAATCTGGACAGGGTCACTAATAGTCCAGACTCCTGAGGAATGAATATTTAGATTGCTTATATCGCATAAAGAACCATGGCCAACTGAAGTGGTCACTGAATACAAAGGAAGTGTAGAATAAGAAGGTAGTTATAAATACCAGCTGTGATCGTGTGACCAGTTAAGGAGTGCTTGCCGTATTTCCTCCCAATTTTCTCATGAGTTTATTTAACTATATATTTATACAAATTAAGCATCTGCCTTCGTTTTCATCTCTATCGTAGTCTCTTAACATGTAACATAAGATGTATTAACTTTGTGTCATATTTGTGTGTGCTTAGTCACTCAGTCATGTCCGACTCTTTGTGCCCCCGTGGACTGAAGCCCACCAGGCTCCTCTGTCCATGGGATTCTCCAGGAAAGAATACTGGAGTGGGTTGCGATGCCCTCCTTCAGGGGATCTTCCCAACCCAGGGTTCGAACCCAGGGTTCGAATCCCGCAGGTGGATTCTTAACCATCTGAGCCACCAGTGTCTCATGTTTAAGTATCATTAATTTTACACCATAATATCTAAGTTACTGGGCATCAAGAGAAAGACTATACATCATTCGAAGGTTTCCTCTTCTAGGGAAGGTGTTAGTATATGTTCGGTTGTATGGAAGATGGTCCTATCATGTTAGAAAGAATTATAACCTTGCCATTGTACTAATTTAGAGGCTAAGAATGGTTTAAGGAGATGTGTACACATGCCAAGTGGATGAGAGGGATTCTGATGGTTAATTTTCTGTGTCAAAATGATTGGGCCATGGAGTGTCCTGATAGCTGGTCCAACAATATACTGAGTAGGTCTGTATTAGGCTATTTCTGAACCATATTAACATTTTAAGCAGTTGATTCCAATCCCAAAGAAAGGCAATGGCAAAGAATGTTCAAACTACCACATAATGGCACTCATCTCACATGCAAGCAAAATAATGCTCAAAATTCTCCAAGCCAGGCTTCAAAGGTACATGAACTATGAACTTCCAAATGTTCCCCTTGGATTTAGAGAAGTCAGAGGAACCAGAGATTAAATTGCCAACATCCGTTGGATCATCAAAAAAGCAAGAGAGTTCCAGAAAAACATCTACTTCTGCCTTATGGACTATGCCAAAGCCTTTGACTGTGTGGATCACAATGAACTGTGGAAAAATTGTGAAAGAGATGGGAATACCAGACCACCTGACCTGCCTCTTGAGAAAGCTATATGCAGGTCAAGAAGCAACAGTTAGAACTGGACATGGAACAACAGACTGGTTTCAAATAGGAAAAGGAGTACATCAAGGCTCTATACTGTCATTCTGCTTGTTTAACTTATATGCAGAGTGCATCATGAGAAATGCTGGGCTGGAAGAAGTACAAGCTGGAATCAAGATTGCCGGGAGAAATATCAATAACCTCAGATATGCAGATGACACCACCCTTATGGCAGAAAGTGAAGAAGAACTAAATGAAAGTGAAAGAGGAGAGTGCAAAGTTGGCTTAAAGTTCAATATTCAGAAAACTAAGATCATGGCAACTGGTCCCATCCTTTCATGGCAAATAGATGGGGAAACAATGGGAACGGTGAGAGACTTTATTTTGGGGGCTCCAAAATCACTGCAGATGGTGACTGCAGCCATGAAACTAAAAGATGGTTGGTCCTTGGAAGAAAAGCTATGACCAACCTAGACAGCACATTTAAAAGCAGAGACATTACTTTGCCAGCAAAGGTCTGTCTAGTCAAAGCTATGGTTTTTCCAGTAATCATGTATGGATGTGAGAGTTGGACCATAAAGAAAGCTGAGTGCCAAAAATTGATGCTTTTGAACTGTGGTGTTGAGTCTCTAGGACTGCAAGATCAAACCAGTCAATCCTAAAAGAAATCAATCCTGAATATTCATTGGAAGGACTGATGTTCAAGCTGAAACTCCAATACTTTGGCCACCTGATGTGAAGAGCTGACTCAGAGATAAAGACCCTGATGCTGGGAAAGTGTGAAGGCAGAAGAGGGTGATGGCAGAGGGTGAGATGGTTGGATGGCATCACCGACTCAATGGACATGGGTTTGGGTGCACTCCGGGAGTTGGTGATGGACAGGGAGGTCTGGCATGCTGCAGTTCATGGGTCACAAAGAGTCGAACACGACTGAGTGACTAAACTGAACTGAACTGAGTCAGTAGATTGAGTAAAGCAGGTTATCCTTCCTATCTAATGTGGGTGGATCTCATCAAGTGCCTAAATAAAACAAGACTAATAAAGATCGAATTCTCTGTTTGTCTGACCTCCTTTGAATTGAGACATTGAGATTTTTCCCTGCCTTCAGATTTGAACTGAAATGTTAGCTCTTCTTGAGTCTCACCTTGCAAGTATTCATATGAGAATTGTACAATCAGGTCTCCTGGGTCTCTAGCTTGCCAGTTGCCGGTCTTGCAATGTGTTAGATTTCATAATCACATGAGCCATTTTCTTATACTAAATCGGGGGGGGGGGGGGTGTGTGTGTGTGTGTGCATGAGTGTATTCTACTGGTTCTGTTTCTCTGAAGACCACTGACTAACACAGGACCTTAAGAACATGGCAGATTTTCTTTCTTCAAGGTATAAAAGCAAATCCAGTTATCAAGATAGCAGTTGACTAAATGTTCCCTGCATGAGAAATCTTCCAGAGCCGATTCTTCCAAGCTTTTATTTGGAGCATCTATGCTCAGAACAGAGCTGTATGTTTTGGTCTGTGGGACTCCTCATGCTCTCCATCCATCTCACTAGAGCCCTGCGTCTAGCCACAGATGGTGCTGGGGAGAAGTGCGGCCTTTGCCATTTGCTCCACCGAGAAACCCTCAGTCTTGCCTTCTCAGCTCCTTTGGTTCTCACAGCATAGATGAGTCTTTTCCAAGTGCATTAACCAGCACTGTTTATTTCCTCCAGAGAAAAGTTATTTTATGGCAATTAAATGCTTCTACCTTTTTTCTACTATCCCTGTGATCAGAGAATGAGAAGGGTTAGAATTCATGTATGTGACATGGATAATCTTGAAGCTATAGTCAGAACCTCTATTCTTTTTTCAACAGTGTTCATTGAACATCTAAAAGTACCAGACGTAATTAACCTCCAATTAAAATAAATAAATTTATATTTAAAAAATAAATTAAAAAATAAATAAATAAAAGTACCAGGCCAATTTTACTTACCACATGGGAACTCAATGTTATTGTGTCTGTGTATGTAACCGTGTGTGTGTGTAACCATGTGTGTGTGTGAGCTGATGAAATTTTTTCAATAAAGCCTTTCTCTGAAGTGATATTAAGTAGAATTATTATGATCATTTCAAAAGGAGATTACTAGTTCAACATTATTTATCATAACATAACAATGTTGGGTATAGGTTAAGAATTTGGAGAGAAAGTATTTAAATAAGAATAATCTGAGACCTAACTTGGCATTGCTCTTTATTAGCTGCTCGGTCTAGGACAGAATTCTTAACTTCTTCATGCTTCTATTTCCTAATGTATAAAATAAGTATAAAAATGATAGTAGTAGCCGTTTAGTAGATTTGCTGAAGATTAAATACCAACTGTCTGCACAAACACTAAACACACTAAGTGCTCAGTTTTAGTTAATAATATTATAACTATTACCTGTTTCCTGAGATATGAAGCAACAGCAACTCATATACTGCTAATGGGAATGTAACAACCACTTTGGAAGACAGCTTGCTAATTTATACCTTTATCATATCATCTACAATACAATATCCAGACTGTTTTTAAAAATGAAATATAAGGATTAACTTCTGAAATATTCAACACCTGTTTATGAAGGCAAAAAAAAAATATTGTTGAGAGAAATTAAATGCGCAAATCATTGAGATAAATCATGGATTAGAAACTCATTATTTTTACCATACCAATGCTAAAAATTTCATGAAATTCCAATCCAGATTTCAACAGAACTTTTGGAGAAGCTGACAAGCTTATTGTAAAATATGTATGAAGATATAGAAATGTAAAAGAATCTAGTAAAACAAATCACTTGCAAAAAATGAGTTGAAGTAATTCCTTAATGTCAAAACTTATATAAAGCTCCAGAAATCAAGATTGTGTCGCACAAGAATAAGCATGCAGACCTGTACAGTAAGAGAATGTACAGATATAGGACCAAAGATGTAAATGTTTATGAAGATATAAAAGTAATTCAATAGGGAAAACAAGGACTTTTCAACAAACTACTTTGAACATAGTTTCAACAGACTATGTTGAATCATTTGGACATCTATAAGGAATAAAATAAACCTCACCATTGCTTCACATCATACACAAAAATTAACACATAACGAATGAGGTCAATATATCAAAGGTAATGAAAATAATGAAAATTTTAATTTGACCTTGGGGTAAACTAACATTTCTTAGGTATGACAGAATAGGCTGAACCATAGGATAAATGAAAAGTTAAACTTTGTCAAAATTTTTAAATTTTGACTCATCAGATGACACCATTCTTAAAAGTGAAAATGCAAGCCACAGATTTGGAGAAAATTTTGCATATATGTCATATATATGTGACTAAGGATCTGTGTCTACAATATATAAAGAACAGTTACAACTCAGCAATAAAAAAAAAAAAACAGAGCTCCTATTTGTAGACTTTACGAACAACTTGAAAAGAAACTTCACAATATAAGATATATTAATACAAAAGGCCAATAAAAAAGTGAAAAAGGGTTCAACATCATTAATGATCCTGGAGATAATAATTATATTAATTGGTGTGTGCTGCTGCTGCTGCTAAGTCGCTTCAGTCATGTCTGACTCTGTGTGACCCCATAGACGGCAGCCCACAGGCTCCACCATCCCTGAGATTCTCCAGACAAGAATGCTGGAGTGGGTGTCATTTCCTTCTCCAATGCATGAAAGTGAAAAGTGAAAGTGAAGTTGCTCAGTCGTGTCCAACTCTTCACAACCCCATGGACTGCAGCCTATCAGGCTCCCCCATCCTCAAATAAGGGCTAAAAGGAAAGCAACACTACCAAATAATGTGGATACAGAAATACTGGTAACGTCTTATTTTCTGCGAGATGAGAGGGACAGGGAGGGCTGGCATGCTGCAGTCCAGGGGGTCGCAGAGACTCAGACACGACTTGGTGGCTGAATAACAACAAATAGTTGCTTTACAATGTTGTGCTGCTTCTACAACAAAGTGAATCAGCTATACGTATACATATATCCCCTCCTTTTGTATTTCTTCCCTATTTGGGTCATCACAGAGCACCTAGTAGAGCTCCCTCAGCTATATAGTAGGCTTTCATGCTAGTATGTGGGGCTAGTGGTAAAGAACCTGCCTATCAGTGCAGGAGATGCAAAACACAGATTTGATCCTTGGGTTGGAAAGATCCCCTGGAGTAGGAAATGGCAACCCACACCATTATTCTTGCCTGGAAAATTCCATGGACAGAGGAGACTGGCAGGCTGCAGTTTATGATGTTGCAAAGAGTTGGATATAACTGAGTGCATGCACACACATGCACATGCACACACACATGCACATGAACACACATGTGCACACACGTGTACACACATGCACATGCACACGTACACACACAAATGCACACATGCACATGTACACACACACTCCAGTAGAGTATATATCAATCCCAACCTTCCAATTCATCCCACTCCTCCTTCCCTTGTTTGGTAACTTCTTCTTATGTTTCAGATATTTCACCACATTTTTAACGCTGCCTATTGTTTCATAATGTCTGTTCCTGAATCCCAGAGGTAACTGTGATCTGAGTTTCTGATCCAGATATAGATAAATGTCCACCATTAATTTTATGCCCTGCTGATCTACCTTCCAAGCATTCGATAGTGGTTTTCCAGAAAAGTTTTAATATTGATAGGAAAAGAGAAGCTCTTTTGTGGTACAAGTCAATGGGGAAACTACATCACACTTCAATATACTGGAGATTTGCCACCTTGATATTCACATCACACTCAATTTTAACAGTCCAGATAGAGAAAGGGGATTCCCACATGCTTAGATTACAAGTGTAGGAAATAGTTTCCCCATTCAAGAATGAATGGGTAATTCTCAAACATGTCTCACCAGAAAACCTGCTCATAAGACAAAGCCTTTTCCTCAAAGGAGATAATTAATTCCTAGGAGAGAAAACAGCAGCTATGAGACAAGGTCCTTGAACCTTATGGAAACCTCTTTAAATACATGTAGCAAGGAGAAGGCAAAAATTATTTTTGTTGTCATTCACCTCTCTAGGATAAGCTTTGTCATGGATAGAGTGCCATTTGACCTCTGCACTCTGCCTCTTGCCCTGCAGAACCAGAGTCCTTTATTTAAGGTCATTCCTCCATAGCATTTCAAGAGAACCTACTCTAAAGTCAAAACCAGAAAACAGATTTTAACAGGATTTATGCGAAGAAATTTTGAAGTTTAAGGATAGATGTAAAGATTTAGTCTTATAAGATCATTTCCTTTTTAACAATTTATTGATGTATACTGGACATACCAAAAAAAAATTAAACATGTTCAACGTATACAGTTGTTCATTTGATAGTGAATTACCTGAATAAGATCTCCCTAAATATGATATCCCAGATGTTACATATATTTTATACTGAGAATTACTTTTGACAACAAGCAGTCAGTCTGGAAATAAGATTGTTTCTGAACACCCAAAAATGCCATTAAGACCATCTAAGACAACTAAGGTAAGTTTCTAAACGGTGCTACTGCTTATTAAAGATTGTTACTTACCATGTATTGTAGTCATTAGCTCTCAGCACTTTTCAGATACAGTAGTAAAGTATTTCATCCTTATCCCAATTATTTGAAGAGATCATTTATAGTTATCCTTAACCTAGCTTGATGGTTGAAAAATTTGAGACTCATAGAAATCAAGCAAATTGTAGGACCCAGCTCTCTGATACTAGGCACCAAGCTTTGGCATTAGATATCTCCTTTAATAAGGAAGACTAATCATAAATTAAAACAAAATTAGACTACATTTCACACACATGAAAGACATGCATGACTATTAAATGACATAAATCATCAGCTGTTAGTTCCAGCACAAGCAGAGAGAATCTTTCCAGGGATCAACTATTATGAATAATACGAGTTTTGGGGGATTCCTTGAGGGTAAAATTGGTAATGATTCTTCCTGAGATCACTGCATGGTTAAGTCATATCATTCCTCAAGCTGTCAGCTCTTTCTATCTCCTAGTTGTACACACAACGATCAGATTAATAGAAGTGCTGTGTGTATTCCAAACACCATAATGAGTGTGTCATATATGTCACCTCAAATAATTCTTATAACAGCCTGTGAGGTGGATATCATTCTCAGGTCACCGATAAAGAAACAGAATATAGTGTGTTAAAATAATGTGCCCAGATTAGGAAAGTGAAGATAGAAGGATCCAGGAACTGCCGGGAGCCAGCATAAGGAACTCCGCCCATGGCAAATGGCGTAGGAAGGAGGCTTCGGCATACACAAAGGCAGGATCGAGCCTCGGGAAACCCCGTTTCTGAGCATCTACCCCCAAAACTAGAGTCCACCTACTTTAGTGTTTCATGCTCTCACCTATACCTCTGACTTTACAGGGGACTGACCCCATTACCTCTCTTGGAGAAGGAGTTAACTTACAGCTCCAAGTCAATAAAAATTCCTGGGCATGACAAGAGCGTTTCAGCTTACGAGCCCCTCTGAAGGTTCTCTAGCCTGCCTGCACAGGTTCATCCGCTCACATGGGATTGTTTAGAGCCTCCCAACCGTGAGAGGCACCAGATGTTCTAGACTTACTAAAGGCAGATTCTTTTGGGAAGTTAGAAATTATTAGTGTAGTGGGTTGGTTAGGAATTATATTGGTGAAGTGTTTTTCATTTGTTGTGCCAATAATTGCTGCTCATTCCCTGCCCTGGGTGTGACAAGGGTGTCTCAGGTCAAACCTCTCTGCTGACAGACTAGCTTGTGTGACAACCTCTCAACCATCAACAGCACAGAGAGTTTGGAGTATTTTGAAAGTCTTAATTAGCATAGGGCTTTTCTCATTGTTGAGTCAATGATTGCTGCCAAGCCTCCATATCCTTAGGCACCTGGGAATATATTAACGTATTTGGAATATAGAAAAGGAAATATAGTAGTTCTTGATGTTAGCAATACTAGACTTTTGAGTTAATGAATTTTCTCTTTTGTTATACATCACTATACTTTGTTATAAATCACTGTGCCTTTGCTATGTATAAATGTAACTTTATCACTATCTTAAGACTAAATAGATCTTAAGGGGAACATTGGTGAAAGGTTTTCATTTGTTGGGCTGATGTTTGCTGCTAAATCTCCATATTCTCTACCCTTATAATGAATATAACTAGCATATAGGAGAAATAAGTATTAACTTTTAAGATTAATCATGTTAACCTTAGGTTAAATAAATCCCTTTTTACTTGTAACCCACTACACCCTCACCCTGTAGGAATGCAACTTTATCTGCTACCTTCAGAGGGTGGCGCCTGGTTTAAGAAAAAACACCCTTGGAAAAAAATAAGTTTTTTGGTTATCAGAAAGAAAGGGTCATAAAATGTCAGCAGGCCTTATGGCCAGAAGATGATGTAAAAACCCTAAGACCCTTTTTTTTTACATTTATGTGAAGCACCTGATTTTGATAAAGGTCAGGACTGCTGACCCCCTGCGTGACTTTAAAATTTCCATTTGTCTCTATGTGTAACAAAAGGTATATAAGCAAACCTAAACAATAAAGAAATCAGATCAGTTTCTGGAAAGACTGATTTCCCCATGTCATTTCTTTCTTGCTCCCCGTTTTTCTGGCTGAATTCCCATCTGGAATGTGGATACTCACCAAGCCTGCTAATTTTGCCTGGGCTTCTAAAATTGGACTGGGGAGGCCTCAGTGCCTCCTCTCCAGGAGAACAGAAAGACGCCTGTGGCCTATGTAGGTTGTGATTGGTATTCCACGTAAACCAAGTTATTCAGCCTCTTTTTCTCCACTAATTTTCCTACTATGCTATTTCTTTCTAATATCCCTCTATATCTGTAATTAAATAAGTTTTTTCCTAGGATGCTGACTCCGTCCCCCCCTTCAAATTACCCTGGATCCACCGGGGCTGGACCCCGGCAAGAACTAATCTGATTTTTCTAATTCTCAAACAAAAAGACTTAATGACTGGAATAATCCCTATAGATATTTTTCAGAAGAGTCTGTGAGCCCATATTTTGTAAGGAGATAAAGGAGGAAATATTTGGGGCTAAGAGAGAGGCCAAGATAAAAGGGCTATTCAATAAAAAGCAGTACCACATTTTTCTTAACATTTGGGAGTTCCAGTATGTTATTATGTGTCTGTCTGTGTGTGTCTGTGTCTGTGTGTGTGTGTGTGTGTGTGTGTGTGTGTGTCTGTGTGTGTGTGTCTGTGTGTGTCTGTGTGTGTGAACTGATTAAACTGCTTCATATAAATTATAATTATTACAATCATCTCAGAAAAAAGACTACTAGTTCAACATTATTTATTATAACATAGTGAAACAGAGCATAGGTTAACAATTTGGAGAGAAAAAAAAATTAATAAGTATAATCTGATCTAACCTTGGTCCCCCCTTTATTAACACTTGGTCCTAAGCAGAATCCTTAACTTTTTATGCTTTTATTTCCTAATGTATAAAAATAGGTATAGAATGATAGCAGTAACCATCTTTAAGTTTGCACTAAGGGTTAAAATATCAACCATTTGGAAAATCATTTAGCACACACCAAGTACCCAGTAGGTTTTAGTTAATATTATTCTTGTTATTACAACTACTCACACTAGTCTCTGAGACTGCATCCTCAGCTGCAGAGTGGATGATATTTTACCAGCCACACAGGTTGCTATCATATGAAAAAGGATATGTACAAAACAATTGCTACTATATTGGGCATGCAGCAATCATTAGCTGTTGCAAAGTTACTGGACTCAGGAAGCACACATTATGACTACTTCTAAGCACATCTTGTATCCATTCCTTAAATTCCCATCACCAGTGTTCGTTCTGTTGCTCCTTATGCAATCATTATCAGCAGTCTATTAATACAACTTGGGTTCTTGTGTCTGCCTTCCACCCCCTTACTTAACTCCAGGCAATTTCATCCAAGACAAAGATCTTTACTAGAATAACATCTAAGATTCTCCTTCATATTCCTGTTCACCAATTCACCCATAGTCTCAGTTTTCATGATTCCTCATTTCCAAAGACTAAAGTGAAAATCTTATAGCTTTTCACTTATAGACTTTACACCAAACTTCTACCTCCTTTTCAGGATTTATTGCTACTACGTATGTGATGTACTGCGTCAAACTCTTAGTCATCTGGAATGAGAAAGTGTACACAGCAGGTCTCCCACCTGTATGTTTACAGAAGTTATTCATTTCTATAATCTCAACAAAGAATTCACCTGGGAGGCAATGAGATTATTCATGAAGATCTCACAATCTTTTCAATATAAGCACACACACACAGATCAAAAGAATTCAACACTTGATAGAATTTTCTAAAATTATTATATATTAGGATGAGAAGTTTAATAAACCCAAGGGTGCATTAACAAAATATGTTTTCTTTTCAGGTAATGCAATTACCCATCACAAGAAACACATGGAGATCAGGAACAATGTGACAGAGTTTGTCCTACTGGGGCTCACACAGAATCCAAAGATGCAGAACATCATATTTGCTGGGTTTTTGGTCATCTATATCATCACTGTGGTAGGAAATTTGCTCATTGTGGTCACTGTTACTAACAGTTCTTTACTGGAATCCCCCATGTACTTTTTCCTAGCTTATCTCTCCTTTATTGATGCCTGCTATTCCTCTGTCAATACTCCCAAATTGATCGTAGATTCACTCCATGAAAGTAAAACTATCCTATTCAATGGATGCATGACCCAAATCTTTGGGGAACATTTCTTTGGAGGAGCTGAGGGCATCCTGCTCACTGTGATGGCCTATGACCGCTATATGGCCATCTGCAAGCCCTTGCACTATACAAGCATCATGAATCGGCGAGTGTGTGGGCTGCTAGTGGGAGTGTCATGGGTGGGAGGCTTTCTTCACGCATCCATACAGATCCTCTTCATCTTCCACTTACCCTTTTGTGGCCCTAACGTCATAGATCACTTTATGTGTGACCTGAACCCTTTGCTCAGTCTTGCCTGCACTGATACCCACACTCTAGGGCTCTTTGTCGCTGCCAATAGTGGGTTCATCTGCCTATTAAACTTCCTCCTTTTGATGGTCTTCTATGTGGTCATCTTGCGTTCCCTAAGGACCCATAGCTTAGAGGCCAGGCGCAAGGCTCTCTCCACCTGTGTCTCCCACATCACAGTGGTTGTCTTATTCTTTGTGCCTTGTGTATTTGTATACATGCGACCTGCAGCTACTTTATCAATTGATAAAGCAGTTGCTTTATTCTACACTATCATCACTCCCATGCTAAATCCCTTAATCTATACCTTGAGAAACGCCCAGATGAAAAATGCCATTAGGAAATTGTGTAGTAGGAAAGGTATTTTAGGTGATAAATAAATGTGCTTGGAACACAAGATTGATTCAATAGGGGCAATGGTCAAAAGAACATCATGGGTGATCTCAGTAAATACTTGTGGGATAAAGAAAAATTAACTGCTACAAATCACAGGTTCTGCATTGAGTAGATCAGAAATGAGTGCAAGAAAAGAGAGAAAAATGACCCATAACTTCTCTTTCTGTATGCATGAAATTCTACAAGATTTGGGTTTAGTCTTACTAGCTTCAATCAGTTACATGAATTCACAGGTTTTTCTTCTAATAACAAAATAAAGAAATAATGGAATTTATTGCCATCTAGTAATATTCTCTGTAATTCCTCACAACCTCAGATATGTGGATGATACCACTCTAGTGACAGAAAGTGAAGAGAAGCTAAATAGCCTCTTGATGAGGAAGAGAGTGAAAGAGCCAGCCTAAAACTAAATATTAAAAAAACTAAGATGATGACATCCAGCCCCATTATTGCATGGCAAATAGAAGGGGGAAAGGTGGAAGTAGTAACAGATTTCCTCTTTGTGGGCTCCAAAATCACTGCAGACGGTGACTGCAGCCATGAAATCATGCTTCTCGGCAGGAAAGCAATGGCAAATGTTGCCACTGTGCTGAAAAGCAGAGGCATTACTTTGCCAACAAAGGTCCAGATAGCCAAGGCTATGGTCTTCCCAGTGGTCACGTACTGTTGTGAGAGCTGGACCGTAAAGAAGGCAGAATGCCAAAGAATTAATGCCTTCAAACTGTGGTGCTGGAGAAAACTCCAGACTCCTCAAAGTCCCCTGGACAGCAGGGAGTGCAAACTGGTCAATCTTAAGGGAAATCAACCCTGAATATTCACTGGAAGGACTAATGCTGAAGCTGAAGTTCCAGACAACTCATTGGAAAAGTCCTGATGCTGGGAAAGATTGAAGGCAGAAGGAGAAAAGGGCATCAGAGGAAGAGATGGCTAGATGGTACCACTGATGCAGTGAACATGAACTTGGGCAAACTCCAGGAGATGATGAGGGACAGGGAGGCCTGGCACGCTGCCATCCATGGCATTGCAAAGAGCTGGACACAACTGGGCAACTGAACAATAACAAATAATCTCTATAATAAGCCAAGGAGATATGCATAAAGATATGTGTGCATACACGCATGCCCAATAGTGCCTGATTCTTTGTGACCCCATGGACTGCAGGCTCCCCTCTGTCCATGTGATTCCCAGACAAGAACAGTGGAGTGGGTTGCCATTCCTACTCCAGGGGAATCATCCCAACCCAGGGATTGAAACTGCGTCTCTTGAATCTCCTGCATTGGCAGGCGGATTCTTTACCACTGGCACCATCTGGGAAGCAGAAAAAGGAAAGTATCAAAAAGTGTCATAAAGAGGAAAGCATCAAAGTAGATGTATTGGAAAACCAGTAATCAAAACTGACTAATTTCCCCAGTCATGCCCTGAACTTCAATGAACTTTCAGGCAATGATGAAAGAATGTTTAGATGATTGTACTACTAACCATTCACTGAGCCAGGGCCTGTGCTTAACAGTGTATATGTTGGATTATTATCACTAAAAGCCCAATAATTTTTCTTTAATAACTGTGCTTGTTTTTATATATCACAATTGATAGTCACATGGTACCTGCAATATTATAGTATGTAACTATTTAATGCTATAAACACACTGGCCCTGAGGGGTGCCCCTGAGAGGTAGATAATGAATATTGCACCATTTCCAAATTTCCTTGTAGCCTTCAGCACCATTTAGTATTGCTCATATAACCCATGCTCTGCTGGTAACACATCAGAAAGAGTAATGAAATTTTTCTACTTTTGACATATACAGTCACACTTTGTAAAGTACTGTAAAGTACTTGCCTACCATACAGCAATAGCTTCTACAAGATAGCACAATATCATATGCATGATAAATATTGCATGTGTGGATGAATATATAAGGAAAAATAATTAAATTCACTAAAATGAAGTCCAAAAAGTAGTACTAGAGGCTAGGGAATTCATTTCTACTTTAAGTTGTTTCAACTTCAAGGAAAAGTCTGGCTTGACCTCAGAGGGAACTACAATTTGCTTTTATTCCTGTTTAAACTGAAGATGAGAAAGAAATTTAAATTACACTTCTCAGCATATGAGCAAATAGTTTACCTTAATATTCTCCCTGCTCTCAGCAAGATTTTTTATGTTATTAATATAAGCTCTTTAAGCTATATTCTTCAGTTAACCTATTTACTTTTCAGTAGCATTTCATTATTAAAAGCTGTTTTTAAAAATGTCTGTCTACATACAAAGCAATTTCAAGATAAATGCACTCCTTTTATTCTTTTTTGTCTTAATTCATTAACTAACATACATTTTGAGCACACAGTATGTATCAGACATTGATAGTTGCTGGGGTTGAAAGGGAAAAAAAAAGAGAGAGAGAGAAGAGAGAGACCTGGATTCTGCCTTCAAAAACTTAAGATCCATTGAAAAACTCCCAAGAGGGAGTAAAAAATTACAACAAGGTGTTATAAATGATAAACTAATGGAAAAGGACAAGGTACCATGAAATGTGTGAGGAATAGAAATTTGTACAGCCACTATGAAAATCAGTGTGGAGGTCCCTTAAAAACTAATATGATTCAGTGATCCAACTCCTAGGGATATATCCAGAGAAAACCACAATTTGAAGGGATGCATGCACCCCAGTGTTCATTACAGCACTATTTACAACAGCTAGGACATAGAGGCAAGCTAAACATCCATCAGCAGAGGAATGGATAAAGAAAGTGTGGTACATACATCCAATGGACTATTACAAAAATGAAATAGTGCTACTCACAGAGATGTGGATGGACCTAGAGATGCTCATACAGAGTGAAGTCAGTCAGAAAGAGTAAAGCAAACACCGAATAATATCACTCACATGTGTAATCTAAAAAATGGTACAGGTGAACTTACTGTTCATCTGAACAGAGAAGAAACGCATGGTCACCAAGTGGGGAAGGCTGAGTGGAAAGAATTGGGAGACTGGGGCTGACATATACACTCTACTGTGGATAAAACAAATAAATAAGGAGAACCCACTGTATAGCACAGAGAACTCTAGTCAATGGTGACCTAAATGGAAAGGAAGTCCAGAAAGCAGGGGAGCTTCCCTAGTGGCTCAGAGGTTAAAGCGTTTGCCTGCAATGCGGGAGACCAGGGTTTGATCCCTGGGGAGACCAGGGTTCGATCCCTGGGGCGGGAAGATTCCCCTGGAGAAGGAAATGGCAACCCACTCCAGTGTTCTTGCCTGGAGAATCCCATGGACGGAGGACGGTGGGCTCCATGGGGTCACAAAGAGGCGGACACGACTGAGCGACTTCCCATCCACATACGTGTATGTGTGACTGATTCACTTTGCTGTAGAGCAAGAAACTAACGCAATATTGTAAAGCAACTATACTCTGATTAAAATTCATTTTAAAAAAGAACTATGAGGATCTGTAGAAACGTGTGTGCCATTTAATTTTTATTTTTTAATATAAATTTATTTATTTTAATTGGAGGCTAATTACTTTACAATATTGTATTGGTTTTGCCATACATCAACATGAATCCGCCACGGGTGTACACGTGCTCCCCATCCTGAACCCCCCTCCCACCTCCCTTAAGTGTTATACAGGTTTCCTCACATATGAAAAAACTTTTTAAATAAATAAATAAATAAATTTTAAAAGATAAAAAAATCAGAAGCCAAATTATATGATGTAATTATTATATAATATGTTGCTGATACCTTAACATAAAGATACCAATGTTTTCAATTATTGTTTTCATAAATGAAAACTGTTCATAAAAATTACAAATGTGAGTGTAGTTTGGCATGCCCGCAACTGTTGACAGCAGTGATTAGCAACAAAACAAAGCACAAAAACATATGGGAATGAGTTTGTGGTGGCAGCAGAGTGGTCTGAGGAACATGGGTACATGGACGCAAAGGAAGAGTGAAATAGAGCTGAATAAAGAACAGAATGTTAACTGTTTTAAGGATAATTAAAATTGTCTTGTGATATAAGTACCAGAACTTCAAGAGAAAAACGTTAAAGTAACGTAAGCAATGAAGTACAGTTTGAGTAGAGATCACTGTCACAGCTGACGAACCAATGATCGTCTCCAGGACCATCATGTTCAATGGGAAACTATGTGAAGTTTTTTTGTTTTTTGGTTTTTTTTTTTAATAAATATCACCAGTTTCATTACCTCATTTCTGTCCAAACTGCCTGGAAAAGACACCCTAGAGTTGCATGTAATGAGTAAACAGTGCGTGGACAGAGTCGTGTCTCAGTATGTGCCCCAGCCCTACCACTAACTTCAAGTTGGGTCAAGCATGGCATCCCTTCACCCATGGGCAAAATCCACACTTTCTCCACAGAGTGAAGCCCTGGCCTGGGAAGGAAGGCAACATCCTAAATGAACTCCTTCCTTGGACGCTCATTTCTCAGTCAAGGGCTTTCTTTAGAAAGCTCATTACCCCTTTAATAGTTAGTTCCCTGACACAGTTACTGATTGCACGTGGACTTTTCCAGTTCAGATCACTCTGTTATGCTCTCTGACTGGACCCTACCTAATACAATATGGAAAATACATAATGCAATGCTAGTCTTATAAGCATGTCAGAAATAGGGTTTCTTTTACTGTACAAACAAGATTTAATGAACAAGAAAATTCCACACACAAAAAAATCTATATTGAGGCCAGAGTCCAAAGTAAAGGAATATCATTAGGCACTTTTTTTAATAATCAGTAGTAACCAACACATCTCCACGTTACATAATAAGACTGATTCAAAACTCTAGATTTGTACTTTTTAGCTTTTGAAGATATTTCCAGATTTCCTGTTAATAGATAAGTGTTTATTGATTAAGAAGCATTAAGTTGTAATAAGGAGAGTGAGAGATGGGAGACAGTAAGTCTGGATTCCAACCGAAGCTTTAGTTTTTGTGCTTAAGTGGCTATCAGCAAGTATTATTCATTCCATTGTTAGATTCGATATATTCATCAGGAGGCTTGGACTAGAGTACCTCTGTTACTTCTATCTGTAATGTTTAATGATTCTGTTTAACTATTATCTGAACTCACTTTTTTGTTCCAGAGTTTCTTCATAGCACGTTTTACCTCAGCATTTCTGAGGGTGTAGATTAAAGGATTTAACATAGGGGCCACCACAGTGTAAAAGACAGCAACAGCTTTATCAATGGGCAGCGTGGTGACCGGGCGAAGATACACAAAGATACAGGGCACAAAGAATAAGACAACTACAGTGATGTGAGAGACACACGTAGAAAGGGCTTTGCGTCTCCCCTCCAGGCTATGGTTCTTTAGGGAGCGCAAGATGACCATGTAGGAGACCAACAGGAGGAGGAAGTTTAACAGGCAGATGAACCCACTGTTGGCAGCAACAAAGAGACCAAGGAGGTGGGTGTCCACACAGACAAGTTTCAACAAAGGGTACAAGTCACACATGAAGTGGTCTATGACATTGGGGCCACAGAAGGGCAGCCGGACTGTGAAGAGGATCTGAACGGTTGCGTGGAGAAATCCTCCAGCCCAGGCCACCCCCAGCAGGAGCAGGCACAGCCTGTGGCTCATGGTGGCCGTGTAGTGCAGAGGCTTGCAGATGGCCATGTAGCGGTCATAGGCCATCTCTGTGAGCAGGATGATCTCAGCAGCACCAAAAATGTGTTCTGCGTAGACTTGAGCCATACACCCATGAAAGGAGATTGTCCTGATCTCCTGAAGGGAGTCCACAATCAACTTAGGAGCTGAAGAAGAAGAGTAAATGGTGTCTATCAAGGAAAGATGGGTCAGGAAGAAGTACATGGGGAGTTCAGAGCCTGGCTGGTGGTAATGGTAACCACAATGAGCAAGTTGCCTGAGAGGGTTACCATGTATAAGACCAAAAACACCACAAACACTACTTTTTGCATTTGGGGGTTCTGTGTAAGACCTGCTAGAATGAATACAGTCACATTCCTTTCGTTCTCCATCTATGTGGTTTGGGTAATAAAAATTCTGGGAAAGAATGTTTTGCCTTTAAAAGAAAAGAAAAAGAACCATAAAAAGTGAAATACACTGAAACTCTGCCTTTTAACAGTACTCTGATAATGTCACAGATGAGTCTTGCTTTTCCCCAAAACTCTGTAGGAATAGTATCTTAAAAGTTATTTTAGTTGACCTAGTCTTTTTTATTCTGATCTCAAACTATTTTTAGAAGACATATAGTAACCAGAAGAAAGAAATTCAGTTTCCTTGGCCACAGTGCCTGAAATACTTTAATGGAACATCAATTTATTGGAATAATTTGGACAATAGAAGTAACAATTTTGGATGCTAATCTAAAAGTTTATGCACAAAATAACATGAATTTAAAAATTACAAAATAGTCTATTTTACAAATTATGTAAAAATAGGGGAAAATTTAGTGAATATACTTATTGAATTAGCATTTAAAGAGTACAGATTTTATATACATCTTTTAAAATAAAGTTCAAATACAAAAATTTCACTTATAAAATTTTATATACTTTTCTAATCTATGTTAAAACATATGTATAGAAGATTGGTAAGAAAAATAATTCAGTACATTGAGGACATTTGCTCCTGAATGTGAGATTATGGTTGATATTTTATTTCCCATGTTCTTCAGTATTTTCCACATTTCTGTAACTTACATAACTAATTATATGATTAGAAATTAAATATAATCTTCATGTTTTGTCTTAGAGTTCTAAAGCCGAAACTATGTGGTTTTAAATTGATTGGAGTATGCACGAGAAAACAGACATAGGGAATTGTATTTTGACACATCATGGGACCCCGAGAAATATCTGAATATAATAAACTGCTCAAATGTACTCAAAATTGTTATCAATTCACCAGCTGGACATAGAGTAGGGGCAGAGCTGGGTGTCATGCTTTGAGAAAATTACTGTGAGGGGTAAGGCTGCCCTGACTGCCCCATGGGTCTCATAATTACCCTAAATCCCATCTTTACTCTACCAAGCAAAGATTATTGACCTCTGCATTTAACTTATACCATTTATACTTATAGCCGATAAGTCCTCTGAATAATCAAACCCATCAGTTTGCTACAAAGTCTATTTCAACTTACTTGATGAGGAATACACATATTATTTAATTAAACTTAAGGTAGCATATAAAACTAAGTTTTACAGGACATTAATAATGACATTATTAATGTTCACCTTTTCCTGTATCTCAGACTCCATTATTCTCTTTATATACTCTTAAAGCAAAAAAAAAAAAAAAAAAAGGCAGTGAAGAGTACAGTGAGTTCTCCCAGCTACACATGGTCAAGTTGAATAGTGAGGTATGTGGAAAGGAACCTCTTACAGATTGCCCCATCAACTGTTCACTGAGACGCTAGCTTTAGAGTTTCAGGCCCCAGGATAGTGGTCTCCCTTCTGGATAGGTCAGTGCATCAGAGAATCCTTCCAGGGGAAAAAAATACCTGAGGACCACGTTGAATGTGCTTCTAATTAGTTCTTCCCTAGAGAAGATGGCCCTTGGGGGAACCAAGAACCTAATAATTAAAAACCTGTTTTCATAATTTCCTGAAGGCCTGTACCAAAGGTTAGATTTCATGACCAAAATCACATAGAAAACCTCAAATATGACTCATTCATTTTTTTTATTTCACTTATTGTTTCAGCTTCTTGCAAACCTTGAAGTAATCAGGACAGAAGTTAAAATAGTTCTGTCTTATCAAAATGTCTTTGATATCCTCTATTAACAGATAGACTCAAACACATGATCATTTTTTTCCTCTGTGCTAGACTTAGCTGTGCCTATTAACATTCAAATCCTCTACAATACATATTTTTGGAGAAATGAGAAATAAAGTGTTAATCTCACGGAGTAATTCTTTTCTCTCATAAGGGCATTCATACTGCAGTTGATAAGCAAGAACTTAAACAGAAAAACTTCCTTCCAAGCAGAGAAACCTTTATCACTTGTTTAAATTCCATATACTCACACATTGTGAAATATAAACTTTTACTATAAATCTGCTGTTTTCTCATTCCTAATAGAATGCAGAGATTAATTTTCACCATGATTCTTATGATAATCAATTAATTAAATGTTGTTGGGTTTTGCTGTGTTCACACTATACTAACAGTTTTACATTCACTATTCCATTTACAAGACCTTCACAACAATCCTATGAGGTTGGTAAACTATTATCTACTTTGAAGATAAGGAAATGTGGTTAGAAGGTAAACAACTTGCCTGAGTCATGATACCAAAATAAAATAGAGCAGTCTGTATTAAAAAATCAGGATGTCTACCTCTAGCTCTTTGGAATTTAGCTCTCCAGTATAGGTCTACTTTACTTCTTAGAATCAGCCATGTCAGAGTTTGGACAAAGCCACCACCTATGACCACGTGTAATCCATGGCAGTTATTTGGCTAAACTGTGTGATGTACAGTCAGATGTTAATGAGTTCAGGATCTATTTAACAAGTTCAGCATTTTTGTGCCCTAAAATTCTTCCAGTACCAAGGGATAGTTAGAGAGTTTAGGGTAGATGTGTACACACTGCTGGATTTTTTTTTTTAACTTTACAATGTTGTATTGGTTTTGCCATACATCAACATGAATCTGCCACGGGGATACACGTGTACACACTGCTGTGTTTAAAATGGATCAACACATGGAACTGTACAGCACAGGGAACTCTGCTCTGTGTTGCCTGGCACCCGGGAGGGGAGGAGAGTCGGGGAGAAGGGGCACACGTATACATGTGGCTGAGTCACCCGAAGCTGTCACAACAGTGTTAACTGGCTATACCCCAATACAAATAAAAGTTTAAAAGAAAATCCTTCCAGCACCTTGCATTTTATCAGCTCATATGCTCTTTAAAGATAAGGAAGCTGCAGCCCAGAAAGGAAACATGGCTGATTAGTGGTAAATAAGAATCCAAGTCTTTTAATGCCCAACACAGTGATTTTTTATCCCACCACACCTTACCTCCCATAAGATGACTTAAGTCCAGTGTATACAAGGGGGAAAGGTAAATCACCTTAGGCTGACCATGAAAATTAACTTTCATCTCTTATCTTCAGCAATATGTGTCTTGACTCTCTAGGAGAAAGGTCTAAGTCTTAGGTCAGGGATGTAAAAGTTCAGTTATATTACAGGGACCACATCCACTTCAGTAGAAAAAGATCTTGCCTGGTTAGAAGATCCAAGAAAGTTTGAAAATAATCAGAATAAAAAGTGTCTCAGAACTTGGAGTTTAATGTGTATTCCCAACCACAGCAAAGGGTACATTTTCCCTTGTAAATGCTATAAATTTATACATTCTCAATTTGGAATTCAATATGAGCTGACAAATTACTTCAAAAAACATAACCTAGATGCTAACTGTCCCCTCAGTCCCACGCAGACTTAAAAATTGTCTTCAGAATCCACAGATTGTAATCCTATTCTGGATAAATTATAAATAAATCCATATACAGGAAGGAGAACAAATATTTCTGCTAAAGACCCCAGGGTATCTAAAAGTAATCCCCCATAAAATATCAGAGAATAAATCTTTAATGATTTTCACTGTAAAAATCCCTTGAAAAAAAGCAACACTGTAAAAACTCAATTTAAAAAAACAACAATTATAGTTCACTTACTGTAGTTTCCCCTGTAGTTAAGAAGAATGCCCAAGGTATTTAGAAATATGAAATAACCATTACTTGTAATGTCAAATCATGCATATTTCTCAAGTCCCCACTGCCTGGACAATTCTACAAGAAGTGTTTCTGTCAAGATGATACAAATTTATTTAAATGGATTCAGCATGCTCCAATACCTTGGAAAATCAAGTCAAAAGACAAGAAAATGCTATGTTTAATTTGAAACCCAAAGTCTTAGGTATTACGAGGAATCTTCTGATCTTTAGAACCTAGTCTATGGACATAGAAGAAAAGACACAAATGTTTCTGTTACATAATAAGCCCTTCTTAGGCTTCTCTTAAAATGAGGAAATATCTTCTCCATGAATCTTAGTGCTTAGAGAGGATACTGAGAACATCAAAGAACCAACCTTTCTATCTAAGGCATTATCCTCCCAGGAATTAATTATCTCTGTTTTTTTAAGATTTTGCCTAGAAGCAGATATTTGGGAGAATTCACCCATGAATAACACATTTTCACCTGATTGGTTCTTTCCCTGTACTTTAACAGCCTGCATTCTTGGTCTAGAAGACTATGTGATAAAGTACTCTTCATGCAAGCCCTTGGGTATCAAGAGCTGAGGCATGAAGGACTCTAAATGATGCAACCATGGGGTGTCATCCAGGTGGAATATCCCTAAGAAATTCACTCACTGACTGAGGTCACCAGAGGAGGCTGAGATGCACGTAGGCTCATGACTATTGCATCTTGGGTAACTGACTGCTTAATCATTATAAACTGTCTCTTGGGCTATAGCAACAATTTATGGCCTAAAGTTTATTTTGTCCTATAATTGCATTGCCTGTTCTTTCACCTCTCTTTTTTGTTACTATTTCCATATATATTTCTTGCCACTTTCACTTTCCATTTATCTGTGTCTTTGAATTATGAAGCTTGTAGATAAAATATATATGAATCATGATTTTGTCCATTCTGCCAATCTCTGCCTATTAGTTGGAGTGCTAAGCCACTTCTATTTTATATAATTACTGGTAAGATAGGATTTACATCTTACATCCACTCCTGCTAGTCCTTTCCACTTTCCATGCCTTCATCCTTTCCCCTGTTCCAGGTCTATAAAATTCTGGGAAACTTTTCTTCAGGGCTCCCTCAACAATGAGACGACTCCCATATCTGTGCTAACCCACCTGACTCTTGACTACACAGTGTTTCGTGGGGGATAATGGAACAGGGGGAAGTTGATACTTACTCTAGTTTTAACCTGTCACTTATACCATGTCAGCAAATGATTAAGGCTGCTGCTTTCATTTGTGGCTTATTAATTTATTCACTCCTCTGTCACTGGCAACACAGTTCTCTATTCTGCTCAGCTGAGCCCTTGAGTCTATATATAGAATTATGATATCTGTGAATACTGATGGTCTTATATTTTGTTTTCCCATCTTTATACCTTTCATTTTATTTTCCTGTTGTATTGTATTGGACGGGCTTCCCAGATGGTGCTAGTGGTAAAGAATCCACCTTCCAATGCAGGAGACCTAAGAGATGCAGGTCTAATCTCTGGGTCAAGAAGATCTCCTGGAGGAGAGCATGGCAAGCCACTCCAGTATTCCTGCCTGGAGAACCCCATGGAAAGAGGAGCCTGGTGGGCTATAGTCCATAGGGTTGCAAAGAGTAGGATATGACTGAAGTGACTTAGCACATTATATTGGATAAGACTGCCAATACTATATTAAATATAGTATTTAATATATCCAATGCTATATTAAATTTCTGAGACTTTTCAGAAAACCATGCCCCAGAAATCCACAGATTCTATCCTCTGACTCCTGGTCAAGCCTTTACATTAAAATCACTCATAATTATTCATCTGCTGCATATAACATTTATAGAACAGCAAAAACAGACGGACACCTGCCAAACTGCTAATACATAACTGTTTTATCTCCTGCCACAACTAAAACCTAAACTTTATGAAAGGTATCAATATATTGATTATATAACAATTCATAGATTGTTAACTAACTCTAGTTCCCCCTCTAACAAATCAGCTTTCATCAGATGAATATCATGGGGAGATTTTAATTCAGTGTCCTGACATGTTTGATCATCAATACCAGTATTGTCACAGATTTCACTGAAATCAAATTAATCCTACCAGTTATACCTCTATTAACTCAAAAGAACAGGCACATTATGATTTATTTATTTGCTCCTTTTTCTTTCTATTTTTATTTATCTATCTTTATTTGGGGGAGGTCCAAAATCACTGCAGATGGTGACTGCAGCCATGAAATTAAAAGATGCTTACTCCTTGGAAGAAAAGTTATGACCAACCTAGATAGTATATTCAAAAGCAGAGACATTACTTTGCCGACTAAGGTCCGTCTAGTCAAGGCTATGGTTTTTCCAGTGGTCATGTATAGATATGAGAGTTGGACTGTGAAGAAAGCTGAGCGCCGAAGAATTGCTGCTTTTGAACTGTGGTGTTGGAGAAGACTCTTGAGAGTCCCTTGGACTGCAAGGAGATCCAGCCAGTCCATTCTGAAGGAGATGAGCCCTGAGATTTCTTTGGAAGGAATGATGCTAAAGCTGAAGCTCAGTACTTTGGCCACCTCATGCGAAGAGTTGACTCCTTGGAAAAGACTCTGATGCTGGGAGGGATTGGGGGCAGGAGGAGAAGGGGACGACCGAGGATGAGATGGCTGGATGGCATCACTGACTCAATGGATGTGAGTCTGAGTGAACTCCGGGAGTTGATGGTGATGGACAGGGAGGCCTGGCATGCTGCGATTCATTGGGTCGCAAAGAGTTGGACACGACTGAGCGACTGAACTGAAACTATATCTTTCTATTGAATTAATTTTCACTCAGATCTCCCCATTTGATATAATCCAGGGTTCCCCTTATCTCCTAGTTATCTAAGGCCCATTTTGCAGACTCTATTACGAATCCATTGGATACTTAATAAAAATCAATACAGTCCATCTGATGCCACTACCACTATAATCCACTTCTCATTCCACAAGGAACACCATTCTTAATTCTATTCGTTGTGTAGATTTACATTTTCCTCTTCAGTGAATTGGTTTCTCTGCTGCTACTTACCAGGCTGAGAGACGGCTTTTCACTCTTGAGCCACCATTTATAAATAATACTGATTTTAGGCACCCTCCAATAACTGATCATAGGGAGAGACTCCTCCAGCCATGAGGTTTCGATATTCTCCAGGAGGCTCTAATGTAGGGCTCGAGAGCAAGCCAGCCATTGTTCACACATGCAATGATTGCTGCGTTCACATATTCTTACATTTGATTTCCTGTTTGATAAAATAACTCTTCTGTTCACTTCCCAACATACTAGAATGATTATCTGACATAATTCAGGGTATTTTAGGTCTCAATAATGTATGTCCTTCAGTAAGGAAAAGCAGTTTCAGGTAAAGTTCAACTACAAGCTAGCAAATCACCTTTCAGTGTGTTCTTTTTAGTGTTTCAGCTAACTGCTCAGTCCAAAATCCCACTGATTACCGATAAGTGGCAATTCTGGCATTCCCTTGTGAAAAGCATTAATCAGAAAAGAAAATAAATTGCTTTCAAGATGCTTCTTAGAAGCAGAGAAGCAGCACTCTGAAGTGCACCCACATGTGGAGAAAAAGGGAACCCTCCTACTAAGTTGCAGGGAATGTATATTGGTGCAGCCACTGTGGAAAATAGGATGGAGGTTCCTCAAAGAAACACAACTAGAGTTGCCACAGGACACTGCAATTCCACTTCTGAGCATATGCTCAGACAAAACGAATTCGAAAAGAAACAGGCGCTCCTGCATTCATAGCAACACTATTGACAACAGCCAGCACAAGGGGACAGCCTAAATGTCCATGGAGAGAGGATGCATGAAGATGCGGCAAACACGCAGCAGAATACCAGCCAGCCCTCCAAACGGATGAGACAGTCCACCTGCAGCAACACGGATGCACCTAGAGACTGCAACACTAAGAAAAGTAAGTCAGAAAGAGAAAGACAAACGCCATCAGTTCAGTTCAGTCACTCAGTTGTGTCCGATTCTTTGCGACCCCATGAATCGCAGCACGCCAGGCCTCCCTGTTCATCACCATCTCCCGGAGTTCACTCAGACACACGTCCATTGAGTCCGTGGTGCCATCCAGCCATCTCATCCTCGATCATCCCCTGCTCCTCCTGCCCCCAATCCCTCCCAGCATCAGAGTCTTTTCCAAGGAGTCAACTCTTCGCATGAGGTGGCCAAAGTACTGGAGTTTCAGCTTTAGCATCATTCCTTCCAAAGAAATCCCAGGGCTTATCTCCTTTCAGAATGGACTGGCTGGATCTCCTTGCAGTCCAAGGGACTCTCAAGAGTCTTCTCCAACACCACAGTTCAAAAGCATCAATTCTTCGGCGCTCAGCTTTCTTCACAGTCCATCTCTCACATCCATACATGACCACAGGAAAAACCATAGCCTTGACTAGACAGACCTTAGTCGGCAAAGTAATGTGTCTGCTTTTGAATTTGCTGTCTAGGTTGGTCATAATTTTCTTCCAAGTAGTAAGCATCTTTTAATTTCATGGCTGCAGTCACCATCTGCAGTGATTTTGGAGCCCAAAAAATAAAGTCTGACACTGTTTCCACTGTTTCCCCATCTATTTCCCATGAAGTGATGGGACCGGATGCCATGATCTTCGTTTTCTGAATGTTGAACTTTAAGCCAACTTTTGCACTCTCCACTTTCACCTTCATCAAGAGGCCCTTTAGCTCCTCTTCACTTTCTGCCATAAGGGTGGTATCATCTGCATATCTGAGGTTATTGATATTTCTCCCAGCAATCTTGATTCCAGCTTGTGTTTCTTCCAGTCCAGCATTTCTCATGATGTACTCTGCATATAAGTTAAATAAGCAAGGTGACAATATACAGCCTTGACGTACTCCTTTTCCTATTTGGAACCAGTCTGTTGTTCCATGTCCAGTTCTAACTGTTGCTTCCTGACCTGCACACAGATTTCTCAAGAGGCAAATCAGGTGGTCTGGTGTTCCCATCTCTTTCAGAATCTTCCACAGTTTATTGTGGTCCACACAGTCAAAGGCTTTGGCATAGTCAATAAAGCAGAAATAGATGTTTTTCTGGAACTCTCTTGCTTTTTCCATGATCCAGCAGATGGTGGCAATTTGATCTCTGGTTCCTCTGCCTTTTCTAAAAAAAGCTTGAACATCTGCAAGTTCACGCTTCATGTATTGCTGAAGCCTGGCTTGGAAATTTTGAGCATTACTTTACTAGCATGTGAGATGAGTGCAACTGTGCGGTAGTTTGAGCATTCTTTGGCATTGCCTTTCTTTGAAATTGGAATGAAAGCTGACCTTTTCCAGTCCTGTGGCCACTGCTGAGTTTTCCAAATTTGCTGGCATATTGAGTGCAGCACTTTCACAGCATCATCTTTCAGGATTTGAAACAGCTCCACTGGAATTCCATCACCTCCACTAGCTTTGTTCGTAGTGATGCTTTCTAAGGCCCACTTGACTTCACATTCCAGGATGTCTGGCTCTAGATGAGTGACCACACCATCATGATTACCTGGGTCGTGAAGATCTTTTTGTACAGTTCTTCTGTGTATTCTTGCCACCTCTTCCTAATATCTTCTGCTTCTGTTAGGTCCAGACCATTTCTGTCCTTTATCGAGCCCATCTTTGCATGAAATGTTCCCTTAATATCTCTAATTTTCTTGAAGAGATCTCTAGTCTTTCCCATTCTGTTCTTTTCCTCTATTTCTTTGCATTGATTGCTGAAGAAGGCTTTTTATCTCTTCTTGCTATTCTTTGGAACTCTGCATTCAGATGTTTATATCTTTCCTTTTCTCCTTTGCTTTTCACCTCTCTTCTTTTCACAGCTATTTGTAAGGCCTCCCCAGTCAGCCATTTTGCTTTTTTACATTTCTTTTCCATGGGGATGGTCTTGATCCCTATCTTCTGTACAGGGTCACGAACCTCATTCCATAGTTCATCAGGCACTCTATCTATCAAGTCTAGGCCCTTAAATCTATTTCTCACTTCCACTGTATAATCATAAGGGATTTGATTTAGGTCATACCTGAATGGTCTAGAGGTTTTCACTACTTTCTTCAATTTGAGTCTGAATTTGGCAACAAGGAATTCATGATCTGAGCCACAGTCAGCTCCTGGTCTTGTTTTTGTTGACTGTATAGAGCTTCTCCATCTTCGGCTGCAAAGATTATAATCAATCTGATTTCGATGTTGACCATCTGGTGATGTCCATGTGTAGAGTCTTCTCTTGTGTTGTTGGAAGAGGGTGTTTGCTATGACCAGTGCATTTTCTTGGCAAACTATTAGTCTTTGCCCTGCTTCGTTCCGCATTCCAAGGCCAAGTTTGCCTGTTACTCCAGGTGTTTCTTGACTTCCTACTTTAGCATTCCAGTCCCCTAGAATGGAAAGGACATCTTTTTTGGGTGTTAGTTCTAAAAGGTCTTGTAGGTCTTCATAAAACCTTTCAACTTCGGCATCTTTAGCATTACATAAACCCCATACGATATCACTTATATGTGGACTCTAAAATATGACACCAAGAAATGCATGGGTATAGGTATATGTATAATTGCTTTACTTTGCTATACACCTGAAACTAACACAACCTTGTAAGTCAATTATACGCCAATAAAAATTTTAATTAAAAAATTACAGATGACACGAATGAACATATCTACAATACAGAAACAGACTCACAGACTTAGAGTACAGAGCTGTGGTTGCCAAGGGGGAAGGTGGGTCAGGGAGGGAAGGAATGGGATGGGAGTTTAGGATCAGCAGACGCAAACTGTTATAAACAGGATGGATAAGCAAGGTCCTTCTATTTAGCGCCAGGAACTATATTCAATATCTTGTGACAAATCATAATGGAAAAGAATACATACATATATTCTGAGTGACTTTGCTGTACAGAAGAAATTAACACAGTATTGTAAATCAACTAAATTTTAATCAAAAAATTTTAAAAAGAATACCCATAGCTTTTTTTCTTAACTATAATTGTGTCACATGCCTATCCCTAAGTTTATCACTAGAAAGGAGAAAAACAGTCAGAATTACTTAAACTAATTCAGATTCACACTCTGAACTGGGGTTGGACCACAGTTTCCCCAAACACATGACCACCTGGCACCAGAACAAAGGGAGCTTTGGTTGAAAGAAAGAAGACGAGAAATAACTACTCTGTGGACCACTGTCTGCCATACCTAATACGCCTCTATTAATTACTCCCTTCTCACTCCTGTATCTAGAATTTCCTCTCTCCTTCCCTCCCCCCTCCCATTTCCCTTCCCTTCCTCCTTCCTCTTCTCTTCCTCTCTCCCAGTTTCTCACCCTCCCTCATCTCCTCTCTTTTAATTCTTCCCACTGGTATTTAAATATGACCAACTTTCTCCCATTTTGAAAAACAATCATCTTCAATCCCATATCCCAAGATAGTACCTAAGTACCTAATTTGATTCTAATCAACCTATGGGGTACTATTATTATCTCTCTTTATAAGATAGTGGAAACTGAGGCACAGAGAAGTTTAATAACTTACCCAAGATTACACAGCTTAACCAGGATTCAGTAAATGATGATCAATAGTATTATAGTAGTGGAGAAATGCAAAATTTTCTCTCAACTTATTTCAGGAAATTTTTTATGCATAAAGCACTAGTGGATAATCTTATATTCAATTTTTTGGTGTTACTTCCAATAAGTATTTATTTAAGCTGTCCTTAAGCTGTTTTGCAGGTTCTGGTAAGTTCAGTGACAAGCTGAAATCTTACAGTAAATAGAATTGATTATCAATACCCAGGTTCGTGTCTTTGGTATATTATTTCTCTAGGACTCCACCATGTCCCATTGATATAGAGAATATCCCTGGTCTTAGATATGAATATCTGCTCAGTCTTTCCTTCTTCTCTGAAAGCATCAGGAAATTTCCAGAATGAAAAATCCCAACAGAGTGCTTAGGAAGACATCCCAGATGGGGGCCAAATGTGGAAAGGAAGACGAGAAATATTCTCTTTTCTCAATGGTCCTTTCTGGTCAGGGGGTCTGTCTGAGGAATATGTCCTTCCTGCCACTGGTGGTGAAAGCAAAGCCTCTTAATAGTGCACAGCTCGTCTGAATCACCACCTCCTCCCCCACCAATCCCAGTGCATGAAACTCATCAAGGAATCAATGTCCAATGCCCAACAATAACATAATTGTTAGAGCTCAAGCTTAGAAATTAGACCAGCTTGTATTTCAATCCACCGTCTACTTATTAGCTTTTAGATCTTGGTCAAAAGATACTCAAAGTAAGCATCAATCTTCATTTACATGAAGTAGGATTAATATATCCCACATGGAGATTATGTGAGAATTAGATGAAATACCGCATGTAGCACTGTGATGTAAATATAGAGTGCTCATTATCTGTTAGTTCTCATTGCATCCACATTTCCTGAATCTCCTACAACCTTTCTAGGACTCATCTACACTGTCAGATTTTTTTAGTGAGAGATGGCTGAACATCCATAGATTTCTGAACTATAATGACTATAATCAGTATTCAATACTTTAAAACTTAACCTTCCTTCTCTCTTAATTTCTGTATTAAGAGATTCTGCCAACCATAAGAATAAAGAAGCCATGTTTGTGAGTTGAGACAATTCTTTGCAGAAACTTGCATCAGTCAAGCCCGGTGCTCTGGTTTCCTATACAGAAAGTGACAACAGACACCGGTGAGCTTTTGCTTTACACCGAGCACCGCTGTAAGCACTTTCCATGTGCCAACTCATAGAAACCTCACCATATCCTGTGACAGGTACTCCTACCACCCTCTTCTTACAAGTGTGAGAACTCAGGTATAAAAAGAGGCTGAGGAACTTGCCCAGGATCACACAGTTAGCAAACAGAAGAGGCAGCAAAACTCTTTCAGTTAATCGTGATTCACTATTCTATTACTCAAAGCAGTTTCTCTAGCCTGGCAGTTGCTCAGTCGTGCCCGACTCTTTGCATCCCAAGGACTGTAGCCCCCTAGGCTCCCCTGTCCGTGGAATTCTCCAGGTGAAAATACTGGATTGGGTTGCAATTCCCTTCTCCAGGGCACCTTCCCAACCCAAGGACTGACCCCAGATCCCCTGCACTGCAGGCAAATTCTTTACCGTCTGAGCCACTCTAGCCTACATGCCTTTATCTACAGGGCGTTAGATTTTTCCACATATTGTCTTCCTCAGTCTCTCCTCCAACTCTGTGAGACAGGTATGAATAAGGCTGTTTTGGCAATGGACAGGGAGGCCTGGTGTGCTGCAGTTCATGGGGTTGCAAAGAGTTGGACACAACTGAGTGACTGAACTGAACTGAACTGGTGAACACCAGGGAGCTCATGCATCCACTATCCCATGACTAGGACCTTCTGTGCCTTGGGCCCAGAGTCCAAGATCATTTTCTAAACACTGTCATAGAGGGGCTGCAAACCCAGCCCAGAGGCCTCTCCCTCGTCTCCTTAATCACAGATGCCACAGCCACAAGAGAGAAGGGATAAACTGGTTTGGCTGTCATCTTGGTTGAAGCTGCTAGTTCTACTTCTCTGGGAGTTGAGAGATCAGAGACTCCCTAACTCCTTACACTCCAGTAATACTTATTTAAATATTTCCTTGTCACCACACTTGAAAGTGTTGGTAAAGATGAACCCAGGAAGACCATATAAGGATAACCATCCCCAGATCACAGAAGCTGTGTGGTTTTGAGTCTCCAAAACATTTGGATCCAGACTCCTAGGAACCAAAGAAGATATCTATGAGCACAGGCTTAGTAAGAAAAATATTTGAAAGAGCTAACCTCAGGGAATTGCTACTTCAAATCAACTTTTATTTGTTGCTGATTTTATGGTGCTTGCAATTCCCAATTTTTCTACTTTAACAGTGTGCTATTTCCAGGGCTTTAAGTCAGGACAGATCTCAGGTCAAGTGGCTCTTTTAATACACTACATCCGGGCACGAGAAAGACTGACAAATGTATAGTAAGATGGCATAAATGGAAATTTCCTCCAATGGTTAGGCTTTTTCCCATCACTTTCTTTTGAAGCCTAACACTTTGGAACATGTCAGACTAAAGAAATTTGTTATCTGAGCCGAGATGTGTGTGCCTCACTCACATAATGATATGAGCCAATAAAGCAAACCTAAAACCCAGTCCATGAATTCAGCATTATTTAAGAATTCTCTTTCAGCAGTCATTTTCAAATCATTAAGTAAGGAAAAGGAAAATTCCATTTAAGACAAAAAGTGAATAAACCTTAAAGCAGCAGTTGTTGATAGGTCAATGATCGCTACCCTCAAAGTAACACCTTATTGTAAAATGAGCATGTCACTTATTTCCCAAATGCATCTGGAGAAGTAAGTACAATCTGTGGTTTCTTTATCACATTTTCTCAAGGTGATACTTTGTTGTTACTTTTCAGTCACCGTGTCCAACTCTTTGCGACCCCAAGGACTGCAGCACGCCAGTCTTTTCTGTCCTTCAACATCTCCCAGAAAGTGCCCAAGTTCATGTCCATTGAATTAATGATGCCAACCATCTCATACTAGGGTATTCAAATTGCAAATGAGTTAGGTTTAAACACTTCAGTATTCATGCCTGGAGAATCCTGTGGAGAGAGGAGCTTGGTGGGCTGCTGTCCATGGGGTCGCACAGAGTCAGACATGACTGAAGCAACTTAGCAGGCATGCATGCACTGGAGAAGGAAATGGCAGCCCACTCCAGTGCTCTTGCCTGGAAAATCCCAGGGACAGAGGAGCCTGGTGGGCTGCCGTCTATGGGGTGGCACAGAGTCGGACATGACTGAAGCAACTTAGCAGCAGCAGCAGCAGGTTTAAACATCCATTTTTACTGTCACAGATTTCTATAAATAGTGGCCAACATACTGAGAAAAGGAGTCACACAGAATACTATCTCTTTTATTAAATTATTTTTCTTATTATAAAGGTAATATATTCTCTTTGTAGGAAATTCAGATCAGAAAAATTCAAAAAGAATACAAAATTTATCTTAAATCTATAATCCAAATAAGCATTACTAGTCTCTAGAGCATTTCTTTCAGGAACTTTTCTGTTTATATGTCATTTTGGACCATTTAGATCATAATAAAGAAGTTGTCTAGTATCTTTGTTTTCTACTTAATATTGTGTTGGAAGAATTTTTTCACACCATTAATTTTTCTTGTAAATAACCTCAATGTTCACCTGATATTTCATAATTATAATTTGCTTAATTTTTTCTCTTTATGTAGACACTTGAATTGTTTTTAAAGTTTCATTATCATACAAAGTATGAAATATAGCCTGTATGCACAGTTTTTGTCCACAATCTTTATACAAAATAAATTCCAAAGAATAAGGAGTACTGGATTAAGGGACATGACCAATTAAAAAGCCCTTGTTATACAAAGTCAAACTTCTTTCCAGAATATTTTACATCAACACAGTACTAATATAACTATCATAAAGGTTTGCTCATTTTCCAGTTGAAAGTATTTCACTGTTTTTAAATTGCATTTCCATGATGGTTTATGAAATAGGGTTTTTAAGGGATCTAATTTTTTTCTAAGAATTTTCTTTTTATTAAAGTGTTTTTTAATTTTTGTAATTGTGTAGGTAGAACTTTTTTTGTAAAAACTACATCTATGATAATAGTTACCTATCATACTTGTTGCAAATAGTTTTCCAATGTGTTCTATACCTTTATGTAGTTAAATCTGTTAGCTTTGTCCTAGTTTTTATACCACTGAATTTTGCTTAAAATGCTCTTCCCCAACTAGAGATTAGATATATATGTATTTGTTCTTTTGATTTTCTGTTTTTGAAGAAACCTGTTTTATTGAAAGTGTTTAATGCATGCTGCCCTTTTTCTCTATCTCTTTTTATTTTATTTGATGATGGCATAAAGATAGGCTTTATTTGAAAAATATCTATTCAGTTGTTAAAAAATCTTTTATAAACTACACATAGTATTTCTTCAAATTTTCTTTAAAAAATAATGGCCTTTTACAGTTTGACCATCCTTGCCTCTTATTGAGCTTATCTGCTCATTTACTTCATTCATATTTTTAAAACTCTAAAAACATTTGAATTCATTGATAGTCTACTAGTTTTCTATTATTTAATATTTTGATTTCTGCATTAAACTTTTTCTGAATACAATTAGCTGCTTTTCTAACCTCTTCAGTTGATTGCTTAATTCACTTATTTTCTCTCTTTATTTGTGTTCTTTCAAATAATATAACTATCAAGTATTTCAAGGATAAGAATAATGATATGTCTGTTTCTTCACTTTTATACTCATCAAAAATTTGGAGTATGTGGAAAGTTATGCATTTTACTTTTAGTATAGCATTTGACCTACATAATAATAATATTCTTCAATTCCTCCATACCATCTGTTATTTTTGTTAATTTGTATATGAGAAAGTTTAGGTGCAGTGAGACTAAGGTCTGTACATAACATCATGTAGCTGCTAATCAGTGAAAACAGAATTTAGAAATACCTGACTGCACAGAACACACACTGGTAAATAAATTATAATGCTTTAGTTTCCTTACCTTAAAAGTACCTGCTTTCTAAAGAGATCTAGAGAATTTTTCATAGTCCTCCCTAAACTGAGCTTGATTTGCAAAATTCTTCTGAAACCTGTTTAGAAGGTTAAAAAATTCTCCAACTATAATTCTCATGATAAAAAATTCTCCAACTATAAAGAAAGCTGAGCACCGAAGAATTGATGCTTTTGAATTGTGGTGTTGGAGAAGACTCTTGAGAGTCCTTTGGACTGCAAGGAGATCCAACCAGTCCATCCTAAAGGAGATCAGTCCTGGGTGTTCATTGGAAGGACTGATGTTGAAGCTGAAACTCCAATACTTTGGCCACCTGACATGAAGAGCTGACTCATTGGAAAAGACCCTGATGCTGGGAAAGATTGAGGGCAGGAGGAGAAGGGGACAACAGAAGATAAGATGGTTGGATGACATCACTGACTCAATGGACGTGGGTTTGGGTAGACTCTGAGTGTTGGTGATGGACAGGGAGGCCTGCGTGCTGCAGTTCATGGGGTTGCAAAGAGTCGGACATGACTGAGCAACTGAACTGAACTGAGTGACTCATAATGTTTCAAATAATCTGGAGGATGTTGCGTTCAGTTCAGTTCAGTCGCATATGCTATTTTATCCATTTCAGAATATTCATTTTTCTTCTTGTGTGATGGTATCTTAGAAAGTTTCATTTGAATGTAATATAAATTCACAAATCTAACTGCCAATTATACCTTGAAAGTGAAAGCACAGTTGCTCAGTCATGTTCAATTCTTTGTGAACCCATGGACTGTAGCTCTCCAGGTTCCTCTGTCCATGGGGTTCTCCAGATAGGAATACTGGAGTGTGCTGCCATTTCTTTCTCCAGGGGATCTTCCCTAGCCGGGGACTGAACCAGGGTCTCCAGCATTGCAGGTGGACTCTACCACGTGAGCCACTAGGGAAGCCCTCAGTGACATTTGTTAAGAAGTATACCTTAAAAAAATTAAAAAAAAAAAAAAAGAAGAAGAAGAAATACACCTTGGGTAAAGAAGCTATACCTTACTGGAGCCTTAAGGATTCAATCAGTTCAGTTTTTTCTGAGGTGTAACTACAATTACCCCTAATTTTGAGCTGAATTTACCTGATGTTTTATATGCACCCTGGAACTAGTTAAAAGTAAGAATAATAAATTCTGCAGCTTAATGTCATCAGCACAAGTGACTAGAGAAGGGAAACAAGGGAGTAAATTCTCACGAACTCAAGCCTCTGCTCCTTTGTATGGGTCCTCTTTTTATTCTTCTTTTCCTACAGGAGAAAATACATGAGCATTTTGGGGGAACACCCATCAATGTACAATTATAGAAAGATGCCTGGAATGTCAACAGTGATGAAACTGTGCTTGTGTCTATGAATGTGTAAGTGCACGTGTGGGTGCGTGGGGCTGTGTGTGTCAGAGAGAGAGAAGACAGTTACATGTTCACTCTGTGGCTAATAAGAATAAGGCCCATGTTTAAGTCCTGGGTTTATCTACTTCATGTTTTTATCAGTCTTCCAACAGTAATTCTGAGGAAACTTACTGAGATTGGTCTAAACTGATCCTCACAATTGTGATCCCTGTGCTATTCTCAGAGAAAGCAGCTATCTCGTTGCCAGACCGGATTCATGGAGCAAATGAACAACATGACGAATTCCTCCTGCTTGTCCTGACACAGAACCCAGATGCACAGAAACTCTTGTTCGCTCTGTTTACCCTCAGCTACCTTCTCGCTGTGGCCGGCAACCTACTCATCACTGTGACACACCACTAGCAGAGCCTTAGGTTCCCCCACATGCTTTATCCCGTCTTTCTTGTCCTTCATTGACCGCTGCTGCTCTTCTGCCATGGCCCCCGAAATGATATCTGACTTACTTGCTGAAAAGAAAGCCATCTCCTTCAGTGGGTGTATGACTCAGCTCTTTGCAGAGCATTTCTTTGGAGGAGCTGAGATCCTCTTGCTCCTGGTGATGG
Organism: Nanger dama; assembly: GCA_917880005.1. Classification (NCBI taxonomy): domain Eukaryota; kingdom Metazoa; phylum Chordata; class Mammalia; order Artiodactyla; family Bovidae; genus Nanger; species Nanger dama. The sequence goes on from CAKJTW010000030.1 coordinate 227,696, forward strand.
CCTCTGACCACCTTGTGGCTATCTGCAAGCCCCTGCAGTACACCATCACAATGAACAGGCAAGCGTGTGGCCTCCTGGTAGCCATGGCTGGGGCTGTAGGGTTTCTTCATGCTCTGATTCAAATTCTTTTATAGTCTGGTTTCCCTTCTTGGCCCCAGCGTCACTGACCATTTCATCTGTGACCTTTTCCCTCTGCTGAAATGCTCCTGCATGGACACTCACATCTTTGGTCTTTTCATTGCTGCCAACAGTGGGCTGATGCATATGCTCACCTCTTCTATTCTCATCACCGCCTGTGTGCTCATCCTTTGCTCTCTAAGAACACACAGCACTGCGGAACAGCAGGAAGCTCTCTCCACTCGTGCCTCCCATGGTGCTGCGGTGGTCCTGCTCTTTGTACCCTGTATGTTTGCGTACTTTTGGCCCATGATCACCTTCCCCACTGATAAAGTGGTGGCTGTGTTTTATACCATGGTAACACCCATATTAAACCCTTTCATCTACACCCTCAGAAACTCAGAGGTGAAAAATGCTGTGAAGAGGCTCTGGAGCCAAAGAGTAACCTTGGGTAACAATTTTTGTGAGTAGAGAAGATAAAACAAAACGTATTCCTATCTTCAGAACAAGTGTGACTAATAGAAAGGGTAATTATTTTGAAGTTAAAATGTGTGACTTTAAGGATATTATTCACCCCTTGCTTTCTGGACTCTTTCTGGTTCATCTCTCATAAAATGTCAGAATTTGATTAAATGATGACTACAGCTCTTTAATTAGAAATTTATTTGCTCCTATAAATTACTATTAATCAAGGGGATGTTGTTTAAAAAAATTACTTTTTAATTTTATTTTTTCAGCTTTTTTGGCTACACTGAGTCTTCGTGGTTGCATGTGGGCTTTCCCTGGCAGCAGTGAGCGAGGGCTTCTCTCTAGGGCTTCTCATTGCAGCTGCTTCTCTAATTTCAGAGCACGGGCTCTAAGTGTGAGGGCTTCCGTAGTTGTGGTGCATGGGCTTTTGTAGCTGTGGCACACAGGTTTAGTTGCTTCTCAGCATGTGGAATCTTCCCGGATCAGAGATTGAACCCATATCCCCTGCAATGGCAGGTGGATTCTTAACCTCTGGACTACCAGGGAAGCCCTCAAAAGGGATTGTTAATCAACTTAAAGAATCACAGAGGACGGAAAAACTCTGAGTTACTGTATTCAGTAGAAGAATTCTCATTAAAGCTTCAGATATAGAGCGTAAAACCAATAGGCCAAATAATTAAAATATCTAAACAATAAGTCCTAATAACCACATTTTTTTTTAATGAAGTTTTAGTCCAAAGTACTGTAGGCAAGGTAGAGCTATTATTGTGAGAGATAATAACCAAGGAGAAAAGAATGAGTTATGAGAAATGAGAGTGACATAAAGACAGGACTCATTCCAAAATTAGTACCAAGTGCTGCACAATTCAAGGGGCACCCTTTACAGTGTAATCTGGACTGTCCTCAAAATGAATTATTTTCTATGTCTAAACCTAAGAAAGGATATAAAATTCTTCCAGGTACAACTGTAGAGCCATCTTGCACACAATTTTCCAGGCAGTGTTTTGTGGAGCACTCTTTTTGTAAAATATATTCAAAATAGTTTTGGAGGATGCCGATTTGTGCTTTAGCTAATGGATAGAGAAGTATCTGGTACAAACAAAAATTAACTTGGTGATAGGTGAGTAATCAAGTCAGAAAGTGTGCACATTCAAATCTGAATGGGAAATTTTAGACCAATTGCAAACCAATGAGATGGAAAATCATGTGAGATATAGACACAGTGCAAGTCTAAAGGAAGGAACCTCGATAAAAGAATCCAAATTGGGGCCAGGTCACATGTCCTGCATATCCTAGAAAGTCATTCCTACCTTCAGAAGGATTTGATTTAACCCAAATGACTCCATAGGTATGCCACAGGTGTTCACTGCATATATATCAATATTCAACAGTTTAGCGAGTAATTTATTCCAAATGGGAGACTGTGCTGTCCCTCAGTTGTGTCCGACCCTGTGACCCCAGGGACTGTGGTCTGCCAGTCTCTCCTGTCCATGGGATTCTCCAGTCTAGAATACTGGAGTGGATTGCCATTCCCTTCTCCATGGGAAATTCCCAACCTAATGTCTGAACCTGCATCCATGTGTCTCCTGTGTTAGCAGGTAGACCCACTGCACCACCTTAGAAGTCCCTGAAATGGGAGATTGGTTTCTTCAAATGTTACCAATCCATTTGCTGATCACTAAGAATCCAAATGTTACTACCATATTTTCCAGCCCCTTTGTTTTTAAACAGGAAGTGATGTGTATCACAGTTAGGCTGAAACATTGAGAAGTCAGTATGCTCCTCGCCAGGACTTTTTCAGTTTCCTTTTTCCTGCTGCAGCAAGCCTGGAAGACACACACCGAGATGGCAGGGCCACCCAGTGAAGCAAGCTGCATTAATGAGTAGCCGCCTGGAAGAGCGTTGTCCTGGAGGAGCAACCATCTCTCAGTGAATTAGGCCTGGACAGAACACGAAAGTGTAACTGTTGAGCCACTGAGAGTTCAGGATTCATTTGTTGCCCAGCAAAATGGTCCTATTCTGACTAGCTACACTGAACCATTTCATCTTTTAACGGACTTAGAAATACCAAGACGAGAAAAGGTCTCCACTACTTTTGAAATTATCTTCATTCTCTAAACACAGAATGAATAAATGTCACTCTTTACAGAACCAAGTCTAAATAGAGCATTTTCTTCAGTGTAATGCATTACATTAACAGAAGCTTCCAAACCAGAAATTCACACACCATCATGTCTTTCCCTCCACCTGAGATATAAGGCGATCTTGAAGAAAAGTATTCACTAGCTCTTGCTGCCCAGTCAGTCGGTCGGGTCTGACTATTTGTGAACCAGGCTCCTCTGTTGTGGGATTTCCCAGGCAAGAATACTTAAGCGGATGGCCATTTCTTCCTCCAGGGGATCTTCCCAACCCAGGGATCTAGCCTGAGTCTCCTGCAGCTCCTACATTGGCAGGTAGATTCTTTGCCTCTGAGCCACCTGGGAAGCCCATTATTAACTAGCAGCGCCAACTTCAACTCTAACGTGAACTACGTCTTCAAAACTTGTGAAGCAAATGTTCTGGCTATTGCAAACAGTTCCTTCTTCTAACACATTCTCTTCAGTATATGTTCTAAATTTTCACTGATTTCCTACAAACTTTATCCCCACAAAATTTCCATGTATCTCAGGAGGATACTATGCTCCCCACTTCTCAGGAAAACCAGGACCAAAACAGAATCTTTCTCTTAATCTCCAGCCTCCTCATCAATAATTGTATCCATACCACCTTTTAGCCCTCTTTTGCAAGCTCTTAATAGATATGCAAGGGCTCCTGTTTAGTTTTGCTGGGAGCCTGTGTGAGGAATCCCGCCTGTGACAAAGATCATGGGGAAGGAAGCCCGACAAAACGCAAAGGCATGAGCCAGCTTCGGGGGCTCCCCTTGGTCTTCCTGAACATCTACCCCCAAAAACCAGACTCTGCCTGCCTTACTGCACTATGCTTTTCCATTCTTCTGACACTCTCTGGAAAAAAGTTAACTTAGGGCTTCAGTCTTCTGCATTTGAAAGGAGTGTTTCAGCTCAAACTCCTCTGATGGCTGTCTAACTTGCCTTACCCAGACTTTTACAACTACACATGTGATTGTTTGCAGCCCCCCAACTGTGAGAGGCACAGGAAGCCTAAAACATAAAGCCTTTCAAAGAGTTAAAAGTTTTTAGAGTAGCACTGGTGTAAGATTTCCCTGTTGAGCCAATGCTTGTTGCTAAGTTCCCTTATCTCTTATCTACTGCGCACCTGGGAGCACATTCGCTAACATAGTTAGAATGCAAGAAAAACAAGTGTAGCCTTGAAACTGACCACATCAGACTTTTGAGCTAATTGGTTCTTTCTTTGTTGTAACTTATTGCACCTTTGCTTCATGAAAATGTAACTTTGTTTGATACTTTCTGAGGCTGACATAGATTAGAAATATAAAAAAAAACACTTCAAGGGAAAATCAGTTTTCTGGTTGAGCAGCATTTTTCAAAAGATGGTCTTAAAATGTTTCACAGGCCTCCAAGGCCAGAAGATAATGTACACAGCATCGTTTGTGGGAAAGGTATAAAAGTCCCTTTAAAAAATAAAGTGATTGGGCCTCACTCACCGAAGCAGCTTGGTCTCCACGTGTCTTCTTTATTTTCTGGCTGAATTCCCACCTGGAATGAGGAGGCTCACCAAGTCTACTTACTTGCCCCGGCTTTTAAGTTCCGTGAGAGAGAGAGCCCAAGGCGGAGCACTCTCCGATATTCAAACGGGCGCCGGTGGCCCAACGTAGATGGTGCAAATCTCTTGTCCTGAGATTTTACTGGCTTTCCCCGTAAACCAAGTTATTTAGCATCTTTTCTCCATTAAATTTTCCTACTACACTATTTCTTCCTAATCTCTCCTTATATTTCTAATTAAATAAATAAGTTTTCCTCGCCTACATTGTTCACGCTTCAAATTTCCCTGGATCCACCGGGGCTGGACCCTGGCATAGTTTTAATGTAGCTATATATGTTCTGCATCCAACTGCCTTCTCTCTTCTTAGAAATCTTAGTTTTTAACTATCAAAATTTTAACCTTTGGTCATTAATCTTTATGCTCTAACTGAACCACCATTCACACACAATCTGGAGTCAAAACAAGGAAACAGTAACCTTTGGCTCCAATCTATGTGATCACTTAAATCCCATCTCAGTTATTCTTAACTTCACCCCTACTCTTCCTTCTTCCACCAAATTCTCATTATTGGCTTATTTCCCTGTCCAATACATCCTTCCTTCTATAAATTAGGAGATCAGCTCTTCCTATTGAATGCGCCATCTCTTTGCATGATTTCACCATTCTATCAACTATCAGATCACACTCAAAATGTCCTTGTGGTCGTTCAGTCACCAAGTCGTGTCCTCCTCTTTGAGATCCCATGGACTGACCTGAAGTACCCCTGGCCTCCATGTCCCTCACTATCTCTCAGAGTGTCTCTGGGTCTTGATAAATCTAAGGGATTGGGTCCCTGAAGAAAAAAAAGGGGGGGTGGGTAGGGATGATAACAAAAGCAGTTTCCTTCTGATCTTCTCAAAATCAATGATCAATCAGAATTATAATTATTCTGTGTCATTGCTAGGAAGTTCCCACTATGGATCAGTCATCCTGTGTCTGCTGGCATCCTCCTCCCAGGACAAAACCCCAACCAACCAGTCAAATTGATGGAATCCATGTTATATATATGTGAATAAATGTTTCCCTAAATTCCCAAGGACTCTGACATTTTCCCCAAAGACAGTCTCTCAATAGGGCATTGTTCTGTGGGTAGGGAGCATCGCCATTCCTGCTCCTGATCAATTCCTTAGGTAGAGAAACATCCTGAACTCAAAATGACCAGTGAAACACATCACCCCAGATGATTCCTGGCAAGGGTGCAATCAACTCCACATCAGAGTCTGAAAAAGAGGAAACAGAGGCAAAGCTCTCCTACTCAGTGTTTTTCTTCACTTTCGTACAGGGGTATTCTACAAGTATGGCTGAGTGTGATTTTCTCAGTCACTTCTGCACAAAAGCATAATCCTTTATGTCCTCAAGGTTCCCCATCATAGAGTAGGAAGCAAACTGCTGTTCTCCCAAACAGATTATGATATACTGACACCTAGATCATCATGAAAAAGAGTTACATCATGATGACTAGGATGTGGGGGTGATAAATAATTATTTAATGAATATGGAGTTTCAGTCTGAGAAGGTGAAACATTATGAAGATGGTTGGTCAGGCGTTTGCACAACAATGTGAAGGTATTTAATGCCACTCAAGTGTGTAATTAAAATAGTAAATTTCACTCTGTATGTATTTGATGACAGTTAAAAAAAAAAATCAGAGAGTGGGACAGTCTGAGAGTGAAGGTGGCCGCTAACAGAAGCAACATCGTCCACTGTTGAGAACAGAACAGAAAGCATTGCTTCTTTCTCTGCTCTGAACTCCACGAATGCCTCAGTTTGGTTTAAGGTTAAGGGTAGGTGAGAAAGAAAGCTGATTCTGTGCAGAGTTCCAGCCAGCTCTGCATCACTCGAAGCTGAAGGAGAGAAGACTATAGTGGAGCGTCCTTCCTGTAGTTTCTATTCCTTCCTTCTGGATGTCCCTATATGTGAATGCTTGGCTGAGCATGACTTTTTCAAAGGTTATTCTGAGAAAGCATAGAGAGCAATAAAATCGTTATACATCCCTGTGGTTCCCTCTGTGTGAGGCAGAGCTACAAGCCCTACAACACATCGTGAGACTGTCACCTAGGGACTCATCCCAGAGATAGTTTATATCTTTATGGCTTTTAAATTACTCAAAGTCTGGGAGCTGGGGAGCTGCTAGTTAAGTCTCCTCAGTCAGTCACTAATAAACATGTCACAATGTCCAAGGGTAATCTGGCTGACTGACATTTCTGCTTTCAGGGTAACCATATCGTACCAAACCCTCATGTTTTCAGAGAGAAATCCATTCTCTGAACTCTGACCTATGCCTAAAACCACCCCAAATATCCTTTGGCAAGGTCACCAACGTCAAAATGAGCAACAAAATCCTAATATCAAGCTTTGCTCTTACCTTACCTAAGTTTCATCCTAAACTATAGCCAGAAGTGTGTGTGTGAGTCAGTCATGTCTGACTCTTTGTAACCCTCATAGACTGTTGCCCACAAGTTTCCTCTGTCCATGGAATTCTCCACGTAAGAATACTGGAGTGGATAGCCATTCTCTTCTCCAGGGGACCTTCCCAACCCAGGGGTCAACAATATCTCCTGCACTGCAGGCAGATTCTTTACCACCTGAGCCACCAGGGAAGCCCATAGCCAGAAGTATATTTTTAACCAAAGCTCAACTGCATTTCTAAAGCTGGTCTTTAATGTTGTTTGTGGGAGTCAAACAGGAGCAAAAAAAAAAGTCCTTGGCTGATGCCTTAGCAAAGATTCCAACAGAGCCAATTACTAATCCTCTGAGGACTTGGGAGGTCAATGTATTTCCAAACCCTGATCTTTTTGAAAGTCTACTTAAACATTTCTCTGGAGTCAATGAAGAAAGAATTACGAACAAGGGCCTTGAAGTAAGTAACAGCCACAGAGCCAGGCACCAACAAGGTGAGGATCTGTTTGGGAGACCCTGCTCCCAGTGTTAATATGAGTTAGAAGAACGGCTTAAATCAGGAATAAAAAGAGTTCAATCCATGGGTTAGGAAGATCCCCTGGAAAAGGAAATGGCAACCACTCCAGTATTCTTGTCTGGAGAATTCCATGGATAGAGGAGCCTTGTGGGCTACAATCCATGGGGTCGCAAAGAGTTGAACACAACTAAGCGACTAACACTTTCACGTTCACATACATTCTACAATTTCATATACAAGTTTTTTCTTACTTTGAAGAATCAAATTTGAATAATTTGATGTATACATTTGATTAATATATGTTTTGAAGATGCATTTATAATCTCATAAGAAGCCTGGAAAGTGAGTTAAAATTAAATGTGAAAGCTATCAAAGTTTCCTAACTAAAACAGCTTGTTTTCTAAGTAAATTCAGAAAATGGGAGAGTTGTCTAGAGACATAAGAATTCTACCGTCCTCCTTGTTAGTTGACAGTCTATTTGCAGCTGTGGGGCAAATGCCTGGTGGGAAGAAAGCAACGTCCGGGTTTAATCTAGAAACTGAGGAATCCACAACCAACTGATGTAAGTTAGTGATGGCTAATTCTCTTCCCCCAAATTTAAGATGGTTAACTTAGCCAATTTCATTTCACTGAAATAATATTCGTAGTTAGATTCTGTAAATTAAAACTTAGCCTTTCTCTCTAAAAATGAATTTGGACACAATGATGTGAAAACGTCAGTAGAAAATACTGTATGAAATGTTTCCAGCCAAGATGCTGTTGAGAATCACTAAAGTCAGTTTTACAAGATTGGGATTAACATTTATGTCTCAGCATCCCATTCCAGTACTCTTGCCTGGAAAATCCCATAGACAGAGGAGCCTGGTAGGCTGCAGTCCATGGGGTCACTTGGAGTCGGACACGACTGAGCAACTTCACTTTCACTTTTCACTTTAACGCATTGGAGAAGGAAATGGCAACCCACTCCAGTGTTCTTGCTTGGAGAATCCCAGGGATGGGGGAGTCTGGTGGGCTGTCGTCTCTGGGGTCACACAGAGTCAGACATGACTGAATCTGCTTAGCAGCAGCAGCAGCAGGGAAAGAAGAGAAAAAGAAAGATAATGAATAAAATAGCTTATTATCTTGGTTACAACAATGTGTAGTCTATCTTGAAAACCAATATACAGGCTCACTCCCCAGGAAAATAATGCATTCTTATATATATTCAATATTTTTACATTACTAATGAAAATTTCAAGTTCATCTTAATTGAAAAAACTTATTCCAAAAGGGGAAATTGTATTATTTCAAGTGGTCTTAATACTTTTGTCTGGTCAATAAGAAACAGGAAAACTTCTTGACTTTTATCATCTCATAGCAAAATGTGAGTAGGGTAATATAGCTAATCCAGAGCATTATTCTATATGCGGTGAAAGAACAGTTGCACAGAAAGCTTATTTCAGAAATATTGAGAACTTTTCAGGGAACTTTGCACCACTTACATGTTCACATTCAAAGATGTGGAAAGAGTGAGCATAACTATGTTGTTGAGCCAGACACAACATCTGGGGCCGCTGAGTGAATGCTGCTCAAAGAGCTGTTATAAAGAGAGTTTCTTGGCATATTGAGGGACAGAAACTCCATCTGCAGCTCTCTGTCTGTGTGTGTGCATGTGTGTTAATTTGAAAAAAAGGAATAACGGGTCACAGAACACAGCTGGTATGGAGTAAGGTTTGATTGGTACTTTCCATGTCTGATACAAAGTTAATTTTTAAAATATTGGGTCCATATACCTGTGAATATTCATTCCAATAGACAAGCATTAATATAACTTTATAAAGAATTGTCAATGAAATTTGTCCCCCAGAGTAAAAGAAGGCTACCTGTGAGTCATTCAGAGCTAAAAAGAAAATTTTGAAGTTAACTGCATGTCAATATTCATTAAAATTATCTTGCTTTTACTGTGGTATTTGTAAGGTATTGTCACAATATACTTTAATTATATGAATCAGGAGAGATTTAAACTCCTCCCATTCATCTTTACAACTCTCTGTAAAATATCAGAGGTAAGTGAAAGGAGTAGCTCCACCAGTCCCAGGGACCCGGGCTAATGAGATGATGAAATTTTTTCTATAGAATTTAAAATATCATCACTCAGAAATATTACGATCTTTCCAGATCAACTATGTGATTACAACTCAAGATGAACTGAGGGAAAGAATGAGCAACGTAACAGAATTCATCCTACTGGGCCTGACCCAGAATCCAGGACTGCGGACACTCTTCTTTGCTGTGCTTTTAATCATCTACTTGATCACATTGGCGGGTAACCTGCTCATCTCCGTCACCGTCTTCACCAGCCCAGCCCTCGGTTCTCCCATGTACTTTTTCTGTCCAATTTGTCCATGATAGATGGTTTCTACTCTTCCTCCATAGCACCCGCGTTGATCTTCGACTTGGTCTCTGGAAAGAACACCGTTTCCTTCAGTGGCTGCCTGACTCAGGTCTTTGCTGAACATTTCTTTGCTGGAGCCGAGATTGTCTTGTTGGTTGCCATGGCCTATGACCGCTATGTAGCCATCTGTAAGCCCCTGCACTACGTGACTGTCATGAGCCGACCTGTGTGTGCTCTGCTGGTTGGAATGGCTGGGGCTTTAGGCTTTCTCCATGGAGGGATCCAGATTGTGTTCATGGTTCAGTTACCATTCTGTGGCCCCAATGTCATCGACCATTTCATGTGTGATTTGATACCTCTCCTGGAGCTGGCCTGCATGGACACACACACTCTGGGGCCCCTGATTTCTGCCAACAGTGGGTCCCTGTGTTTGCTAGCTTTCTTGATGCTGGTCGCTTCCTATGCGGTCATCCTGCGCTCCCTGAGGACTCAGAGCTCTGAAGGGCGTCGCAAAGCCCTGTCCACCTGTGCCTCTCATCTCACAGTTGTCATCTTGTTCTTTGTGCCTTGTTCATTCCTGTACCTAAGACCCACAACCTCCTTCCCCATTGACAAGGCTGTGACTGTGTTTTGCACCATAGTAACTCCTATGCTGAACCCCTTAATCTACACCCTGAGAAATGCAGAAATGAAAAATGTCATGAAGAAGCTCTGGGAACAAATAATGAAAACTGATGATGAATAAACCTTCTGTGAGTATTTAGGCAAAAAGAAAAATCTAATGATATTTTACAGAAATTTTCTCCCCTTCTTAATTGATTGAATGGGGATGATTCTCCTGTCTGGATCAATTTTCTCTAGGGGCTCATACACTGTAAGCCAGGGTTCATATTCAGAAGGCATTGTACACACAGTACTGAGAGCCCACAATAGTCTTAGGGGGCCCTGAAATGTTTTAACTTATTTTACAACAGAAAGAAAGAAATTAATATAATCTAAATGCAGCTTAGATTATAGTCATCTATACAACCATGCAGTCAGAAAAGATAATTTTTAGTATTTTGATGGAGGAGAAGACCCAAGAGGAAAAAAGTACCAAGGGTCCACAAAAGTCATAATGTTGCCCTGAGTGTGGATATGAAACAGATCAACAGCAATATTCTTTTTTTTTTAATTTTATTTTTACTTTATTCTACTTTACAATACTGTATTGGTTTTGCCATACATTGACATGAATCCACCATGAGTGTATACGAGCTCCCAATCCTGAATCCCCCTCCCACCGCCCACCCCATATCATCTCTCTGGATCATCCCCAAGCACCAGCCCCAAACATCCTGTATCCTGTATCGGACATAGACTGAACAGCAATATTCTTGAACTCTCATTATACCCAGCACCATAGCTAGAATGAAGTTTTATTTTAAAAGAGGGAAGACAACTACAAATGAAAAAAGGATAGAACAGTAGGAAATAAGTTTTCCAAAAGTACATTTATACACTTTTTCTGATCTTTCTAGGTTTGAGAGGTTTATAAATAAACACAGCAATAAAAAGAAAGTTTTTACTTATCACAGTCCCAAAAGATAACATTTGTACACAAAAGTACTTTTTGAAAATATGCCAAAAGCTAATGGATATTCTTGCTTACAAGTTCGGGTAGATACTTTTACTGGATGGATTGAGGCTTTTCTCTGTCGTAGTGAACAGGCTAAGGAGGTTATAAAGATTCTCTTCATCAGTGGAAGGCTTCCCGTGGTGGACATCTCCACTTCAAGGAAAGGACTTTCTCCAAGTCTGTGAATACCTTCAACAACAATCACATGTGATGCCTCTTCTTCATCCGATGACATCTACCAACCCTAAAATGGACTGGTGCAACACGTTGCACTTTAACTATGGACTTAATGTGACTTTCAATTTTGATTTTAACTTGTTTTAATGACTATGTTGCCTTACATCTGTAACTGTATAACTAGATTTGTTTCTAGCTGCGTGAAAGCTTTTTAGTTACAAATGGCTGCTCAAACTCCTGCTACTGCTGCAACTTCCTCCAACTACTACTTGGGGCCCCTGGATCAGATATCCTCAATATGAGGATTAGGAGAATATGTTGCCTCCCCAATTTAGGAACAACGCCCCTTCTCAGCTCGGAAGCAGTTACGGAACAAAAACGACGCCCCTTTTCCCTAGGCAACATAATTCTCCTTAAAAAGGTTGGGGGGGTGGATAAGAGAGTCATTTCCTAGGCAGGTTGATAAGAAGTCTAGCGGTCCCCAAGGAGAGAGGGGTCTGGAATTCTCAAGGAGGAAGAAAGGACAAACTTATTTCTCTACATTCCTTAGGATTATATAACAACAATGTATTATGCCTGAGGAAAGTCTCTGGATTAAACCTTCTGGCTAATTCTGTTATCTTAAAATGTAAATTATGGGAGTAGGTCTGGTGAGATCTTTACAGCCTCCAGACCTTCTTTGGGTTAGTTGGAGAGTATATAAACTCATTGTTAAAACTAACAAGCGGGTACTCTTTCTACCCCCTTCTGATGCCTATGTCAGAAGCTTTCTCTATCTCCTTTATACTTTCGTTCATTCTCCTTTGGAGGTGACCGAACCCTGGCACGCCGGCCTAATAAATCCTCTTGCTGTTTGCAAAAAAAAAAAGAAAGAAAGAAAATTACATTTCACCATTCCCTGTAGTATACAAGAGTTTACAAAAAGAATTAGAAACAGAATTGGATGGCAAAAAATAAACATAGTTGATAAAGCCCATAGAGCTAAGTCTGCTTAGACATTAATGAAAAGATCTACACATTAAAGTCTCCCTTTAGACACAGACAAAGGAAAAGAGGTTTCTGAAGACAAAAAGCAACTATAGGAAATTTCCAGTGATTTAAGAATAAGTCATGGAACTGTCATGGAACAGCACAAAATCACAAATCTGAGATAGAGTAAAGAATCTATACCATGTACATAATGAAATTCTAAGAGATTCAAAAATAAAGATCAAGTGCTTTGGACAAAAGATGCTTAATTTCTCTTATTGTCTCCAGCATTAATTTTTCCAGTAAATGTTAGCAAATTGTTTCACCTCTTTATTTTTTTTCACCTTTAATATATATATTTTAAAAAAGAATTTCCAAGGTGGCTCAGTAGTAAAGAATCTGCCTGCCAAGCAGGAGACAGAGGTTCGATCCCTGGGTTGGGAAGATCCGCTGGAGAAGGAGGACGTGGCAACTCTTTAGTGTTCTTGCTTGAGAAATCCCATGGACAGAGGAGCTTGGTGGGCTACAGTCCGTGGGGCCACAAAGAATCAGGCACAACATTGCAGCTAAGCAACAACAACAAATAGGAAAATAACATTACATGCTTCCTTAAATTGTGCCAATTAAATGACTTCAAGTGGAAAACTGAGTCAGCTCAAAATTAACAAAAATTGCTTGGACTTTGCTTCAACTTTCAGAGATTCCACAAGAGCATAAACTATGCTGGGGCCAGTGGTTCCTAACAGAGGAGTCCGAGAGCACCTCTGCTATTATTCACTAACCAGGATGGCAGGGAGACCAAGCGTCCATCCCATCCATTCACTTCACTGCAAAATGCATCATTCACAGCCAACAGGCAGTTCTCTGAATACTTAGAGCTAGTCCCGCACCAACGCCCTATTCTGGGATTAAACTGCGCTTACATATCTCTGTAGTGACAAATGGGAGAACTGGTAGGATCAGCTATGATATGTCTGAAAGTGAAAATCACTCCGTCGTGTCTGACTCCTTGCAACCCCATGGACTATACAGTTCATGGAATTCTCCAGGCCAGAATACTGGAGTGGGTAGCCAGTTCCCTCCTCCAGGGGATCTTCCCAACCCAGCGATTGAATCCATGTGTCCCTAATTGCAGGTGGCTTCTTTATCGGCTGAACCACCAGGGAAGCCCAAGAATACTAGAGTGGGGAGCCTATCCCTTCTCCAGTGGATCTTTCCAACCCAGGAATCAAACTGGGGTCTCCTGCATTGCAGGCGGATTCTTTACCAGCTGAGCTGCCAGGGAAGCCTGAGCAGCAATTATTTCAGAAGCTCTCGCTGATAATGAATCCTTTTATCCTGTTTTCATCTTCTGGAACAAAGGAAAAATGGGAGAGCTCAGTTGCAGAGACTAAGAGATCAATCTCTGTACAGAGTTTGCAATTATGGGGAAGACTTCAGAAACTTGTTTTCAGCAGAGTTTCCAACCAGGAATTTGAACATAAGGTGATGCCAGCATTGCATTTCTAATGTTCTCTGATGTTCTTAAGATTTTATTATCAGGTTAGCCCTCTCTGTATTTTTTTTAACTTTACAATATTATATTGCTTTTGCCATACATCAACATGAATCCGCCACAATGTACACATGTTCCCAATTCTGAACCCCCCTCCCACCTCCCTCCCTATACCATCTCTCTGGGTCATCCCAGTGCACCAGCCCCAAGAATCCAGTATCATGCATCAAACCTAGACTGGCGATTCGTTTCTTACATGATATTATACATGTTTCAATGCCATTCTCCCAAATCGTCCCATGCTCTCCCTCTCCCACAGAGTCCAAAAGACTGTTCTATACATCTGTGTCTCTTTTGCTGTCTCGCCTACAGGGTTATTGTTACCATCTTTCTATATTCCATATATATGCCTTAGTATACTGTACTGGTGTTTTTCTTTCTGGCTTACTTCATTCTGTATAATCAGCTCCAATTTCATCCATCTCATTAGAACTGATTCAAATGTATTCTTTTTGCTGGCTGAGTAATACTCCATTGTGTATATGTCCCTCAGCTTTCTTATCCATTCATCTGCTGATGGACATCTAGGTTGTTTCCATGTCCTGGCAATTATAAACAGTGCTGCAATGAACATTGGGGTACATGTGGCTCTTTCAATTCTGGTTTCCTTGGTGTGTATGCCCAGCAGTGGGATTGCTGGGTCATAAGGCAGTTCTATTTCCAGTTTTTTAAGGAATCTCTACATTGTTCTCCATAGTGGCTGTACTAGTTTGCATTCCCACCAGCAGTGTAAGAGGGTTCCCTTTTCCACATCCTCTCCAGCATTTATTGCTTGTAGACTTTTGGATCACAGCCATTCTAACTGGAGTGAAATGGTACCTCATTGTGGTTTTGATTTGCATTTCTCTGATAATGAGTAATGTTGAGCATCTTTTCATGTGTTTGTCAGCCATCCGTATGCCTTCTTTGGAGAAATGTCTATTTAGTTCTTTGGCCCATTTTTTGATTGGGTTGTTTATTTTTCTGGAATTGAGCTGCAGGAGTTGCTTGTATATTTTTGAGATTAGTTGTTTGTCACTTGCTTCATTTGCTATTATTTTTCCCATTCTGAAGGCTGTCTTTTCACCTTTCTTATAGTTTCCTTTGTTGTGCAGAAGCTTTTAATTTTAATTAGATCCCATTTGTTTATTTTTGCTTTTATTTACAATATTCTGGGAGGTGGGTCATAGAGGATCCTGCTGTGATTTATGTCAGAGAGTGTTTTGCCTATGTTCTCTTCTAGGAGTTTTATAGTTTCTGGTCTTACATTTAGATCTTTAATCCATTTTGAGTCTATTTTTGTGTATAGTGTTAGAAAGTGTTCTAGTTTCATTCTTTTACAAGTGGTTGACCAGTTTTCCCAGCACCACTTGTTAAAGAGATTGTCTTTACCCCATTGTTTATTCTTGTCTCCTTTGTAAAAGATAAGGTGTCCATAGGTGTGTGGATTGATCTCTGGGCTTTTTTGTTGTTGTTGTTCCATTGATCAATATTTCTGTCTTTGTGCCAGTACCATACTGTCTTGATGACTGTAGCTTTGTAGTAGAGCCTGAAGTCAGGCAAGTTGATTCCTCCAGTTCCATTCTTCTTTCTCAAGATTGCTTTGGCTATTTAAGGTTTTTTGTATTTCCATACAAATTGTGAAACTATTTGTTCTAATTCTGTGAGAAATACCGCTGGTAGCTTGATTGGGATTGCACTGAATCTGTAGATTGCTTTGGGTAGTATACTCATTTTCACTATATTGATTCTTCTGATCCATGAACATGGTATATTTCTCCATCTATTAGTGTCCTCTTTGATTTCTTTCACCAGTGTTTTATAGTTTTCTATATGTGGGTCTTTAGTTTCTTTAGGTAGATATATTCCTAAGTATTTTATTCTTTTGATTGCAATGGTAAATGGAATTGTTTCCTTAATTTCTCTATTTTATCATTATTAGTGTATAGGAATGCAAGGGACTTCTGTGTGTTGATTTTATATCCTGCAACTTTACTAGTGGGTTTTCTATGTAGAGGATCACATCAGCTGCAAACATCTCACTGTATTTATAAAGGCTTTAAACAATAGATATTTTGCCATAATCTCCTATGAGTGATTATTTTGAATATATATATATATATACATATAAGCAACTGTGTATTTAAGAAGTCAAAATTCTCTTTTAAACATCTAGTAGTAGTTCCCAAGAAACATGGAATGTCACAAGGTGATGTAGAAATGTCACATGATGATGATGATGATGATGCTGGTAACGCTGATGATAGTAGCTGTTTACTGAGCCCTTTCTGTAAATAAGGTCTTGACCTGAGCACTCATTCTATGTGTTTGGGAGGCAACAGTTTTCTGACCTTAATTCATGACTTTCTTTAAGTTTCAAGCCGAGAAAACCTCTGTGTAAGATATTTCTTTATTTGAATATAATGGTGAACCTACCCTTAGGATGAAGTAAACATCAAAAATCAATGCTAGTGTAAAAAAATAATTATGACAGTTTTATTTGTGTGTTTACTCTGTGCAAAGAGCTTTTCTTTTGCTATTTAATTCTTATTAAAGCCCAGTAAGTACAGTAATACTGATACTTACCTAGCATTGTTGTATGTAATATATGGCCTCCCACGTGGCTCAGTGGTAAAGAATCACATGCAGTGCAGGAGACTTGGGTTCAATCCCTGGGTTGGGAAAATCCCCTGGAGATGGAAATGGCAAACTACTCCAGTATTCCTGCCTGGAGAATTCCATGGACAGAGGATCCTGTGGATTACAGTCCATGGGGTCGCAAAGAGTCAGACGCAACTTAGAGATTAAACGACAAAGGATACTATGTGTGAACGCACCTAGGACCTGCACTTAGAACACGAAGATGATCGAGGAAAGCTGTTAACTTTTGTCCTTGTTGTCCAGTCATCCATTTTTCCAAAGACACTAACCCTCCAATATCTGTTCCTGAAATGTCCTAACTCCCTTTCCTCCTGACAACTTGTGGACTCTCTCTAGACACTAGAAGGACACTGGGCACTTTTAGGAAGTAAGGTGAAAGTGTCTTCCTTGTGGGACCAAAACGGCATTCAAAGGGACTAATTAATGATGGCACCACACTGTGCTCTAACCTGTGAATAAGGCAAAACCAAGCCCCAGGACTGTTTCAGCAAGTGATGCAGTGGGGAGAGGATTAGTCTTCAGAGAAACCTAGCAGTGATAATCACCATGCTATCACGCTCACCTTATAAGTCACCCTTTTCAGTAGCAAGAGAAAGATTTTCTGAGACCATATTGATGAGCATTGTTAGCAGAAAGCAGAAACGACAAGCCAGCTATTTCATTCTGAGGCTTTTTTTCCCTAATGTGAGCCACAGCATTTTTTCTTTTTCTTTCTTTTTTTTTTTTTTTTTGGCTTCTCAGTGATAGAGAAAGTAGACATTGGATTATCTACTACTATCAATTATCTACTATTGGTGGTGGTGACATCAGAAAGCACAGAGCCTGGAGTGCTGAGTGACCTGGGTTCCAGCTGCGCCTCCACCACGAACCATCAGTTCAACTTTGGACCATCTGCACCTCATCTTTCTGAGTCTTAAATCCATCACCTTTAAAACAGAGACAGCTGGAAAGGATGGTTTTAAATGCCGTAGAGTTTTTCAGGAAATAAGAGGGAAATGGATAATGGAACAAATTCTCAGCTGCTTGTGAATGAATGACGCCCTTTGGAGTTTTCTCCTAATACTAGTCTAAGAAATTTTAGCTCAGATGCATTCCTGAAATCAACAGCACTTCCCCAGTGGGAGATCTGCCTAAGTGAGAAAAGCAGTTTTAACCCCCTGCAGGAGTTTAAGGACATGAAACGGTGATATTTGGGTTGATATGCTTGGAGCTGGTCTAGGTGACACTTCAGTAACTCGCCCAGGTCCACCATTTCATGATGTTAGTATGTAAAAGAACAAAAACAAAGACAACACACCTGAAGACATACTCGTGTCCTCAGATCCAGTAAATGTAAGTTGTGGTCCGTGGCACTGATAACGGTGACTGCCGTGATCCCATTGCTGGAGTGGGTGTCATATCCAGGCTCTGTACAAACACGTGCACTGTTTTCACTTACTGCTCGTTGCAGACTCGGGGTGTAGCAGGACTCTTATTTTCATTTTATAGGTAAGAACATTGAGGCTTTGAGAAACTGCCCATGATTACACGGAAAATAAATGGTACTGGAAGTATTTAAACTTAAGTGAGCTTTTGTGTCAGGATACTGTGGTGAAGCCCACAGACTCTATAGGAGAACTGCCTGGGCACAAGTCTTAACTCTGCAACTTATCAGCTGACTATGCTTCTGTAAGTTTCTAAATGTGTCTCTCACTTTCTTCCTCTGAAGAAATGAGGCGAAAAATGGTGATCTATCTTGTGGGGATGTTATGAGGATTAAATGAGCTTATATATTTAAGGCACTTAGGGCAGTACTTGCGAAGAGGACATGATGCACAGGGGGCACTCATCACTACCGTTCATGCTCTTGGCCATAATGTTCTCTCTGAAAAGGTCGTAATCAGACTTGTTTCCTGCAGAAACTGCATTTGCCTTTGTAACCAAGCTTAGAAAGAAAGTGTGCAGCTTCCTGATCAATACAAGAATCTTCTCTCCAGCAGTTATTATATTTGCACATCTCTTCCTCTGACACTCAGTGATTCTCCTTTCATTCATATTATACTGAGCATCAAATCCTCAGCAAGTTGGGAGATTTCATTACTTTAAGAAGATTTATGTTTCCAAGAAAATAATAGATGGTTGGTGGGTGGGATGAGTGACAGTTTTTGTTTAATCAAAACTTAGACTAGCACAGACATTTCCTTAATATAATTAGGAGAATAAAGCATGAGTAGGAATATTTTGTCAGATGAGATTCTAATTTACAAGGACATTGGTTAAGAAAAAGTATTTCTTCTTCCTCCTCCTGTAGCTTCCTTTATGTAGTGAATAGGCGGATAATCATTTAATAGAATCTTTCACTGCTGATCACTTTTTTTTTTTTTTTTTTTACTTTGACTCATCCCTGTAGACTGTAGAGGGGCTGGAAGCCTTTAACTAGAAAGATGTCACCAGGTCCACAGAAAGTAAAGCCCAGACATACATATAATGTGTAAAGCAAGGGGGAAGAGTAATTTAACTTCTTACACATGATACTGCCTGCAACACAGGCAGAAGTGGGAGCAAATTAACAAGGAGAGAAACAGAGACTTGGGCGTCTCCAGCTGCAACCAAGTCAATGTCTCTCTACTCTACTTCAGTTTGCTTTGCATCAATTTCTGTTACTATTGGAAGCACAACAGAAAATGTAGCAAACCTCATTGCAAGGAAGAAGAAAGAGTTAATTCAAAGGGTATGAACTATGCATGCAGAGATTTCAGAAGATCCTAAGTATTCATGGGTTTCTTGAGAGCCATTGAATCCATGCGGAACCCTGCTGAAAACTGTCAGAGATGTTTTCTGGTCAAATTAGAAAATTGATGTCCACCAAATGTTCCATTTAACAAAATAAATTCTAGATAATTAAATAATTATTTTCATATAATAACTTAGATATCTATTACCCAGTGATGCCAAAGTTAACAGACATGCTTACACGGATGAATTGGTACACAAACTTTGGAGCAGAACGGGTTAAGAAGAATGAAGAGAAGTGGGTTTGGCTGAAGGAAATCTTATAACATTTTGTTTCTCTCTCGACTTTATAGGCAATGCTGTACTTGCATCCTCAGTGTCCTTGGACTCTGTGGAAATGCCACACAATGTCACAGAATTTTTCATGCTGGGACTCTCACAAAACCCAGAAGTACAAAGAGCTCTCTTTGTGGCCTTTTTGACCATATATGCAATCACAGTTTGTGGCAATATTCTCATCATGATCACCATCACCTATAGTCCCAGGCTGGTTTCCCCTATGTATTTTTCCTGGCCAATCTGTCCTTTATTGACACCTGTTATTCTTCCTCTATGGCCCCTAGACTCATAGCTGACTCCTTGTATGAGGGGAGAGCCATCTCCTATGAGGGCTGCATGGCTCAGCTCTTTGGAGCTCATTTTTTGGAGGTGCTGAGATCATCCTGCTCACGGTGATGGCCTACGACCACTACGTGGCCATCTGCAAGCCCCTGCACTACACGGCCGTCATGACCAGGCACCTCTGTGCCCTGCTGGTGGGGCTGGCTTGGCTGGGGGCTTCCTGCATTCCCTGGCTCAGCTCCTGCTGGTCCTGCAGTTGCCCTTCTGCGGGCCTAACGTGATCAATCACTTTGTCTGTGACTTGTACCCCTTGCTGGAGCTTGCCTGCACCGACACCTATGTCATCGGCCTGCTGGTGGTGGCCAACAGTGGCGTGATCTGCCTGCTGAACTTCCTCCTGCTGGCTGCCTCCTACCTGGTCATCCTGCGCTCCTTGAGGTCCCACAGTGCAGAGGGGAGGCGCAGAGCCCTCTCCACCTGCGGGGCCCACTTCACGGTTGTTGCCTTGTTCTTCGTGCCCTGTATGTTTTACTTACATGCGGCCGTCATCTACTTTGTCCATTGACAAAAACAGTGGCAGTATTCTATGGTGTCCTGACTCCTATGTTAAATCCACTCATTTACACTCTGAGAAATGAAGAGGTACAGAAGGCCTTGACAAAGTTCTTCACACAGTAAGATCTTAAATGTAGCTAACAAGTTGGAAAGTAGGAAATAAAATGGCTTTATTTTGGAAAGAGAAACAAACCAAAACCTGTTACCTATTGCCATGTACATCTTAATCCATCTTATCCATTCTTTCATCTTCACAGACTTTACTGATTTACTTAGACTTTTATATGAATTACCTAATTTATAATAAAACAATTATATAAAATGCATATGGCATGAATAATTATTATTCCTATTTTAGAAATGAATAAACCATATCTACTGATGTGGTTAACTGATTCATTAAAATTTATCTAGCTTTGAACTGCCTGAAACAAAACTTAGAATCAGTTATTTTTGATCCATCTTACCAATCTTTAAATGGCAACCTATGCTGACATCATTGGAGTCTGTGTGATAATCAGTTGAGTTATAGAAATGAGAGACAAAACCCTTAAAGCAAATAACTTCACTCATAGCCATAGTAGTAGTCTGTGTGCACACAGGGCTGGCTTCTCTTCCTTCCCATCACCGTTTATAGCACCAGCTGCACAGCTGCTACAGTGCAGCAGAGGGTAAGGTCTCAGTTCTGGAGACAGACCAACCTGAGCCTGAGTCGCATTTCCCGTACTTCTTCATGGCACAGACTAGGGCAAGTGACAAAACCTTTACAAGCCTCTGGTGCTTGTCTTGAAAACAGACATAAAATAAACATGTCCAAAACATTATCATAAGAGTTAAATGAAACAATCTATGTAAAGTTTTTAATCCAATTTACGGCACATGTGGCCCCTAAATTTACTGCTATTTCTACTTCAACCTTCTGCAACCTTCCATAAAGAGGCTGCTTTCTTTCACTTTCTATATCTATTTAAAGTTTGAAACACATACTTCATTTAGAACAGAATGGCTTATTTTTCGGCCAATGCCAGAAAGTGACGTTTCCTTATATATTTACTGACTCTGTTTCAAACTCTGAGAGATCCTAGTGTTCTGGAGGTTAAAGCATGCATCCATGCTCATTTCATTCCTTTCCTAGAATGAAAGGAATGCAACTCTGACCACATCCATCCCAAGCTGCACCCTTTAGAAGTGTGGACGCCTATAATTTACAATAAGCTTATACCTTGTTTGACAAATAATTTGTAATTCACTGTGCCACAAATATCCATTTTTTACACGAAAAGAAAAAAAAACTAGGAATTAGTATGGAAAAATAATTTTCCTTCTACAGCTATTCAAAATCAGTCTCCACAGCCTTCTGAATGGGAGAAAACAATAGCAAATGAAGCAACTGACAAACAACTAATCTCAAAAATATACAAGCAATTTATGAAGCTCAACTCTAGGAAAATGAACGACCCAATCAAAAAATGGGCCAAAGAACTAAATAGGCATTTCTCCAAAGAAGACATACGGATGGCTAACAAACACATGAAAAGATGCTCAACATCACTCATTATCAGAGAAATGAAAATCAAGACCACAATGAGGTACCATTTCATGCCAGTCAGAATGGCTGCAATCCAAAAGTCTACAAGCAATAAATGCTGGAGAGGATGTGGAGAAAAGGGAACCTTCTTACACTGTTGGTGGGAATGCAAACTAGTACAGCCACTATGGAAAACAGTGTGAAGATTCCTTAAAAATTGCAAATAGAACTGCCTTATGACCTAGCAATCCCACTGCTGGCCATATACACGGAGGAAATCAGAATTGAAAGAGACACATGTACCCCAATGTTCATTGCAGCGCTGTTTATAATAGCCAGGACACGGAAGCAACCTAGATGTCCATCAGATGAATGGATAAGAAAGCTGAGGTACATATACACGATGGAGTATTACTCAGCCATTTAAAAGAATAAATTTGAATCAGTTCTAATGAGATGGATGAAATTGGAGCTGATTATACAGAGTGAAGTAAGCCAGAAAGAAAAACACCAATATAGTATACTGACGCATATATATGGAATTTAGAAAGATAGTAATGATGACCCTGTATGTGAGACAACAAAAGAGACACAAATGTATAGAACGGACTTTTGGCCTCTGAGGGAGAGGGTGGGCTGATTTGGGAGAATGGCAATGAAACATGTATACTATCATGTAAGAAATGAAGCACCAGTCTATATTCGATACAGGATACAGGATGTTCAGTGTTGGTGCATGGGGATGATCCAGAGAGATGATATGGGGTAGGAGGTGGGAGGGGATTCAGGATTGGGAGCTCGTATACACCTGTGGAGGATTCATGTCAATGTATGGCAGAACCAATACAGTACTGCAAAGTAGAATAAAGTAAAAATAAAATTTTAAAAATAAATAAATCTCACTGGGGGAAAATAAAATCAGTCTCTAGGAACCATTACGTTCAAGAGATAATTAGGAAATAGTTATTGCTTTACCCTGAACTTCTATGCATAACAAAAACAACAGTTGCTGAATTCTTAAGCAAAATATTGTCTTTCTTAACTTTACCACATTTTGATGATGTAGTTAATAATAGCTAAGTATAGCAGACTTTGAGCCTTTACCAATTCATTTTTGCTGTTAGATTATAAAAATATAATTGAGCTAATTTTCCAGTTAACTACAAAATATGAAATCATTGGGAGGGTTACTAAAAGTAGCCAAGTCAGCTTCCCACAGTTAAATCTCAGGAAGCTTTCTAGAAAAGAATACTTTTCAAATTCAAAAGCACTTTTATTTTTATTACAGTTAAAATAGCAAATAGCCAAAAGGACTGATGTAGTGCCCTCTTGTTTTTTGTTGTTCAAGTCATGATTAACAGTGGCTCAACCATCTTATGAATACTGCTCATTTTTGAAAAATTTCAACCTGTTGGAATAAACACATCAGTAAATACCACCAGAAGTTTTCTGGATGATTTATAAATTATTGCTAATCTTGTCTAGAAAGGAAATGTTATCTCCAAGACTATGTAAAATATTTTTCTTCCTAAGCACATATCTCTTTTAGAATTTAGAAAATAAGACTGGCAACATACACGTATCTGTGTGTGTGTGTGAGAGAGAGAGAGAGAGAGAGAGTAAATCCACTTATAAGCCCACTACCTAGAGGTAATCAGCATCAACAATTTGGTAAATATCCTTTTAATCATTAGCATCCTTTTTCTTCTCTTCTACTTATTCCTTCAGCTATTTCTACAAACTTGGTTAAGCTTCCACCATTCTAAAAGTTACTCTCTGGGACTAAATTGTTTTTTTTTTGTTTGTTTAGTTTACAAGGCATGTGAAGCAACAAATATTTCTGATCCTCAGTTTGCGCATCCAGCAATGGGCAGTTTAGGGACTTCCCTGAGGGTCCAGCAGCTAAGACCACGTTCCTATTGCAGGGCCAGATTCAATCCCTGGTCAGGGAACTAAGATACCGAAGCCCGAAAGCCACAGCTACTGAGCCGTAGCACTCCAGTGCCCACGGGCCGGGACTAGAGAAGCCCATGTGCCTGAAGCAAGACCCAGTTCGGTTCGGTTCGGTTCAGTCGCTCGGTCATGTACAACTTTTGCAGCACACCGGGCTTCTTTGTCCATCACCAACTCCCAGAGTTCACCCAAACTCGTGTTCATAAAGTCGGTGATGCCATCCAACCATCTCATCCTCTGTCCTCTCCTTCTCCTCCTGCCTTCAATCTTTCCCAGCATCACGGTCTTTACCAATGAGTCAGTTCTTCGCATGAGGTGGCCAAAGTATTGGAGCTTCACCTTCAGCATCAGTCCTTCCAATGAACACCCAGGACTGATCTCCTTCAGAATGGACTAGTTGGATCTCCTTGCAGTCCAAGGGACTCTCAAGAGTCTTCTCCAACACCACAGTTCAAAAGCATCAGTTCTTCTGCACCCAGCTTTCTTTACAGTCCAACTCTCACATCCATACATGACTACTGGAAAAACCATAGCTTTGACCAGATGGACTTTTGTTGGCAAAGTAATGTCTTTGCTTTTAAATATGCTGTCTAGGTTGGTCATAGCTTTTCTTCCAAGGAGTAAGTGTCTTTTAATTTCATGCCTGCAGTCACCATCTGCAATGAATTTTGAGCCCCCCAAAATAAAGTCTGTCACTGTTTCCATTGTTTCCCATCTATTTGCCATGAAGTGATGGGACCAGATGCCGTGATCTTAGTTTTCTGAATGTTGAGTCTTAAGCCAAGTTTTTCACTCTCTTCTTTTGCCAAAATAAATATTTTTAATTTTTTAAATTAAATTTAATTTTAAATTTTTTAATTAAAAAGCAGGGCAATCTCATCCTTATGATCTTATGAAAGAAGATTGACTATGAAGAGCATTGTATCTGACAGGTGATAGGAGTCTAATGAATTGTTGAATAAAAAGAAGAAAAAAAACTGTATCTGGCATTATTTTTCCACTGGTCATGGTTACATGGCTATTGCTCAGGACT
Source organism: Nanger dama (assembly GCA_917880005.1). Taxonomy (NCBI): domain Eukaryota; kingdom Metazoa; phylum Chordata; class Mammalia; order Artiodactyla; family Bovidae; genus Nanger; species Nanger dama. The sequence continues at coordinate 252,653 of CAKJTW010000030.1, forward strand.
TAATAAAAAGTTTACCATCTCTCTTGAACTCCCTACCTCAAGCAGAGTATTATTTTATTTATATATATATATAAATATATATATTTTTATGGACAACAGCAGAATGAATACATATTCATATCAAATATATTTGCTAATTAAAAAAATTAACAAAGAAAAGTACTATAATATAAGCCAACTGCTATGTATAAACTAGTGCAGATGGAGAAGAAAATAATTTCAAAGGAATTTCCTATTACATGGGAATCAAACATTTCTGGAATCACCACCCAGTCACTAGCTGGTTCTTCCTCAGACTCGTGCATTTCAGGTCTGTGAAAGAAAGTCCACTTTCCAGTTGGTTATCACATGAAGGCCAAAAGGTTTCAAGAAGAGAATTCTAAAGACTCAAGGGAAACATGAGAAATTTAGTTCATTGGCTGTTTATATTAGGGGGTGCAAAATGGTTTTGGTAAAGCACTAAGGCTGTGGGTCACATAGGCTTAGATCTAAATTCTCGTTCAGCCAAACTTTAGATAACTGATCTCTAGCAATATAATTAACGTCTCTGACATTCGTTTCCTAATTTATGAAATGGGACTATTAATATGACTGCAATTGAGCTGCAGTGAAAATTAAATAAAACAAACATAAACCACTTTGCACAGGGTGAAAACATAAGAAAGAAAAGCTGTTATAATTTTTTACACTCAGTTCAGTTCAGTTGCTCAGTCATGTCCGACTCTTTGCAACCCCATGAATCGCAGCACGCCAGGCCTTCCCTGTCCATCACCATCTCCCGAAGTTCACTCAGATTCACGTCCATCGAGTCCGTGATGCCATCCAGCCATCTCATCCTCAGTCGTCCCCTTCTCCTCCTGCCCCCAATCCCTCCCAGCATCAGAGTCTTTTCCAGTGAGTCAACTCTTCGCATGAGATGGCCAAAGTACTGGAGTTTCAGCTTCAGCATTGTTCCTTCCAAAGAAATCCCAGGGCTGATCTCCTTCAGGATGGACTGGTTGGATCTCCTTGCAGTCCAAGGGACTCTCAAGAGTCTTCTCCAACACCACAGTTCAGAAGCATCACATTCACACCATCCTTAACATAGGTTCACCATTATGTTCAGGTGAAGAAATATTTAAGACAGAGATAAGTTCCACAGTTTGAGACAAATTAAAGAAAGATATAAATTAAGGTCACAAATCTGCTTCCTCCAAAACACATAAAATGAGTGAGTGCTCAGATGAAGACTTTATTCATAGAAAGGGCTCAGTAAACAGCTATCATTATTATCCTATTACTTAGTTTTTACATCATCCTGTTTCATCCTGGCTTTCTTGGGGACTATGACTAGATGTTTAAAAGATATATGTGATTTTTTTTTTTAAACACAGAGTTGCTTACATATATTTACAAAATGATCACTCATAGGAAGTTATGGCAAAATAAAATATCTATTTTTTTAAAGCCTTTATATATACAGTGAGATCTAACCTGATAATAAAGTCCGAAGAACACAGGAAATGCAAAGCCAGCATCGCCTGATATTCAAATCCTTGGTTGGGAAATCTCATGAAAACAAGTCTCTGAGCTCTCCCTCAGAAATCGCAAGCTCTGTACGGAGATCGGCTTTTGGTCTCTGGAACTGAGCTGTCCCTTTCCTCTTTATTCCAGAGGATGGGATCAGGACAGGGTCCACCCTCAGTGAGAGCTTCTGAAATAAGTGCTGCTCAAGTGTCTCAATGCTGATTCCACCAGCTCTCCCACTTGTCACTGTAGAGATATTTAAGGGCATTTTAATCTCAGAATAGGAAGTTGGTGAAGGACTAGCTCTCAGTATTCAGAGGCCTGCTCACTGGCTGACATGACACATTTTGCAGTGAGGAGAGGTGGAAGGGACATTTGGTCTCCCTGTGGTCGTGGTTAGCGAATAACAGTAGTGGTTTCTGGACTCCTCTGTCAGGAACCACTATCACCAGCATCCCTTCTGCTCTGGTGGCATCTCTGAAGGCTACGACAGTGTCTGAGCAAGTGTAGATTTTCAGCAGACTCATTTTCCCAATTTAGTCATTTAACCCTCACAACTTAAGCAAGTGCATAATGTTAGTTCCCTTTTACAGATGAAAAAACAACAACAAGAAAAAAGAAAAGAAAAAGCAGAGCCGTGAGGCAACTTGCTAACACTGACAAAGCTAATTCACACTGTAGACAAGATGAGAAATCAAGACTTTTTAAGCCAAAGCTCTTAGCTCTGATTTCAAAACAACTGTTTGACTGCCGCCAAGCTCTGGGGCACACATTCTTGTGCTTGGTCACTTAGCCATGTCCCACTCTTTGTGACACCGTGGACTGTACCCCACCAGGCTCCTCTGTCCATAGGATTTCCCAGACAGGAGTACTGCAGTGGGTTGCCTTTCCTTCTCCAAGGGAGCTTTCTAAACCAAGAACTGAATCCACGTTTCTGGCTTGGTAGACAGATTCTTTATTACCCCACCACCAGCAAAAACCTCTATGACACACATTTGTTTTTAACTCACTGGTAATTTCCCAGAAGAGTTGCTTCATTTTCAGAGTCTTCTTTTCCTTTGTTGGAATCTAAAACTACTTTAATGTACCGGTATTTTCTGCCTTAACTCTACAGACTTTATAAATGATGTTTCTTTTATGCTCTCCAATATTCTATTTCCAATTCTTTTTGTGAACTATGGTATACTACAGGGAATGATGGAAATGCAATTTTTAAAAACTACTTCTGTGTGCAAATCCTCTCTCCTTGGGAATGTGATAAGTAAAAGGCTGGTTTTTTAATTACTGCAGTGGGAGAACATTTATAAACCTCTCAAGCCTAGGGTGATCAGAAAAAGAATACTTTGATAAATGTACTTTTAGAAGACTTTCTTTACTGTTCTACATTTTTTTCATGTATAGTTGCTTTCCCCTCTTTTAAAATAAAACTTCACTTTTCCTATAGTTCTTGGTATAATGAGTGTTCAAGAATGTTGTGGTTGATCTGTTTCATACCCACAATCAGGGCAACATTATGACTTTTCTGAGCCCTTGGTACTTTCATCCTCATGGACCATTTCCTCCATAAAATATTAAAAATCATATTTTCTGACTGCGTTCCTATATAGATGATTATAATCCAAGTTGAATTTAAATTATATTAATTTTTTTCTTGCTGTTTTAAAATTAAATCATTTCAAAGGCTCTTAAGACTACTGTGGATTCATGTTGATGTGTGGCAGAACCAATACAATATCGTAAAGTAATTAGCTTCCAATGAAAATAAGTAGTTTGAAATTTAAAAAAAAAAAAAAACCCATTGTGGGCTGTAGGCACTGTGTCAACTATGCCTTAATGGACATCAATCCTGGCTTACAGTACATGAGCCCCTGAAAAAAAAACTGATCCAGACTAATACAGGAAATAAATTTCTATAAAATATCACTAGTTTTGTTTTTAACCTGAATACTCCACACAAGATTTATTCATCATCAGTTTTCATTATTTGTTCCCAGAGCTTCTTCATGACATTTTTCATTTCTGCATTTCTCAGGGTGTAGATTAAGGGGTTCAGCATAGGAGTTACTATGGTGCAAAACACAGTCACAGCCTTGTCAATGGGGAAGGAGGCCGTGGGTCTTAGGTACAGGAGCGAACAAGGCACAAAGAACAAGATGACAACTGTGAGATGAGAGGCACAGGGGACAGGGCTTTGCGACGCCCTTCAGAGCTCTGAGTCCTCAGGGAACGCAGGATGACCACATAGGAAGTGACCAGCATCAAGAAGCGAGCAAACACAGGGACCCACTGTTGGCAGAAATCAGGGGCCCCAGAGTGTGCATGTCCATGCAGGCCAGCTCCAGGAGAGGTATCAAATCACACATGAAATGGTCGATGACATTGGGGCCACAGAATGGTAACTGAACAATGAACACAATCTGGATCCCTCAATGGAGAAAGCCTAAAGCCCCAGCCATTCCAACCAGCAGAGCACACACAGGTCGACTCATGACAGTCACGTAGTGCAGGGGCTTACAGATGGCTACATAGCGGTCATAGGCCATGGCAACCAACAAGACAATCTCGGCTCCAGCAAAGAAATGTTCAGCAAAGACCTGAGTCAGGCAGCCACTGAAGGAAATGGTGTTCTTTCCAGAGACCAAGTCGAAGATCAACGCGGGTGCTATGGAGGAAGAGTAGAAACCATCTATCATGGACAAATTGGACAGAAAAAGTACATGGGAGAACCGAGGGCTGGGCTGGTGAAGACGGTGACAGAGATGAGCAGGTTACCCCCAATGTGATCAAGTAGATGATTAAAAGCACAGCAAAGAAGAGTGTCTGCAGTCCTGGATTCTGGGTCAGGCCCAGTAGGATGAATTCTGTTACGTTGCTCATTCTTTCCATCAATTCAGCTTGGTCCATCAGGAAAGATCACAATTTTTCTGAATGATGGTCTCAAATTCAATATAAAATAATTCATTTGTACAGAATCAATCTATTTGGTGATACATAAATACTAACCATAGTTTTCTAAAGTGACTTTGTAGTTTTCAACAGCATCTTTTTGGGAACATTGTTGTTTTTGGGTCACTAAGACATGTCTATCTGTTTTGTGACCCCCATTAACTGTAGCCCACCAGGCTCCTTTGTCCATGGGCTTTCCCAAGCCAGAATACTGGAGTGGGTTTTCCTTCTACAAGTGCCATTTCCTTCTACAAGGGATCTTCCCAACCCTGGGATCAAACCCGCGTCTCCTGCACTGGCAGGCACATTCATCCGCCACTGAGCACCAGGGAAGGTTTGGGGACACTATAGTGTCTCTTAGTGATATTTTCTCATCATCACATCCAGATTCATGCTTAGAAAGTTTAGTCTTCAGTTCACATGATCTAACTTCAAAAATTATTTCAGTGAAGCACAATTGGTTAAATTAAGTTAACCTTTCTTAAATGGCAGAAAAAAGAATTAGTTATCACTAACCTGGGTTAGTTAACTGGAGATTCCTCAGTTTTTAAATTAACCACAGTCATTGTTTTCTTCCCACCAGGCATTTGCCCCACAGCTGCAAATAGGCTATGTAAACCATGAAGAGGAACACTGGAGTTCTTTGTCTCTAGACAGCTCTCTCATTTTCAGGATTTACTCAGAAAATGAACTGTTAGTTAAGAAAGTGGTAGCTGTAAGATTTAATTTTGACTCGACTCACTTTCTTGGCTTCTTATGAGGTTATAAATGCATCTTTAAACATGTATTATAAACAATTCTTCAAATCAGGAAAAACTAGTATATGGAATTATAGGATGTATAAGTAAATCAAATCCATTTGATTGGACATAGTTTTCTCAAATCAATTCTGACAAAGAGTCCTTGGGAGCAAATGTCGCAAACAGATTTCAGCCTGTTGGTTTGTGGCTCTGTGGTTATTTATTTCAAGGTCCTCCTTTGCAATTCTTTCGTCACTCTAGAGAAGTGCTTAACTAGATTTTCACAAAGTGCAGGGTTTGGTACATTGACCTGTCAAGCCCTCAGAGGATTAGTAATTGGCCCTGTTGGAATCTTTGCTGATGTATCAGCCAAGGACTTTTCTTTGCCCCTATCTGGCTCCCACGAACAATAATTAGAGGCCAGAAATGAAGTTGAATTGTGGTTAAACACATGCCTCTGGCTATGGGTCAGGCTGAGACTTGGTAAGGTAAGTGCAAAGTTTGGTGACAGGGCTTTGTTCCTCATTTTGGCGTTGGTGATCCTGGCAGAGGATATATGGGGTGATTTTAGACATAGGTCAGAGTTCAGAGAAAAATTTCTCTCTGAAAATATGAATGTTCAAAAGGGTATGGTTGCTCTGAGAATGGAAATGACAGTCTTCAAAGTTATGTGCCAGCTTATCCTGGACATTGTGACATTTTTGTGAGTGACTCACGGAGGAGACTTAGATGACAGGATTCCCAGTTCCCAAACACTGAGCAATTTAAAAGTCATAAACATACAAACTTCCTCTGGAATGAGTAGCTAGGTGACAGACTCTCATGGTTTCTGCAGCATTTTCATGGCATTCTCTCTACCCAGAGAGAGAATCATGGGCACTTAAACAGCAAATCTTAGGCTTTCACAGAGTAGCCATTGAGAAAATCACACCCAGCTAGTCTCTCATGAATAACGATGTCCAGAGGCAGAGAATAGGAACACTACAGAAAGGAGGCTCCACTTCTGAAGTGATGAAGAGCCAGCTGGAACCCTGCGCAGAATCAGCTTTTTTGTTATCAGCCTTTACCTTTAAACCAAATGAACGCATTCCTGAAGTTCCAGAAGCCATGCTCTCAACTCTGTCCACAACAGTTAACAACTTTGCTCCTGCTCGCCAGCCCCACTCAGAGTCTGTCCCTCCCCCTTGATTATTTTATTGTCATACAGTACACATACATGGAATTTACCATTTTAAGTGCACAGTTCAGTGGCATTGAATACATTTATTAATACATTGTCATGTAAGTTCAGTTCAGTTCAGTCACTCAGTCGTGTCTGACTCTTTGCAACCCCATGAATCGCAGCACGCCAGGCCTCTCTGTCCATCACCAACTCCCGAAGTCCATCAAGTCCGTGATGCCATCCAGCCATCTCATCCTTGGTCATCTCCTTCTCCTCCTGTCCCCAATCCCTCCCAGCATCAGAGTCTTTTCCAGTGAGTCAACTCCTCATGAGGTAGCCAAAGTACTGGAGTTTCAGCTTCAGCATCATTCCTTCCAAAGAAATCCCAGGGCTGATCTCCTTCAGAATGGACTGACTGGATCTCCTTGCAGTCCAGGGGACTCTCAAGAGTCTTCTCCAACACCAGAGTTCAAAAGCATCAGTTCTTTGGCACTCAGCCTTCTTCACAGTCCAACTCTCACATCCATACATGACCACAGGAAAAACCATAGCCTTGACTAGACGGACCTTAGTCGGCAAAGTAATGTCTCTGCTTTTGAATATGCTATCTAGGTTGGTCATAACTTTTCTTCCAAGGAGTAAGCGTCTTTTAATTTCATGGCTGCAGTCACCATCTGCAGTGATTTTGGAGCCCAGAAAAATAAAGTCTGACACTGTTTTCACTGTTTCCCCATCTATTTCCCATGAAGTGATGGGACCAGATGCCATGATCTTCGTTTTCTGAATGTTGAGCTTTAAGCCAACTTTTTCACTCTCCTCTTTCACTTTCATCAAGAGGCTTCTGAGTTCCTCTTCACTTTCTGCCATAAGGGTGGTGTCATCTGCATATCTGAGGTGATTGATATTTCTCCTGTAAACATCTTCATAAGTTTTTCATCTTCTCAGATTGAAACTCCACATCTGTTAAGCAATTGCTTCTCATTCCTGCCTTCCTCCAGCCCCTAGAAGCCATAATTTTCTCTCTTTGTCTCTAAGAGTTTTATTATTTTATACAATTAAATAAATTGAATTATGCAGTATTTGTCTTTCTATCACTGACTTATTTTACTTATAATAATGACCTGAGTGTTCATCCATGTTGCTACAAACAGCAGGACTTCCTTCTTTTTAGAGACTGAATGATTTTCCACGTAACTATATATCACATTAGAAAATCCATTCATCTACTGATGGAAATTTAGGTTGTTTCCACATCCTGGCTGTTGTGAATAATGCTGATAGTGAAAAGTGAAAGTTTCTCAGTCATGTCTAACTCTTTGTGACCCCATGGACTATACAGTAAATGGAATTCTCCAGGTCAGAATATTGGAATGGGCAGCCTTTCCCTTCTCCAGGGGATCTTCCCAATCCAGGGATTGAACCCAGGTCTCCCACATTGCAGGAGGATTCTTTACTAGCTGAGTCACCAGGGAAGCCCAAGAATAATGGGGTGGGCAGCCTATCTCTTCTCCAGTGGATCTTCCCAACCAAGGAATTAAACTGGGGTCTCCTGCATTGCAGGTGGATTCTTTACCAACTGAGCTATCAGGGAAGCCCAAAAGTGAAAGTGAAAGTCACTCAGTCATGTCTAGCTCTTTGAGACCCCATGGACTATACAGTCCATGGAATTTTCCAGGCCAGATTACTGGAGTGGCCAACTTTTCCTTTCTCCTGGGGATCTTCCCAGCCCAGGAATTGAACAATGCTGAAATGAACTTAATAATGCAAATACTTCCTTGAGATCCTAATTTAAATTGTTTTGAATAAATATCCAGAAGTGGGATTACAGGTCATAAGATACTTCTAACTTTGATTTTTGAGGAAACCCCTCCTGTTTTCCAAAGGGTCTGTACCAGTTTATATTCCCATTGACAGTAAGACAAAAGTCCCCATTTCTCCACATCCTTGCCAACCCTTTTGTTTTATATAATGGATGTTCTAACAGTGAGGAGATATCTCACTGTGGCTTGGATTTGTATTTCCCTGAGGTTAATGTTGTTGAACATCTTTTTATATACTTGTTATTCATATGTATGTCTCCTTTGTAGAAATACATATTCAAGTCCTTTGCCCATTTAAAAAATTAAGCTATTCTTGAGCATGTGAACACTAGGTTAAAGTGAAAGTGAAATCACTCAGTTGTGTCCAACTCTTTGCAACCCCATGGACTGTAGCTTACCAGGCTCCTCCATCCATGGGATTTTCCAGGTAAGAGTACTGGAGTGGGTTGCTGTTTCCTTCTCCAGGGCATCTTCCCAACCCAGGGACTGAACCTGGGTCCCCTGCATACCAGGAAGACCCTGTACCCTCTGAGCCACCAGGGAAGCTCTTTAGGTACTAGATACCTAAGATATTACATGAAAATAATAATTTAATTACCTAAAATTTAATTTATTTTGTTTCTACTGAATCAGAACATTTGGCAGACACTATTTTTCTAGTTCAACCTGAGCACATCTCTGACAATTTTCAGCAGGGTTCCACATAGATACAATAGCCCTTGAGTAACCCATGAATAGGATTTCCTGAAATCTCTGTATGTATAGTCCATACTTTTTGAGTTAAATCTTTCTTCTGCTATGCAGTGAGGTTTTCTACATGTTCTGTTTTGTTTCCAATAGTAACACAAATTAATGGAAAGTAAGCTGAAGTAGAATGGGGAGACAGTGACTTGGCCATAGCTGGGGACTTGCCCAGCTTCTCCTTTACCCCACTTGCTCGTTTACCCCCGCTTCTGCCTGTGCTCTGTACAGTATCCTGCATAAGAAGTTAAATTACTCTTTTCCCTTGCTTTACACATTATATATACTTCTGGGTTTTGCTTTCCTTCAACATGGAGAAACCCTTCTAGTTAAAGGCTACCCATCCTTCTATAGTCTAAAAGGATGAATCAGTGTTTAAAAAAAAAAAAAAGAGTTTTGTGACTGTCAGTGAAAGAGTCTATTAAATGACTATCTGCCTATTCACTTAAGGAAAGGAAGAAGTGATGCCCTGTCTTAAGCAATGTCCTTGTAAATTAGAATCTCATCTGGCAAAATATTCCTACCTACCCTTTATTCTCCTTATATTTAGGAAATGCCTGTGTTTATCTAAGTTTTGATAAAATAAAAGCTGTCCCACCCACCAGCAGTCTACTATTTTCCTGGAAACATGAGTCTCCTTAAAGTAGTTAAATATCTCAACCTGCTGAGAATCTGATGATCAGTATGATCAGAGGGTTGGATGGCATCGCCGACTCGGACATGAATTTGAGCGAAGTCTGGGAGCTGGCATGGGAACTCCCAGGGAAGCCTGGCATGCTGCAGTCTATGGGATCACAAAGAATTAGACACAACTGAGCGATTGAACCAAGCTGAATGATAAGAAGTGGGACTTCTCTGGTGGCTCAGTGGTAAAGAACCTGCCCGCCAATGCTGGAGATTTAAGAGACGTAGGTTCAATCCCTGGGTGGGGAAGATCCTGTGAAGGAGGAAATGGCATCCCACTCCAATATTCTCACCTGGATAATCCCATGAAAGAGGAGCTTGGCTGGCCACAGTCCATAGGGTTGCAAGTGTCAGACACAACTGAGTGAGCGGTGGAGCAGTGTGTGCTAATACCAGATCAATGCTCAATAAACCATACACCGTGTAAGGGTGTATGTGTGTGTGGGTGCAAGTGTGTGTGGTCACGTGTGCACCCCAGACATTTGTTTCAGAATTTCACACCACATTACAGTTAGTATACAATCATGCTTAGGTTTTAGTGTATAAACCTATTCTATACACTTCCATGACTTTAGTTCAGTCGATCTTAACTGTATTCCCTGTTTTCTCAAAGTCTCATCACACTATAGATTCTGATATCACTGTCAGTATAAATCAGGTGCAGGTGAAAGAACTCTGATGTGCAGAGTTGGAGGACCAGGTTAGTAACAGAGATTTTTTTCCAGAGACTTTTCAGGTTAGGAGATTTTGCTCATGACTGAGGAAGGCTCCATCCCAAACACAATTTGGGAAGAGAAATGTGGTGCTTCCATGCTCTGTGGTTTAGGACAAACTTAAGAATTAAAAACATGAAGGAGCACATACTCACTTGCATGGTCAACAACATAGGATATGGATATGCTAGGCATAATTTCAAACTTTCAAATCAGCTTTATTCTGAACTTTTGATGATTTCTCAACTTTCACAAAGACAGCAAGAATTCTTCTCTGAGAGTGACTGGTCATTTCTTTCCCTAGGTTCCTGTATCCTCCACCCACAATTGCTCATTTTTTCCAGAGATTTTTCAGGGCATTTTTCACCTCTACATTTCTCAGGGTATAAATCAGGGGGTTGAACATGGGTGTCAAAATACAGTAAAACACAGCCACTATTTTGTCAATGGACAAAGTAGATGACGGCCGCATGTAAACAAATATACAGGGCACAAAGAACAAGGCAACAACCGTGAAGTGGGCCCCACAGGTGGAGAGGGCTCTGCGCCTCCCCTCTGCACTGTGGGACCTCAAGGAGCGCAGGATGACCAGGTAGGAGGCAGCCAGCAGGAGGAAGTTCAGCAGGCAGATCACGCCACTGTTGGCCACCACCAGCAGGCCGATGACATAGGTGTCGGTGCAGGCAAGCTCCAGCAAGGGGTACAAGTCACAGACAAAGTGATTGATCACGTTAGGCCCGCAGAAGGGCAACTGCAGGACCAGCAGGAGCTGAGCCAGGGAATGCAGGAAGCCCCCAGCCAAGCCAGCCCCACCAGCAGGGCACAGAGGTGCCTGGTCATGACGGCCGTGTAGTGCAGGGGCTTGCAGATGGCCACGTAGCGGTCGTAGGCCATCACCGTGAGCAAGATGATCTCAGCACCTCCCAGTAAATGGGCAACAAAGAACTGAGCCATGCAGCCCTCAAAAGTGATGGCTCTCCCCACATACAAGGAGTCAGCAACAAGTTTGGGAGTCATACATGAGGAATAGCAAGTATCAATAAAGGACAAACACGAGAGGAAAAAGTACATAGGCGAGCCCAAGGTGGGGCTGAAGATAACGGTGATCATGATAAGCAGGTTGCCACCAACAGAGACCAGGTAGACAATCAAGAAGAACACAAGCAAAACCCTCTGCACCTTGGCGTTTTGTGAGAGTCCCAGTATGAAAAACTCCGTGACATTTCTTGGACTATCCATGAATCGTGAGCTGCAACAGAACTTGGGTGAAAAAGGTTTACCAAGAAAAAATTGTTACTACCTCTTACAAGACATTTCAAAAATAAAATATGGGGGAATTCAATGTGCAATACAATTAAACCAAATCCTGAATCCTAAAGCAAAAACATACATATTATTTTCTGCACTTCAAATCAGTAATTTTCCCAAAGTACAAAGCTAAATCACAGACAAAATAACTCTGCAAAATATTACATCTCTTGCTTTGTAACTATTAAGAATAAACTCTCATTTTTTTAGATTGATATCCTCAAGGAATCTTTTATAATAAAAATTTTATATATATACATATATAAGTTCATTAAAAGAGCCAGTTATGGGAAAATAGTTTTCCTAAATATTTTTCATAGCCACACTTCCGGCTCCCAATTGTACTGTTCAATGTACCTTCTCTATTTCCTCCACCATCCATTATAACCATGGAAATTATCCTTGACTTTTCCCTTTACTAGTCCATCTTATCAGAGAAGGCAATGGCACCCCACTCCAGTACTTTTGTCAGGAAAATCCCATGGATGGAGGAGCTGGTGGGCTATAGTCCATGGGGTCGCTAAGAGTCAGACACAACTGAACGACTTCACTTTCACTTTTCACTTTCATGCATTGGAGAAGGAAATGGCAACCCACTCCAGTGCTCTTGCCTGGAGAATCCCAAGGATGGGGGAGACTGGTGGGCTGCCGTCTATGGGGTCGCACAGAGTTGGACATGACTGAAGCGACTTAGCAGCAGCAGCAGCAGTCCGTCTTATAAAACCAAAATGAATCACTGCAACTTTTCAAATCTTATTCCTTAACCTTCATCCATTCATTCATCCATTCATTATTCATTCATTTATCTATTCCATAAACATTTTTGAGTACCTACCACACTGTAGGCTTCCCTGGTGGCTCAGACAGTAAAGAATCTGCCTGCAATGAGGAAGACCCAGGTTCGATCCCTAGGTTGGGAAGATTCCCTGGAGAAGGGAATGGCTGCCCACTCCAGGATTCTTGCCTAGAGAGTCCATGGACATAACAGCCTGGTGGGTTCTCAAAGGGTCAAACACATCTGAGTAACAAACGCTTTCACTTCACTTTCACCTTACCCAGCCATAGTTCTCAGCACTAGATTTAGACTAATTAGCAAAGTAAGTTAATGGTTGCTACAGTAACATCATAGTTGGTGTCTCCATCATCTTCCTCACCCAGACACCTGCTCAGTGGTCCACACTTCAATCACAATGATATTTATAAAACTTAATCATTCAATCATGTCAGTATCCAGTTTAAAATTCTTCAAAGATTCCTCTTTATATTCAAAATAAAATCTAAGCATTTTATTCTGATTACAAGTCCCTGGACCCTGCAAAGCCATCCATGTTACCCTTCAGCTCCCCTCCCTGTTCACTACTGTGGATTACCCCAAATTTCAGACCAAATGATGCTCATTCACACCTCATTGCCTTCCACGTGTCATTCCATCACCCCACCTACTGCCCCATCATACATACCCATTCCCGTTTCTACTGACTGACTCTTAAACATCCTTCAGAATTTCCACAAGGAAAATGATCTCTTCCCTCACCTTAGTCTAGATTATAAGAACTTCCACTGTCCACCCATGTCATCTCCACCCTGGACTTTTGCACACTACGCTGTGTTGGTCATCCTGCGTTCTCCCACCCTACATTAGGAGTAGCTCGAAAGCAGGAATTTTTTTTGTGCTAGGAATCCTCACTGCCACACCTGGAGCAGTGTTCAATGAATATCTGCTGAATGACTAAAAATCTAAAACCAAAAAATATAGGAAACTTACAATACCTGGATCTAAGAAGGTTGATAGCTTCCTATTAGAATTTCTATTACATTCTAACATGGCAGGGTGACAGAACCAAGAGAATTCTTAACAGGTCATCTGGTCCGTATTTCAGCATCATCTGGTCTTTCTTCCCCCTGCTTTGGTGATATGTGTGTTAAATGCCTAAATAGGATTTTTTTAAAGTTCCTGCTGAGAGAAAAAAAAATGCAGTGAGGAATTATCTATGATTTCGTAATCTCTTCTTTGACTCAGAAATCTCCCACAATCCTCAGTGACCCAGGTTCAAAAACTGAATGAAGGATTTCTTCTATTTATGGGCTATAACAGACTTCTTAAATCATCACTTCCTATTTTTTTCTGCTGAAAAACCGATTAAGAGTGTTTGTGACAATTTGACACACACATCTTTGGTTTTGACCTTGACATACTAAGTAAGCAACCCAAATCACAGAAGCTAGGTTGTGGGATACTGAACACAGACCCCATAGGTTCCTACCCTCAGCCTATACACCCTCCTCCACCAGAAAGGGTCCTCTCCGAACCCAGAATACAAAGCCCATGGAGCAGACAGAGGAGCAGAAGACAGACGCAGCTGCTCGCTCTGGTTTTTGCCAAGGTTGTGTATCAGCAAATCTTCTAAGGAAAAGGTGGGGGGAATAATTACAAAAATAAATCTGGATGATTAGACAAAGTCTAGAAAACATTTAAAGGAGATTAAAATATAACTCTTAGTGCTGCCATCAAAAAGGAAAATCCTCAATTTTCTAGTGCATTTTCCTTCCACTCTTTCTTCCACATATGGATTTTTGTTCACTTCTCACTTATCCTTTTGAGATCATGCAATATATGTAACATATAATCTTGATTAACATTATAATTTAAACATTTCCCATATCATTATAAACTCTTTAAACATTTTTTAATTTATTTATTTTAATTGGAGGTTAATTACTTTACGATATTGTATTGGTTTTGCCATACATCAACATGTATCTGCCACAGGTATACACGCGGTCCCCATCCTGAACCCCCTCCCCCCTTCCTCCCCGCACCATCCCTCTGGGTTGTCCCAGTGCACCAGCCCCAAGCATCCAGTATCATGCATCAGACCTGGACTGGCGATTCGTTTCATATATGATGAATCTAACAATAAGTCATTGTTTCTAATACCACAAAAACCTCAACATGCATTAATTTATTTCTGGGTTCCTAGGATAATTTCTCAAATGAATATATAATGTGAAAGCATGAACTTGTTAGTCACTCAGTCATGTCCGACTCTTTGCAGCCCCATAGACTGTACCCAGTCAGGCTCCTCTGTCCATGGAATTCTCCAGGCAAGAATACTGGAGTGGGTTGCCATTCTCTTCTCCAGAGGACCTTCTCGGCGTAGGGATCGAACTCGCATTTCCTACATTCTAGGCAGATTCTTTACCATCTGAGCTATCAGGGAGGCCCCAAATGTACAATAGAGCATTACAGATATTATAAAGACTTCTGATATCTCTAACCAAAAGGGTACTACTCCCAATTTACACAGCTATCACCAAAATGTATTAGATTCTTTCTTTCTTTCACCCAGGCCAGCAATGAATATTGCAATTTATTTATTTATTGCTAAATTTTATCTTTCTTTTTTTCTTTTGTTTGACCACTGCTGATGGTAAACAGCTTCTTGTGTTTTTCTATCAAATGTATTCTCTTTTTGAAAATTGTTAAAGTTGTAAAGAGCAATTTGGAATGAACTTAGAAGTAACTTAGTAGGTAACTGATGTTTCCCAATCTTAGACTCTTAGGTCCAAACTCTTAAAATTTCTTGCCAAGCCAGTTTTGGAATTGGTTGAGAAAAATTCATGTCCATATAATTGACCTATTTGAATATATAACTCAGCATTTTATTATGTACCATATCATTATTACATACCATTATTACCGTATCATTATTATGTACCATTTCATTATTACAATGAGACTGAAAGCAAATTTTATTTTCTCCTTCATAGATGATGAAATTAAATGTCAGTGAAATCTCTTCTCATACTTACTATCCCAAGGCTAGCAAGTGATAAAATAGAATTTGACCACAGTTACATCTAATGTCAAATTCACACACTTTTCATCGCATCACTCTATTAGGCTATAAAACTGACTGAGTTTCAGAATTCTTTCTTTCCTAAGTAACACCACTTGGTGTTAATAGTGCCTGACTGAGCCAGGAGGGCTGGGTTCTAGCCCTAACTTAGCCAAGAGTTAACAGTGAGATTTCTTGAAATTCACTTCACCTTCC
The DNA here is from genome assembly GCA_917880005.1 of Nanger dama. Lineage (NCBI taxonomy): Eukaryota > Metazoa > Chordata > Mammalia > Artiodactyla > Bovidae > Nanger > Nanger dama. The sequence goes on from CAKJTW010000030.1 coordinate 268,328, forward strand.
TGAGCCATAATATCCTCACTTGTAAAGTGAGGGAAACTGAAGGCAAAGAGTGTTATCAAGACATAGAGAAAAACATGGACATGAAGGGGGCAAAGGAGGGGTGGGGTAAATTGGGAGATTGGAACTGATGTATATGCACTACTAGATGTAAAATATATAACTAATGAGAACATATAGTATAGCACAGGCGGAAAAATGTTCAATTAGTTTGTAGAACATATATTAAGTTACCCTTAAAAATGCATTCCAGTATACACTGAGTGCAGACAAATACTGTTTGATTCCACATATATGAGACGCCTAGGCTTCCTTGCCGGCTCAGGTGGTAAAGAATCTGCCGGCAATGTGGGAGAGCCAGGTTCGATCCTGGGTTGGGAAGATCCCCTGGAGAAGAGAATGGCAACCCACTCCAGTATTCTTGCCTGGGAAATCCCATGGACAGAGGAAGGAGTCTGGCAGGCTACAAGTCTGAAAGAAGGACTTGACTTACTGCACATGCACCTTGAAAGATGAGCTGTAGGGAATCATAAGGGAAGTGTCATATTCAAATCATTTGCGAGCCATTTAAAGCTGGAGTTCATTCACAGCTCCTGAGAGTCACAGCAGGTTTGAAAGGCCCATCCGCAATTATTAAACCCAAAAATACATTCTCTTGGTAGCCAGGAAGAAATGGATCTAGCTACAGTTTAGCAATGAGAAAATTTATCTTCCATGTTCCACTCTCCTTGCAGACATATCAACCCAAGGTACAGGGAGAAACCAACAGATTGGGACCAGCACTCCAAACAGGTGTTGTAGTCTTCTGGTTATACGGCAGGTCATGGGGAGACACACTGTAGGGAGCCCATCATCTCAGGAAAACTATAACCTGTGATTGAGGTTTCAAGAAAATTTTGCCTAAATAGAAAGCCTCACTCACCCAGCCTAAGTTTAGTATCAAAGAACAGTAGTCTGTCGTTGAAAAAAAAAAATAGTTCAAATTTACACACAAGAGGGAAAAATCTTAGTAAAAGGATGGAGGGAAGAGAGGCATTTTCTACAAACAAGAGCTTCTGGGAAGGAGGAGTCAGAGAAAAAGCAATCAAGGAAGAGAGATCGTTTGGGGCTTTTTTGTTTGTTTGTTTGTTTACAGAGAGTAAGAACAAGCATTGATGTTTAATTGTCACTGGTTAGAAGGAAATGGCAACCCACTCCAGTAATCTTGCCTGGAGAATTCCATGAACAGAGGAGCCTAGCAGGATACAGTCCATGGGGTTGCAAAGAGTCAGGCATGACTGAGTGAGTATCACTCACTCTGTAGTAAACTCTTTACACACATCATCTCACTCAATCTCCACAATAATCCTTAAGATACATGTGCCATCTTTATAATGAAGAATCCGTGTCAAAGACAATTGGCATGCTCAAGCTTACTTCTCATGACCAGTAAGTAGCCCAGTCTGGATTTTAATTGAAGCTATCTATTTGAATATACATCAGGGGTTTGAAACAGAATGACTCTGAAGTATTAAATGGTCAGTTGTGATCAACTGGAAATAGCAATAGATTCTGCCAAAATGAGCAGATGCTCACTCTGGGTAAAAAGGAAATTTACAGGCTGCTGCTGCTAAGTCGCTTCAGTCGTGTCTGACTCTGTGTGACCCCATAGATGGCTAAAACATCATTAAACCAGAAGATTCACAGCTGGGGCTTAGAACTTAAAAATATATTACATTGAGGAATTCAACCAGGTCCAAAGACCAGCCTGTCCTCTTTTAAAACAGACTTTTTGACTCTGTGGGAAAGGGAAAGGGCGGGATGATTTGGGAGAATGGCATTGAAACATGTATAATATCATATAAGAAATGAATCGCCAGTCTAGGTTCGATGCAGGATACTTGATGCTTGGGGCTGGTGCACTGGGATAACCCAGAGCGATGGTATGAGGAGGAAGGTGGGAGGGGGTTCAGGAGTGGGAGCTTATGTACACCCGTGGCGGATTCATGTTGATGTATGGCAAAACCAATACAGTATTGTAAAGTAAAAAAATAAAAATAAATAAAAATTTTAAAATTTAATAAATAAATAAATAAAAATGGGAGAGAGAAGTATCAGCCTTTTTATGTTTTGTTAAAATAAAGACTGAGATATCAGGTCAAAGAGAACAAAATTTTAAAAGCTCAAAATTTAAAAGTCAGGGCTTTCCTGGTGGCTCAGTGGTGGAGAGTCTGCCTGCCAATGCAGGCAGATTGGGGGTTCGATCCCCAACCCAGGAAGATCCCAAGGGCCGCGGAGGGGCTACGCCCACGCACCCCAGCTACTGGGCCTGCGCTCTGGAGCCCAGAAGCTGTAACATCTGAGCCTGCACCCTGGAGCCAGCGCTCTAACACAGGAGAGGCCACCGCAACGTGAGGCCTACCCACAGCAGCTAGGGAGGAGCCTGTGCAGCAACAGAGACCCAGCACAGCAAAAATACAGACAGACATAAATTATTTTAACTTAATTCCTTTAAAAAACAAAACAAAACAAAACTCTGGAATTCTAATGGACACGAGTGATCGAAAGAATATTTTTTTCAAAAAGGAAAAAAAAATCACAGTATTAAGCCAGTAAGGAGCGGCTTAGTGTATTCTAAAATCCCTGACAGTGGTCATAACAGTCCCAGTCCCTTTTGGATCAGCTTTCATACAGACAGAGTTCCACACCTTAGCGGATGAGCACTAACATTTCCTAGAATTAATCAAATCAAATTAAAATAGAGCTGAGATATGGGAAGAGGCTTAGATTCTCTATTCATTTACTCAATTCATTCATTTATTCAACAGGTATTATTTTAAGTATTGGGTTAATTGATCAGAAAACAGCAGAGGAAATCAGCTTGATTCCTCTTCCCACAGAGAGCATGATATTCAGTGCTGTGACAGACATTTGCCCAAGGATTGTATGAGCACAGGGATGAGTCCCACCCCAACCTGGAGGCAAAGAGTGGGAAAACTAAATTACTCAAAAGTGCTAAATTCAGCTCCCTCAGCACTAAGCACTCTCAGCTTCTCACTGCACAGATATACTCAACTCTCCCCTGGGAACCTTGCCACTGCCACCCTATGGCCCCTGGAAGGCAGCCCCATAAGTCCACCATCCAAGTCCATCCCAAGTCTGTGTCCCACGGTTCCTCCCACCCATCCAGCTCTCCTAGTCATGGGACCCCTTTATTTCAAGTTCTGCAATGCCCTCCTCTATAACTAAGCTCCAATCTCTGACATCCAATTTGTTGACTAGGGCCCATAAATTTCAACACACTGATCGTAACTGACACTTCTAGCCTCATCCATGGGGCTTCCCTCGTGGCTCAGAGGTCCCGTCTGCCTCCAATACGGGAGACCCGGGTTCAATACCTGTGTTGGGAAGATCCCCTGGAGAAGGAAATGGCAATCCACTCCAGTATTCTTGCCTGGAGAATCCCATGGACAGAGAAGCCTAATAGGTTACAGTCCACGGGGTCGCAAAGAGTCGGACACAACTAGGCAACTTCACCTCACCTCACCTCAGCCTCATCCGTAATTGTGAGAGACATAAACAAAGAAAGTCAAAAGAACTTTTTTACAGAATGCTGCAGAATTCCAGAAGAAGGTGCTATGGAATTGCCAGGTAAACTCACTGATCCTTGCAGATAGGGGTAGCTGAAAATATATTTTAAAGAGAAGCTGAATCTCTTTCAGAAAGAGCTTGAGAAATTTTGTATCATCTTGCATCCCTATAATGAGGGGCTGGCAGAGGAGAGGTAGAGAAATCATGCAAAAGAAATTTATAACAATTCTGAATGGGTATGGGACTCACTACCCTGGGCTGGGCTGTTCTACATCTGGTTCTGGTGACAAGTTCTTAATACTTTTAGCTCCTCAGATTCTGAAATAGCCGTTAACCCAAGGAGATTCCAGCTCTTCCACTCAGTTTGAGCCTCAGTTTCATCATTTGTAAAATAGGGATGCCAATAATTATTCTCTACCTGCTGTGGTTAAGATCAGATGAAAAAAATTAATGAACAGAATATAGACATTGCAAAGCTTCAGGAAAAAGAAAGTTGTTGATTATTATTACTTACATATTATTATTTTTCTTAATTCAAACCTTGAAAACAGATATATAATAAGATTTTGAAAACTTTAATCAAAATTTAGAAAAATGAACTTAGGTTCATTATAAACTATCACATGAGTTGTTTCATTGTCTGTTTCCATCGGAAATGATAGGAACTTTGAATTAAATAGAAAAGATATCAACAATGAAGGAAAACTTACTTGTACAGCAAGGTTGAAGGACTTGAATAATGTGTAGTTTATTTTCTTGCTTGGATATTTCTCAAGAAAAAGTCTTGAAGGTTAGAAATTTCTGAAATGTGAGCTGAAGTTTTGGATTCTGCCTGTAAGAGTGGTTCCCAGCATCTCTCTTGTGACAGTCACCACAGCACTGAACTCACTTAAAGCTGGTCGAGACCTGCGCTCTCTGGAGTCAGAGTGGGGAAGCGAGAGGTGCAGCACCACGCTTTAGACGCCCCAGTCCTAAAGCCCTGATGTCTGACCGCTTGGATGCAACCACTAAATGTATAACACCCACCAGAACGGGAACATCTTAATCTCATTGTCCTGGAAACAGGAACAACTGAAAGGAACTGACTCCCTCCTCCCAGTCAGCTGGAAGAAGCTGGCAACGGACCAGGCAGTTAAACATTTCAGTCCTGTGAGACCCTGTCTCAGAGGCTACCACATCTACTGAGTGTGGACCAGGACCAGCACGTGGAAACAGAGAGAAGCGGGCAAAGGTGGCCACAAGTGCTGGACCTGTGGCCCCAGGCTGCCCAGCCTTCGATGGCCGCTCTCTGTTATTAACGCTGTTCCAGTAAGGCAGCTTAACACTCCGCCTCGGATTCCTACAGAGGGCGATCCTGGAGCATCTGGGTTTCTGCTCCAGGTTTCTCCCCTTTAGGCAACTTATTTGACATTTAACCGTCTCTGCTTCAGTTTCCTCACCTGAAAAATGGGGCTAAAATAGTGTTTACTTGGGAATTAACAACACAGAAACTTGTTAAAGAGAGCAGATCTTAAATATTCTCACCACACATCCAAAAAAGTAAGAAGGAAATGGAGGTGTTAACTGACCTATTGTGGTCATAATTTCACAAAATACATGTATATATATATATATTGTATTTTGTATATATATATATATATATATATTGCATTTTGTATATATGATGTATAGTATTTTGTATATATGTATAGTATTTTGTATATATGTATAGTATTTTGTATATATGTATAGTATTTTGTGTATGTATATATATATATTGCATTTTGTATATATGTATAGTATTTTGTATATATGTATAGTATTTTGTATATATATATATTGTATTTTGTATATACATATATATATCAAGTCATCACTTTGTATACCTTAAACTTACATATGCTATATGTCAATAATATCTTGATGAAGCTGGGAAAACCTGATGCCTACCTCATAAGGTCGCCATGAGGATAGGCTGAGGGCTCATATAGCGTGCTTAGAGCAGCGCCTGGCGGCCAGTGCCTCTGCGTGAGTGCTTGCTGTCGCTGCTCCTGTTACTGACACCATCAGCATTATTCTCTTCAGTGCTGCTCTTCCCCAACCACGTCCTCAGGCTTCGCTGGCGGCTCAGCGGTGAAGAATCTCCCTGCCAGTGCGGGGAGTCGCAGGTTTGACCCCTGAGTCAGGAAGACCTCCTGGAGAAGGAATCAGCAACCCACTCCACTCTTCTTGCCTGGGAAATCCCAGGGGCACAGGAGCCTAGTGGGCTACAGTCCATGGGGTCACAAAGAGTCAGACTCGACTGAGCAACTAAGCAATAATAACAACAGCCATGTGCATCTCACCACCTCTGTGCCACTCCAGCAACTTCATTGCAGCACATGGACACTCGATAGAATCATATCACCGGAAGATAGCATAAAGAAGGTTTAGTAATATAAAGGAAATCCCGATGACCTAGAGGGGGTGAAACAGGGGCAGCGCAGGGGAGGGGAGGCTCAAGAGGGAGGGATCCATACTTATGGCTGATTCACGTTGTTGTATGGCAGAAACCAACCGAACATTGTAAAGCGATTATCCTCCAATTAAAAATAAATAGAACAGCTGTGAAGCCGTCTGGACCTGGGCTTTTGTTTGCTGGAAGATTTCTGATAACAGTTTCAATTTCCATGCTTGTGATGGGTCTGTTAAGATTTTCTATTTCTTCAAGAAGAGCTAACACCTATCTTACTGAAACTATTCCAGAAAATTGCAGAGGAAGGTAAACTTCCAAACTCATTCAATGAGGCCACCATCACCCTAATACCAAAACCTGACAAAGACACCATAAAAAAAGAAAACTACAGGCCAATATCACTGATGAACATAGATGCAAAAATCCTCAACAAAATCCTAGCAATCAGAATCCAGCAACACATTAAAAAGATCATACACCATGACCAAGTGGGCTTTATCCCAGGGATGCAAGGATTCTTCAATATCCACAAGTCAATCAATGTAATTCATCACATTAACAAACTGAAAAATAAAAACCATATGATTATCTCAATAGATGCAGAAAAAGCCTTTGACAAAATTCAACATCCATTTATGATAAAAACTCTCCAGAAAGCAGGAATAGAAGGAACATACCTCAACATAATAAAAGCTATATATGACAAACCCACAGCTTACATTATCCTCAACGGTGAAAAATTGAAACCATTTCCCCTAAAGTCAGGAACAAGACAAGGGTGTCCACGTTCACCACTACTATTCAATATCGTACTGGAAGTTTTGGCCACAGCAATCACAGCAGAAAAAGAAATAAAAGGAATCCAAATTGGAAAAGAAGAAGTAAAACTCTCACTGTTTGCAGACGACATGATCCTCTACATAGAAAATCCTAAAGACTCGACCAGAAAACTACTAGAGCTAATCAATGAATATAGTAAAGTTGCAGGATATAAAATCAACACTCAGAAATCCCTTGCATTCCTATACACTAATAATGAGAAAGTAGAAAAAGAAGTTAAGGAAACAATTCCATTCACCATTGCAACGAAAAGAATAAAATACTTAGGAATATACCTACCTAAAGAAACTAAAGACCTATATATCAAAAACTATAAAACACTGATGAAAGAAATCAAAGAGGACACTAATAGATGGAAAAATGTACCATGCTCATGGGTCGGAAGAGTCAATATAGTGAAAATGAGTATACTACCCAAAGCAATCTACAGATTCAAAGCAATTCCTATCAAGCTACCAGCAGTATTTTTCTCAGAACTAGATCAAATAATCTCAAGATTTGTATGGAAATACAAAAAACCTCGAATAGCCAAAGCAATCTTGAGAAAGAAGAATGGAACTGGAGGAATCAACTTGCCTGACTTCAGGCTCTACTACAAAGCCACAGTCATTAAGACAGTATGGTTCTGGCACAAAGACAGAAATATTGATCAATGGAACAAAATAGAAAGCCCTGAGATAAACCCACACACCTATGGACACCTTATCTTCGACAAAGGAGGCAAGAATATACAATGGAGTAAAGACAGTCTCTTTAACAGGTTGTGCTGGGAAAACTGGTCAACCACTTGTAAAAGAATGAAACTAGACCTCTTTCTAACACCATACACAAAAATAAACTCAAAATGGAGTAAAGATCTAAATGTAAGACCAGAAACTATAAAACTCCTAGAGGAGAACATAGGCAAAACACTCTCCGACATAAATCACAGCAGGATCCTCTATGATCCAACTCCCAGTATACTGGAAATAAAAGAAAAAATAAACAAATGGGATCTAATTAAAATTAAAAGCTTCTGCACAACAAAGGAAACTATAAGCAAGGTGAAAAGACAGCCTTCTGAATGGGAGAAAACAATAGCAAATGAAACAACTGACGAACAACTAATCTCAAAGATATACAAGCAACTTATGCAGCTCAACTCCAGAAAAATAAGCGAACCAATAAAAAAATGGGCCAAAGAACTAAATAGACATTTCTCCAAAGAAGACATACGGATGGCTAACAAACACATGAAAAGATGTTCAACATCACTTATTATCAGAGAAATGCAAATCAACACCACAATGAGGTACCGTTTCACACCAGTCAGAATGGCTGCGATCCAAAAGTCTACAAGCAATAAATGCTGGAGAGGATGTGGAGAAAAGGGAACCCTCTTACACTGCTGGTGGGAATGCAAACTAGTACAGCCATTATGGAAAACAGTGTGGAGATTCCTTAAAAAATTGCAAATAGAACTGCCTTATGACCCAGCAATCCCACTTCTGGGCATACACACCGAGGAAACCAGAATTGAAAGAGACACATCTACCCCAATGTTCATTGCAGCACTGTTTATAATAGCCAGGTCATGGAAGCAACCTAGATGTCCATCAGCAGATGAATGGATAAGAAAGCTGTGGTATATATACACAATGGTGTACTACTCAGCCCTTAAAAAGAATAAATTCGACTCAGTTCTAATGAGATGGATGAAATTGGAACCGATTATACAGAGTGAAGTAAGCCAGAAAGAAAAACACCAATACAGTATACTGACACATATATATGGAATTTAGAAAGATAGTAATGATGACCCTATATGTGAGACAACAAAGAGACACAGAGGTATAGAGTGGACTTTTGGACTCTGAGGGAGAAGAAAGGGTGGGATGGTTTGGGAGAATGGCAATGAAACATGTATATTTTCTTGTAAGAAATGAAGCACCAATCTGTGTTCAATGTAGGATGCAGGATGCATGGGGCTGATGCACAGGATGATTCAAGTAGAGGATGTGGGGTGGGAGGGGGAGGGGGTTTCGGCATTAGGAGATTGTGTTCACCTATGGCTGATTCGTGTCAATGTATGGCAAAACAAATACAGTATTGTAATTTAAAAAAATAAATAAATTTAATTAAAAAAAAAAAGAAAAAAAAAAAAAAGAAACATGTATACTATCTTGTAAGAAACGAAGTGCCAGTCTATGTTCAATGCAGGATGCAGGATGCACGGGGCTGGTGCACGGGATGATTCAGGGAGATGATGTGGGATGGGAGGTGGGAGGGGGCTTTGGCATTGGGAGATCATGTTCACCTGTGGCTGATTCATGTCAATGTATGGCAAAACAAATACAGTACTGTAATGTAGAATAAAGTATTAAATTTTTTAATTAATTAATTAAAAGGAAAAAATAAATAGAACAAAATAAAGGAAATTCTTAATATCAGGCACCAGTGCTCTCAGTGGCCCCCAGCCACACGAATTCTATCCTAGGGAGTCTCTAGATCAGGTTGCCCCCCATCTCTCAAGGGTACGTCTACCAGCACCATCACATCTGCTGGATCTTCTCTTCCCTCTATCCAGAGCCCTACATGTCTACTTCCAGTTCTTTGGAGAGAGAGAAAGAAACAGCATCCTTACAACTTCTTCACTTAAAATAATCAGCTTTTTATTTTACTATTTTATACTTTATTCTGTTACTAGTATATTTTATTAGGTATGAATAACCTAAACAGTGCAGCTTAGATCTCTGCTTCAGCTTCTCTTTAGAGATTCAGAGACCTAGATTTATAAAAATCAAATGAAAATGGAAATCTTTTTCTTAAAAATCAGTGGTACCCACTCCAAATAGGAGGTTTTCCATCATCTTTAGTATGTTGAAAGACTTATTAAGGCTCATTTTTTATAGTGTGAAACTGAAACTCTTCTAAAATGTTCCCTTCACCTCCCCTAGTGTCCATAGACCACCTAGAGGCCCTCTTCCTTCTGTGACTTTTTCAGCATCGCCACTCTAAAACGCTGGCCTTCAGGGCTTGGCTCCAAACCTTAGCATGCTATCACACGGTGCCGCCTGCTTGACACATTTGTCTCTTTCCTCCTCCTGTTGGTCATTTTTTACCTAGAAGGTACATTAGGGAACTGTAAAAATGAAACTATAAGCAATCCATTATTTTTTCTTGAAATAGTAGGATATAAAATCTGGTAAGGACATTTGAAAGTTTATAAATCTAGCTTCTCATTTTAAAGAAAAGATATGCACAGCTCAGAAAGGTAATGAAAGTGTGAGGAAACGGTGGAAATTAAGAGCTAGGATCCATCTCGGAAAATCTACAGCCTTGTCAAAGTCACCACACCACTCTGACCTTCATCCCATCGGCTCATCCTTCCATTCAAGAGGAACTGACACATTTGAGCTGGACATTGTATACAATGGAGTTTCAGGTTAAGGAGGGTCAGGAAAAAAAAACACACATGCACACATGGCTTCCTCCCCCATGGCATGGTCAATCTAGAAGGCATAATGACTCATTTGGGGGATATAATTTGGGATCAGGGGGATTTTTCAGGATTGCAACATTATAACCCAGGGGCATCTTGGAGTTAAACACTGTTAAAAGCAGAGACATTACTTTGCCAAAAAGGTCTGTCTAGTCAAGGCTACTGTTTTCCCAGTGGTCATGTATGGATGTGAGAGTTGGACTCTAAGAAAACTGAGCACCAAAGAATTGATGCTTTTGAACTGTGGTGTTGGAGAAGACTCTTGAGAGTCCCTTGGACAGCAAGGAGATGCAACAAGTCCATCCTAAATGAGGTCAGTCCTGAGTGTTCATTGGAAGGACTGATGTTGAAGCTGAAACTCCAATACTTTGGTCACCTGATGTGAAGAGCTGACTCATTTGAAAAGACCCTGATGCTGGGAAAGATTGAAGACAGGAGGAAAAGGGGACAACAGAGGATGAGATGGGTGGATGGCATCAACTCAATGGACACGAGTTTGAGTAGACTGTGGGAGTTGGTGATGGACAGGGAGGCCTGGCGTGCTGTGGTCCGTGGGGTCACAAAGAGTCAGACACCACTGAGTGACTGAACGAAACTGAACTGAACTGAATAGTAAGAATTGTGCTTTCTCATATTTGTGCATTGAATTTTGCAAAGGATTTGCTCATCCATTAACACGTTTTTTGATCAGAATGTTGTGTATCAATAGAAGGCAGGGCAGATGTGATTATCAGTGTTCATTTATTCTGTAATATACTGCTGCCTTCTTCTAAGTCACTTCAGTCGTGTCTGACTCTGTGCAACCCCATAGACGGCAGCCCACTAGGCTCCACCGTCCCTGGGATTCTCCAGGCAAGAATACTAGAGTGGGTTGCCATTTCCTTCTCCAATGGATGAAAGTGAAAAGTGAAAGTGAAGTTGCTCAGCTGTGTCCGACTCTTAGTGACCCCATGGACTGCAGCCCACCAGGCTCCTCCCTCCATAGGATTTTCCAGGCAAGAGTACTGGAGTGGGGTGCCATTGCCTTCTCCAACCCTAACTCAAGAAAATGCACTGGTCATAGCAAACACCTTCCTCCAATAACACAAGAGAACACTCTACACATGGACATCACCAGATGGTCAACATCGAAATCAGATTGATAATATTCTTTTCAGCCTAAGATAAAGAAGCTCTATACAGTCAACTAAAACAAGACCAGGAGCTGACTGCGGCTCAGATCATGAACTCTTTATTACCAAATTCAGACTCAAATTGAAGAAAGCAGGGAAAACCTCTAGACCATTTAGGTATGACTTAAATCAAATCCCTTATGATTATACAGTGGAAGTGAGAAATAGATTTAAGGGACTAGATCTGATAGAGTACCTGATGAACTATGGAATGAGGTTCGTGACATTGTACAGGAGACAGGGTTCAAGACCATCCCCCATGAAAAAGAAACGCAAAAAAGCAAAATGGCTGTCTGGGGAGGCCTTAAAAATAGCTGTGAAAAGAAGAGAAGTGAAAAGCAAAGGAGAAAAGGAAAGATATAAGCATCTGAATGCAGAGTTCCAAAGAATAGCAAGAAGAGATAAGAAAGCCTTCTTCAGCGATCAATGCAAAGAAATAGAGGAAAAGAACAGAATGGGAAAGACTAGAGATCTTGTCAAGAAAATTAGAGATACCAAGGGAACATTCCATGCAAAGATGGGCTCGATAAAGGACAGAAATGGTAGGGACTCAACAGAAGCAGCCGATATTAAGAAGAGGTGGCAAAAATACATGGAAGAACTGTACAAAAAAATATCTTCATGACCCAGATAATCACGATGGTGTGATCACTCGCCTAGAGCCAGACATCCTGAAATGTGAAGTCAAGTGGGCCTTAGAAAGCATCACTACAAACAAAGTTAGTGGAGGTGATGGAATTCCAGTGGAGCTGTTTCAAATCCTGAAAGATGATGCTGTGAAAGTGCTGCACTCAATATGCCAGCAAATTTGGAAAACTCAGCAGTGGCCACAGGACTGGAAAAGGTCAGTTTTCATTCCAATCCCAAAGTAAGGCAATGCCAAAGAATGCTCCAACTACCACATAATTGCACTCATCTCACATGCTAGTAAAGTAATGCTTAAAATTCTCTAAGCCAGGCTCCAGCAATACATGAACCGTGAACTTCCAGATGTTCAAGCTCATTTTAGAAAAGTCAGAAGACCGAGAGATCAACTTGCCACCATCTGCTGGATCACGAAAAAAGCAAGAGAGTTCCAGAAAAACATCTATTTCTGCTTTATTGACTATGCCAAAGTCTTTGACTGTGTGGATCACAATAAACTGTGGAAAATTCTGAAAGAGATGGGAATACCAGACCACCTAACCTGCCTCTTGAGAATCCTGTATGCAGGTCAGGAAGCAACAGTTAGAACTGGACATGGAACAGACTGGTTCCAAATAGGAAAAGGAGTACATCAAGGCTGTATATTGTTACCCTGCTTATTTAACTTACATGCAGTGTACATCATGAGAAATGCTGGACTGGATGAATCACAAGCTGGAATCAAATTGCTGGGAGAAATATCAATAACCTCAGATATGCAGATGACACCACTCTTATGGCAAAAAGTGAAGAAGAACTAAAAAGCCTCTTGATGAAATTGAAAGAGGAGAGTGAAAAGTTGGCTTAAAGTTCAACATTCAGAAAACGAAGATCATGGCATCTGGTCTCGTCACTTCATGGGAAATAGATGGGGAAACTATAGAAATAGTAGCTGACTGTATTTTTCTGGACTTCAAAATCAATGCAGATGATGATTGCAGCCATGAAATTAAAAGACACTTACTCCTTGGAAGGAAAGTTATGGCCAACCTAGACAGCATATTTAAAAAAAAACAACAACATTACTTTCCCAACAAAGGTCCATCTAGTCAAGGCTATGGTTTTTCCACTGGTTATGTATGGACTCTAAAAAAGCTGAGCACCGAAAACTTGATGCTTTTGAACTGTGGTGTTGGAGAAGACTCTTGTGAGTCCCTAGGACTGCAAGGAGATCCAACCGGTCCATTCTAAAGGAGATCCGTCTTGGGTGTTCATTGGAAGGACTGGTGTTGAAGTGAAACTCCAATATTTTGGCCTCCTGATGCGAAGAGCTGACTCATTTGAAAAGACCCTGATGCTGGGAAAGGTTGAGGGCAGGAGAAGAAGGGGACAACAGAGGATGAGATGGTTGGATGGCCTCACCAACTTGATGGACACGGGTTTGGGTAAACTCCAGGAGTTGGTGATGGACAGGGAGGCCTGGCATGCTGCAGTTCATGATTCAGACACAACTGAGCGACTGAACTAAACTAATCCCAGTGAAACTTTATTTCTCATACACACTAAGTCAAATGCAGATTTGCAGGTTTTAGGGAGAGCTCTTTACCAAGCTATGACCATCAGTAACAGGCCCATGGCAATCTGTGATACCTCTGGTCTCCTGGGGCTTCAGGACTATCTGCTGGGTCATCTGCACCCAGCTAGCCAGTCATCAAAGATAAATTGAGGATTACTAGGGACATTTTATGGACCAAGCCTATATAGGTATATCATTTCCACCTCTTAGTAACAAGATCCCATGTGGATGTAAGGGGGTCCAGGAAAGGCAGCTTGTGTGCCCAGAAGAAAAAGATGAAGTAATTTGGTAAACATATTCCATTGTTCAGACCACAATTTCTCATTGGCTGGCCTCTATCCCTTCCTTCAGAAAACTAAGATCATGGCATCTGGTCCCATAACTTCATGGCAAATAGATGGGGAAACAATGGAAACAGTGACAGGCTTTATTTTCTTGGGCTCCAGAATCACTGTAGACAGTGACTGCAGCTATGAAATTAAAAGACACTTGCTCCTTGGAAGAAACAATATGACCAACCTAGACAGGATATTAAAAATCTGTCAAAACTATGGTTTTGCAGTAGTCATGAATGGAGACTCTCACATCAGTAGTCATGATGTGAGAGTTGGACTATAAAGAAAGCTGAGCACCAAAGAATTGATGCTTTTGAACTGTGGTGCTGGAGAAGACTCTTGAGAGTCCCTTGGACTGCAAGGAGATCCAACCAGTCCATCCTAAAGGAGATCAGTCCTGGGTGTTCATTGGAAGGATTGATGCTAAAGCTGAAACTCCAGTACTTTGGCAAAGGGTTGACTCATTGGAAAAGACCCTGATGCTTGGAGGGATTGGGGGAAGGAGGAGAAGGGGACGACAGAAAATGAGATGGCTGGATGGCATCACCGACTTGATGCACATGAGTTTGAGTAGACTCTGGGAGTTGATGATGGACAGGGAGGCCTGGGGTGCTGCGATTCACGGGGTCGCAAAGAGTCGGACACAACTGAGCGACTGAACTGAACTGAACTGAGGTGCTTAATAAATATCAAGTATTATTAGATCTCAGTGGTTGCACGTTAGAGTCAAGTAGGAGATTAGTTTACAAGGCCACTGCCATAGGATTTATTTCAGGGTTGTCTTTTACTTCTATTTATTTCAAAATATTTTTTATTAAATTTAAATTACAAAGAAAAAACTTAGGATACCTAATGGGCAAGTTGGTCTAGTTCTATACAGTTCACAAAATGAAAATAAATAAATAAAGGATTATGAAGATGACTGAATGCTACAAGTCCCGTGGCACAGTCTGGTGTCATAATAGAAAGATGCAATAGTGACATCATCCTAAGAGATGATGCAATTTCGGAGCAGCCTGAGTCAACACTGCATGTTTGGGAGAGTTTGCCCTGATTGGGCATACTTTCTTTAGAGGTGAGGCAATTTTGGAGCAGCCTGAGTCAACACTGCATGTTCAGGAGAGTTTGCCCTGATTGGGCATACTTTCTTTTCTGAGGCATGCCTTCACTCTCATTGAGGAACTTCTTGCCCTGATTCTCTGGACTTGGACTTGGACTTTAGAAAGAACAAGGACTTACTGTAGAGCACAGAGAACTCTGCTCAATATTATGGGGCAGCCTGGATAGGAGGGGAGTTTGGGGGAGAATGAATACATGCATATGTATGGCTGCCTCCCTTTGGTGTCCACCTGAAACTCTCATAACAGTGTTAAGTCAGCTATACTCCAGGTATAAAATAAAGTGTTTTTAAAATCCTTTTAAAAACTGATCTAGTTTTATATTATTTTTTTTTACTTTACATTATTGTATTGGTTTTGCCATATATCAACATGAATCTGCCACGGGTGTACATGTGTTCCCAATCCTGAAACCCCCTCCCACCTCCCTCCCTGTACCATCCCTCTGGGTCATCCCAGTACACCAGCCCCAAGCATCCTGTATCATGCATTGAACCTAGATTGACGATTCGTTTCTTACATGATATTATGCATGTTTCAATGCCATTATCCCAAATCATCCCACCCTCTCCCTCTCTCACAGAGTCCAAAAGACTGTTCTATACATCTGTGTCTCTTTTGCTGTCTCGCATACAGGGTTATCATTACCATCTTTCTAAATTCCATCTGTATGTGTTAGTATACTGTACTGGTGTTTTCTCTTTTGGCTTACTTCATTCTGTATAATCAGCTCCACTTTCATCCACCTCATTAGAACTGATTCAAATGTATTCTTTTTGCTGGCTGAGTAATACTCCATTGTGTATATGTACCACAGCTTTCTTATCCATTCATCTGCTGATGGGCATCTAGGTTGCTTCCATGTCCTGGCTATTATAAACAGTGCTGGGGTGAACATTGGGGCACACGTGTCTCTTTCAATTCTGATCTAGTTTTAAAAAAGAAGGCTTAGCTCTGCTCCCCCTGCTCAGAACGGAGGTCGTTTCCTAAAGCCTGTTACTCCATAACCAAGCTGCAGAACCTGACTATGAAGAAATCAAGAAAGACATGTAGACAGAATATTTTACAATGTTTTTAAAGTTTCTTAAAGGATTTGACTGTCTTTTATGAACATACATCTTACATGTAAAGCTTATTTTTCAAAAAGAAATATGATAATCTGCTGCTTTAATTGAAGTCCCACAAGTACCTGTCTGACTGCATCTTGTCCTCTCCTGACTGCCTCTTCATCAATCCCTGAGGTGCTTGAAGAACTCTGGGTTCTAACTCGTGGTTCACAAACAGCTGGTTCAGAGAAGACAACCAGGGCTTTGGAAGAGTCCCTGGCCTGCAGTTTCCTCAACTGCAAAGTGAGCGTAGTCCTACCAATGGGGCAGTGCCCTTCAGGTCTAATTTTAGGGAATTGATTAGGGGATACTCATATTAGTCTTTGACTTCTATTTCCCATTTTCTGAAATGTGTGTTAGTCTCAAGAATGCTGCCTTTTTCCGCATTTGAAAAATTCTTCTTGGCCAACATAAGGTGTTTTGATCCTATATATTAGCTACCCCTTGCAGCTCAGTGATCAGCTTTTCCTTTCATGAGAACCAGAGGCTGAGCTGCGAGAAGCACCATGTCTTCCTGATGTTTCAGCTCACCATTTCCAGATCTGGCATCTCAGGCCCTGGTTTTCTGTGGACCCAGGAATACTTGTGAACACCATAAGGCAGTTCAGGCTGTATTTTTAACACTTTTCATTTACATTGAAGTGATTCCATAGCAAAACATCTGACAATAACAGAAATTATGAAACCTCCATTTGGGAAAGCAGAGACTTAGATGTGTTTGTGTTCTGTGATCTTTAAAGAGAAGCAGAGGAAAACACAGAGAGAGCAAGAACTCAGAAATCACACGGTCCTGGGTTTGAGTTCAGCCTTTGGAGGACCTAACTCTATGACCTGGATCAAGGCACCTACCTCCCAAAGCCTCAGACTCTTTATCTATAAAGCAGGAGACTCACACCTACATCACCAGAGCATTTTAGGGTGAAATGGAGATAAAATATATGCAATCTCTTGGATAATAGTAAAATATATACATAATGCATGCTCTTTTCATATGCGTATATAACGTGTGTGTGTTTTAAGTGACCTCAGTCATAGCTGACTCTGTGACCCTATGGACTATAGCCCGCCAGGATCCTCTGTCCTTTGGATTCTCCTCCAGCCAATGTATGTTATTCTCAGAAAAAATTAAGCAGTGATTATTGATTTGTCTCAAGCAGTATAATATTGGTTTATTAATTAGATAATTGAGGTGAAAATACATATGTAATAACCACTGTTCACTTAATCTGAAGCACTACTGACTTCTAGAAATTTAATAGACCATCTATTTGTTAACTTTTACTATATATATCATTAAGAGCAAGGTATAAAAATGAGTAGATTCATGCCATATTCCTAAGAGTTAAAGTCTAGGGGGCAGAGTCAGGGCTGGAGGGGTAAGAAAAATAAACACTGAAACTTAGGTAGCAAAGGCTTGAAAAGATTCTAGCTAAGTGCTGTGGGAATTCAAAGTATTGAATACATTTTTCTCTCTTTCATCCTGGGACTCGTAACATGCGAATGTTGGTATGCTTGATGTCATCACAGAGCTCCGAAAATTATTCTCGTTTTTCTAAATTTGTCTTTCTTTTTGCTGTTCTGGTTGAGTGTTTTCTATTATTCTATCTGCCAGATCGCTTGAACATTCTTCTGAACCATCTCATCTGCTGTTGATTCCCTTTAGTGTGGTTTCCATTTCATTTACTGTATTTTTCAGCTCTGACTGTTCTTTTGTATAATTCCTTAATCTTTGTTAAAATTCTCACTGTGCTGAACTGTTCTTTTCCCAAGTTCAGTTACGATTGATTCAAAGTCTTTATCAGGTAAGTTATCTCTCTGTTTCACTCGGATTTTTTTCACGGATTATTTGCTTGTTCTTTCATTTGAAACCTGTCCCTTTGTCTTCTCATTTTGTTTATGTCTCTGTTTGAAATAAGTGAAGCTGTCACCTACGCCGGTCATGAGGGCACGTCTTTTGAGGAAGCAGGCCTGTGCAGTCTGTGTGCCCCGCGGCTTGGAGGAGAGCTCCCCCGTGTGCAGCGGCCGTCACCGCCCTGCTGGAGGTGGACTGTGGCCCTGGGAGGTGAAGCGGGAGCCCTGAGCGCCCCGGGCTCCTCCCAGGTTTGATGGCAGCCTCCACCCTGGTTTGGGACCTTGCTGGGGTGGGAGGTCTTGCAGCTGCACCTGCCAGGTGGTGCTGGTGGTAAGAACCCGCCTGCCATGCAACAGATAAGAGACACGGTTTGGATCCCTGGGTCAGGAAGATCTGGAGAAGGGCATGGTCACCCACTCTGGTATTCTGGGAGAATCCCATGGACAGAGAAGCCAGTGGGCTGCACACAGTCCACGGGATCACAGAGAGGTGGGCACAGCTGGAGGGACGCAGCACGCACACCCGCGTGCGCCTTAGTTGCAGGATGGGCTGGGGGCTGAGCAGCGGCTGCCACACCGCTGGGCTGGTCCCACCCCCCTCCCGAGTGCGCACAGAGGACGCACGCCCAGGGGCGGCGGTCTCTAGACACAGCTTCCCCCTCCCTGCAGAGAGTGTGCACAGCGACAGACGCTCCGGCGGGGCTGTCTCCACTCGGGAGCTAGCCTCGCTCCCTCTTGAGTACATGCACCAAGGCGTGCACTGGCGGTGGCTGCCTCCTCCCCAGTCAGAAGTGGGACCAGGGTCCAAGCTGACTTCGCTCCCTCCAAGTGTACACCCTTCTCTGGCAATGGCAGCCCCTGCCTTAGTGGGGAGGAGCACCAGGGCAGGAGCGGCTGGAACAGGAGCCCGGTGGGGACCTGGGGACATTGCGGCGACCCTGGTGAGCCAGCAGGAGCTTTTAATCTGCTGCCTTCGTGCTGTGACGGGAAGTAAGCAAATATGTGTGTGTGCTGTTTTCAAGAGCAGAGTCTCTCAGTCTTCCAGAAATCCTCACCGGTTTTCCAGTTAAGAGGCTTGCCTTAACCAGTATCAGAACCGAAGGGCTGGGGTACCTAAGGTGTAGGTCTAAATCCTCACTCCCCGGGGAGGATTCCTGGCCCTGTGACACTCTCTGCTCTCCTGCGTGCCCCTGGGAAGTATGCGTCCCAACCAGACTGCTTCTCCTCCCTTACTAGCAGACTCCATGTGGATCTTTCTTCACAGCTTTGGTTGTAGGAGAATTCTGCTAGTGCCCAGGCTGACTGCAGTCAGAGTCACTATATATATATATATATATATATATATATATATATATATATATATATATATATATAAGGCAGTTTTCATGTTCATGAAGGGGGCTGAGCCAGCATCCTCCACTCTACCATCTTGATCTCTCTCCTTGCAAACTATTCTTCAGTGCAGGCTTAACTGACACTTTCTGATAAAGTGACATTGTATATTTTTGATAGGAATGCTACAGTAATTATGTTGTGTGCCTCTCAGTCTAAATACCATGTTGCTGCTGCTACTAAGTCACTTCAGTCGTGTCCGACTCTGTGCGACCCCATAGACGGCAGCCCACCAGGCTCCCCCCGTCCTTGGGATTCTCCAGGCAAGAATACTGGAGTGGGTTGCCATTTCCTTCTCCAATGCATGAAAGTGAAAAGTGAAAGTGAAGTCACTCAGTCGTGTCTGACCCTTAGCAACCCCATGGACTGCAGCCTACCAGGCTCCTCCATCCATGGGATATTCCAGGCAAGAGTACTGGAGCGAGGTGCCATTACCTTCTCAGATAAATATCATAAATGAGTCTAATTACTAAAAAGAGTGCCTTCCAGGATTCTTGATTGTAAAGTCATATTTACCCTTTTGCAATTAATAAATATCTTGTGGGGAGATGAGGTGAGACTATATAATATCCTATTTCTTATCAAGAAAAAATTTAATGACTGTTGAGTTACAAACATTCTGAGAATTTACTTAGCACCACGCATCAAAAGTTATTACATTTTTAACAAAGTAAGGTTTCTATAGCAAATAACTGTTTAAAAATCAATATCATTAAAGATTTCTGTTTAGGAAACTTAGAACATTGTTATTTATATTATAAAACTTCAGAAACAATTTAAAAATCTGACAGAAAAGTGGCCAATTAACTAACAGTAAGACATAAGAAAAAGCCTCTTGATGAAAGTGAAAGAGGAGAGTGAAAAAGTTGGCTTAAAGCTCAACATTCAGAAAACGAAGATCATAGCATCTGGTCCCATTACTTCATGGGAAATAGATGGGGAAACAGTGGAAACAGTGTCCAAATTTATTTTGAGGGGCTCCAAAATCACTGCAGATGGTGACTGCAGCCATGAAATTAAAAGACGCTTACTCCTTGGAAGGAAGTTATGACCAACCCAGACAGTATATTCAAAAGCAGAGACATTACTTTGCCAACAAAAGTCTGTCTAGTCAAGGGTATGGTTTTTC
The DNA here is from genome assembly GCA_917880005.1 of Nanger dama. Classification (NCBI taxonomy): domain Eukaryota; kingdom Metazoa; phylum Chordata; class Mammalia; order Artiodactyla; family Bovidae; genus Nanger; species Nanger dama. The sequence continues at coordinate 288,953 of CAKJTW010000030.1, forward strand.
CTGTGGTCATGTATGGATGTGAGAGTTGGACTGTGAAGAAAGCTGAGCGCCAAAGAATTGGTGCTTTTGAACTGTGGTGTTGGAGAAGATTCTTGAGAGTCCCTTGGACTGCAAGGAAATCCAACCAGTCCATTCTAAAGGGGATCAGTCCTGGGTGTTCTGTGGAAGAAATGATGCTAAACCTGAAATTCCAGTACTTTGGCCACCTGATGCAAAGAGCTGACTCATTGGAAAAGACTCTGATGCTGGGAGGGATTGAGGGCAGGAGGAGAAGGGGACGACAGAGGATGAGATGGCTGGATGGCATCACTGACTCGATGGACATGGGTTTGGGTGAACTCTGGGAGATGGTGATGGACAGGGAGGCCTGGAGTGCTGCAGTTCATGGGGTGGCAAAGTCAGACACAACTGAGCGACTGAACTGAACTGAAGAGAAAATATATTGTAAGTGATTATAGTGAAGTTGATGAAGAATAACTCTAAAATTAACAAGTCTTGGAACTTGTCCTTCATCTCATTCTGCCCCTTCAGTTTGGACAGTTCAGTTCAGTTCAGTCACTCAGTCATGTCCGACTCTTTGCAACACCATGAATCGCAGCATGCCAGGCCTCCCTGTCCATCACCATCTCCCGGAGTTCACCCAGATTCACGTCTATCGAGTCAGTGATGCCATCCAGCCATCTCATCCTCTGTCGTACCCTTTTCCTCCTGTCCCCAATCCTTCCCAGCATCAGAGTCTTTTCCAATGAGTCAACTCTTTGCATCAGGTGGCCAAAGTACTGGAGTTTCAGCTTTAATACCATTCCTTCCAAAGAAATCCCAGGGCTGATCTCCTTCAGAATGGACTGATTGGATCTCCTTGCAGTCCAAGGACTCTCAAGAGTCTTCTCCAACACCACAGTTCAAAAGCATCAATTCTTTGGTGCTCAGCCTTCTTCACAGTCCAACTCTCAAATCCATACATGACCACTGGAAAAACCATAGCCTTGACTAGACGGATCTTAGTCAGCAAAGTAATGTCTCTGCTTTTGAATATACTATCTAGGTTGGTTATAACTTTTCTTCCAAGGAGTAAGCGTCTTTTAATTTCATGGCTGTAGTCACCATCTGCAGTGATTTTGGAGCCCAAAAAACAAAGTCTGACACTGTCAGACTCTGTTTCCCCATCTATTTCCCATGAAGTGATGGGACTGGATGCCATGATCTTTCTTTTCTGAATGTTGAGCTTTAAGCCAACTTTTTCGCTTTCCTCTTTCACAAGAGCATCACCTAACCCCAAGGATCAAGACCAAGGCTCAGCCTCTATTTCTCTTCTGCTTTCACTGCTCTGACCCACAGCCTCTTCACGGCCTTCTTCACTTCAGCATTTCTCAGGGAGTAGATGACAGGGTTGAGCAGTGGGATGAGCACTGTGTAGAGCATGGCCACCGTCTTGTCCGGCAGACAGGGTGGTAGAGGGTCTCAGATAGATGAAGATGCAGGGCCCGAAGAACAAGGAGACCACAGTGACGTGGGCCCCGCAGGTGGACAGGGCCTTGCACCGCCCCGCGGAGCTCTGGGTCCTCAGGTGGAGCAAGATGACCACATAGGAGGCTAAGAGGAGCACGAAGCTGATCACAGACAGGGCCCCCCGTTGGCAACGATCAGAAGACCAGTGAGGACGGTGTCAGAGCAGGCAAGTGTGAGCAGGGGAGGCAGGTCACAGAAATAGTGGTCGATCACATTGGGGCCACAGAATGGCAAGCAGAAGATGAAAAGGATTTGGGCCAAGGAATGCACAAAGCCCCCACCCAGGCTGCGCCCACCAGGAAGGCACATGCCTGCCGGCTCATGATGGTGGTGTAGCTGAGGGGCTTGCAGATGGCCACATAGTGGTCATAGGCCATCACAGTGAGCAGGAAAATCTCAGTGCCACCAAACAAGTGGATAAAGAAAACCTGTGTCATGCAGCCCCACAGAGGTATGGCCTTCCTCTCCAGCCAGCAGGTCTGAGATGAGTCTGGGGGCTGTGGTCGAGGCGTAGCAGATCTCCACAAAGGACAGGCAGCTCAGGAGGAAGTACATGGGGGAGCCAAGGCTTCTGCTGCTCCTGACGGTGAGGACAAGGAGGAAATTCCCCAGCACAGTGGCTGTGTACAGGAGCAGAAATATCACAAAGCAGGCTTTCTGCACCCCTGGATTGGAAGAAAGTCCCAGGAAAATGAATTCTGTCACATTGTGTGTTTTAGCCATGGCATAGCCACCAGGAGGCAGGAATTTGGAAGGGTGATCTGAAATGACAGGAAACAAAAGACTCCTTCCTTAAGGAGTGAATTATATAATAGTCTCTTGCGTACCTGAAATGCTACCACTCAGACTCTATAACCTTAGAGTCCTCTCAGAAATAGGAAATCCATCTCTGCAATCCATAGACCCTTGCATTTGGTGACACTCTTCTCTTAGGACATTTTGGAAATACAGGTCTTTGAACATTGAATTGTAATTGTGCTGTGTGACCATTTGGCCCAGCAAACTGTGGACTTTCTAGAGCAGAGACTATGTCTTGCTACCACTCCATCTCCAGTGCTAACTGAAGCACCTGCACAGATTACACTCAGTGAACGTGCTTAGGCTGGGGAGCAGTGTGTGTAGATCACCCCAGCCTTCTTAGCACCCCATGGAAGTTCAGAAAATACTGAAAGAACAAAGCTCACCAAGGACCAAGGCCACATCTTTCCATCCCGGAATCCCATGTCTAGCAGAGTGCTTATTTCAGGCAAAGACCAGACCAGCGTGAGAGCACTCAGCATTCCCTTTACTTCCAAAGTGGAATTATAATCTTCACATGCTCACAAAACAAAACTCACCCCACTGTTTCTGGGCGTTTGCTGTCTCACCACTGCTCCTTTCATCTGTTCTGATCCCAGAGAGCAAAATAGTGCCCTGAGAATATCTATCACCTCGTGAAGGTTTCCCAGTTATTCAGTCTCCAAGCATTAAGGCCAAGTTATGCTCCAGAGCTCATACATCTCAGGAGTTGCCAGATGGAGGATCCACTCTCCCTGCAGCCTTAGGAATGCTGAGACTAAGCCAGTAGTCTATTCCACCTAATTAAAAACAGGAACACAGTAGACTTGCCTCTCAGATGTCCCACAGAGAAATCAGAATTCTGGCAGCTCAGCCTTGAGTTCACTCTGCTGAGAGATACTGGAGGTGGAGCAGGGTGTATTATGATCAAATGAGAGAAGACTGGTCCCCAGAGAGCCATGCCTTTCCCCTTCCTCATCAGGCACCCACCTCATGGGAAGCGAGACCTGGATACCAACCTCTCAAACTTTCTTGTAGGTAACATAAGTTCAGAAATCAATAGGGAATATATTAAATTAATTTTACCCAGTGTTCACAGAGCACTTAGGCTATGGGGCTCTATGCTGTTCTGAGGGCAATTAGATCCAGCCCTTGCTTATCATGAACTCAATAATGTGGTTTTACATATGACACCATCCCAAGGATGGGTTCAAGGAATTATGGACCACAAATGTGAGAAACTGAGCCAGCCCTTCTCCCAGGCTTTGGTGTGGATGAAGTGAGGCTACAGAACAGTGATTCTCAAGCATGGGTGATTTTGCCCCAAGAGGATATGTGGCAACATCCAGAGACATTTTTAAACTTTTATTTCCTACCTGTGTGGGAAGGCAGTGTTATTGGCACTTACTGGAGTTGACCCTTTGGAAAAGACTCTGATGCTGGGAGGGGTTAGGGGCAGGAGGAGAAGGGGATGACAGAGGATGAGGTGGCTGGATGGCATCACCGACTCGATGGACGTGAGTTTGCATTAACTCCGGGAGTTGGTGATGGACAGGGAGGCCTGGTGTGCTACAATTCATGGGGTCTCAAAGAGTCGGACATGACTGAGCAACTGAACTGAACTGAACTGGACAGAGGCCAGAGATGCTAACACCCTACAATGTGGAAGACAGCCCCTACCACCACAGCAAGGGTCATCTGAGCCAAAATCACATTGCAACTGCTGTTGAGATGCCCTGCTCAGAGGAAACAAAACCTTTCCAAACCGATCTTTATCAATATTAAACTGGATGTTGGTTTGAAAACACTACATGTGAGTTTATTACTCTGCTTTGGCCTCATCTGTATTATATTTTCTGGCAAGAATAGTTTTACAAATGGTATAATAACACTTTGTAAGATCAGCGTGCTCTCTCCCAGTCTTAAACATAATTGTCATTAATTTAGCCTGATTAAAATTAAAGCCAAAACAAAATGCCAAGTTTCAACTAGTGATTAAGAGACTATTATGACCATATATTTTTAAAATTATTTTACAGGTTTTAACATAAGATGTCATGTAAAAAACCCAAACAAACTTTTTGGCCAACCCAATAATTGCTTTTGAGAGTGTAAACTCTGAATTAACCATTATCATTTTTTTCATTATCCATTATATTTTTAAAACATTTAGGAAGAATATTAACAAATAATTACATAAAAGCTCAAAATATTTAAGAAAATCTACATTTATTCTGTACATCTCATCACTAAGCTTCTGTGAAAGGCTGTAAGTCAAAATCTTTTCTCTATTGAAGGATTCAGTTTAATATATCTAAGGAAGATGAGTTTTTAACATAAGTCTATGAACGTGCGTTACAGAAAAATACATTTGTTAAAATATTTGTGGTATGAGATTATTTGCTCACCTAAAGTTATACATTTTCAGGAAGGGCTGATGTTATTTTCTAACCTGGTGAAGATTAACCCACTGACTATGACCACACTTGCCTAGTTCTGATTAGACTCCACCATTATATGAAAAGTACAGATTCTTTCAGAATTAGGGATAGTTCTACACAACTTTCGCCTTAAGAAAAGCCATTTTGCAAGTTCAAATGAAGATGTGGTCAGCTCACCCTTTTTATGTTCATGCCACTACTTACTGTTCCAGGCTCCTTTGCATCTAAGGATAGATATATAACCTGCTGCTGATGCTAAGTCGCTCCAATCATGTTCGACTCTGTGTGACCCCCTTAGATGGCAGCCCACCAGGCTCCCCCGTTCCTGGGATTCTCCAGGCAAGAACACTGGAGTGGGTTGTAGTTCCAGTCAATAAGAACAAAATAAGAATTGTTCTGGAAAAGTCCTTGGAACTGTTTTCTGAAATGAATGAAAACCCCTCCCTTCTTACACGTGAGCATGTAATACCGAGAGCTGCTTTAGACACCTTGCAGCCATGAGGGGCCAGCCAAGAGAACTGAAGGGGCTTGGGCATCGTGGGAATAACAGAACAACCCTGGGGCCACCGACCTCCCAACTTCTTGATGAGTAAGCAATAAATGTTACTATGGCTTAAGCAAAGGGCTGGTAAACATGTTCAGTAAAGTGCTACATAGAAAACATACAGGCTTTGCAGGCAGAGTCATGAACGTAGAGAACAAGCTTATAGTTACCAAGAGACAATGAGGGGTGGAACAGATTGGGAGATTGGGATTAACGTATACGCACTGCTCTACATGAAATAGATAGCTTGTGAGAACCTACTGTTTAGCATAGAGAACCCTACTCACTGACCTGTAATGACCTAAGTGAGAAGGAAATCTGAAAAAGTAGGCATATATGTATACATAGGACTGATTTGCTTTGCTGCACAGCAGAAACTGACAACATTATAAAGCAGTTTACTCCAATAAAAATTTATTTATAAATAAGAATTTCCTATGTAAAAAAAAGAAAATATATAGGCTTTGCAGACCACACAGTCTCTGTCATAATTACGCAACCATGCCACTCCAACACAAAAGCTGCCACAGATAAAAAGAGTAAAATAATAGGTAATCCAATAAAACTTATTTGTGGGCAATAAAGCTTAAATTTCATTCAACTTTTATGTGTCACAGAATATTATTTTACTTTAATTTTTTCAACCATTTGAAAATGTAAAAGCCTTTCTTGGCTCACAGGTCATACAGAAACAGGCAACATTTTGGCTTAAGCTATGCATGACTGAGTGACACACACACACACACACACACACAAGCACATGACTCAGTGCATAGACAACAACGGGCTAGAAAGGAAGGGGTCTTATAAAATTATTTGAATGAAGATATGAATGGTTGTATATTTATGGCTGAGTCTTTGCTGTACACCTGAAACTACCACAACATCATTAATCTGCTTTACTCCTACACAAAATTACAAGTTTGAAAACAAAAATATATGCATGGCTGCATGCCTGCTCAGCTGCCGTCATGTCCTACTCTGCAGCCCCATGAACTGTAGCCTGCCAGGTTTCTCTGTCCATGGGATTATCCAGGCAAGAAACTGGAGCAGGTTGACATCTCCTCCTCCAGGGGATCTTCCCAACCCCCAGATCAAACCCTCCTCTTCTGAGTCTCCTGCTTGGCAGGCAGAATCTTTACCACTGAGCCACCTGGGAGGTCCATGTGAATAATTAACCATAGCTTTACTATATTTCACCTTCCACCGACCTTTCAATTCTAACAATGTCCTACTTCCATGAAACAAAGCTCCTACTATGGAATTTGAGGCATTGGATTCAGGTTAATGAAAGGGGAAAACTAAAATTAAGTCGTGTTTTTTTTTTTAAGAAATAACTTTAAGAGGGTTGATATTTGAGAAGATGCATTCCTAAAAAATTGCCTTCATATTTTTTTCCATTTAAAAAACATCAGAGAGAAAAACCTTCTCCTATGATAGAATTAGAGGAGTGGTGGCTGCGCAGGCACAGGAGGGCCTAGAGGAGCTATTCAATGTTGAAGGTCAGGAACGGCAGTAGTAAGGGAGATACCCCTCATCCAAGGTAAGGAGCAGCGCTGTGCTTTGCTGGAACAGCAGTGAAGAGATACCCCACGCCCAAGGTAAGAGAAACCCAAGTAAGATGGTAGGTGTTCCAAGAGGGCATCAGAGGGCAGACACACTGAAACCATACTCACAGAAAACTAGTCAATCTAATCACACTAGGACCACAGCCTTGTCTAACTCAATGAAACCAAGCCATGCCCTCGCAGGGCAACCCAAGACGGGCGAGTCATGGTGGAGAGGTCTGACAGAATGTGGTCCACTGGAGAAGGGGATGGCAAACCACTTCAGTATTCTTGCCTTGAGAACCCCATGAACAGTATGAAAAGGCAAAAAAATAGGATACCAAAAGAGGAACTCCCCAGGTCAGTAGGTGCCCAATATGCTACCGGAGATCAGTGGAGAAATAACTCCAGAAAGAATGAAAGGATGGAGCCAAAGCAAAAACAACACCCAGCTGTGGATGTGACTGGTGATAGAAGCAAAATCCGATGCTGTAAAGAGCAATATTGCATAGGAACCTGGAATGTCAGGTCCATGAATCAAGGCAAATTGAAAGTGGTCAAACAAGAGATGGCAAGGGTGAACGTCGACATTCTAGGAATCAGTGAACTAAAATAGACTGGAACGGGTTAATTTAACTCAGATGACCATTATATCTACTACTTTGGGCAGGAACCCCTCAGAAGAAATGGAGTAGTCATCATGGTCAACAAAAGAGTCTGAAATGCAGTATTGGATGCAATCTCTAAAATGACAAAATGATCTCTGTTCATTTCCAAGGCAAACCATTCAATATCACAGTAATCAAAGTCTATGCCCCAACCAGTAACCCTGAAGAAGCTGACGTTGAACAGTTTTATGAAGACCCATAAGACCTTATAGAACTAACACCCAAAAAGATGTCCTTTCCATTCTAGGGGACTGGAATGCTAAAGTAGGAAGTCAAGAAACACCTGGAGTAACAGGCAAATTTGGCCTTGGAATGCAGAATGAAGCAGGGCAAAGACTAGTAGAGTTTTCCCAAGAAAATGCACTGGTCATAGCAAACACCCTCTTCCAACAACACAAGAGATGACTCTACACATGGACATCACCAGATGGTCAACACTGAAATCAGATTGATTATAATCTTTGCAGTCGAAGATGGAGAAGCTCTATACAGTCAACAAAAACAAGACCAGGAGCTGACTGTGGCTCAGATCATGAACTCCTTATTACCAAATTCAGACTTAAATTGAAGAAAGTAGGGAAAACCACTAGACCATTCAGGTATGACCTAAATCAAATCCCTTATGATTATACAGTGGAAGTGAGAAATAGATTTAAGGGCCTAGATCTGATAGATAGAGTGTCTGATGAACTATGGAATGAGGTTCGTGATATTGTACAGGAGACAGGGAGCAAGACCATCCCCATGGAAAAGAAATGCAAAAAAGCAAAATGGCTGTCTGGGGAGGCCTTACAAATAGCTGTGAAAACAATAGAGGCGAAAAGCAAAGGAGAAAAGGAAAGATATAAGCATCTGAATGCAGAGTTCCAAAGAATAGCAAGAAGAGATAAGAAAGCCTTCTTCAGAGATCAATGCAAAGAAATGGAAGAAAAGAACAGAATGGGAAAGACTAGAGATTTCTTCAAGAAAATTACAGATATCAAGGGAACATTTCATGTAAAGATGGGCTCAATAAAGGACAGAAATGGTAGGGACCTAACAAAAGCAGAAGATATTAAGAAGAGGTGGCAAGAATACACAGAAGAACTGTACAAAAAGATCTACGCAACCCAGATAATCATGATAGTGTGATCACTCATCTAGAGCCAGACATCCTGGAATGTGAAGTCAAGTGGGTCTTAGAAAGCATCACTACAAACAAAGTTAGTGGAGGTGATGGAATTCCAGTGGAGCTGTTTCAAATCCTGAAAGATGATGCTGTGAAAGTGCTGCACTCAATATGCCAACAAATATTGAAAACACAGCAGTGGCCACAGGACTGGAAAAGGTCAGTTTTCATTCCAATCCCAAAGAAAGGCAATCTCAAAGAATGCTCAAACTACCACACAATTGCACTCATCTCACATGCTAGTAAAGTAATGCTCAAAATTCTCTAAGCCAGACTTCAGCAATACATGAACCGTGAACTTCCAGATGTTCAAGCTGGTTTTAGAAAAGGCAGACGAACCAGAGATCAAATTGCCAATATCTGCTGGATCATGGAAAAAGCAAGAGAGTTCCAGAAAAACATCTATTTCTGCTTTATTGACTATGCCAAAGCCTTTGACTGTGTGGACCACAATAAACTATGGAAAATTCTGAAAGAGATGGGAATACCAGACCACCTGATCTGCTTCTTGAGAAATCTGTATGCAGGTCAGGAAGCAACAGTTAGAACTGGACATGGAACAACAGATTGGTTCCAAATAGGAGAAGGAGTACATCAAGGCTGTATATTGTCACCCTGCTTATTTAACTTCTATGCAGAGTACATCATGAGAAACGCTGGACTGGAAGAAAGACAAGCTGGTATCAAGATTGCTGGGAGAAATATCAATAACCTCAGATATGCAGATGACATCACCCTTATGGCAGAAAGAGAAGAGGAGCTTAAAAGCCTCTTGATGAAAGTGAAAGAGGAGAGTGAAAAAGTTGGCTTAAAGCTCAACATTCAGAAAACGAAGATCATGGCATCTGGTCCCATCACTTCATGGGAAATAGATGGGGAAACAGTGGAAACAGTGTCAGACTTTATATTTTTGGGCTCCAAAATCACTGCAGATGGTGACTGCATCCATGAAATTAAAAGACGCTTACTCCTTGGAAGAAAAGTTATGACCAATCTAGATAGTATATTCAAAAGCAGAGACATTACTTTGCTGACTAAGGTCCATCTAGTCAAGACTGTGGCTTTTCCTATGGTCATGTATGGATGTGAGAGTTGGACTGTGAAGAAGGCTGAGCGCCAAAGAATTGATGCTTTTGAACTGTGGTGCTGGAGAAGATTTTTGAGAGTCCCTTGGACTGCAAGGAGATCCAACCAGTCCATTCTGAAGGAGATCAGCCCTGGGATTTCTTTGGAAGGAATGATGCTAAAGCTGAAACTCCAGTACTTTGGCCACCTCATGTGAAAAGCTGACTCACTGGAAAAAAACTCTGATGCTGGGAGGGATTGGGGGCAGGAGGAGAAGGGGAGAACAGAGGATGAGATGGCTGGATGGCATCACTGACTCGATGGACGTGAATCTGAGTGAACTCCAGGAGATGGTGATGGACAGAGAGGCCTGGCGTGCTGCGATTCATGGAGTCACAAAGAGTCGGACATGAATGAGTGACTGAACTGAACTGAACTGATGATAGAGTTTTATATACAGTTGTCAAGAGCTGATAAGATGATTCTTGCTAAGTGAACTTTGACAAATAATTGATTAAGTTTATACATACTGTTTTGAAAAGCCATCTATAACAGTATGTGAAAGGATGAGAGAGATGTGCTGAGCGCAGCTGTCACAGAGATGGGAGATATTTAAATATTTTCACTTATTAGAAAAGATGAAATAGTTATGTTCTCAGTAATGGTTTTTCAGTTTTTAACAGTATTAAAATTTTTATTTTGTACCGGGGTATAGTTAACAAGCAATGTTGCAACAGTTTCAGGTGAAGAGTGAAGCGACTCAGCCATAGGTATACATGTATATTCTTCCCCAAATGCGCCTTCCATTCAGGCTCCACACAACACTGAGCAGAGCTGCATGTGATCCACAGTAAGCCATTGCTGATCATCCATTTTAAACATAGCAGTGGGTATATGCCCATCCCAAACTCCCTGTGCACTCTAAGTCATTTCAGTCGAGTCCGACCCTTTGGAACCCTATGGACCACAGCTCACCAGGCTCCTCTATCCATCGGATTCTCCAGGCAAGAATGCTGGAGTTTGTTGCCATTTCCTTCTCCCCCCACACTCCCTAGCTAGGCCTAAAATGAAGTATTGATAGAAAAGCCTTCCAGGGATTCCCACAAGAGCACACTGATAGAGGGAAAGAATAAAACATAAATTTATGTCTCCCACTACCACACTCTTTCCACACGTCACAGCACGCTAACACTGAGAGGTCAAGTAAACAAACCCAGGGTTCACAGGTAGAAGGTGACAGAGGGGAATTCCAGTCCAGGTGATCCCTCCCTAGAGTCTATGCCCTGTATATTATGGAACATGAAGAAAAACAGCAATGCAGCTCAATTTTCAACTTTCTCCAAAATACAGAGGGCTATGAAAGGCATCTGATTTATTTTATGGAATATAAAGCCCTCACCTAAAATACAACCTAAAAAAATGTGAATAGGTGAACTTTTGCTCTGTTCCTCGTAGTTCACTAAAATCAAACTTTTATTTAGTCACCGTATGCATGCTCAGTTGTTTAAGGTTTTCATTGTTATTCCACCTCTGAGTTAACTTTCTTGCCCCACAGCCTCTTCAAGGCAACTTTCACCTCTGCATTTCTGAGTGTGTAGATGATGGGGTTCAGCATGGGGGTGACCACCGTGTAGAACACGGCCACCAGCTTGTCTGCAGTGAAGGTGGAGGGGGGCCGCATGTAGAGGAAGATGGCTGGTCCGAAGAACAAGACGACCACCGTGACATGAGAGGCGCAGGTGGAGAGGGCTTTGCGTCTCCCCCTCCGCTGAATGGTTCCTCAAGTTGACCAGGATGACAATGTAGGAGGACACCAAGAGGAGGAAGGAGCACAGAGCAATTAAGCCACTGTTGGCCAACACAATGACCCCTCCACAGAGGTGTCAGTGCAGGCAAGCTGGAACAAGGGATGGAGGTCACAGAAGTAGTGGTCAATCACGTTGGGACCACAGAAGGATAACTGGACAGTGACAAGGATCTGCACCATGGAGTGAACAAACCCCCCAGCCAGGAAGCAGCCACCAGACGGTGGCACACAGGCCAGCTCATGACGGTTGTATAGTGAAGGGGCTTGCAGATGGCCACGTAGCGGTCATAGGCCATCACCGTGAGCAGGAAGATCTCAGTAACTCCAAAGAAGTGAAAGAAGAATATCTGAGCCACACAGCCCTCCAGGGAGATGGTCTTAATCTTGGAAAGTAAGTCTGTGATGAATTTAGGGACAACAGTGGTGGAGTAACTGATCTCCACCAGGGACAGGTGACTAAGGAAGAAGTACATGGGGGAACGCAGGCTCTGACTGACTCTAACCGTCAGAACAATGAGGCCATTGCCCACCACCGTGGCCAAGTACACGGGCAGAAACACCGCAAAGCACGCTCTCTGCACCTCTGGATCCTGGAAAAGACCACTGATAATTAACTCAGTCACATTATCGGTCCTCGCCATGGAATCCTTTCAGGCGTGCTGGATAAGAGCTACTGAGAGCCCTGTAATAAAACAAACATTGATCATAATGAATTCACTCCGTATATAGCGTGTTGGGCAGTGCAAACATTATAATACACTTACTATGATATCATTCATTAGCCAGTATGAACAGATTAAGCATTAACAGTTTATATGTCAGAAAATTAAGGCTCAGAGAATTGGCTATTTACCCAAGATCGCACAGAAAGTAGTGAATTCTGGGACTCAGAATGAAACTTTCTGACTTTAGCCACAATTCGTTTTAGTCCGTTATAAGATATTCTGAATTTAGGGAATCATTTAAGTTCAGAGATTATAGTTATATAGTAATATCCTTTTGCATTTTTTAGTGTTCTTGACTTCATTGCATTTTGAACGCTCTCTCCTATTGGGGGATTTTCATGAGACATTTCTGTTCTTAACTTCCTTTTTCCCCTATCTCTGCCTCAGGGAATCCTCTTCCCACTGATATTTCTGCCTTTTTCCAAAAGGTCTCTGTCCTGAATTTCTTCACTCCTTTCTGCCAGTCCTCAGTCTGTTCAGGTCAGAGTCCTTCTCCAGTCTTGCATCTTCAATAACTATGTTCTTATGACAAATGCTCAAACACACTGGAGATAATTCAGCCCACTAGCTTGCCACCATCATCACACTATTACTTTCAAGACCCGTGCCCCTCTGCTCAAACTACTGACAGATCATGAGCTCACAGAGCTTGTCCTTAGATAGCACTGTTATGGGTGGCCAGCCTGCTTATTCTTTTTCCAGGTTAGTAGAGAATTTCTCTATGAGTTACATCCCTGGAACATACTTACTGACACCCCTTACACATCTATACAACCCCAAACTAGAGGTAAGAAATACAGATGATACCACCTCAAGCTAACAATGTCATGTAATTCAAAAAAATATCTTCCAGATTAAGCTAACCAGCTAGGACTTTTTTCACCACATAAAGTCCATGAGACATAAGAATGAAATAGTATTAATACTTTGAATTTCTAAGTTTTATCCCATTATCTTTCCCCTTATCTCCAGGAGTTGGTGATGGACAGGGAGGCCTGGCATGCTGCAGTCCATGGGGTGGCAAAGAGTCCGACATGACTGAGCAACTGAACTGAATTGAGCTATCTCTGATTTTATACTAAAACTTTCAAAAACTATAGCTTTGGACATGATACAAATGAACTTATTTACAAAACAGAAAAAGAAATAAAAATAGGGGAAAAAGAAAAGAAAATAAAAGATGGAAAGGCTTCAACCCCAGGGATGCAAGAGACCATGAGAACATTTCCATTAGCTGATTCCAAACTTTTCCCATACAGGACTCAGTTTCTTAGGCTGCCATGTTAGGTTTGAACAGCTTTTCTATTTCTTGAGGTCTGTTCATTTAGATAGTAATTCAATACTGTTGTAGACATCTACTCTAGTGTTGGGGGTGTGGGGAATATTATTTTTGTAAAGGGTTTAGGAACATATGATTCACTTTAAAAGAGCAGAAATTCTGTCTTGTCCATTTATTTACACTAAGGGAAAGCATGTTGGTTGCTTACATGCCTTGGTCTTGTTAGGATCTTTCCTTTATATTTCTCGGCTTTTACAATTTTGACTTGAATTGTCATGAGAGAACTATTATCTTACGCTCCAAATCTTAATCAGCCTTTGAACTGGACACCTCTCAGAGCTGTTAACAAACACAGATTTTTGCTTGTTTGCAAAAACAAGAAAGAAATATACCTTTGAAGAACTGAAAAAGAAAACCTCAACAGCAAGGAGCAGAACAGCAAAAGAACAAAACCCAAATATCAGTGATTTGGACTGATGGAAACAAATCAATATGTGTCAGAATTTCTCAGGTAAGGACATAAGCCGAGGTTAATACTGTACAAAGTTACTGAACTTGAAAAATTATAGAAACTAGTGTTCTGGAGCAAGGAAAAGACTAGAGAAAGAGGTCATGACTTCTGAGAGAGTCAAAGAAATGACTGAGGTGACTCTGAGACACACTAAAAATAAATGCTCATAACAAAACCAAAACAATATTGTAAAGTAACCTCCAATTAAAATAAATAAATTTATATATTTTTTAAAAGCATATGTACTATTTGGGGGACTTCCCTGGTGGTTCAGGCAGTAAAGAATCTGTCTGCAATGCAGGAAACCCGGGTTTGATCCCTGGGTCAGGAAGATCTGCTACAGAACAGAATGGAAACCCATTCCAGTATTCTTGTCTGGAGAGTTCCATGGACAGAGGACACTGGCAGACTATAGTCCATGGGGTCACAATGACTCAGACACAACTGAGCAACTTCACAACAACAATAAAATAAATGCTCATGAAACATAAATACTGTTTTTAACAAAAGTAAAAGTTTGGTACTTGGAGAGTTGGCATGGGTGAAAAAATAAGTTTCATATTAAGCTGTAGATGTGGAGATCAAAACAACCATTCTGAGAACAAATAGTATGCATCCAATGTACACCCTTCTGTTCCTACAATTAATATTCCACGAAGATAGGAGTTAAGTCTACAAGTGTCGGAAGTTGTGCTGTGCTGGATTCAGTTCAGACCAGCTCAGGAGAATCTGTCACAGGCGTCTCTTTCAGCTCCACACATCACATTGGTAGCTTGAAATCAGCCATGGTGGGAGCACGTCGGAAATCAGGGCAACGATACAAATCAGGGCTGTTTACTTAGGAGAGCCAGTTAGTAGCTATTCACCAGCACACCAGAGCCTTTCTGCTACATTCCTGGTGTTTGCTCCACACAGAGGAAGTCACAGCAACTAAACTCCTGGCACCACGATGCGCCAGCGGAGGTGGAGCAAATTGGGAAGCAGAGATTAGGCATGCCCTCGCCTCCTTTCCTTGGAGTGAGGTGCTGCAGAGAGAACACTTTCTACGCTGCCCTGGGGCAAGTTCTGTTTCAGTGAGGTAGAGACAGACACGGAGAAGGTAATGGCAACCCACTCCAGTGTTCTTGCCTGGACAACCCCAGGGACAGGGGGAGCCTTGTGGGCTGCCGTCTATGGGGTCACACAGAGTCGGACACAACTGAAGCGACTTAGCAGCAGCAGCAGCAGTAGAGACAGACAGCTCCGTAGGGTAGGTCCCATCTGTGTCTGCATCAGTCACTCAGTCATGTCTGACTCTTTGCAAGCCCGTGGACTGTAGCCCACCAGGCTCCTCTGTCCATAGAATTCCCGAGAGTAGGAAATGGCAACCTACTCCAGCATTCTTGCCTGGAGAATTCCATGGACAGAGCAGTGGTGCCCTTTTGATATAAGTCCTGAGTATATTTACTTGCCATGAATGGATGTGAAGCTTTACCTAATTCTGAGACTAGGGTTTAGAAAAGCCACCTGGACCAGATTATACACCATAATCTTCATTATCATCTTTTCCTGATGATATCTTTATCCTAAACAAAGATAATGTTTCTTCCCTTCAAAATGCCTTATTCCTTTAATTTAGAAATTAATTCACCATTCACATAGAAAGAGATATGTTAAGTTTCTTCAAACCTCCAAATACTATATTTTCTCAGGAGAAAAAAATATTTATTAAAAAATATATGCTATACCAACATAAATATCCACCAAATCTGCAGTGGGATTATCTGTCTGCCTGAATGGGAATCAGAACAATATAATTTCTTGGAAGTTAAAATAAAAATAATAGGAATTTCCCTTTGCAGAAGCAAAGTTTTGCCATTCAACAAAGAAGAAAGAAGCTACCTACTAGTGAGCTAAAATTCCAGGAAGGTGGATGCTGTAGAGAAGCTGTGTTGATGGTCATGCCAAACAAAAGCAGTACTGCTAAACACACCACAGTATGGTGGGGTTTCCAATACAGGCATCGGGGACCCCAAATCACTAAAAACCCTGGCACAATCTGCCACCTTGGAAAATCAAGCAGCTCAATGGTTGAAAGAGAAGACTGTGATTCTCAAGAATCACCATTACTACATTCACACTCACAAACCCAAGAAAATGATTTGGACAGAGATCAGGGTCGAATCAAAGAAGGAGATGGCAACTCACTCCAGTATTCTTGCCTGGAAAATTCCATGGACAGAGGAGCCTTGTGGGGCTACAATCCATGGGGTCACAAAGAGTCTGACACAACTGAGTGGCTGAGCCCACAAGGCTGAATCTGATAAGACTAGACTACAGAATAACAGGAGGCCTGTAGCAAGTGTGACCTGGAAGGTACCTGGAGGCCTCATCCGCCGCCAGGATGCCAGGCTTGTCGCTGTGGAGTCCCGTGTGATCCGTGCCTCCCTTTCACTCCCGCACCCAGTCAACCACCACATCCCGTTCACTTTATCTTTGATCACCTCTCCCGCCACCACATCCCATTCATTTTGTCTTTGATCACCTCTCCTGCCACCACATCCCATTCATTTTGTCTTTGATCGCCTCTCCCGCCACCACATCCCATTCATTTTGTCTTTGATCGCCTCTCCCGCAGGCCGTTATTTTTCCCATTCTTCCTCCTACCACTGTCTCTACTGCTGTCAGCTGATACCGAGATTACCGGAGCTTCTCAGCCTCCAGATGCTCCCGCTCCATCCATCCTGCAAACTGCAGCCAGAAAATGGCTCCCTGGACTCTACTTTCCTCAGATCCTCCACCGGCTGGGAATGAGTGGGGAAAACCTAAGCTCCCCTGCTCACTTTTAAAGACTTGAACAGACTGAGCCACCTCAACCATCACCCTCCTACCCACTAAATTCAACTCACCTCTGTTCAACTCAGGGTCCTCTCGTCCTCACACAAGCCCACCCTGATAACCCCCCACCACAGAGCCCTCCTTCACCAGAAATGACCTCTCCTTATCCCTTCCAATTCGACCACCTTCCAACCCAGTCCTGTTTGTTCAATGACACTTGCCTTTAAGACTCCTCCAACCATCTGTGTCTTCTCTTCTTTAGGCACTGTAAATCCTTTGGTGATAATCCTTAAATGTAAATATTGTTATGATACTTCTCTACCTAAAATCTAGCAACAGCCCCCATTGCCCCATGGCATAAAATATACTATTCTCATTATGAATTTTAGGTCCTTCTTGAACTGATCATTGCCTACATTTGCATCCTTGCTTTTTCATTACCCAGTTGACTATTATACAAGTATTTCTTAATACAAAGTTTCTTTTTTCTATCTTTATGTTTAGCATTCTTATTTTAAAGATAAAGAACCTCACTACTCCAGGAGTAATACAGTCTTTTCTTTGGTCTCTCATAGGATTTTATCATATGTCTTTTAAATCATTTCATAATTATAGCTTCTGAGTCTACACAGACTATCATATATTATGATGACATTCAAAATTTTCTGCTTACTATTCTTTTTCAGTCTTTATTATTAATTGCATTTTTGGTTAATAATTATAGCTAGCATTGCAATAGTACTTGCCGTTTGCTATACATACATTAATTCATTTAATTCTCACAACAGGCCTATAATGTGGGTATTATTATAATCACTGCTTTTTTTTATACAGATGAGGAAACAGAAGCACAGATGAGGAAATTAACTGGCCATTCCCACCATCTCTCCCACTTAAGTGAGAAGACATTGTTCCCTGCAATGCTGCTTCCCCAAGAAACATGGAAAGAAGGCGTGACCAGCAAGTAAAAGCCTAAATCAACATTTGAGCATGTACATCAGGTAGCCTGCGGGCCTGGGGACCAGCACCAGTGACAGACAGAATGCAGACAACAAAAGAGAGCTTTCATGTGCCACTGAGACTGGTCTCGGAATGAAGTCTCAGAACTTCCATCTCAGTCACATGGCTTTCACTTGATAATCCCAAATATTACCTCACAGAATCACAAAATTGTAAAAGACTTACAAATCACCAAATCTTATGTTACGTATATTTTACAAAAAAAACAAATTAATAAATTGATTCCTTGCCCTGTCCCCTCCCTCCAAAAATATCTTCAAAATCAACCACCTAATTAACAAAGGAGGGACTTCCCTGGTTGCCCAGTGGTCAAGACTGCCCATGCAGTGGGGCATGGGTTTGATCCCTGGTCAGGAAGTTCCCATATGCTTGTGGCATAACCAAAAAAATAAAGAAATAGTATGATCTTCCCTGGTGGCTCAGACAGTAGCCGGTAATGCGGGCAGACCTGGGTTCAATCCCTGGGTCAGGAAGATCCCCCAGAGAAGGAAATGGCACCCCACTCCAGTACTCTTGCCTGGAAAATCCCAGGGACGGAGGAGTCTGGCCGGCTACAGCCCATGCGGTCACAAAGAGTCAGTTTAACAAAGGAGGGACTTCCCTGGTTGCCCAGTGGTTAAGACTTCCCATGCAGGGGGACATGGGTTTGATCCCTGGCCAGGGAAGTTCCCACATACCTGTAACATAACCAAAAAGAAATAAATAGTATGCAATTTATAAATTAACAAACGAGCATTTGTGGCTGAAAGAGAACTGATTTGCCCAATATCATATATATGGCTAGTCAGAAACTCTACAACTTACTTCCAGTCACATCGCTTACCCTTAAGTCAGAGAATCTGGTGTGGTCCATTCTGCCTTAGGGCAGGCAACTGGCTCAGATGGATCCCAAATGCATTCAAGTGCCTCCAGTTCAGCATGAAGTTAGCTTCTGCTGGAATTGACCATTACTTCAGGAAATGATCTGGTTTGGAGAAACTGGGAGGGGATGAAGCATTGAATTCCTCTCTGGGAATCCTGACAAGCAAGATGCTTTGGCTAATACTAACACACTCAGATGATTTTCCCCTGAAGGCCCCCACTGAGCCAAGTTCGGTCACACTCGGCTATGCCACTCTGAGAGTCGTGCTGAAAAGATAGAGAGACCTTTCATTCTAACTTCCTTTGTTTACAGATAGGGTGACAGAGGATGAGCCATGTTAATTGGATCCAAAGGCACACGCCACTTAGTTGCCAGGTTACTAACCTAGAAAACAGTGCTCTTTCAAAAACACTTCGGCATTGGGAGATTGTGTTCACCTATGGCTGATTCGTGTCAATGTATGGCAAAACAAATACAGTATTGTAATTAAAAAAATAAATAAATTTAATAAAAAAAAAAAAACACTAGGCTGCCTTCTGACGGGACTGTGTGGTGGTTTCTACTGGACTCAAGATCAGATCTTGTCACCAAGGGAAAAATCAGCAATATTCCTAGGACTTTTAGAAAACAAAGAAGGTCATGGCTAAGATGAATCATCAAAAACAAAAAGGAAAATACAGAGGATTTGGATACGGATTAACATCTGGATTTATAAAATATAGAAGAAATACACATAAGCCCAGGAAGTAGCAACACAGAGATTTTTAAGATCCTGCCTTTCCTGTAGACAAACCTATCCACCCAGTGAAAGTTCAAGGGTTGTGATTAAATGCTTAGATCCATGAACTATTTGAAATAATTTCAGCCACACATATAATCAAGGGAACAATTTCCCCATGGAATTTCCTTTCTCTGGGGTGAACTTTACCAAGTAAACTATGACTTGGGGAAAGATTCAAAATCACTTTCAATTAGCTTAGTGAGATTTCTATAAAGTTTTTGCACTCAAGAATGAGACAGCAAGAGAGGAAACTTGAAAGTAAGATGAAGGAAAATTTTTTGCAGACTGTACTACTGAGTATTAACAGGAGAATAAACAGAGAAGAAAAGGGACTGGACAGGGAGCCAGGACCCCTGGGCACTAGTTGGGTTCAGAGGCTGATGATCTAACTTAAGCCACATCATCTCACCTTTCCACCCGCCACTCTCCCCTGTTGCCTCTTCTGTATAAAGTGACTGGATTGCACTAGGTTAACTCCAATGTACCTCCCGATTCTAACGTTCATGGATTCAAGTCACTGAGTTCCCCCATGCGTCAGTCTCCTCATCAACATGTGGAATGCAGGACATGCTCATTAAGTTTTGTTGAATAAGTTATTAAATGTATCTGAAAATTCCGAAGTGATCCCTTGTCCTCTTCCATTTTGGAACAGGGCAGAACCCTGATATTTAGCAGAACATAATTCTACACAGAAGAAAATATTTTAATTTCCAATCTCCCTTGCAAATAAGGGTAATCATGTGACTGCTGCTGCTGCTGCTAAGTTGCTTCAGTCCTGTCCAACTCTGTGCAACCCCATAGACAGCAGCCCACCAGGCTCCCCCATCCCTGGGGTTCTCCAGACAAGAGCACTGGACTGGGTTGCCATTTCCTTCTCCAGTGCATGAAAGTGAAAAGTGAAAGTGAAGTTACTCAGTCCTGTCCGACGCTACTTCAAATACAACGAAGGAGACAGCAACAGAAACTCGGTCTAATCATAAAGTACATTAATATCACGGATCGTCAGGACTAACTTCCATCAAATAATGTGAAAGTAAGAGTGCTATGTGGCACTTTTGAAAAATCTGAAAAGAAAGGAATTCACTTGCCCCTTCCCCGTACTCCTTTCCTGCTTCCTGGGAAGACAGATGAAATGTGAGAGCTGTGTTGTCCAACATGGTACCCACTAGCCCCATGAAACGTTTCCCCTTTAACTTATTAAAAATAAATACATTTTAAAATTCCATTCCTTGGTCTGGATAGCCACATTTCAACAGCTCAGTTGTCACTATCACATAGGACAACACAGACAGAGAACGTCTCTAGCACAGCATAAAAGTCTGCTGGACGGCACTGGAACATAGCACCAGCAGCCCTTCGAGCTGATGAGGCTAAGGCTGCATGGCTGAGGTGGCAGAGTCTAGATTTCTGAGAATACTGTTCGACCTCAATAATCACACTGGCTTGTCTGCCTCTGTACTTCCATCTTACAAGCAGCTCTGTTTTTCTGTCATATGCAGTTCAAGCTATACCCAAAAGATACAGATAATAAGTGGGAAAAGAATACAAAACTGTATATACAGAGTAGTTTTCTGCCCTCTACAAATTTTCCTTTGCATGATTATATTTATTGCCTATAGCTACAGCTGCAGCTAAGTCACTTCAGATGTGTTCAACTCTGTGCAACCCCATAGACAGCAGCCCACCAGGCTCCTCTGTCCATCGGATTCTCTAAGCAAGAACACTGGAGTGGGTGGCCATTTCCTTCTCCAATTTATTGCCTAAAAATACATTTTCTTGGGGTTTTATTTTATGTTGTAACAGAACTGACAATTGAGAACCTAACCAGGAGGTCTCCAATGCTGTGTTATATCATCACACTTCTGTGAAGTAAGAAGGCATTTTAAACATTTTACAATCTCTGCCTCTTAAAAAAAAATAAAGAAAATGTTTTCATTGATTCCTGTGTTTTTTCTAGTGAGACTAGGAAAAAAGTGATCAATTATCCCTCAATAGACCAACCAACTCTCAATCCTCAATAGATGAGATAATCCCTGAGAATTTTGACAGTTTAGTAGAAGTAGATATTATCTGTTCTTGCAATATCCAATGACTCAAATTCATTGCTAATGTCCTTTCTATAGATCTCAGGAGAAAATGAAACACCCACATGAGTAAGCAACTCCTATCACAGCCAGCAGACTAACATCCTAGCCTGCTACATCAAGGACAGACAGAAAGGTAGGGCAGCTCCTCTGAGTTTAGGTCTGGACCAAATGCTTTCAGTTCAGTTCAGTTCAGTCGCTCAGTCAGGTCCAACTCTTTGAGACCATCCTCCTCATCGTCATGCTGAGTAGACTGAGCAAGAGGAGGAAGAGGGTTGGTCTTGCTGTCTCAGGCAAAGGTGGAAGAGGAGGAAGAAGAGGCGGATGCATTTGATGTAACTTTATGGAAATACAGGGCTTCCCTGGTGGCTCAGAGGTTAAAGCGTCTGCCTCTGATGCGGGAGACCTGGGTTCGATCCCTGGGTTGGGAAGATCCCCTGCAGAAGGAAATGGTAACCCACTCCAGTATTCTTGCCTAGAGAATCCCATGGACAGAGAAGCCTGGTAGGCTACAGTCCACGGGGGTCGCAAAGAGTCGGACACGACTGAGTGACTTCTCTCTCTCTCTATGGAAATACATCATAACTTATATCTGACTTTTTGTTTTTTGTTTCTGTAAAATTGTTTCTACAAAGTACTAATTCTTCTTCTACTATTTAGTTTCTGTGCCTGTTTCATAGAAGGGTCTATGTTTTAAAAGAAGTCAGAATCAGCCCTTTCTAATTGCAACCCTTGTCCAGGGTGTCTAATGTCAATATGTTTTCTGGTGCTACTTTTATGTCTTCTTCACTCCCGGGCACTGGTTTGGAAGCTCTTGTCTCCATCAAGGTGTCTTCTGCTAATGCCACTAGTGTGCAATCTATTAGCTCTTGAATTTCTTCAAGACCCATATCTTGAAACACTTCACTCCCTACCTTTTTTAAATTTCCTTATCCACAATCTCTTTCATGATTTTCTTGATTGGTTCTGCCATAAATCCTGTGAAGTCATGCACAGCATCTGGAAAGTTTTCTGTAGCAAGAATTTATTGTTTCAGGCTTGATGGTTTCACAGATTTGTCAGCAATGGCATCTGCACTGGTGTGATTATTCCAGACTTTCATGATACCTTCTCTACCAGGTTCTCTCCCACCCTGCTGACAAGCCTTTCCACAGAGCACCACAGATAATGAATCTCAAAGGTCCTTTCGCTCCCTCTATCTAGAGGGTTAATTATACTCCTTGTGTTAGGGGGCAAGCAGACAACTTTGATGCTTTCAGTGTCAATCTCACAGGGTTCTGAGTAATCAAGTTCAGTTCAGTTCAGTCGCTCAGTCTTTGACTCTTTGCGACCCCATGAACTGCAGCACGCCATGCCTTCCTGTCCATCATCAGCTCCCTGAGTCCACCCAAACCCATGTCCATCAAGTCAGTGATGCCATCCAACCATCTCATCCTCTTTCATCCCCTTCTCCTCCTGCCCTCAATCTTTCCCAGCATCAGAGTCTTTTCCAATGGAGCCCCCCAGGGGCGAGTACTGGAGTTTCAGCTTCAACATCAGTCCTTCCAATGAACACCCAGGACTGATTTCCTTTAAGATGAACTGGTTGGCTCTCCCTGCAGTCTAAAGGACTCCTCCAACACCCCAGTTCAAAAGCATCAATTCTTCGGCACTCACACTTCTTTATAGTCCAACTCTCACATCCATACCTGACCACAGGAAAGACCATAGGCTTCACTAGATGGACCTTTGTTGACAAAGTAATGTTTCTGCTTTTAATATGCTGTCTAGGTTGGTCATAACTTTCCTTCCAAGGAATAATCAAAGGCATTGTCCAACACCAAAAGAGATTTAAAAGACAGTCCCTTACTGGCAAGTTACTTCCTGACGTCAAAGTGTCAATGGAACCAATAGCTGCAATGACAGCTTTATGGATTTTTTTTTTTTTTTTTTTTACAATCATCCTTATTACTGGAATCATTTATCTTAAAGTGGCAGGTGACCCTTGCTGCATATCTCAATCTATGGAACATATCAAGCAACTCAACTTTTCTGTAACATCATGACTTTGCGTCTTAAAAGTACTTCTAGAATCACTAGTGGCACTTCATAAGACGCCGGGAGCCAGCATGAGGAATCCCGCCTGTGAAAAGGTCAGGAGGAAGGAAGCCTAACAAAACGCAAGGACGCGATCAGGCTTCAGGGGTTCCCCCTGGAATTTCTGGAGCATCCACCCCCCCAAAACCAGAGTCTGCCTGCTTTATTGTGTTATGCTTTCCACCTACTCTTCTGACATTAAGAAGGGCTGTCCCCTCACCACCTTTTCTGGAAAAACATTAATCTAGAGCTTTTAGATAATAAATCTCAGGGCATAATATGAGTGTTTCAATCCAAAAACCCCTCTGATGGCTTTCTAGCCTGCCTGCAGGACTCATACAGGTGTGCAAGTGATTGTTTCAGGCCTCCCGACCACGGGAGGTACAGGAAGCTTAAAACACCCTAGGAATGTAGGGGCTTCCGAGGAGTCAAAATCATTAGAATAGGACTGATTAAAGGCTTCATTTGTTGAGCCAATATTTGCTGCCAAATTTTCATATCCTTTATTTTTAGATATAGTTGGTATATAGAAAAACAGGTAGTAGACCTGGTGTTAGCAACATTAGATCTTTGAGTTGAGTACTTTGTTATAACCCACTGCACCTTTGTTCTACAGGAATGTAACTTTATTTAGTACTTTGAGGGTGATGCAGAGTAAAGAAAAAACCCTTCCAGGAAAAAAGGATTTTTCTGGTTGATAGACAATTATCCAGGAAGAGAGCCATAAAAACGTTAACAGGCCTCTTGGCCAGAAGATAATGTAAACTACCTGAGACCTTTTGTATACGGGAGGGTATGCAAAAGAAAGCCTGGTCTCAATGAGGGTCAGGACTGCTGCCCCTGCATAACTCTGCATATTCCATTATTTCTTTATGTACAATTTGGGGTATATAAGCTGATTTTGAAAAATAAAGTTTTTGGAGTCTTGCACCGATGCTGAGCTTCCCCATGTCATTCTTTTCTCCCCTTTTTTCAGCTGAATCCCCATCTTGAGCATGGAGGCTCTCCGTGTATTCTTACTTGTCCTGGCATCTAAGATCCATAAGAGAGAGAGCGCAAGGCGGGGCACTCTCCGAAATTCAAATGGGTGCTGGTGGCCCAGCGTAGATCATGCAAGTTCCTTATCTGGAACTTTATTGGTTTTCCTCGTAAACCAAGTTATTCAGCATCTTTATTTCACTTAATTTTCCTCCTACACTATTTTTTCCTAAATCTAACCTTATATCTCTAAATAAATTTTTTCCTCACCAATCTATCTCCCCTTCGAATCACCCTGGATCCACTGGGGCAGGACCCCAGCAATAAAGGTCCCCTCAGTTCAGTTCAGTTCAGTCGCTCAGTCATGTCTGACTCTTTGCGGCCCCATGAATCACAGCATACCAGGCCTCCCTGTTCATCACCATCTCTCGGGGTTCACTCAGACTCATGTTCATTGAATCCGTGATGCCATCCAGTCATCTCATCCTCAGTCGTCCCCTTCTCCTCCTGCCCCAATCCCTCCCAGCATCAGAGTCTTTTCCAATGAGTCAACACTTCACACGAGGTGGCCAAAGTACTGGAGTTTCAGCCTTAGCATCATTCCTTCCAAAGAAATCCCAGAACTGATCCCCTTTAGAATGGACTGGTTGGATCTCCTTGCAGTCCAAGGGACTCTTAAGAGCGTTCTCCAACACCACAGTTCAAATCATCAGTTCTTTGGCGCTCAGCCTTCTTCACAGTCCAACTCTCACATCCATACATGACCACAAGAAAAACCATAGCCTTGACTAGACGGACCTTAGTCGGCAAAGTAATGTCTCTGCTTTTGAATATACTATCTAGGTTGGTCATAACTTTTCTTCCAAGGAGTAAGCGTCTTTTAATTTTATGGCTGTGGTCACCATCTGCAGTGATTTTGGAGCCCAAAAAATAAAGTCAGACACTGTTTCCACTGTTTCTCCATCTATTTCCCATGAAGTGATGGGACCAGATGCCATGATCTTTGTTTTCTGAATGTTGAGCTTTAAACCAACTTTTTCACTTTCCTCTTTCATCAAGAGGCTCTTTAGTTCTTCACTTTCTGCCATATTAGGTATATTATAAATGCTATATCATTTTCTCGTATTTATCATTTTTTCATTGTGTAATGTCTTTTCTTGTCTTTTATTATAGATTTTGCTTTAAAGCATATTTTGTCTGAAATGCATATTGCTATCCCAGCTTTCTTTCCATTTCTGTTTTCATGAAATACTCCTTCCATCCCCACACTTTCAGTCTGTTTGTATCTTTAGCTCTGAAGTAAGTCTCTTGGAGGCAGCACTTTGATAAGTCTTGTTTATTTATCCTAATAACCTCCCTAAGTCCTTGGTTAGAGCATTTAGCCCAGTAAAATTTTAAGTAATTGTTGATAGGTATGGACTAGTGATTTTGCCATTTATTTTCTGATTGTTTTTATAGTTCTACTCTGTTGTTCTTTTAGACTCTTCCGTTGTGGTTTGATGATTTTCTTTAATGCTGTTTGTGTTTCTCTCTAGTTTTTGTGTATATGTTGCAGGTTTTTGATTTGTGGTTATCATGGAGTTCATATATGTTGACCCATATCTACTTCTTTTAAACTGATTGTCATTTAAATGCAAACACATTCTAAAATCTCTATATTTTTCACTCCTCCCCACATTTTTTTGATGTTATATTCTACATATTCATGCATATTCCTTAACTCTTTATTGTAGTGATAGCTGATTTTTCATTATTTGTCTTTTAAATTTTATGCTGGTTTATTTAAGTGGCTGATCCACAGCCTTTACTATATATTTGCCTTTACCGGTGGAATTTTCCCCTTCCTATAATTTCTTAGTTCTTGTAGCCTTTTCTCTTTCCCTTGAGTAGACCTTTTAATACTTCGTATAAGTTCAGGTTAGTACTGATGAACTCTTTTAGTTTTTGTTTGTCTGATAAGGTATTTATTTCTCCTTCAATTTTGAAAGATAATCTTGCTGGTAGAGTATCCTAGCTTGTAGGCTTTTTCCTTTCAGTACTTTGATGGAGGTCTCCACCTAGAGCTAGTTTCACTCCCTTCTGAGAGTGTGCACAGAGACAATAGCAGAGGATCTCTCTGCCCTGGAGCAAGTCACACTCTCCCAAGTGTGCACACCAAAGCGCGCACTGCAAAGGCTGCTTCCGCCCTGATCAGAAACATGGGCTGGATTCATTCTGGTTTGTGCCCTGAAGTATGTGTTCCCTATTAGCAGTGGCAGCCTCTGGCTTACTGGTAAACAGCCCCAGAGATTTAGGGGCCCAGTGTAGACAGGCAAGAAGAGTGGCATGCTTGAGTGGTGCAGGAGGAACTGCTAGATCCCCAGACAGCGTTCAATCTGCTGTCTTTGTGCTATAACTGGGAGTAAGCAAGGCTGTGTGTATGCCTTTAAGAGCAGAGTCTTAGATTCTTAAATCCTTCTGGTAAGCCCCATTGGTTTTCAAGCCGGCTAAGAGGGCTCCTCTTCCTGGTATCAGACTTCAGGCCTGGGGTGTCTAGTATGTAGTTTCAACCCCTCAATACCCTGAGTCTACAATATCCTCTCCTTTTCTGTGTTCCCCTCTGGGGGTGTGAGTTCTAAACAGATCACATCTCCTCCCTTTCCATCAGAATCCATGGGGATCTCTCTTTACAGCTTTGGTTGTAGAAGAATTCTGCTAGTACCTGTATCAACTTCAGTGAGAGTCACTGTATATATAGCTGTAGTTTTCATATATTTATGAAGGGAGATGAGCCAGCTCCCTCCTACTCTACCATCTTGATCTCTCTCCTTTCAAAATGTCTTTTGACTAAGGTTTGACTGACTTTTTTCATAATTAAACTCAGATTATGTATTTTGGGTAGAAATATCACACTGACGTTGTGTGTCTCTTTGTAAATGGCAATAATAAATGTGAGTAATTGTTAAAGGAAGTGTCTACCAGGTTTCACAACTATAAAGTTACATTTAAATTTTTACAATTAATAAACATCTTGTGGGGATTTGAGAGTGTATAAAATTTTATTTCTCAGCAAGAAAAACTGTAATGACTGTGCTGGATTTAAAACTTTCTGAGAATTGATTTGAGACTATGCATCAAAAGTTATAGTAACTTTTAATGTAGTAAATTTATGATAGCAAATTAGACTTAAAAATGAGAAGTGTCATTAAAGATTTTTATTCAAGAATACTTAGCACATTATTATTTATAGTAGTAAAAATATATAAACAATCTAAACATGTAACAGAAAAATGGCTAGTTAAGTAATAGTATATCCATAAAAGAAAATATTTAACAAATGATTACAATGAACCTAGTGAAGACTGGAACCAGTTGGAGTCATCTAAAAATAACAAACCCTAGAAAATGTCCTTCATTCCACTGTGTCACTTCACTTCTTTTCACCATCATTCTAAGCCTGAGGATCAACACCAAGACAGCCTCTACCTCTCTTCTAGTTTCATTGCTCTGACCCACAGCCTCTTCACAGCCTTCTTCACTTCAGCATTTCTCAGGGAGTAGATGACAGGGTTGAGCAGTGGGGTGAGCACCGTGTAGAGCACGGCCACCATCTTGTCCGCAGACAGGGTGGTAGAGGGTCTCAGACAGATGAAGATGCAGGGCCCGAAGAACAAGGAGACCACAGTGACGTGGGCCCTGCAGGTGGACAGGGCCTTGTGCCGCCCGCGGAGCTCCGGGTCCTCAGGTGGAGCAAGATGACCACATAGGAGGCTAAGAGGAGCACGAAGCTGATCACAGACAGGGTCCCCCGTTGGCAATGATCAGAAGACCAGTGAGGATGGTGTCAGAGCAGGCAAGTGCGAGCAGGGGAAGCAGGTCACAGAAATAGTGGTCGATCACATTGGGGCCACAGAAGGGCAAGCGGAAGATGAGAAGGATTTGGGCCAAGGAGTGCACAAAGCCCCCCACCCAGGCTGCGCCCACCAGAAAGGCACATGCCCGCCGGCTCATGATGGTGGTGTAGCTGAGGGGCTTGCAGATGGCCACGTAGTGGTCATAGGCCATCACAGTGAGCAAGAAAACCTCAGTGCCACCAAACAAGTGGAGAAAGAAAACCTGTGTCATGCAGCCCCACAGAGGCATGGCTTTCCTCTCAGCCAGCAGGTCTGAGATGAGTCTGGGGGCTGTGGTCGAGGCGTCGCAGATGTCCACGAAGGACAGGTAGCTCAGGAAGAAGTACATGGGGGAGCCAAGGCTTCTGCTGCTCATGACAGTGAGGACAAGGAGGAAATTCCCCAGCACAGTGGCTGTGTACAGGAGCAGAAATATCACAAAGCAGGTTTTCTGCACCCCTGGATTGGAACAAAGTCCCAGGAAAATGAATTCTGTCACATTCTGTGTTTTAGCCATGAAATCACCACCAGGAGGCAGGAATTTCAATGGGTGATCTGAAATGAAACAAAACACTCCTACAAGTAGGTAAATTGCATAACAATCCCTTGCATGTCTGAGAAGTTTGTGAACTGGATACTGAAAGATTAGTAGGAGTTAGTCATGTGAAAGAAAAGAAAAAAAGGAAGAACACTCCAAAAAAGCAGAAGAGGATGTACAAACAATGAGTAAGTCTGGAGTAAAGTGGAAATAGAAATACTAAAGCTGGAAATAGATTATAGTATCACTTTATAAAAGACTCCTATGAACTTTGGAGTTCAGTCAACAGACAACGGGAAATCCTGAAAAAAATTAGGCAACTGAAAAGTAAAAGCATTTTGTAGGTAGAGGTCGGACTAGTGGATTAGACTTTGAACTGTGAAACAGGTGAAAGCATTAGTCTGTCAATTAAGTCTGACTCTTTGAGGCCCTATGGGCTGCAGTCCACTAGGCTCCTTCATCCATGAAATTACCCAGGCAAGAATACTGAAGTAGGTAGCCATTCCCTTCTCCAGGGGATCTTCCTCACCAGAGGATCAAAACCAGGTCTCCTGCATTGCAGGCAGATTTTCCAGAAAAACACCTACTTCTGCTTTATTGACTATATCAAAGCCTTTGACTGTGTGGATTACAACAAGCTCTGGAAAATTCTTAAAGAGATGGAAATACCAGACTGCCTGATCTGCCTCCTGAGAAGTCTGTATGCAGGTCAAGAAGAAACAGTTAGAACTGGACATGAAACTACAGACTGGTTCCAAATCAGGAAAGGAGTGCATCAAGGCTGTACATTGTCACCCAGCTTATTTAACTTATATGCAGAGTACATCATGATAAATGCTGGATTGGATGAAGCACTAGCTGGAATGAAGACTGCCAGGAGAAATATCAATAACCTCAGATATGCAGGTGATACCACCCTTATGACAGAAAATGAAGAAAAACTAAAGAACTTCTTGATGAAAGTGACAGAGCAGAGTGAAAAAGTTGGCTTAAAACTCAGCATTCAGAAAACTAACATCATGGGATCAGGTCCTATTACTTCATGGCAAATAGATGGGGAAACAATGGAAACAGTGACAGACTTTATTTGTTTGGGCTCCAAAATCACTGCAGATGGTGATTGCAGCCATGAAATAAAAGACACTTACTCCTTGGAAGGAAAGTTATGACCAACCTAGATAGCATATTCAAAAGCAGAGGCATTACTTTGCCAACAAAGATCTGTCTAGTCAACACTACAGCTTTTCCAGTAATCATGTACTGATTATGAGAGTCAGATTATAAAGCAGATTATAAAGAAAGCTGAGCGCCCAAAAATTGATGCTTTTGAACTGTGGTGTTGGAGAAGACTCTTGAGAGTCCCTTGGTTAGCAAGGACATCCAACCGGTCCATCCTAAAAAGGAAATCAGTCCTGAATATTCATTGGAAGGACTGATGCTTAAGCTGAAACTTACTTTGGCCACATGATGTGAAGAACTGACTCATTGGAAAAGACCCTGATGCTAGGAGAGATTGAAGGCAGGAGGAGAAGGGGACAGAGGATAAGATGGTTGGACGGCATCACCTGTTCGATGGACATGAGTTTGAGTAAACTCCAGGAGTTGGTTATGGACAGAGAAGCCTGGCGTGCCACAGTCCTTGGGGTCACAAAGAGTCAGACACAACTGAGAGATGAACTGAGCTGAACTGAGCCGCCAGCCAATCCCAGACTGTAAGCTAGGAGAAACCTATTAGAAAATGTGTTGCCCCATTGGCTGATATAGGGGCAGAAAGGATAGTGTTGCTATCTTCATGATAATCATCTCTATATTGACTTTGAATGTTTTGGCTTTTACCTACAAATTTCCTTTGTCTCACTGCCTTTTGCTGCTTTTCTCTTTGTGGCTTACAAAATAGGATTCTCACCTCCCCATATACCTTTTGGAGTCTTCTGAAGAAATCTCACTCGACACACAGGACTCCTTATTTTCGCTTCTCCTCCTGATTATCTGCTTCTACACTTGGACACTAGGTGACCTAGCTCCTTACAAAAGCTCCAGGTCAACACATCCACCATTCTCTACATGGGTACCTTCCTTTTCAGCTGTGTGTCCCCCAGTGGCAACGGAAGTGCAAACGACTTCTCCACCCAGAATCCCAACTCATGCTATGACAGATCCTCCTCTGAAGTCCAACCTTGCAACACTTAAAGCATCACCAAGATTGTGCGCTGACTGATTCACAGACTCTTTTCATCCATGCTGGCTTTATCCAAGCTGACTGAGATCAGTGTGTATCAACATAGGCCCTTGTATGGTTAAGCTCCAGGGTGCATGACACTAGGAATCATATGACATCAACTCAGGCCACAAAGCTTCCTTCCTTTAGCATTGTAGACAGGCCAAGATGATCGAGGACTATCATGAGTCACCACCATGAACAGAGTTTACAATTGCAGAGGCCAGCACCAACCTCTCAGATCAGCTTGGGAATTTTGCCAAATCACTCATGGATGAAAGCACTGCTTGGATTCCTAGGTATACATACCAATATCCTTAGGTGGTAACTTATCTGGAAAGTTATTTCACCTCACAGAGACTCAAGATCCAAACTGTACCATGCAGTCAAAACCTACCTCACAGGTGGATGTCATACATCTCCATCCCAGGAGAAGTTAACTACTCATTCACTGTGCTGCCGTGGACGCTTCTCAAAGATAGAAGTCCATCTTCTGAATGCACAGGCCTTACAGTCAGTGGCCTTCTACTCTCAGGACATTTTGGAATCATAGCACTTTACACACTGATTTATAATTGTGTTATGTGACCATCTGCCCCACTAAGTTATGAATTTGCAGAGATGATGTCCTGCTCAACACTCATCTCCAGTGCTAACTGAATATCCTCCATAATATAGCACTCAGTGGTGTACACAAAATGTAGAGTGGCTACAGATCTGGTGGCTCAGATGGTAAAGAAACCACCTACAATGCAAGAGACTGGAGTTCAATCCCTGGGTTGAGAATATCCCTTGAAGAAGGGAATGCCAACCCACTCCACTATTCTTACCTGGAAATTCCATGGACAGAGGAGCCTGGTGGGCTACAGTACACGGGGTCACAGAGTTGAACATGACTAAGAAACTAACACAGACTAACTACCGTCAAAGCACAGTATTTGGCAACATTTTAAGTGTTCAGAAAATGTTGAAAGAATAAAGGTCCCCAGGGATGAAGACCACATATTCTTCATCCCTGAATTCCAATACTTGGCACAGAGCTTGCTTCTGGCAAAGACCAGACCAATGTGAGAGCACTTTGTAAAATTCCATGAGCAATTCACTTTGCTTTCAAAATGGAATTGTAATCAACACATGCTCACAAAACAAAACTCACCTCAATGTTTCTGTGGCTCTGTTGTCTCACCACAATACTTTTTTCTATTACAACCACAGAAGGCAGATGATGCCCTGAAACTCCCACAGAGCATGTACGTTTCCCAGTTACTCAGTCTGAAAACATTAAGACCAAGCTCTCAACCAGAGCTCATACAGCTCAGGAGTTCCCACATGGAAAATACGATCCCCTTCCAGCCTTAGGCTTGCAAATGTTGAGAATAAGCCAGTGTGTCTACTCCACCTGATTAAAAACAAGAGCAGAGTAGACTTGCCTCTCTATGTTCCATAAATAAGAAGTCTAGCAGCTCAGCCTTGAGTTCACTCTGCTGAGAGATACCAGGGGGAAGGCTAGCTGATCAAGTGAGAGAAGATTGGTCCCCAGAGATTCATGCCTGGCCCCTTCCTAATCAGGCACCTACCTCATGGGAAGCAGGACCTGGATATGAACATCTCAAACTTCCTTGTAGGTAACGTAACTTCAGAAATCAATAGGAAATGTTAAATTAATTTCAGCCAGTGTTCACAGGGCACTTAGGCTATGGACCTCTATGCTGTTCAGAAGTCAGTTAGACACACCTCTTGCTTATCGTGAACTCAATCACGTGACTTTACATGAAACGATACCATTTCAAGGATGGGTCCCTGGAATATGGGTCACAAGTGTCAGAATACTGAAACAGCACTTCCTGGCCATTGATGAGGATAAGGTATAGTGGTTCTGAATCACGGGTAGTTTTTGCCCCCCAGTATCTAGAGACATTCTTTATCATCCTAATCTGGGTGGAGGGGACATGCTGCTGGAAACTCATGAGAAGAGGCCAGAGATTCTGAGAAGTATCTTACAATGCACAGGACAGCCCCCCACAGCAAAGGGCATCTGAGTCCAGAGCAGCAATACTACTGCTATTGAGATACCCTGCTCAAGAGGAAACAAAATTTGTCCAAAGCAGTATTATTCAAGGGGAGTTTGGTTATATTATTATTTCCCCCTGAATATGTACTAAAATTTCTGTAGTGAACGCTTTCTCCAGTGCCAAAATGGCACTTTGTAAGATCAGTGCACTCTATACCAGTGCTACTCAAGATGTCATTAATTCAATGCTGATTAAAGTTCTAACAAGGAGAAAATCATTATACATTTTAACATCATTTTAAAGACTTTAATGCAATTGCTTCTGAGAGTAAAAACTCTAAATTAACCATTACCCTTCATGTTGCAAAAGAGTGTGTAAAATAGCTACTGGAAAGCTGCTATATGGTATGGTCATTCAGCCCAGTGATGCTCTGTGATGACCTAAAGGAGTGGGATGGGAGTGGGAGGTGGGAGGTGGGAGGGAAGCTTAAGAGGAAGGGGATATATATACCTATATACTTATGGCTGATTTGCCATATTGTATAGCAGAAACCAATGCAACAGTGTAAAGCAATTATCCTCCAGTTTAAAAAAAAAAAAAACACTTGGAGAAGGAAATGGCAACCCACTCCAGTATTCTTGCCTGGAGAATCCCATGGACAGGGCAGTCCATGAGGTTGCAGAGAGTCGGACACAACTGAATGACTTGAACTTCACTTCACAAACACACACTAGGAAAACGATGAGCAAATAATTATATAAAAGTTTCCAATATTTAAGTAATATTAAGTATGCATGAGTTTTGACAAATTTAGCAGTTTATAATGGATATGTGTGTATTATTTGCAATAAATAGTAAAGTAGGCTAATATCTACT
This sequence comes from Nanger dama, assembly GCA_917880005.1. Lineage (NCBI taxonomy): Eukaryota > Metazoa > Chordata > Mammalia > Artiodactyla > Bovidae > Nanger > Nanger dama. Next base: position 323,128 of record CAKJTW010000030.1, read on the forward strand.
TTTTTTCCATGACTTATCGAGTGTTTTCTTAATTTTTAGATATTTCTGTGCTCCATGGTTCATCTATCAGCTCTTTCAAATTTTCACAAACCTCAAGAAATTTTTCAACATATTTATTGGAAAGTATCCTCAGATAAGTGACCTTGCATTGTCCAAATCTGTATTGTTCAAGGATCAATCATGTAAGCATATTTAGCATGAAGAACAATAGAGGTGCTATGTTACAGACAACATCTGTTTAACAAGTACTTATTGAGCAGCTACATCATACCAGGTACTGTACCTGGCAAACAAAAACTATTAAGCAACAAAGGCCAAAGAAGCTTCAAAAAGGAAGAATTTAACTGCCTCAAATGCCTGAAAATGGAGAGCAACGGCAGCATCACACTGGCATAAGATGCGCTCAGTTCTGCCCTCTCCCTTCCTTTAACAGGAAACACTTGGTATCTGCCTATGAGCAAAAGTGCCTCTGCGGGAGATGTGGAATCCAGCTCCACACGCCAAGGAGCTCGCCAAGAATCTCACCCACAGGTGGATGGGGCAAGAGGCGGGCAGATGTCGGGACCAGCTGTGGGGCCTACAGGAGGCTGTGAATGAGTTCTGGCCCCTCTTGGCCCCATCATGGGAGGGCCAGTGGGAACACTAACTGGGGATTTCACCTGCATATGAGAGGATCTTTGTGGAGGTGAGACTTTTCAGTGGAACTTTCACACTCCATTGAAGCAATATTCTTGTCTAACACCCACACAGACACACACACGCACACACACATACCAATACCTTTGGATGCACTAGGGTGTGAAGAATGAACATCTTGACTTTGCCAGCATCACTCCTCTCCTCAAAGGGGCACAACTTAGGGCTGACCTTGGTTGCCTGTGATTTTCCCACGGGAGAAAAGGAGAGCTGGTGAGTGAACATATGACTTCACCAGCTCTGCAGGATGCTGCTGAGAAGGCTCATTTCACCCTCACAGCCTCCAGAGAATCGTATTGGGGGTTTCATGATTAGCACAGATAGGGAGGGAAGGAGGAAGCAGATGGGTGGTGAGGAATTTTGGATTCTTGAATTTACTAAACAGGCTTAAGTTCACCCTGCTTATTTAATGTATATGCAGAGTACATCATGCAAAATGCCAGGCTTAATGAATCACAAGCTGAAATCAAGATAGCCAGGAGAAATATCAACAACCTCAGATATACAAATGATACCACTATAATGGCAGAAAGTGAAGAGAAACTAAAGAGCCTCTTGATGAAGGTGAAAGAGGAGAGAGGAAAAGCCAGTTTAAAACTCAATATTCAAAAAAACGAAGATCATGGCATCCATTTCCATCACTTCTTGGCAAATAGATGGGGAAACAATGGAAACAGTGACAGATTTTCTTGAACTTCAAAATCACGGCAGATGGTGACTGCAGCCATGAAATTAAAAGACGCTTACACCTTGGGAGAAAAGCTATGACATTCCTAGACAGCATGCTAAAAAGCAAAACATCACTTTGCTGGCAAAGGTGCATATAGTCAAAGCTATGGTTTTTTCTAGTAGTTATATATAGATATGATAGCTGGACCAGAAAGAAGGCTGAGCACTGAAGAATTGATGCTTCTGAATTGTGGTGTTGGGAGACTCTTGAGTGTCCCTGGGACAGTAAGAAGATCAAACAAGTCAGTCCTAAAGGAAATCAGTCCTGAGTATTCACTGGAGAAGCTGAAACTCCAATACTTTGGCCACGTGATGCAAAGAACTGACTCATTTGAAAAGACCCGGATGTTGGGAAAGATTGAAGACAAAAGAAGGGGCTGACAGAGGATGAGATGGTCGGATGGCATCACCAACTCAATGGACATGAATTTGCATGAACTCTGGGAGGCAATAAAGGACAGGGAAGTCAGGTGTGCTACAGTCCATGGGGTCGCAAAGAGGTGGAACAGCATAGTGACTGAACAACAAGTTCATACTGATTGAATTCTAGATTCCATCAGGAAGATTGTTCACAAGGCATGGAGCAAATCTCACCCAGGAACACCCAGCTAAACCACTGGCATCCCCAGCACACTGCATGCAAGCTCCCTACCTTCCCCTCTTCTGCAGCCAACTCCCAATGCATACTCCCAAGGGCAACAGCAAGAGCAGGTTCTAACAGATAGGCAGAGACGTAGAAATAGCCGCAGGTGTGTGGGCATAAACCTGGACTGTACACTGTATTCAGGGGAAAAGGAGAGAGACAGTTCCATTGACGCATTGTAGGCTCAAAAGAATATAGATAATCTTAAGAATTATGCCACAAAGGGAGCCAGAGGTTTAGAGCAGGTACATCTATACAAGGTATGAGAAAGCCTTAGAATCTATAAAACATCTTAGAATCAACAGCAAGACTGATGAAAGATGTTTTATCCTAAAGCAATCGATAAATAACAGAGCAAGTGACAGTTAAATCAAATGCAAGAACAGCAATGCAAAATTCCCAGGAACATAAAATATCAAGGAAACAAGACAACAGCAAAAGATTGACGTAGTCTTCCTGCAACCAAACCCAAAGACATGGAGATCTGCAGCTTACCTGCTGGATAATTCAAAACCTCCTTTAGGCAAATGCACTGAGTTTCAAGGAATCCTAGCAAGACAATCCAGTGAAATCAGGCAAACAATACATGATCAAAATGAGACAATTAACAAAGACTAGTGATCATACAAAAGAACCAAACAGAAATTCTGGAGCTGAATTTCTGAAGAATTCAAAAGATAAAAAATGCGATAGAGCACATCAATAACAGAGTAGACCTAGAAAAAAAAAGAGATACAGAGTGTGTTTATTCAGTCAATCGTATTCGACTCTTTGTGATCCCATAGCCAGGCTCCTTTGTTCATGGAGATTCTCCAGGCAAGAACACTGGAGTGGGTTGCCATTCCCTCCTCCAGGGGACCTTTCCAGTCCAAGGTTCAAACCCACACTTCCCTCATTGCAGGTGAATTATTTACCATCTGAGCCACCAGGGAAGCCCAGATACAGAATAGAAACATTGGCATATCCAATGCTGAATAAAAAAAATTAAAAGGTGAAGAAATATTACCTATAGGAGACCATCAAAAAAAAAATCAATTCATCATTCCAAAGAAAAAGAGAAGGGGTCAGACAGCTTATTTGAAGAAATTACAGAAGACTCTCCAAACCTGGAGAGATATTTGGTTATTCAAGTCATGAAAGTAATAAATTATTCATTGTATCAATCCAAAATGACCTTCTTAATACATATTATAACAAAACTGTAAAAATCAAACACAAAGGGATAATCATCAAAGCAGAGAGAGAAGTTTGAAGCCTGCAAAGAAATCTCCATTATATTATCAGCAGATTTCATAGCAGAAATCTTGCAGGCTTGAACAGAATGAAAAGATATTCTAAAATTATTGAAAGAAAAAAATATGCCAACTGAGAATACTCTATCCAGAAAAATTATCATTCAGAAATAAAGAAGAAAAAAAGTTTTCACAGACAAACACCTAGGATAATTCAATATCACTAGACATACCTTACAAGAAGTGCCAAAACTTCCTTATGGTGAAATTAAAAAAAAAAAAAAAACAGTGACTAGTGACATAAAAATACATGGAAAATATTCAACACCTAAAGCAAATGTATAGTCATATTCTGAAAATCTAATACTGTAATAGAAGATGTGTTAACCAAATAAGTATAGTATAAAAGTTAAAAGATATGAGTAGCAAAGTAATCATAGCTACTATATGTTATGAAAGAATACACAATATAAAAAGATGCATATTGTAATATTGAAGACATTTAGGGGTTATAAGAGGGTAAAGTGTTTGTATGCAATGGAATTAAGTTGCTAACAACATAAGGTAGACTGTTTTTTTATCTTTTATGCAAGCCTCATGATAACCACAAGGCAAATCTACAGTAGATTCACAAGAAATAAAGATAAGGAAAAAAGAGGATAATGCCACACAAAGTCACCAATTCACAAATGTAGGTAACAGAGTATTAAAAATTAACTGCAAAACAGCCAGAAAGTATTTCATCAAATGGAAACAGTAAGGCTTTACATTTCAATGATTACTATAAGGATAAATAGATTGAATTGTCCAATCAAAAGGCACAGAGTTGCTGGATGGATTTTTTTAAAAGAAGAGGAATTCTCTGACAGTCTTATGGTTAGGACTACATGGTTTCAATGATGAGGATGCAGTCTCCATTCCTGCTCAGGAAACTAAGATCCCACAAGCAAGATAGCTGGACTGGGGTGGGGGTGGGGGAAATGGATTCTCACAAGGTGAAAAAACATACATATATATATACAATACATAACTATTTGTGGTGATGGATGTTAATACCAAGACACCAAGGCTCAGCCTCTACCTCTCTTCTGCTTTCACTGCTCTGACCCACAGCCTCTTCACGGCCTTCTTCACTTCAGCATTTCTCAGGGAGCAGATGACAGGGTTGAGCAGTGGGGTGAGCACCGTGTAGAGCACGGCCACCGTCTTGTCCACAGACAGGGTGGTAGAGGTCTCAGATAGATGAAGATGCAGGGCCCGATGAACAAGGAGACCACAGTGACGTGGGCCCCGCAGGTGGACAGGGCCTTGCGCCGCCCGCGGAGCTCTGGGTCCTCAGGTGGAGCAAGATGACCACATAGGAGGCTAAGAGGAGCACGAAGCTGATCACAGACAGGGCCCCCCGTTGGCAACAATCAGAAGACCAGTGAGGACGGTGTCAGAGCAGGCAAGTGTGAGCAGGGGAAGCAGGTCACAGAAATAGTGGTCGATCACATTGGGGCCACAGAAGGGCAAGCGGAAGATGAGAAGGATTTGGGCCAAGGAGTGCACAAAGCCCCCCACCCAGGCTGCGCCCACCAGAAAGGCACACGCCTGCCGGCTCATGATGGTGGTGTAGCTGAGGGGCTTGCAGATGGCCACATAGCGGTCATAGGCCATCACAGTGAGCAAGAAAATCTCAGTGCCACCAAACAAGTGGATAAAGAAAACCTGTGTCATGCAGCCCCACAGAGGTATGGCCTTCCTCTCAGCCAGCAAGTCTGAGATGAATCTGGGGGCTGTGGTCGAGGCGTAGCAGATCTCCACGAAGGACAGGTAGCTCAGGAAGAAGTACATGGGGGAGCCAAGGCTTCTGCTGCTCCTGACGGTGAGGACAAGGAGGAAATTCCCCAGCACAGTGGCTGTGTACAGGAGCAGAAATATCACAAAGCAGGCTTTCTGCACCCCTGGATTGGAAGAAAGTCCCAGGAAAATGAATTCTGTCACATTGCGTGTTTTAGCCATGGCATAGCCCCCAGGAGGCAGGAATTTGGAAGGGTGATCTGAAATGACCGGAAACAAGACTCCCTACATTAAGTGGGAAATTTACATAGCAATCTGTTTTAAGTGTGAGAAGCTTGTGAGCTGGATACTGAATGACAAGTAGGAGTTAGTTATTTAGAAAAGAAGAGAAGAACGCTCCAAGGAAGCCGTGGAGGAAGTGCAAACTATAAAAATTTGAGCGAGGCTGGAGTAAAGTGAGGAATAGCAACCATAAAGATGGAGCCAGGATCTAGTACCAATTCACAAAGGACTGCTATGGACCTTGGGGTTTGCTCAACAGACAATGAGGAATCATCAAAAATGTTAGTGGACCCAAAGGCAGAATTCCCTTGGCATGCAGAAATTGGACTAGTGGACTAGAGGCTGAACTAGGAGGAGTCTATTAGGAGACTGATGGCCTCACTGGATGGTGTGGGGCAGCAGGTATAGCGTTGCTGTGTCTGTAATGACTGTCTCTGTCGCCGCTGAATGCTCCTGTCTTTTGCCTGCAGATTTCCTTCCTCCTACTTCCCTTTGCGCCTCTCCCTTTCTGGGTTTCAGAATAGGAGTCTCACCTTCCCATATACCCTCCAGGGTCTTCTGAAGAAATTCCCCTGGACATTCAGCACGCTCTCCTATTTCTGCTTCTCCACCTAATTATCTGCTTCTACATTCGGTCACCAGGTGACCTAGTTCCTATCAAAAGTTCCAGTTCGATCCATTCACAATTCTCTTTACAGGTACCTTCACTTCTTCAGGCTTCTGTCCCTCAGTGGCAAGAGAAGTACAAGCCAGCTCTCCACCCAAAATGCCAACTATGATCCATCCTTATAAGAAGCAGGCCTTCCAACACCTCAAAACATCGCCACGATTGTGCATTGACTGGTTAGCAGACTATCTTCACCCATGCTGGATTTGGTCAAGGTGCTGAGATCAAACTGTATCAGCATGATCCCTTCTACAGGTGGACTCCAGGGCACCTGAGACCAGGAGTCATGTGGCATCCATTCACATCACAAAGCATCCTTCCTTGAACATTGGGAACAGGTAATTATGGACTCCCACAAGTCACCACTATAAGGAAACCACCAATAGAGTTTATGATTGCAGAGACCAAGAGAAGGCAGAGACCATCACTAAACCCTCAGATCTTTTGAGAATTTTACCAAATCACTCCTAGAAGAAACCACTGCTGGACTCCTAGTTTCACATTCCAATTACTACAGGTGGTAACTAATCTAGAAAGTTATTTACCCTCTCAGAGACTCAAATCCACACTGTTCCATGAAGATAAAACCTACCTCACAATCAGATGCCATATATCTCCCTCCTAGCCCATCCCAGGAGAAGTTAAGTATTCATACACTGTGCTGCCTTGGAAGCTTCTCAGAGATAGGAAATCCATTTCCCAGTCTATAGGCCCTTACAATCAGTGGTCCCTCCTCTCTCGCAACATTTTGAAATCACAGCATTTTACACACTGACTTATAACTGTGTTCTATGATCATCTGCTCCACTAAATTGTGAAATTACTGGGGCAGAGATTATAAGCTTCTCAACACTCCATCTCTGGTGCCAACTGAATATCCACCACAATATAGTACTCAGTGAATAGGCATAGGATGAGCAGCAAATATAGATCTTTCCTAGCTTCTGAGCACAGTATTTGGTACATTGTAAATGTTCATTAAATGTTGAAAGAATAAAGGATTAATACCAAATATTCTCCATCCCTGTGTCCTGTGTCTAGCACAGTGCTTGCCTCAGGCAGAGACCAGATCAATGTGGAGCACTTTGTAAAATGCCACGGATGTCTTACAATATTCCCTTTGCTTTCAAAGTGAAATGGCAACCATCACATGATCACAAAATAAAACTCACCCCAGTATTTCTGTAGCTTTATTGTCTCACCACAATTGTTTTTTCTGTTCTGACCACAGAGAGGCAAATAATACCCCAAGAACATCCCCTAGAATATGCAGTTTCCCAGTTATTCAGTCTAAAACCATTAAGGCCAAGCGGCCAAACAGAGCTCATACATCTCAGGATTCGCCAGATAGAGAATCCGCTCCTCTGCAGCCTCAGGCTTGGGAATGCTGAGACTAAGCCAGAAGGTGATGTATGGCAAAAACCAATACAATATTGTAAAGTATTAACCTCCAATTAAAATAAATAAATTTATATTTAAAAATAAATAAATAAAACAAGAGCACACTAGACTTGCTTCCCTTGTGTTCCCTAGAGATAAAAGAATTCTGGTGACTCAGCCTGAGTTCACGTAGCTGAGAGATACCAGGGAGGAAAGCATGGTGATCAAGTGAGAGAAGATTGGTCTCCAGAGACCCATGCCTGGCCCCTTCCTAATCAGGCACCTACCTCATGGGAAGCAGGACCTGGATACGAACATCTCAGACTTCCTCACAGGTACATTAACTTTAGAAATCAATAGGGAATGGTAAATTAATTTCACCCAGTGTCCACAGGGTACTTAGGCTATGGGGCTCCATGCTGTTTAGAGGTCAGTTAGATCCAGGTCTTATCATGAACTCAGTCATGTGACTTTACATGAAATGACACCATTCAAAAGATGGGTCCAAGCAATATGGGTGGTGTCAGTAAACTCAGCTTCTGCTGGCCTTTGGTGTGGACGAGGGTGCAGAAGAGCAGATCTCAATCTGAGCAGTTTTCACCTTCAAGAGTATATTTGGCAATATCTGGACACATTTTTCATTGTACCAACCTGCAGGGGAGAAGGTGTTATCAGCATCCAGTGGGCAGAGGCCAGAGATGCTAAGAAACATCCTATAACGCACAGGACAGCCTCCACCGCACAGCTTATCTGAGCCAAACCACAATACTACTGCTATTCAGATACCTGCTAAAGAGGGGAAACAATCTGAATTGGTGTTTATTAAAACTGGGCTTTGACTGCATATGAGTTTATTAATCGGCGTTGACCCTGCAACAAAGTGTTTTACCAGTGCCATAATGGCACCTTCAAAATCAGTGCACTCTACGCCAGTGCTATCCATGAATGTCATCAATGCAGTCTTGAGTAAAACTAAAGCTGAAACAAGAGGAGAAATTCCAACTAATAGTTAAGGAGAAAATTATAATGACTTATTTTAAGATTGCTTTAAAGATTTTAATGCAATTGCTTTGAGAACACAAACCCTAATTAATCGTTATTCTCTATATTGAAAAAAGCCCTAGGAAGAAGATAAGCAAATAATTACATAAAAGCTTCCAATATTTAAGTAATATTAATATTAAATGTGCATACTTTTGACAAATTTTCACTGCTTGTATATATTTAATTGTAGCAAATGATGAACTAGATTCATATCTATTCATGTATAGTTTACTAATGACATACCTAACTTTTTCATAATTTTCAAAGTATTTCTATGCTACATGGTTCCTCTAAAGTTTTTCAAACTGTCACAAATCTCTGAAAGTTTTTCAATATATTTATTGGAAATAATCCTCATATATAGTTCAAATCCACATGTTTCAAGAGTCAATCATATAAGCATATTTAGCATAAAAAAAAATAGGAGAGAAGTGCTATGTTACAGACAATATCTATGTAACAAATATTTATTAAGCAGCTATATTGTGCCAAGTACTGTACCTGGTAAGCAAAAACTATTAAGCAAAACTGGCCAAAAGAGCCTTAAAACAGAAGGACTGAACTGTCTCAAATGCCTGAAAATATAGAGACAGCAGCATCATGGTGGCTTAAGACACCCTCACTTTTGGCTCCTCCCTTCATTTAACAATAAATATTTGGCATCTACCCATGAAGAACTCCATCTATGGGACATGTGGGATCCAGCTCCATATGCCTAGGCACTTGAGAAGAGTCTCATCCACAGGCGTACGGGACAAGAGGCAGACAAAACTCATTATGCCAATCCAAAATTACCTTCTCGAGACACAGTATAATGAAATTGCAAAATTCAAGAGTGAATCCTAAAAGCAGCAAGAGGAAAGAAGTTCGAAGCCTGCAAAGGACCTCCATGAGATTATCAGAAGATTTCTCAGCCGAAATTTTAGAGGCCTGTAGAAAGTGAATTGATATTCTGAAATTATTGAACAACAACAAAAAATTCCAACATAGAGTACTCTACCCAGAAAAGTTATCACTCAGTAATAAAGGAAAAAAGACTTTCTCAGACAAATAGCTAAAAAATTCAATTCCACCTCCCTTACAAGAAATACTGACAGTTTGTTTGGCTAAAATAAAAGAACACTAGGTAGAACAGGAAAATATATGAAAAATATATAACACATTGAATAAAGAAAATGTACAGTCAAATTCTGAAAATCTAATACTGTAACAGATGGTGTGTTAATGGTTTAACTCTAGTATAAAGGTTAAAGGATATGAGTATCAAAAATAACCACAACTACTGTAATTTGTGAAAGAATATGCAATATAAAAAGAGGCATATTACAACATTAAAGACATTAAAGGAGACGTAAGAGGGTAGAGTTTTTGTATGCAACTGAGTTAAGCTGCCATCAACATACTGTGTTGCTGTTTCATGTAAGCTTCATGGTAACCACAAGCAAAACCCACAGTGGATTCAAAAGAATAAAGGCAAGGAGATCAGAGCATAACACCATGCAAAGTTACCAATTCAAAAATGTAGTTAGCAAAAGAATCAAAAATCAACTATAAAACAGCCAGAAAACAATCAAATGGCAATAGTAAGTCTTTACATTTCAGTGACTTTTGTAAGGATAAGTGGATTGAATTCTCCAATCAAAAGGCACAGAGTTACTGGAAGGATTTAAAAAAAAAAAGAAGACTCAGTTATATGCTGTTACACAATACCCAGTATCAGCTTTAGGAACATCTACACTCAAGAGTAGGGCTTCCCTCGTAGCTCAGTTGGTAAAGAATCTGCCTGCACTGCAGGAGACCTGGGTTCAATCCTTGGGTTGGGAAGATCCCCTGTGTTGAGACCTGACAGAAGCCATGACAAGCTTCCAGGACTAAAGCAGCCAGAGCTACAGTCACAGAAAAGCTGGGTCACTGCCCAGAAGGAGCTGAGATCATCATCCCCCGACCTTGAGACTCACCAGTCAGCATATTCCCCATAGCCTAGTTAGAGCTAGCCCAGATAACATGAAAAGTCCCTTAAGTGAGCCCGCATGTGCAAAATTTAGCCAATTAATAGATGCCAAGAACCCCTTGCAACCAATCCGCCCTTGCCAACTCCCTGTCTTTGTTCTAAGTCTATAAATACTGCTGTAATTCAGGGCTCAGGGCCCTTGCACCACTCCACTGCGCTGGAGGTGGCTTGGGTCCTAGCTCGAGCTAGTAATAAAACCCTTTTGCTTTTGCATTGCCGTGGATGTCTTGTTTTCTCAGCTTTGAGGACTAGGACTGTGGGCATAACATTAGGGGGCTCATCCGGGATCCCCTAACTGAGAGGAACAATACCTTCCAGGCATAACGGGAGCCTCATTAGGAGGAAGGACATCTGGACGCCGGCATTAGGTCAGGGGGCGAAAGAATCGCCCAGCCAGCATAAGTCCGGGGCCCAGCATTCGCGCTGGAAGGCGGCTGGTTCAGCTGGTTCCGTAAGGGAGCGGGGTAAAGCGTTTCTCCCGATCCTGAATCTGGTGGGCAATGGATGCCCTTCGGTAAGGTAACTTTGGGGAACAGGATAACAGCAGCCTGGGATAAACCTAGTTCAGTGTTTTTGGCCAATATTTGTTTGTCTTCCGTCTGTCGCTTGTCTCTGTGTGCCGGACAGTTTCTGCTTTCTGTGTGTTCATTGTGTACTCTGCCATTATGCGTCAAAACCCCTCCAACCCTCTGTCTATAATGACTGATCATTTTTCTGATTTTAAGTCCAAGGCACAAAACCTGTCGATGCTAGTGAAGAAGAGCAAGCTAATGACCCTGAGCTCATCTGAGTGGCCGGCATTTGAGGTCGGCTGGCCACCAGAGGGAGGTTTCGGTTTGCCTGTCATCCTGGGGGTCAAGGAGAAAATAATGGCTCCAGACCCCCAGGGCCATCTGGACCAAGCTCCTTACATCTTGGTCTGGCAAAATCTAGTGGAAGACCCTGCAGCTTGGCTGAAACCGTCTATTCACAACCCCTCCCCCCAGTGCTTCTGTTCCGCGGGTCCTGGTCGTGGAGGCCCCCCGCGGAAGAAGACCGCGAGGCACGGGCGAGCCGGGAGAAGCTGATACTCCAGGAATCCTCTCTATACCCTAGCCTGGTTGACTTAGACACCGAAATCTCGCCTCCCCCATATATCCCGCCACCCTTGCCCCCACAGGTACCTCAGGTGTCAATCGGAGAGCAAAGGGGGGACCAGAACCCTCGGCTCTGCAGCAGGAGGGGGGCCAGCCCAGGGAACTTGCAGAAGGACCCGAGGGGCAGAAACTCCTGTGACTGCAGGAGCCGAGAGGTCCCTTCATCCACCGTTCGGGCGCTTCCTGTTCGGGTCGGACCAGCAAATTCTGATGGAGAATGGACCTACCAATACTGGCCTTTCTCCACGAACAACTTATACAACTGGAAAGCTCAAAACCCTACTTTTTCCGAAAAGCCGCAAGGCCTCATTGATCTTTTAGATACTATCCTGTTTACTCACAATCCTACTTGGGATGATTGTCAGCAGCTCTGACAGGTGCTTTTCACCACGGAGGAAAGAGAGCGAATCCTGTCAGAAACACAGAAACATGTTCCAGGAGCGGATGGGAGACCGACCATGCAGCCCCACCTAGTGGAGGAAGGGTTCCCTGCAATGTGGCCGAACTGGGACTTTGAATGCACTGAAGGTTAGGAAGCGTCTCCAAGTGTACCGCCAGACTCTGATGGCTGGCCCCCGAGCAGGAAACCGACAAATTTGTCTAAGGTAAATTTGATAAGACTGAAGCCAAACGAGAGCCTGGCAGCCTTTTTAGAAAAGTTAATGGAAGCTTTCAGGCAGTATATGCCCATGGACCCCCAGGCTGATGAGTCACGTGCAGCAGTTCTGTTGGCTTTCATGAACCAGGCAGCTCCAGATATCAGGAGGAAGTTACAGAAGATAGAAGGGCTGGGGGAACTATCAATACAGGATCTGGTATGGGCAGCTGAAAAAGTGTTTAATAACAGAGAGACCCCTGAGGAGAGGGAATATGGGGAATGGATTAAACGGGAGGAAGGGAAAACCAGCTAGACCAGCCCTAAAGAGAGACCAATGCGCTTACTGCAAAGAGCAGGGACACTGGAAAAATGAGTGCCCCAAAAGAGACCTGAAGAGAAAGACTGTAAGAAAAGAAGACTCTTCCTCAGGGACCCACGTCTTATATGCAGGGGAAGATAGTGATTAGGGGTCAGGACCCAGCCCCCTCCCTGAGTCCTGGGTAACTATCAGTGTGGACGGGAAACTGGTTGGCTTCATGGTGGATACGGGAGCCCAGTACTCGGTCCTCAATCAAAAACTCGGGTCGATGTCCAGAAAGACTAGTTTGGTCCAGGGAGCCACCAGGACCAAAAGATATTACTGGACTACTGAACGAAAAGTGGACTTGGGAGCCCAATGGGTGTCCCACTCATTTCTGGTGATGCCAGAATGTCCAGCCCCTTTATTAGGGAGGGACCTATTGTCCAAAGTCAATGCGCAAATCCACTTTGACTCTGGAGGGATAGCAGTCACAGACGGGCTTGGACGACCGATTCATGTTTTATCTCTGGCACTGAGGGATGAATACAGACTGTATTCACCAAAGCCCCCTGCAGCAGTGGACCCTGCTATGCAACAGTGGATTCAGAAATACCCTCTGGCCTGGGCAGAGACAGCAGGAGTAGGACTGGCTAAACAAAGACCTCCCATCATTGTTGAATTAAAAGCAAATGCTACTCCTGTGAGGGTAAAACAGTACCCCATGAGTCAGGAGGCCCGGCAGGGAATCACGCCACACATACGGTGCCTCCTGAAGGTAGGAATTCTCAAAAAGTGCTGATCCCCATGGAATACTCCCCTGTTGCCTGTGAAAAAGCCCGGGGGAACAGACTTTAGACCAGTACAAGATCTTCGTGAAGTCAACAAAAGGGTGAATGACATTCATCCCACCGTCCCTAACCCATACACCCTCCTGAGCAGCTTCCCACCAGATTACGTCTGGTATACAATTTTGGACTTGAAAGATGCCTTTTTCAGTTTGCCTCTGGCCCCCAGAGCTAGGAAATCTTCATATTCAAATGGACTGACGAGGACGGTCAAACTGTGGGGCAGCTGACCTGGACTCGCCTCCCACAGGGATTCAAAAACTCGCCAACGTTGTTCAATGAGGTTCTGGGGGAAGACCTCTGTGAGTACCAAACCAGCCACCCCGATGTGGTTCTGCTGCAGTATGTAGATGACCTCATGCTGGCCGCTACTACTAAGGAGGTATGCCTAGAGGCCACAGGCGATCTCCTCCAGACTTTGGGGACATTAGGGTACCGGGCAAGTGTGAAGAAGGCCCAAATTGCTAGACAGGAAGTCATTTACTTGGGATATAAAATAAAACAGGGGCAAAGATGGTTGACTCAGGCTATGAAAGAGACTATTCTACGGATCTCCGAGCTGACAACTCCCCAGCAGATGAGAGAGTTGTTAGGGACTGTTGGGTACTGCAGGCTATGAATTATGGGGCTTGCTGAAAAGGCCCGGCCTCTATATGAAGGAAGCAGAGAAAATAAGAACTGGACTTGGACTGAACCAATGAGGTGGGCATTTCAGGAACTTCGACAGGCATTACTAAAAGCTCCTTGCTCTCCCTGACCCGGCTAAGCCATGTCAACTGTTTATGGATGAAAAGCAGGGAGTGAGAAAGGGAGTCCTGATGCAGCAATGGGGACCTTGGAGGCGACCTGTGGCATATCTCTCTAAACGACTGGATCCAGTAGCTGCGGGATGGCCTCCCTGTCTCCGTATCATCACAGCCGCTGCTCTCCTTGTCCATGATGCTGACAAGCTGACTTATGGACAGTGCCTCCTGGTCTACACTCCTTGTGCCATAGAGGGGATCCTCAAACAGCCACCAGGTAAATAGATTTCTAACACTTGCTTAACCCATTACCAGGCCCTGCTGCTGGATGCTCCCTGGATACACTTTCAGACACCTTGTTTTCTGAACCCTGCCACTTTGCTGCCCATCCTGGAAGAGGACGGCCCCTCCACGACTCTACTGAAGTGTTAGCTGAGGTAACTGCCATACAAAAAGACCTCAGCGACTTGCCATTAAAAAACAGTGAGCTGGTGTGGTTCACAGATGGGAGCAGTTATATAAAGGATGGACAGAGAAAAGCGGGGGCAGCCATAGTGGATGACGCTGGGAGGGTCATCTGGGCTGAGGCCTTGCCCCCTGGAGAGGGCAAAAGAAAAAAGAGTCACTATTTACACTGACAGCCGATATGCATTCGGCACTGTGCACATTCAAGGCCCCATATATAAAGAACGGGGGCTCTTGACGGCGGAGGGAAAAGAGATTAAAAACTTACCTGAGATTCGCAGACTCTTGGCAGCGGTCCACTTGCCCTGGGAGGTATCCATAGTACATGTCCCGGGACACCAGAAGGGAGAGGACACCAGGGCCCCTGGCAACCGAGCTGCTGATGCAGCAGCCCGTGAGGCAGCTGCTGGAGACTGCAAAGCTCATGTACTGACTGTAGGATTGCCACCGCCGGGATGGGAACACTTCCCTCAAGCCCCATTTACTCCCCCTCTGATTTAAATTGGGTGCAAGATAATACCACCCGTCCTGCGGGCGAAGACGGATGGTATCAGGACCAAGAGGACAACCTGTTGCTTCCTGCCGACCTGGGCAGACATCTCTGTACCCATTTACATCAAACCACCCATTTGGGAGAGAAAAAGACTTTGACACTCCTACAAACAGCGCAGCTGCAGTTTCCCCCAATGGAAGAAGACCATACAGAATATAGTCCTCACCTGCAAGGCCTGTCAGATGATGAGACCAGGAAAAGGACAGCACACAGGTGTAAGATATCGGGGGAAAAGCCAGGACATCATTGGGAGATAGATTTTACAGAGGTAAGGCCAGGCAAGTATGGGTACCGTTACCTGCTAGTTTTGGTTGATACATTTTCTGGGTGGGTAGAAGCTTACCCCACTAAAAAGAGACAGCAATAATAGTGGCTAAAAAGCTCCTAGAAGAGATAATGCCTAGGTTTGGGCTGCCGGCATCTATCGGCTCTGATAATGGACCTGCATTTGTGAGTCAAATTGTTCAGGGACTGGCCTCAGCTCTGGGGACCAAATGGAAGTTACATTGCAAATACAGTCCCCAGAGCTCAGGACAGGTAGAAAGAATGAATCGGACCCTAAAAGAGACTTTAACAAAACTGGTAATAGAGACTGGCGGGGACTGGGTGACCCTCCTTCCCTTCGCACTCTTATTTCTGTAGGTCTTGGAGCTACGTGACCTCCACTGACGGGGCAGCAAAATGGGAGGTAGGGAACCGGGACTTGGTCAACTTTTCGTTTGTTTATCCCCTGCCTGATCCTCTAGGCATAATTGAAGGCAGAGCGCGGAACACACCCTGGCACAAGATTGATCAGATGAAAACAATGTTCAATCAGGAGTCAGCTAAGCATGAAAGGTCTTGGGTTTCTGGGCTAACATGGGGCTTCCAGCTCAATGTCAGATGGCCAGGTCCATACCCTGGAGGGATTCTAGTCATTAACCAAACGATAGAACCCATCCAGACCCAAAGTGTGGGCCCCAATCAGATCGAGAATCCGGGCCCACAAAGGACGTTAAAGGCAGATCCGACTCAGGAGGATACAACCCTGAGCTCTGCCACCCTCCATTGCCCGGCCAGGGGGACAGCCTAATGAAGCAGAGACCCATGGCGCCTTGTCCTCCACCTCCAACCTGGAAACGTCAGACCCATTATGGGATCTAGCTAAAGCAGCCTTTGAAGCCCTAAACCATTCCAACACAAGGGCAACTCAATCCTGTTGGCTCTGTTATACTCTTCACCCTCCCTTTTACGAAGCAATAGGCCTAAATGTTTCTTATAGCCTGTCCACCAGCACAGATCCACCTCAATGTCACTGGGGAAAACATAAGGTCGGTCTCACTATGAGAGAAGTCTGGGGAAAGGGACTTTCTGTAGGTAAAGTTCTGCCTGAAAAGGTTCCCTTGTGCACCCAAACAGCAAATCTTACCGAACTGGACCAAGTAAAATGGATTGTGCCCAAGGCATGAGGTTAATGGGTCTGTTCACAAACTGGGCTGACTCCATGTCTACATGCATCAGTCTTTGATCCAAATAGAGTTTTGTGTATTAGTAACCATAGTGCCCAAAATCTTATATCACCCTGAAGAAGTTATGTATGACTATTGGGCTAAGAAAACTACAGATCTATTGGGAAGGAACAGAGTTAAGAGAGAGCCTGTCACAAGCATCACACTAGCAACCATGTTTGGTCTCGGGATTGCTGGAGCAGGGACAGGAATAACATGCCTGACTATACAGAATCAGAGGTTTACTTCCCTATGAGCCGCAATAGATGAGGACATTACTCATATAGAACAATCAATCAGCCACCTTGAAAAATCCCTAACTTCACTGTCAGAAGTGGTTCTACAAAACAGAAGGGGCCTAGACTTGATCTTCCTGCACCAAGGCGGATTATGTGCGGCCTTGGGAAAAGAATGTTGCTTTTATGCTGACCACACTGGGGTAATAAGAGAGTCCATGGCCAAAGTGAGGGAAGGATTGGCGCAGTGGAATAAAAAAAGAAAGAAAGGGAGGCCCAACAGGGATGATTTGAATCTTGGTTCCATCAATCTCCTTGGTTGATGACGTTAATTTCTACCCTGCTCGGCCCTCTTATTATATTTTTGCTTACCCTTACCTTTGGCCCGTGTATTTTAAACAGACTAATAACCTTTAAAAGAGAACGTATCAGTGCAGTTCAGGTGCTAGTACTGAGACAACAGTACCAGGCAATGTCTCAGAATGGAGAGGAAGAGTCCTCTCAATGATCAAAGGACAGGGGGAATGTTGAGACCTGACAGAAGCCATGACAAGCTTCCAGGACTAAAGCAGCCAGAGCTACAGTCACAGAAAAAGCTGGGTCACTGCCCAGAAGGAGCTGAGATCATCATCCCCCCGACCTTGAGACTCAGCCAGTCAGCATACTCCCCATAGCCTGGTTAGAGCTAGCCCAGATAACATGAAAAGTCCCTTAAGTGAGCCCGCATGCGCAAAATTTAGCCAATTAATAGATCCAAGAACCCCTTGCAACCAATCCGCCCTTGCCAACTCCCTGTCTTTGTTCTAAGTCTATAAATACTGCTGTAATTCAGGGCTCGGGGCCCTTGCACCACTCCACTGCGCTGAAGGTGGCTTGGGTCCTAGCTTGAGCTAGTAATAAAACCCTTTTTGCTTTTGCATTGCCGTGGATGTCTTGTTTTCTCAGCTTTGGGGACTCGGACTGCGGGCATAACACCCTGGAAAAGGAAATGGCAACCCACTCCAGTACTCTTGCCTGGAGAATCCCATAGACAGAGGAGCCTGGCAGGCTACTGTCCATGGGGTCACAAGAGTCAGACACGATTTAGTGACTAAACCACCATCACACTCAAGAGTAAAGGGGTGAAAAAAAAAGTTCATGAAAATTGAAACTAAAAGAGGGAAGAATAGCAGTATATATCAGACAAAGTAGACTTTAGGGCAAAAATTAGAATAGGAGATGAAGGTCATTAAATAATAATAAAGTGGTCAATTCATCAAAAAGGTGTAGCGTTTGTAAATATATATGCAACTAACACTGAAGCACCTAAATATTTTGTTGGCCAAAAGTTCATTCCATAAGATTTTATGGAAAAACTCATACTAATATTTGGCCAATCCTATATGTTAAGTTAATATTAACAGGGACAGTCAACAATAAGACAATGAAAGCAGGGGATTTCCATATGTTCAGTCCCATGAAAAATGTCATGTATTGGTTAGGGATCACATTAAGTTTGTAGATTGCTTTGGGTGATGTGGCCATTTTAACAATATTAATTCTTCCAACCCAGGAGTATGGAATATCTTTTCATTTCTTTGAATCATCTTCAATTTCCCTTATCAGTGTTTTATAGTTCTCAGCATAGAAGTCTTTTACCTACTTGGTCGGGTTTTCTCCTATGATATTTTTTTATGCAATTTTAACAGGGATTTTTTTTTACTTTCTCTTTCTGATATTTCATTGTTCATCTAAAGAAATGCAATAGATTCCTGTATTCTTTTATATGCTGCCTTGCTGAATTCATTTGTCTGTTCTAATGGGTTTTGTGTGGAGTTTTAAGGGTTTTCTACACAGTGTCATGTCATCTGCATATAATGACAGTTTTACCTCTTCCTTTTCAATTTGGATAACTTTCCTATTTTTTTTTTTTAATTTTAGTTGGAGGGTAATTACTTTACAATACTGTAGTGGTTTCTACCATACATTGACATGAATCAGCCATGGGTGTACATGTGTTCTCAATCCTGAAACCCCCTCCCATCTCCGTCCCCATCCCATCCCTCAGGGTCATCCCAGTGAACCAGCCCTGAGCACCCCGTCTCATGCATCGAACCTGGACTGGCGATCTGTTTCACATATGATAATATACATGTTTCAGTGCTATTCTCTCAGATCATCCCACCCTTGCCCTCTCCCACAGAGTCCAAAAGTCTGTTCTTTACATTTGTGTCTTCTGTCTCACATATAGGGTTATCGTTACCATTTTTCTAAATTCCATATACATGCGTTAGTATACTGTATTGGTGTTTTTCTTTCTGGCTTACTTCACTCTGTATAATCGGCTCCAGTTTCATCCACCTCATTAGAACTGATTCAAATGTATTCTTTTTAATGGCTGAGTAATACTCCATTTTGTTTTTGGTTTGTTTGAAGACTGTGACCAGGACTTCCAATACAATGTGGAACAAGTGGTGAGAGTAGTCATCCTTGCCTTTTTCCAGATTTTAACAGGAAGACTCAGTTTTTCACCACCAAGTATTATGTTGGCTGAGAGTTTGTGGAAAATAGCTTTTATTATATTTTGATATGCTCTCTACATACCCACTTTGGTGAGAGCTTTTATCATAAATGGATGCTGAATTTTATCAGATGCTTCACTGTATCTAATGAATGATCATGTGGTTTTTATCTTTCATTTTGTTGATGAAGTGCATCACACTGATTGATTTGTGTATGTTGATTTGTATGTTGAACAGTCCTTGTGACTGGGACTTCCAGTCCCAAAGAAAGGCAATGACAAAGAATGCTCAAACCACCACACAACTGCACTCATCTCACATGCTAGTAAAGTAATGCTCAAAATTCTCCAAGCCAGGCTTCAGCAATATGTGAACCGTGAACTTCCACATGTTCAAGCTGGTTTTAGAAAAGGCAGAGGAACCAGAGATCAAATTGCTAACCACCGCTGGATCATGGAAAAAGCAAGAGAGTTCCAGAAAACCATCCATTTCTGCTTTATTGACTATGCCAAAGCCTTTGACTGTATGGATCACAATAAACTGTGGAAAATTCTGAAAGAGATGGGAGTACCAGATCACCTGAACTGCCTCTTGAGAAACCTATATGCAGATCAGGAAGCAACAGTTAGAACCATATATGAAATGTATCACCAGTCCAGGTTCGATGCATGATACTGGATGCTTGGGGCTGATGCCCTGAGATGACCCAGAGGGATGGTATGGGGAGGGAGAGGGAAGGGGGTTCAGGATGGGGAACATATGTATACCCGTGGCAGATGCATGTTGATGTATGGCAAAACCAATACATTATTGTAATTAGCCTCCAATTAAAATAAATAAATTTATATTTAAAAAATAAATTTCCAACAACAACCCAAAAAAATAAATAAATAAATATGCTTTAAAAAAAGAACTGGACATGGGAGTACGTCAAGGCTGTATATTGTCACCCTGCTTATTTAACTTATACGCAGAGTACATCATGAGAAACACTGAGATGGAAGAAGTACAAGCTGGAATCAAGATTGCCAGGAGAAATATCAATAACCTCAGATATGCAGATGATACCACACTTATGGCAGAAAGTGAAGAGGAACTAAAAAGCCTCTAGATGAAAGTGAAAGTGGACAGTGAAAAAGTTGTCTTAAAGCTCAATATTCAGAAAATGAAGATCATGGCATCCAGTCCCATCACTTCATGGGAAATAAATGGGGAAACAGCGGAAACAGTGTCAGACTTTATTTTGGGGGCTCCAAAATCACTGCAGATGGTGACTGCAGCCATGAAATCAAAAGATGCTTACTCCTTGGAAGAAAACTTATGACCAACCTAGATAGCATATTCAAAAGCAAAGACATTGCTTTGCCAACAAAGGTCAGTCTAGTCAAGGCTGTGGTTTTTACAGTGGTCATGTATGGATGTGAGAGTTGGACTGTGAAGAAAGCTGAGCGCCGAAGAACTGATGCTTTTGAACCGTGGTGTTGGAAAAGACTCTTGAGAGTCCCTTGGACTGGAGGGAGATCCAACCAGTCTATTCTGAAGGAGATCAGTTCTGGCTGTTCTTCGGAAGGACTGATGCTAAAGCTGAAACTCCAATATTTTGGCCACCTCATGAGAAGAGTTGACTCACTGGAAAAGACTCTGATGCTGAGAGGGATTGGGGGCAGGAGGAGAAGGAGACTACAGAGGATGAGATGGCTGGATGGCATCACCGACTCAATGGACGTGAGTCTGAGTGAACTCTGGGAGTTGGTGATGGACAAGGAGGCCTGGCGTGCTGCGATTCATGGGGTCACAAAGAGTTGGACACGACTGAGCGACTGAACTGAACTGTAACTTTGGGATGAAATAACCAAATGGGACTTATCAAACTTCTAAGTTTTTGCACAGGAAAGGAAACCATAAAACAAAACAGAATGGGAGGAAATATTTGCCTTAGGAAAGAGAGAGGGAAGAAATGAAAAAAAAGTTTGGAAGTGGTAGAAAGTCCAAGACCTGTTCCCATGGACAAACTTCACTGGCCCCACCTAGAATGTGTGAGGAGTGAGGATTCAGGGGTGGGCACTGATATTGGGGTCCATGTCTCATGTACACCCTCACCTCATCTCAGGCTTCACTTTCCAATCCACACTCACACCTTGAAAACCTTTGTTTTGTTCTTCCAGCTCAGCTACTTTTCTGAGAAAGAGCTGGGTGCTTGCCTGTATTGAAGACACACAAACACAGATTGGAAGAAAGAAAAAAAAAAAAGGACAAACCTATCACATGCTAAGTGATCAACAGATATGTGAGGAAGGACTAATCAATATGGTTATTAGAGGGCTTTAGGTCAGGGACGAAGTGGAGAATAGGAAGAGAAAAGGGATTAGAAAACATTATAAAGGAACAGAGATAGCAGCCACCCCTGAACAACATTCTTTGATATAAGAATGTATAAAGCCCTGAAGGTCCCCTTGAAACCTTCTGAAGCTGGTATTATTACTGTCTCTGTTTGTATTTGTGGAAACTGAGACCCAAATGAACTAAATGATCCATGAATGGTTACTTCAGTAGGACACTTCTAACTCTGCTCCTCAAATTCCATCCTAAACAAACTGGCCCTCCCTAGAGTAAATAGGGAAAAGCAAAGGAGATTAATGTGGAACAGTCCCTGTTCTGCTGGAGAAAGGACTGGACACTACTGGGTGGAATGCTAACAACCTCTTCTCCCCAGCATCCCAGGAAACCATCAATCGTTGGTCCCCAAAATTCCTGGTCCACCCTGCTTGGTAGCCATGCACTCAGTCTTTGTCGTGGCACCCTCTGGAGGTGGTAAGAGCCCTGCAAGCAGAGTTAAAATCCTGGTTGTCACCTTCCTCAAGACTTACTGTGTGACCTGGGTAAATCTTTTAACCTTGCTGCATTTATTTACTCAGCTGTCTCCTGAGAGCACAAAATGAGGAATATGAGTAAAGTGCCTTGAATATCATAACCAAAGAGAAAGTGAACTTCAATAACTATTGTGTTAATAAAGGAATTATTGAGTGCTATTATCTATTTTATAGATGAGATACCTGTACATTCACAGGCTGTCATAGGTTTCCTGAATGAGCCTTTAAATATCACACTAAGAGCCTCATAAAGCCTTCCACTATGGCTCAGGTGGTAGAGAATCTGCCTGCAGTGCAAGAGACCCAGGTTCAATCCCAGGATCAGGAAGATCCCCTGGAGAATGGAACAGCTAGCCACTCCAGTCTTCTTACCAGGAGACACCCATGGACAGAGGAGCCTAGCAGGCTACAGTCCATGGGGCTGCAAAGAGTCAGACACAACTGAAGCAACTTAGCATACATGAGCCTCCTGGACTATGACCCCACCTCAAGTGTACTGATTACAGTTTACTTTTATTTGTATTCCCAGTGCCTCACTCATTGCAGATAATAAATATCTGCAAAGATTGAGGGGCAAGTGGAATATTATTAGAAAAAGAACAAGAGTTGTCATTACAAGCCTCAGACCAGAAATGCAAAACCGTCTTAGATACTATAAAGACGGGAAGTCTCCCAAGTCCAGGCTCATGAGAAGCCTTGTAGTTTCACCTCTCCCCCGAGCTCCCCTTGACCCTGAAGATCTTCCTCATGGCATTTTTCACCTCACTGTTCCTCAGCGTGTAGATCAGAGGGTTCAGCAAAGGTGGCATGACGATGTTAAAGAGGATGACGAGTTTGTCAGCGGCCAGGGTGGTGGAGGGTCGAATGTACATGAACATGGGGGCACCAGGACCAGAAGCACAGTGATGATATGTGAGCCACATGTGGACAGAGCCCTGCGCCGGCTCTCAGAAGACCGGCTTCTCAGGTTCAGTAGGATGACCACATAGGAGATGCTAAGCATGATGAAGGACACTAAAGAAATCATGCCGCTGTTGGCCACCACGATGAGCCCCACCACGTAGGTGTCCGCACAGGCCAGCTTCAGCAGGGGATGGACGTCACAGAAGAAGTTGTCGATCTCGTTGGGCCCACAGAAGGGCAGCTGGACCGTGAGCAGCGTCTGCAGGACGGAATGCAGGAAGCCAGCCACCCAGGAGGCCCCCGCCAGCAGCCCGCACTTCCGGCAGCCCATGATGGTCGCGTAGTGCAGGGGCCGACAGATGGCCACGTAGCGGTCATAGGCCATGGCCGTGAGGAGGAAGATCTCAGTGCCACCAAAGAAGTGGGCAGAAAAGAGCTGGGTCATGCAGCCCTCAAAGGAGATGGTCTTGCGCTCCACCAAAGTGTCAGCAATCATCTTGGGTGTGGTGGCGGACGGATAGCACATGTCGGCAAAGGACAAGTGGCGGAGGAAGAAGTACATGGGGGCGTGCAGGGTCTTGCTTGCGTTAATGGTGACGATGACCAGAAGGTTCCCCAGGACCGTGAGCGTGTGGGAGAGAGAGAAGACCAGGAAGCAGGCTCGCTGCATCTCCCGGCTCTGGAAAAGGCCGAGCAAGACGAACTCAGTCACGTTGTTCTTGACGCCCATGGACTGTCTACCCTGAGCACTGACAATCTGGTTAGGTCTGCAAAGACACAAACTGCAGGATATAAGAAAGCTTCCCATAGAGAAGGGGCTTGTGGACACAGTGCGGGGGAGGGAGGGCGGGATGAACTGAGAGAGCGTTACTGACAGAGGCTGTAATGTGCAAATAGCAAGCTAGTGAGCACAGGTAGCTCAGTTTAGTGTCTGTGATGACCTAGAAGGGGAGGGAGGGGGGATGGGAGAGAGGCTCAAGAGGGAGGCGATATATCCATTCTCATAGCTAAATCATGGTTGTTGGACACCAGAACTTTGCAAAGCAATTTTAAAAATAAATTTACTTTATAATACTGTATTGTAAATCAAAATAAAGTGAAAAAAAGAAAATAGTAGAGAGTAGACACAGCAAAAACAAAAACATTATAATAGCAAAAAAATAATAATAATTTAAAGATGGTTTCCCAAATCCAGGAGTCAGTACACTGTATTCAAGTCTGATAATGATTTTAACACACTATTTCAAAGGATGTTAAAACTAACATTCATCACTCCTTTCTATGCCATAGCTAAAATACAGTATGTGGAAAGCATTTTATTATCTAGAACCTGTAAGATTTCATGCACAGATTTACCCTAGAACATACATGATCAGAACACAGAACAAAGACAGACCTGGGAAAATAGGAAAGCATGTAAAACAAATAAATGAAAGAATAAGTGAATGCATGAACAAATGTCTCAGATACTAAATAATTTATAAATGATTAAGATATAAAAAATGTATTAAATTCAACAACAATTGTTGAGCCCTCCAAGTGCCAACAAACATTGTCACTGATCCTTAAGTGCCTAGAACCATATCAAATGTCCTTAACCTCAGGGCTGTGTATAGCATATAATTTAAATATTTTAAGGGGGAAGGTGAGAGATGCCAACATTACCAAGCTGGGCTCTGTGTACATCAATCAGTAAGAATGAAAAACCACCGTGAGTACCTCAGTAACAACCAGAGAGTGCTGGATGGTAATTATTTCACAGTCAAGGGCAGCTTGGTAGAGTGTAGGGAAAAAGGAAGGGAAATCATACAAGACTGTTGTGAGTAGTGCTTTTATCCCAAGTGTCTTGTTATTGTGGCTGTTGAAAAGAAATGCAAATAACATTTATGAATAGCAGAACAGTGCAGTGATGGCTGCCCAGTCGTGTCCAACTCTGCGACTCCATGAACTGTAGCCACACCAGGCTCCTCTGTCAACGGGATTCTCCAGACAAGAATACTGGGGTGGGTGGCCCAGTATCCCAGATTCCCAGATTCCCTTCTCCAGGGGATTTTTAGGGATCAAACCTGGGTCTCCAACATTGCAGGCAGATTCTTTACCGTCTGAGCTACCAGTGAAGCCCAGCAGAATAGTAAAGATGATCACGTGTAGGGACTTTCCTAGCGGTCCAGTGGCTAAGTCTCCACACTCGCAATGCCAGGGGCCCAGGTTCAATCCCTGGTCAGGGAACTAGATCACACATGCCACAACTAAAGATCTTGAGTGCAGCAACTAAGAAATGGCACAGTCAAATAAATTAATATAATAAATATGTCTTTAGAAAGATGATCACATTTTATGTGATAAACTCCAGTCCCTACATTCCCAGGAGACTTAGGATCCTGGAAAAGGTTCACAGAAGACAGAGAGGAAGACTCAAAACACTTGGGACATTGACCCACAGAGGCTGACACAAAGACTTCACGCTCAGAACCTCTTCCACTCCTTCCTACCTCCAAATCCAGGCCCCAAACACACTGCTTGTCTTCAAGCAGTTGAATCTGCTTTAAGCTGAAAATTAAAACAATAATCAATGACAATGCCAGAGGCAAGAACAAGGAAAAATTGTCATGCCCTGGGATATTACCCAGACTTATTTAGCATCTCCCTTATCCAGAAATTTCCTAAAATCCAGATTGTACAGTAAGATTCTTCTACTCTTGCTCAAATTGTGAAAATGTTTTGATCAGATGGTTAAATTCACCCACAAGGCAGAGAGGAGCGATAGCACTGGAAATAGCCAGTTCCTGCCAGCCACTGATGGAGAATGCTATAAAAAAATAATACAATCATTGTGTACAGCCCCAAACAGACTTTGATAGCAGATAAATAATCTAACCAGTATTTCCATGAAAAAAAATTTCTGCCATATTTTGTTTTTATTTAGCCTTGTAACAAATGTAAAATACACCCATTGTTTCTATCTGGTCTTTTGTCATGCTAAAAAAAAAAAAAGACCTTCTGATATGAGATCAAATGCTTGGAATTGCACGACTGGTGTTCAGGCCATCAAATGAAAACTGCTTTGGAGGCAGCATCACAGCCCTCGAGAAGCTAGCCGCTAGAGACAAATTCTGTGAAACTGATTTCCAGTTCTTCCATTCCCTCTCTGGATGACACTGGACAAGTTGCTTGAACCCTTAAAAACTGTTTCCTCCTATATCAGGTAATAATACATATCACCTAGGCTGCCATTATAAGATAAAGTAAGAGTATTTAGGACTTCCCTGGTGGCCCAGTGGACAGGAATCCTCCTGCCAGTGCAGGGAACATGGGTTCAGTCCTTGGTCCAGGAAGACTGCACAAGCTGCAGAGCATCTAAGCCTGTGTACTGCAACTTCTGAAACCCACACACCATAATGAATAATAGCCGCTGCTCGCTACAAATAGAGAAAATCTGCACACAGCAACAAAGACCCAGTGCAGCCAAAAATAAATAAAAATAATCTTGTAAAGAAAAGAGCATATAGCCCAGTTATTTGCCCTTAGTAGGTGCTGAGTAAATACCAAGTATTATTAGGTCCCGATGGCTTCACGTCATTCTCAGGTAGGAGATTGGTTTGCAAGGGCCATGTCCTAGGATTTATTGCCAAGGTGATTTGCCATTTAATTTCCAAACATTTTTATTAAATTTCTAGTACAAAGAATCATTAAACTTGGGATATCTAAAGAGCAAGATGGTCATCCACCTGCTCTTAAAGCCAATTCCTCCAAGGACAAAGAGGGAACAACATGTTTGGGTGATGCAAGTCAAGATTTATTCTCACTTCCCTTTCACTCATGAGACTCTCTTCTGACCCAGACTCTCCCAGAAATATCATCTTCATCATATGAACTTTACTTTTATGATTTTTATTATAAAATAATGAAATAATACATGCTTTTGTTATTTAATCCAGAGTATATATTTACTGTCCTTATCCCCATTCTACAGATAAGGAAAATTAGGTTCAGGGAGATTAACTAACTTGCTCAAGTTCAGCATATTCATTAGAGGTACTTTGGAAAGCAGTGAAAATACTATTAGAATTTAGAAGTCATTATTATTACAGTGAGCTTCTTTTGGTTGTTTCCTTCAGTTATGAAAACATTTTTATGAATTTGAATGAGATGTATGCACAGTATTATATTCAGCATTTTGCCTTAAGACTTTCTTTAAGTATTTCCCCAAAGTGATAGTTTTCAAGAGACTGTTTTTAACGGTCCTTCTTAAAACACATACCCTAATTTATTTGACTATTTTTTTTTATTTATGAACTTTGAATTGTTCCCTATTTCATACTCCAGTGTATGCCTCCTTCTGTAAATATCTTGGGATCAGTTTCTTGGAATGGGAAGACTGAGGTAGAGGGCATGACGATTTTTTAGAATCTCATGCAGTTTGAAGCAACATCATTTGCTGTTCCCGGGAGCAAACACTGATGAAACAAGAATGCTCATTAACTCCCAACCCAGACCACTTTTCCCCAACGTGAATGTCTTCATACACCTTCAGCCTCTCCTCCAAGGACTCATTTTGTTCTTGTCTCCTCCTCTCTGGTTCCCCCCAAAGTCCTCACACTACCCTTAACCTGTAAACACACCATTGGACCTTGCAGCCTGGGAGGATCTGAACAAGACTGCGTGGAGTGCAAAAAGACTTTTCACCTCTTGCGGTGACTTTTCACCGTCACCCTGGCAGAGCTGCCGCGGGTCAGGCACGGCTCGTGAGCTTCACGCATTATCCGAGTTCACACTCATCACAAACCTTTAAGACAACTATTAATATTCTCACTTTGGAGGTGTAGAAAAGGAAGCTCAAAAACTTTAGTGTTTAAGGGACTTGCTCGAGGTGACCGATAGCAAGGACCGTGACAGGTGTTACAAGCTGATCTGAAAGACGCTTGTAGATCTTATTGTCAGAGTTCTCCCTATTGCGATTGTGAATGAAAACCGATGCCTGCTGTATCCGCAAGCAAAGGATGCTGCAGCCATCCAGCCATCACACTACAGCCACCCCTCCAGTGGGCCCTGAGGGAGCTCAGGTCAAAGAGAATGCCTGACATCCAGCAGCCACCTGCTGCAGCCACCCTCAGGGGTACACCCTGAGGAGACTGGGATGAGGAAGCACAAGGCAACACCCCTGCGCAGAGAGCTGAGGTGCGTATCGAAGGGGTGGTTTCAGGGAGCCCAGACTCCTGCATCCCCCACACAGGGAAGAGTGCTGAATCCATCGACTGGAGCTATCTGGTTTTCTTTAGTTAACAATGATCTTTGGTGTTCCAACTGCCTGGTCTTTGTTGCAAAAACTTCTATATATCTTGATTCCTCTCCCTGCCACTTCAGACCAGTCCCTCAGAGTTATCTAAGAGGCTGTGTCCCCAGCTTAAATCCTCAGTTTTGTCCACCAAATAAAACATGATTCTAAACTTTTAGGTTGAGGCTTTTTTTTTCAGTCAGTACAACAGTCCCCTCGCCCCTATTGCAATCATTTCCTCCTCCTCTCTCACCTACAGTACTTGTTTGCTACAGACTCCTACCTTCTCTACTCTCAACCTACTGAAAAGTTTCAGGTGATTAACGTAGACTTGACTTTTCCCAAAAGAAGCATCTTGAAACCCTGAAAAGGGCATTGATCTGGAAGTCGAAAGACCTCAATATTAGTCCCAACTTTGTTATTTGCAGTCACCTCAAACAATTCTCTTTGTCTCTCTGCCTGGTGCCCTGTTTCCCCATCTATTCAAAATGATAGTAGGAAAAAGTACTGTGATTTTAAGCTGGGAAAGTAGAAATACACAGCCCCAAAATTAATTTCACTGATAAATATCATCAGTATTGTGGTGAATTTTAAAATAACGGGAAAGCAAGTAAATAGCTGTATATGATTACGCATGTCCTTCACTCCTTTGCTTAGGCATTGGTGGGGGTTTGGGATGCACATTTCATATTTGCCATGCCTTACATTGAATTTGATTGAGCTCACCGAGTTTTCAGATATA
Organism: Nanger dama; assembly: GCA_917880005.1. Lineage (NCBI taxonomy): Eukaryota > Metazoa > Chordata > Mammalia > Artiodactyla > Bovidae > Nanger > Nanger dama. The sequence goes on from CAKJTW010000030.1 coordinate 352,249, forward strand.
TCCTCTCTCGTGAAAGAGAAAGGAAATTTGTAATGCAATTTAGAAACATTTCTACCTTAAAAGATTAAAAAGTCAGTAAGTCTTTTAAGAAGCTTTCAAACTTCAGGTATCTGAGGAGTCACTGACATGATTTGCCATCTGTGCTTTGAGAAAAGGGTGCTAAGGGTGCTAAGACTGTGCCTCGGTAACATACACTCTGGAATCTGCTCAAATTTCCAGGAAGTTGACTGGTGTCAGGGACCACACACCAGGACAGCCCATGGGAAAGGCTGGGAGCTCAGCCTTCTCTGCACACTCTGATCCTTCCATTCTGCCTTCAGCAACCCCCAGCCAAGGACCGGGCATTCATATGGCAAGCCTCTAAATAATAAAATACTTGTGAAAACACTCTCTGAGTCTGAACATCTCCACAAGTAGAGGAGATGGTCACCCAAGCATGAAGACATTTGCTTGCATTTATTAAGCGATGCTGTATGCCAAGCCCTACGGGGAGCACTTAAAACGCATCATCTCAGTAAATCCACTCAACAATACTTGGAGGAAGGGATGACGCTTGTTTCTCTTTTTCAGATGAGGGAAATGAGGATTAGAGCAAATGAGTGACTTGGCCAAGTTCTCAGATCAGTAAGAGTTAGAGCCAGAAATGCAACCCAAGGTACACAGCTCCCAAGTTACACTCTCGGTTGCTGTACAACACTCCTGACTAGGACAGTAGGAGCTTTTGATCATCCAAAAGGAGGGAGATGACGACTGAAGGCAGGCTACATCGGACCTTGGAAAAGATGCTCTTTGGGCATCCCTGCTTTGTAACCACAAAAATGCCACATCTTCAGGAAAAAGAAAAAATCAAGACAAAAGGAGAACAATTACATCAATACGGTGACAGTGCATTGGGAGGAAGCTTGAAAAATTCAGTTCCTTTATTTCTTTAAATTACTCAGATGAATTCCACAAATATGTTACAAACTCTAGAATGCTTCTTTTTAAATCTCTAAATCTTTACAGTAGAGTGAATTTCTATTTTTCATCTAGATACATTTAACTTTGTTTAAAATAAAGTGATCTAAAAAAGGAAATTTTCTCAAATAAATAATTCTATGATATATTGCTGTTGTTAAGACACACTAAGATACTGTGCAGCAGGACTTCTGTCTTTGTACTGAGAACAAAACAGAGAAAGCACAGAGCAAGTGAAAACATCTGCTTTCTATAAGAGCCCTTGGTTGGTTCAGGTTTATTCTAGCTAGAAAGGCCCCCAGAAAACCACGACTACATGAGAACTGACCTTAGTGAGCTCCACCCTCCCAGCTGAGCACTGAGAGTAACACACTCTGGCTGCAGAAGTGAAGGGTCTCAGGAAACTTTTAGGCACAAAGTGTTCAGGGAATCTTACACAGAACTTCCAGAGGCCAAGCCATTGTAGAGCTTGGGCCCCTCTGCTTCTGAAGTGTCAGCAACGCACATTCACGGTTGGCAAGAGCACCCTGAGGTTTGCTAATGAGACCCCAAAGGCACTGCAATCCAATTAGAGGAGTGGGCCACAGAGATGGGCACAGCTCCCTTGTCGCATGAACTTAGTGGCTCAGACAATTAGGAGGCCGCCACCACCATGCTGTGCTTTGCTGTGTCCAACTCTTTGCGACCCAATGGACTGCAGCCCACCAGGCTCCTCTGTCCATGGAAACCACTTTCTTATCCTGACTTTGGATTTCTGTACTGAATCATCCCAAACCCATTCACTCAACTATATTTACTGAGCCACCACTACATGCAGGGCACAGTTTCCCGTTATCAATTTTTTCTGATGACACAAAACTGTGTTATCAGAATTTTGCCAAGAGAAGGCACTGGTCAAAGCAAACACCTCTACCAGCAACACAAGAGACACAGGGACATCGCCAGATCATCAATACCGAAATCCGATTCTTTAGCCAAAGATGGAGAAGCTCTATAAGCAAAAACAAGACCAGGAGCTGACTGTGGCTCAGATCATGAACGCTTTATTGCAAAATTCAGACTTAAATCGAAGAAAGTATGGAAACCACTAGACCATTCAGGTATGACCAAATCAAATCTCTTATGATTAAAGAGTGGAAATGACAAATAGATTCAAGGTATTAGACCTGATAGACAGAGTGCCTGAAGAACTATGGAAGAAGGTTTATAACGCTATACAAGAGGCAGTGATCAAAACCATGCCAAGAAAAAGAAATGCAAGAAGGCAAAATGGTTGTCTGAGGAGGCCTTACAAATAGCTGTGAAAAGAAGAGACACAAAAGGCAAAGGAGAAAAGAAAAAATATATCCACCTGAATGCAGAGTTCCAAAGAATAGCAAGGAGAGATAAGAAAGCCTTCCTAAGTGGCTAATACAATGAAATATAGAAGAGCAATAGAATGGGAAAGACTGGAGATCTCTTCAAGAAAATTTAGAGATACCAAGGGAAATTTTCATGCAAAGATGAGCACAATAAAGAACAGAAATGGTAGGGACCTAACCAAAGCACAAGATATTAAGAAGCAGCAAGAAATACACAGAAGAACTATATAGAAAAGATATTAAAGACCCAGAGAGCCATGATGGTGTGATCCCTCACTAAAGCACAACTGCACACTCATTTCACGTGCTGGCAAAGTAATGTTCAAAATTCCCCAAGCTAGGCTTCAACAGTACATGAACCAAGAACTTCCAGATGTCCAAGTGGGATTTAGAAAATGCAAAGGAACCAAAGATCAAATTGCCAGCATTTGTTGGTTCATAGAAAAAAAACAACAGAATTTCAGAAAAACATCTATTTCTGCTTCATTGACTACGATAAATCCTTTGACTGTGTGAATCACAATGAACTGTGGAAAACTGTGAGAGATGGGAATACCAGACCATTACCTGCCTCTTGAGAAACTTGTATGTATGCAACAGTTAGAACCAGACATGGATTAATGAACTGGTTCCAAGTTGGGAAAGGAGTACATCAAAGCTGTATATTGTCACCTAGTTTATGTAACTTATATGCAGAGTATATCATGTGAAATGCAGGGCTGGATAAGCCACAAGCTGGAATCAAGATTGCCAGGAGAAACATCAATAACCTCATATATGCAGATGACACCACCTTTGTGGCAGAAAGCCAAAAGGAACTAAAGAGCCTCCTGAGGAAGGTGAAAGAGGAGAGTGAAAAAGTTGGCTTAAAATTCAACATTCAAAAAAACTGAAATCATAGCATCCAGTCACATCACTTCATAGCAAATAGATGGGGAAACAATGGAAATAGTGACAGACTTTATTTTGGGGGCTCCAAAATCACTGCAGATGGTGACTGCTGCCATGAAATTAAAACATGCTTTTGCTCCATGAAAGAAAAGCTATGACAAACCTAGACAGTGTATTTAAAAAGCAGAATGGCATTGAAACATGTATAATATCATATATGAAATGAATCACCAGTCCAGGTTCGATGCATGATACTGGATGCTTGGGGCTGGTGCACTGAGATGACCCAGAGGGATGGAGCGGGGAGGGAGGAGGAAGGGGGGTTCAGGATGGGGAACACGTGTATATCTGTGGTGGATTCATGTTGATCTATGGCAAAACCAATACAATATTATAAAGTAATTAACCTTCAATTAAAATAAATAAATTTATATTTTAAAAAAAGCAGAGATATTACTTTGCCAGGTCCATCTAGTCAAAGCTGTTTTACCCAATAGTCATGTATGGATGTGAGAGTTGGACTGTGAAGAAGGCTGAGCACTGAAGAATTGATGCTTTTGAACTGTGGTGTTGGAGAAGACTCTTGAGAGTCCCTTGGACTGCAAGGAGATCCAACCAGTCCATTCTAAAGGAGATCAGTCCTGGGTGTTCATTGGAAGGACTGATGCTGAAGTTGAAACTCCAGTACTTTGGCCACCTCATGAGAAGAGTTGACTTATTCGAAAAGACTCTGATGCTGGGAGGGATTGGGGGCAGGAGGAGAAGGGGACGACACAGGATAAGATGGCTGGATGGTATCACTGACTCGATGGACGTGAGTCTGAGTGAACTCACGTTGGTGATGAACAGGGAGGCCTGGCGTGCTGCGATTCATGGGGTCACAAAGAGTCAGACACGACTGAGTGACTGAACTGAACTGAACTGACTAGACAGACTTTTGTCGGTAAAGTAATGTCTCTGCTTTTGAATATGCTATCTAGGTTGGTCATAACTTTCCTTCCAAGGAGTAAGCATCTTTTAATTTCATAGCTGCAATTACCATATGCAGTGAGATACTACACAATTAAGAAATATTTAAGACAAGGAAAATCTGCCCTAGAAATGTAATGACATTAATTATTATTATTTAACTTTTAGATATGATAATTGTATTGTGGTTATGTTGTGTAGACAGATCTGCAAACATTCAAATGATATCATGTCTGGTATTTACTTCAACTTACAGATGAAACAAGATTGACCATGGATTAGTAATTGTTGAAACTGAGTAATGACTACCTGTGGCTTATTATATTATTATCTCTACTTTTGAATATGTTTGACAATTTGCTAACACAAAACAAAGCATGTTTTGGTTGGAGAAAAATGCTGATTTCTGACTTCAGTCTTAGACTTTCTTATTTAATAGGTCTTGGGTGAAATTCCTTTCATCTCCATTTTTAACAAGTGCACCTCAGATCTCAGATTAATCTGATGCCAGTGGTCTCTAGATAACACTGAGCAAAGAAGACCAAGTAAACATTGTCTATATGGTTCAGAACAAAAGATGCCTTCCTAAAACAACTGTGTCTTGGAGGCCTAAATAAGACAACACTGGGAAATTTAGTTAGACAATCAGGTCATGGAGGACTTGAAGCTTGCAGAGAAAGCTTGTGGGGAAAGTGGTAGTCCATGGCAGCTTGTAGGGAAAGTGATAATGTAATTACATGGAGAAAACAGCCAAGACCAGACAGCTCTGATGATGCGATGCTAGGTGTTTCAGGGAACTGAATCAACGCGGAAACACTGTACTAGGATAAACCCGAGAGGGCATCCAGAAGAGCCCACCAGAATTCCTTCATCAACAATCCCTTCCATGTGACCATGAGGACTTCACTTGAATACGTTTTCTGTATCTTTTAAACTTAATGCAATGAGCCTGTATTACTTTGCAATTTTAAAGGTAATAATGAGAGCAATAATAAAATAGTTACTCTCAAAAGTCAAGGAAGTCTGGAGTTATCCAGTGAAGGGGAACTGTGTCCCTGCGATACTGCAATAGCCCAGAGGGTTCTGATCGGTGACCTTTATATTGGATATGAAGTACATAATAGATGTTAGGCTACAATGAGATGCTTTGTGTTTAAAAAATTGAACCTAAGTTGTCTAGAAAATATGATCTTGCAGAGACCTTGCTCTTTAATACACTGTAGGGACCAAAGTACACTAGTCAGAAACACAAGTTCTAGAATCACACAGCCAAGGTCTGCAGCTCAACATCAGCTGTGCAACATAAGATAAATCTCTTGGCATCCTGTTTTTTCACAGTAACATTGGGATAATACTACTATTTACCCCCTAGTTAGAAACGTATTGGCAGTCAATAAATGTAAGTTACTGTTTTTTGTGTTTTTTCATGAGGTGTCTTAGGATGCAGCCACTCCATATCTAGACTTATCTACCAAGAAGCAGTCACCATGGTTAACGAGTAACAGGTCTTCCCACAGCTTTATGAAATGGGCTGGCAACAAGCAAACATTAGGCCCCAAATGGGGCTTATTGAGTTGAATTACTGAGAATAAGACAAGGAGATTCTATTGAGTCCCTAATATTGGTTAAGGACAAAACCATAGATATAAAGTAAACAAGACTAGACCCTGCCCTCAAGGGATCACCAGTCCTTTCAATGCTATTTACAATTCAGAGTGCAACTGAAACCCAGAAGTGAGGGATATACAACCCAACCTGGGGTTCAGAGCAGACTTCCCATAAAACAGGAGTGAACCAAGTCCTATTTATAATCCCTTCTCTTACATAAAGCAAAACCCAGGTCACTTGAGCAAGTGGTCAAAAGACTTCACCAGGGGCCAGGGGGAGCCAGGGCTTCTGAACATGGCCCCGGGTTGCATAGGGCGTAATTTGCTCAACTGCACAGGGAGGCCTTGGGGAAGACCTGGCACGTTGCAAGGGCCCTTGGACCAGCTTTGCCACCATTTACGTTTTGTGACCTTGGGCAAGTCACTGCTCCTCTGTGGTCTTCCTCATCTGTCATAAAGGGCCTGAGCATGGCTCCTATATTCTGCGGTTCTTGTGGACTTGCCAAATGACCTTGAGTTCAGAGCAATATTTCTATATGGCGAAAGCCATTGTAATAATTCCTATTAGTGACCAGAAGTCAGTGAGTGCTCTCCACCTGGAGCTTATGTTTTAGGGCCTTTCTTGGTTTTCATTCTTGCAGCTGACATGAGGTTATCTTAGATCATGGAAAAATACTGGCTCCTAATGCAAACTTAGCTGGGCTGGGAATATCCCCAGGAGTAGAACATAGCAACCCACTCCAGTACTCTCGCCTGGAGAATCCCATGGACAGAGGAGCCTGGTAGGCTACAGTCTATAGGGTCACAAAGAGTCGAACACTATTGAAATGACTTAGCATGCACGTACACAGTGCAAACCGCAAGGATTAAGGAGCATTAACTTGGACCTGCAGGGGCCATATCATTATTAAGGTATTGAACCAGGCTAACAGATCAGTCTAAGGCCTTAACTCTAAGAAGTCCAAGGACTGGTCAAATGAATTAGGGCATGGCAACAGGAAAAGGGAATAACTGCATTTTCTTGTAATTGACGTAAAGGGAGGAGCATATTTCACAGGACTGTGTCTCTGGCCCTGTCGGGCTGCACACCGCAGGCCTAAGGGGTTTTGCCCCCCAGGCCTACAATACGTCCGCCCCACAGACCCACCAGGCCTCTACCCCACAGGCCCACCAGGCCTCTACCCCACAGGCCCACCAGGCCTCTACCCCACAGGCCCAAAAGGCCTCACCCCACAGGCCCCCGCCCCCCCCCCCCCCACAGGCCCACCAGGCCTCTACCCCACAGGCCCACCAGGCCTCTACCCCACAGGCCCACCAGGCCACTACCCCACAGGCCCACCAGACCTCTACCCCACAGGCCCACCAGGCCTCTACCCCACAGGCCCACCAGATCTCTACCCCACAGGCCCACCAGGCCGCTACCCCACAGGCCCACCAGGCCGCTACCCCACAGGCCCACCAGACCTCTACCCCACAGGCCCACCAGGCCTCTACCCCCACAGGTCTACAAGACTTCTATCCTGCAGGCCTACCAGGCCTTTACTTGACCAGCATAAAGACTGAAGAAAAAGTCCTGAGTCAGCAACAAAAATATTAATGGTTTAACAGGTAAGGAGAACTTACATGTCTGAAGCAAGGTCCTGGAGCCATTCATTACTATGTGCAGCAGACACAACAGGACACGGCGGCAGCTTTCCCTCTGAAGGCTAAGTGATCAGTTACAGGAGGAAATGACGTCAGGTCAGCTCATCAGTTCCCCGGGAAACCAGCAGAGAGGTACGTCCCTTACCGCCCTTTTGATGAGCTACTGGGAACAGTCATCAGCTGGGCCTGGGGCAAGTTCGTAGGACGGTCAGTTCTGTGAGTAGGGTGCACTGGAGCAGGCACTGGTCCAGCAGGGGACGGACGGGAGGGCAGTCATCTAGGGCGGTCTGAGCATACAAACCCTCGACCCTTTCCTCAGAAGGCCGCCCAGGTGATCCTGCCTGCATTAAGGAAGCAGTCGGCCTAAAATTAGCATTGAGAGAACACGTTCCGTTGCACCTTCTACTTACAAAGTGCAGCACCTCCTCGCACTGCCATCATCCCTCTGCCTTAGCCAGACGGGGCAGGGGCTACTCGGGTTATGTAGTGACCTGGAGCTGCCAACACTTAAGAGCTGCACTTTGGCTCTTGGGTCCAAAATCCCTGACCTTCCCGCTCCTTTTGCACCTGGGCCCCTGCTGTCTGCATAACAGGAAGGTTCTGGAACTATCCTCCAGGTTTGCTGCTGGGTTTCCATTCTCTCTTCATTTTCTACAGATATTATTTAATTGGAGGAAAAGTCCATGTAAGAAAATATTTTCCCACCCACTGAGGCTTCACTGGAAGTGCTTCCAAAATCTACAGTGTTTTCTGCATTGTGGGATTCTGTCCTGTGCAGAGTAGATGAAAACATTCAGATGTGCCAAAATTCTTGAGAAATAACAGAAAATCTGATGTGTAGGGTTTTAGATAATGGGGACTTTTTGCCTGAAAATAACACCATGAAACAAATGTTTAAAACATGTGGGAGGGCGGAAGGACCGATTGACGGGAGGGACGGGAGGCGAGCAAGATGGCGCAGACTCAGGGCACCAAGAGGAAAGTTTGTTACTATTACGACGGGTATTTGTGAGAATCAAGTAAGAAAATGATTGCAAAAGTGCTTGGACACCCTAAAGTGTTCTGATGTGCAGGAGGTGAACTGTGACTTACAGTAATTCTGAGTAGTGATGATTATTCTTTCTGTTGTGGGAGTGAATTCCTTGGAGACAGTGAGGGGATGTTGGAAATTACTATTATGGACAAGGCCACCCAATGAAGCCTCACCGAATCCGTATGACTCACAATTTACTCCTTAACTATGGTCTCTACCGGAAGATGGAAATCTATCGCCCTCACAAAGCCAATGCTGAGGAGATGACCAAATACCACAGTGATGACTACATTAAGTTCTTACGCTCCATTCGCCCAGATAACATGTCCGAGTACAGCAAGCAGATGCAGAGATTCAACGTCGGTGAGGACTGTCCGGTATTTGATGGCCTATTTGAGTTCTGTCAGCTGTCTACTGGTGGCTCTGTGGCAAGTCCCGTGAAACTTAATAAGCAGCAGACGGACATCGCTGTGAATTGGGCTGGGGGCCTACACCGTGCAAAGAAGTCCGAGGCATCTGGCTTCTGTTACGTCAATGATATCGTCTTGGCCATCCTGGAACTGCTAAAGTATCACCAGAGGGTGCTGTATATTGACATTGATATTCACCACGGCGATGGCATGGAAGAGGCCCTCTATACCACAGACCGAGTCATGGCTGTGTCCTTTCATAAATATGGAGAGTACTTCCCAGGAACTGGGGACCTACGGGATATTGGAGCTGGCAAAGGCAAATATTACGCTGTTAACTACCCTCTCCGAGATGGGATTGACGACAAGTCCTATGAGGCCATTTTCAAGTCGGTCATGTCCAAAGTAATGGAGATGTTCCAGCCCAGTGCAGTTGTCTTGCAGTGTGGCTCTGACTCCCTGTCTGGGGATCGGTTAGGTTGCTTCAATTTGACCATCAAAGGGCATGCCAAGTGTGTGGAATTTGTGAAGAGCTTCAACCTGCCTATGCTGATGCTGGGAGGAGATGGCTACACCATTCATAATGTCGCCCGGTGCTGGACGTATGAAACAGCTGTGGCCCTGGACACGGAGATCCCTAATGAGCTTCCATACGACTACTTTGAATACTTTGGACCAGATTTCAAACTTCATATCAGTCCTTCCAATATGACTAACCAGAACACTAATGAGTACCTGGAAAAGATCAAACAGCGGCTGTTTGAGAACCTGAGAATGCTGCCCCATGCACCTGGGGTCCAAATGTAGGCCATCCCTGAGGACGCCATTCCAGAGGAGAGTGGCGATGAGGATGAAGAAGACCCTGACAAACGCATCTCAATCTGTTCCTCGGACAAACGAATCACCTGTGAGGAAGAGTTCTCCGACTCTGACGAGGAGGGAGAAGGTGGGCGCAAGAACTCTTCCAACTTCAAGAAAGCCAAGAGAGTCAAAACAGAGGATGAGAAAGAGAAAGATCCGGAAGAGAAGGAAGAAGTCACAGAAGAGGAGAAAACCAAGGAAGAGAAGCAAGAAGCCAAAGGAGTCAAGGAAGAGGTCAAGTTGGCCTGAAGAGACCTCTCCAGTTCTGGCTTCTTGCCAAATCCCCACCTTTATCCCACAACCCTCCAGATTTTATATTTTCTATTTCTGTGTATTTATATAAAAATATATTAAATATAAATATCCCCAGGGACTAGACAGGAACCAGGGCCCTGAAGTCAGGGCACACCTTACTTTTCTAGTAGCTGCCTTGCAACCCATCCCTCCCAAACTCTTGAACCCTAATGGGTACTGGGTAAAAGGGATCCGCTTAAGCAGCCATAGGACAAAATCTTGAAGTGCCTGCTTTGTAGCTTTGAAAAGGTGCCCTTGCTGAGCATTTGAGAAGGGGTGGCTGGGTCTTCAGGGACTCCCTGTTGTTTTTAGGCTCTTAAGGTAACATCAGCCATTTTTAGATCGGTTCTGTTCTCATGCCTGCCCTCTCTCTTGTCTTCCCCCAATTCTGCAGGTGAAGGTTGGTAGTCTAGTTTACATTTTGAGATACTATATTCATTTTTGTGAGAATCTTTGTAATAAAATGGTACATTTCTATAAAAAAAAAAAATAAAAAAATAAAACATGTGGGGTCAAGTATAGGCCCAGAGACATTACTTTGCCCACAAAGGTCCATATAATTAAAGTTATGGTTTTTCCAGTAGTCTTGTATGGATGCAAGAGTTGAATCAAAGAAGGCTGAACGCCAAAGAATGGATGCTTTTGAACTGTGGTGTTGGAGAAGACTCTTGAGAGTCCCTTGGACAGCAAGGAGATCAAACAAATCAATCTTAAAGAAAGTCAATCCTAAAGAAAATCAATCCGGAATATTCATTGGAAGGACTGATGCTAAAGCTGAAGCTCCAAAACTTTGGCCACCTGATATTAAGAGCTGACTCATTAGAAAAGAACCTGATGCTGGAAAAAAAGATTGAAGGCAAGACTAGAAGGGGATGACAGAGGACAAGATGGTTGGATGGCATCACCAACTCAATGGACATGAATTTGAGCAAGCTCCAGGAGACAGTAAAGGACAGGGAAGCCTGGCATGCTGCAGTCTATGGTGTCTCAAAGAATCAGACACTATTGAGCAACTGAGCAACAACAACTACTACATACTGAGTGCAGTACTGTGTTATCAATTTAGGGGAAAATCTAGTATTAAGTATGAACTTATCTGGTTTTGTCTTGTTTTTCTTAAGCAGCAGAGACAAGTTGGAACTAACCTAGCAACTTGACTACTACCTTATGTTAACAAAGCCTGTTGAAAAGTATTTCCACCCTGTGACGAGGGTAAGACAGACAACAGGCAGTATACTATGACGCCTAAAAGCAAGGGCTAAAGGGTCAATTTGCCTTGTTTAAAGGTTAACTTTGCCACCTGGTAGATACATAACTTTTAACAAGTGACTTAACATCTCCTGAATGCCATTTTCCCATCAGAATTTTTTTCCTCCTATCTCAGATTTAAAGAAATCAATATAAATTCACAATGATAGTTGGAGATATTAATACCTCCAAGGCTCAGACACAACCTCTACATGAACCCCAACCCCAGAACACACCCCCAATCAGGAGGGAACTCACAAGCCAGAACTTCTCCTTGAGCAGTGAAGGCTTTGTATCCCACTTCAAGCATCTCAACTTTTAAGACCTATACTCAAGAGATAAGCCCTCAACACATTTGGCTTTTAAAACCAGCAGGGCTCATGTCCACAAGATTCAAAGGGCTGTAACAAACTAAGAAATGGCTCTTTAAAGGCTTGTGGGCAAACTCATTCACCTGAGTCCAGCACAGAAGCAGCCTTTTGAAAAAGTACCCAAGCTTTATGTCAAAGAGCTTTCCCAAATTAAATAGGAGTGAAACCCAATCCCTACCTATCTACTCTGCAATTTTAGCCAAAATTTATCTGAGTATTAGCCAAATCCATGTAAATGGGGGGTAATAACACCTCCCCCTCTGCCTACATTATGTACTGTCCTGCATATGACCACAACTATGTCATACGTGACTATGACTCTGTCAGCTCTAACACTGTTTATGATTCCTCAGGGTAGGTTTTCACACACAAGAAAATCACCATTTTCAGAAGATATACAATGTGTTTAACTCTGTTGCAACATCTGGCTTTTCAGACTTTTCCTAAAGAAGCCACATCTCTGTTTTATGTCTATGAATCCCAGAAATGTGACTAAATGTGGATGTCAAGCAAGGCTAAGAAGAGAGAAAACCAGGGAGATGTCTCTGAAGATGGTTTATCAACTGATAAAAGCCTAAACACCTAGAATTCTCAATATAATTTACAAAGAATACATTTGAATCAATTCTAATGAGGTGGATGAAACTGGAGCCTATTATACAGAGTGAAGTAAGCCAGAAAGAAAAACACCAATACAGTATACTAATGCATATATATGGAATTTAGAAAGAGGGTAACAATAACCCTGTATGTGAGACAGCAAAAGAGACACAGATGTATAGAATAGTCTTTTGGACTCTGTGGGAGAGGGCGAGGGTGGGATGATTTGGGAGAATGGCATTGAAACATGTATTATATCATACATGAAACAAATTGCCAGTCCAGGTTCGATGCATGATACTGGGTGCTCGAGGCTGGTGCATTGGGATGACCCAGAGGGATGGTACGGGGAGGGAGGTGGGAGGGGGTTCAGGATGGGGAACGTGTGTACACCCGTGGCAGATTCATGTTGATCTATGGCAAAAGCAATGCAATATTGTAAAGTAATTAGCCTCCAATTAAAATAAATTTATATTAAAAAGAATAAGCTATGATAAACCTAGACCATGTATTAAAAAGCAGAGACATCACTTTGCTGACAAAGGTCCATATAGTCAAAGTTATGGTTTTTCCAGTAGTCATGTAAGGATGCAAAAGTTGGACCACAAAGACGTCTGAGCACTGAAGAATTGATGTTGCCTAACTGTAGTGCTGGAGAAGCCTCTTGAGAGTTCCTTGGACTGCAAGGAGATCAAACCAGTCAGTCTTTAAGGAAATCAACCCATTCATTGGAAGGACTGGTGCTGAAGCGGAAGCTCCAATCCTTTGTCCACTTGATGTGAAGAGCCAACTCATTGGAAAAGACCCTGACGCTAGGAAAGAGTAAAGGCAAAGGAGAAAGGAGAAACAGAGGTTGACATGGTTAGACAGCATCACTGACCCAATGGGCATGAATTTTGGCAAATTCCTGGAGATAGTGAAGAACAGGGAAGCCTGGCATGCTGTAGTCCATGGGATCGCCAAGAGTTGGAATGCAGCTTGGTGGCTGAACAAGGTTTCACCTACTTCCCTTGACATTAACCACACACATAAAGTACAATACTTCTAGTTCCATACAAATCTCACATTTTTTAAATTTTGAAAGACTGAATGCTATGAGTCTCATGATACAGTCTGCAGTTATAAGAGAAAGCGACAATAGTGATATCAGACCAAGAGGGCTGAGCAGGCTGAGTCAACAACTGCGTGTTCAGAAGAGTTCACTCTGATTGGACGTGCTACATATTCTGAGGCATGCCTTCACTGTCATTGAGGAAGGTCTTCCCCTGACTCTCTGGACTTAAACTTTAGATGCTTTCCCTGCTCAGCATGTAGGTAATTTCCTAAAGCCTGCCACTCCATAACCAAGCCACAGAACCTGGCCATAACCACTCAAGAAAGAAGTGTGAGCATATTATATTATGGTGACTTTAAACTTTTTAAGGATTTCAATATTTTTATCAATGTAAATCAACAAGATATATGTTGATAAAAATATTTGACTTTATCAACACAAATCTTACATAAAATGGATTTTTAAGAGAGAATTCACTGCTCTGGTTGAAAGTCCTCACGTGCCTGTTAGGCTGCATCCTGTCCTCCCCTGCTCTGCTCCCCACCAGCCCCTGATGCACCTGAAGAACTCTGGATTCTAAATCATAGTCCACACACAACTGGTAGAGAAAAAACATCAAGGGCTTTGGAAGAGTCTTTGACCTGAAGTTTCCTCAACTGCAAAGTGAGCTTTGTCCCCTGAGATCAAACTTTAGGAAATTTATTGGTGGATGCTCAATTCACCAATTGAGTGTCATTTGATTCACACTTTCTATTGTCTGATCTGTATGATATTCTCAAGATTTGTGCCATGATATTCTCAAGATTTGTGCCATTTTCAATAATTATGTCACTAGAAAAAAACTCTCTTCTTGGCCAACACATTGAGTTTTGTTTCCATGTGTTAGGTAACTCTTATGGCTCAATGCCCAGGTTTTGCCTCCATAAGAAGAGGAGCCTGAGCTGACAGAAATATCATATCTTTCTGTTTTCATGCGCTATACTTCCAGATCTGCAGCTCAGGTTTTCTGTGGACCCAGAAACATGAAAGGAGTCAGGCGGCAATTTTTTAAAAACATTTATTTTCACCCTGAAGTGTCTGGAAAGAAATACCTGACAGTAAAGAAATTATCAGGTCTCTCAGATCAGAATTCAGAAACTTAGATGTATGTATGTTTTGGTGATCCTTAAAGAGAAGCAGAGGCATGTACAGAGAGAACAAGGGCTTAGAAATCAGGCAAACCTGAGTTTGAACCCAGCTTTGTAGGTTACTAACTCTGTGACCTAAAAGGATACGTATTCATCTCACCAAAATGTTTTCTTATTAATAATATGATCAAATGAGATAAAATATATGAAATCACTTGGATAATTGTAAAATATACACACATATACACATTTATTCTTTGTATATAACATTATCTTCAGAAATAATATAAGATGTAACTATTAGTCTGTCTTAAGTTGTGTGATGTTGGTGTATTATTTAGATAACTGAGATGAACCAAAATAATAGAGATATAACAACCATTGTTCACTTACAACCTGAAGCACTATGGAATTCTAGAAACTTAATCAACAAAATATTTACTGAGTTTAACACTATGCCACTTAGAGCAAGATACAAATAAATAGGATTCAGGCAATATTCTCAAAGGAGTTATATTCTAACAGGGAAATGAACACTGAAATATAGTTATTAAAGGTCTCAAAAGATTCCAGCTGTGCATTATGGGATTCAAAGAAGTGAAAAGGCATATTCAAGTTGGATAACTTTGGAAGCTCCCTAAAGGTAGCAGCATTTCTGAGGGACATTGTAAAGTAGGTAAGGTGCTAAAAGGTAGAGATGGGAAAATATTTTAAAGGAAAGGCACTACGGATCTTCAGAAGCCAGTGAGCTTTACCAGAATGCAGCTAAAACAAAATAGAACATTAAGAGTAGGCCATACCTTAAGGGTATTACATGTCAAGGAGGAGTTTGTGGTTGATTCAGAAGGCAATGGGGAGTCGTGGAAGAACCTTGAGAGAAACGCTGAAATCAGAGAAGTACTTCCAGCTGATTTCTTTCAGAAGAAAGTGAGTGAGGGTGGAGTGCCAGCATTAGAGTTTGAGGGGTATGTTCTTCTAATGTGGGGAGGTAGCTATAGATATTAGGACTCAAAAAAATATGATTGACAAGCAGTGAGGCCCCAGGGGCAGCTGACTTCATACCGTCGCCAACCGGCAGCTCCAGAGCAAGGCATAGAGAGGAGCAGGGGTGCTCACGGAGGGAGAGCGACACGGCACAGGGTTGCACAAGAGAGTGGGTTGTTGGGGTGCTTTTTTCAAAGGACTGAGAAACATGAGAAGCCAAGAGGCTGAAGAGGGAGAAGACCAATGGGCCAAACAAATGAAGGCGTAAGGAGGGAAAACAAGAGGGAGAAAAAGGACAGACAGAGGTGAACAGAAGAGAATTTTAGCATCAAAATAGTAATGTTACATGGAAAATATCTGTGCCTAAGTAGATATCATCACCTAGTGCTTTCAGGCCTCTTAAAATATCCTTGTGGTTCCACTTAATAGCATGAGCTTATATGAATTTCTGTCAAAAGCTAAAACACCTTCCATTCTGAGGACTAAAACCTCCAGGATCAACTTGGCCTGCCTAGAACCCACTGGGCAAATCTTTGGAATGTCAGAACAATAAAATTTCTAAGCACTGGAATGACCACTATTTCTCTCCTAAACTTTCACCTCCCTGAAGCAGCTCCTTCTCCTTTTCCACCTACCTCTTCATTATTTCCAGACAGCCCCTGGTTTTCTAGAGAGTTTGTTCTCTTCAAATCAGCCAATCTGCCTCAAGAGCACTGTCAAATGTGGAAGAGCAGCCCCAAAAGACCCTCCTAGACTTCGTCCTAGGGACCCCTTCAACCCTGTCCAGTCCCATTAAGGAGAAGAAACCAAAACTTGGGCATATATCCAGGGAAAAATTTGGCTCAAAAGTAATCATGCACCCTAATGTTCAGAGCGTCACTGTTTACAATAGATAAGACATGAAAGTGAGCTAAACGTCTATCAGCAGGTGAATGGGTCAGAAAATGTGGTACATATACACAATGGAATATTACTCTGTCATTAAAAAGAGTGAAACAATGCCATCTGCCGCAGCATGGATGGACCTGGAGATTATCATACTAAGTGAAGTAAGTCAGACAGAAAAACACAAACATCATATGATATCACTTGCTGCTGCTGCTAAGTCACATCAGTCATGTCCGACTCTGTGTGACCCCATAGACAGCAGCCCACCATGCTCTTGTCCCTGGGATTCTCCAGGCAAGAATACTGACGTGGGTTGCCATTTCCTTCTCCAGTGCATGAAAGTGAAAAGTGAAAGTGAAGTCATGTCCAGCTCTTCGTGACCCCATGGACTGTAGCCTACCAGGCTCCTCCATCCATAGGATTTCCCAGGCTAGAGTACTGGAGTGGGTTGCCAGTGCCTTCTCTGAATGATATCACTTACATGCAGAATATTTTTTTTAATGATACAAATAAACTTGATTAAAAACAGACTCACAGACTTAGAGAATGAATTTATGGTTACCAGTGGGGAAGAGTGGATTGGGGAAGGGATAGACTGGGGGTTTGGAATGGACATATAAACACTGCTATATTTAAAATAGATAACCAACAAGGACCTACTGTATAGCACAGGAAGTTAGTTCCATATTCTGTACTAACCTAAATCGGAGAAGAATTTGAAGAATAGAAAAGGAAGGAAGGAACACGAAAGGAAGAAATTATATGTTAAAAAAAAAAAAAAAAAAGATGGTGGCTGGGCCAAGACCTCCAGGTCAGTTAAACGTAGACAGTGAAATCTCAGTGGCCCAATTTCTTATGCCTTGCCATTTTTCCCTGATAGTGTAGTGAAAGTAAGTGAAGTGAGTTGCTCAGTTGTATCTGACTCTTTGTAGCCCCATAGACTGTAGCCTACCAGGCTCCTCTGTCCATGGGATTTTCTAGGCATTAGTACTGGAGTGGATTGCCATTTCCTTCTCCACGGGATCTTCCCAACCCAGGGCTTGAACCCAGGTCCTCTGCATTGTAGACAGACACTTTACTGTCTGAGCCACCAGGGAAGTCCTTTCCCCTGATGGAATCATCTATTTCTCTTCCCAACTCCCTTTCCTCCCCATCAGTCTCCTCAGGGCGTTTTTCACTTCAGCATTCCTGAATGAGTAAATGATGGGGTTTAAGAGGGGTGTGACCACCGTGTAAAACACAGCGACTATTTTGTCTGCAGGGAGAGTGACACAGGGCCTCATGTAGACAAAGGAACAGGGGACGAAGAACAGGGCCACGACCGCAAGGTGAGATGCGCAGGTGGAGAGGGCCTTGCGCCGGCCTTCTGAGGTCTGGGTCCTCAGGGAGCGCAGGATGACCACGTAGGAAGCAAGCAGCCCCGTGAAGCTGACCACTGAGATGGAGCCGCCATTGGCGACGATCAACAAGCCGACGAGGAGGGTGTCTGAGCAGGCCAGCTTCAGCACCGGGTGGACATCACAGAAGTAGTGGTCAAGGACCATGGGGCCACACAAGGGCAGCTGGAAAATGAGGAAGGTTTGCCCGACCGAATGCAGCAAGCCCGCACCCCACGCCGCCCCCACCAGGAGGCCACACGCCCTGCGGTTCATGAGGACCGTGTAGCGCAGGGGCTTGCAGATGGCCACGCAGCGGTCGTAGGCCATCAGCGTCAGGAGGAAGATCTCGGTGCCACCGAAGAAATGGAGGAAAAATATCTGTGTGATGCAGCCCTTGAGGGAAATGACTTTCCTCTCCATCAGAGAGTCCAGGATGAGCTTGGGGGCTGTGACAGAACAGTAGCAGATCTCCACAAAGGACAAGTAGCTGAGGAATGAATACATGGGGCGGCGAGCCCTTTGCCAGCCGTGATGATCACCACAATCAGGCCATTGCCCAGCAGGACGGCCACGTACAAGAGGAGAAACAGCACAGCAAGGACCTTCTGGGCATCCCGGTTCTGGGAGAATCCCAAGAAAATGATCTCAGTCGCATTGCTTGTAGCAGCCATGTTGTAAAGCTCAGGAGCTGACACCTGAAATCACAGAAAGCAAAGATGTCTCTTCAATAGTTAGGAGCATCCTTTTCAGACCTTGAGAAGGCAATGGCACTCCACTCCAGTGCTCTTGCCTAGAAAATCCATGGACAGAGGAGCTGGGTAGGCTGCAGTCCATGGGGTCGCAAAGAGTTGGACACGACTGAGCGACTTCCCTTTCCCTTTCCCTTTCCCTTTCAGACCTTGAGGAAAACCGTCCTTCTGCTCCTTCTTGACCCCCTCTGCCTGGAGCTTCTCCAAAACATGCTCTCCTTGAGACAAATGGACAAGACAATGGTCTTAAAATCTTGATGTCATTCTCAAAGCAGGAGCTGAGCTTGTAATAATGCTTCTTTGAAGTGTTTTCTCTGATTCAGTCACTTCATTAACTAACGAATCTTCACAAGGAAATAGGACAACATTTCACACAAAAAATTGAAGCTCAGAGAAATTCAGTCACTAATTAGATGACACACAGCTCATCTTTAAACTGAGGTCTGCATCTCTCAGAATGTAGCTGCTGCTACTACACATTCTACTCCTGAAGTGTGCACCTTCTATTTGGATCCATAATAAGCATTTCAGTCAGTCCTGCCGTACACGCTAACATGGAAGCAACTTTTGCAGTGGCTACTAGACTTTCTCAACCTCAGTTACCCTATAGTTATTGAATTGCAGGCTGGCTCCCTAAAATGCATAGGAGAGAAGCTGAAAGGGAAGAGAAGTCACCCTGCTTCATCTGCTGTCCTTGGAGGTGGCTATGGAGCAGAGGAAATGTAAGTCTTTAGAGGGCTCTACAAACTGACAAAGGTGATCAGACACAGAAAATCTATAAACATGTTTCTGAAGCTGTTGTTCCCTCAAGGTAAACAAGCTCGGCCAGCATCCTAAGACCATATTCATACACTTCACAACCAACCTGCAGTCCAGGTCAGCGTCTGTGTGTTGACCCAGTGAGAGAAACACAGGGTTTGGGGTCAGGAGGTGAGTTTTCAATTCCAGCACAGCTCTTTAGTAGCTCTGTGATATTAAACAAGTCTATGATTTTCTTCCATGCCTATAAATTTCATCTGAAAAACAGAAATAAAAGTACCTTTTCCATGGTGCTTTTTTTCGGGATTGAATGAGCTCACAAGTTTTAAAACAAACAGTAATTGTATAAGAGAATAATTGATAAGACTATCAGATATATATTTTTATTGGAGTTTAATTGCTTTACAATGTTGTGTTAGTTTCTATGAAAGCAAAAATTAAAAAATAGAACCTAATTAAACTTAAAAGCTTTTGTACAGCAAAGTGAAAGTGTTACTCTGTCAATCATGTCTGACTCTTTGCAACCCTATGGACTGTAGCCTGCCAGGCTCCTCTATCCGTGGGATTTCCCAGGCAAGAATACTGGAGTGGGTTGCCATTTGCTTCTCCAGGGGATCTTCCTGGGTCTCGCATTGCAGGCAGATTCTTTACCTTCTGTGCCACTGGGGAATCCAAGCTTTCATACAGCAAAGGGAACCATAAACAAGGCAAAAACGATCCTTAGAATGGGAGAAAATATTTGCAAGTGAAGCAACAGATGAATGATTAATCTCCAAAAAATACAGACAACTCATGCAGCGCAATATCAACCCAAAAAAAATCGCAAAAGACCTGAATAGGTATCTCTTCAAAGAAGACATACAGATGGCCATGAGTCACATGAAAAGATGCTCAGTATCACTCTTAGAGAAATGCGTATCAGAGTATGATTGATTTTCGCTTTTACTCTGCCTTATCACCCTTTTAGTGCAGAGTCTGATGGGGACTCAGTGTCCCCCATCTCAGAAGGCAGGTCTGACACCCATCTTTGTGTGCATAGACTTGCAGCAGCCTCAGGATCTGACTTAAGCATCTTAGAACTAGCTTATGGAATAGTGGGCTATGTAATAACACAGGACTGAATATGCTAAGTGACATGCTAAGTCAGTTCCAGAAAGAAAAACGCTACATGAGACCACTTGCATGATGTCTGTGGGGTAGTAAAATTCAGAAAGACAGAAAGTAGACTGGTGGTTTCCAGAGGCTGGGGGTGGGGGTACATGGAGTTAGTCTTGGTGCATGCATGCACAGAGCAGTTTGTGACAATTAAGACCTTCTTAAGATGGACGATGGTGACGGTTGCGCAACAGTGTGTTTGCTCTTTAATGCTCTGAACTGTGCACGTCAAGGCTTCCCTGCTGGCTCAGATGGTAAAGCGTCTACCTGCAATGCAGGAGACTCGGGTTCAATCTCTGGGTCGGGAAGATATCCTGGAGAAGGAAATGGCAACCCACTCCAGTACTCTTGCCTGGAAAATTCCATGGATGGAGGAGCCTGGTAGGCTACAGTCCATGGGGGTTACAAAGAGCTGGACACCACTGAGCAACTTCACTTCCCTTGTGCACATAAAAATGGTTAAAGTGGTAAATTTTAGGTTATTTGTGTTCTACCACAGACAGACAGACAGACAGTCAGAGATGAGAGAGACAGATAAACCCAAGAGACGCACATTTCCCCTTACCCACACCAGCCTCCAAGAATAGAAGTTGAAGCTTGGCAACTTTGTCCTTTCCACTTCCTTTCCCTTTTCTCTCTATATGTGCTAGAGCGCTTGGTTCACTTCAAAGGGTGCAGAGTAACTGAAAAACCAGCACCAGCTGTAGGAAGTCCACATATGCCACTCTTGCTATGCAATCAATATTACGCACTCTTCATTTTGGAAAATATAGGTCTCTGTTCAAACTGACCTTTGTGGCCTAGAGCAAGGGACTGGACCTCTCTGAGTCTCAGTTTCCTTAAGTATAAAATAGGCCTCATAAACTGCACTCATTTGCACGCCCCCTCCCTTACCTCCCCATCAGGCTCCTCTGGGTATCCAGCTGACTCCCTTGCTGTGTGCCAGCATTTCATCCTCAGGGTGTTTCTGTGAAGAGCAGGAATCATAGGTGGGCGTGCCTCACCCTCATGGCAAAACTGGCTGTGTTAGAAATGGATAATTTTTTCATAAAAATTAATTTCACAAATTATTTCTGTGAAATTTAGCTTTGAATGTAAATGCTACCTGTTTCTATAATTGCCATTGTTTGAGGGTGCCAGTGGGAGAGATTCTCTCAGAATATTTGTAAGGACCACTTTAGTTTTCAAATTAAAAAAAAAAATTAGTTCTGCTTTTCTGTCTAACGTCATTGAAGGTTAACAGAATAACATGCATATTTGGTGCAAAAGTTAAATTTTTTAAGTATTTAGATTGGAAGAAAGAAAAATAAGTTGACATTTCAAAACATTTGAGAAAGAGTTGCATAAAGAGGGCTTCAGGCTGTATATTATTGACAGTGGAAGTGGCATTTTACCTGTGGGGTAATTTTAATTTTAATTCTGACATTTTGACTGGCAGGACCAAAGAAGAGAGTCTGAAAGATAAGGTAATATACTCTTATCAATCAGTAAGTAACTGCACATTTCCAGGGTTTATGGTTAAGAAAACTGAAACAAGGATGAACACAGAAGCTTAAGACAGATTAGACCCAATAACAACTTCTGTGAAACGTCTTCATTCTCATCCTCATCTATGATTTCTTATTATAATTCTCCTATCATAGAACTCTAGGTCCTGGGACTTCTGAAAAATAAGACTGGTGTGAACAGTCCCTCAGAGCTATCTGAGAAGCTGTATTCCAGGCTTAAGTCCTCAATAAGTCCAACAAATAAAGTATAATTTTAAACAAATTGGTCTGACTGACTTTTCCAGTACTCATTTCTCCTACTTTTTCCTATCACCAGAGGAATCAGACGCCCAGCATCTCCTTGCTAGTGTCCCTTACTGAGTAAAATAAACTGTTAGATTTGGAAGGAAGCTTGTAGATTCCTCTTCTTACAGAAGACCCAGACTCACACAGCGGGCTGGTGCAGAGCCTGGACTACGATCGGTCTGCACAGCTTCCTGCCCAGTACTTTCTCCCTTACACATCTCATCCACTGACTCCTCCCACAGACAGCAGGCTGCCACACTGAGTAGAGCGCATGGGGAGAGGAGAATCGTGTTGATAGCAAAAGGCAGAGCAAGGCTAAAGAGTAAGCTCTAAAAAAAACAGTAGTGATGTGAACAATAACGGGCTCCTACTTCAGTTTTCCATCTTTACAGGTTTCTACTGTTGCACCTCACATAGGGCCGGGAACTCAGCCCTATGTGAGTTAACAAATATTGGAGGTTTAACCCCTGCACTCTGCATCTGCTGCTACACCTATTTCAAAACTAAGATATCATTGCAAGTATCTTATAAATATATATATAAGTATAATGAAGGTGTGTAGTATAAAAGTAAGCTTTTTGAAAATAATTCCAAAGAATGCCCCTATAGAGATTAAGTGAATAAGCTTACCTTGAATATTGCTTATTGCCTTGATTCTTAACTTAATCTTCTGAAACTTCCGTAGTCAGAAAACTGATTCACTTGCACAAGTCACTCCAGGCAGACAGAGACTTTTGTTTCACAGACACAAGGAAATATAAACAGTATGTTAGTTTACACTGATCTAAAACTTGGGAATCTTGGGCCAAGATTGGTCCTCAGCAATATTTAGGTTCTGTGTAGTTCTATCCCCAGGTCTGAAAGAAGCTAACACCTTCATTTTCACCAGAAACTTTCAGGCATGAAGATGTTGTAGCCAGCCCCCTTGAATTTTTCAAAAGGATATTCGTACATGACTCAGCAGAGATCAAAACTAGCTTTAACACCCCCACAGTGACCATTTTACAAGTGGTTCTGGTGAGGGTGACTGTCAGAGCTGCTCTAGGTCAAGCTACAGAGTCACTTTCTCCTCCTGTCATTGAAGGTGGCTGGAGAGACTTTAATAGGATGATATCTAAAGTGTGACCCATCTGCTGAAAGAGTGGACAAATCTAAGAAAGACTGCCCGTGACTGAAATACATGGAAGCTAGAGTAACAGAAATGAATGGTGCAATGTGTGTGAAGACCCTGCCTGAGTCAGAATCTGTTCTACCCCAGAAAAGCACCCGTTAATGCTAACCTTCTTCAGTGGACTCACAAGGCACCACCCATGCCAATGTCTGCATGTGCCAATTCCAGCACTTAATGACTTTCTCATGAAGAAAGTTATCGGGGAATAGAACAAGATCAATCTATCCTAAAACCCAGTAAAATGAAGATTTAGAAAAATATTTGCTGGGCAGTGAAGCTGTATGTATTTAAGTGGATGAGATGGAAAACTGAGACAAGAGAATTGAATTCCCTGAACTTTTCTGGCATCCCCTGTCTGGGGAATTTCTGAGAAGAGCAAAAGTCAACTTCCCAATTGTTTCCTTTCAGAGGTTAAGGAACTTCTCTCTAATTAATCCAATTACAATGTTGGGACTTCTACTTGCCCCTGTATAATTAACAACCTTTTGTCCTGGCCCCTAGAGGTTTCCATCTGCATTTCAAGCAAATGATGGAGGAGAATCCAGGATCACATCATCCTTCTGTCCCACCCCAGACATCCACAAGAGGCTTGTGCCGGCCGACTCGGACCTCCGCCCTCACTAGCTCAGTGAAGTCAGTGAGTTCCAGGGAGGCTGTAACCTAGAGGACCAGGACACTCCGCGCACATAGTCCACACGTGGCGGCTGAATCACAGAACGCTAGTCACCGAAGGGCCTTCAGGATCATTTTGCCCAACTCATTCGTTTTAAAGATGCCCAAACAGTCAAAGAGGGACAATCACTGTGCCAAGCCACGCTGTGCATTGACCGCATGGCTAAACACTTTTCCTAACTCGTAGTACAGAGGTCCTCTACTACTCATTCTTAAAGTTCTTAGCATTTTACCGCTGTGAGCACATGCTGCTCATGTGCCAGGGCTTCAGAAAGACTACAGTTCTCCAACTTCTGGGCATAGTCTCGTAAGTGACAGCACAGTACATCTGTGTCCTGCAACTTCTCCAACATCTCATGTACAGTCACAGTAACACTCTACTATAGAAACCAGCATTCCCACCTGACAGATCAGGTCACTGGGGGTTCGGAAGGATGACGAGAATGGTTCAGACCTGTATAAATAATACATTTCCCCGTTGTGTCAAATGACTCGGTGCAGCATCTCCCATCCACACAGAATATGTCACCAGCAGCTCGTGCCTCACTATGAAGCAAAGAGGCTGGAAGGAAATAAAATTAGATTTGCCCCCAGTCGGCAGCCATGCTGCTTCTTCAGAGCTTTATGTTTGTCCAAATACATTATGAAGCAGAGGTGTCTGCGTGTGGCCTCTTCCTGAAACTCATCTTAAATACTTCAAGAACAGAAACTCTATTTTTACAGCGCCAGGATTTCTCCCTACTTAAAGGACCCTGTGTTAAACCTTTCTCCATCAATGCCTATCTCCATAACTTTTTTTAACTAAACGGCATTGGCTACTGTAAGAGGCTCAGGATTTCTTAACTTCTCACCATTATAACTCTGAAAAAGAAACAAATGTAGTAAAACCACTGTATGTTTAACAGCTTTTTACATCCAGAACCTGGGAAGGACTTGTAGGAATAACATAGGCTGATGGAATGAAATGAAGTGATATAAACAATGGTCCGTGGTGTGCATTTCTGTGGCCACAGACGTGGGAAGACAGAGTTTCCTTTCTGCCTTACCTCACTCCTTTTAGTCAGAGACCCATGCGTATACGTGCACATGCGTCTGCACACACACACACGTGCATGTGAAAGTGTGTGTATGTGAAAGCATGGAGTCCTAACCACAAGATTGCAGGGAGTTCCCCAAAAGATGTTCAACCTCATTCCAAATAAGAGAAATTAAAATTAAAGTTGTTTTTGACTTCCCATTTTTTTCAATTACTGCATTAGCAAAATCCCAAAATTCAGCAAAACATTTTACAAGAAAGACAAAGTTGTTGGTGAGAGTAGAAATAGGTGAAGGACATTTTGGTAATATCTAAAGCAGTTTTATTTCTAGAACTACACAATAGTTCAGTTGCACATATTTAAATTGAAGTTATTCTCTGCAACACTTCAAAACAATACCAATATTTATCAGTGGAAGACTGGACAAGTAATGACAGTATACCTGTTCAGTAAACATGAAAAACTACAAAAAAGAGGAATTTTTCCTTGTACTAATGCACAAAAAATTTCCAAGATATATATAGTTAAGTAAATAAAGCATTTTTCAGATTCATTTACATAGTATGCCTGTGTAAAACATAGAAATAAAAGATATATATATACCCACTAGATAAACAATTTTCTTAGTTTTCTTTTTTTCTTTTGGGGTTTATTTAAGCAAATACTAAAATATATATGTAATATGATATAATATATAATATATAATTATAATATGATATGAAATATATTATTAAATAGATTTTATTTCTATTAATAATTATATAATAATTATATTCATACACATTAATATATTATATATTGTATGTGGTAATATATATTATATAATAATGTATTTGATATAGTTTCATATATATAATATGTTATATTATGCATTATATAAAATATATATGAAATGTAATATAATGTATAACATATAATAATTATAAATATAATATATATATATTTATATATACATTTTCTTTAAGCAAATACTAGAATATATAGAATATAATACATAAGATATATTCAGAATAATATACATATTATGCTCAGTCTAAGTCACTTCAGTCGTTTCTAACTCTGTGTGACGCCATAGATGGCAGCCCACCAGGCTCCCCCGTCCCTGGGATTCTCCAAGCAAGAACACTGGAGTGGGTTGCCATTTCCTTCTCCAGGGGATCTTCCCAACCCAGGGATGGAACCCAGGTCTCCTGCATTGCAGGCAGATGCTTTAACCTCTGAGCCACCAGGGAAGCCCAATTAACATATATAATTATATTTTATATATTTATATAGTATATATTTTACATACATATTTATATAATATGTTTATATTATATATAAATAATTATACATACTCTATATAATATGGGCTTCCCTGGGGGCTCAGAGGTTAAAGCTTCTGCCTGGCATGCAGGGAGACCTGGGTTCGATCCCTGGGTCCGGAAGACCCCTGGAGAAGGAAATGACAACCCACTCCAGTACTCTTGCCTGGAGAATCCCATGGACAAAGGAGCTTGATGGGCTACAGTCTCACAGGGTCGCAAAGAGTCGGACACGACTGAGCGACTTCACTTCAGTTCAGTTCAGTTGCTCAGTCGTGTTCGACTCTTTGCGACCCCATGAATCGCAGCACGCCAGGCCTCCCTGTTCATCACCATCTCTCGGAGTTCACTCAGACTCACGTCCATCGAGTCCATGATGCCATCCAGCCATCTCATCCTCGGTTGTCCCCTTCTCCTCCTGCTCCAAATCCCTCCCAGCATCAGAGTCTTTTCCAATGAGTCAACTCTTCTCATGAGGTGGCCAAAGTACTGGAGTTTCAGCTTTAGCATCATTCCGTCCAAAGAAATCCCAGGGCTAATCTTCAGAATGGACTGGTTGGATCTCCTTGCAGTCCAAAGGACTCTTAAGAGTCTTCTCCAACACCACAGTTCAAAAGCATCAATTCTTCGGTGCTCAGCCTTCTTCACAGTCCAACTCTCACATTCATACATGAGCATAGGAAAAACCATAGCCTTGACTAGACGGACCTTAGTCGGCAAAGTAACGTCTCTGCTTTTGAATATACTATCTAGGTTGGTCATAACTTTTCTTCCAAGGAAAAAAGTTCACTTCACTGCATATATAATATTATAAATATATAATAATATATGTGTATATGTATATATAATAATATACATAATATATAAGATTATTATAATATGTAATATAATATATAATAATATATACACATACATATATAATGTATATCAAATTATAGTTATTATATTGTATTTATAATAAAATATAAATATTTATATGTAATAATAGAATATATAATTATATTTATATGATTATACATAAATATAATATATAATGTTAGATTAGATTATTAATATATAATATATGTTATATATATATTCTAGTATTTGCTTAAAGAAACACCAAAAGAAAAAAGAAACTAAGAGAATTGTTTATCTAGTGGGGATGTGGGAATGAGGAAAAGAATGGAATGAAACTTTCCACTTGGCTGTCTTTTTATTTTGTTGATGTTTTATAATGTAAAGAATATATTATTATTCAACAAAACTAAATTAAAATTTTAACTAATTTCTTTAAATATGTAAGTTTAGTTGATCTTGTAAGATAATCTAAACAGACACAATGCAAAAATCAAAAGAAAAACTGATTACTATTACTATATGGAAATGTAAAGCTTTAAACATTAAAAACTTTGTAAATAAGACTCAAAGCAAATAATAATTAAAACTATCCTACTCACCAAAAAAACTAAAAATGCAAGTTGTACAACAAGCTATTTAATTTTCAAAATATTTTAATTTTTACATAATTTCTGACTTACAAAAAGTTGCAATAATAATACAAAGGATTCCTGTATATGCTTGATCCAAATATCCCAAATATTAATATTTTATCACATTTTATCATTTGAACCAAAACAATGGCTTAAGTAACAGTATATCCATAAGAGGAAATATGTTACAAGTAATTATAATGAAGTTGTTGAGCATGGAAACCGGTGAGAATACTGTAGAAGTAACAAGTCCAGTGAACTGAACTTTGTCCCATTCTGCCCCTTCAGTTTGGATTAGGTATCTTTTTTTTTTTTTTTTTGACTACTGAAAAGATGGAGTAGATTTCCTTCCAGTCTTTACATCTACTTAGACATAATCTTTTACATTTTTATTGAATGAAACAATATACATATTTTTATTAAAATGTTTATTGTCAGCATTCTCTGTTTTTATTATCCTCTATAATAGGATTTTTAAATGCTGGTCTTAGCATCATTGTAAACCCAAGGGTCAATACCAAGGCTCAGCCTCTACGTCTCTTCTGCTTTCACTGCTCTGACCCACAGCCTCTTCACGGCCTTCTTCACTTCAGCATTTCTCAGCGAGTAGATGACAGGGTTGAGCAGTGGGGTGAGCACCGTGTAGAGCACGGCCACCGTCTTGTCCGCAGACAGGGTGGTAGAGGGTCTCAGATAGATGAAGATGCAGGGCCCGAAGAACAAGGAGACCACAGTGACGTGGGCCCCGCAGGTGGACAGGGCCTTGCGCCGCCCGCGGAGCTCCGGGTCCTCAGGTGGAGCAAGATGACCACATAGGAGGCTAAGAGGAGCACGAAGCTGATCACAGACAGGGCCCCCCATTGGCAACAATCAGAAGACCAGTGAGGACGGTGTCAGAGCAGGCAAGTGTGAGCAGGGGAAGCAGGTCACAGAAATAGTGGTCGATCACATTGGGGCCACAGAAGGGCAAGCGGAAGATGAGAAGGATTTGGGCCAAGGAATGCACAAAGCCCCCCACCCAGGCTACGCCCACCAGGAAGGCACATGCCTGCCGGCTCATGATGGTGGTGTAGCTGAGGGGCTTGCAGATGGCCACATAGCGGTCATAGGCCATCACAGTGAGCAGGAAAATCTCAGTGCCACCAAACAAGTGGATAAAGAAAACCTGTGTCATGCAGCCCCACAGAGGTATGGCCTTCCTCTCAGCCAGCAGGTCTGAGATGAGTCTGGGGGCTGTCGTCGAGGCGTAGCAGATCTCCACAAAGGACAGGTAGCTCAGGAAGAAGTACATGGGGGAGCCAAGGCTTCTGCTGATCCTGACGGTGAGGACAAGGAGGAAATTCCCCAGCACAGTGGCTGTGTACAGGAGCAGAAATATCACAAAGCAGGCTTTCTGCACCCCTGGATTGGAACAAAGTCCCAGGAAAATGAATTCTGTCACATTGTGTGTTTTAGCCATGACATAGCCACCAGGAGGCAGGAATTTGGAAGGATGATCTGAAATGACAGGAAACAAGACTCCTACATTAAGAAATGAATTATGTAATAGTCCCTTGCATACCTGAAATGCTACCATCAAACTCTGCAACCTTGGAACCTTCTCAGAAATAGGAAATCCATCTCTTCAATCCATAGAACCCTAGGCTCAGTGACCCTCCTCTCTTAGAACATTTTGGAAATACAGCACTTTGCACATTGTAGGGCTTCCCAGGTGGCACTAATGGTAAAGAATCACCCTGACAGTGCAGGAGATGCAAGAGACGTGGGTTTGATCCCTGGGTTGGGAAGATCCCCTGGAGGAGGGCATGGCAACCCACTAGAGTGTTCTTGCCTGGAGAATCCCATGGACAGAGGAGCCTGGTGGGCTACAGTCCATGGGGTTGCAAAGAGGCAGACACGATTAAAGCGACTTAGCATGCGCGCACACATTGAATTTACTGTAATTGTTTTACGTGACCATCTGCCCCACCAAACTGAACTTTCTAGAGCAGATATTATTTCTTACTATCACTCTATCTCCAGTGCTAATTGAAGCACCTTCACAAAATCACACTCACTGCATGTACATAGGATGGAGGAATCATGCATATAGATCATCCTAGCCTTCTTAGCGCAGTGGCTGGTACATCACAGATGTTCAGCAAATACTGAAAGAACAAAGGTCACCAAGGACCAAGACCACATCTTCTCCATCCCTGAATCCCATGTCTAGCACAGTGCTTATTTCAGGCAAAGACCAGACCAATGTGAGAGCACTCTGTAAAATACACAGCCTTCCTGGTAGCATCCTCTTTATTTTCAAAGTGGAATTGTAATCATCACATGCTCACAAAACAAAACTCACCCCAGAGTTTCTGTGCCTTTGATGTCTCACCCCTAATCTTTTTTTCTGCTGTGATCACAGAGAGGCAAATATCACCCTGAGAACATCCCTTTCAAAGCAGTCAGGCCAAGCTAGCAACCAGATCTCATACAGCTCAGGAGTTGCCAGATGGGAAATCGGTTTCCCTTCCAGCCTTAGGCTTGGGAATGTTAAGACTAAGCCTGATTCTACTAAGCCTAAGTCTACTCCACCTGATTAAAAGAACACAAAACTCTTGTCTCTCCATGTTCCACAAAGAATAATTCTGGCAGCTCAGCCTTGAATTCACCCTGCTAAGGGATACCAGGGGGAAGGCATGGTGATCAAGTGAGAGAAGATTGGTCCCCAGAGAGCCGTGCTTTCCCCTTCCTCATCAGACACCTGCCTCGTGGGAAGCAGGACCTGGGTACTAACATCCCAAACTTCCTTGTAGGTAACATAACTTCAGAAATCAATAGGGAATATATTAAATTAATTTCACCCAGTGTTCACAAGGCACTTAGGCTGTGGGTCCCTATACATGCAGAGGTCAGTTAGATCCAGCTCTTGCTTATCATGAACTCAGTCATGTGATTTCACATGACAAGACACCATTCAAAGGATGGGTCCAAGGAATATGGGTGGTGTGTGTCAGAAAGCAGATAGCCCTTCTCCTGGTCTTTGGTTTGGATGAGGTTACAGGCATCCCCCACTTTTCAAAGGTTCACTTTACACCACCACTATTTTCCACTGATACCTGTTTCCCAAAGAGGATTTTGCCTTTTACAGAAGAAGATAAAAAGGGGAAATAGCAGCATTTGTCTTAACAAGTGAGCATTATAGAGGCAGCACACACCCCAAGTCACTGGCATTGCCAAGCATTGCAGCATCAAGCTGCCGTAACTCTCAGCTGTGTCTGTGAGCATCGGTGGTTTATCTTTTTTTTTTTAATTGGAGGCTAATTACTTTACAATATTGTATTGGTTTTGCCATACATCAACATGAACCTGCCACAGGTGTCCACGTGTTCCCCATCCTGAACCCCCCACCCTCCTCCCTCCTTGTGCGTCTGTTAGCAAGATGCATCCTAGGGTGATCGCCACTTCGCTTTACCGCATTTCGGTTTACCGAGGATCATATAGGAACACTCTAGCTTGTTTGCTTGTTTTGTTCTGGGAATCTGGGGTGTTTCCTGTTTTTATTTGCTTCCTTGGCTGTGTCAAGCCTTAGCTGCACGCGAGATCTTCCCTTGCGGCTGCGTGTGGGCTTTCTCCAATGCCGGGGCTTCTCTCCAGTTTTGGCCCCGGGCTTAGTCGCCCTCAGGCATGAAGGATCTTAGCTCCCGACCAGGGATGGAATTGCGTCAACAGGGTAGGAGAGTGGATTCTTATCCACTGGGCCACCAGGGATGTTCCAGGAAGACCCTCGATTTTGGATAGAAGGAGAAACTGGTACAAATCAGTGGTTCTTAACTGGGGGCCATTTTCCTCCAAGAGGGCATTTGGAAAAATCTGGAGACTTGTCCTGGTCACAAGTTGGATGGAGAATGTTCCTACTGGCATCTAGCAGGTCGAAGCCTGGGATTCCAGGACACGTCCCACATGAACAGGACAGCCTCCCAAAAGTATCTGAACCAAAATGTCAATGCTGCCACTGAGATGCCCTGGTAGAGATATAGCAAGATTTCTCCTAAATTGATCGTTATTGAAACTAGGTATCTGGTACAGGCGAGTCTAGGAACCATGCTATGATAACAACTGCATGTGATCTAAATTTTTGTAACAAGAGATGTTTTAAATTTCACAAAAGAACTCACATCCTAGGGCCTCAATCCTTTATCATTTGTCAGGGAAAAAAATCTGAGTGTGCTATCAGGAAAACAGTGTTGCTAGGAAAATTGTTCTCGGGACTTCTCTGGTGGACCAGTGGGTAAGACTTCATGCTTCCAATGCAGAGGGCACAGGGTTAATCTCTGGAACTAAGATCCCACATGCTGTGTAGCATGGCAAAAAAAATAATAAAATGCTTCTTGCACTTGGCCCAAATTTTCATGCTAATTAAGGAAACAATTACAGGTTTTAGTCACTTACTTGGGGTTGCACAATCTCTAAGAGGTTGAACTCAATTTCAGTTGAAGACTCTGGCACCAGATTCAAATCTTTTAACAATCTCACTGTGCCCACATCACTATACCCCAGGGTTCCCTCTACCAAAACTCCATGTGGAGACTTTCCTTATTTAATGAAAGGACTCTGCTATTATTGAACACCAGTGTGACCAGTTCAGAGGAAACACAATACTTGGTCTAATATTATAATCTCATTCCTATTTTCACTACTTACTATTCCAGCCTCCTTTGCATCTTGGCATAGACATATGACCTAGTTCTGGTCAATAGGAGTCAGAGTAGCTCTGGGGAATTTCTGGGAAATATTTCCCACAATAAAATGAGAGCCTCTCCCTCCCTGCATGGGAGCAGATAACACCGACAGCTGCTATAGACAATCTAGCAGCCATGATGAGACAGACGGCAGAATCGAGGGGCACCAGCCAGATGCTCGGGCATCATAGGAATAACAAAACAACCCTGGGGCTGCTGACCTACCAACTTCTTATTGAGTAAGTAATAAATATCATTATGGCTAAAGCCAGGGACGGGCAAATTTCTCTAAAGGATTACATGGTAAGTATTTTAGGCTATATAGACCACACTGTGTCACAACTACTCATGGCAATCTAACACAAAAACTGCCATAAGTAAGAAGTGAAATACTGGGTACAACTATAGTCCACTGAAACCTTATTTGTGGTCACTAACATTTGAATTATGTATAACTTTTATGTATCACAACATATTACCCTACTTTGATTTTTTTTTCAAACATTTAATATGTAAAAACAATTCTTAGCTAACAGCAAAAGCAGACGATGAACTGGACTTGGATTGAACAGTATTTCAGTGGCCAGATAACAACCATCTAGAAAGAAAAGAAAACCATCTTGTAAAATTATCCAAATTAAGATATTAGTGATTAACAATAGTTTCCCTTCTAGCAAAGCCCTACTCCCCTGAAACAAAGCTCCTACTGGGGAATTTCAGACATTAGAATCATATTAAGGGGATGAGGGCACCAAGGAAGTTAGAAAAGCCTTCCTGGCACTCCTATGTGATCACACTGATAGGGAGGGATAATACAAAAACATAAAATATCACAGTTATCCAAGTCTATGACCCAACCAGTAATGCTGAAGAAGCTGAAGTTGAATGGTTTTATGAAGACCTACAAGACCTTTTAGAACTAACACCCCAATAAGATGTCCTTTTCATTATAGGGGACTGGAATGCTAAAGTAGGAAGTCAAGAAATACCTGGAGTAACAGGAAAATTTGGCCTTGCAATGCGGAATGAAGCAGGGCAAAGACTAATAGAGTTTTGCCAAGAAAATGCATTGGTCATAGCAAACATCCTCTTCCAACAACACAAGAGAAGACTCTACACATAGACATACCAGATGGTCAACACCGAAATCAGAGTGATTATATTCTATGCAGCCAAAGATGGAGAAGCTCTATACAGTCAACTAAAACAAGACCAGGAGCTGACTGTGGCTCAGATCATGAACTTCTTATTGCCAAATTCAGACTGAAATTGAAGAAAGTAGGGAAAATCGCTAGACCATTCAGGTATGACCTAAATCAAATCCCTTATGATTATACAGTGGAAGTGAGAAATAGATTTAAGGGCCTAGATCTGATAGACAGAGTGCCTGATGAACTATGGAATGAGGTTCGTGACATTGTATGGGAGACAGGGATCAAGACCATCCCCATGGAAAAGAAATGCAAAAAAAAAAAAAAAAAAAAACGGCTGTGGGGAGGCCTTACAAATAGCTGTGAAAAGAAGAGAGGTGAAAAGCAAAGGAGAAAAGGAAAGATATAAGCATCTGAATGCAGACTTCCAAAGAATAGCAAGAAGAGATAAGAAAGCCTTCTTCAGCGATCAATGCAAAGAAATAGAGGAAAAGAACAGAATGGGAAAGACTAGAGATCTCTTCAAGAAAATTAGAGATACCAGGGGAACATTTGATGCAAAGGTGGGCTCGATAAAGGACAGAAATGGTAGGGACCTAACAGAAGCAGAAGATATTAAGAAGAGGTGGCATGAATACACAGAAGAACTGTACAAAATAGATCTTCATGACCCAGATAATCATGATGGTGTGATCACTAATCTAGAGCCAGACATCCTGGAATGTGAAGTCAAGCGGGCCTTAGAAAGCATACTACAAACAAAGCTAGTGGAGGTGATGGAATTCCAGTGGAGCTGTTTCAAATCCTGAAAGATGATGCTGTGAAAGTGGTGCACTCAATATGCCAGCAAATTTGGAAAACTCAGCAGTGGCCACAGGACTGGAAAAGGTCAGTTTTCATTCCAATCCCAAAGAAAGGCAATGTCAAAGAATGCTCAAGTTACTGCACAATTGTACTCATCTCACATGCTAGTAAAGTAATACTCAAAATTCTCCAAGCCAGGCTTCAGCAATACATGAACCATGAACTCCCTGATGTTCAAGCTGGTTTTAGAAAAGGCAGAGGAACCAGAGATCAAATTGCCAACATCCACTGGATCATGGAAAAAGCAAGAGAGTTCCAGAAAAACATCTATTTCTGTTTTATTGACTATGCCAAAGCCTTTCACTGTGTGGATCACAATAAACTGTGGAAAACTCTGAAAGAGATGGGAATATCAGACCACCTATCCTGCCTCTTGAGAAATCTGTATGCAGGTCAGAAAGCAACAGTTAGAACTGGACATGGAACAACAAACTGGTTCCAAAATCAGAAAAGGAGTACATCAAGGCTGTATATTGTTACCTTGCTTATTTAAATTATATGCAGAGTACATCATGAGAAATGCTGGACTGGAAGAAACAGAAGCTGGAATCAAGATTGCTGGGAGAAATATCAATAACCTCAGATATGCAGATGACACCACCCTTATGGCAGAAAGTGAAGAGGAACTAAAAAGCCTCTTGATGAAAGTGAAAGAGGAGAGTGAAAAAGTTGGCTTAAAGCTCAACATTCAGAAAATGAAGATCATGGCACCTGGTCCAATCACTTCATGGAAAATATATGGGGAAACAGTGGAAACAGTGTCAGATTTTATTTTGGGGGCTCCAAAATCACTGCAGATGGTGACTGCAGCCATGAAATAAAAGACGTTTAGTCCTTGGACGAAAAGTTATGACCAACCTAGACAGCATATTCAAAAGCAGAGACATTACTTTGCCGACTAAGGTCCGTCTAGTCAAGGCTATGGTTTTTCCAGTAGTCATGTATGATGTGAGAGTTGGACTGTGAAGAAGGCTGAGCAGTGAAGAACTGATGCTTTTGAACTGTGGTACTGGAGAAGACTCTTGAGAGTCCCTTGGACTGCAAGGGGATCCAACCAGTCCATTCTGAAGGAGATCAACCCTGGGATTTCTTTGTAAGGAATGATGCTAAAGCTGA
Source organism: Nanger dama (assembly GCA_917880005.1). Lineage (NCBI taxonomy): Eukaryota > Metazoa > Chordata > Mammalia > Artiodactyla > Bovidae > Nanger > Nanger dama. Next base: position 387,891 of record CAKJTW010000030.1, read on the forward strand.
AACTCCAGTACTTTGGCCACCTCATGAGAAGAGTTGACTCACTGGAAAAGACTCTGATGCTGGGAGGGATTGGGGGCAGGAGGAGAAGGGGATGACCGAGGATGAGATGGCTGGATGGCATCACCGACTCGATGCACATGAGTGAGTGAACTCTGGGAGATGGTGATGGACAGGGACGCCTGGCGTGCTGTGATTCATGGGGTCGCAAAGAGTCAGACATGACTGAATTACTGAACTGAACTGAACTAAATCTTCTGTTTCCAGATTCAATCCCTGATCCAGAAAGATCCCCCATGCACAGAGAAACTGAGCCCATGCACCACAACTAGCCTGTGCTCTGGAGCCCAGGAGCCACAACTAAGGAGCCCATGCGAGGCAACTACTCAAGCCTGTGCATTCAAGCCTGTGCTCCGCAACAAGAGAAACCTCCACAATGAGAAGCCCAAACGTTGCAAGTAGAGAGTGGCCCTTTGCTCACCACAACTAGAGAAAATCTGCACAGCAATAAAGACCCAGCACAGCCATAAATAAACAAATAACATTATTTGTTTAATTATAATCTTGCTTCACATGCCACAATCTTTCCACAAATCACAGCGTGCTGACACCAAGATAAAAAGTGAATGAGCCTAGTGTTGTGCAGGTGGAAGATGATAGGTTGAGAATTTAAGTCCAGGTGTTTCTCCCTAAAATCTGTGCACTTTGCCTTCTGGGTCACCAAAGAAGAGAAGGCATTTAGATAAGGACAGCTCAGAAAGAGCTATGATTGCTACCAAGGAGTACAAGGAGCTTATCTAAAACACAACATGACATGAACTACTCAGGTCTTATATGGGAAAAGATGGTATATGAGAAACCAAAAATATTTGGGGTGAAAACACAATCTCAGGTGCTCCATACAGAAAGTTAACAAAGTGGCAATTCTATCTTAATCTCACCCCTATCATGACTTGAAGCAATATTTCTTCCGTCATCATTACTCAAGTGTATTAACAAGTTTTACTCTCTAATGAGAGCATCGGTGTTACTCTTGAGAGTCCCTTGGACATCTAGGAGATCCATTCAGTCCATCCTAAATGAAATCAGCCCTGAATATACATTGGAAGGACTGATGCTGAAACTGAAACGCCAATACTTTGCCCACTTGATGCGAAGAACTGACTCAATGGAAAAGACCCTGATGCCGGGAAAGATTGAAGGCATGAGGAGAAGTGGACAACAGAGGATGAGATGGTTGGATGGCATCACCGATTTAATGGACATGAGTTTGAGTAAACTCCAGGAGTTGCTGATAGACAGGGAAGCCTGGCGTGCTGCAGTCCATGGCGTCACAGAACTGGACACGACTGAGTGACTGAATTGAACTGAAGTGAATGATAGCATACCTGTTAACATTAAAATGGTTAATGTGGATTGTTTGTTAATTGGAGTGATGCTGTAATGCCAAGTGAAAATTTCACCATTTGTTGCTTACTGGAGATTATGGGTGAAATGACACAAAACACACAAGACATATGATACGCACAAGAGACACACACACTCTGGCCAGAGGAAAAGAACTGCACAAGCCAGCGACCTCGCGATTTATTTATATACATCCCCCTGGGCAGAATTCCAGACTGTATGACTAAGCCTTCTCATTACAGCGCATGTGCATAAATATTATCATACAGCAAAAGGAGTGAAATTTCTGCTTACTACGAGAATCTGTTCAGGGCCCTTTCTTCCTCCTTATCACAGGAAGGGAGTGTTCCCTTGTATATAAGCAAGAGACTGTTGAACTCAAGGTTGTGTCCAGATTCCTTGGCAGAACATCTTATTCAGCCCACAAAGCAGAGACATCTCCGCTTTCCTTATTGTGGCCGCATTAACCCTTCACCATTTCTATGCAAAGAAAATAATTTTAAAAGTATACTCTAGAAATTGAAGCTTAGGATTGGATGCTGAGGCCATAGGAATTCTTTATTCTTCACATCACTGTGTATGAACCTTGACACCAGAGTTTACATGCTATTCACATATTCTGTTATCCATTAATCTATTTACTTTTGTATTCATTTATTCAACTTTGCTGAGGATATAGTATGTGCATAAAATTATGCTGACACTGAAGTAGAGCATAAAGGTAAGTAATGTTCAGCCCTCAAGTAGACTTCAAGGTATACACATCCAGAAATAGCAATAGTACAAAATACACAGGTTTAAATACCCAAAGACCTGTCCATATAAGCAAAGGGCAGTTAGTTTTCAGAGGAAGTTAAGTCTTCCCAACCCAAGGAAACTGGAACAGGTTTTATGAAAAGAATGGTATCTGAAAGAAGTTTGAGGCCCGGTTGTAACCAGACTGAGATAGTGAAGGCTTAGATGGCTTTAGACAGAGCAGGAGCCAAGGTCTTCTGGAATTGCCAGGGAAGTCTGAGGCCACATAGGCCGATAAAAGGGTGCCTTTATGCCATCACTCAAAGTAGACAGACAAGCTTGATTGGATTCTCAAGAAAAAGTCAGTTACTATTTTGGAAACAAGCTTTTTCAGTCATTCGGTAAATTTTTAGTGGTACCTAGATCTTCATTTGAGCTTCCCAGGGGGTAAGCCATAAAGACTCCACCTGCCAATGCAGGTTTCATGATTTCAATTCCTGGGTCAGGAAGACCCCTGGAGAAGGAAATGGCAATCCACTCCAGTATTCTTGACTGGGAAATCCCATGGACAGAAGAGCCTGGCAGGCTACAGCCCACAGAGTTGCAAAAAATCAGACACCACTTAGCAACTAAATAATCAACAACAAATCTTTATTTATAAAATAAGCTTTATAGAAATTAAAGAACCACATATATCCAGAGTACCTAAATAATTATATATTTTATTATTTACTGACAATGAAGATAGAATAAAGAAAGCTGCCACAAATTTACAAGCATGAATTCTGTGCAGAATTTGGGTTTAATGATGGCAGCACTGAAGTACAAGGGAAGTTTGGAATTTTCTGGTGGTGTCTAAAGAAAAAGGAAAATTAAATTCTCATCATCATAGGGCAGTGGTGTAAAAACTAATAAAATGAAATACAACAAAAAACATGAACAGTTTAACTTTCCCTCTCTTGCTCATATTCACTAAAGTCAGAATGCATATTTGCATATTTGCACCCTATACATACTAATTTTTAAGATTTTCATTTTTATTGCAACCCTGAGTTTACTTTCCTGCCCCACAGCCTCTTCAAGGCAACTTTCACCTCTGCATTTCTGAGTGTGTAGATGATGGGGTTCAGCATGGGGGTGACCACCGTGTAGAACACAGCCACCAGCTTGTCCTCAGTGAAGGTGGAGGGGGCCGCATGTAGAGGAAGATGGCAGGTCCAAAGAACAAGACGACCACCGTGACGTGAGAGGCACAGGTGGAGAGGGCTTTGCGTCTCCCCTCCGCTGAATGGTTCCTCAAGTTGACCAGGATGACAATGTAGGAGGACACCAAGAGGAGGAAGGAGAAGATGGAGAATAATCCACTGTTGGCCAACACAATGACCCCCTCCACAGAGGTGTCAGTGCAGGCAAGTTTGAACAAGGGATGGAGGTCACAGAAGTAGTGGTCAATCACATTGGGACCACAGAAGGATAGCTGGAGAGTAATAATGATCTGAACCATGGAGTGAACAAACCCCCAGCCAGGAAGCAGCCACCAGATGGTGACACAGAGACCGGCTCATGATGGTTGTATAGTGAAGGGGCTTGCAGATGGCCACGTAGCGGTCATAGGCCATCACCGTGAGCAGGAAGATCTCAGTAACTCCAAAGAAGTGAAAGAAGAATATCTGAGCCACACAGCCCTCCAGGGAGATGGTCTTAATCTTGGAAAGTAAGTCTGTGATGAATTTAGGGACAACAGTGGAGGAGTAACTGATCTCCACCAGCGACAGGTGACTAAGGAAGAAGTACATGGGGGAACACAGGCTCTTACTGACTCTAACCGTCAGAACAATGAGGCCATTGCCCACCACCGTGGCCAAGTACACGGGCAGAAACACCGCAAAGCACACTCTCTGCACCTCTGGATCCTGGAAAAGACCACTGATAATTAACTCAGTCACATTATTGGTCCTCGCCATGGAGCTGATTCATATGTACTGGACTGGAGATAATCAGACATCTGCAACAAAATAAACACTGATTATAACAAATTCACCTCATTTAAATTCTGAAAGAGATGGGAATACCAGACCACCTATCCTGCCTCTTGAGAAATCTGTATGCAGGTCAGAAAGCAACAGTTAGAACTGGACATGGAACAACAGACTGGTTCCAAATAGGAAAAGGAGTACGTCAAGGCTGTGTATTGTCATCCTGCTTATTTAACTTATATGCAGAGTACATCATGAGAAACTCTGGACTGGAAGAAGCAGAAGCTGGAATCAAGATTGCCGGGAGAAATATCAATAACCTCAGATACGCAGATGACACCACCTTTATGGCAGGAAGTGAAGAGGAGCTAAAGGTCTCTTGATGAAGGTGAAAGAGGAGGGTGAAAAAGTTGGCTTAAAGCTCAACATTCAGAAAATGAAGATCATGGCATCCAGTCCCATTACTTCATGGGAAACAGATGGGAAAACAGTGGAAACAGTGTCAGACTTTATTTTGGGGGGCTCCAAAATCACTGCAGATGGTGATTGCAGCCATGAAATCAGAAGAAGCTTACTCCTTGGAAGAAAAGTTATGACCAACCTAGATAGTATATTCAAAAGCAGAGACATTACTTTGCCGACTAAGGTCCATCTAGTCAAGGCTATGGTTTTTCCAGTAGTCATGTATGGATGTGAGAGTTGGACTGTGAAGAAGGCTGAGCACTGAAGAACTGATGCTTTTGAACCGTGGTATTGGAGAAGACTCTTGAGAGTTCCTTGGACTGCAAGAAGATCCAACTAGTCCATTCTGAAGGAGATCAACCCTGGGATTTCTTTGGAAGGAATGATGCTAAAGCTAAAACTCCAATACTTTGGCCACCTCATGAGAAGAGTTGACTCATTGGAAAAGACTCTGATGCTGGGAGGGATTGGGGGCAGGAGGAGAAGGGGATGACCGAGGATGAGATGGCTGGATGGCATCACAGACTTGATGGACGTGAGTTTGAGTGAACTTAGGGAGATGGTGATGAATAGGGAGGCCTGGCATACTGCGATTCATGGGGTTGCAATGAGTCGGACACGACTGAGCGACTGAACTGAACTGAATAGCAAGTTGGACAGTGTAAATCAGTTTACAACAAAAATTTATCATGAACTCATTTATTTAGGCAATATGTGCTCACTGAGCACTAAATATGACCTATCTAACAATAGTTTATATATTAGAAAATGAGGGCTCAGAGAAATGGCTATCTACCCAGGATCACACAGAAAATAGCCCACAGTAGGACTCAGAATCAGGTTGAATTCATAGGGTTTCTTCTAAGCCACCACAAGATATTCTGAATTTAAAGAGTCATTCAAGTTCAGCTCTTATATTTTTGCATCTTCATTGCATTTTGATGGATCTTTTGGGAAATCCCCACGACAATCTGCTACTCCTAATTCTGAATTACTTCTATCCCTCATCTTTTCTTTAGGGAACTATCTTCCTATTGTTAACCCTTCTCTTTCCAAAAGGTTCTCTGGATCGTTTTCTTCACTCCATTCTACTCCTTAGCTCACTCAGGTCAGAGTCCTTCACCAGCCTTGTAGCTTCAATAACTGTGCTTATAGAACAAGTGCTCAAACACTTTGTAGAGAGTTTCGCTCAGTAGTGTGCCTCCGTCATTTTGCTCTCACAACTCTTGGCACACTGCTCCGATGGCCCACAGATCCTGAACCCGCAGAGCTTGTCCTTTGAGAGCACTGTGTGCATGACCAGACCACCTGTCCCAGTTCCCGGTTGGTAGCCAGCAGCAAAGTATATGATAACAAGATGAAGATTTCTCTGCGAGTTACTTCCCTGAGCAGATACTTAACTGAGCACCTTTTATGCATCTAAACACCCTCAGAGTGGGCTTCCTGGGTGGTACAATAGTGAAGAGTCCACCCACCAAAATAAGACCTGCAAGAGTCATGGGTTTGATCCCTGGATCTCGAAGATCCCCTCAAGTAGGAAATGGCAACCCACTTCAGTATTCATGCCTGGAAAATTCCATGGACAGAGGAGCCTGGCGGTCTACAGTCCACTGGGTCACAAAGAATAGACACTACTGAGTGACAGAGCGTGCACACACACACACGTGCACTCACACACACATGCACACGCCCACACACACACACACACACACACACACACACTCCTTCCCTCAGAAAATACAAGAGAAATATGGATCACAACATCGGATTCAAAACAACACTCTCTAGATTAATGTGCCGTGTTAGGCGTATTTTTGCCACACAGGATCCATGAGAAATAAGGAATAAACAGTATGAAGACCTTGATTCTCTGCTTTAAATTTTACCCATTGCTTTTCCCCTTATCTCTGATTTCACACTGAGATTTTCAAGAAATATACTTTTGGAAAAGTAAAACTGCACCTGGTCAATAAGCACTAGGACCAACAGAGAAAACAGAAGTTAGTGATATAGACAGATGGGAACAAAGCCATACGTGTGAGAATTTCTCACATCAGGATGTGCTGAACTTCAAAATTTCCTGAGAGCAGATTACAAGTTTTCTCGCTGACACCCACATACACCAAGAGTAACCACAGGAGGAAATGAATATGTTAATTGGCTTAACAGTTGTCATCATTTCATTATGTATATAACCATCAAATACCAAGTTATAAATATGAAATATATACAATTTTTTAAGTTTTTGTTTTTTAATATAAATTTATTTAATTGGTGTTTAATTACTTTACAATATTGTATTGGTTTTGCCAAAGTTTTTTAATATTTTAAAAATTTTAGGATTATGTAAAGTCACTAAACCTGAAATAAAAAAATTATGGCAGAAAGCATCCATGATCCTTGACTTTTCCATTCCTGATTCAGTCCCTGTGTACCTGAGAATGCCCCTTATTCCTCAAATAAATTCTCCTCTCTGCTTAGGCTAGTTTAATGGGTTTCTGTTTCTTGCAAGCAAAACCTTCTAATACATAAACCTAAGAAATGAATAAATAAATAAATAAATACATACATAAATCTGAATATCGCTAACACAACAAAAAAATTAAAATATAATTACTAATTAAAACACAGCTCAAAAATATTTATGATAGCCAAGGGAAAAAAATATTAAGTGCTTTAAAATGTAATACAATTATGTAGAGAAAACCATAAAACTACCACAAGAACACAAGAAAATATATGTCAAATGAAAAACATATCCACCCCCGAATTCTTACATATTATATTTAAATAATAAAAGTTAACATAATAATTTTGACTATTCCTAACTTTATATACAAATTTAGGCAACCTCAATTAAAATCCAATGAAATTTTTCTTTGTCATTTACATGACTACTCTAAACTCCTTCTGCAGGGGTTATAAAAGGGGGGCTCAGTCACTTATGGAAACAAAAAGAAATTTCCTAGTCAAGAGACAGTTTCCTGGAAGATACTGATGCAAGCAGTATAGAAACAACATTGGTACTCATGACCAAATGCAAGCAATACTGATAAATTCATCATAGGACAGCTCCCTTTCCATTGGTAGCAGTGTGGTGGACATGAGGCTCTCAGAATCAGGAATACCTATCAGCATCACAACACCTGGGAAAATCCAATTGCTGAATAGTTAAAAGATAAGATTGTGAGACATCACAAAAATCTCCTTTTACCATATCCTCACTTGAAAAAAGGAAAAGATTGTGACAGTGATAGATTGGAGCTGGTAAGACTAAGCTATGGAATAACAGGAGAACCTCAAGCAACTGTGATGACACCATCAGCCTCCAAGACGCCCAGGCTTGCAGCTTTGATGTCATCTGTGATTCGTCCCTCTCATTCCCATATTCGGCCAGTCACCACAGTCCATTAATTTTCTCTTTAATCATCTCTCCTGCGCACTTTCTCTCCAACCTTGCCGCCTCACCTTCACACCTGCTGTCAGCTGATGCCAAAGCCAGCAAGGCCTCTCGGTCTCTACAGCCTCGCACTGCAGAGAGTGGGACTCTCTCCTGCAGACTACATCCAGACTGCAGACTACAGCCAGAAAACTCTTTCCTGGACCCTTCCTTCCTCAGATCGTCCACTGCTTGGGAATAACCAGGGAAAATCCTGGACGCCTCTGGCTCACATTCAAAGTCTTTCACAGAGTGAGCCATCTCAACCGTCGCCTTCTTAGCCAACTAAACTTCAGCTCACCTCTGTTCAACTCAGGGTCCTCTCCTCCTCCCACAAGCCCCCAACTCATATGTCTCTTCTCTGAGCTTGAAAGAATATTTTGGTGATTTTTCTTGAATGCATAGCAAATCAAGCTACTACTCTACCTAAAATATATCAACACCTCCACATTGCCTACAGCACAAATTCCAATATTCTTAGCATGGATTCCAGGTTCTTCTTAAACTGGCCATTGCCTGTTTTTGCAACTGTCATCCCCAAAATGAACGTTATACAGCTGTTTCCTAATCCAGAATGTCCTTTCTTCCTCACAGTGTTCAGTATTCCCTTCCTTTTAGATTGCGTGAAGAACCTGATTACTATAGAGATGATATAGTCTTACCTTTGCGCTCTTACAGTGTAGTTCATCGTACTGCTTTTTTTTTAGCAGTTAATAAATTCTTTACAATTATAATACTGTTTCTTTATCTCTACCAAGAAATTCATATCCTACTATTCAAAATTATCTGTTTAATGTTTTTATTATATTTTTATTATTAATTGCATTTTGGTTGACAATAATAGCTAGTATTTCAATGGCATCATATGTCACATAGTTTTTTTTTTAGTTGTAATTAACATACAATATTTCATTGGTTTTAGGTATACAGTATAGTGACTCAATATACAATAAGAACAGTTGCCATCAGTCACCATACAAAGTTGTCACAATATTACTGATTACATCCCCTATGTACACATTACATGCCTATGCCTTATTTATTTTGTAGCTAGAACTTTGTATCTCCTAATCCCCTCTCACCTATTTCATCTTTCCCCCAATACCCTTCCCCTCCGGCAACCAGCATTGTGTTCTCTGTATCTACTAGTCTGTTTGTGTTTCCGCTTTTTATTCTATATATGTTAATTAATTCAATTTCCAGAACAAACACGTGATCTGCATATTTTTATCACCCCATTTTTCATATATGAGGGAAAAAAAAAAGGCACAGCTAAGTGAATTCACTAACCTAAGTTTACAGAGCAGTGGAGCCAGGATTTCAACCCAAGCAATTTAACTCCAGATCATATGTTTTTAATCACTACCCTATACAATTTCTAGGCACATAAATACATACTGAAGAGTTAAAATTAAATGTTCTCTTCTATAAGAAATCCAATGCATACTGATTCCCCAACACAAATATTTCTTGTTTGAGTGTGAACTCAATGTTTTTTATTCACTAGAGAAACTAAGGGCAGTATTCTAGGGTCCATCTGAGAGCTCACTCAGAGACAGGAGAGAAATCAAGGAGGGTCCAGTTTTTCCAGTCTTCATCCCTAGTAGAAGGAACAACTGGTAACTTGGAAAACTGCGTTTTCCTTTTCTGTCATCTTTGCCTTTCAGTATCTAATCCTGTCTCTGCTACCCACCCCTCAGCCACCTCCACCATCTCCCCCACTGAGCTAGTAAAACATACCTCCTCTCTGAATGCAATGTTGCCTCACCTAGAAGCATGAGGGGTCGGGGGAGTGATCAGCATAAAAAACCCCAAATGAGTCTTTGAACACATAGACTCTACATCAGGTGAACTGCTGGACTCTGGACCAGAGCATAATGATAGAATGGAGACAATGCCCAAAAAAATAATAGAAATCTCCATGTGCCAATGGGGCTGATCACAGAGTGAGGTAATGGAAGCTCCCTCCCAATCACAGTTTCCCACTTCATAATTCCCGAATGGTACCTCACAGAATCCCAAAATTGTAAAGGACTTAAAATTCATCAAATTTATGTTTTGTATAATTTACCACAATAAAAATAAATTAAATAAATTGAATTCACTACCCCCACCAAATAAAGCAAATACTTTAAGCCCAACCAGCTCATTTTGAATAAGCTCTGGGAGTTGGTGTGGAGAAGGCAATGGCAACCCACTCCAGTACTCCTGCCTGGAAATCCCATGGACAGAGGAGCCTGGTGGGCTGTAGTCCATGGGGTCGCTAAGAGTCAGACACGACTGAGCGACTTCACTTTCACTTTTCACTTTCATGCACTGGAGAAGGAAATGGCAACCCACTCCAGTGTTCTTGCCTGGAGAATCCCAGGGGTGGGGGAGCCTGGTGGGCTGCCGTCTGTGGGGTCACACAGAGTCAGACACGACTGAAGTGACTTAGCAGCAGCAGCAGCTGGGAATTGGTGGTGGACAGGGAGGCCTGGCATGCTGCAGTCCCTGGGGTCACAAAGAGTCGGACACAACTGAGCAACTGAGCTGAACTGAGCTCATTTAGCAAGTGAACACTGAGGCTGTAAGGGAGAAGTTGACTCACTCAACATCCTATGGCTGTTTAGAGACTCTGCACTTCCAGCCATATTGAAGTGAAGTGAAGTCACTCAGTCATGTCCAGCTTTTTGCGACCCCGGAGACTGTAGCCCACCAGGCTCCTCTGTCCATGGGATTCTCCAGGCAAGAATACTGGAGTGGGTTGTCATTTCCTTCTCCAGGGGATCTTCCCAACCCAGGGACCGAACCCGGGTCTCCTGCATTGCAGGCAGGTGTTTTTATCCTCTGAGCCACCAGGGAAGATGCTCCAGCCATATTACCTACCTTCAAGTCAAAATAGCTGGTGTAGTTAGTTCTATCTCAGAACAAAGGATTGAGTCAGACAGATCTCAAGTGCACCTGAGCACATCCAAGTCATCATGAAGTTGGCCACTCTGCTAGAATCGATCATTATTCAAGGAGATGATCTGGTTTGGAGAAACTAGAATAGGACAGAGAATTGAAATCCCCCTTGGAATCCTAAATCCTGACAAGACAGGTGCCTTTGCTAATATCACCAGCTCATTCGCTTTTTCACTCAAGTCCCCCTGAACAAAGTTCAGTTCATACTCAGCTCAGTCACTCTTACTAGAGCTGAAAACATTTAGAGACCTTTTACTCTAACCTCTTCAGTTTATAGATGAGGTGAATGAGGCAGAGAGAGGGTAATTGGATTCCCAAGCTGCACACCAGTTATTTCCCAGGTACCTAATTCAGAAGTCAGTGCTCTTTCTGCACTGAGGACTGGAGGGTGGTTGTTACTGCCACTCAAGGATCAAACCTTGCCCTGAAGAAAAGCACCAGTGTCCCTGGGAGCTTTTAGAACACAAAGCAGATGATGTCTAAGATGAATCACCAAAAAAGGGGGGAGGAATTCCAGGGATCTGGATCAGAGTTGATTTATAATAGCTAGGAAATAAACAAATGCCACAGAAAGCAGAAAAGAGATTTTAAGACCTTGGTTTTCATGAAGAAAACTTACACGCCCACAAAAACCCCAATGGTCGTAATTAGTTCCTTGCATAAGTTAAGATCCTTTAAATAAATTAATCCACACACTCTAACCAAGGGAACAACTTCCCCATGGAATTTCTTTTCTCTCAGGTGAAACTTTGTCAACTAACCTTGACTTAGGAGAGAGTCAAAATCTTTTCAATTATCTTAGGGAGATGGCCATAAAGTTTGTACCCAAAAACAAAGTAATAAAATTTTAAAAGCTGAAGGTAAGACATCAAAAGAATACTTTTCCAGACTGAACTGCTGAGAATGAAAAGGCCAGCTGAATAGAGGAGCAATGAGGACTGGACAGGGAACCAGGACAGCTGGGCACTGGCTGAGGTTCGGTAACTGACTCACTTCTATCTTAACCAGGTCATTTCACCTTCAACCTCTCACTCTCCCTGTTTCCACTTCTAAATAAAATGGCAGAATTGGGCTAGATTATCCCCATTGTACCTTCCAATACTAACATGTCTATATACGCCACTTGGAGAAGGGAATGGCAAGCCACTCCAGTTTTCTTGCCCGGAGAATCCCATGGACAGAGGAGCCTGTCGGGCTACAGTCTGTGGGGTTGCAAAGAGTCGGACACGACTGAGCGACTAACACAAACATAAGCCACTTAGACTTCCTGTGTTTCAGCCTTTCCAATGACAGTGATAATAATGTAATAGAGTAAGAATTTCCTCAGCAAGAGATGTCATTCATCCATCCAGTCATTCACGCATTTATTCAAGAAATAGCATTGTGTCCTTTAATGTGTCAAGCATGGATGCTAAAGATTTGGCCATGAGGAAACAACACCCTTAACTCAGAACAGTTATATCTGTCATATTCCCAGTAAGGGGAAGTGGGAAATATGAGGAAACCAATTAGGTGAATATCAGTTGCAATAATCCAGCCAATAGCTGCTTGTCTTTACCAGGATGGTAGCACTGAAGGCTTTAGGAAGTCGTCAGGGTCTATGAGTTCCCAATCCTGAACCCCCTCCCACCACCCCTCCCCATATCACCTCTCTGGGTCATCCCAGTGCACCAGCCCCAAGCATCCTGTATCCTGTATCGAACCTAGACTGGTGATTCTTTTCTCTGTGGGAGAGAGAGAGGGTGGGATGATTGGGGAGAATGGCATGAGTCCTCTTTTTTTTCTTGGTGAGTTTAGCTAAGGATTTTTGGTTTTGTTTCATTGATGTTTTATATTCCCCTCTTAGTCTCTAGTCACTTATTTCTGCTCTTTCTTATTTCATTCCTTCTACTAATTCTGGGCTTCATTTGTTCTTCTAGTTTCTTTAGGTATAGGATTAGGTTTTCTATTTGAGATCTTTCTTGTTTCTTGATGTAGGCATCTATTGTTATGAACTTCCCGCTTAGAATTCCTTTTGTTGCATCCCACGGGTTTTGAAATTACAAAACAAACTGTATACACATAGAATGCCTCAGACAATATGCCAATCCTTACATCCATTCTCCCTTTCTCAGAGGTTAAAGCATCTGCCTGCAATGCAGAAGACCTGGGTTCGATCCCTGGGTCAGGAAGATCCCCTGGAGAAGGAAATGGCAACCCACTCCAGTACTCTTGCCTGGAGAATCCCATGGACAGGGGGAGCTTGGTAGGCTATAGTCCACGGGTTGCAAAGAGTTGGACACGACTGAGCAACTTCACTTCTTCTTTAGGAGAAGAACACAATAAAACCTTGATATTTTTTGGTGGTGGTGAAGTCGCTCAGTCGTGTCTGACTCTTTGTGACCCCATGGACTGTAACCTACTAGGCTTCTCCATCCATGGGATTCTCCAGGCAAGAATACTGGAGTGGATTGCCATTTCCTTCTCAGGGGATCTTCCCGACCCAAGGATCGAACCCGGGTCTCCCGCATTGGATATTTTTAACAGATATTTATTAACAGATATTTTTAACAGAACACAATTTCACATAGAAAAAAAAGATTATACATTCTAGAAGGGTGACCATGCATATTTCTGTTGAGCAAAATGAAAGCAAAAGTGTTTGGTGGCACTTTTGAAACAGCTACTAAATGGAAAGATATCAGCTTATCCTCCCCTATTCCCCTTTATGGTCTCCTCAGTTCAGTTCAGTTCAGTTCAGTCACTCAGTCGTGTCTGACTCTTTGTGGCCCCATGAATCGCAGCATGCCAGGCCTCCCTGTCCATCACCAACTCCCAGAGTTTGCTCAGATTCACGTCCATCGAGTCAGTGAGGCCATCCAGCCATCTCATCCTCTGTCATCCCCTTCTCCTCCTGCCCCCAATCCCTCCCAGCATCAAAGTCTTTTCCAGTGAGTCAGCTCTTCACATGAGGTGGCCAAAGTACTGGAGTTTCAGCTTCAGCATCATTCCTTCCAAAGAAATACCAGGGCTGATCTCCTTCAGAATGGACTGGTTGGATCTCCTTGCAGTCCAAGGGACTCAAGAGTCTTCTCCAACACCACAGTTCAAAAGAATCGGTCTCCTAAAAGACAAATATAATACTAGAGCTGTACTGTCTAATATCACATCCACAAACCACATTTAGCTTTTTCAATTAAACTGTTAAAACTAGATAAAATTTAAAATTCAGTTCTTTGGTCTCACTAACCACTCTACAGTCTCTCTACAGCTCAGCAGCCACTACCATGCTGGGCCTCACAGATATGGAGCATCAGCTGCATAACATATATTCTGCTGGACAGCCTTGATATGCAGAATTAGAAGCTCTTTAAGGTCATGAGGTTGAGTCTACTAGATGGCTGATTCTGCATTTCTAATAATATTTTGGAACTCCCAACAATGTTGGACTTTTACTTCTGTATTTCTCTCTCATTAAGTTGCCATTTTTCTATTATATGCAGTCAAACCCATACCTAAAACATATATAAATAATAAATAGGAAAAGAATACAAAATTGTATATGCAGAGTAGTTGACAGCCCTGTACCAATTTGTCCTGAATGAAATTTTCTATTTATTATCTAAAAAATATACATGTGGGTACTTTTTTTCTTTCTTTCTTGATGTTTCAGCAGAATCAATAACTGAGAATTAACTGCATGGTCTCCAACTCTGAATGGGATAATTATAGACTGTTACTACTTCTGTGAGTTTAGTAAGCATTTTCTAAATGTCACAACAATAGTCGGCTCTTAACACAATTGAAAAGATGCTGTCCTTTGTCTCCTATGATTTTTCCAGTGATATCAAAACAAAGGGAGTAACCAGCCCTCAATAGACTTACCCTCAGTAGGTAAGGTAGTCCCCTAGAAAACTGACAATCCAGTTAGAAGAGATATTATCTGTACATGAGTATCCAATGACTCAGAGTGTACTGATAATGTTCTTTCTGTAGTTCTCAGTGAGGAAACCAAAGGTATACATGAATAAGAGGCTTCTTTCACAGCCTACATCCTGAAGTCCTAGTCTGCCACAGTACAATCAAGGCATCAAGAGAAAGGGAGGGTAGCCCCACTGACTTTAGTTCTGAAACCAAGGCTTTAAAATATACATTAACAAAATATAGTTCTGGTCTTACATTCAGATCTTTAATCCATTTAGAGTTTATTTTTGTGTATGGTGTTAGAAAGTGTTCTAGTTTCATTCTTTTACAAGTGGTTGACCAGTTTTCCCAGCACCACTTGTTAAAGAGATTGTCTTTAATCCATTGTATATTCTTGCCTCCTTTGTCGAAGATAAGGTGTCCATAAGTGTGTGGATTTATCTCTGGGCTTTCTATTTTTGTTCCATTGATCTATATTTTTGTCTTTGTGCCAGGACCATACTGTCTCGATGACTGTGGTTTTGTAGTAGAGCCTGAAGTCAGGCAGGTTGATTCCTCCAGTTTCATTCTTCTTTCTCAAGATTGCTTTGGCTATTCGAGGTTTTTGTATTTCCATACAAATCTTGAGATTATTTGATCTAGCTCTGAGAAAAATACTGCTGGTAGCTTGATAGGGATTGCATTGAATCTGTAGATTGCTTTGGGTAGTATACTCATTTTCACTATATTGATTCTTCTGATCCATGAACATGGCATATTTCTCCATCTATTAGTGTCCTTTTGATTTCTTTCACCAGTGTCTTATAGTTTTCTATATGTAGGTCTTTAGTTTCTTTAGGTAGATATATTCCTAAGTATTTTATTTTTTTCATTGCAATGGTGAATGAAATATAAATGCATTCAGCATAAAAGATAATTAGGCCATGTGGTAGTTAACATTTATTTAACAAATATTTATTGAACACCTACAATGTACAAGGGTCCGTGTTATATAATCAAAAGTGATTAAACAACAGGGAACATTTAGCCCAAAGAGGCTGTAAAACAAAAACATTTAACGGCTCTCAAATGCCTAAAACATTTTTAGGATGAAATCAAAGAGTATTTGAGTAGATTCCCAGGAAAGTCCAATTTGTGAATAGTCATGTAGTCATCAAACAAATAAAATTAATGACCAGCACTAATTATAACGATTATGACAGATAATATTTACTGAGTCTATAGTATAAACCTATACCATATTCTTTTCTAAAACTTTGATGTATACTGGAAACTTCCCTGGTGGCCCAGTGGTTAAGAGTCCACCTGCCAGTGCAGGGGACACAGGTTCGATCCCTGGTCCAGGAAGATTCCACATGCCAAGTAGTGCCACCACTGCTGAGCCCACGTGCTGCAGCTACTGAAGCCTGAATGCTCTAGAGCCCACGGTCTGCAACAAGAGAAGCCACCACAATGAGAAGCCCAAGCACCACAACCAGAGCAAGCCCAGGTGCAGAAACAAAGGCACAGCACAGACAAAAATAAACAGATAAATAGGGACAGAGGGGGTGTGTGTATAATCATGGCTGATTTGCTTTGTTGTGTAGCAGAAACCAACACGATATTGCAGAATCTTTTTAATTTAAATTTTTTAATGGAGAAAAAAAAATAACTTTAATTTAACATATATTAACTATTCTAATATTCAGAATACTTCTGAAGTTCATATTATTGTTAATCTTCTTGTATTTATGAAAAACAGGTGGCAATGAAGTAGTAGTTGAATCATGAGTCATGAGAGGGGGCACTTGAAAGAGCCTGATGGATTTCAGAGCCGAGCTCTTCCAATTTCAGCAGGAAGAGCTAGGCACCCCACCATGAGACATGCCCATTAAAAATTCCTTAATGGATCTGGGGTTTGTTTTCTAGGTGTTGAAATGTTCTGCAATTAGTGGTGATAGTTGCAAAATGTAGTAAAAATGACTGAATTGTCCAAATTAAAATGGTCAGATTGGCAAAATTTATGTCCTGTAAAGTTTGTATCAATAAAATCTTGTGTAAATAGTAAATGTCTACAACTGTTACTTAAACTACTGTTGCTGTTCAGCTGCTAAGTTACGTCTAACTAATTGTGACTTCAAGGACTCGAGCTTGCCAGGCTCTCCATCCATGGGATTTCCCAGGCAAGAATACTGGAGTGGGGTGCCACCCTTCTCCAGGGGATCTTCCCGACCCAGGGATCAAACCCGCATCTTTTAGGTCTCATGCATTGGCAGGCATATTCTCTACCACTGAGCCACTGGGGAAGCCCACCTTAAACTATTAAATGAATGTAAAATAAATCTCAAAAAATGATCTGCAAATATGATCTAGAAAGGATTGTTCCTGGGCCTAAATGGTTTTTTTTTTTTTTTTTCAATAAGCACTGATGAAGCACCAGCTAACACATGATATTTAGAGTTGCAAAGAAGTATAGTGAATAGCCCTGCCCCTGAGAACTTACATTCTAGTCAGAGAGAAAAACATATAAAATAATACCTCCAAAGTGATAAGGACAATGATAGAATTATGTAAAAATAACTATGGATGGAAAACAAAAGTTTAACTCAAGGAGGAGCAAGGTGAGACAAGAAGTTTGTCATGTGGAAAAGTGGGATAAAATTCCAGAAAGAAGTGGTATTTCCTCAGGGATTATGAATAGTCATCCATGTCAATGATTAGTGAGGATGACAAGCAAGTGGGGAAGATTTCTTGGTACTTTTAAAATCACTGTTCATCTGCATGCCTAACCAGCTTCTAAGGAGACAGGAAAAAACTTTAAGGCCTATAACATAATATGATGGATGCGCCATCCCTCTGCAAGGAAGCTACCTGCGTTACTTCCCCTGATCCACAAGGAGAGCTGGAAGGATGGAGGGCAAATGCAAGAAAATCCATGTTATTCCAAAGCCAACAGAAACAAATTTTATTACATTCTCTCTATATTCACAATGATAAGAGTCGGTTAAGTTAAAGGAGTTACTGAGAGAGGAACCAATAATGCAAACACAAACTCTCATCCTGCTCCACCAAGAAACACTAATAGGCTTGACAAGAAATGGACTTGGCTGATCAGTTAAAAGAAGGACAGAGTGTGGAGCAGAAACATGCTTAGACATTATTTCCCTCTCCTTAATTCTTCAACTTAGGCCCAAGAAGTTTTTTATATTCTGTATTGATTTACATCTCTATAAAGCTGAAAGTGATCTTTTTGTTTAAATGTGTGTCTTGATCTTTCCCTACTGGCAGCCAGGATCTGTGCCATGTTTGATCTTCTTTAAAATTCTGGATGCAGGACATTATGAGAAGAGATTTAAGGACTATCTTTTGTGTCAACATATCACAAGAACTGAAACTGCTCCAGGGTCTTTTCTAGTACTTGTACTCAAAAAGCCTGTGGTACAAGATGCTAAAACAAGCAGAAGAATAGAAAACTCCCTGGATGCAATTTTCAAAAACACAATTGTCCACACTGAAAGAGTAGATTAGAGTGGTACCCTTCTCCCCAAATATCCCATGATAATTCCTCTGTTTGGTTTCCTTTCTAATGAAATATGGGTTGTTATCATTAGGGAGGTTAAACAACAAGGGAAGCATGAAGAAAAAATGAAGAAAAGGGGGAAAGAAGGAATGTGGAAGGGAGTGTAGGAAGGGAGTGGCAGAATCACCTTAACATACAGAATATTTGTCCAAGAGTTCTCCTTTGCATTCGTACTTAATTTGAGTCTCAGTGTTAACCAAACCCATGAAACTGCTGAATATCACAGAGCCAGTTGTCTAAGGTTAACAAGACTATCCGACCTCAGTCCTTGGGATGTGACACTAGGGTACTACAAAGACTTTGGTCGCTAAGGAGAGTTGCAGTACAGTAATGCTAAGTCCTTGCATTTGTTGCTGCCATTCCTGTGTGTCCTACTAAAATTAAGATCCATTTCAAGATAATAGTCAGGCACACTTTTATAAATCACTTTCCCATTTTCGCTCCATCCCTGAGTTCTTCTTTTTGCCCCACAACCTCCTCATGGCAATTTTCATCTCTGCATTTCTGAGTGTGTAAATGATGGGGTTCAGCATGGGGGTGAGCACCGTGTAGAACACGGCCACCAGCTTGTCCACAATGAAGGTGGAGGGGGGCCGCATGTAGAGGAAGATGGCGGGTCCAAAGAACAAGACGACCACCGTGATGTGAGAGGCGCAGGTGGAAAGGGCTTTGCGTCTCCCCTTTGCTGAATGGTTCCTCAAGCTGACCAGGATGACAATGTAGGAGGACACCAAGAGGAGGAAGGAGAAGACAGAGATTAATCCACTGTTGGCCAACACAACGACCCCCTCCACAGAGGTGTCAGTGCAGGCAAGCTGGAACAAGGGATGGAGGTCACAGAAGTAGTGGTCAATCACATTGGGGCCACAGAAGGGCAACTGGATGGTGATGAGAATCTGAATTATGGAGTGAAAAAAGCCTCCAAGCCAGGAACCAGCCACCAGCACATGACACAGTCGATGGCTCATAATATTCATATAATGAAGAGGCTTGCAGATGGCGACATAGCGGTCATAAGCCATCACCACAAGCAAAAGATCTCAGTGACCCCCAAAAAATGGGAGAAGAATATCTGAGCCAGACAACCTTGCAGAGAGATGGTCTTAATCTTGACAAGTAAGTCTGTGATGAATTTAGGGACAATAGTAAGAGGAGTAACTGATCTCCACCAGGGACAGGTGACTAAGGAAGAAGTACATGGGGGAACGTAGGCTCTGACTAACTCTAACCGTCAGAACAGTGAGGCCATTGCCCACCACTGTGGCCAAGTACACTGGCAGAAACACCGCAAAGCACGCTCTCTGCACCTCTGGATCCTGGAAAAGACCGCTGATAATTAACTCAGTCACATTATCAGTCCTCGCCATGGAATCCATTCCTGCAATAAAACAAACACTGATTGTAACTAACTTGCCTCATTTATGGCAAGTTAGCATAAACCACTTTACAACACAAAATTATTATGAACTCACTCATTCAGTCAATATGTATTCATTCAATTTTAAATATGGTCAATCTAATAACACTTTATATAAACAAAATTAAGGCTCAGAGAAATGCTTATTTACCCAGGATCACACAGAAAGCTACCCTGGTGACTCAGACAGTAAAGAATCCATCTGCAGTGAGGGAGACCTGGGTTCAATCCCCAGGTTGGGAAGATTTCCCTGGAGGAGGGCATGGCAACCCACTCTAGGATTCTTGCCTGGAGAATCCCATGGACAGAGGAGCCTGGCGGGCTACAGTCCATGGGGTTGCAGAGTTAGGCATGACTGAAGTGACTAAGCACACAGAAAGTAGTGAATTCTGGAACTCAGGATCAGACTTTCTGAAAGGATTCCAGGGTTTTTTCTAACTCACCTTAAGATATTCTGAATTTTGGCAGCCAGTCAGGTTCAGCACCTACGTTTTAACCATGTTCATTGCATTTTCATCAATTTGTCTTACTGGGGAATCCCCAAGACGGACTACTATCCTGAATCCTTCTTTCCTTTATCTCTGTGGCAGGGAATCGTCTTCCCACTGATAATCCTTCCCTTTCCAAAATGTCCTCAGTATTGCTCTCTTCACTCTGCCAGTCTTCAGCCTGCTCAGGCCAGAGTCCTTCACCAGACTTGCAGCTTCAGTGCCTGTGCTTCTATGACAAATGTTCAAACACTCTAGAGAGGATTCCACATACTAGTTTGTCTCCATCATTTCACTATTACTTTCTTACCTCTTGCCCCACTGCTCAAACTACTGACAGATCCTGAAATCAAAGAGCTTATCCTCTGAGAGTGCTGTTGCAGCTAGCCAGCCTTGCTTGTCCTGGTTCCAGGTTGGTGGGTGCATGCTAAGTCATTTCAGTCATATCAGTCTCTTTGCCACCTCACGGACTGTAGCCTATCAGGCTTTTCTGTCCATGGAATTCTCCAGGCAAGAATACTGGAGTGGGTTGCCATGCCCTCCTCCAGGGGAGCTTCCCAACCCAGGAATCAAATCCACGTCTCTTATATCTCCCTGTATTGGCAAGGAGATTCTTCACCGCTAGTGCCACTGGGGCTTTCCTGGCGGCTCGGACAGTAGAGAATCCACCTGCAGTGCAGGAGACCCAAGGTTGATCCCTGGGTGGGGAAGGTCTCCTGGAGGAGGAAATGGCAACCCACTCCAGAATTCTTGCCTGGAGAATCCCATGGACAGAGGAGCCTGGTGGGCTATAGTCCATAGGGTGGCAAAGAATTAGACAGGCTGGTTCAGTTCAGTTCAGTCGCTCAGTCGTGTCTGACTCTTTGCGACCCCGTGAATCACAGCACGCTAGGCCTCTCTGTCCATCACAAGCTCCCGGAGTTCACTCAGACTCATGTCCATCGAGTAAGTGATGCCATCCAACCATCTCATCCTCGGTCGTCCCCTTCTCCTCCTGCCCCCAATCCCTCCCAGCATCAGAGTCTTTTCCAGTGAGTCAACTCTTCGCATGAGGTGGCCAAAGTACTGGAGTTTCAGCTTTAGCATCATTCCTTCCAAAGAAATCCCAGGGCTGATCTCCTTCAGAATGGACTGGTTGGATCTCCTTGCAGTCCAAGAGACTCTCAAGAGTCTTCTCCAACACCACACTTCAAAAGCATCAATTCTTTGGCACTCTGCCTTCTTCACAGTCCAACTCTCACATCCATACATGACTACTAGAAAAACCATAGCCTTGACTAGATGGACCTTAGTCGGCAAAGTAATGTCTCTGCTTTTGAATATGCTATCTAGGTTGGTCATAACTTTTCTTCCAAGGAGTAAGCATCTTTTAATTTCATGGCTGCAATCACCATCTGCAGTGATTGTGGAGCCCCAAAAAATAAAGTCTGACACTGTTTCTACTGTTTCCCCATCTATTTGCCATGAAGTGATGGGACCGGATGCCATGATCTTAGTTGTCTGAATGTTGAGCTTTAAGCCAACTTTTTCACTCTCCTCTTTCACTTTCATCAAGAGGCTTTTTAGCTCCTCTTCACTTTCTGCCATAAGGGTGGTGTCATCGGCATATCTGAGGTTATTGATATTTCTCCCGGCAATCTTGATTCCAGCTTCTGCTTCTTCCAGTCCAGCGTTTCTCATGATGTACTCTGCATAGAAGTTACATAAGCAGGGTGACAGTATACAGCCTTGATGGACTCCTTTTCCTATTTGGAACCAGTCTGTTGTTCCATGTCCAGTTCTAACTGTTGCTTCCTGACCTGCATACAGATTTCTCAAGAGGCAGGTCAGGTGGTCTGGTACTCCCATCTCTTGAAGAATTTTCCAAAGTTTATTGTGATCCACACAGTCAAAGGCTTTTGCATAGTCAATAAAGCAGAAATAGATGTTTTTCTGGAACTCTCTTGCTTTTTCCATGATCCAGCAGATGGCAATTTGATCTCTGGTTCCTCTGCCTTTTCTAAAACCAGCTTGGCTGGTAGCCAACAGCAAAGTATATGTAACTACACTGACAACTGCTCCATGAGTTACTCCTCTGGAGAAGATACTTACTGACACCTCTTATACATCTATACAGCCTTGGACTAGTCTAAAGAAATACAGATTATGATACACCCCTCACGCTAACAATGTCATAATCAGGAAGCCACAGAGGATAACCACTCCTTGCCCCGTCCTCCCACAGGGGAGGTGGAGTGAACTGGGTAGGAGAAATTAGAGACGCAGTGATGGGCCCTTCCTCTCTCCTGCAAGTTGCTGTAAAGAGCACAGTACCTATACTGCCCTGGGGCAACCTCTGTCTCTTTGGGGTAGAAACAGGTTTCTATATGGGCTTACTCACTCATGTTCTACTCTTTGCAACCCCATGGACTGTAGCCTACCAGGCTCCTCCGTTCATGGGATTCTCCAGGCAAGAATACTCAAATGGGTTGTCATTTCCTACTCTAGGGGATCTTCCCCAACCCAGGGATCAAACCTGTGTCTCTTGCGTCTCCTGCATTGGCAGACAGATTCTTTAGCTACCTGGGAATTCCAGGCTACTCTGTAGGGTAGATCCAATGCTGCCATGGCTGGGCATGGACTTTTACCTAAATCCAGATCTCAGTTTGAGAAAGTCAACTTGGTACCAAATCTAAAACCTCAGTCTCTGTTATCACCTTTTCTAATAGCAATGGTAACATTTTCCCCAAATTCCTTCTTTCTTTGCTTTGTTTCTGAATTAGTTCAACATTCATAGAGGGAAAAGATAGATCAACCTTTGTCAAAGTTCGAAATGATATCTGACAATCACTTTATAAGAGGAAAAAAAAACTGTTACAACCTAAATATCTGTCAAAGCCACAGTAGAATTGACTGTCTATCCAAACAGGAGCTACAGCTATCAAATTTCTTGGAAAGAATTACTGCTATGAGACAAAAGAAGGGGAATGGCCATTTGCAGAAGAAAAAGGGATCAGCCATCCATGGAAAGAGAAACCGTCTACCCAAGAAATAAAGGTTTCCAGGATGATAGTTGTGGCAAAGAAATTTCAATGATACTCATGTCAAACACAAGAAATATTAATAAATTCATCATAATGGGGTCCTTTTTCAGTAAGAACAGTGATGTGAACACAAAGTACTCAGAATATTAAGAATATCTGGCATCATCTCAGGACTTTGGAAAACCAAGTAGCTGAAGTATTACAAAATACAAGTGTTACAAGATTGTGAAACTCCTCAAGAAGCTCCTATTAACACATTCTCATTCAAGAGCTCAAGAAAGGATTTGAACAGAGATTAGAGTTGAAGCTGAGGACACTAAGCTATAGAATAACAGTGTGACCCAAAAGATACTTCAATGCCAGATGCCCTGGCTTTTCACTGTGATGTCCTATGTGATCCATGCCTCCCTTTCATTCCTATACCCAGTCAGTCACCACATCCCATTAATTTTACCTTTAAACCATCTCTCCTGTGCACTTTCTCTCCAAGTTTGCTCCCACCTTGGAGAAGACACAGACAAAGAGATGGGTCTGTGTCTATGAAGATGGGTCCCATCACCTTCATACTCACTGTCAGCTGATGCTTAAATCACCAAAGCCTCTCAGTCTCTACAACCTCCCACCCCATCCACCCTGCACAGTGCAACCAGGAGATTGTTTCCTAGACCCTCCCTACCTTGGATCCTCCTCTGCTTGGGAATAAAACCAGTGAAAGCCTGAGTGCCTGGACTTACTTTTAAAGATTTTCACAGATGGAGTCATCTCAAAGGTCACCGCTTTACCCACTAAACTTCAACTCATCTCTGCTAGCTCAGGGTCACCTCTCTCTCGTACAAGCCCACTCTGCTCACTCCCACCACAGAGATCCCTTCACCAGAAATACCCTCTCTGTGTCCGTCCCAAACTTAACCACCTTCCAGCCCCAATTCCTGTCCTGTGTGTTCAATGAATCTTGCAATTAATACTCCAACTTACATGTATCTCCTCTGAGCACTGCAAATCCTTTGACGATTATCCTTAGATGTAAATCTGATCATGTTCCTTCTCTACCTAGAATCTAGCATCACCTCTCCATTGCCCAGAGAAGGAAATGACAACCCTTTCCAATATTCTTGACTGGGAAATTCCATGGACAGAGGAGCCTGGAGGGCTACAGTCCATGGGGTTGCAAAGAGTCAGACATGACTGAGCATGCACGCATGCCC
Organism: Nanger dama; assembly: GCA_917880005.1. Lineage (NCBI taxonomy): Eukaryota > Metazoa > Chordata > Mammalia > Artiodactyla > Bovidae > Nanger > Nanger dama. The sequence goes on from CAKJTW010000030.1 coordinate 412,448, forward strand.
CATTGCCCACGGCATAAACTGTAACATTCTTAGCATGGATTCCAGGTCCTTCTTGAATTGGCTACTACATATTTTCACAACCTTATTTTCATCCCCCAAATGAACCTCATACAGCTATTTGCTAACCCAAAGTGTGTCCTTTCTTTCTTCTCTGTGTTTACTAATCCTACTTCCTAGGTTTCTGGAGAACCTCGTTTCTATAGGAGAGAGAAATACAATAATAAATTCTCTTCTTTGTGATATATTATATTTACATACTTCTTTTATAGTAATTAAAATATATTTTGTAATTGTATGGCTATATGGCTATATCTTCTACTAAGAAATACACTCTTTGTATTCAAAAGTATCTGTTTAAAATTTTTCTTAAAGCTTTATTATTATTAACTACATTCTGGTTGATAATAATAGCATTTCAACAGTACTATGTACCAAACACTTTATAGGTGTTCTATACACATTATTTCAATCAATTCTCAGAACATACCGGTGACACAGGTATCATTATTATCATTCCTTTTTTACATATGAGGAAAGGGGAATACAGGAAAGTGAATTAACCAGTCTAAGATTACATAGCAGTGAAGCCAGGATTTTAATCCAACTAGTCAGACCACTGGAGAAGGAAATGGCAACCCACTCCAGTATTCTTGCCTGGAAAATCCCATGTTCAGAGGAGCCTGGTGGGCTACAGCCAATAGAACTGCAAAGAGTCAGACATGACTGAGAAGCTAAACCACCACCAACAAAACCTGAGCACAGACTCTACACTCTAGCCAATTTCCCTTACAATTTCTGGGTACATGACACATAAATAAAAGTTAAATTTAAATATTCTAGGACCAATCTGAGAGATCACTCAGAACTGTTTAGAGTCCAATATTTCCCGTCTTTGTTGCTCCAAGAAGGAAGACCTGATAGTTTCTTTTTGGAAAATCACCATTTCCTATCATGTAGTATATGCCTTTTCTGTAGTTATTACTCTCTTTGCTACCCTCTCCCGTCCATTTCCACCTTCTTTCTGCAAATTAAAGATTAAGCTCTTCTCCAACAACAAATCACCAATATACCTGTGAGCTTTTAGAAAGCAAAGTCAATGATGTCTAAGACGAACCATCAAAAAGAAAGGAAAATTCAGGGGCTCTGGATCCAGGTTGATAATTGTATTATAATATATAGGAAATGGACAAATGCTACAGAAAGCATCAGACTCAGAGATTTTTAAGATCCTGCTTTTTGTAAAGAAAAACTACCCAATCACTAAAAGTCCAAGAGTTCTGAATAAATGGTTAGATCTTTGGACTATTTTAAATAATTTAAGCCATACACAATAATCAAGGGGAAATCTTCCCTGTGGAATTTCCTTTCTCTTGGGTGAAACTTTGTCAAGTAGACTATGACTGAGGAAGGGTTTGGAATCTGCTTCACTTAGTTTGATGATGCTTCTATAAAACTTCTGTACCAAATAATAAGGTAGTAAGAAAAGAAACTTGTATGCAGATTACTGACTCACTTCATTGTTCAGTAGAAACCAGCACAACATTGCAAGGCTTTTTCAAAGCCAATAAAACATTTTTAAAAGGGGAACTTGATGGGAAGTCATAAAAGCAACGTTTATCCAGACTGGACTTCTGAGAATGAAAAAGAGAATAAATACAGAAAAAAGAGGGCTGGGCACGGAGCCAAGACACCTGGGCACTAGCTCCAGTTCAGGAGTTCAGTTCAGTTCAGTCGCTCAGTTGTGTCTGACTCCTTGTGACCCCATGAATCGCAGCACACCAGGCCTCCCTGTCCATTACCATCTCCCTGAGTTCACTCAGACTCATGTCCACATAGTCTGTGATGCCATCCAGCCATCTCATCCTCGGTTGTCCCCCTTCTCCTCCTGCCCCCGATCCCTCCCAGCATCAGAGTCTTTTCCAATGAGTCAACTCTTCGCATGAGGTGGCCAAAGTACTGGAGTTTCAGCTTTAGCATCATTCCTTCCAAAGAAATCCAAGGGGTCATCTCCTTTAGAATGGACTGGTCCTTGCAGTCCAAGGGTCTCTCAAGAGTCTTCTCCAACACCACAGTTCAAAAGCATCAATTCTTTGGCACTCAGTTTTCTTCACAGTCCAACTCTCGCATCCATACATGACCAGTGGAAAACCATAGCCTTGACTAAATGGACCTTTGTTGGCAAAGTAACGTCTCTGCTTTTGAATATGCTATCTAGGTTGGTCATAACTTTTCTCCCAAGGAGTAAGCGTCTTTTAATTTCATGGCTGCACTCACCATCTGCAGTGATTTTGGAGCCCAAAAACTAAAGTCTGACACTGTTTCTACTGTTTCCCCATCTATTTCCCATGAAGTGATGGGACCGAATGCCATGATCTTCATTTTCTGAATGTTGAGCTTTAAGCCAACTTTTTCACTCTCCTCTTTCATTCTCATCAAGAGGCTTTTTAGTTCAGGAATTACCTACCTAAATTAAGCCATGTCATCTCACCCCCTCCACTTCTCACTCTCCCGTTTCTACTTCTATATAAATTGACAAAATTGGGCTAGACGATCTCCACTGTACCTCCCAATTCTAACATTCATGGATTCAGGTCTAAGTCTCTTAGTCTCCTTGTGCTAAGCCTCCCCATCGATTAAATAGAACTAATAATAATGTAATACAGTGAGAATTTCCTCAGGAAAAATGCATCATTCATTCACCCATTTGTTTAACAAATAGCATCTAGTCTTATTATGTGCTAAACACTTCTAGGTGCTGGAAATTTGCTAGTAACAAAGCAAAGTCTCTAGGTTCATTGAGGTTTTGTTATTCAATCGCCAAGTGATGTCCAACTCTGAGATCCCATGGATTGTACACTAGGCTCCTCTGTCCATGGGATTTTCCAGTCAAGAATACTGGAGTGGGTTGCCATTTCCTTCTCCAGAGGGTCTTCCTGACCCAAGGACTGAAGCTGCATCTCTTGCATTGGCAGGCAGAGTCTTTACCACTGAGACACCAGGAAAGCCCCCTTCATTGAGGTTATATCTTTCATATATGTATCAGGGCATAATGAAAACAGAGACAGATGATAAATAAATAAAACTTGATATGAAAATTAGATAGCAGTAGTCCTATCAAAACCATCCCCAAGAAAAAGAAATGCAAAAAGACAGAATGGTTGTCTGAGAAGGCCTTACAAATAGCTGAGAAAAGAAAAGAAGTGAAAGGCAAAGGAGGAAAAAAAAGATACCTATCTGAATGCGGAGTTCCAAAGGATAGCAAGGAGAGATAAGAAAGACTTCTTCAGTGATCAGTGCAAAGAAATAGAGAAAACAATAGAATGGGAAAGACTAGAGATCTCTTCAAGAAAATCAGAGATACCAAGGGAACATTTCATGCAAAGATGGGTACAATAAAGGGTAGAATGTTATGGACCTACCAGAAGCAGAAGATATTAAGAAGAGGTGGCAAGAATACACAGAATAACTATACAAAGAAAGGTCTTAATGACTCAGATAACCACGATGGTGTGACTACTCACCTAGAGCCAGACATCCTGAAGTGCAAAGTCAAGTGGGCCTTCGGAAGCATCACTAGCACCACAAAGCTACTGGAGGTGATGGAATTCCAGCTGAGCTACTTCAAGTCCTAAAAGATGATGCTGTGAAAGTGCTGCACTCAATACGCCAACAAATTTGGAAAACTCAGCAGTGGACAGAGGACTGGAAAAGGTCAGTTTTCATTCAAATCCCAAAGAAAGGCGATGACAAGGAATGTTCAAACTACCACACAGTTGCACTCATTTCATATGCCAGCAAAGTAATGCTCAAAATTCTCCAAGCTAGGCTTCAATAGTACATGAACTGAGAACTTCCAGATGTTCGAGTTGGATTTAGAAAAGGCAGAAGAACCAGATATCAAAGTGCCAAAATTCATTGGATCATAGAAAAGGCAAGGGAATGCCAGAAAAACATCTACTTCTGCTTCATTGACTACACTAAAGCCTTTGACTGTGTGGATCACAACAATCTGTGGAAAATTCTTAAAGAAATGGGAATACCAGGTCATCTCACCTGCCTCCTGAGAAACCTGTATGCAGGTGAGGAAACAATAGTTAGAACCAGACATGGAACAACAGACTGGTTCCAAATTGGGAAAGGAGTATGTCAAGGCTGTATATTGCCACCCTGCTTATTTAACTTATATGCAGAGCACATCATGCAAAATGCTGGAGTGGATAAAGCATAAGCTAGAATCGAGACTGCTAGGAGAAATATCAATAACCTCAGATATGCAGAAGACATCACCTTTATGGGAGAAAGTAAAGAGAAACCTAAGAGCTTCTTCATGAAGGTGAAAGAGGAGAGTGAAAAAGCTGACTTAAAATTCAACATTGAAAAACTAAGATCATGGCATCTGGTCCCATCACTTCATGGCAAATAGATGGGGAAAAAATGGAACAGTGACAGACTTCATTATATTTGGGGGCTCCAAAATCACTGTCGTCTGTGACTGCAGCCATGAAATTAAAAGATACGTGTTCCTTTTAGAGGCAGAAAAGCTATAACAAACCTAGACAGCATATTAAAAAGCAGAGACATTATTTTGCCAACAAAGATCTGTTTAGTTAAAGCTATGATTTTTCCAATAGTTATGTATATATAGATGTAAGAGTTGAACCATAAAGAAAGTTGAGCACCAAAGATTTGATGCTTTTGAACTGTGGTATTGGAACAGACTTCTGAGAGTCCCTTGGACAGCAAAGAGATCCAACCAGTCAATCCTAAAGGAAACCAGTCCTGAATATTCATTGGAAAGACTGATGCTGAAACTGAAGCTCCAGTACTTTAACTACATGATGCATAGAACCAACCCATTGGAAAAGACCCTGATGCTGGGAAGATTGAAGGCAGGAGGAGAAAGGGACGACAGAGGAGGAGATGGTTGGATGTTATCACCGGCTCAATGGACATGCTGCTGCTGCTGCTGCTGCTAAGTCTCGCTTCAGTCGTGTCTGACTCTGTGTATGAGTTTGAGCAAGCTCCAGGAGATGGTGACGGACAGGGAAGCCTGGAGTGTTGCAGTCCATGGGGTCGCAAAGAGTCAGACACGACTGAGTGACTGAACAGCAACAACGAAGTCCTATCAGGAAAAATAAAACAGGGTAAGGATGATAGGAAAGCTGGTGGTTATTATTATATTGCTATAGCTAGTAAGGAAAGGTCATCTCTTGCCAAGACCTCTGTCTGCTATCTTGAGAAGAGGAGTGGGAAGTATAGGAGTGGGAAAACAAGGAAACCTGTTAGGAAAACATCACAGTAAACTGGCCAAAGATGCTTGTGCTTCAGGCCAGGACAGTAGCAGAAAGGTTTTAGAAAGTTTTTGAATTCTGCACATATTTTGAATGTACAACTCATAAGATCTGCTGATTTTTTTATTTAGGAAAGCAAAGAAGTAGAGCAATCTCAGATACCTCTAAGGGTTTAGACTGGAGCAAGCAGAGTGAAATAAGTCAGACAGAAAATGATAACCACTTGCTCTCACATACATGTGGAATCTCAAACAAAACAAACAAAACCAAGCTCATGGATATAGAGAACAGATTGGCTGTTGCCTGAGGCTGGGGTGAGGAGGAGGCAAAAATGGATGGAGGGGGTCAAAAGGTACAAACGCCCAGGAGTCACCACACACCTATCAGGGTAGTGGGCCCAGGAGCAATTTTGCCCTGATTCAGAAAAAAAAATAGGTACACGTTTGCAGCAAAGTAAGCACTGAAGTGTGTAGACTTGTGTATCCAATGTGGTAGTCGCCAGCCACATGCAGCTATTTAAATGCTAGTACACCAAAATTAAATAAAATTTAAAATTCAATTCTCCCATCATTAAAGTCATATTTAAGGTGCTGATTAGCCACATGGCTAGGCTCTACCATGCATTAGCACAAGTTTAGAACGTTTCCATCATCACTGAGCCTTCTCAGAGAACACAGATCTAGACCACAGCTGCTTCAGAAAAAAATATATAAATATTTGCCAAGAACATAAGCTCCATGCAGGCAAGACCTTCTCCCTCCTGTGTATCGTTATCCACCTCCAGCACTTAGACCAGTGTGTGGTACATAGTACATGGTCTTTGTCTTGTTGAATAAATTCTTAAATGAATCTAAAAGCCCTGAAACGAGTGGCTATTAAGTAAATTGTGCTACAATTAGACTTTGTGATATTACCAACCCATCATAAATAATTTTCATGAAAAATTTTTAATTGCTTGGGAAATTGATGTGTAACTGAGTGCCTGAGAATATGGGCTAACTTGTATCCATTCTCTTCTTTCTCTCTGAAACTAGAAGAGAATGCTAATTTTAGCTAAAAGCAGTTCCACACAGAATAAAAGATTATAGTTTCCAGGCTCCCTGGCAATTAAGGGTCACTATGTGATTAATGTCAGTGGAATAAGATGAAAGCAAAATTTCTGTGTGGAACTTTTGGAAAGTCTCCCCAAAAGAGAAAATGATCTCTTAATTTTGTGGCTGCAGTCACCATCCACAGTGATTCTGGAGCCCAAGAAAATAAAATCTGTCACTGCCAGGGTCAGTCTCTAGCCAGGGGAACTAGCCCCTGCGTGGAGCAGCAAAGACCTGGGGCAGCCAAATAAGTAAGTAAAAATACCTTTTAAAGGCAAGAAATTACTCTCATATTAGACAGGACCAACAGAAGACATCACCAGCATAGCATGCGTCCTACTGAACAGCACACGTCCCTTGAGGTCACAGGCTGAAGCTACCTGCTGAAGTAATGCATTCAGAATAAATATTCAGTCTCAATTTCTGATAATATCGTTGGACAGCCACAAGCTGGATTTTCTCCCTCTGTACTTCTGTAGCTGTATCTCATAAGTTGCCCGTACTTTCTATTATATGTAGTCAAACCTATACCAAAAACAACACAAACAATAAATTGGGGAAATGCAGTGCTTGCAAAGTGGTTTGCAGCATGCTATCAAATTTCTTTAGTAACTTTTTTTACATTTATTGCCTTTAAAATATTTTTTGATGCTGAGACAGCATCAACAACTGAGAACTAACTGTACGTTCATTGACACTAAGTGGCACAATCAGACTGTTGCCTCTGTGAATTGAGCAGGCATCTGTGAAACTTTACAACGCTCTCTCTCTTCAAACAGTGAAAACAATGCTCTCCTTTGCTTCTTACGCTTTTCCAGTGAGACCAGAACAAAGCGAGTAATTAATTCTCAATGGACCCACCAAGTCTCAACCCTCAATAGGTGAGGTAGTCTCAGAATCGTGGCAACACGTGTGGAGTAGACGCTATCTGCCCACGCGGTATCCCCTGATGATGTTTTCTGTAGCTCCCAGTGAGGACACTAAAGCTGCATGCGAAGCAGCTTTGAAGAAGCTCCTGCCACAGCCTGCACCCGACACTCCTAGCCAGGTAGCAAGGCACAGGGGGCTTCTCCAGGTTTAGCTCTGGACCAGATGCTTTCAGATATACATTAAATGAAGTGCACCAGCATAAGAGATGAACGGGGAAGCCGTGTGACAGTCAACATCCACTTAGCAAATATTTCCTGAGCATCTGCCATGCGCAGTTACTATGTTGGGCACCCAAAGCAATTAAGCAACAGAGGATGCTTACCCCAAAGAAGCTGCAACACAAGAATTAGAATAAAGGACAGAGTATGGAGTAGACACATATGTGGACATTACTTGCCTCTCATTTATTCTTCAAGTTAGAATTAATAAGAAATTTCTACATTCTATATTTATTTACTGTGGATAAAGCTTTGTTGAAATGTTTGACTTGACCTCTCTCTATTGACAGCTAGAATCTATGACATTTTTATTTTTTTAATTCAGTGATGGTAAACACTGTGAGAGTAGATTTAAGGACTATCTTTTGTGTCAACCTGTCACAGGAACTGAAATTTCTCCAGGGACTTTTCTGATACTTGCACTCAAATGATCTATGGTTCAGTTCAGTTCAGTTCAGCTCAGTCACTCAGTCATGTCCAACTCTTTACGACCCCATGAATCACAGCACACCAGGCCTCCCTCTCCATCACCAACTCCCAGAGTTCACTCAAACTCATGTCCATCGAGTTGGCGATGCCATTCAGCCATCTCGTCCTCCGTCGTCCCCTTGTCCTCCTGCCCCCCAATCCCTCCCAGCATTGGAATCTTTTCCAATGAGTCAACTCTTTGCATGAGGTGGCCAAAGTATTGAGTTCAGCTTTAGCATCAGTCTTTCCATTGAACACCCAGGACTGATTTCCTTTAGGATGGACTGGTTGGCTCTCCTTGCAGTCCAAGGGACTCTCAAGAATCTTCTCCAACACCACAGTTCAAAAGCATCAATTCTTCGGTACTCAGCTTTCTTCACAGTCCAATTCTCACATCCATACATGACCACTGGAAAAACCATAGCCTTGACTAGATGGACTTTTGTTGGCAAAGTAATGTCTCTGCTTTTCAACATGCCATCTAGATTGGTCTACTTTCTTTCCAAAGAGTAAGCATCTTTTAATTTCATGGCTGCAGTCACCATCTGCAGTGATTTTTGAGCCTCCCAAAATAAAGTCTGACACTGTTTCCCCATCTATTTGCCATGAAGTGATGGGACCGGATGCCATGATCTTAGCTTTCTTAATGTTGAGCTTTAAGCCAACTTTTTCACTCTCCTCTTTCACTTTCATCAAGAGGCTTTTAAGTTCCTCTTCACTTTTTGCCATAAGGGTGGTGTCATCTGTATATCTGAGGTTATTGATATTCTCCCAGCAATCTTGATTCCAGCTTGTGTTTCTTCCAGTCCAGCATTTCTCATGATGTACTCTGCATAGAAGTTAAATAAGCAGGGTGACAATATACAGCTTTGACATACTCCTTTTCCTATTTGGAACCAGTCTGTTGTTCCATGTCCAGTTCTAACTGTCGCTTCTTGACCTGCATATAGGTTTCTCAAGAGGCAGGTCAGGTGGTATGGTAATGACCTGTGGTACAAGATTGCTAAAACAACCAGAAGAACAGAAAAATCCCTGCATGCAATTTTCAAAGACACACATCTGTGTTGGGCTTCCCAGGTGGCTCAGTAGGTAAATAATCCACTTGCCAATGCAGAAGGTGCAGGAGTCAAGGGTTCAGTCCCTGGGTTGGGAAGGTCCCGTGGAGGAGGAAATAGCAACCCACTCCAATATTCTTGCCTTGAAAATCCCATAGACAGAAGAGCCTGGCAGACTACAATCCATGGGGTCACGAAGGACTCGGACATGATTGAATAACTTAGCAGACATCCATGTCAGAGGAGTAGATCAGATTTTTACTCTCCTCCCCAAATATCCCATGATAATTCCTCTACTTCGTATCCATATTTAACTAAATGCTGGTTGTCATCACTAGGGAGGTTGAACCAAGAGGGGACAATGAAGAAGGAAGGAGGGGAAAAAATGAGGGAAAGAAAGAAGGGGGCAAGGAGTGATGAAGAGAAAGAAGGAAGGTGATCATAGAATAAGTGATTTATCCCCTAAAACACTTGTTAAAATATTCTCCTTTGCATTTGCACTTAGTTTGAGTCAATATTTTCTAATCTCATGATGTTGTTGGATATCATGAAGCCAATCTGACCTCTGCCCTTTGATCATTGCACTGGATTAGTGGGGAATCTTTGCTTACTTGCAACCCCATGGACTATACAGTCCATGAAATTCTCCAGGCCAGAATACTGGAGTGGGTAGCTCTTCCCTTCTCCAGGGGAGCTTCCCAGCCCAGGGACTGAAGCCATGTCTCCCACATTGCAGGCGGATTCTTGACCAGCTGAGCCGTCAGGGAAGCTCCTGCTACTTAGGGAGAATCATAGCAGCAATAACATTAAGTCCTTACCTTTGTTTCTGCCATTTGTGTGTGTCCCACTAAAATCAAAATCCATATCAAGAAAAGATAATGATTGGGTGCACTTTTATAAATCACTTTCCCATTTTCACTCCATCCCTGAGTTCTCCTTTTTGCCCCACAACCTCCTCATTTTCATCTCTGCATTTCTGAGTGTGTAGATGATGGGGTTCAGCATGGGGGTGAGCACCGTGTAGAACACGGCCACCAGCTTGTCCTCAGTGAAGGTGGAGGGGGGCCGCATGTAGAGGGAAGATGGCGGGTCCAAAGAACAAGACGACCACCGAGACGTGAGAGGCGCAGGTGGAGAGGGCTTTGCGTCTCCCCTCTGCTGAATGATTCCTCAAGTTGACCAGGATGACAATGTAGGGAGGACACCAAGAAGAGGAAGGAGCACAGAGCAATTAAGCCACTGTTGGCCAACACAACGACCCCCTCCACAGAGGTGTCAGTGCAGGCAAGCTGGAACAAGGGATGGAGGTCACAGAAGTAGTGGTCAATCACGTTGGGACCACAGAAAGGCAATTGAGTGGTGATGGGAATCTGAATTATGGAGTGAAAAAAGCCCCAAACTAGGAACCAGCCACTAGTATGTGACACAGCTGACGGCTCATAATGCTCATATAATGAAGAGGCTTGCAGATGGCGACAGAGCGGCCATAGGTCATCACCACAAGCAAGAGGATCTCAGCGACCCCAAAGAAGTGAAGGAAGAATATCTGAGCCACACAGCCCTCCAGGGAGATGGTCTTAATCTTGGAAAGTAAGTCTGTGATGAATTTAGGGACAATAGTGGAGGAGTAACTGATCTCCACCAGGGACAGGTGACTAAGGAAGAAGTACATGGGGGAACGCAGGCTCTTACTGACTCTGTCAGAACAGTGAGGCCATCGCCCACCACTGTGGCCAAGTACACAGGCAGAAACACCGCAAAGCACGCTCTCTGCACCTCTGGATCCTGGAAAAGACCGCTGATAATTAACTCAGTCACATTACTGGTCCTCACCATGGAATCCACTCGAAGAAGATGGATTTAAGAGAAGAGATCTGTGATAAAACAGTCATAACACCCAGTCCTTCATGCTTACTTAGCACTTGCCTGTTGATGGAACTCTTTCACATATAATATCTGACCGGTTAATTTATTTGACCACTAATACAGTAAACGTTTGTTCAGTAGCCCACTTTATGCAAGACATGATTCAATACACCTCATAAAAACTCTATAATCTCCATATCCTAAGTGAGAAGACTGAGGCTCAGAGAGGTTGAGAATTAACCAAGACTTCTAGCAAGAAATGGATTCAGAACAAGAACCAGATTATTTTATTCTAATATGTTATTTCAAGAAACCACACTGAAAAAGATAATTACTATCTTCAGCATTAACAGCCATCTATATATATATTAATGACTAACAATTATCCCATTCTCATCATACCTTTGTGTTAGAAATTCTCAAGTGAACTTCTGTTCCTAAATCTCTTGCTTTCTCCTTTTATTCCCCAGAAATGCCAATCCAATTGATAATCCTCCCTTTCTAAAGCATGCCTGTGATATTCTGTATAAGTTAGACAAGTTTCTGAATTATTTCGGAGCTATGGTTTCACTCAATCGCACAGCTTCATGAATTTTTACCAACATGTTTTGAAATTTTTGACACTGGAGACCAAGGTAAAAATATAGGAGCTGTTGAGAATATAGCTCACTATCAAAGACAGGTTAAATATAACACATGGAGATTCACCAGTTTGCTATTTTCTGTCTTCCAGTTTCCCTGCCATTGAGAAACATTTTTTTGCCAGCAGGAGGTAAGGATTTATTTTAATTCACTTCTTTGACCAAATATTTTATTAAGGACCTCCTATGTGCCTCAGAGATCCAGGATGTGTGAAAGAAGAAAGGTGGCTCTCACCCTTAGGAAGCTTGCAACTTCATGCAGTTAAATGGCACGTTTATTAATGAGACAGAGAAAACCGTCAAGACTCCCTCTGCTTGTAAAACTCCTTTGAAATATCTCATTCCTCGTATCTTTTCCTTCTGTCTCCTGTGCATCCACGGTGAAATACATTAATCAGCTCCTTTCTCCCCAGTTTTTCTCTTGATAAGAATTTGAAGACATATACAAGGTGAAAATACGCTAAGAGAATCCTCAGCAAGTTACTTGGCTAAAACTGGGGAAGAAATGGGGCACTGAAAGGTTAAAAAGGGGGCACCCGGAAAACACAACTGAGCAGGAGCGATGAAGCAAGACAGAGTTTCCTTAGTCAAGCTTGGGCTCTGCAGTGACATAAAGGATGGGATGGGGGAGGGCAAGGAGGGGGTATATGTATAATTATGGCTGATTCGTGTTGTCCTATGGCAGAAACCAGCACAACATTGTAAAGCAATTTTCCTCCAAATAAAAACATAAATTTAAACAAAAAATGATGAGCCTCCCTTACTGATTCAGGGAAATAGAAAGAAGGAAGGTATTAAAAAACAACCCAAAGAGGCTGTGAAATAGTTTGGTGCCTTAAGGGACTAAAGCACGTGGCTACCGGATGTTCACCATTTTCACCGCCAAGCTACAGCATCAGATGCTACTGCCCTTTATTCAGCTTCTGCTGTGTGCTGGACTGTGGTAAACACGTTACAATCCTCTCCTCATGAAAATCTTCCTACCATTCTGAGGCAGTGAATGGAAAGGTGAGGAAACTGTGACTCAGAGAGGTTAAGTTATTTACCCAAAGAAACACAGTTTATGAGTGGTAAAATCAAGGCTGAAACCCAGGTCAATCTAGAAAAGAGAGGAAGCGCCTCCTTCACCATGGGCAACGGATGAACCTGAGGGACGAGAGCTAACAAGGAAAGAGCATAATACATGAATGATGCTTTTCTAGTGAAGATAAAAGTACTATAGTGCCCTCCCTCTTGTGGCTCAAAGAAAAACATAGCAACCTAGATGTCCATCAGCAGATGAATGGATAAGAAAGCTGAGGTACATAGACACAATGGAGTATTACGCAGCCATTAAAAAGAATACATTTGAATCAGTTCTAATGAGGTGGATGAAACTGTAACCTATTATACAGAGCGAAGTAAGCCAGAAAGAAAACACCAATACAGTATACTAATGCATATATATGGAATTTAGAAAGATGGTAACGATAACTCTGTATGTGAAACAGCAAAAGAGACACAGATGTACAGAACAGTCTTTTGGACTCTGGGAAAGGGAGAGGGTGGGATGATTTGGGAGAATGGCATTGAAACATGTATAATATCATATATGAAATGAATTGCCAGTCCAGGTTCAATGCATGATACTGGGTGCTTGGGGCTGGTGCACTGAGATGACCCAGAGGGATGGTACAGGGAGGGAGGAGGGAGGGGGTTCAGGATGGGGAATACATGTATACCCGTGGAGGATTCATGTTGATGTATGGCAAAACCAATACAATATTGTAAAGTAATTAACCTCCAATTAATATAAATAAATTTATATTCAAAGTAAAAAAAAAAAAAGAAAAACATAGCCTCAGCTATTGGTTCAGTCTCTGATGCCACATATTCTTACAGGAGTACCTGATCCTTAGGTGAATAAATATGTCTATATACCTTAGAGTCCAGAGTAGCCATCAGAGTCTGGTGTAATGAGCTCTGAAACAGGACAAGGTAGTCAAAAGGGGCATGTATTCAACAGAGTTGGAGGAGCAGATAGAAAGGCAATATTAACACCTCAGGGGGAATTCCTGGAACCTCTTATTCATGAGCAACGGATAAAAATTGTAAAATAAGCAACATCAATCATCTTACTTGCCCCCAGGAGTAAAGAAAGCCAACTTTTAAGAGAGAAAAGCAACACTCAGGTTTTGTACAAAGTGATACACTCCCAGGTGCCTTGTATGTCTGTTTAACCTAGTCCAAGCTACCACTATCTCGAGGCTGAATTATTACCATATGCCCCTAACTGCTCTTGCTGCATTCACTTTCTCTCCTAAAGTTTTTCTCCAGCTAGCAGAGCCAGCAAGATCCTCTTAAAAGATCAGTCAGATTGTGTCTTACACATACATCCTCAAAAAGGAAAAACAACATCCCTACCAAAATCTTTCCTGGCTCCCACAGGAAAGAAAAGCTGCAGAGAGCCTACTGCAGTCTGTTATGTGGTTCCCACTCTTCCCCTGGCCACTGATCCCACCACCCTTCCATTTTCTGTGTTTTTCAACCACAGGATGAAGGACACGGTATGGACTGTCCAGACTCACTCTAGGGTCCTGACCGACGTGTAATGTCATGGCATAGCATAGAACTGCCAGTAAACTACAGCTAAAAGTGAGCAACTTCTTGCTATACGGTTTGACTTGATACTTCTGTTTTGATAGCTAGGATTTATGCCATTGTGATCTTTTGGTGGGGGGAATAGTTCTGGGTTCATGGATCGCTGGACAGAAGGAAAGAAAGTACAGTAAGGACGCCTGGTTGAGCGGACTTTCACTCTCCTCCCAGATCGGTCTAGAGAAGTGGTCAAAAGAGCAAGTATTGCGGCTGGCAGCCAGTTCTCAGCTCTGTCACCACATATCACGTGTCTTTGGGAACAGCTTTTCTCATTTTCTTAGAATGGGGTAACAATTCCTATGTGATATATTTGTTGCATGAATTATATATGAGATAAAAGCACTTACAAGGGTTGCCTGGCAAATAGGGAAGTTCTCAATCAATAGGAGCTATTATTAGCTCAGACTTCCTGGTATTTACTTACATTTATCTCTGGTTTCTCTTTACCCTGGCCCAAGAAAAAGATAGTCCGTAACTAATTACCTCTTCTCCCCTTTGTCACTTCTCCAAATAAAACCGATACTGTGGAATTTAGGATTACAAAATAATCCGTGGGTTGCATGTAAAAACCTAGATAGGTAAATGATGGTCTAGACCCTAACTAGTTAGAATTTTCTCCTCTAACTTTAGGGCTTCCCAGGTGGCTCAGGGGTAAAGAATCTGCCTGCCAATGCAAGAGACACCAGAGCCTTGGGTTCAATCCCTGTGTCAGGAAGGTCCCTAGGAGGAAACTGTAACCCACTGCAGTATTCATGCCGGGATAATCCCACGGACAGAGGAGCCTGGCTGGCCACAGCCATGGGGTCACAAAGAGGTGGACACGGCCAAAGACACACACAAGAATGAGCATAGAGTCCCAATGAGAGAAATCTAATAAGGACAAAGTGATAGGCTGAAGACGTATTGCTATGAGCTCAAATCACATCATGAAAGCCTCCTTCCCACTTTGAACCTCCAAGTGGTATTTCATGGAATCCCATGATTTGAAAGCAAAAAAAAAAAAAAAAAACCCTTTAGGAAACACCCTGTCCAGTCCTCTCCTTTTCATAGAAGGAGAAACCAAGATCCAGAGAGAAGAGTGACTCACCCCAGATCACACAGGGATTCGGGGCCTCTCACATTCCGTCAACCTGTGAAAACCTCCAGGCACGCCATTCCCTACTTGGTATGGTTAATGTTCAATATTAGAGCAAGGAGTTGAACATGAAGGGTTTTCTCCTTGGGCACAGGAAATATTTCTCCTTCTGCTGCAAGAACTCTTCACTCAAACAGATGTCCTGGGCTGAGAGAAGGCTCTCTTCACAGCAAAACCCTTCCACTGGGCTTCTTTCTCTGCATCAAAGGCCCCTAGTGAGTTAATCCACTTCATCTCAGCCAAGACCCCAGGTGAGACTGACGAAATGTCAGAGCTGAAAGGGAATCTGTAGACTGTTAACTCAACCTTCTCAGTCTACCCACAGAGCAACTGAGGGCCAGAGAGTTTAAGTGACTTCTCAAAGTCGAATAGCTATTTTTTGGTCAAGCTACTGAGGCACTGTTTCTGAAAAACTGGGATTGTGTCTAGCGATTTTGGTTTTGTGATTGTTATTGTAAATTAACAGTCAATTTTGCTACCATATGACCACACCCCACAGCCCTGTGATCGTTTAGAAAATGAACAGCCTATGATGATGTGGATAAATCACAAAGGGAAAGATTTAGGAAATTGGTTCCTTAGCCAATCTTTAGATCAACTATTTAGAAACAGGAAAATAGCTACCAAAAACAGCTAACCAGTAAGCTTTAGGTCCTGCTGTTGGAAGAAAACCAAAGATGGTTTTTCAATATGGAAATGCTTGAACTATTTAAAATAAATTGAGCCACGTGCTGTGATCAAGGAGCCAAATTTTTCCATGGCTTTTTGTCTCTAGTGTGAAATTTTCCAAGAAACGGAGTTAAGAAAAAGTTCACAGTGTGTGTCAATTAATTTAGAGAACTTCGAGAAGTTAAGAGACATCCAGTAATTATGCTCTGAGAGCAAGAAACTAAAAACACGACATTAGGAGAGTTTTTGCCCCAACTTTCTGAGCTACCAGAGGAGTGTGAGTCTGCAGGGAGTGCTCTGAGAGCGAGAAACTAAAAACACAACATTAGGAAAGATTTGCCCCGACTTTCGGAGCTACCAGGGGAATGAGTCTGCAGGAGAAAAGAAGACTGACCCAGAGGAAGGGACCACAAACTGGGTGACTTTCGGCAAGTGCCCTCATCTCCGTGGGCTGCAGTTCTACAGCCATAACATGAAGAATTGGACTAGATTTCTTTCATGTCCCTTCTCACTCTGACAATCTGTGCTTCAAGATCACTTAGACTTAAATACTTAATATTAAATACTTAATACTTAGACTTAAATACTTAATATTAAATACTTAAATAGTCACAAGCAATGGTGACTATCATGATCAAAATAATAATAATAATTGCTATTTACTGATACCTACCACATACCAGGCACAATACCAGACATTTTGTATCCATTATCTCTTATAGTCACAGCAGCCCTACAAGGCAAATTTTCTCTCTCTCGCTCTCTTTTTTTTTTTTTAGTGTACAGATTGACACCTCTTTTTAAAAACTTTTATTGGAATATAGTTGATTTACATTGCTGTGTTAGTTTCAACAGCAAAGTAAATGAGTTGCACATATACATATGGCCACTCGTTTTAGGGTTGTTTGCTTGTTTTTTCAATTCTTTTACCATCTAGCCTATGGGAATATTGAGTAGAGTTCCCTGTGCTATAAAAAAGGTTCTTATCAGTTACCTATTTTATACAAAGCAGTGTCTATATGGGGCTTCTCTGGTAGTTCAGCTGGTAAAGAATCTGCCTGCAATGCAGGAGACCCCGGTTCAATTCCTGGGTAGGAAAGATCCCCAGAGAAGGGATATGCTACCCACCCCAGTATACTTGGGCTTCTCTGGTGGCTCAGATGGTAAAGAATCTGCCTGCAACGTGGAAGACCTGAGTTAGATCCCTGGGTTGGGAAGACCCACTGGAAGAGGGCATGGCAACCCACTCCAGTATACTTGCCTGGAGAATCCCCATGGACAGAGGAGCCTGATGGGCTACAGTCCATGGGGTCTCAAAGAATCGGATACAACTGGAGCAACTAGGTGTATATATATAATACTATTATATATAATCTCATGGTAATCACAAACCAAAAATCTATAATAGGCATACACTTAAAAAGAGAATGTAATTCAAACATAACACTATAGTCATCAAATCATAACAGAAGAGCACAAAAGAAAGAAAAAGGAATGAAAAATAACTAAAAACAACCACAAAACAGTTAACAAAGTGGTAATATGTATGTAACTATCAATAATTACTTTAATATAAAGGGACTGAACGTTTCAATCTAAAGGTAAAAAGTGGCTAAGTAAATAGAAAAACCAAGACAATATACAGGCTGCTGACAGGAGATTCCCTTCAGATCTAAAGACACACAGACTGAAAGTGAGGGGATGGAAAAAAATATTCTATGAAAATGGAAATCAAAAGAAAATGTGTATAGCAATGCTCATATCAGACAAAATATGCTTTAAAGACTGTAATAAGAGACAAAAAAGGAAAGTACACAATGATGAGAGGTCATTCCAAGCAGAAGATATGAAATTATAAATATATATATGCACCCAACAGAGGAGCACCAAAATACATAAGGCAAATGCTAACAGGCCAGAAGGAAGTGGGAGCCTGTTCTCAGTCTCCCTCACCTGCCTCCTTCCTCCTCCTCCTCACCTCTCCCCTCGGGCAACCATTGGGCTGCTCTCTGTGCCTATGACTCTGCTTTTGTTCTGCTCTGCTTGACCACCTGTTTTCTTTATTATTTTGTTCTATGAGAGAGAAGGGGGTCTGTTTGAGGGTTTGTGCTTTTCCCACCTGCCTCCTACTCTCCTCATCCAGGCTTATATCTTCAGTTTCCTGCCCCGTAAGACAGGGTAAGTTATAAATAACAGATATTTTATAGATCTGAAGGCTGGAAAGTCCAAGATGAAGGCACCAAAGGATTCAGTGTCTGGAGAAGACCCACTTCTTGGTTCATAGAAAGCCTTTTGCTATGTCTCCACGTGGTGGAAGGGATGAGCGAAGTTCTCTGGAGTCTCTCATGGGGGCTCCACCCTCATGCCCTAATCACATCTCAAAGGCACCACCTCCAATACCATCACATTGGGAGCTAAGATTTTATATGAATTTTGAAGGACAAAAAAATATTCAGTTCATAACAACTATCATTATGGGAAATATCAATAAATTATGTTAAAATAAGAACTTCTATTCCTCAAGGAATACCACTAAAAGAAAAACAAGTTGCAAAGTTGGGAGAGGAAATTATATAACTGTGAAGATAGAGACAGAAACATAGATACAGGTAGTGCAAGGCAATTTTACATGGATTATATAAAATCCAGATTACATAAAAAGGACTTCTACAGATCAATAACAAAAGATAACTAAGCTAAAAATGGGAAAAAATGTAGGGGCCTTTTACAAAACTATCAAAATGACATGATAGTCAAGAAACAGCATTCAGTCTTAAAATATTCTAAATCAAAACAGTAAAAGACACAGATTTTAAAATAAAGTTACTCCTTGGAGTTCAAGGATAGACAATGGGATAGGCTAGTGAGTAAACGCAGATTTAAGTTATTCATAATGCTCAACACTTGGATTACCTTATGGCTTACAGGTATTTACTTATTAAAATAATACTGTTGAGCTCAATAAGTAAATACCTGTAAGCCATAAGGTAATCCAAGTGTTGAGCATTATGAATAACTTAAATCTGCGTGCTTACTCACTAGCCTATCCCATTGTCTATAAATAAATTTAATAATAATAATAATAATAAAAAAGGTCATACACCATGACCAAGTGGGCTTTATCCCAGGGATGCAAGGATTCTTCAATATCTGCAAATCAATCAGTGTAATTCACCACATTAACAAATTGAAAAATAAAAGTCATATGATTATCTCAATAGATGCAAAGAAGGCCTTTGACAAAATTCAACATCCATTTATGATAAAAACTCTCCAGAAAGGAGGAATAGAAGGAATGTACCTCAACATAAAAATAATAATAATAATACTGAACAGGTTGTGCATGGAACAATGAGGATTGTGATCCTCAAAACAACAATCCTGATTACATCAATTCAGTTCAACTGAGGCCCTAAACACGAACCAAGAAGCCCTGCAGTGCCTAAAAAGCGCTTTATAATAATGCAGAACACATGGGAAGTGTTTAACCCATGGGATCCATTGCAGTTAAATTACAGGATTGGGCATCCATGGCGACCCACATCCAGGGACTGTGAAAAGCAGTCATCTCCCAAGAGGGCTCCCACACTGGCCAGTGCAGTGGGGAAGGTTAGTGTATCTTTCGTCAGAATTTTCAACACGGAGAGCAGCTTGTAAGGCTCAGGGGAGCTCATTACCCAGGACAGTGGCAGCGCAGCATTCTCTGAGTAAAGGGGGCTTTTCTTTCTCTTTCTCAGGCCGTAGCATTTGGATTTGAAAAAGCCTTAAACAGGGACCCTTGACCAAATTTACACTGAGGTGACGAGCAACTCTGGATCTCAGAGAGAAAGTAAGTTAACTTTGGAATGTTCTCAGTCACATATTTCTATTCTACATGTATCCTCTGTCCTTCCTGTTTACTGAAAACCTGCCAAGATCTTAACACTGTAAAAACTTAGCTTTGCTCTAGCCATCAAAACAAATGATCTTGCTTTGTGACCGAGGCAGCAATTCTAAGGAATAAATGGGGCACTATTTTTCGGGAGACACCAAGTAATCTCAAAGATGATGGCTTTATATATTAAGATCAACATAAACAGAAGATACCTAAAGGGGTCAAAATGCATCTACACCAGACTTTTGGAAAGCCACTTCTTTCAGGACAAGTGTGATGATAGATTTTCTCAGGGATTGACATCCATCCAGTCAGGCAGTGGAATTTAGCATTTGGAGAAGCCTGAAGTCTCATCCATTTGATTTTGCCTCGATCCACATTCAGCTACTGATTGAAAGCTTCTGGCATATGTGGAAAACTCCACGCCTAGTTGTAGCACCACATGGCAGGTAACGGTCGGGGAGGCAAGATGGGTGAAAGGATCTTGCTGAGCCCCAGACTCTGGCAGGATAATGGGAGAGCGTGAATATGCTTCTCCATGATCAGAACCCTTTTCTAAGGCTGCCTGTCCCACAGTCAGAACAACTGTGTAGTTATAGGCTTGTGGCTCTACAGAGGGCACAGATATCAGGACTCCACTAACTTATCACAGAGTTAATTACATTATTTAAGTTAATTAAAGTGGCAGTTCTCTCCCAGAGACCCTAGAAGAATAAGTGAAAGTGAAGTCACTCAGTCGTGTCCGACTCTTTGCAACCCGGGACTGTAGCCCACCAAGCTCCTCTGTCCATGGGATTCTCCAGGCAAGAGTACTGGAGTGGGTTAGACCTCAAAAGTGAAAGTCACCCAGTCGTGTCTGACTCCTTGAGACTCCATGGACTACACAGTCCATGGAATTCTCCAGGTAAGAATACTGGGGTGTGTAGCCTTTCCCTTCTCCAGGGGATCTTCCCAACCCAGGGATCAAACCAGGTCTCACATGGCAGGCAGATTCTTGACCAGCTGAGCGACCAGGAAGCCCAAGACTGCTGGGGTGGGCAGCCCATCCCTTCCCCAGCCGATCTTCCCGACCCGGGAATCGAACTGGGGTCTCCTGCATTGCAGGGGGATTCCTTACCAAGCTGGCTACCAGGGGAGCCCAAGAAGTCCTCAAACGTGACCATAATGTCTAATTTAATTGTAGTGACACTGTGGAGTATGTAGAACTAGCTCCACTATTCACATAACAAATAAAACCCAGTAAGGAAAACTAAGTTTATCCACAGTCACAGCTAGTCATCGGTGGAACAAACATTCAACTGGCCAATACAATATTGTAAAGTAATTAGCCTCCAGTTAAAATAAATTTAAATTTAAAAAATATTGTCTTAGCCTGTGCTGTATCACTTAAATGTAAATTTTCCATTGGCCTTTAAAAAATATGAACCTTCCTATTAAGAAGACCTCAAAGCTATTTTCACTTTCATTCATTGGAGAAGGAAATGGCAGCCCACTCCAGTGTTCTTGCCTGGAGAATCCCAGGGAAGGGGGAGCCTGGTGGGCTGCCGTCTATGGGGTCGCACAGAGTCGGACATGACTGAAGCGACTCAGCAGCAGCAGCAGCAGCAAACCTATCATTAGTTCTACATGCTTCAGAGTGTTCCAACTAAATTAGATCTTATGGCCACACACTGAGACCAGAGCCTGATCCTCAGCACAGCACTGTGGAAAAGAAACAGAATACAAGCCACACTGTCATTTTAAATATTTCTGTAACCACATAATAAAAGCAAAAGAAATAGATAGAATTTATTTTTGTAATTTGATAGAGTGCCTGAAGAACTATGGACAAAGGTTCATGATATTGTACAGGAGGAAGTGATCAAGGCCATCCCAAAGAAAAAGAAATGCAAAAAAGCAAAATGGCTGTCTGAGAAGGCCTTACAAATAGCTGAGAAAAGAAAAGAAGTGAAAGACAAAGGAGAAAAGGAAATATATACCCATCTGAATGCAGAGTTCCAGCGAATAGCAAGGAGAGAAAAGAAAGCCTTCTTTAGTGATCAATGCAAAGAAATAGAGGAAACCAATAGAACAGTAAAGACTAGAGATCTCTTCAAGAAAATTAGAGATGCCAACGGACCATTTCATGCAAAGATGGGCTCGATAATGGACAGAAATTGTATAGAACTAACAGAAGCAGAAGATATTAAGAAAAAGTGGCAAGAATACACAGAAGAACTATACAAAAAGATCTTAATGACCCAGATAACCATGATGGTGTCACTCACCTAGATCCAGACAACCTAAAGTGCAAAGTCAAGTGGGCCTTCAGAAGCATCAACAGCATCAGAAAGCTAGTGGAGGTGATGGAATTCCAGCTGAGCTATTTCAAGTCCTCAAAGATAATGCTTTTAAAGTGCTGCACTCAATATGCCAGCAAATTTGGAAAACTCAGCAGTGGGCACAGGACTGAAAAAGGTTAAGTTTTCATTCCAATCCCAAAGTAAGGCAATGACAAAAGATGTTCAAACTACCACATAATTGCACTTATCACACAATGCTAGCAAAGTAATACTCAAAATTCTCCAAGAGAGGCTTCAACAGTACACGTACTGAGAACTTCCAGATGTTCAAGCTGGATTTAGAAAAGTCAGAGGAACCAAAAATCAAATTACCAACATCCGGTGGATCATAGAAAAAGCAAGAGAGTTCCAGAAAAATATCTACTTCTGGTTTATCGACTGTGCCAAAGCCTTTGACTGTGTGGATAGCAACAAACTGTAGGAAATTCTTAAAGAGATGGGAGTACCAGGCCATCTCATCTGCCTCCTGAGAAACCTATACACAGGTGAAGAAACAACAGTTAGAACCAAAAGGGAACAACAGACTGGTTCCAAATTGGGAAAGGAGTACATCGAGGCTGTATATTGTCACCCTGCTTATTTAACTTATATGCAGAGCACATCATGCAAAATGCTGGACTGGATGAAGCATAAGCTGGAATCAAGATTGCTGGGAGAAATATCAATAACATCAGATATGCAGATGACACCACCCTTATGTCAGAAATTGAAGAACTAAAGAGCCTCTTGATAAAACTGAAAGACGAGAGTGAAAAAGCTGGCTTAAAACTCAACATTCAAAAACTGAGATCATGGCATCCAGTCCATCCCTTCATGGCAAATAGATGTGGAAACAGTGGAAGAATTCATTTTCTTGGGCTTAAAAATCACTGCAGATGGTGACTGCAGCCATGAAATTAAAAGATGCTTACTCCTTGGAAGAAAAGCTATGACCAACCTAGACAGCATATTAAAAAGCCGAGACATTACTTTTCAGACAAAGGTCCGTCTGGTCAAAGCTGTGGTTTTTCCAGTAGTCACATCTGGATGTGAGAGTTGAGCTATAAAGAAAGCTGAGTGCCAAAGAACTGATGCTTTCTTTTTAACTGTGGTATTGGAGAAGACTCTTGAGAATCCCTTGGACTGCAAGGAGATCCAACCAGTCCATCCTAAAGGAAATTGGTCTGGAATATTCATTGGAAGGACTGATGCTAAAACTGAAACTCCAATACTTTGGCCACCTGATGTGAATAACTGACTCACTGGAAAAGACCCTGATGCTGGGAAAGATTGAAGGCAGGAGGAGAAGGGGATGACAGAGGATGAGATGGTTGGATGGCATCACCAACTCAATGCAGATGAGTCTGAGTCAGACACGACTAAGCGACTGAACTCAACTGAAGCTCTGGGAATTGGTGATGGACAGGGAGGCCTGGCATGCTGCAGTCCATGGGGCTGCAAAGAGTCGAACATGATTGAGAGACCGAACAATACTGAACTTATTTTTGTAATATTAAAATCTTGTTTAACTCAATTATACAAATTTTTATGATGTCAAACATTTTATATGACTTTACTTTTAAAAATTAAAATTAAATAAAATTGAAAGTTCAGTTTTTAATCACACTGTCCATACGGCAGGTATTCAGTTACTCATAGTGAGTGACCCTATTCCACACAGCAGGCAAAGTAGGCGCTCAGCCAATTACTATAAGGAGTGGTGGGAAGAAACACAGCTACAGCACACCAGATCCCGGGAACTACTGGCAATATTATCAGATGTGGCGAAGGCCTCATGCTTGGTTTTTTAATGCCTTAATTTCAGAGACATGGATACTGAAGCTGAAATGACGTGATGACAGATTTCCACTAAAATAATTTGGAACAAAAAGTAAGGAAAAAGAGAGACCCATGAAGCACATGTGGTAAAATAATTTTACCACAGAATTATTGTGGTAAAAATGGTAAAACTATTTTTTAATCTGAGTAATGAGATGGTTAGATAGCATCACTGACTCAGTGGACATGAGACTGGGCAAAGCTCTGAGAGATACTGAAGAACAGGGAAGCCTGGGGTGCTGCAGGTCATGGGGTTACAAAGAGTCAACCATGACCTAGCAACTAAATAGCAAGTATATGAGCTCTTATTATCTCTGTTCTGTGTATATTTGAAAAGTTTCATAACAAAATGTAAGTCCTGGAAATCGAGTTGGAAAATCAAAAGGCATAATTCAGTGAGCACTTCCAATATGCTGGACTAGGTCTGGTACTTGAAACAATTCTCTGAAGTAGTCAGTAGCTTTCCATTTGAAAGATGAAGTTTAAAAAGCTTAAATGAAAATAAATAAATAAAAATAAAAAAGCTTAAATGACTTGCCAAACTAATAAACCAACACAAAAAATAAACACACATTGTCCCCACCTTTATTCATCTTTGTTTCAAAGGGACACAAAAACAGTAAAAGAAAGAAATCATATTCAATGACAGTGAGTCTTTGTATTGGAGAGATAACCCTAAATTTCATGATATAACATTAACTGGAGGAGACCCTGGTGTTCTCTAGAGGGATTGACCTTCTAGAGTCAATCCTTTGACTAAAGAAATTAGGTCTCAGTGAAGACAAATAACTTATGCCAGATCCCACAGTTGGGCATTGTCAGAGGCACTACTAAACCTAATTGAGAACTGGTACCTCCCCAAATCCTGTAACAACATCAAGTGGAATCTGAAGATTTGAGTATCTTGCAAATGGTATTTCCATTTTGTGAAGCCTCTATGCACTTTCTCCAACTTCTAAACAGATGAGAAGAGACAAAAAGTGAACTCCCAGAATAATATAATAATCTAAGGTGATAAAAACTCATCATTCATAAAGCTGGCCAGCTTAAAGCTCAGCATTCAAAAACCTGAGATGATGGCATCCAGTCCCATCCCTTCATGGCAAATAGATGGGGAAACAATGGAAACAGTGACAGACTTCATTTTCTTGGGCTCCAAAATCACTGCAAATGGTTGCAGCCATGAAATTAAAAGACGCTTGCTCCTTGGAAGAAAAGATATGACCAACCTAGACAGCATATTATAAAGCAGAGACGTTACTTTGCTGACAAAGGTCCATCTAGTCAAAGCTATGGCTTTTCTAGTCATGTATGGATGTGAGAGTTGGACCATAAAGAAAGCTGAGGACTGAATGATTGATGCTTTTGAACTGTGGTGTTGGAGAAGACTCTTGAGAGTCCATTGGACTGCAAGGAGATCCAATCAGTTTTATCCTAAAGGAAATCAGTCCTGAATATTCATTGGAAGGACTGATGATGAAGCTGAAATTCCAATACTTTGGCCACCTGATGTGAAGAACTGACTCATTTTAAAAGACCCTGATGCTGGAAAAGATTGAAGGCAGGAGGAGAAGGGGATGACAGAGGATGGGATGGTTGGATGGCATCACCGACTCAATGGACATGAGTTTGAGCAAGCTCTGGGAGTTGGTGATGGACAGGGAAGCCTGGTGAGCTGCAGTCCATGGGGTCACAGAGAATCAGACATGACTGAACGACTGAACTGAACTGAATGTGATAAAAACAATCAGGTTGAAAGTAATTTGGGAGGCCAAAGAGCTACATAGGAGGCTCGTTACATCCCAGGTCTGGCTCAAAGTTGTACATATGAAGACACGTATCAGTACTTATGCTCACAAATGTGTGTGTATATTTACATAGATTCCATATTTCCCTTGTGGCTCAGCTGGTAAAGAATCCACCTGCAATGCAGGGGACCTGGGTTCAATCCCTGGGCTGGGAGGATCCCCTGGAGAAGAAAAAGGCTACCCACTCCAGTATTCTGGCCTAGAGAATTCCATGGACTATACAGTCCATGGGGTTGCAAAGAGTCAGATACAACTGAGCAAGTCTCACTTCACTTCACATTCCACATATCAACTGAAACATAGGGGAAAAGCATCCTGGAATAGGGAGTGGACTTCATCACTTGGAAACTTGATTTTAAAAGAAGGTATCATTTAAATGCTCAAGCAATTATGATTCAGTCAACTGACAAGTGGAGAACCTAGACTCCATGCCTAAATATATTTAAAACCCCATCAGTTTTCTTTTCTCTCCTCTTGCTCCCTCTATCCCACCCTTAGTCTCAGGTAATTTTAAGAAACAGAGTATAATGAAACCAAAACCTTTAAGGGAGGAACTTTGTGAATAACTAGTAAAAAAATAATAACAATAATGTTATATCATGTGCCCCAATGTAATTGCCCTTTATCCTTTTTCCAACAGGTAAATCACAAAGCATTTCTCTCTTGTGAACTTCCAGGTTTCATGGGAAATAATGTTGCCGAATTTATCCTCATGGCTCTTTCCCAAAATAAGTACAGCAACTATGCTTCATTTTGTTCCTACTCTTTTATATGATTCTCACGACAGGAAATTTTTTCATTATAATGACTGCTCTAAGGAGCCCAGATATCAACTCTCCGATGTACTTCTTCCTCAGCTTCCTATCCTTTGTTGACCTCTGCTATTCCTCTGTAACAGCCCCCAAGCTGATTATTGACTTTCGAGTCAAGGACAAAAGAATCTTAATTTTTTATTTAAATTTATTTATTTTAATTGGAGGCTAATTACAATAGTGTGTTGGTTTTGCCATACATCAACATGAATCCACCATGGGTGTATACATGTTCTCAATCCTGAACCCCCTCCCCATACCATCCCTCTGGGTCTTTTGTTGGCTGTATGCTCCAGCTCTTTTCCTCCCACCTGTTTGGCTGCACAGAAATCTTGATCCTCACAGTGATGGCCTATGACAGGTATGTGGCCATCTGTAAGCCTCTGCACTATTTGACCATCATGGACTGGAAACTCTGCTCCATCTTGCTGGTGTTCTGCTGGTTAGGAGGGCTTGCATACTCTGGTCCAGACCATGCTCACTGTACAACTGCCTTCCTGTGGCCCCAACCTGATCAACCACTACTTCCGTGATGTCCACCCTTTACTGAAACTGGCTTGCACAGACTCGTAGGTGCTGGGGCTCATTGTGGTGGCCAACAGTGGCACGATCTCACTGAGCTCCTTTGTCATTCTTATCAGTTCTTACACTGTCATCTTGCTTTCTTTCAAGACCCACTCATCAGAGGCAAGGCGCAAGGCCCTGTCCACATGTGCTTCCCATATCATTGCAGTCATCTTGCTTTTCATCCCCTGCCTCTTCATGTACCTGAAACCTTCCACCACTTTCCCTGTGGACAAGATAGTGGCTGTATTTTACACCATCATCACACCCAAGCTGAACCCTCTGACCTACACCCTGAGAAACATGGAGGTG
The DNA here is from genome assembly GCA_917880005.1 of Nanger dama. Lineage (NCBI taxonomy): Eukaryota > Metazoa > Chordata > Mammalia > Artiodactyla > Bovidae > Nanger > Nanger dama. The sequence continues at coordinate 439,979 of CAKJTW010000030.1, forward strand.
AAAAATGCCATGACGAGACTGTGGATCAAGAGGTTGTTGGGCAGAAATAAAAGAGATTCTGATAGGAAGTTCAGTGGTACTGGAACAGCCTGTTGTAAATGAACCAGTTTCCAAAATGGCTGCTGAGAATAGTCAGTAATCAGCCCTTAATCTCATCACACAAATAAGCAATTTAATATTAATCCAATATAAAGAGTCTTGGATTTGAAGTCTAAAGACCTAGTTTGGAGGACCTACCTTATAGTCACTAGTGGTTTGACTTTAGTGATATTCAAATATCTGATAAGAGATATTCGTGTACACCCATGGTGGATTCATGTTGATCTATGGCAAAAGCAATACAACAGTGTAAAGTAATTAGCCTCCAATTAAAATAAATTAATTTATATTTTAAAAAATATAGTTTGTTTCATAGCAGATGGTATTGTTGTCTCTGGGCACTGCCTCTAAGGCATGAGACATGTCAGGTATGTCAGGTCTGAGCAAGCTGGGGAGCTGGTGATGGACAGGGAAGCCTGGTGTGCTGCAGTCCATGGGGTCACAAAGAGTCAGACATGACTGAGGGACTGAACTGAACTGAACTGATGTCAGGTATATAGTTCAGTCATTCAGTCATGTCTGACTCTTTGCAATCCCATGGACTGCAGCACACCAGGCTTCCTGACCGCCACCAATTCCCAGAGCTTGCTCAGACTCTTGTTCATCGAGTTAGTGATGCCATCCAACCATCTCATCCTCTGTCCCCTGCTCCTCCTGCCTTCAATCTTTCCCAGCATCAGGGTCTTTTCAAATAAGTATTATTCGCATCACGTGGCCAAAGTATTGGAGTTTCAGCTTCAGCATCAATCCTTCCAGTGAATATTCAGGACTGGTTTCCTTTAGGATGGACTGTTTGAATCTCCTTGCTGTCCAAGGGACTCCCAAGAGTCTTCTCCAACATTACAGTTCAAAAGCATCAATTCTTTGGTCCTCAGCTTTCTTTATGGTCCAACTCTCACATCCATATATGACTACTGGAAAAACCATAGCCTTGACTAGACGGACTTTGTCAGCAAAGAAATATCTCTGCTTTTTAATGCCCTGTCTAGTTTTCTAATAAAGGGGTGATACCAAAACCAAATGCTGAAGTGGATTTCACTCTCCTTTGCCTTGGATGTTTCTCGATTTGTTACATGGATTGACGCTACTGTTCCAACCAGTTCCCAGGGTTATACAGAGAATCAAATGAGATGGAACTGCAGGTGAAAGCAATTTTTCTGTGATAAGAGCTGCATTCGTGGACCTTATTGTTCTTACCATTAACTTGGCAACTCCAGACACCTAGGCAACTCTCGTTTTAAGAATTTAATTTGAGGTTAAGGAGTTTCTCTCACAAAGCTTTCTTTAAACAATTCATCAATGGGAAGTTTCTGTGGATGCTACAGTACAAGCGATACTGGATTCAGAATGTTTAAAAACACGCTCACCATCAGACTATCTGAGTCAAGGAAAGGGGTTTTAGTAGATGCTGTGCTGAGCCCCCCACAGGCCCCTTCATTCCCTCAGCTGCCCGGAGGGATGGCTGCTCATGTCTGAGCCCTCATTCCTCTCTAGACACTGCCGTCCCCCAGGGCAGTACCAGAATCACATCCTCATCCTCTGCAGACTACATGCAAGAACAGTCAGTGGATGGTGAGAAGACCTGGGCCTCCTGCCTCAACTTGAGACAACTCCAAAGGGCCATCCCAGCTCTAAGGCTCCTTGGGGGACCCTCCCAGATCTTTCTGTCCTTATATCACGGTTTGACTTCCCACTCTGCCCCAATTCTTCCTCTTCATTGTCATACAGAAGTTAATACTGGGAGCATGTCCCAATAAATGTTTATACACGTACTCAACCTGAGAGATGCTGCCTAGGGAGTTCAACCATTGACATAGATTTACAGTAAAAGGGGGAAATATACACAAATATTAAAATAATTTAAATTCAGTTTGCATGTCTTGAAGAGAAGAGAGTTCTACTTTCTGAGCAGGTTTACTAACTTGTTTAAACAATAGCCAGAACAAATCAAAATGTAAAATTTAAATCTTGTAGTAGTGCAATCAGAGAAGGCAATGGCACCCCCTCCAGTACTCTTGCCTGGAAAATCCCATGGACGGAGGAGCTTGGTAGGCTGCAGTCCACGGGGTCACGAAGAGTCGGACACGACTGAGGGACTTCACTTTCACTTTTCTCTTTCATATTGGAGAGGGAAATGGCAACCCACTCCAGTGTTCTTGCCTGGAGAATCCCAGGGACGGGGGGAGCCTGATGGGCTGTAGTCTATGGGGTCACACAGAGTCGGACACGACTGAAGCAATTTAGCAGCAGCAGCAGCAGTGCAATAAACCGCATGTGATTTTTACATGACGGCCCAGCACCTTCAACCTCTCATCACTGAAACCCAAGAAGTCTGAATAGTTCTGCCCCCCCCCCCCCCCCCCCCCCCCCCCCCCCCCCCCCCCCCCCCCCCCCCCCCCCCCCAGTAGTGAGCTTCTTTATCTTTCAGGAGATTAAAAATCTTCTGCAGGATAAGGAAGTATCCTTATCAACCTGAGAGATGTTGCCTAGGGAGTTCAACCATTGACATAGGTTTACAGTAAAAGGGGGAAAGGAAGTATCCTTATCCCGGATACTTTTCCATATAGTGCTATCCTTTGAAAACTAAGTGGAGACTTTTATTTTTCATATATAAATTTACTTATTTTAATTGGAGGTTAATTACTTTACAATATTGTATTGGTTTTGCCATACATCAACATGAATCCACGATAGGTATGCACGTGTTCACCATCCTGAACCCTCCTCCCTCCCCATACCACCCCTCTGGGTCATCCCAGTGTACCAGCCCCGTGTCCAACTCTGTGACACCATAATCAGCAGCCCACCAGGCTCCCCGTCCCTGGGATTCTCCAGGCAAGAACACTGGAGTAGGTTGCCATTTCCTTCTCCAATTGTTGTATGCTATCTTTCCTTTGCAGAGTACATCATGAGAAATGCTGGGCCGGAAGAAGCACAAGCTGGAGTCAAGATTGCCAGAAGAAATATCAGTAACCTCAGATATGCAGATGACAACACCCTTATGGCGGGAAAGTGAAGAGGAACTAAAAAGCCTCTTGATGAAAGTGAAAGAGGAGAGTGAAAAAAGTTGGCTTAAAGCTCAACATTCAGAAAACAAAGATCATGGCATCTGGTCCCATCACTTCATAGGAAATAGATGGGGAAACAGTGGAAACAATGTCAGACTTTATTTTGGGGGCTCCAAAATCACTGCAGATGGTGACTGCTACTGCTAAGTCGCTTCAGTTGTGTCTGACTCTGTGTGACCCCATAGACAGCAGCCCACCAGGCTCCCGGTCCCTGGGATTCTCCAGGAAAGAACACTGGAGTGGGTTGCCATTTCCCTCTCCAATGCATGAAAGAGAAAAGTGAAAGTGAAGTCATTCAGTCGTGCCTAACTCTTAGCAACCCCATGGACTGCAGCCTACCAGGCTCCTCCGTCCATGGGATTTTCCAGGCAAGAGTACTGGAGTGGGGTGCCATTGCCTTCTCTGGCAGATGGTGACTGAAGCCATGAAATTAAAAGACGCTTATTCCTTGGAAGGAAAGTCATGACCAACCTAGACAGCATATTGAAAAGCAGAGACATTACTTTGCTGACTAAGGCCCGTCTAGTCAAGGCTATGGTTTTTCCAGTGGTCATGTATGGATGTGAGAATTGGACTGTGAAGAAGTCTGAGCGCCAACAAAGAATTGATGCTTTTGAACTGTGGTGTTGGAGAAGACTCTTGAGAGTCCCTTGGACTGCAAGGAGATCCAACCAGTCCATTCTAAAGGAAATCAGCCCTGGGTGTTCTTTGGAGGGAATGATGCTGAAGCTGAAACTCCAGTACTTTGGCCACCTCATGCGAAGAGTTGACTCATTGGAAAACACTCTGATGCTCGGAGGGATTGGGGGCAGGAGGAAAAGGGGACGACCAAGGATGAGATGGCTGGATGGCATCACAGACTCGATGGATGTGAGTCTGAGTGAACTCTGGGAGATGGTGATGGACAAGGAGGCCTGGCGTGCTGCGATTCATGGGGTCACAAAGAGTCAGACCAACTGAGCGACTGAACTGAACTGAACTGATCCTTCCTTTTTCCCTTACCTTATATCAAGAGCACAGTGGTAGCTAACATTGTAGGATTCGGATGAGATCATGACTGAACTGACAGCATCCCATAGAACTATGACTAATTTCCTTTGTAGAGAACATAAGTGAAAGTGAAAGTGAAGTCCCTCAGTCGTGTCCAACTCTTTGTGACCCCATGAACTGTAGCCCACCAGGCTCCTCCGCCCATGGGATTCTCTAGGCAAGAATACTGGAGTGGGTTGCCATTTCCTTCTCCAGGGGATCTTCCCAACCCAGAGATCGAACCCAGGTCTCCCCGCATTGCAGGCAGACACTTTAACCTCTGAGCCACCAAATGAGGCTGAGAGCAGGTGCTGAGAGCCCTCACGGTGGACTCCTGAGCCCTTCTGTTTGTGCTCCAGAACCACTCTTCACTCTGATTCACTATGCAGTGAAGGTCTTATGCAGTGACCTCTCATGGACTGCTTCAGTGAGTTTTTCTACTGTAATAAATAAAAAGAAAACTGAGAAGAGATATAACTCCCCAGATCTTCCTGTCACATTTTTCATTTCTCTGCCAAACTGTCACTTGCCTAAAAAGAGCCTCAAGACCTCAGGAGAGAGACGATGCTGAGTGTCTCTGATTTCTAGTCACTGAGATCACTATCGCTTTCAGCATAACCCTGGACATGAAATTGTCTTCACTCTGCTCCAAATAAATAGTGCACCCTCTCTAGAAGCATAGATCCCTCTCCTTACAGACTGATGCTCTGCCCCAATAGAATGTCTACACCATGTAACTAGTAGGTGAGTGGATGGGGACAGCCTCAAAATAAAATGCCCAAAGATTCCCGCTCTTCTTTCCAAGGCTGGGTAAGTTTTCTTGAAGAAGCACTTTCCGGTTTGCTGTATGCTTCTGTTCAATATCCAGGGGTTTTGAATCATCATTTTTGACAGGTTTGTCCAGTTTGGTTGTTGCTTCTTGGAGATAGGTTTTGTGAGCTGCTTAATCATCTATTCTGAAAGTCACACCTTCACAAACCTTATTTTTAGTGGTTAAACATTATACACAAGTATCAAAACATACTGAAACTTTAAATAATGAAGTTAGGAAATCTTTGATACATGGATAAGCATAAAGTACAGCAAAATAAAAATTTTAATGTATAGATTTTTCATGTGGTATGAAAATATAGGGGTTCCTGCTAGTCCCATGAAGGAGGTGAAAGGTGGCTGGAAGTCAGGGGATCCTCTTTGGGGGCTTCAATGAGGAGATAACTCTGCAACAGGGGCTGCAGGACCAATAGCCTAACACAGAGGCTATCTGGAGGAGATGGCTGCGATTCAGACGAGCCAAGATGAGCCCAAAGCTGCAAAGGAGAATGACAAATGACTACTCATACTGCATAATATCTCATAAATCAGTAGGAAATATCTCTCATTGATCTGCTCTTCCCTCGCATAGGCACACTGCTGTAGTCAGGAGTGAACGTAAATCGGATCTCTCCAGTAGAAGGTGAGCAGTGGCATGGACCACTTTCAGCCCTGGCCACAGGAAGCCTCCCATGAACGTCCTCCACACTCTTCCCTCTGCCACTGCCTGGATGCAGATAATACTGAGTCTCAGTAGATGTCCATGATGATTAACTGTATGTGTCAACTTGACTGGGCCACATGATGCCAAATATCAGGTTAAATGTTATTTCTGGGTGTGCCCATGAAGATGTTTCTGGAAAAGATTAGCATTTGACTCAGTAGACTGAGTAAAGCATATTCCCTCACCCATGACAATATATCATCCAATCCATTGAGGTCCCGTTCAGTTCAGTTCAGTCACTCAGTCGTGTCCGACTCTGCGACCCCATGAACTGCAGCACGCCAGGTCTCCCCTGTCCATCACCAACTCCCAGAGTCCACTCCAACTCATGTCCATTGAGTCGGTGATGCCATCCAACCATCTCATCCTCTGTCGTCCCCTTCTCCTCCTGCCCTCAATCTTTCCCAGCATCAGGGTCTTTTCCAGTGAGTCAGCTCTTCGCATCAGGTGGCCAAAGTATTGGAGTTTCAGCTTCAACATCAGTCCTTCCAATGAACACCCAGGTCCTGAATAGCCAATAAATAAATAAACAATTTTTTTTACAGGTTGGTTTAGTAAAGATTTTTATTTCTTAATTGTCAAAATGATGTTCACAAAAGCACTTAAATTCACAGAAATATTATTTGGTCTTCATTTTACAGTTAGAATTAAATTTAAGAAAAAGAAATGTCGGCTGAAAATTTCCCTGACCTAGAGAAAGAAACAGATACCCAGATCCAAGAAGCCCAGAAAGTTACACATAAGATGAATACAAAGAGCCTCACACCAAGACATATTACCATTCAGCTGGTGAAGTTAAAGCCAAGGAGAGAATCTTTAAAAGCAGTAAGAGAAAAACAACTTCTTATGTAAAAGGGAACCCCCATCAGACTACCAGTAGGCTTCTCGGCAGAAGCTTTGTGGCCCAGAGGAGACGATGTGCAAGGGGAAGTGCTGCCCAAGCACACTCTACCCAGCAACGCTGCCCTCCAGAGCTGAAGGCGCGAGCAAGAGTATCCCAGACCAGCAAAAGGTGAAGGAATAGATCACCACTGGACCAGTCCTATGAGACGTGTTAAAGGAAATTGTTCAAGCTAAAGTGAAAGGACTCTAATTAGTAACAGCAAAACATATGAAAATATAAATCTCACTGTAAAGTTAAATACCTAGTTGAACTCAAAATATTCTAGTGTTGTAACAGTGGTGAGTAAATGACTTATAGCTCTAGTTTTACGGCTAAACATTAAAAGTATAAAAATAACTAACTACAATAGTTTGTTAACAGACACACATAGTAAAAAGACATAAACTGTGATATCAAAAACATAAACGTTTGGGGTAGTGAAAATGTGGAGCTTTAGTATGCATTTGAACTTAAGTTGTCATCAGCTCTAAATAGACTATTATAAATTTGTTTCATGTAAGCCTCAAGGTAAATACAAACAAAAAGCCATAATGGGTTGCCATTTCTTTCTCCAATGCATGCAAGTGAAAAGTGGAAGTGAAGTTGCTCAGTCGTGTCAAGCTCAACGACACCATGGACTGCAGCCTACCACGCTCCTCCGTCCACGGGATTTTCCAGGCAAGAGTACTGGAGTGGGGGTGCCATTGCCTTCTCCAAGCAGATGCCCAAAAGATACAAAAAGAAAGGAATCTAGGCATAATACTATACAAAATCATCAAATCACAAAGGAAGAGACCAAAAGGAAGAAAGAAACAAAGGAATTATAAAACAGCTGGAAAACAATTAAATTAAAATGGCAATAGTAAGTCCATACCAATTAACAATTACTTTAAATGTGAATGAACAAATCTCTCCAATCAAAAGACACAGAGTGTCTCAATGAATTAAAAAGATAAGATCCAACTATACGCTTCCTATAACCCCTTCAACTTTTAAGGCATAGACAGAAAGTGAAGTAATGAAGATATTTCATGCAAACAGAAACCAAAAGAGAGGAGTTGCTGCTCTTATATGAGAAAAAAAATAGACTTTTCTTAAAAGAATGTAATAAGAGGGACTTCCCTGGTGGCCCAGTGGTTAAGAATCTGCCTTCTGAAGCAAGGGACTCAGGTTCGATCCCTGGTCAAGGACCTAAGATCCCACATGCCACTAAGCAACTAAGCCCACACACCGTGACTACTGAGCAACCCCACATGCTGCAACTAAGGCCTGTCGCAGCCAAATAAACAAACAGAGTTTTTAAAGAAGAATGTAACAAGAGAAAAAGCACACCATGATCTAGTAATAAAGAGGTCAATACGCAGAATCTAAAATAAAAGGTCAAACTCAGAAAGAGAGAGTAGAAAAGTAGTTTCTAGGCTCTGGAGGGTGGGGGGAAATTGAGAGAGTTGGTGAAAGGGTACAAACTTTCAGCTACAAGATGAATAAGGTCAGAGGATTTAATGTACAGCATGGTAACTAAAGTTGACAACACTATACTGTATAATCAAAATTCACTAAAAGAGTAGACCTTAGATATTCTCACCAAAAAAGATAAATCTGTGAGTTTGCAGAGTGATGGATGTGCCATTACTAGACGAGGGAGTCCTTTTACAATGTATGTGTGTGTGTGTGTATATATATATATATATATATATATCTCAAATCACTACCACATATACTTTAGTTACCTCATGATTTCATTTGTCAATCCCTCAACAAAGCTGAAATTTAAAATAAAAAACAGAGGAATGGAGGGAGGTGGGAGGGGGTTCAGGATGGGAACATGTGTATACCCGTGGCAGATTTATGTTGATGTATGGCAAAACCAATACGGTATTGTAATTAGCCTCCAATTAAAATAAATAAATAAAATAAAAAATAGAAAACAAAGAACAGTGCTATGGGCTAACTGGTGGTGGTGCTTTTGTCACTCAGTCACGTCTGACTCTTGTGAGACCCCATGGACTGTAGCCCACCAGGCTCCTCTGTCCATGCGATTCTCTAGGCAAGAATACTAGAGTAGGTTGCCATTTCCTTCTCCAGGGGATCTTCCCAACCCAGGGATCGAACCCGGGTCTCCTGCATTGCAAGCAGATTCTTTACCATCTGAGCTATGAGGGAAGCCCATGGACTAATTGTGTCTGCCAAATGTGCTGAAGTTCTAACCCTTATAGTGATGGTATTTGAGATGGAGTCTTTGGGAAGTAATTAGAGTTAGAGGAGGCAATGAGGGTAGAAACTTGATGATGGAATTAGCAGAAGAACCCGTTCTCTCTCCCCTCTCTCTCTCTCTCTCTCTCTCTCTCTCTCTCTCTCTCTCTCTCTCTGCCATGTCAGGACACAGCCGGAAGGCAGACTCTGCAAGCCGGGAGGGATGTCACTACTGGGGACCAAATACACAGCACCTTGATCTTGGGCTGCTGGTCTCCAGAACTATGAGAATTGCATTCCCATTGCTTAAGCCACCCCATCTGATATTTTGCTATGGCAACTAGGCCTAATAAAAGTAAGCATATCTACATACACCGATGTTGAAAGAGCTCCAAAATGTATTATGAAACTTTTTTAAAAGTTCAAAAAATGTATGTGTAATACAATGTAAATGTAAAAAGAAAATTGTTGATCAAATCCATGTATTCTCAGCAGTTTCCACTAACACCCCCAACTCAGATGTTAGCTTCTTCGCATTTAATAGAAAAAGTTCTCTGCTGCTACAAGGATCATCAAGGGAAGAAAAAGAGCCAATTAGTTTTCCGTTCTGTGACTACAGTGATCGGTTACTCCTCCACTTTCTGGAGGCCACACTTGGGTTTTCTGGCATGATGACACCTTCAGGCAATTAATTATGCCCTCAGGAGCTGAGGCAAAGAGTTAGGAAAAGTTTACGAAGGAGCAAATTAAAGCCATCCCTTGGGGGTTCTTCAGAATGAAGAAGTTTCTTTCCTTCCTTGAGATCCCCAGGAGCTTCAGGTAAGTAATTAAAGGCATGGTTGGAAGCTTCAAGAGCACATCCCCATTGAATGTGCAAGTCACTAATGAGCTCACAGTTCCCACTACCTGTAAGCATACTGTGGACCTCAACCAGGACACAGCATCTCCCAGTCTCCCTGTCAGGTCCACGAACCATACATTTTAGAAGTAGCTGGGTTGTCATGCCAACGCAGAACAGAAGCCGTTTCTTTCCCATCTCCTTCTTCCCCAGACAGGTGGCTCTGGAAGGGAGGAGGAGACCACCATTTATGGAATCCCTGCGAGGTGCCAGGCACTGTGCTGGGCACTTTATCCACTGGTCTGACATCGGTGGCACAGGACGCACATGCTCACCAGGACCCACAGCTCTCTTCTTCCAGGGGACCCGGTCAAATGCTGCTCCCCACCTATGGAAGGTGGGTGAAGCGGGACATGTCGCTCACAAACCTGGCCCATAGAAACCTCCCTCACACTGACTCCCGAGTTCTCTCCTTCATCTGTCAGCTGGATGGTGACCTCTGGATGACCTCGACAAGCTTGGGTTAAAGCTGGGAGGCCTGTACCAGTCTATATCCTGGAATAGTGCCAGCCACATTAAACTGTAACATAGGCATCAAACCATTGAGATCTGGGAGTCATTCCTTATAAAACCAGTTACTTTAGCTAACTCATTCAATCTATTTCACCATCTGGTGAAATTTCACCATTCAATCTATTTCACCATTTTTCATTTCACAAATTAAGTCACATCATTTATTTACCCAACTAATGGCTCAAGGCCACCTCTGCCTTAATAGCAGAAATCCTTTATCTCTCACGTAATGATGGATACTGTCTCTTCTCAGAACATCAACTTCTGAGTTCCTTTCCTTTTTTATCATCATCATCAATAACTTTTATTTGTTTTTAAATTATGTCCCTTGACAAACCACAGATTGATGAAATCTAATTTTGGTCATCATTGAAAGATAAAGACCAAAAGATACTAGAAAATAATTCCACTACTCTTTCCTGGAAAATCCCATGGATGGAGGATCCTGGTGGGCTGCAGTCCATGGGGTCGCTGAGTCAGACACAACTGAGTGACTTCACTTTCAGTTTTCACTCTCATGCATTGGAGAAGGAAATGGCAACCCACCCCAGTGTTCTTGCCTGGAGAAACCCAGGGACAGGGCAGCCTGGTAGGCTGCTGTCTATGGGGTTGCACAGAGTCGGACACGACTGGAGCGACTTAGCAACAGCAGTAGCAAACAGCTAAACTGTATCTTCCTTTCACCAAATCTCTTCTTTGATTACCAAAATGACATTTTCAACCAACCTTGTCTCAGATTTCACAAGGGAATATTAACAATAATTACAAGACTATAAAGAGAGGTTGATAATGAGTTGGGGATGAGATGAAGTGATCAGCTCAGAACCCACACCTTAGCGGAGCACACACAAAAGAGGAGGGGCTATCATAGTTTCGCAGATCCTTCTGGAGAGAGGCTGTTGTTGTTCAGTTGCTAAGCTGTCTCCAACTCTTTGAGACCCCATGAGCTGCAGCACACAAGGCTTCCCTGTCCTTCACAATTTCCCAGAATTTGCTCAAACTCTGACTCATCAAAGTCAATGATGCCATCCAACCATCTCATCCTCTGTCGTGCCCTTCTCCTCCTGCCCTGTCTTTCCCTGCATCAGGGTCTTTTCCAGTGAGTCAGCTCTTTGCATCAGGTGGCCAAAGCACTGGAGTTTCAGCCTCAGCATCAGTCCTCCCAATGAATATTCAGAGTAGATTTCCTTTAGGATTGACTTGTTTGATCTCCTTGCAGTCCAAGGGACTCTCAAGATGAGTCTTCTCCAGCCCCACAGTTCAAAAGCATCAATTCTTCAGCACTCAGCCTTCTTTATGGTCCAGCGCTCACATCTGTATGTGACTCCTAACCACAGCTTGATTTTATAGACCTTTGTCGGCAAAGTAATGTCTCTGTTTTTTAATACACGGTCTAGGTTTGTCACAGCTTTCCTTCCAAGGAGCAAGTGTCTTTAATTTCATGGCTTACAGATGTGAACCGCTTCGACGGAACCCCTGCCGCGTCTGATTGTCTCTCGCTCGCCGAGGGGATGGGTTCGCGGACAGCAGGCTCACCTCTCCTCGGGAACCCCTCGGCTTTGCTGAGGGAAGTTCCACTGCCTCCACTCTTTCTGCGGAGCACCCCCAGCAGAAACTGGCGCCCAACGTGGGGCTCGAACCCACGACCCTGAGATTAAGAGTCTCATGCTCTACCGACTGAGCTAGCCGGGCAACATCTTAGTTTCCAACCGCTTCCAACTGTCAAACTGGCCCCCCCCCCTTTTTTTTTCCTCCGAGGTTTCCCCATTTAGGGCCCCCCTCCTTTATGAGGGAAGTGCCAAAAACTCTCTTATTTTCCTTCTCCTCTTCTTTTCTGATCTGTCCTTAATTCTTTTTTCTGGACTTTCAGTGAACAGGCGAACGGTTGTGGAGGCAACTGATAAGTCCTGGCTAGGGCCACTCTCTGGCGGACTTTGAAGGCCCCACAACAGGTAAGCCTCAGTAACTGGAGCCCGACCGGGTGAAACTCCCCTTTAATCTTTCTTAACTGAGGACGTGGCCTAGAATCTTCCCTGTGGGCACGGGTCAGGCACTTAAAGGCCATTAGGGCACCTGCCACTTGAAGACTCCCGTGACAGGATAAGGGGGTCACGGAACAGGCTAGAAACCTCTAGGGTGCCCGCCCCCAGCAAGAAAACTTCCGTGCAATGACACAGGCACATAAACAGTTCCAAAAGCATACCATAAGCCCAACTTTCTGGCCGCCACCACTCCCGGTAGGATTTTTGGTGGTTGTCCTCAGTGACTTTTCTGTCTATTCTCTCTGGGTAGCATGGGAAATAACATTAGCAAGTCTGATGAGCCTGTACTCAAGGCACTGAGATATATGCTCATAAGCAGGGGACTTGAGATTTCTGACGCTCAGGCCATTAAGGTCTGGGGGACCACAATCTAAGGGACCCCTAGTTCCCCAAAATCGGGTCAATGTTTTGGCTGCAGACAAGAGGGACACTTTAAAAAGAGTGCCCTCAAGGCGGGGGAAGACCTACCTGTCGGAGACCTCCTACTATCCCATTTATGTACACCATCATAGGGGTCATCAAGATTTACCTGGATTGCTTTCAACGGGAAATTCCCTAGCTGATACAGCGGCCTCCCCTTACAATCCAAGCTTGTAACTTAAAAGATGCCTATGATCTTCACGATCTTACTCATATAAATTGGAGAGGGCTACATAAAAGGTTCCCACAGATCCCTATTAGAGAATTAAAGAAAATTATACATACATGTAAATCCTGTCTTCCTTATTTACAAGTACCACCTTTACAGCCCCCAGGAGTAAACCCTCGAGGGCTAAAACCCAATGTGCTGTGGCAAACTGATGTAACCCATTATTCCCCTTTTGGAAAACTTAAGTATGTCTTTGTGTCTATTGACACTTACTCTCCTGCCTGCTGGGCTACTGCCCACACAGGAGAAAAAGCAAAACATGCTCAGAGCCATTTTTTACAATGTTTTGCGACGTTGGGCCTTCCCATCAAATAAAAACAGATAATGGTCCTTGTTTTATCAGCCAGAGCTTACAGAAATTCTTCCAACAATGGCATATTCATCATAACACCGGAATCCCACATAACCCCCAAGGACAAGCCATAATTGAGCGCCACCATCAAAATTTAAAGGCTCAATTACAAAAACAAAAGGGGGAATAAGCCCTCACCAGCAACTTGGAATGGCACTCTTTACTTTAAACATCTTAAATTTTTCAAAACATGAACTGATAACCATGTTTTCAAAAACATTGGTCTAATCAAGAAATAAAACCTGAAATACAAGTGAGATGGAAAGACCCCTTCACTGGTCAGTGGAAGGGGCCCGATCCACTCCTTACAATGGGGAGAGGATTCGGATGCATATTCCCCACTGGGGACCCCAGCCCTATATGGGTGCCAGCAAGGAATCTTAAATCTACACCACAAGAGAGGTCAAATCTCGAAATCTGACACAGATTAAAGAGACATTCACATATTGAGCCCAAGAACAAAAAGTTCTTGAGGCGATCTTTTCTTCCTTTACAGATCATTGATGCGGCGACCCTGGTGGACACTGCTCCTGGTGATCGTCGGATTACCTATCCTCTCCTTGCTGACCTTCATCACTGCCATCTCAAACCAGCTTGAACATCTGAGATCCGCCATAACGGGACTTCAACAACAGTTGGACTTTTATGCAAGAGCACTAGAGACTTTAACTGTCCTAACAAGGTTAAATTGTGATGTTAGATACCATAATTTCTGTTTTATGGCTTTTCCAGTTCTTAGTGAAATGTTAAAGGTTATGCTTGCCCAGGTCATGCAAGAGGAGCCCCACGTTGGGGACCCACAAAACCCCTGGATTAATTTAGCCCTCTAAGAGATTAACTGAGACAGATAAAAGTTCTAGATGCCCATCATCTAGAGAGATTCCACCTAGCCCCCAAGAGGTGGCTGGATAGCCAATGACGGGTAAGACCCTCAGAGGAGGGAACCTAAGACAGGCACAGCCACGAGAGGGGCTGGCGAGGCTGGCCACCTACAGCTTTACGCCTTGCTCTACAGAACATCAATATAAATGTCTAGAGGGCTAAAATAAAATTAAAAGGGGGAGATGTGGGGCCCTAAATGGGAAACCTCAGAGGGGAAAAAAAAAGGGGGGCTAGCTTGACAGTTGGAAGCAGTTGGAAACTAAGATGGTGCCTGGCAGAAGTGATAGGGGGCGGGGTCTATGTTTGTCAAAGCTTTTGATTGGCTCTCTTGATTTCCATGCAAGTGAGGATTTGACCTTTAACATGATTGGTGCAACTGAAGGCACATAATGATCTGACCTTTAACGTGATTGGTGCAACTGTGGAAAGTCCCTCCTAAACCACCTCCTGCTTGCCTATATAAGCTGAGAGTTTGCAGCAATAAAGTGGAACCGCTTCAATGGAACCCCTGTCACGTCTGATTGTCTCTCGCTCGCCGAGGGGCTGGGTTGGCAGACAGCAGGCTCACCTCCCCTCGGGAACCCTCGGCTTTGCTGAGGGAAGTTCCACTGCCTCCACTCTGCGGAGCGTCCCCAGCATGCAGCCACTGTCCACAGTGACTGTGGAGCCCAAGAAAATAAAGTCGTTACTATTTCTACTGGGTGCCCCAGCCCCAGGGTCTGACACTGGGAAGACTGTTTCCAAATTGAAGCTCAGCCTGCTTGCTGCAGGACAGGCCAGTAATCAAGAGAGGAGGTGTTGAGGCCTGTGTCTGATGGCAGGCTAGTGCCATAGAGAACATCTTCTGGGGTCTGGATGCCAGTTTCTTTTATAGAACAGAGAGGGGAGGAGGAGGGCAGGAAGTGAAAAGGCCATTGTTGTTGTTTAGTCAATAAAAACTCTTTGCCACCCCATGGACTGTAGCCCACCAGGCTCCTCTATCCAAGGGATTGTCCAGGCAAGAACACTGGAGTGGGCTGCCACTTCCTTCTCCAGGGGATCTTCCTGGCCCAGGGATTGAACCTGCAATTCTTTATATCTCCTCCACTGGCAGGCAGGTTCTTTACCACTAGCACCACCTGAGAAGCCCAAAGAGGGAATAAATCTTGCAAAAACATCTCTTGGCTTGGCCAGCACGGGGTGGTGCAGGGGTGGAATATATTAACTTCCTCTTTCCTGCCGCCATTCACAGGTGGGCAGGGTCTGAAGGTCTCCCTGAGAGTTGAACAAAGGCACTTTAGTTTGACATTCTGGCAGAGGGGCAGGTTCCCAGAGGCAGGCCATTATACATGCTTACAGCTATAGACCAGTCCATCCTAAAGGAAATCAGTCCTGAATATTCATTGGAAGGACTGATGCTGAAGCTGAAACTCCACTGCTTTGGCCACCTGATGCAAAGAACTGGCTCACTGGAAAAGACCCTGATGCTGGGAAAGATTGAAGGCAGGAAGAGAAGGGGACGACAGAGGATGAGATGGTTGGATGGCATCACCGACTCAATGGACATGAGTTTGAGTAAACTCCAGAAGCTGGTGTTGGACAGGGAGGCCTGGCATGCTGCAGTCCATGGGGTAGCAAAGAGTCGGACATGACTGAGCGGCTGAACTGCTGCTGCTGCTAAGTCGCTTCAGTGGTGTCCGACTCTGTGCAACCCCATAGATGGCAGCCCACCAGGCTCCCCCGTCCTTGGGATTCTCCAGGCAAGAACACTGGAGTGGGTTGCCATTTCCTTCTCCAATGCATGAAAGTGAAAAGTAAAAGTGAAGTCACTCAGTCATCTCCGACTTTTAGCAACCCCATGGACTGCAGCCCACCAGGCTCCTCTATCCATGGGATTTTCCAGGCAAGAGTACTGGAGTGGGGTGCCACAGCTATAGACAACATCCTGTTACTGATTATAATAACAAAAGCAATGAAAAGCAAAGGTTAAAGTCAAAGAAACAGATCCAACAACGTGGAGCTAGGTTTTTGCTCGTCCCTGTTACAAGAGTCCCCTTAGCTGGTTCTAAAACCAGAGACATACAGGAGAGCTAAACGTAACCAAAACTTCACTTGTGAAGATTGTACACGTATGCTTGCCTATTCCTGGGAAGAGCGCAGAGAAAGAGGCTGAAAACTGCCTGGGGCTCTGACTGGGTTCTCAGTGCTGCCCCAGTGCGCACCCCACCCACACAAGGAGGCCACTGCGGCCACTCTTGCTCCCGGTTCTGTTCTGGACTAGGAAGAAGTGCCACGAGGAATGCGCACTCGCCTGGAAGGGATCCTGAACCAGCTCAGACCTGATCCTCAGGGTTTCTGCTCCTACACCTCGGGCCCTGTCCACGCTCCCAGCAGAGTGGTGGCGGCTACTGAGCACCAGAAATTCCTGGCCCTGACTCCAGCTCCTCCACCTCCATCCCTACCTCCCACCAAGGTGGTAGTTGTTTGCACACCCTCGGGGACGATATGAAGCGTGCTCACTTCAAAGCCAGCCAGCTCTCTGACTTCCTTTTTTGCAAACCTGTTTTCCTCCATTGCCGGCTGACAAGCTGAATTGCTTTCTCAGCTCAGTCCTTTGGCGCCATCTAGTGGCGATATGCAAATTTGCTGCCGGGCCTCACCTGCCTGCAGGAAAGTTAAGTCAGGCTGTGTCTACAGATGCTGGGAAATCCCTAGGTCGGGAAGATCCCCTGTAGGAAATAGCAATCGCGTGGACAGAGCGGCAAAGAGTTGAACACAATGACTGAGCACACACACCATTTATAGGGTAACGCCTAGGCCCTCCTGGTTTTCTTCCGAGGGCACAGGGACCATCTAGGAAGGGAGCTGTGGAACCCAGACGGGATGGGAGAGCTGTAAGAACTTTGAGGAGCAGGGCTCATCCTCCTTTCCCCTGTCTCCTCCCCCCTGTCCACCAGGCCCTCCACCCTGGGAGACACACACTCAACCAGGAGCAAGAACGTGGGCCCCGTTCCCTCCAGCTTAACAGCTCACAATCTAATACCATAAATTTAACTTTCACTTTTTAACAAACTCCTTGCAACTGGAGGTACTCAAAAAAGCCTTGGATTCACACTCATTTTGAAGAACTTGGTAAATGTGGGCAAATATATCTTAAAATATGTTATAGCTTATTTTTCTGAGTCAAGAAGAAAAACGCTAAAGTTTTAAATTAGTCTCAACAAGAACTCCATACTCTGGGGAAAATTATAAAATAATAAAAGCCACTCATAACCCCCCACCACTGGGAGCTTCCCTGGAGGCTCAGCGGTCTAGAATCCGCCCACCAATGCAGAGGACATGGGTTCAATCCCTGGTCTGGGAAGATCCCACAGGCCACGGAGCAACTAAGACCATGGGTCCCAACCACAGGGCCTGTGCTCTAGAGCCCGGGAACCTCAACACAGCCCCTGGCCCTACAGCCTGGGCTCTGCACCAGGAGAGGCCGCTGAGATGAGACGCCTGCTCCCTGCCGCTAGACAGCAGGCCTGCTCCCCGCACCTAGAGAAGAGTCAGAGCAACAGAGACCAGCACAGCCAGAAACAAATACCTTTTTTTTTTTTTTTATAACCCCACCATTACTTTGCTGTCTTTCTTGTCTTCTTACATGCTTACCTAACTGCTTCCTGGAATTATTTTCTTATAGTTCTATAAATTGCTTTTCTCACTTCAGCTTTACACGTTATAAGAGCCCCAGTGATCACTTTTTATTTCCCATTGTAACCGAGCTGGACCCTCTGGGCCCTTCCCAGGACAGACCTCCCCCACCCTCCCCACCGTGTCCTCTGCCTGCCTCTTGTCTGCAGAAAAATTTTAGCCGAAGAATAAACCTAGGGACTTCCACGGTGGTCCAGTGGTTAAGAATCCTCCTGCCACGGCAGGGGCACGGGTTCGGCCCCTGGACTGGGAAGATCCCACACGCCGTGGAGCAGCTAACCCAGACGCCACAAGGGGAGCCTGGGGGCTCCGACCACTGGAGCCCCTCCACCCGAGGGCCCAGGCTCCACCACAGGAGGGCAGCCCCGATCGCCGCAACTAGAGAAAGCCCCGCGCAGCGGTAAGACCTAACACAGCCAGAGACCGGGCACACGCAATCAGAGAGGCGGGAGGACGCAGAAGAGACGCAGCCAGACAGGACAAGGGATTCGCAGTTTAGCCTTTAAAGTCAAGAACATTTACTTCCTCAAGGGCTGTGAAGTCAAAGTGAAAGTCAGTCATAACCGACTCTGTTGCAACCACGTGGACTGTAGGCCGCCAGGCTCCTCCGTCCCCGGGGTTCTCCAGGCAAGAATCCTGGAGTGGACAGCCATTCCCTTCTCCAGGGGATCTTCCCAACCCAGGGATCGAACCCGCGTCTCCCTCACTGCAGGTGGACTCTACCGTCTGAGCCACAAGGGAAGGCCTCAAGGGCTATGGATTCATCTGTTTCCAAAACCACTGCTAAACCAGAGGCTCTAACAGGCTTCCCTGCTTCCAGGCTCCCGGCAGCCCGAGCTCCATGCAGGGACCAGCGTGTCAGGGCTCTCTGCTCTGGAAACTCCGATGGCCTCCCAGGGCTCGTAGACTAACTTCCCCTCTCCGGACCTCGGCTCACGAAGCTCCACTCGACGGGCCCTGACTACCTCTCTGGCTTGGTATCGTGCCTTCGCTCCTTTACCAGCAAGAACCCAAAGACCACACTGCTCTTCAAACGCCAAAGCCACTCCCGCGGCAGAGAGTGTCCCAGGCTGGCCCCTGCCCACTCCCTCGGGGCTTGCTCTCCCATTCCAGCCGGCAGGGATCAACAGACACGTCCTCACTTCCTTCTTCACTTCCTGCCTCTCTGGAGGCCCTTAACTTCCACAAGGGCAGTGATCATGCCTTTATTTTTCCCCACAAAGGTACATACCAAGGGCCCACTGCCAGCCCACACTACTTGATCAAAACAAATCGAAGTCGATTAAAAAAACAGCTGCACCTACCTGCTGCTTCAGACGTCCTAGGCAATACGCTGAGCGTCTCCTCACGTCACAGCGTCACTCGTCACGTCACAGCGTCACTCGTCACGTCAAAGCGTCATCCGCACGTCACAGCGTCACCCGTCTGGTCACAGCGTCATCCGCACGTCACAGCGTCACCCGTCTGGTCACAGCGTCACCCGTCACGTCACAGCGTCACCCGTCACCACACTCCTCCATCTTTCTTTCTGAACTAACCCTCAAGGCCCTTCTCTGCTGGGACATGAAGGTAGGCCCTGGAAGCTTCCCAGTCGAAGGGGTAACAGTCAGGGGACCATTCAAGACATGTGGATGGATTCAAAGTATACGCGGGACGATGCCCTCCGAAGAAACTGAGTCTCTAGACTGCTTCTGATTTAACAAGAAGACGCCCACCCGGGCCCACGTCCACTTGGGCCCTCGAGGCTGTGGACTCAACGAGCCACAGATGTTGCTCTCCAAACTCCCCAGGCAAGCTTCAGCTCTCTGCCACCTACTGCCTCCCATCTTTTTAAGGGAACAAATTGATGATTACCAAAGAGTAAGCATTTCAGAGGAGGGATAGTTAGGAGTTTGGTATTGACGTGTGCGTGTGTGTGCGTGTGTGTTCAGTCATGTCTCTTTGCAACCCCATGGACTATATATACATAGCCCACCAGGTTCCTCTGTCCATGGGATTTTCCAGGCAAGAATACTGGAGTGGGTTGCCGTTTCCTCCTCCAGGGCATCGTTCTGATCCAGGGATCAAACCCTCGTCTCTTGTGTCTCATAAACTGGCAGGCAGATTCCTTACCGCTGAGTCAACTTGGAAGTCCCCTGATGAGTACACACTGCTGCACTGAAAACGGATGACCAGCAAGGATCAACCATGTGGCACAGAGAACTCTGTGATCAGGCCTCTGAACTTTGGACCCACAACATCCTTCTTACTGCATTACATCTGGAAGCCTCTTTTTAAAAGCAAAAGATTTTCTATCCTCACCGAGGCTAGTAATCACATCTGGAACAACTCCATTGTCATATGCTCCAGATCTGTGCTCTCTGCCTAATCAGAAAAGTAATTACAGCAACAGATTTAGGGCAGACCCGGACATACTACAGGAATCCATGCCTGGAAAACTGACCTGATTTCACCCAGCATTTCAAACAAACAACTCAGGAATGTGCTGGAACTCTCAGTATTATTTTGACTTGGCAAGCAGGCCAGCGTTTAGCTGTTGTCTCCAGATGGCTGGCACAGGCGAGGAGGATGAGAAATAGAGAAAGCAAAGTGGGGAAAGAGAAAAGGATCGAGGGGGTGCAATCAGCATGGCAAATAAAAGGTCTGCTTAGGACCCCTGCCTGCTCTGCCAACAGCAAAGACCATGGAGGACCTCGTGGGACCTGGAGGCTCCAGCTGAACGTGCTCCAGCGTGGTCTGTTCTGTGCAGGAAAGTACACCATCACTCCCACTAGCCAGCCAAGAGTCTGGTGTGGCCCCTGCTTCCATCCTACTGTGGTTACTCACCTCTGTGATCACCATGCGCTTTCCATGCAAAGAAAATAGTGAAGACAAAATTGTGTGTGTGTGTGTGTGTGTTAGTCGTTTCGTCGTGCCCGATCCTTTGCAACCTGGGCTGAAGCCTGCCAAACTCCTCCATCCATGGGATTCTCCAGGCAAGAATACTGGAATGGGTTGTCATTCCCTTCTCCAAGGGATCTTCTCGACTCAGGGATAGAACCCAGGTGTCCCACACTGCAGGCAGATTCTTTACCGTCTTAGCCACCTGGGAAGCCCATATGTCTCAGTAAGTTAACTTATTTATGTATGTACATACACACACACACACACAGGACTGTTCAGCATCTTAAAGGTGAGGCCATTTTTGTCAACCAGGCTTCCAATCCCAGGGTTCTTCCCTGCTAGGGTCATCAGCCAGCACCTCGCCTCACCTTACCCCACCTTCCCTGCAAGATCACATCTCACCAGCCTCCTCGCAGGCACATTCACCCTCTGCCTTCCCCGTGTGTCCTCCTCCTAAAATCCTGCTCAGGATTCAGCTCACCTGCCATCCCCTCCCCTTACGCTCCTGGGATTTCTGTCCCCTGCTCCTTTAAATCGCTTCTGGTATTTTTCGGGTTCATTTCGCATTTGCACCACTCGTGCCCCTGGCCCTCTGTCCACTTCTTCCAGGCAGGACTTGTGCGGTGTTCACCTTTATCTTCCTGACAGGCCTGAAGCAGGGGTTGAGTGATGAGCGGGTAGCGACACTTTCTCCTTGACACACTGTGGCTGCATGCCTTAGTGAAGATGAGCTCATGCATCCAGGTGTGCATCATCTGCTAGATTCTAACATACTAAGGATTTAATTTACATACGTTTGTCCACCTCCTCTCACTTTGCTGGTAAAGAATCTGCTTGCAGTGCTGGAGACCTGGGCTCGATCCCTGGGTTGGGAAGATCCCTTGGAGAAGGGAATGGCTACCCACTCCAGTATTCTGGCCTGGAGAATTCCATGGACTGTATACCCACGGGGTTGCAAAGAGTCCAGACATGACTGAGTGACTTTCACTTTCCACGAGGGCAGCGATTTCTCTTTTGTTCACAGTTGAGCCCTCAGCCACCGAGGTATAGTTGCTGGTGGACAGTAGGTGCTCAACACATCACTGGTGAATGGATTGATTTATTTCAGGAAAGAGGAGCAAGAGGCATCTCAGTCTACTTAAATCATCTGAAAATCATCTCAGTCTACTTAAAAGTTTGCATCAAAGCATAAGGGAGTGAGATGAAAGAAAAACTCTCAAACTGCTACCGTCCCCTGGGAAAGTTTGAGATTCCCCAAATCCCTCAACCAGAAAGCCTCTAAAGATCCTGGAGGCTTGCCTAAGGCATGTGAGCTGCCCTCAAGCAGGTGTCTGTCCACCTGCAGACCCCTGCCTCCCGCCCTCTGGGAATGTGCCCCCACACTTCAAAGGACCGCTCCCCGCCCCCAGGCCCCCACTCAATCACCGTCCATGTGTTCTGGGCTGCCTTCTGCTGTCGCTGCTTAGTTGCTGAGTCGTGGTCCAACTCTTTTGTGACCCCATGGACTGTAGCCCACCAGACTCCTCTCTCCATGGGGTTTCCCAGGCAAGAATACAGAGTATGTTGCCATTTCCTCCTCCAGGGGATCTTCCCGACCCAGGGACTGAACCCACATCTCCTGCATTGCAGGTGGATTCTTTACCACTGAGCCACCAGGGAAACCCTTTCGGCTGACTTATGTGCCCTCAAAGTTTATATGCTAAAATCCTGACTTCCAGTGCCTCCCAATGCAACTCTATTTGGAGATAAGAGCCTCCAGAGGTAACTCAGGTCATCTGAGGTCATTAGCATGGCCTGTGATCCCCAGTGCCTGGTGTCCTTGTAAGAAGAGGCGATCAGAACACACGGGGGGAAGACGGTCATCCGCCAGCCAGAGTGGCCTCAGAGGAAGCCAACCTGCCGACACCTCAGGCGCGGACGTCTAGCCTCCAGGACTGGGAGTCGACCCTTTTGTAATGTTAAGCCCCTCAGCGTGCTGTACTTTGTTACACAGCCCCTAGCACATCAAAACAATGCGGAAAAATCCCAAGGGAAACATGCTTTTGTTAAGGATCTCCCAGCTGACCGGAGGCCAGTAAACTGCTCAGTAAACAATATGATGTGGATGTAAAGTAAGGAGGCAGAAAGACAAGCAAACAGAGGCATAATGTGTTGACATTTTTTTATATTTGGTATTTATAAGTCTTTTTAAAAATTTTTTCAGGCCATGTTTTTGCTTAAAAACAAACCGAAGAGGGGGGAAAAAGCAACCAACAGCAATACTCTGTACAAGTATAACAAACATTAGAAATATGCATCATTCCAAAATAGTTACAAGAAAATTACAGTTTTAGAGTCCACATCAACACATCCTATTCACAGGTGCCCCCAAGGGGATAAAAAGCTACAGTATATTGAATACTCGACTGCTACACAGAGTCTGAAAATTCAGAACTTGGACTTTGGAGACAAATCAACATGAGTCACCAAGGCTTGTTTAGCTCAGCAAGTGCAATCAAGCATTTCAAAAGGAAACCAGGCTTTTTCACCCCCAGATGAAAAGCAAACGTGAATCAGCTGCATAGTCGGGCCTGAGCCCCAGGAGCCTCCGACTCTGTGATGCCCACATCCAGCAGTCAAGTATGCCAGAATCTAGCTGGTGGTTGTCACGTGGCCACAGGGAACCAGCCTGCATCTCTTTTCACACTGCTGCCAACCACCGCTAGATTTAACTTTGCAGACAAAAACGTCCTTGCTCTTGCAAGAAGATTTTAGAGGCCAAAATCCCTCAAACCAGCTCAACCCACGCTGGCTGGCGTACTTCTGAACTTGTCAAATACTAAGCAGGGGTGATCACGCCATCCCCGAGACTTCACTGGACTCTGATTTTAGCTCATCGCTCCTGGGACTGTTTGGGGCAGGAGCTCAAACGAACCTTCTCTCTTCTGTGACCAGCCCTCAGCCCGCCTGTCCTCTATATTTACAGGTTAATCTTCCCTTTTCAATCACTGTGCTATAAATACCCTTACCACCCCCCGCCCCGCCCCCTGGCCCATCGCCAGGCCTCTTCAGGATGCAGAGAAGCATCGTGAATGACCTTCGTGTGACCTGCCCATTTGGAAGGCAGACCTGGCCACCGCAAGCCTTCCTCCCGGGACCGGGGGTGACGTCTGAGTGAGGCTGACCAGGCTACGGCCCATTTCCCAAGCTCATCCCAGGCGGAAGGGAGGAGGGTTTCTGATCTTTGCATTTTTTTACACCCATATGTTTCTGATTATTGTTGTTTCATCTTTTAAAGGAATTTCTGGAGTCAAGTCCTTCCCCCCGACTTCTCCAGGGCAGCAGCAGGGACACGGGCAGGGTGCATGCCTACGTGGGGCCTGACGATACCTCGGCACCCACCAGCATGGCTTCCTGGCAAAACCGGAGTGGGAAGGGGTGGGACCCCAGAACCGCCGCCTGGACCGGGACCCCTGAAGAAGTGAGGGAGCTCTCCAAGATCAGCACGCGAGAGGCGGACCCGCGTGAAAGACTTGGAAGCCATCACCCAAACCCAGCTTTACTCAGCAGCCCAGGATGGCAGGGCTTCCCTGATACAGGAACAAAGAGGACCCGGCCTGGCCTGGCCAGCCCGCTTCTCGAAGGGCCTGACACGGAATGAACTGCTTTCCACCACAGAGAGAGCAAAGGACATAGCCAAAAGTGCAATTTCCATTTGGGAAGGAAGGTTCTCCCAAAACACAACACCATCCCACCTCTCCTCTCTTCCTTTCAGTACCTCAAAGGGAAAGGGAGACAAAAGACGTGTGGTCCTCCAGCCCGGCACTGACCCAAGGTTCTCCGTACGCTGCGGTCCCCCTCCGGAGCACCCCATCAGCGCTCAAAGTGCCAGTGAGCCGGGGCGCAGGGCCAGGAGCCGGGCTCCCACAGGCCCAGGGTGACTGGGGCGCTCAGGGCAGACCCCACTCCCATTTCCAACAGGACACATCGTCCTAAACTTACAGCAGGATTTATCACTGTGGGAAACAGCCACAGGACTTGAGGGACTTGACCGATCCTTCATAAGACCTTGAATACTTCATTGCTTATTGGAGGAGAAACTTAATACATCTTCAGAATAGAACCTGAGCCACAATATAAAATAAAACAAAAGAAACAAATCCTTTCGTGTTAATTAATGCCTTGAGAAGTTTACAGATTATGTACCAATAAAATAAATCCACATAGATTTGGAAACTCTCGGTGGATACACACCTGAAAGCCAAATAACGATAAACAAAAATTAATCTACATTTTTTTTTAAAATCAAAGTAATTACAGCAGCAGTATAGTGAAAAAGAGGTTTTAAAAATAATAATTACATCTTTGATACAAATTCAAACTTTTACACCTCAATTCCAAGGAATGACTGTTTTAAGAGTTTAGTATATATATACAGTAGATACGGATATGTGTCACTGCAGATGCAGACCAAAGCCAGTAGACTTTAAGAAGGGATTCATCTGACACCATTTTCACATGGACATGTTCATAGACTGCCACACTTTTAGAAACGCGCGCACACACACACACACAAGGACACACAGAGACACATAAAATGCCAACCTGAGTAAAACGTTACGAAAAACCTAGAGCATCATGAGTCACTAAGTCACATATTGCACCTTTAAATAATCCTTCTTACCAAATACAGAAATGAGGGGGAAAAGATAAAACAGGGACAATGAAAGATTATTGTGTCACTGAAGGGTTCCTCTGCTCACCCGACTCCCACCCCCAAAATTTTCAAGATAATAATTTAGTTTCCACTCTTGCTCAACCAGTGGGCAGAAAATGTGGTCATCAGAAACGTCTTTGGGGAAAAATAGGAGGGAAAAGGAACGAAAGAACAGAGCGCAAAACAGGAAGTGGGGGGTGGAGGCGAGATCTTCTCTAATCAAATGAGAACAGGAATGTGACTGAGAAGGCTGAACCTCCAATACTAAGCTACCGTTTAAATATTCCACATAGTCCAATTATGAGATTCAGTACAAAAATAGAGATATCTACTGAGTTTTGCCTGTGGAAGCATAATTCAGAAAAGGCACATGTTCAAATAGAAAACACAGGCGGAAGAGGTACCACATACCCCTCCCTACGTGATAATCATCCACAATTATGTATTTTCCATCAGCTAGATTCCAAGATACAGTAGGTAAAAATAGACCTCTGATACTTAAAATATATTCAACCCAACACAATCCTGGCTTTAGAGTGTGAATCATATAAAATAGTCTTTTAAAAAAGAATGTCTTGTAAAAGGAAAAAAAAAATCATAGCTCACTTTTCCTGGTATCCTGTAATTCTCAAGAGAAAAAAAAACATAAAACAAAAAGTGGACTCATCCCATTGGTAATCAGGAATGTAGTTGATTTGCTCACCCGCCATCCACAGCCCCTGACAGCCCCAGCCTCGCATCTGTCATGTTTTACATGTGCAGCTTCACACTCTCAAATTAGTTCTAACAAAACAGAACAAAGAATTAGGATATTAGACATATAAAAACATGTCAACATCGGGGCATTTTCCTCTGCTGTGGGTGTGACGGTCTGGTTAACTCCAGAAAGGTTTTCCTTTGGAATTAGGCGATGTAACCATTTGTCTTTCCAAACGTGGTTGTGGGCGCAAGGTTCTCATAGATTGTCATTGCAGTTGTGTTCTGGTAGATAAGATCCACTTTCGAGTCCTTCTGGGATCTGATAATATCCAAAACACACTGATTGAGGAAAACATACTGGTCCTGTTAGAAAAAGAAAGAGGGGGAAAAAAGGAGCACCAAAGATTAGCACCCAAGGTTTTCTCAGATTTCCACCCTCCAGCCCCACTCACCGCCCCCACAAGCGAGCACTCCAAGTTCATGTGGTCAAGGAGTAATTACATAGTGGGGAAATCTGAAACTAGAGGTAGCAAGGCTCCGTCACGAAAGAGTATCAACCAGAGGGGTGCACCCCACACACAGCTCGGCTCCTCAGGGAGTACCAGAATCTTAAGGAAGGGCAAAGACAATATGTGGAGGAGCTAAGGCACGTGCATATTCAATCATCAAAATGCCCAACAGTTGCTACAGAGGATGTGAAGAATAAGGAGTAAACTGTGTTCTCAACGAAAGGGGTGAAAAAAGGTGGCTGATCAGGGTTGAGTTGGGGGCTCCTATCCTTCGGGGAGTGTGTAGAGATTGGAGTTATGATCAGGATCCCCACCCTTCAGACAAGCACATCAAAATCTGCAGGTAGCCATTAAAAAGAAGAAGAGGTGTTTGCTGAAAGACATCCACAAACTTTAAGAGGAAAAAGATCATAGGACAGCATTATATATAAAATAGTTTCCAATTTTTCAAATATGCTCTAGGAAGGAACATCTGCAATATGCTAAAACATGAATGAACCTGAGGACATTATACTAAATGAAATAACCTAGTCAATAAAGGGGGGGAAAAAAAAAAAAAAAGCTAATTATAAATTCTTCTCAAAAAAATAAAATACCCTCCATGTCTGTACATAATACATGTTTTTTTTTTTTAACAGATGTGCATAAAGAAGCCTATAAAGACATATTGTTGCTGTTGTTCAGTTGCTAAGTCATGCCGACACTTTACACCCCCATGGACTGCACACCCCAGGCTTCTCTCCACCATCTCCCAGAGTTTGCTCAAACTCATGTCCATTGAGTCGGTGACGCCATCCAACCATCTCATCCTCTGTCGTCCCCTTCTCTTCCCACCTTCAATCTTTCCCAGCATCAGGGTCTTTTCTAGTGCGTCAGCTCTTCACATCAGCTGGCCAAAGTACCGGAGCTATGCAAACTGTAAACACTAGCTACCTCTAGGGCACAGAATTGGAAAAGAAAAGGCAAAAGAGAAATGTCCCCTATATAATCCTGCACTAAGTTTTTTGATATGAACAAATTTATGCAATTTTCAAAATATTTTTAAAAGGCATGAGAACATCTGTAAACAGGCATAAGACTTCTGTGCTTCCCAAAATCTAAAAGATGAAGAACTATGACTCCATATAATTAGAGCAGAAAAAGAAGATCTCTCTACCAACCAACATAGGAGGCGACTCCACTCTTCCCACCCCAGCCACCTGCTCACCCCACAGCACACAATGTACCTGAGGCCTCTAGAACATTCTCTGCTGGACTCAGAAACACAGCAACTCTTCACAGAGTTCTAAACTGGTTCAGGGTGACGGCCTGACACCAGGTTAATATTCTGCTCTATCCTGGTCAGGATGCCTTCACCCCGACAGCTTTGAGGAGGGCTATTTCCCAACTCCCTTGTTGAGAACACGCCTTGAGCATGCTGCTTATCTGGAACATTTCAGGGAATACATAGAGCTGATTCACATTATCATACACCAGAAACTTACACTGTAAAACAATTATACTCCAATTTAAATAAATTAAATTTAAATTTTAAAAAAAAACAGACAGGAAGAGAGACTTGTCAAACACAGACACTGGCCTCACCTCTGTTTGCACCATTAAAGGCCTGTGCACGCGAAGGTCGTACACGATGCCGTACACGTCCACAGTGTTCTCGTTCTCTATCTGATAGATAAGACGATCGATGGCAATGAAAGTGCCCGTCCTTCCCACCCCAGCACTGAAAAAAAGGGGAAAGGAGCAGGTCAACACAGGTTGAATGTGCTAAGGCACTCCAGTCGTGTCCGACTCTTTGTGATCCCATGGACTGTAGCCCACCAGGCTCCTCTGTGCATGGGATTCTCCAGGCAAGAATACTGGAGTGGCTTGCCATGCCCTCCTCCAGGGAATCTTCCTGACCCGAGACTCCTGTGCCTCCTGCATTGGAAGGCAGGTTCTTAATCACTAGCACCACCTAGCATGGGGCACCTCTGCTGCAAAACTCCCACTTCCCCATTTGTCAAACACAGACACTGGCCTCTGCTCCAGTGCCCTGCTCTCCCCTGCTATCAGGCTTTGAGGGTCAAGGCCAGGGCCATTAGCCACTGGCTAAATTACAACCTCAGCAAGTCTGACTGTAGTAGCTTGGAACTGGGACCCAAGTCCTAAAGTTACTTTCAAATCAGATGCCACAAATAAAACACCTTGTTAGAGGTCTTTAATCTCAGTCCCATCGAAGTTGCCACACTGTATCCAGGATGGCAAGTTTCATCCATTTCCATCTGTTACTCTCAAAGGGTAACAAAGTCCCCCCCAGGCCACCGCCCCCGTCTTCTGTCCCAAAATCAATTCCTTTAGCTCCAAAGCTAATCTATTGTTGTTCTGCAGGAGGGGGTGGCAAAGTTTTCTCTTAAGGACCAGAAAGTAAAACATCATCAGCTTTGCAGATTCGTCCTGCCACTGCAGCGTAAAAGTAACCATGCTAATGCTGAGTCGCTTCAGTCCTGCCCGACTCTGTGCGACCCCATAGACGGCAGCTCACCAGGCTCCTCTGTCCCTGGGATTCTCCAGGCAAGAACACTGGAGTGGGTTGCCATCTCCTTCTCCAGAAAGTAGCCATAGACACTATGTGAACAAAGGGACATGGCTGTGTTCCAATAAAACTTTATTGATGAAAACAGGCAGCCAAATAGATTGTGGTGATGGCTCCATGGACGTATACTCATCTCCAAACTTATCAGGTTGTATACTTTCATTTACAGACAGTTTTTGTATGTGGAAAACATATTTTTAAGTAAATAAAATGACCTAGAACTATGTATCTCAACACCATTAAACAGCAAACCAAAATGCTAAAGAAAACAGGCTGCAGAATGATTTATACATTACAAAATCTAGTAAAAGTTTAAAGCTATATAAAACAATAGAGTTACCTACATATGCAATAAAATATAAAAGCATGCAAGGGAGTAATACAGAGCAACTTTAGGACCAAATGTTCACCTGTGTAAGAAGCAGAGTGGGATAGGGGCCAGTAAGTAGAGATTTTAATTATACCTGTAATGCATTATTAACAAAAAGAAACATATACGGTGTCATGCTGAGCTTTCTTAAATCATTTTCTGCATTTTCGTAAGGTTAAAATACCTCAAAGGGAAATATTATAAATAAGAAATACATTCCAATGTTTTTTAAAATACAGTTAGCTGACCAAATCTGACCCATAGGCTATTGTTTGCCAATCCCTGTTCTAAAGTCTTGAGGTTTAGGGAATAAATCCATTGTCCCATATTCAAGCCTTCTTAAATTTATAAATACCTACTGCATCCCCTCTCAGGCTTTTTTTTTTTTTTTTCCCAAAAGTGTCCATATTTATGATTACTTTTGAAATCTGTCACATATGCATACCTGCAATGCACCAGTATTGGTGACTCGGGAGGACTCTGCTTCATGTAGTCACGAACAAGGTAGCGGAAGTTGATGAGCAGATCGGTGGTGTCAGGAACACCGTGGTCAGGCCAGGAGGTGAAATGGAACTGACGCAGAGGGTGACTCTCACTTGTCAGAGTCTGAAAACCAAGAAACAAGGTTAGAGCCAGAGAGAGAGGGGCGAGCTAGATCAAGCCATCCCTGAAGGTGGAACTGCATGGCACAGCTGAAAAGCAGCTCAGCTGTGGTTATGACTACAAATTAGAATTGTGCATTGGTAAAACAGCGAATAAAGTGCTTGCACAGACTGCAAATCCATATAACATGCCAAGCAGGAGGGCTTATTATCTCTCTTTTAAGAAGGAGAAACAAACTTTCCAAGTTGTAAACTGACAGTCTCTGACACTCAGCTCAGAGGCAGAAATCTCATATCCTTCAGTTTTGAGTTCAGAATCTTCCCTTTTTCCCACAGTCCCCTGCCGGTTAAAGCGCCTGTCTCCAGTGCGGGAGACCCCGGTTAGATCCCTGGGTCGAGAAGATCCCCTGGAGAAGGAAATGGTCACCCACTCCAGTATTCTTGCCTGGAGAATCCCATGAATGGAGAAGCCTGGTGGGCTGCAGTCCACGGGGTCGCAAAGAGTCAGACACGACTGGGCGGCTTCACTTTCACCTTCCTGCCAGTAGTGCCCTCACATTCTCACACCTACACCTCCTCAGAGCTTCATGCACCCCCATCCCTGAGCCCACGGGGGATGTCACCGGCCAGAGATGAATTTACGCAAAGGTGACTGTGATAACCACTGCCTTCAGGGCAAGAACTGCCTCATAATTCACATGTCTTCCAGAGAATTTTGGCTTCCCTGTTAGCTCAGCTGGTAAAGAATCTGCCTGCAATGCAGGAGACCCTGATTCAATTCCTGAGTCAGAAAGATCCCCTGGAGAAGGGATAGGCTCCCCACTCCAGTATTCTTGGGCTTCCCCTGTGGCTCAGGTGGTAAAGAATCCACTTGCAATGTGGGAGACCTGGATTCGATCCCTGGATTGGGAAGATCCTCTGGAGATGGGAAAGGCTACCCACTCCAGTATTCTGGCCTGGAGAACTCCACGGACTGTATAGTCCATGGGGTTGCCAAGAGTTGGACATGACTGAGCAACTTTCACTTTCCAAAGAATTTAATACAGTGATAAGCAAACAGCAAGCATCAAGTAAATATTTAGAACTGTAGGGGTTTGAGAAAGGACTCTCGCCCAAAAAAGACATCTATTTCAACTTCAGATAGACAATAGAAAGCGAAGCTCACTACAAGAGTTAGTTATGACACAGACTGCCTTCCTACAGTGGGCCAAAGCACATACCTTTAATTATCAGAACTCTCCCTGGCTGAACCAATCCCATTCCTGAGTCAGCTGTGCTCACTATGCCTACACCTGGGGACTGACCTCATCTGCGTGCACTACACCTGGACGGCAGGCAATTGCTCAATGACAACTACCCTTTGAAGCATATTTATTTTCTTTTTTAGAATATATATACCAGGGACTCCCTGGTGATTCAGTGGCTAAGACTCCGTGCTTCCAATGCAGTGGGCCTGGGTTTCGACCCTGGTCAGGGACCTAGACCCTGCATTCCGCAACCAGACCCAGTGCAGCCGCGTAAATAAACGAGTGTTTAAAAAGAAGAGGAGGAAGAATGCTCCTCCTAGATTTCAGATTATTTCTCTAGGACAGATTCTCAAGCTTGAACCCAACAGATCAAAGGGAACAGATATTTTTATGCCTTTGATATAAACTATAGAGGGCTATACCGATTTACACAGCCATCAAAAGATATCAGAGTCATCCATGACAGTGATTCAATTTTTAAATACCATTTAAAAACAAAAAGGACATATACTGACTTCTTAGAATGCCTGCACAATTTAATTGCATTTGTTTTCATAACTTTTGAGGAGAAAGGAGGCCAAATGGATACGTCCTGAACTCCTATTAACGTAACTATCATCACAAACTATTTCAACAGCAAATGGACACTCCTGATGTCAAATTTCTGACCAAACAATCCAAAAGGGCCTTGATCTGTAAGAAAAACTCTATAAGCAGGTCACCTGGAAGGGGAAGAAAAGAAGTTAAAGATGCTGAGCCATGCTCCTAAGATTCATTTAAGAATAATTTATGAAACTCTCAAGCAAGCAAAGCCAACAGGTTGCATTAGAGCATACGCAGATACAGATTGTTACATTCTATAAAGAAGAAAGCAAAAATATTTTCCTGATGCGTAAAAAATGATTTATATTAATATCAACCTAAAAGTGTCACCCCAAAAGTAATTTATACTAATTTTATATCAGGTCTATACATCTTGACTTCTTACTTACATTTTTCACTGTAAAGTCTCTGACGGTCCATTCTGGAAGAACAATTTCAGACGTCATTGCCACAGTTATGTCCCCGTAATCCTGAGCCTGCTTGGAGGGCCAGTACTCCTCACATTTGGTCTAGAATAAAATGCGAACACTCAGATCACACTGTCTGCCACCACTGAAACCTCACAGGAGATGAGATATTAAAACCGAGCATCAGAGTCTGAATCCAAGCCTTATGTGGGTTCTGCCTGACCCTTGAAATTTTGTAATGTTCAATTCCTACCAACTTTATAAATTTGGGAGTCTTCCCATAAAAATCTAGACTTCTGGTTTCTCTTGAGAAATCAGAAAACCTGGCCAACACTGAGCCCCCATTTCTACACAGAAACTGATGTAATGTTCCTTCACAGGGGACCCTGTGCCCCCTAGCTCCCCAGCCCTACAGCAGCCCTTCCACCAACTGTTCACTGAACTAAATTTCTCCACGTGCAAAAGAAATGAGAGCTTTTCTCAAGACTTTTAGATATACCCTAACTCCAACCCAAATATGGACACCAAAAAAAAATAAAAATCAGATTAAATCATTTTGGGGTCTTTGATTTTGACAGCCAGTGTGTCCACTGGCTGTCAAAATGTGAACAGAAATAAAAATCAAGAAACAACCGCTCTCTGAAAGTATCTGAATCTCTACTTGGTAACTGACTTTTTAAAAATGAGAGGTTTGTTTTGCTTTAAAAACAGATGCCTGCTTCTCAACTCCAGAGATGCTAACTCTGGCCCAGAGATCTGTATTTATTAAACGATCCCAACTTCTGCTTTTTAAAAACTCTTAATTTGTAGAAAATCAGAAACACCTCATGTGCTTCCCTGCTGGCTCAGACAGTAAGACATCTGCCTGCAATGCAGGAGACCTGGGTTCCATCTCTGGGTCAGGAAGATCCCCTGGAGGAGGGCATGGCAACCCACTCCAGTGTTCTTGCCTGAGAATCCCCACAGAGGAGCCTGGCGGGCTACAGTCCATGGGGTCACAAAGAGTCGGACACGACTCAGCGACTAAGCACAGCACAGAAACACCTAAAACTCAAATAAGAAACTGACTTAAATGGTACCTGATGTCAGCACTTGGTGAAAGCTGAGAAGAAGGAAACACTAAACTACACCATTTCAATTTCTTCATTAAAGAGTAAGGTTCACCTCTGATATTTTTTGAGTTAATTCATGTTAAAAGTCATATTGATTTTGATGTAATTTTTCTCTTTGTTGAAACCAACTGAAAACCAGTAATTTAAGTTGTTCATGATATTAGTAACTTTGCCAAATGATACACTAAATAAATTTTATTGGTTGATGCAAAAAAAAATCCCAGCTTCAGGACCACTGCTCCAAGAAAGAACACGGGACTGGGGAATACACTGGCATGGAGTTTTTGCCTAAGTGGGTCTCTTACCAGCTGGATTTATACTGCTAACTTGTGGGCAAGTTCTTAAACTCTAAGCTTTAGTTTCCCCATCTATAAAATAGTAACATCTCCCAGAGTTGTTAGGGGAAAAATGACATATATGGAGAATCTAGCACCAGTCATTTCTAAAGGAAATCAACCCTGAATATTCTTTGGAAGGACTGATGCTGAAGCTCCAAAACATTGGCCACCTGATGTGAAGAGCCAACTCACTGGAAAAGACCCTGACGCTGGGAAAGACTGAGGACAGGAAGAGAAGCGGGCGACGGAGGATGAGATGGTTGGATGGTATCATCAACTCGTTCAGCTGGTAAAGAATTCACCTGCAGTGCAGGAGACCCCAGTTCAATTCCTGGGTTGGGAAGATCCCCTGGAAAAGGGAGAGGCTACCCTCTCTAGCATTCTGGGCTGGAGAATTCCATCCACAGAGGAGCCTGGTGGGCTACAGTCCATGGGGTTGCCAAAGAGTCAGACACAACTGAGCAACTTTCACTTTCACACTTTTCACACACCGACTCAATGGACATGAGCTTGAGCAAACTCTAGGAGATAGTGAAGGACAGGGGAAGCCAGGCGTGCTGCAGTCCATGGGTCGCAAAGAGTCAGGCACAACCTAGCATCTGAACAACAATAACGCAGGCTCCCTTCTCCCCCGCACTTAGTCATTAACATCCACTTCCCTCCCAATGTCAGATGCATGAGGGCCCTCGAGCTGCAACCGCTGAGCCCGTGAGCCACAACGAAGACCCAACACAGTCAGAAATTAATTAACTTTTTCTTTAAAAATGAACAAGGGCCCATTTAAATTTGTCTTGCTCTCCATTAACTACGTTGTTTTCATTTATCTAACAGATATTTAGGAGAACATTCCACGTGTGAAGCCTTGGGTTCAATAGCACCATAAAGCTTATCTGCACACAATAAGCCGTGGCCTTTCAATTGCATAATAACCTAATGTCAGAAGCAGGTACAGAACCCAACCTTCTGCATCACAAATAAAGTGAAGATGGGAACCATGTCTGATTGCTCTTTGTTATCTCTGCCTCCTCCATCCCTAGCCCCCAGCACAGGGCCTTACACACACACTTGGGGCCAGACACACATCTGCTCAATTAAAGTGAAAGAAAAGAACACGGAGAGAAATGATGCCTGTCAGGTTCCCTCTCTCCTCAGGATAGTGTGAGCGCTCTGAAGCAGCAGCACCAGGAACTGGCAGAAACGCAGCTCTGGGGTCCACCAGAGACCCTGCAGGCAGAAACCCTCCAGGTGACCCCGAGGCACATTAATGTCTCAGAACCATGGGCTTAGGGACTGGACTCCCACCCCATTCTGCAAGTAACAGACCTACATGAAAAGACTCACAGAGCACACGAGGTCCTATTTCTCAGGCACGGACTTTTCTGAAGTTAGCCCATGGTTTTCAGTTCCCCTTGGTTTATTTGTGGAAAGGTAAAAGTGAAAGTCACTCAGTGGTGTCCGACTCTTTGCAACCCCATAGACTGTAGTCTGCCAGGCTCCTCTGTCCATGGGATTTTCCAAGCAAGGATGCTGGAGTAGGTTGCCATTCCCTTCTCCAGGGAGTCTTCCCAACCCAGGGATTCCCAACCTCAGTCTGCTGCATTTCAGGCAGATTCTTTACCATCTGAGCCACTAGGGAAGCCAAGGGATTTTATCACTAGAAGAAATCTTATCTTTGATGGGGGGATTCCAGGCCACACAGGGGAGAGGGAACTACTGAGATTTATCAGGGGATAAGCTGGAAATTTTGCAGAAAGAAACAGTTCTGATGCTAAAAACTCAGTTTGAAAATCACTGAGTCATTCAAGTTGGTCATCTCAGAGGTACAGCTGGTTGCTCAGAGACAAGACAGGTTTGTGCCCATTCACAGAGCTGATGGGGACTTCCCTGTGGTCCAGTGGTTATGACTTGGTGCTTCCAATGCAGGGGGCGTGGGTTCAGTCCCTGATCAGGGAACTAAGATGCCACGTGCCACGGGGCATGACCAAAAAAATGCATTAACACGGAGCTGATGAAGGATGGAGCTGCACGAAGTTCTCTTGCTGCACTAACCCAAATCTTGATGTCTATTAACTCCAGCAGCAGTGACTTAATGTACAGAGAACATTCTTCTCTCCATAAAGAAGATAACAATAACATAGATTTTTTTTAGCTTTTTTTTTTTAACTTTTAGAGGAGAAAAAGACAAAAAACACATTTCTAAGAATAGAAGTGCTAATGTTTGGGGAGAGTGTCTTTTTAACAAAATAGGTTTTAAAATACCCTCCACCACAGTAACTATGAATGAATGAACTGAACTGAGTAACAATAAAAATTACGTACCCTTCCCTGTTCAACACATTTGGTCAGCATGACAATGGCATAGACATTTTTCTCCCAGACCATACGCCAAAAATCTCTCAGAGTGTTGGGTAGAGGTCCTTGCGTGGCAATGAAATCTTCTTTGGAATGGTAGCCCTAGAAAACGGAAAGCAGCACAGAGTCAGTCTCAAAGAGACGGAAGAGGAGCCCCGAAGACCTCCTCCAGCCAGCCAGCACGGCGAGCCCCGCTCCCCACTCACAGGCATGTAGCTGGCGTTGATGTAGTCGTCGGTCGAATGGGTCTGAACTGAAAGTTTGACACGGGAAATGTCATCTGTGACATTCAAAGAGAAGAGTGCCACGTTAGCATACGGAATAGAATAGTTCATCTCAGAACAGAGAAACAAGTGCAAACGGCAACGCAGGGGCTCCATCACACCTTGATGCTGCGAGGCTCAGTGTTTTAGATCCACGGCCTTACTGCATTCCCGCCGTCACCAGATATGACTGTGGCACAGAGAAGTTGCGTGATTCCCTGGGCAGAGCTAGTAACTGGCAGAGCCAGGGTTCGAACCTTGACAGTCTGGCACCGGTGCTGAAGCTCTGAACCACTCCAGACCACCTTCTAGATGAAACCAACTACTTCCTTCCTTGGGTGTGTGCCACAAGCTAGGTAAGGCCCTGCACAGTTATTTATCCCTCATAAGCATCCTATGAGCTTCTGTGCCCATTTTACAGTTGAGAAAACTGAGGGTCAGAGAGGTTAAGTGATTTTTCCAAGCTCTTTCATCTGGTGAGTGGCAGCCAGAATTCAAATCCAGTGCCCTTTCCACTACAGCAGGGTAGATCCTCAGGGTAGAAAGTTAAGCCTTTCACGCTTTCCCGATTCTCATTAAAAAGTTGTTATAAAAAGACAGTCCCAAATGCAAGAATAAACTGAGTGTCTAAGACTACTATAAGTGGTATGTGTGGAATCTCAAATACAACGGAAATGAACTTATTTACAAAACAGAAACCGACTGTCAGGCTACAGACACTGTCAATCCTCAAAAGCAGGGATGAATCCAAATATAATTCACATCTAGCCACGGAATGTACTCAGCCAACCAGAGACATGTCTGGACAAGCAGAAAGCTTCGCTCCCGCTTGTCCTCCAGCGGCTGCCCTTTTGTTCCAGTACTGTGTTTGTGTCGGAATAAAGGGGCATAGAGGGGCTGTGAAAGCAAAGGGGCTCAGAGCACGGACTGTGGCCCTTTCCCTGCAGGAAACGGCCAGATCCAGCCCAAGTGCGGCCCCACCATGCCTCTCAGTGGGACTTCAGACTTCATGACTTCAGACAAATCACTCAGCCGCTCTGTGCTGCCTTTTTTTTCTGCAGAATATCCTACTACCTATTCTGTAAGGCTATTGTGAGGCTGAATCCAACAGCTTACCCGAAACACGGTGCTGAGCACACAGTAGGTGACTGACGGATGGCTGTGGAGTGGGCTGGTTAGCATCCTGACTCCTCTGCCCCTGCTCTTAGAGACGTGATGCCCAAGACGGGGTGAAAAAGGGGAGATGCGGGAAAGACAACTTACAGGGCAGAACGTTGTTATAGCGATTCTTCCCTCGGTTCTCAGCCAGTTCAGCTGCACACTTAGGCAGGTGAATTCCGACAAGCTTCAGGTCCTGAAGGCAGACCACAAGAACCGCTCATCCACTCCGTGTCCAGACAGTGTTCACAGGGCACAAAGAGCAGAGCAGGATAAAGCGGGAATGCACAGATGTTATGGGTAACACTGCATCCCCAAAAGACATAGCAGTTCTCAGCCCTGGTACCTGTGAACACAGCCTGGCTGGACATTACAGCTTTTGTGGATGTAAATCAAGATAAGATGAGGTCATACTGCAGAGGGCAGGGCCCTTAATCCAGTATCACTGATGTCTTTTTTTTTGGGGGGGGGTTATTCCAGGTCTTAGTTGCAGCACGCAAGGTCTGTTTTTATTTGCGGCATGAAGGGTCTTTAGTTGTGGCATGTAAACTCCTAGTTGCAGCATGTGGGACCCACTTCCCTGATCAGGGTTGAACCTGGGCCCCCTGCACCAGGAGCGCAGAGCCCTTGCCACTGGACCACCAGGGGTCCCTGATACCTTTATAAGAGGAGAGAAGACACTGAGATAGAGACACATAAGGGAGACACGTGAAGATGAGGCAGGAGACTTCCCGGCAGCCCAGTGGTTAAGCCTCCGGCGCTTCCACTGCAGGAGGCGTGGGTTCAATCCCTGATTGGGGAGCTAAGGTCCTGTATGCCACGCAGCATGGCCAAAAAAAAACCTCCTCTCTTCCCTCGAAGAGGGCTACCCACTCCAAAGCTTCACCATAAAACAGAAGCAGGCAGCTTCCCAACTTTCAGGAAAAACATAAGGCAAATAAAACTACAGCACTGAGCAAGCACATACTTCATATTCTTCTGCAAACCCACAGTTGGAGTCAGCCTGCTGTTTCTTGAAGTAGGCCTCAAAATTCTCCACTTTGATTAACTTGGATCTAGGGGAGAAAACAACGTGTCAGATTGGCTGCATTCAATCAAGTTCACACTCAAGATAGAAACATGCAACATATTTTTAAAAAGCAAAATGTGTACTCACCTTTTAGGTCTTCACCGTAGAAAAGCAAAGGGAAACAAAAAGACAGTTAGGGGAAAAAAAATGACTCAATCATAACTCCAGAGATTTTCCCCAAAGAAGAAAACCTAGAGGATAAGGTCAGGGGTGGTTGGGGAAGGTTCACTGTCATGTAATTCACAAAACACTGAAATGTGAATCAGGAAATCTGACTCCTAGACCCTGTTATATCACTGAGTGGCTTCCTGACTCTGAGCAAGTTCTCTCCTCCTAGACCTTGAATAACCATGTTTTTAATCACAAAATATATATTTATTGGTAGAATATGGCAAGTATAGTTCTACTTGGCATGGTAGAACGTGGCAAGGAAGCCAGCTTCAGGAGATAAGTAAATTGGGTCCTTGCAGGATAACAACGCTAGTAAGAACTTCTGGACGATCAGGTCCAAAGGTGTCAATCTGGAAAAACGGCAGCGGTTCCCATCAAAAAAAAAAATTCAAAATAGTCACTGAATAGATTGGGGGGTTAAATGTCTTAAGGCTCATAAATGTAGAGACTTACTTAATTTGAGAAAAGGTCACGTCATTGTTCTTTGCATCTTTCCTATTTTGAAAGAAAAGCAGACCCATTAGATCAAAACGGCTCAACACTGTGCTTTGTTCCCTGTGTGTATCTACAAGACGCTTCTCCCCTGGGCCTTAATTCATACAGCACGTCAGATCCTGTTCACAAACACTGAAGCTTAGCGCTCTAAACCCGTGAAGTTACTCGCTTTTATACCATCTAAAACTAGCACAGGATCCTACTCAAGCAACTTGTAGGAATTTCTCTGAGTAAATAATACAGATCAATAGCATCACCCTATTATACAGTCAAGGTCACTATTTCATACTCTAATTTTTGTTTCTATTTTGTTTTGTTTTTGAGTAAGTCTTTCTGAAAAAGTTACTGTAATAAACCAGAAAACATGACCAGTGCTGGTGAGGGACCAGGGACCAGGGGGCTGGGGGGCTGGGGGAGGGACCTGGAGCTCTCTGTATTGCTGACTAAACCCCATACTGGTATTTTTAAAAAAAAATGATAAAACTCGGGAAGGCAATTTTGCAGTATGTATTAAAATTAAAAATATGCATACCCACTGACCCAGCAACTACCCAGCTTGGAATCTGGCCTAAGGGAATAACTATGATTGTGCCCAGATTTACACACAAGGATAAGTAACAGTGGCAAATAAGAAGGACACAAAAACATCAGAAAATTGGTTGAATAATTTCCATACAGCTGAACATTCGACAGCCACTTAAAATGAAGATGGGAAGCATCCGCAATGTCTTAAGAACAACAGCAAGCCAGAAAATAACATGTATAATATGACTGTTTGTGGGTGTGTGGATTTATGTGACTTTTATAATCACATCCGTGTTAAGAGCAATTTTCCATGGTGTAAGTACAGGCTATTTCCTATCTTTCTGTTTTTATTGTTGCTTTTCTCATAAGTATGTATAAGTTATTTTTAGCATAAGCAGTAGTCACCTTTTCTTCCTCCAGAAGATGAAGCCTCCCACGGCCACGATAACCAGGGCACCAAAGATGCATCCGAACACCGCTCCACAGATGACGCCTGGGGAAAGTCCACATGGGAGGCACGTCAGGAGGCGCCCACAGCCAGACACACAGACAGCGCGACACAGCCAGACACACAGACAGCGCCCACAGCCAGACACACAGACAGTGCCCACAGCCAGACACACAGACAGCATCACAGCCAGACACACAGATAGCGTCCACAACCAGACACACAGACAATGCCCACAGCCAGACACACAGACAGCGCCCACAGCCAGACACACAGACAGCACGTCACAGTCAAACACACAGACAGCGCCCACAGCCAGACAGACAGTGCGTCACAGCCAGACACACAGATAGCGTCCACAGCCAGACACAACAGACAATGCCCACAGCCAGACACACAGACAGTGCCCATAGCCAGACACACAGACAGCACGTCACAGCCAGACACACAGACAGCGTGTCACAGCCAGACACACAGACAGCGCCCACAGCCAGACACACAGACAGCACGTCACAGCCAGACACACAGACAGCGCCCACAGCCAGCACACACAGACAGCGCCCACAGCCAGACACACAGACAGCGCCCACAGCCAGACACACAGACAGCGCGTCACAGCCAGACACACAGATAGCGTCCACAGCCAGACACACAGACAGCGCCCACAGCCAGACACACAGACAGCGCGTCACAGCCAGACACACAGATAGCGTCCACAGCCAGACACACAGACAGCGCCCACAGCCAGACACACAGACAGCGCGTCACAGCCAGACACACAGATAGCATCCACAGCCAGACACACAGACAATGCCCACAGCCAGACACACAGACAGTGGCCACAGCCAGACACACAGACAGCACGTCACAGCCGGACACACAGACAGCACATCACAGCCGGACACACAGACAGCGCAACACAGCCAGACACACAGACAGCGTCACAGCCAGACACACAGACAGCGTCACAGCCAGACACACAGACAGCGCCCACAGCCAGACACACAGACAGCACGTCACAGTCACACACACAGACAGCACGTCACAGCCAGACACACAGAGAGCGCCCACAGCCAGACACACAGACAGTGCGTCACAGCCAGACACACAGACAGTGCGTCACAGCCAGACACACAGATAGTGTCCACAGCCAGACACACAGACAATGCCCACAGCCAGACACACAGACAGCGTGTCACAGCCAGACACACAGACAGTGCTCACAGCCAGAGACACAGCACAACAGGCAGACACACAGACAGCGCTCACAGCCAGACACACAGCACGACAGGCAGACACACCAGACAGCACCCACAGCCAGACACACAGACAGCGCGTCACAGCCGGACACACAGACAGCGCGACACAGCCAGACACACAGATAGCGCGACACAGCCGGACACACAGATAGCATCCACAGCCAGACACACAGACAGCACCCACAGCCAGACACACAGACAGTGCCCACAGCCGGACACACAGACAGTGCATCACAGCCGGACACACAGACAGCGCAACACAGCCGGACACACAGTGTGTCACAGCCAGACACACAGCACGACAGGCAGACACACAGACAGCGCTCACAACCAGACACACAGACAGCGCTCACAGCCAGACACACAGACAGCGCGACAGGCAGACACACAGACAGCGCGACAGGCAGACACACAGACAGTGCTCACAGCCAGACACACAGACAGCGCGTGTGTGGGGGAGGAGGGCTGTGTGTGGCAGAGGGCGGGTAATAGGTCTGGACATAAAACGTGTGTGTGTCTGTGTGTGTGTGGGGGGTGTGTATGGTATGTCTGTGTGCATGTCTGTGAGTGTGGTGTGTGTGTGTGGTGTGTGGGGGTGGTGCAGAGGACAGGTAAATAGCTCTGGACATAAAATGTGTGTGTGTGTCTGTGCGCAGTATGTCTGTGTGTCTGTGCGTGTGTCTCTGTGTATGTGTATGTGGTGTGTGTCTCCATGTGGTGTGTATATCTATGTGTGTGTCTGTGTCTGTCTCTGTGTGGGGTCTGTGTGTGTGTGAATGTGGTGTATGTCTCCATGTGGAGTGTGTATCTATGTGAGTGTCTGTGTGTCTATCTGTGTGTGTGCCTCTGTATGTGTGTATGTGTGGTGTCTGTCTGTCTGCCTGTGTATGCACGTGTCTGCGTGCAGTGTGTGTATCTATGTATGTGTCTGTGTGTGTCTCTACGTGTGTCTCTGTCTGTGTCTCTGTCTGTGTGTCTCGTGTGTGTGTGTGTGTGTGTGTCTGTGGTGTGTGTCTGCCTGTGGTGTATCTATGTGTGTGTCTGCGTGTTTGTGTGTGTGTGTATGGTCTGTGTGTTTGTGTCTGTGATGTGTGTCTGTGTGTGGTGTGTGTATCTATGTGTGTGTCTGTCTGTGTCTGTGTCTCTGTGTGTGTCTCTGTGTGTCTGCATGTGTGTCTGTGTGTTTGTGTCTGTGGTGTGTGTCTGCATGTGGTGTATCTGTGTGTGTGTGTCTGTGTGTGTATGTGTGGTGTGTGTGTCTGTGTGTGTCTGTGTATGTGTGTATGATCTGTGTGTGTGTCTGTGGTGTGTGTATCTGTGTGTGTCTGTGTCTCTGTGTGTGTCTGCATGTGTGTCTGTATGTCTGCATGTGTGTGTGTGTGTGTGTGTGTGTGTCTGTGGTGTGTGTCTGCATGTGGTGTATCTATGTGTCTGTCTGTCTGTGTGTGTCTGCGTGTTTGTCTGTGTGTGTGTGTGTATGGTCTGTGTGTTTGTGTCTGTGGTGTGTGTCTGCATGTGGTGTGTGTATCTATGTGTGTGTCTGTGTCTGTGTGTGTGTCTATGTGTCTGTGTCTGTGTGTGTGTGTCTGCATGTATGTCTGTGTGTGTGTGTCTGTGGTGTGTGTCTGCGTGTGGTGTATCTATGTGTGTGTCTGTGTCTGTGTGTGTATGTATGGGGTGTGTGTCTGTGTATGCGTGTGTGTGTCTGTCTGTGTATGCGTGTGTGTGTGTGTGTGTGTGTGTGGTCTGTGTGTCTGTGGTGTGTCTATCTATGTGTGTGTCTCTGTGTGTCTGTGTGTGTGTCTGTGTGTGTCTGCGTGTGTGTCTGTGTGTGTCTGTGTGTCTGCATGCGTGTCTGTGTGTGTGTGTCTGTGGTGTGTGTCTGCATGTGGTGTATCTATGTGTGTCTGTGTCTGTGTGTATGTGTGGTGTGTGTGTCTGTGTCTGTGTGTGTGGTGTGTGTCTGCATGTGTGTCTGTCTGTGTGTCTGTGGTGTGTGTCTGTGTGGTGTATCTATGTGTGTATCTGTGTCTGTGTGTGTGTGTGTGTATGCGTGTCTGTGTGTATGGTCTCTGTGTGTGTCTGTGGTGTGTGTATCTATGTGAGTCTGTGTGTGTGTCTCTGTGTATGTCTGCGTGTGTGTCTGTGTCTGTGTGTGTATGTGTGCTGTGTGTGTCTGTCTGTGTATGCCTGCGTGTGTGTCTGTGTGTGTCTGCATGTGTGTCTGTGTGTGTGTGTGTCTGTGGTGTGTGTATCTATATGTATGTCTGTGTCTGTGTGTGTGTATGTGTGCTGTGTGTGTCTGTCTGTCTGCGTGCTGTGTGTGTCTGTCTGTGTATGCGTGCGTGTGTGTGTGTGTGTGTGTGTGTGGCAGAGGCCAGGTAGGCAGCTCTCGACGTAACCTAGCCTAGGCGTCTGGGAGCGGTCCTGCCCGGCTGCTCTGGGCAAGGCGCTGCTCCCTCCACCTGCAAACCGAGGCAGCTGAGCTCCGGGTGACTTTCGGGTTGTCCTCACCG
This sequence comes from Nanger dama, assembly GCA_917880005.1. Classification (NCBI taxonomy): domain Eukaryota; kingdom Metazoa; phylum Chordata; class Mammalia; order Artiodactyla; family Bovidae; genus Nanger; species Nanger dama. The sequence goes on from CAKJTW010000030.1 coordinate 484,090, forward strand.
CCGCTTCCTGTCCTCACAGGGAGGTGTGTGCAGCCCCCACAAGATGCCAAGCGGGCAGAAACGCTCTTGGTGAGCTCGGAGTCGGGCGGGGGTCCCGGGGAACGGGCCGTGGGGCGGAGCGGCCACAGTTTGAAAATTCCTGGACACGCAGTTCCACCGTTGACTTTTCGACACTAACACCCACATGCCCAGGTGACATCAAACCCATGTGCTTGCGGGGGAGGCTTTGGGGATCCCTGAACTTGGCTCCTGGGCCTCTTTGCTGAAGCCAACGGCTACCAAGTACAGAGACCAGACAAATAGCAAACTGGCTAGTCAGTCGGTCTCTGGCCTGAACGGAGGGGGATGCACCCTGCCTGCTTGCACCCTTGAAGCTCCTAAATCACTTCACTCTGTGATAAAGGCCAGGAGCACTTGACAGGAGTCCAAGCCCAGAATGTCGGGCCGGCCCCTAAAGGCACTGTGCAGCCTGGGGCCAGTCACTGCCCCTCTCTGGGCCTTAACACCCTCATTTCTAAAGCGGGGATTGCACAGAGAGAGAGAGCAGACTTCTGGTTGCCACGAGGACGGCGGGGGGGGGGCGGAAAGGACTGAGAGCTTGGGACTAGCAGAGGCAGACTGTCATATACAGGGCGGATAAACAACAAGGCCTGCTGCACACAGCACAGGCAGCTGCATTCAACACCCTGTGATAAACCGTAAAGAAAAAGAACACGAAAAAGAAAACGTGTGTGTGTGTCCGTGTGTGTGTCTGAGTCACTCTGCCATACTCCAGAGACTAACACCACGTTGAATATCAATTATACTTTGGTAAAATTTTTAAAAAATAAAATGCGCATCCAACCAGATGATTTCCATGGCTCCTTCTGATCCTAATAGTCAAGAGGTCCACACGCTGCGAGGGGGCACGTGTGTCTGGCACACGGTCACACAAACCACTACACTGAAGGGAAAGGAGCAAACAGTGTGTGCAGACTGGAAGTGCAACGGGCCTTTGGAGGAAGGACGTGGTGCGCAGGGCTGGGGAGACCCCAGAAGAGGAAGCTGAGCTGAGATCTGATGGCCAAGTGACATCTCAGCTTCTGCGAAAAGAGACCAGGCTTTCCAAGCCTCCTGGGGAGCCGGGGAGGGGTGCAGACGCCCGTCCTTCTGTGGATACTGGAAGCAAAGCCTCCGTGAACTGCTAACAGCACTCCTGCCCCTCTACCTGGATCCTGGGGCAAGAAAACGGCCTTTGAACAGGGACTGAAGGACACGTAGCTCTCGTTCCCGTCTATGAGTCCCTCGCTGTGAGGGCTGAAGGCAATACTGGTGAATCCAGCCACACAAGCCCTGTGGGGTGACAAGGGAAAAAAAGAGGTGACTGAGGCCTGACGTCCCAGGCACAGAGAGCTCCACAAGGACAGGCCTGGTCCCCGGAGCAAGAACCACGAGGCATTACCGATAGGAGCCCAGGGGTTCCAGCTTCCCGTTGTAGTAGCCGTGTGTGATGGACTCATTGCCAACATCAACTTCGTATTTCAAGACTTCAGACAAGCCCTGAGCACGTCTCTTTGCTTCTGTCGTTATGAGGTATGTCACATAAGTATCCGAGACCCCCCTTCTGAAGTCGTCATATGTGAATCTCAAAATATCTGCCGATGGCGGAACAGCTAAGAAAGGCACACAGAAGGGAAGGCATAAGAAAGTGAGAAAGGGCTCGCACGTGGGGTGGGGAGGCGGGCACAACCGCTGGCGCAAGACAGGCTCTGGGATGCCGCATACAGCACAGAGGATGCAGCCGGTACTGTGTAACAACTGTAAATGCAGTGTAACCTCTGAACATTGTATAAATCTTTGTTAAAGAGAAAGAAAGTGAGGTTCACAGAGGTTCATTGTGTCTCCAGCGTTTCTAAACAATGACCTTGACATTGAGTGATGGTGGTGACCCCTGCCATCGCTTATGTATGCTCTCTCTGCCAGGTTTTCCTTCTATTAAATTCTAAGAGCTTTACCTACTCATTTAATCCCCACAATATTCTCACTGCACAGGCTGACTATCCCCACTGTACAGATGGGGATGCATCTGTACAGTAAAAGGTCTGAGCTTTGGAACTTCCCTGAGGGTCCAGTGGTTAGGACCCTGAGCTTTCAAGGCCATGTACCTGGGTTCAATCCCTGGTTCAGGAGCTCAGCTCCTGCTCGTTACGTGGCACGGCTAAAAGAGACCTGGGCCCAAAGGTGGCGGAGCTGTATTTCTAAACCAGACCATCTGACGGGGAGTGTGCGACCTCACCCATCCCAGGCTGGTCAGTATGCAACCTCACCTCCCTCATTCAGCAAAGATCTGAGCTTGGGATTTGCTGAAAACCTTCACAGCAAAATGACCAGATGTCTGAAACAGAGGCAAAACAAAAGACAGAAAGAAAGAGAGCAAGAGAGATCTCAACATCTCTTTTTGAAATTAAGTCACAGGCTAACGACACCAGCGAATCCCTTGTCTTCCCTTTTGATCTCTGTCTTCCTCGGGGAGATGAGGACAGAATCACAGGCCGCACAGCTGGGCAGGGACGGCACGGCACTGTTCACAGTTAAAGAATCACCAAAAGCAAAGCCCGGCACTTTTTTGGTTTTCGGCCATGCCATGTAACTTGCAGGAGCTTAGCTCCCGAACCAGGATTGAACTCAGGCACGTGGCCTGGAGAGCTCAGAGTCCTCACCACTGGACCCTCACACAAGCCCCAAAACTCAGAGCTTTAAACCAAGCTTTGAACAAAGCACCCAGGCCCACCCACCACCCATCCCCGAAGCTTTCCCTTCTTACTCCCAAGGAATGTAACAGAGCCCTTAAGGAAAGGCAGCATTTAATCCGCCTCCCCTCTCAGCTCTGGCAATGCTCTCTGCCAGCTCCCACGGAAAAAGCTGTGTTTTTGTTGTTTTCTTCCAAGAAAAGGTCACCCTTTGAAGATCATTTGGGCGTGTGTGTGTGTGCGTGTGTGTGTGTGCGTGCGCGCATATGTATGCATGTGTGCAAGAGACAAAACTGGTTAAAACTACTAATCTGCTACCTAAAAGACCCTGTGTTGCAAAAAGAGATGAAAAACCTAGATTAGAGGTAGGCAAGTCACATCCAAGGGCCACAGCCAGCCAGCCGCCCATTTCTGGTAAATTCTGGAATAGTCACTCAATCTTCTATGGCTTCTTTCACAGGACAGCTGCAAAGTTGAGCAGCTGAGAAGGAGACGGTAGAGCCTGCAAAGTTTAAAATGGTTTGCCGTCTGGCCCTTTACAGGAAGTCTGTCAGCCTCCGAATGAGCTCATCACATTGCACCCACTCACCCCCGGGTGAGTGCCAAAGTGTGGGCCGCGGTGTCAAACTCGACATGTGTCTGTCTCACTAATGTGCCTCGGTGGGCACCGGTGGCGCCCGGTCACACCATCACCCGCCAGCTACGGAACCCATCAGGACCCCTGCTTACCATCCACAGTGGTGAGAACGAGCGCGTAGGCTTTGATAGGTCCATGGCTGGCTTCGAACCTGCTGAACATGACCTTCACCGAATTGTGACTGACAGATGTGATATTGGGAGACCCATCTGGAAGAGGGGGATCTGAAACAGGACAGCACAAAACACTTAAAAGCAAAGAAGGAACAACATTATTCAGGAGAGGATTTGCTGTGGTGCCCCGCTCAAGATGCCCCCTGGTTCTGCATGCTATGTGTTGGGCTCACACAAAGCAAATCAGAAGTGAAGGGCAGGGAGCGAACTGGTGGGGACAGAGGTGGGGGTCCTCGGGAGGCCTGCCTAGCTGACAAGCACCCCTTCAGTGGGTCCAGCCACATTCCCAAGGGGGCCTCCTGGCAACCTCGTTTCTAGAAGGTAATGTGTCTTTCCTGTTTTCCACCGGTCCTTCCTGACCCAGAAAGGCCAGGCTGCTTACCCTGAGTAGGGGGCAGAGGAGGAGAGCGAGACGGAGGCTGTGTAGGTGGAACGTTCAGGTGGGGACCTGGGAGCTGGACTTGTCCCGGGACAGGTCTGTCAGCTGAGAACAATGGCGGAGCAGGTACCCAGAGGGAAGCAAGGACGATGTGGAGAGAACACGCTTCCTCCTGAGACCTGACTGCACTCCTGCTCTGCCCTTCACACCAGAGTCCTGACTGCTCCCTGCTGCTGCTGCTGAGTCGCTTCAGTCAGCTCCGACTCTGTGCAACCCCATAGACGGCAGCCCACCAGGCTCCCCCTGTCCCTGGGATTCTCCAGGCAAGAACACTGGGGTGGGTGCCATTGCCTTCTCCAATGCATGAAAGCGAAAAGTGAAGTCGGCTCAGTCATGTCCAACTCTTAGCGACCCCATGGACTGCAGCCCACCAGACTCCTCCATCCATGGGGTTTTCCAGGCAAGAGCACTGGGGTGGGTGCCACTGCCTTCTCCAATGCATGAAAGGGAAGAGTGAAAGGGAAGTCGCTCAGTCGTATCCGACTCTTAGCGACCCCGTGGACTGCAGCCCACCAGGCTCCCCCATCCATGGGGTTTTCCAGGCAAGAGCACTGGGGTGGGTGCCATCACCTTCTGCGTCATTTGTTCGCTAGGGATGGCTTAAAACTCCGCTAGAGGAACCAGCTGACCATTTTCCTGGAAATCAGAAACGCCTATCCAGAAACACTCTGAGTGGCCTTAAGCCGCTCTCTGAATTGACACAAAAGGAAAGAAAAGCTGGACAAAGATGATCCGTCTCCTCACGCTCTCTCTGCCTAACTTGTCTCCCATGCACAGTGTGTCTTTGCTATCATAATCAAGAGACACTCAGAAAAGTGAACTCCAAAAAGACAAAGCCCACAGCCCAATTCTCCAAACATATGCGTCCAGTATGGCAGCCACTGAAACGGCAGCCCTCTCCAGTATTCTTGCCGGGAAATCCCACAGGCAGGGGAGCCTGGTGGGCTACCGTCCACGGGGTAGCAAGAGTCGGACGTGACTCAAGCAACTAAACAACAATAAATCACTGTGAAAAGTAACTAGTCCAACTCTGGACGTAGGGTATCTCATTAATAACGTGTGTATGTGTGTGCACGCTCAGTCGTGTCCAACTCTGTGACCCCATGGACTGTAGCCCGCCAGGCTCCTCTGTCCATGGGGATTCTCCAGGCAAGAATACTGGACTGGGTTACCATGCCCCTCCTCCAGGGGATCTTTCCCAAACCAGGGATCGAACCTGGGTCTCCTGCATTGCAGGAAGCCCCATTAATAACTTACATTATACAAATTAAATGAAATTAAATGCTGAAATGATAACATTTTTAATATACTGGGTTAAATAAAATATGATCAAAACTCATTTCCGAGACTTCCCTGGCAGTCCAGTGGTCCACACTTCCAATGCACGGGTTCAATCCCTGGTCGGGGAACTAAGATCCCATATGCCACATAGAGCAGAAAAGGTACATAAATAAAAACTTCATTTCAGCTGCTCTTTTCAGTTTCCTACTGTGGTACCTAGGAAATGTTTTATTATACAAGAGGCTCCATATGATTTACTACTGGAAGGCACAGCTCTAAACCATCCTCCAGCAACCTCTCAAGTAACTGACAGCAGTGGCCACTTGGAGGCGCTGTTCCCACATCTTGGTGTCAACTGCCTCATCAGACACTGTCCCACATCCCCTGTAGCTCTTTGCCTTCTAGCCCGCCAGCTGGGAGACCCCAGCTCCCTACCTCAAGAAAGCATTCACCTCCAAGCCTAGAAATTCTTTCCTCCTCAATGCCTTTCTCAGTCCTACACTCAAGGGGCCCTGCCTGCCTGCACTGGGAAAATCCCTGGAGAAGGAAATGACAACCCACTCCAGTACTCTTGCCTGGGAAATCCCATGGACAGAGGAGCCTGGAGCACTACGGTCCACGGGGTTGCAACTAAGCAACAACATGAGAACATTTACTAGGAGGAATCTCTTGTGAATGACCCCAAAACAGCTGGGGAATTTGTTGACCCAGATTCTAGCAAAATATGAATCTTGACTGAGTTTCTCATAATAGTTTAAAAAAAAAAGATTGTTGGGAGTTCCCTGGTGACCTAGTGGTTAGGATTTAGTGCTTTCGCTGCTGTAACCGGGGTTCAAATCCTGGTCAGGGAACTGAGATCCCACAAGTTGTGCAGCACGGCAAAAAAAAAAAAAAAAGATTGTTAAATTTTTTTAATGTAATGGTAATAGGAATGCCAAAGTATTGACGGTTTTGAACTGTGGTGTTGGAGAAGACTCTTGAGAGTCCCTTGGACTGCAAGGAGATCCAACCAGTCCATTCTAAAGGAGGTCAGTCCTGAATATTCATTGGAAGGACTGAGGCTGAAACTCCAATACTTTGGCCACCTGATGTGAAGAACTGACTCATTGGAAAAGACCCTGATGCTGGGAAAGATTGAAGGCAGGAGGAGAAGGGGACAACAGAGGATGAGATGGTTGGATGGCATCGTCGACTCAATGGACATGAGTTTGGGTGAACTCTGGGAGTTGGTGATGGACAGGCAGGCCTGGTGTGCTGCAGTCCATGGGGTCACAAAGAGTCAGACACAACTGAGCAACTGAACTGAACTGAATAGTAATGTAGTTATGTTTGAAAAAGGGGGAAAGGAGTCCCTCTCTTGCATCAATACATGTGGAAAACATACAAATAAAATTATAGAATAACCAGGACTGGTCTCAAAGAAATCCAGTAAGAGTGGAGGGGATATAAATGAAACAAGATTGGTCAAATGCCCACAAAGGGCAACTGAGGGATGACGGTGCGTGGGTCCCATTACACTGTCCTTTGCCTTTGTATCTATTTGAACATTTCTATAAAAATACTTTGTCTCAATGCAGTAGAGGAACTTGCCACTTAAAAGCATATGTGGCAACAAACTGCTGCATAGAACAAAGGCAACTCTGGAGTGTGAAGGATAATTCTCACTAAATTTCCATAGATCATACAGTTTCTATGCCTCCCTTGGGATTAGGCTGGTAAAGAATCCACCTGTAATGTGGGAGACCTGGGTTCGATCTCTGGGTTGGGAAGATCCTCTGGAGAAGGGAAAGGCTACTCACCCCAGTATTCTGGCCTGGAGAATTCTATGGACTGTATAGTCCATGGGGTCGCAAAGAATCGGACACAACTGAGCAACTTTCACTCACTCACTATAGTTTCTATAGACTATGTAGACTAGCTTTCTACAGAACTAGGTTAACAAAAACAAATATCTTGGATAAATTTTTTTAGAAACAGGTTTCCGACAACGCTTGGCAGGGCCTCTGGGTCAGCCTTCCAGGAGTGGCCAAGTGGCCTGCTGGCTACCCTGCCCTCAGGAGGCCCACCTGTGATGCCAGAGAGGCAGGTGTTTCGGAGGCGGGCAGTGCCTTCTTGTTACAGGACCAGGTAGCGATGCTGATGTCGTACAAGGTAGAAAAATTCAAATGCGTGACTTCCGTCGTGAACTCAGAGCCGTTCTTTGAGGAGCAGCCCCCACGGTTGTTGTATTTTTCCAGTATCCATGGCTGACCTCCAGCTCAAAACCTGTGTTGGTGCCTAAAGGACAAGCCCACCTAAGGACCAAGGTGGCCTTCTTGGGGACTGCTTCACACTCGAAGGAGGCTACCGGCTCAGGGTCTGCAAGGCAAGCACAGCACATCGTGAGATTCTTGGACGTCGGCCTTTGCAAACACTTAGACTTGGGATGCCTGGCCCATTGGTGATGAGGAGACAGCAGTGGGGAAAGGCAGAAGAGGCAGAAGCTGACCTTGAACCAGGCCTTACTGAGCTTTGTGACCTTGGGTCAGCCCCAGCTGCAGGACTATCTGAGGGTTAAATGAAACGGTGGCCGTCGGGCTCCAGGCTGGGAGAGCACGAGGGCGCGTGAGGCGCAGCTACCTTACGCTGGGAGTGGCAGCAGTTTCTCCACCTGCATCCCCTCACCTGGGCACCCTCTTGACCATCGTTCTGGAACAGGCAGGGTTAATACTGTCCCATTTTGCAGCTGACTCAACTGAGACTTAGATTAAGTAATTTGCTCAAATGACATGGCTGGCCAGTGGCAAAGCCAAAACTGATCTTGGGTTTTCTAAATCCAAGTCCAGGGTGTTTTCTACACACACAACAGGCTGAATAATCAATGGTAAATGGCACCCGTTTCTTCATCTTTAATAGGAGGTGTTATTTGTCTCGACCCATTTGAAGGGCCAGTAGGATATTATTAGGGCTTCCCTGGTGGCTCTGCGGTAAAGAACCTGCCTGCATCGCAGGAGACCCAGGTTCAATCCCAGGGTCAGGAAGATCCCCTGGAGGAGGACATGGCCACCCACTCCAGTACCCTTGCCAAGAGAATTCCATGGCCAGAGGAGCCTGGCAGGCTGCAGTCCATGGGGTCTCAGACTCAGACACGACCGACTCAACTAAGCAGCAACAGCAGGATTTTATTAAGTGTCCACAGAAAGCTGACATAAATGGAAAACTCTTTCAGATCCCAGTGGTGCCTCCAAAAATAAATAAATGGAAAAGTCTGTGTTAATGTACTGGGGAGTGGGGATATTATCATGACTTGAACGTTGCAGTATTTTAAAGCAGAAAAAGCTTTAAAGAGTCACCCAAGCACAGTGCCCACCTTCTCCACCTGAGGCTGGAAGGACAACCTGCCAAATACAGTCCCCCTGCCACAGCCCTGTCCATCCACCCCCTGACTCATAAATGCTCACAGATATCTTTCTCTTGCTACAGGGAACCATGACTGCAGCTAAGATAAATATTAGCAATGGAAGCCACCCACACGCCAAAGATCAGAGTCTAGACCCGGTGAACAGAGTCTGAGTTAACACAGGGGCTCAGAGCTGCCAGCATCTCATGCCACTCCACGTGAAAGGTCAGAGGCCATTGAGGTCCCAGCCCCTACACTACCAGGGAGGCTGATCTGCTGAGATCCCTGCCCTACTTCCAGATCAGCCTGAACACACCTGAAGGGCTTAGTCTAAGGAAGAAAGGAAGCAAGTGCAAAGCAGGTAGGAGATAAGATGGCCCACAGGTCCAGAGGGATAAAGGCCCTGTCATCAGACCTGTGAGCAGAAGGACTCATGGCCGTTCAACAAACATCCCCCGCTCACTCTCTGAAAGCTCCTTCAGTTAAACAGAGGGCTCTTCTCTTTAAATGATCACACTTTTTGCATTGAGAGATAAGGATCAAGAAAAGTGAAGACGCTGAGCATCCCTTTTAACTATATCCTTTCTGTCTTCTTCAGGGTAAAAGCCAAACTACTGACCTGCAAGGCCTGACATCAGCCATGCCCTGGCCCCTCACCTGTGGGCCTCACCTCCTCCACCTCCCCCTCTTGCTGCCGTGGCTCCACCTCTGCCATCCTGACCTCCTGCTCTTCCTCCAACACAGCAGGCACACTCCAGGCCCAGGACTTCCGCACTGGGGCTGCCCGTCTCTCCCATCCACGTGACTGGCTTCACTTCCTGCAAGTCTTTGCTCAAAAGTCACCTTTTCGACAAAGCCTTCCCCAAGATAAACATCTCATTTCTCCTATCCTTTTTACTTCTCTTTCCTCAGCAGTAATTGTCACCTAATAACCTATGTTTCTCGCTTATTAGGTCTTCCGCCACTAGAACGAAAGTTTCGGAAAGGCAGGGACTCATCTGTGACCTCTGACAGTACCTGACACACAGTAAATGCTCAGGACGTATCTGCTGAATGAATGAACACCGGGGGGCAGCCAGACAGCAGCAGTGAGGTAACAGGATGCTCACATACCACACGGAAGCTGGCCAGCTCGAGGGGCTGCCCTGGCGGGCCACTGCAGCGGGCGAAGGTTCTACCCCTGGTTGGAAAACTAAGACGCCGTGGTGGTCAGCGAAAAAACTAATCAACTAGAGTTTACAGCAAGGACCTATGTGCAAGGTCAGCATGATACAAGAAGGAATCCAAGAGGGCCCTGAGACTACTCACCTGTACAGAAAGACTGCCTGCCGGGTGCGGACGACATGACATCCCCCACCTGCGTGAAGATCTCGACGGTGTAGGAGGAACCCGGGTATTAACTTGGTGACCGTAGCGTGGGTAATGCCGATGCCTGTGACTATTTGCGTGGCGTTGCTGGAACTTCCATCCTGCCCAATAAGAAGGCGGTAGGTGTAGTTTGAAGAGGCTTTATCAACATTCTGCCAGTTGAAGGTTGCTGCTGTGGTACTGGTTGTTATCTCAATGCTGGACACCTTGTTGGGCACTTAAGTTTTAGGGAAAAAAAAAGGATGGATTAACTTGAGCCATTTTATTGACTGCATCTAAAAATAGCCTGGAAATTCTTTTCTTTTTTTTTTTTTTCATTAAATTTAAACTAAAAATAGACTGGTCCTTTGGGTAAAGAATAAATAAAGCTAATACTTGCTGGGATCAAAAGAGGAGGCTTCCCCAAAAGACATTTAGAAAATAATTATACAGATTAAATCTCAAAAGAGCTGAAGCTTTTCAGACTTCTTTTAATACTTTATCTGAAATCTATTTTCAAGATGTAATTTCCCACTTGTTTTAAAAATGTGATTAATGAAACAAAAATATACAAAAAGACATTATCAACTTCCATCTCTACCATATATTTAGGTCAAATATTAGCAAAGTATGTCCCTCACTGGGCATGCAAAACTGCTTCCTTTGGGCAGCATCTTCCATGCCAACATGACCGGGTGACGCCTCCTCCAGTCTGTATTCCCAGGAATGAATGAACAGTGATGCTTCCCATGCTTATAGGATGCCTTTCTGCTTCCGGAAGACAATTCCAAGTTCACATGGCTCAGCACCAGTGCCACCAGGGCAGGGCAGAACATTGGCTGAGCCCAATGTCTTCAGCTTACTTGGTTTCACATTGTACCTGGAGCCCAGAAACATAAGGGCCTCTTGCCTCATCACTGAACCCGTGCTTATTTCCCCTCCTCCAGGTGAAAGGCTGGGAAAATGCTTCCTCAGGAGGGTGTCCTAAAACACTCACGTGTGTACTGTAGAGTGGAATTGGCCAGCCCCTGGACCAAGTTCATCTCGGGAGTGACTGTGATCGTATATAAGGTGCCCGGGGCCAGGCCATGGAAAGCGATCCCTGTGTGAGAACTGTTTTTCAGATCAGAGCTGTGTTCAGACAGTATTTCTACGCTGTAGGTGTACCCGGTAGCATTGTCTGTGTTCCGCCACTCCAGCTGCATGTCGGTTGTGGTGACGTTAACAACACGGATGTCAAACACCGCACTGGGGTCTGGGCAGAGGAAAGGAAGAAAAAGGGAGGTCTGTCAATGAGCATCGTAATGTCCAGCTTTATTCTAAAGTATCTGCCCAGAGGACTTGCTCTTCTGTCATCAAATGAGTTCACAAAGGGCAAACTCTTGACATTCAGGCAAGAAACAGTTTCTTTCAAGAATCTTGGCTCTTCTGCAACACCAATGAATTTACCGACCTATACCATCCGTTCTCTGGCCTTTTGCTTTTGTCATGGAGACATCCCCTTGGCTTGGGGGTGGTTGGGAGGGGGTCTTCTAGAGTGGAAACCACGCTCAGTTTTTCTTAATCTGAGTGCTAGTGACTAGATGGATTCGGTTTGTAAAGATGCATCAAGTTATGCACTTAGGATGTATGTGTGTTTCAGCGTATGTATTATATCTCAGGAAAGGTTTTAAAAAACCACTCCCTCAGAAGAAAACATCTTTCTATAACATAGGCAGGCGTACTGAAGCGAAAAACTGAAATGGAGAGTTGACACTGCGTGGGATCACTTGAGGCTGGAGTGCAGAAGAGGGAGAAGCCACGGAGCCGCATCCTCACAGCTGGGAGTTGGAAGCCAAACTACCCAGAGTGCTCTGGGCTCTGCACTCACCGTCTCACCTCTACACACTGAACCAGCCGCAATATAATTGCACAGAATCTTTTTTTTTTTAACAAGGACCATCTTTAAAGTCTTTATTGAATTTTGTGGTAGTAAAATAAAAAGGGTGCAATAGTTAGCATCTGAACCATTTGTAAGTGTACAACTCAGCAGCGTTAAATACATTCACTGTATGGTAACACCATCATCACTGTCTAAACACAAAGCATCTCATGATGCCCAACACAAACTCTGTTCCCGTGAAATAAGAACTTCTCGTTCCTCCCTTCTCCCCACTCCTCTATCTTCTGTCTCTATGAATGTGCCAGTTCTAGGCACCTCACGTAAGTGGATTTACGTGGTAGTTGTTCTTCTACATCGGGCTTTTTTCACCTAGCATAATGCTTTCAAGGTTTATCCCACTGTGGCATGTCTTGGAACATCATTCCTGTGTGGCTAAATAACATTCCATTGTGGGGCTTCACCGGTGGCTCAATGGTAAAGAATCCACCTGCAATGCAGGAGACACAGGTTCAATCCCTCGGACAGGAAGCTATCCTGCAGGAGGAAAGGGCACCCACTCTAGGATTCTTGCCTGCAGAATCCCATGGACAGAGGGAGGCTGGTGGACTACAGTCCACGGGGCTCACAAAAGAGTCAGGCACGACTTAGCAACTAAATAACAACTGTTCTATTATATGGATATAACACATTCCATCTGCCGATGGACACATGGCTGCCTCCACCTTTTAGCTATTGTGAATCATGCTACTATGAATGTTGGTGTAGAGAAATATGTTCAAGTCCCTGACTTCAATTCTTTTAGAAATATGTATACATGTAAGAGTGGAATTGCTGGGTCATCAGTACTTGCTTCCCTTTTCAAAATCACCTTTAATGCTGTTACATTGATTCTCCCCCAGTTAACAGCTCTTGATTTCCATTCATTGGGACAATTATAGGCAATAGTACAAGAGATGCCTTCTCCTTACGAATAGTCCTAAATTACTTCTGCAGTTGCTCCATATCAAAGTGCAGTCCACACCGTGGTTAAGACCTCAGTCTTCAAAGTCAGACAGAGGCCAGCTCACTCCCTTGTCAGCCTGGGTCAGTTACTTAAGTTCACAAACTCCCCGTTTCCTGCTCTATAAAACAGAGATGATAATAGTACCTACCTCATAGAGCTGTGTTCAAAATGTTTAAATACAAAGGCTGAGAGCCCAGCACTTTGTAGACCCCCACTACATCATGTTATCTTTGCATTAAGCCCTGGGAGTTGGCAAGTCGCACAACATCAAAGGGACCCAAATTGTGATCCCCTTACCATTAGCTACATTATCAGAGAGAAAAAAATATATATGTTGATACTATAACCTGAGCTCAAAAGTCTAGTCTGAAAATCAGACTTGAAAAGGAATTATGCACTTCATCTGAGGCATGCATTTTGGCAGTTTCCTTATTTTGGAAGCAGATCTTCCAAATAACCATCAATGCTTATTCCAACCAACAGAGCTGAGAAAACCCACACAAGGAGAATCTCAAGAGCCCAACTGACTTCACACATGGCTCAAGGGATCAGTCCCATTTCTTTACTCTTTCCTTCTGTAGAAAGGATTTCAAGTCCCTTTCAATCAAAGGTCAAGGATACTGGATGTTTTCCAAGCTTTCCCAAAAAATTTCATTTCAAATTTCAAAGGTAACAATAATGAACAATGAATTGGTTTCATGAAATAGTTTTATCAACATCAATCAGCCTCATAAAACTAACAAGACCACTGCATTACAATATTGTTCATAAAAGACTGTCAGGGAGCTACCTGTCCAACAGGCAAATGGCCAAGCAGTTTATAATACATCCAGACCAGCAGTCTGGACCCCTTTACCTTCTGAAAAATTACTGAGGCTGTCAGAGAATTTTTATTTATTTAGGTTATATTTATGTATGCTGTAACAGAACATTTTTAATGAGGAAATGCTTAAAATGTAAGAATACAAATCATACATTCCATGAGCCAACAGAAGGATGATGCCATCCCATGTCACACTGCATCTGGAAAACTCCACTGTACACTTATCATGCAAGAATGAGAGTGAAAAAGCCAAACAGTATTCTAGTAGTAGTATGATAATACTAATACCTCACAGACCCCCTTGAAAGAGTCTGGGGACCACCCCAGAGGTCCCCGGACCACACTTTGAGAACTACTGATCTAACCAAGGGTCAGCAAACTTTTTCTATATGGACCACAGAACAAATATCCTAGGCTTTGCAGGCCCTGTATTCTCTGTTGCAACTGTTCATTTCTAGCATGAAAGAAGCCACAGACGTTACATAAAGAAACAAGCATGGTTTCATGCTCGTGACTTCCCTGGTGGCTCAGACGGTAAAGCGTCTGTCTACAATGTGGGAGACCCGGGTTCCATCCCTGGGTCGGGAAGATCCCCTGGAGAAGGAAACGGCATCCACTCGAGGACTATTGCCTGGAGAATCCCATGGATGGAGGAGCCTGGCAGGCTACAGTCCATGGGGTCACAGAGTCAGACACAACTGAGTGACCTCACTATATTAAAAAAAAAAAATAAGGCAGTGAGCCAGATTTGACCCATGGACCATTATTGTCTGCTGACTCCTGATTTGGACAATGGAACGCCAGGCAGATATTAAAATTAATCTGCAGGAATATTTATGCTGATGGGGAAGAACAGTCATAATAAACTTGAATAGAAAAAAAGGCAGATTTAAAAAAAACACATTAGAGGATTTTAATACTTGTTAAAATATACATGTACACATACATACATACACCTTTATATATCTTAACATTCTAGAAGAGCAGTCCACAACCTTTTTGGCACCATGGACTGGTTTCATGGAAGACATTCTTCCACAGACAGGGGTGGTTTCCACAGCGGGGTGGTTTGGGGATGATTTTCATAAAGAGCACACAACCTACACCCCTCGCATGCGCAGCTCACAGGAGGGTTCCCACTCCTCTGAGAGGCTAATGCCATGGCCGATCCGATGGAGGTGGAGCTCAGGCGGTAAATGCGGCGACAGCAGCGGCTCCCCCCCACCACTCGCCTCCTGTGTGCGTGCAGCCTGGCTCCTACCGGCCACAGGTCAGTGCCAGTCTGTGGCCCAGGGCTTGGGGGTCCCCGTTCTAAAACATTGTGCATCAAAAGCTATTAGTGATTAGTTCTGGCTGTTGGTTTACAGGTGATTTTTCTTTTTGTTTATCTGTATTTTAGATAATGAATATGCATTGCTATCATTAACAATTTTTTAAAAGGTCTTTCTTAGATAATTAAAGAAGAGCAATATTTGGAAATTTTGACATGTAAGGTTTATACTGATTTCCCTCGAGAAACGTTAACTAATTCACAGAAAATACAACCTATTTGCTTACCAGTTGTAGTGGAAACTGTTTGGGAATCCCCTTTAGCCCCATTTGGTCCTTGTGGATATATGTCAAAATGATACGTGGTTCCAGGGTCTAAGTCACGAATGACAATACTTTGTTCGGTGGTGGTGATGATTCGAGGTTTTCCAGCTTCATGAGGTGTGATATGTATCTCAAAGGAATGCGCATCACTGCTGTTCCACGCTAAGCCAATTTCCCTTGCGCTGACACTTGTCACTCTAAAGTCAGAAACTGGACTGGGGGCTGTGTGCAGAAAGCAAATGACGACATTAAGAATCTATTTCTCCAGAAGACAAGGGTGACTGATCTCATAAAATATTTACACAGAGATTAAATGTACACTTGGTAACACCTGACCTCTCTTTTCCTCCTCTTTTTATCATCATCTACAACATAAGCCCCTTAGGAACTCATGTTTCTAACCATCAAGAGAACAATTGGCCACAGGAGCTCAGACACCAGTTAAGTTGTACAAAGTCATTCAAAGGCAATGAGGAGAGGCGTGAATTCCTGAGAGTCTGGGGCTCAGACTCTGGAGTGGGACCTTGGCCACTGCCAGCAGTCTTATTCTGCATACAACACTTAGCCGCCAAGAGTCTTTTTTTAACAATGTACAGCAGAAGGTGCTGTTGACCCCCAAAGTTCATCCCCCTCCATTTCCTTTAAGCATACACTCCCAGATTTTTAGCAAAGTACATGACTCTTGGAGATTTAAAAACTACATTTCCCAGCCTCCCTTGAAACTAGCCATGTGACTAAGTTTGGCCAATGGGATGTAAGTATAAGAACAATATGGCTCCTAAGAAGCAACCTTAAAGGGAGGAGCACCATTTTCTGTCCTTTCTCCTCCTTGCAGCTGAACTGTGGGTGTGATCCCTGGACTCAGGATACCTGGCTCTAGAACCAACAGTGTGGCAGTGGCCGCAGGCTCGTGATGCCAGCAAGCAACTCCATACATTCTAAGAGCCGACAGCTCAGGCTGCTGCTGACTGGGGCACGGCTGGGGACTCCCTGGGTGGGGAGTTCTGCACCCTTAGACTGGGGGTCATTTCTGGGTCCCAGCCTAGACCCTGCACCTCACATGTTATGAGCTGAATTATGTCCCCTCAAAATTCTTAATTAAAGTCCCAACCCACAGTACCTCAGAATCTGACTATACTTGGAGATAGGGTTTTTAAAGAAGTGTTTAAGGTAAAATGAGGCCATTAAGGTGGGTCCTAAATCACAACTATTAGTATCCTTATAAGAAGAAACTGGAAGGAGCTATATTCGATATCCTGTGATAAACCATAATGGAAAAGAATATAACCATGCTTAACTGAGTCACTTTGCTACAGCAGAAATAAAACATGGTAAATCAACAGTGTTTCGATAAAATAAAATAAAGAGGTGATTGGGACACAGGCATGCACAGACCAAAGGACAGTCAAGAGAAGACACAGGGAGAAGCTGGACATTACAAGACCAAGAAGGCAGATCTCAGAAGAAACCAGCCCTGAATCGCTTGATCTCAGACCATTTGCCTCCAGACTGTGAGAGAGCAGATTTCTGCTGCTGAAGCCTCCCAATCTGTGGTGCTTGTTACGGCAGCCCAAGCAAATTAACACATCAGCCCTTCCAATGATTCTGTAAGCTCTCAATTCCCAAGATTAGATCCTTCTCAGCCTCAAATAGCTCATAGTCTCTCAGCCACAAAAGGAATGAATTTGAGTCAGCTGGAGCGTGGTGAGGGAACCCAGAGCCTGTTATACAGGCTGAAATGAAGTCAGAGAAGCAAGGATCGCACGTCAACGCATGTATATGGACTGTAGAGAAAGGGCACTGAGGAAGCCAGCAGAAACGGGCTTGTGCGCACAGTGGGGGAGGTGAGGCTGGGACAGACTGAGAAAGCAGCGTCGACATAAATATACTATCAGGTGGAAACCAGCTAGCGGGGAGCCGTTATATGACGCAGGGAGCCCAGCCAGCCCGGCACTCAGGGACGGCCCAGAAGGGTGCGGTGAGGGGAGCAGAGGGGCTCAAGAGGTGAGGGAAATATATATAAGAAACTACGACTGACTCTTGTCGTCGTACAGCAGAAACCAACGCAACACTGGAAAGCAATTTTCCACACGTTAAAACAAAAAAACAAGAACACTGCAGTGAGCTCATGGTTCCTTTTTCTTGCTCTGAGCTGTAGCTAAGACTCTACCATCCCATCCTTAGCCCTGGGCTTAGCCCTGGCCTTCTTTTACAGTGAGAGAGAAACAAACTCCTGTCTTGGATACTTGGGGATTTTGTTACTCACAGTGAACTTCATCTTAACAAGAGAGATTAAATATTAAAAAAAAAAAAAAAAGTAGAAGGTGAAAAAAAGGAAGCAGATTTCATTTACTCCAAAGACCCAGTCAGAAGACATTTGTAAGAATGCCTAAGGTGCCTTGCAGGAAGCATCAGACACTCGAATAAAGCATTCTGATGGGATGAGCCCTGGGCTCAGAGCCAGGCACCCCTGGATTCAAGTCCCTGCCCTGCCGCTTGCCAGCTCTCTGGTCTTAGGCAAATTCTTCAGCCTTGTTGGGCTGTAGGTTTTTCATCTGTAAAACAGGGATCCTGTTTGGGGGAGAATGGATACATATATAGGTATGGCTGAGTCCCTTTGCTGTTCACCTGAAACAATCAGAGCATTGTTAATCAGCTATACCCCAATATAAAACAAAAAGTTAAAAAATAAAATTAAATTTAAAAAAAAAAAAAAAAAAAAGGGATCCTAACAGCTACCATGAAGACCCCTGCGATACATGCAAAGCTCCTGGCACAGTGTGACACCGATGCCATCGTGTAATATTAATTCACTGTATTATTACATTCCTGGCAGACCATTATTGTTTTAATTACTGGACCTTCTTTGGAATAGAAAGGTTTTTATTTGCTGCCTTATTTTTAAGAGAGACTTGAATGAGAAGGGGGGAAAAAAGAGATAGGCAATGGCACCCCACTCCAGTACTCTTGCCTGGAAAATACCATGGACGGAGGAGCCTGGTAGGCTGCAGTCCATAGGGTCACTAAGAGTCGGATACGACTGAGTGACTTGACTTTGACTTTTCACTCTCATGCATTGGAGAAGGAAATGGCAGCCCACTCCAGTGTTCTTGCCTGGAGAATCCCAGGGACGGGGGAGCCTGGGGGGCTGCGGTCTGTGGGGTCGCGCAGAGTTGGACACAACTGAAGCGACTCAGCAGCATCTGTTGCTGCTTCCTGCTTCATTATTTTGTCAACATTCAAAGGACAAAGGCATGTGAATATCCAGGTTCTTTTCATCTCCACATACCAATTTGCTCCCCGTCTCCACCTTGCTAGGATGGTTGCCACCAACACAGACTGGGGCTGAGAGAGCCCAGCTGTCTGATGCCACCTCAGACACTTACAAGATGTGATACCTGCCCACAGCATCTCTCTCAGCCTGGAATTCCTCATCCACAAAATGAGGCCAACGCCAACCACATCACAGATGTGTGAACATTAAAGGAGACAGCGCAAGGAAAACATATCACACGATGCTGGGCACATGGGCAGGGTCAGTCAATGGTCACCATTATAGGATTGCAAATCTTGAAGGTGCTAAGAGTCCTGTGGACTCACATGCTGAACTGTGAGTTCCTCGAAAAAGGAACAGGGTTTGTCTCATATCTGGGCCGGGCACACGGCCAGCAGGAAGAAAGGTTAGCAAAGCCATGAGCAGACTCACTGGTGTAAACTTGGATGAAGCCCGGCATGCCCTCGGAACCGTCGTCAAGGAAAGGATACACCGTGATGTTGTACAAGGTGCTTGAGCTGAGTGCGGTGATGATGGCGTAAGTCTCATTGACTGTGAGACTGAGGGAATCTGTCTTGCCCACAACTTGTATCTTGTAGCTATAGATGGAAGATGACTCATTGTCATTGATCTTCCAGGTCATGGTCAAGCTGGTGGCACTGATGTTCACAAATTTGATGTCAAGAACCTGACTGGCATCTGTGAAGACACAAGAGGGGTTCACCACCACCAGGATAGCCAAGTCAGAGAGAGACAGGGAGAGAGGTGCTGTCATCAGGCATCTCATCCCAGAAACACTCTCAGCAATTCTTCTTCCTGTTCGACACCATTTAACACAGCAGACCCAAGTGCAGATATGGTCCCAGCAAAAGCCAGACAGCATCTTCAGCGAAGAAACAGCCTGGCTAATTGCAACTGCCTAGCTGATTTACGCTTCATTCTCCCTGTTAAGCTGACCACGCTGGACCTGGTGACCCGGAACAGGAGGTGGTCAGGAGAAGGCTCAATTGCTTTCTCCTCCAGCCCCCACTAGCCTGCCTGTTTCACTCACTGGCGGAACCTGTGAGATGCTATTGCATCCTAGAGATGCAACAGATGCCTCAGACCACAACACGGACTCTACACATGCCCATCTAAGTGCTGGGTGACCGCAAAGGTCTTAGGCATATATCCATCCAAGAATTAACACTATCTACATGATCAAGTAAAGATCACAGACTTTTGCACGAGGCAGGCCTGGGTTCCAAGGTGAGCTCTATTTAAGAGCCTGGTAGATCTTAGGAAAATCACTGAGCTCAGTTTCCTCATCTATTAAAAAAAAAAAAATCAAGAGAACAACCGTAACTCCAGGAAAGAAAGCACAGGAGCGCTAGTCACTCATCCCTTGTCCACCCCCACCCTCCCGATCCACCCTCTGTGCTCTCTCTCTCCTGCTCTGTGACCCCGCAATGCTGATCCCCACGCACTGCATCACTGGGGCACTCTGCCGGCGACCTGGAGCCAGGTTCCACCAGTGAGTGAAACAGGCAGGCTAGTGGGGGCTCGAGGAGAAAGCCGTTGGAGCCTTCTCCTGACCACCTCCTGTTCCGGGTCACCAGGTCCAGCGTGGTCCAGCCCGCCAGTTTCCTGGCTGCTACTTGGTGTTCTGAACTTGGTCCTCCAGCCTCCACCCTCCTCCCTCTGTTCTACGGATCTATGACAGCCTTCCAGAATAGGTATATTTGGAGGAGAGGGGGTGTGTGTTTGCTTGCTTTAGTTTTTATTAGAACGTATTTGATCTATAACGTGTTAGTTTCTGCTGTGTAGCAGACAGCCTGCCATGCAAAATAGATATATTTTTTGATAAGATAACCCAAATCGGTCTATATCGCCTGCAAGTAAGCCCCCAAAGGCTACAGCATTCGTTTCTGAACCCACTGAGCATGGCTGTGTGCTTGGCCATGTATTTTACCTCAACTCCCCTTCTGTTCTGAAAGTTCCTGAGCCTAGGAACCATGCATTTCTTTATGCCCTCATTAGCACTAATCCAAAAAGTCTCCAAAACTATTCAATTTACACAGTAAGAGTGCTGACAGATTCTAGGTAAAAAGCAGCAGCGTGCATGTCAGCAAGTGACACAGGAAGGTCACTATGCCTTTCAAGTTTAGGTCAAAAGAAGACTCATTTTCTCCTCTCAGGGGGAAAATACTTAACCAACGTGGACAAACTGAATATCAACTGTCAAGAGAAAAATCTTATGCCAGTGTGCCTCCCTGACCAGTATGCAGAGCTATAAAAGAAAGAGCAAGGGAGCCCCTCGCATCTGCGCATAGTAGCTGCTCAATACACTGTGATGGGGTCAAGGAAAGAAGAGCCTTGACCACAGAGCTCAGAAGAAACTCACTGGACCCGCTCTGTCCAAAATCTCTTCCAGAAAATTCCCTCCAACCACAAACTGACTTATGAAGCAAGAGATAACTTGGGACCTGAGTCACAGGAGACAAACTCTGCGCTAGGAAACTCTTGGCTGTAGCCATTTCACAAAACTCCACATACTTGTTTTGAACTCTATAGCCTGGGGCTGTCCTTCGGCACCGTTATCATCTCGGGGATAGACCGTGGCCTTGTACTGTGTGTCAGGCTTTAACCTGAGAAGCAAGACTTCCACGGTGTCCTGGGCCAGAGAAGGGTCAGAGGACGGGCCTGCACGTTCCAGTCGGTATTTGGCCCCAGGGGCCATGGGACCCCCAGGCGAGTTGTCTGTGTTGCCGGCATCTGTTTGAAACACAAAAGGCGAAGACGTGACCTGAGACGGAAGTGCATTCCTGTCTGACTTCAGTGCCGCTGCCGTCCCCAGCGAAGGATGCCACATCAGACAGGGCCCACAGCTGGCATTCTGCGAGCACCTGTTCCCTTTCTCCCCCAGAGAGAGATCCATGCTCCGGAAAGGAGCCTGATGTTTTTAAGCAATGGTTTAGGGAGGTGTGTGCTGACCGATTCATTGACTGTGTGACACACGTGAGATCTTAGTTTAAATGATCAGGAACTGAACCCACGCTCCCCAGCACTGCAAAGCGGCTTCTTAACCACTGACCTGCCGGGGGGAGTCCCAGGAGCCTCATTTTTGGCAGGTATTTTGCATTGTACTTTCAGCACAGGTGTGTTAAGTCGCTCACTTGCGTCTTTGTGACCCTATGGACTGTAGGCCACCAGGCTCCTCTGTCTATGGGATTCTCCGGGCAAGAGTGGGTTGCCATCTCCTTCTCCAGGGGATCTTCCCAACCCAGGGATTGAACCCAGGTCTTCTCCTGCATTGCAGGCAGACTCTACCTTCTGAGCCAGCAGGGAAGACCAGGAACCACTACAGATACACGTGCTTTTCTCTCCAAAGCAGCTACTTGCATCGCCCCCAACTTCTTCCAAGAACCCATCTTCTCCCACCCAATTCCAAACATGGACTTCCAGGGACAGCCCCATGATTCACACTGGGCTAAGCAGAGCCCCACTTAAGGCACTCTTTCCCTGGACCAGATCCCTGCGGAGAGGGGGTAAAAGGCAGAAGTGCTGGACCAGGGGAAGGCCAGTTAAAAAGAAGCAGGAAGAGAGACCAGAGTCACCTCAACTCTTCCTCAAGGCCTTGTGGGTCAGAAGCCCACCTCTGTGACTCACCCAAGTCATTTTCTGTCGACAGGGGGCTTCCCTGTGTCTCATTTGATCCTAAAGGATACAGGGTGACTGTATACTGACTCCCCAGCTTCAGGCCAGAAATATTGACCATTAAGTTTTCAGTCGACTCCTGGCTTCCTTCAAGGAGCATCCGGCAGGTGTCCGTGATGTTATCACTCTTCCAGGTAAGAGTCGCGTGCGTCACGCCCACGAAGGCGGCATGCAGATCCATTACTGGGCGGGGTTCTATTTGAAAAGCACACAGTGGGCACCAATGGATCGAGATGCCTGCAATCACCCTTCATCATGAAAGACTGGGCGCACCGATGATTCAGTGGGGCCCACTACAGATTTCCTTTATGTCAGAGTCCAGTGCAATCCTATCGCTTCACAGTGGGGAGAAAACTTACCATTATGCAGGAAAAAGCAGAAAAGGATGAACCTTAGAGCCGTAACTTTTTACGAGAGGAACTATTTTCTAAGACAGTCAGCTTCTACAGTGACCTGACAGTCTTTTAAACTGCTCTTTTAAACAGCAGCTTTTAATATTTGTTTTAGGTATCATGAAGAAGTATCCAAAAAAGTGGCCATCTGCTACATCTAAAGGTCTCAATTCCAGATAATACGAATATATCATAGTACCAAGACGCTCATCCCTGTATTCCAACCCCAAGGGGGATTTTCTGAAGACTTCCGATCTATACTATCCCCCTGCCTTCCTCTCTGTCATTTTTATTTGGCTGATTGTGACCGAAACCAAACCACTTTGGCCAAGATGACATCCACATCCTTCAGTCTTGAGATGAGAGCATGGAAATTCAGAATGGCAGGGTGACCTGCTCAAAACGAACAGCATACTTGGAGCACCGGGGAACGAGAACCCAGGACTCTAGCTTTAAGCATGGGGTCGCAAAGGGTCAGACGCGACTCAGCAACTCGACAGTAACCGCAGCAACAGCACCGCAGAGAGGCCACAACCCCGCCTCGAGGAGGAGGCTCAACTCACAGGCGCCGGCGTGGATGCCCGCCAGGCCCCAGCCCTGAGGCGCTGTCCCTTCTGCGACTTCATTCTTCGGTCAAACGATATCTGAGGCCAAGATTTCTGAACTGGGTCATGCAGGTGTCTTTTTAAAGAAACGGAACGTGAATAAACCATCCGGCTCGGTGATCTGGGTGACCGCTATGGACACCGCTGTACCGTGGTGCTCTGGAATCAGGCTCCTGGGTTCCCACCACGTGGTGCTCAGTGACCCCAGGAGCGCAGAAGAAACTTAGCTTCTCAGCATTACAGATTCCTCCTCTGCAGCCCTCAGGGTTACTGTGAGGGCACTCTGATGTATCAGGGGCAGCTAAGCACATTGAAAAGACCCACTGGAAAAGACCCTGATGGTGGGAAAGATTGAAGGCAGGAGGAGAAGGGGGCGACAGGGGATGAGATGGTTGGATGGCATCACCAACTCGATGGACATGAGTTTGAGCAGGCTCTGGGCGCTGGTGATGGACAGGGAGGCCTGGCGTGCTGCAGTCCATGGGGTCGCAGAGTCGGACACGACTGAGCGACTGAACTGAAGCACATAGTACGTGTTCAATCAACAGCAGCTGATAAACGCAGCCTTGGCCTCGGGAGCCTTAAGCTGGACTGAGGAGCCTCAGCCCCTGAGCTGGGTGCTTCAGGCCGCCTGGTCGCCTCCCTGCTCCTGTCGTCACCGATTCTGCGCCACCTTGTCCCATGACCAGCTCTGAATTCTGCTTTCTTCTTCCTCCTCCGTTCTCGTCTGTCTCCTCTCTGCCCTGTCCTTTTCCTGTCTCTCTCACAGTACGGTGAAGCGCTCCTGCAGGTCTCGTTTTCTCTAGAACTGTGCTCTGAGGACCTCCAGGAGTTTTTAAAGGTGCCTGTGACGCTGCATCCCTGTAGCTCCTCTTTCTCCAGTTCTTTGCAGTTTCTGGGCAACTGGGCAACGTTTTATTTAAAGAAATGATTTCCTGGCTTGGAAAAAGCCATGTTCAAAACCACTGGTCTAGCACTGGCTGGCTTTGTGTGCAGAAGGTGCTGTGCCAGGGGGCCACTTCAAGCCCGGGGCTCGAGAGGTCAGCTTCCCGTGGCTTCTACCAGCCAGTGACATCACATCACCGCCCCTCCAGCTCAGAAAACCAACACAGGACCTCTTTTTCTTAAAAAAAAAAAGCATCTCAACTCTTTTTTATGTTTTTGGTTCTTTCCAGCTTTAAAAAAAAAAGCTGTTATTTGCAGTTATAACAGGTGGTTCAGGGTACTGACACCTATGCTAAATAAAAATCTAAGCTTAATCCAATGTCACTGGGCTCTTATTGCATTTGAAGCACATACTCCTCTATGAAGTATCCAAACTTTCACGCCCAACAGAAGCATCTGGGAATAGAAACACAGCATCAACTTTCCTGGGAAGCTTAAAAGAAGCCTAGTAGTTACCAACAGCATCAAGACACATTTCTAACAAGGTCCCTGTTCCCAAGTCTTCGCAGAAAAGTAAGTATTCACCAATCATAATGAACGATTTTTTAAAAACCGAACAGTTGGAAGCAGTTAAAATATCCCAAAACACACAGGACCTTAGTGTTAAATGATCCTGCCACCTGAACTCCTGGGCGTGAAACCACACAGAATCTTTCCTCATCTTCCACAGTCAACAAAAATCAATCTGTTTCCAACAGGCAACTTGAATGGGCAAGGCTCCAGGGTACAGGATGAGAAGGACAGCTCATGATCAGCCCTGGGATCCACTCCTCTTACCTGCTATGGTGTCTCCTGAAGTCCCATTGCTTCCTGGACCTGAATCCGTGCTGTTTTCACCTGTCTGATTTGCAAAGCTCATCTGCAGATTCTCATCTGTACTCTTTATGCCACCCATGGAATTAGAAGCAGTTGTGTTGTTTTTCCAAGTTGGGGTCATGCTGGTTGGACTGATGGTAACCGCTTCCATAGGACTGGATTCTATTTTAATATTGTTTCCCAAAAAAGGACAGAAAAAAATTATTTTTCAAAAAGAAATGTAAGAGTAAAGGCTGTTCTGTATGTCTACTTTCCAGAAGTGAGTTTTGCAACTACAAAATTTCATTTCTCTTTATTTGCCTCCTGGACTTCCCACCAACAAAATACATTTAGATTTCCATGTTTTTAGATAGATAGATAGATATACATACACACATACATATATGTATATAATACATGCATATGTGTCAGTGAAACAGAAGGCTACAAAACAAAGATAAAAATAAGCATGGACCTAGATATTCACACTGAATGAAGAAAGTCAGACAGAGGAGAAATACTGTATGACATCCCTTGCGTGTGGAGCTACGAAACAGAAAGAGATCTGCAGACTGGGAGAACACACTTATGGTTGGCAGGGAAAGGAATGGGGAGAAGGGATAGTGGGAGTTTAGGACACACACAGACACAGGATGGATTTAAAAGGAATAACCACCAAGGACGCACTGTACAGCACGGGGAACTCTGCTCAGTGCTAAGTGGTGGCTTGGATGGGAGGGGAGTTTGAGGGAGAACAGACACATGGCTGAGTCTCTTTGCTGTTCACCTGAAATTGTCACAACATTGTTTGGTAATCAAACGCATACCCCAATACAAAATAAAAAGGTTTAAGATAAAAATAATAGAGTCTGGCCTTGTTGGCTACAACTTGAACACGGAGTTAAATCTGTACAGAAGCTGACCTGAGATGCTAAATGCATCCGTCTCCGATGTTCAGAAAATGCTGCTTATGGAGAGGTGTATACACTACAGAGACCCAGGACCCTGCCAAGGGGCCGCGCACACATTCTCCCGTGTATGCTTCATGACGACTTCATGAAGGAGGCTACGGCACCATTTTAAGAAGGAAAAACTGTGTTAAGACCTAAACTTTGTGCATGTGCTAGCTTTTTCCCAAACTCAGATCTTAGGAGGAAGCTCCACAGCTGTCTGGCATAAAGATAGCATAGGGCAGACGAGCATAAAGAAGAAAGGGTTGGCCTTGGAATCCAAGCTTGGATGTAAGGACCTGCTCTGCCCCATGGCTGTGTGACCTGGAAGTAGCCCCCTGAAAACATCTCAGTCTCACTTTCCTCTGCTGACAGCTCAAGAATGTTATATTTAAACATAAAGGATTTTTATTAAGACACCACGACATTGTAAACACCGTCACTGGATTTGGACATTCAAAAGTCAGGGCTCAGAGTCCAATCCTACTAGTCACTGGCATGTGATTTTACTCAGAGTAAAATTCACTGCTCTGAACGTCACTTCCTCCTCTGTCAAACTGCAGGTGTATGGGATCTTAACACAATGGAAGCCATGATGGTTACTAACAGCAATTAAAACTTCAAGATGGGTGTATCCTAATTACAGCCTAGATGGAGGAGCAACAACTCGAAACGGAAGCATAAACACAAGCAGTAAGGCCCTTCTCAAGGACCCAGGGCTAGATCCGAGGAGAATAAAGGGGTTACCACACCATCTCTGCATGGACGTGCCCTTCAAACGACAGCACGGGGGTGTGCCCCATCGGGAGCCAAGGAGACGCAAACATCGCCCAATCGAAGAAGAAGGGCAGGAGAGGAAACAAGAGAAAGGGACCATGCACAGAAAAATCTAGTGGCCCTCACTTCAATAAATTGCAGGTTAAGAAGCCCCTCCAATCATGAAGCTCCTCCTTGTAACGTAGCCGCTCACAGCATCAGAGTAGCATTTTGGCGGGTTATCACTGGGAAGCCATTTGCAGTCAGTGGTGATGATGGCGAGGAGGAGAAAGATAAAACAACGGCCTCGGTTACAGCGCGGAGGCGGCAGGAACAGCCGCAGTCCTATTCCGGAGGCTGGCCGGGTCCCAAGGAGCACGCCACGGTGCTGTGCACACACTG
Organism: Nanger dama; assembly: GCA_917880005.1. Lineage (NCBI taxonomy): Eukaryota > Metazoa > Chordata > Mammalia > Artiodactyla > Bovidae > Nanger > Nanger dama. The sequence goes on from CAKJTW010000030.1 coordinate 511,191, forward strand.
TCCCAAGCGTGCATCATAACAATCACAAAGGAGGCGACGGCACCATTTTAAGAAGGAAAAGAAATGTGCTGAGACCTAAATTTTGATTCACACAAGGATTCTGGGAAGATTTTAGAAAAGCAAGTTCTTTTTGCCTTTTTGGCCATGCCACATGGCATATGGAACCTTAGGTTCCCAGACCAGGGATCAAACTTGTGCCCTCTACAGTGGAACTGTGGAGTCCTAACCACTGGACAACCAGGGAATTCCTGAAAAGCAAGTCCTGAACTTTCAATAGCTCAGCAAACAAAGTACATCTTAAAATATCTTTTAAAAATATGTGTGTGTATGTATTTTTGGTGATAAAGACGAAGAATCTGAGGTCTAAGAGGACCAGTGAGGGACTCACCCAGTGGCCCAGTGGTCAAAACTCCGGGCTCCCACGGCAGGAGCCACAGGTTCAATTCCTGGCTGGAAGGGCCAGGGGTTTCCCTGGTGCTTTAGTGGTGAAGAGTCTACCTACTAATGCAGGAGATGCCGGTTCGATTCCTGGGTTCCCTTCAAGCCCAACCAACCTCAATAAATTACTTAGTATTTCTTTTAGGGACTTCCCTGGTTGGTCAGACGGTAAAAGCGTCTGCCTACAATGCGGGAGACCCAGGTTTGATCCCTGGGCCGGGAAGATCCCCTGGAGAAGGCAATGGCAACCCACTCCAGTATTTTTGCCTGGAGAATCCCACAGACGGAGGAGCCTGGTGGGCTATAGTCCATGGGGTCGCAAAGAGTCGGACACGACTGAGTGACTTCACTTTCACTTTCTTGGGGAACTAAGATCCCACAGGCTGTGTGGTGAGGGCAATAATAAATAATAACTAAAAATAAATAATAATAAATCAATAAACTGAGAGGAAAACCAGCCCTGGGTCACACAGTGAGACAGCGACAGATCCGGGAAGCATAGCCGGGACTCTGATTTTCAGTCTGGGCTCTTAACCACTATGCCACTGGAGTGCTGCTCAGAGAGCAGACAGAAAGACACGCGTCAAAACAGCTCCCGGGGGAGCCAGGCTGCGAGGCCACGAACAGGGAGCAAAGAGGTGTAAGTAGCTGCACTCTACTACTGCAGCCTAGATGAAGTGGTCCTGAATAGAGGGCACAGATGAAGACACTGGCATTCTCCAAACCCACAACCCACCCCAAAGGCCTTGCTCATGTATTTGCACTTCGGGGCAGCAGGTGCATTTTAGAAACCAGGGGAAAAAAAATGGACTGGGATGGACGAATTTACCTCAGATGACCATTATACCTACTACTGTGGGCAAGAACCTCTTAGAAGAAATGGAATAGCCATCACAGTCCACAATGAGTCCGCAATGCAGAGCTTGGATGCAGTCTCAAAAATGACAGAATGATCTCTCTTTGTTTCCAAGGCAAACCGTTCAATATCACAGTAATCCAAGTCTATGCCCCAACTCAGTAATGCTAAAGAAGCTGAAGTTGAACGGTTCAATGAAGACCTACAAGACTTTCCAGAACTAACACCAAAAAAGGTGTCTTTTTTATTATGGGGGACTGGAATGCAAAAGTAGAAAGTCAAGAGATACCTGGAGTAACAGGCAAATTTGGCCTTGGAGTACAAAATCAAACAGGGCAAAGGCTAACAGAGCTTTGCCAAGAGAACGTACTGCTCATAGCAAATACCCTCTTCCAAAAACACAAGAGAACTCTCTACATATGGACATCACCAGATGGTCAATACCAAAATCAGAGTGAATATATTCTTTGCAGCCACAGATGGAGAAGCTCTATACAGTCAGCAAACATAAGACGGGGAGTTGACTATGGTTCAGATCATGAGCTCTTTATTGTTAAATTCAGACTTAAATTGAAGAAAGTAGGGAAAACCACTAGACCATTCAAGTATGACCTAAATCAAATCCCTTATGAGTATACAGTGGAAGTGAGAAATAGATTCAAGGGATTAGATCTGACAGACAGAGTCCGGGAAGAATTATGGATGGAGGTTTGTGACATTGTACAGGAGGCAGCCAAGAAAAAGAAATGCAAAAAGGCAAAACGGTTGTCTGAGGAGGCCTTACAAATAGCTGAGAAAAGAAGAGAAGCTAAAGGCAAAGGAGAAGGGGAAAGATATACCCATTTGAGTGCAGAGTTCCAAAGAACAGCAATGAGAGGTAAGAAAGCTTTCCTCAGTGATCAATGCAAAGAAATAGAGGAAAACATTACAAGGGAAAGACTAGAGATCTCTTTGAGAAAATTAGAGACACCAAGGGAACATTTCATGCAAAGATGGGCTCAATAAAGGACAGAAATGGTATGGACCTAACAGAAGCAGAAGATATTAAGAAGAGGTGGCAAGAATACACAGAAGAACTGTACAAAAACTTCTTCACGACCCAGATAATCATGATGGTGTGATCACTCACCTAGAGCCAGAGATCCTGGAATGTGAAGTCAAGTGGGCCTTAGCATCACTACAAACAAAGCTAGTGGAGGTGATGGAATTCCAGTGGAGCTGTTTCAAATCCTGAAAGATGATGCTGTGAAAGTTCTACACTCAATATGCCAGCTAATTTGGAAAACTCAGCAGCGGCCACAGGACTGGAAAAGGTCAGTTTTCACTCCAATCCCAAAGAAAGGCAATGCCAAAGAAATACTCAAACTACAGCACAATTGCACTCATCTCACACGCTAGTAAAATAGTGCTTAAAACTCTCCCAGCCAGGCTTCAGCAGTACGTGAACCGTGAACTTCCAGATGCTCAAGCTGGTTTTAGAAAAGGCAGAGGAACCAGAGTTCAAATTGCCAACATCCACTGGATCATGAAAAAAGCAAGAGAGTTCCAGAAAAACATCTATTTCTGCTTTATTGACTATGCCAAAGCCTTTGACTGTGTGGATCACAACAAACTGTGGAAAATTCTTAAAAAGAAGGGAATACTAGACCACCTTACCTGCTTCCTGAGAAATTTAAATGCAGGTCAAGAAACAACAGCTAGAAATGGACATGGAACAATAGATTGGTTCCAAACCGGGAAAGGAATAGGTCAAGGCTCTATATTGTCACCCTGCTTATTTAACTTATATGCAGAGTACATGATGCGAAATGCCAGCCTGGATGAAGCACAAGCTGGAATCAAGATTGCTGGGAGAAATATCAATAACTTCAGATACGCAGACAAAACCACCCTTATGGCAAAAAGTGAAAAAGAATTAAAGAGCCTCTTGATGAAAGTGAAAGAGGAAAATGAAAAAGCTGGCTTAAAACTCAACATTCAGAAAACTAAGACCATGACATGTGGTCCCATCACTTCATGGCCAATAGATGGGGAAACAGTGGAAACAGTGACGACTTTATTTTCTTGGGCTCCAAAATCACTGCAGAAGGTGACTGCAGCCATTAAATTAAAAGACACTTACTCCTTGGAAGGAAAGTTATGACTAACCTAGACAGCATATTAAAAAGCAGAGACATTACTTTTGCCAACCAAGGTCCGTATAGTCAAAGCTATGGTTTTTCCAGTAGTCATGTATGGATGTGGGAGTTGGACTATAAAGAAAGCTGAGCGCCAAAGAATTGATGCTTTTGAACTGTGGTGTTGGATAAGACTCTGGAGAGTCCTTGGAATGCAAGGAGATCCAACCATTCCATCCTAAAGGAAATCAGTCATAACTATTCATTAGAAGGACTGATGCTGAGGCTGAAACTCCAATACTTTGGCCACCTGACGTGAAGAACTGACTCATTAGAAAAGACCCTGATGCTGGGAAAGATTGAAGGCAGGAGGAGAAGGGGACAACAGAGGATGAGATGGTTGGATGGCATCACCAACTCAATGGACATGAGTTTGAGCCAGCTCCAGGAGTTGGTGACGGACAGGGAAACGTGGTGTGCTATAACCCATGGGATTACAAAGAGTCAGACACAAATGAGCGACTGAACTGACTGGAGCCATTTTAAAGGGTGAAAAGGTAGTGCATACCAGGATCCAGGGGTGAAAATGTCCTACTGTCTGCTGGAGTGAACTGGCCATTCGAATCCATTACAGGTGTTGTTGCAAGCTTTTCTGGGGCTGTGGTCCATGGACTCTTACTGGCTGTAGATGAGAATGTAGTCACATTGCAGCCGGTGCCTAGAACACAGGAAAGAAAAACAAAATGCAAGCTAACAAAACAGCACCCACCACCATCACCACATACAGGACATACAGCAGACTTTCAACTATAATTTTTAAATGTATCACAGTTCTTTCATCTCCCCTCCCCCACCTTACAATATGGCCTCTACACACAGATATTTTTCTTCTTTTGCACCAATGATTCGAGCCTGTGCAAGGAACCTACCAGCTTATTTACCAAACTGATTAACAAGGAAGAGAAAGCAATTACAGAACTCTTCCTATTGTTTGCACAGGCTTTGCATAATTACTGTTATTAAGTGAGATTCTCTTTATTAGAAGGTTTCAGCAAGGATGCCCCGTTTGTATGGCATTGTAAGAATATTCTAAGAATTTTATCTTTATGGTTCACAGGCTGAGATTTTACCAACTGGGGGGTGGGGGGTGCTACAAAAGTAGTCCTTGAATTTTGATGACAGACAAAAGCCACTGATTTTTATTTTTCAAAGAAGTACATTAAAAATTACTAAATATTATTCATTTTATTTCTTAAGGAGTGAATAATGATCAAAAATTGGTGAGGACATAACCCCAGAGTAAAAACTGAATATATTAAGTTCCATTAAAAATTTCCTATAGCAACCCCATTTTTCTCATTTTACTATAGACCAGGAAGGATTCAATGAACCAGGAACTAATTAGCAACTGAGACTCAACCTCCACATGGAAGCATAATATACAGGAGGCTACGTCTGGTTTTCCAAAGATTATATACAAAACCTGTACATCATTTAAAAAATCATGGGGTGATTCAGAAGCACAAGAAAATACTTACAGGGTAACAGTGCATGAGATAAATATACATTATACTGCATTATGAAAACTAAGTTGTCTGTTAAAAAAAAATCACCCACAAATGTAGGCTAGAAAAAAATCACAGAAAAAAAAATTGTATTTGTCAGGGTTGCACAACTGATCAAATTTTTCTCTCATTTGCTGTTTCCAACCTCACCCCACTTTCAAAGAAATACTGGAACTAAGCGAGTTTTAGCAAATTAGCACGTTCTGCGATTTTTCACTGTCTTGTTAATGTTGATGCGTCCATTAGGGGCAGTAGCGAACAACACGAGAGAGAGTGGGCCGTGGTACTTACTGCAGTCACCTGCGCACAGGATCTGTAACAGAAAAAGGAAACGGAAGTCAGTAGATTCCTCCAGCCTGGGCAAACTGCAAACCAGAAATAAAGCGGATGAAAATTTAATGACTGGGGTGGGGTGTTAAGAAATGCATTAAGCAAAGGCCCGCCGGCCAGGGTTAGGGTGTGAGGCCATTGAACGTGGGAATTCAGGGTAGGCGCCAGCCATCTGCAAACAACGGATGAACTCAGTTACAGGGAGAGCAAACGGCTGTTGGCTCCACAGCGTTTCTTCCCCTGGAAAAACCCAGTCAGAGCCCGCGCTCCTTCCCGTCAGTACACTGTACTTTGAGGCAAAAGGACACCGCAACAGGAGCTGAGATTCTTTGGACCAAAAGAAAGAAGGCAGGGCCATCCCCACCCCCATCGCCCCTTCCCCAGAGCCACTTTGGGGCGAGGAACGGAGGATATGAAGCCAGACATGCGGCAGCAGAAATCTACCGTGTTAGAGATGTTCACTGTGCAAAAGTTCATCTTCTATCAGGAGGTGGCAGGAATCTTTTTAAAAATCATTTGGCAAACGACTTTGTGAAGAATGAATGTTTGAACCAGAGGGTGTCTCCATCTGCCATCTGTACAGATCCCTGAGGATCCTCAAAGATATTTGTCAAGTCCCTATTATTTCCCCACACTTTAAAAGCCTAAATTAATTCGAGATTGTTCAATCTGTTGTTTAGTAACATCACACCTTTCTGGTTAATGGGATATTTCCAACTACGGCCCTTGTAAAGTGGAAAATAATCAAAAGAGACTCCAGTGGAAAATATGTTCTTAAACCTCCCATCACACTTAGAATAAAATGCAAACTCTTAACCACAGCCTACAGGTTCCCTTTGTTATCACCTCTCATGCCCTTTGCAATGTTCTTGAAGCTGGTTCACCGCGGGAGCCTTTATGCACTGATTCCCTTCTCCAGAAACACTCTGCCCTCACCCCCCACCCCGCCATCCAGACCTTCCAGATGGTGGCAGCAGCCGATGGAAACAAGCCCCAGTCACCCTGCTTGACTGGTGTGTTTTCTGCCAGACTTCACCTGAGTCATCGTCAGGCTCCTCCAACTGAAATGCACACTCCAGGAGAACAGAAACTGCGTCTGTGCCCACGCCTAGAATATTACACACAGTAGGCACTCAATACATGTCACAAAGGAAGGAACGAGCCTCTCATTTTGCAGAGGAGCCAATCTCTAAGGTCCAGTGAAGGGGAAGATTTGCCCAAGGTTCCACAGCAAGAACAAGGCCAAGGCCGGTCAGGTCCCAGGAGCCCAATTACTCAGCCCTGTATTCCTCTCACTTATCCCACAAGTTTGCGCTTATCAAATGGAGAAAACAAGAACATTCGTTCTCGTCTCATGAGGTAGATGGGCAGAAGGGGGCCTGGCCCCAGCCCTGTCTCCCAGTGACCCAGGCACCAGTACTCAAAGGAACCCAGCATTCCTCCTCTCCTCACTCCCTGCCAGCCTGTGGGACGGGGTGCCAGGGGGCAGGAGCAGGGAGGCAAGGGGTGGGCGAGCCTTGTTGATATCCCTTCCTGCTCACACCCCACTCTCAAACTTTCCATTCCCACCACCGCCATGTATCCTTCAAGCCGCCTCATCTCAGGCCTAAGCGTTTCCAGCTCGCCTTCCTCCCTCCAGCCCTCACTCTCACTCTGCTCTGAGTCCCATATCATCCAGGATGGACCACACAAGGGAGAAAAAGGAGGAATAGGTCGCCAGGTAAGCAGCACAGGGCAGTACACTTTTTTTTTTTTGCCCTGGAAACCATTGGAAACCATTAAACTACATCACCTTGTGACCCTAGGGTGGCACGTCCCAGCCCTTTACAATGTTACCATCTCTCTGCCTGGGCATCTGTGGGCTGTGTCCTCGCCAGGAAGCCATTCAACCACCCATCCATCCCACCAAATATTGCCTAAAGCAATAAAGATCTTGTCTTCAAACTGTTTACAGAAAAGGAAGGGAAATGAGACATGTCTGTAAATCAGTCAGTCAAGGTAGAAAGTACTGACATTTAACAAGCAACTCTTGAGCGCCCGTGTGTGCTAAGCGCTGGGCTAAAACCTCAGAACTAAAGCAGACAGGCCTCCAGTCTCGGGCGCCACGGTGGAGCGAGGGAGGGAGGGGGCGGATGGAGTGTGCCCTGGGGTCGGTTCCACCTGCCGAGGGAAGCCAGGGGAGGCGCTCCGGAAGGGGAAGAGGGTCTGTGCATGTCAGTCTGGGTCCTCTGCAGTCCGAAACTCGGCAAACACTGCCTGGCTGCTGGTCACGACACAGGACAACGGGTCAAAGAGCTCTGAGTTCTACATACGAGATTCCAAGAATCACAGTCACGGCCAAACCCAAGTTTCCCAAGCTTAGAATCGTGCTTTGACTCTATCCTCAGCGCCTTGGCCCAATACGCACAGAGCACTCATCTGAGTGCTTTCAGATACCAACTCATTCCCTCTTCCAAACAGCCCTAAATGGGAGGCACAGGTCCCTACTGAGCCATAGCACCAGGGTCTGCACCCAGGCAGTCTGACTCCAGTCTGTGTCCTAAACCACTAGCTTCCGACAGAAAGCAACTGGCAAGAAATGGACTAGAACTAAGGGAAGGTTTAAACATTAACTTCAAAAGATATTCTCAATGTGCCTCTTTGACAAATCCAGATACAGTTTCTCCTGGCAACCCTCCCAAAGACCTTATATGCCAGGTGCACACACCAGCTGACATCTCTTTGAGGCTCATGATGAAACAGTAGCTAGAGTGACAGCACCCTAGCTCACGTGGCTTCACGTCTCTTCCAGCTTCATCCCCTCACCTTGACCTCAACGGGCCTTGACTTTCCAAATGAAGCATCAGCAGCTTAGTCCTTGCCTTAGGACTCAGGGAATCTAAAACGAAGGACAAGGGCACCGAAGAGAAATCTGCAAGGGGTCTCTTGGGGGAATACTTCTTCTCTAATAAAAAGGAAATGCATGGAGGAAATACCATCCTGCTTTGCTGGACTTCTGCAGATTTGCCCGTGATGCTTGGTGCTTCTGCAGCCACTATGTGACAAGGAGGGAAGAACTCACTCACCAGCTGAGGATGGCTGATGTGGAAAGAGAGAAAACACGTGGATCCTTGCACTGCCAAATCAAGCAATTCTAGACTCTTCCTACTTCCGGACTTCTTGGCTGGGGAGATGTAATACCCCTTTAAATTTAACTACTTTTGTTTGGGTTGTCTAAGGTTTGCAACCAAAAGAACACTATTTGGAACACTAGTCAACACTATAATAAGCACAAAGCTAGACGACTAATTTTCACAGTAACCTTCATTTTTATAGATAAAGAAAGTGAAAGGTCAATGACCTGTCATCCAGGGTCACCGAGCTGGTCAGTGAGAGGCAGACATAGGAGGCCAGTCCAGGCCCGCCAGGCCCCAAACTCTTCCACTGACCACAGGGCAAAAGGACCCTTGCAAACAGCACTCCACAAGATACATGGCATGGGTGACACCTCATGAGTACTTTTAAAAGAATACAACAGAAAGGGCTTCCCCGTCGGCTTAGCAGATAAAGAATTCACCTGCAATGCAGGCGGCGCAGGAGACGCGGTTCAATCCCTGGGCTGCGAAGATGCCCTGGAGAAGGAAATGGCAACCCACTCCAGTCTTCTTGCCTGGGAAATTCCACGGACAGAGGAGCCTAACGGGCTACAGTCCAAAGGGTTACAAAGAGTCCGACACGACTGAGCGCAGTCCCTCTCATTCCAGTCATTCAATCAACAGAAATAAACTTAGCTCAGAGGAGCACAGCTGTGCCTGGGGGCGAGATGGGAGAAAACCAGTTTCCACAGATTCCTACACTGAGCACCAGAGTTAACTGCAGGAAAGGGAAGTGGGGACAACTTTCCGGCAGTGACAACTAAGCATGGTGACGAGAATGACTGCAGCTCCTTCCCCTTCTAAGGGGACACCCGGAGGCACCAGTGGTCGGTCGTCAGGGAAGGCCTGCATAGAAACCAGCCTGCCAGCAAGTTGCTGTTGTTCTTAGTTACTAAGTCGTGTCCGACTCTTTGTGACCCACGAACTGCAGCATGCCAGGAATTCTTCACTATGGAGTTTGCTCAAACTCATGTCCACTGAGTCAGTGATGCTCTCTAACCAAGTCATCCTCTGTCGCCCTCTTCTCCTCCTGCCCACAATCTTTCCTAGCATCAGGGTGTTTTCCAAAGAGTTGACTCTTCGTATCAGATGCCCAAAGTATTAGAGCTTCAGCATCAGTCCTTCCAGTGAATTTTCAGGGTTGAATTTCTTTAGGATTGACTGGTTGGATCCCCTTGCAGTTCAAGGAACTCTCAAGAGTCTTCTCTGGCATCACAATTCAAAAGAATCAATTCTTCAGCCTTCTTTACGGTCCAGCTTGCACATCTGTACATGACTACTGGAAAACCATAGCTTTGACTAGACGGACCTTTGTCGGCAAAGTCATGTCTCTGCTTTTTAATATGCTATCTATGTATATTAAAAGTCATAGCTTTTCTTCCAAGGAAAGCATCTTTTAATTTCATGGTTGCAGTCAACTTCCGCAGTGATTTTGGAGCCCAAGAAAATAAAGTCTGTCGCTGCTTCCACTTTTTCCCATTTCATTTGCCATGAAGTGATGGAACTGGATCCCATGATCTTAGTTTTTTGAATGCTGAGTTTTAAGTCAGTTTTTTCACTCTCCTCTTTCACTCTCATCGAGAGGCTCTTTAGTTCCTCTTTACTTTCTGCCACTATAGTGGTATCATCTGCATATCTGAAGTTGTTGATATTTCTCCAGGCAATCTTGATTCTAACTTGTGCTTCATCCAGCCTGATATTTTGCATGATGTACTCTGCATAGAAGTTAAACAATCAGGGAGCTAGCATACAGTCTTGACATACTCCTTTCCCAATTTTGAACAAATTCATTGTTTCGTGTCCAGTTATCATTGTTGCTTCTTGGCCTGCATATAGCTTTCTCAGGAGGCAGGTAAGGTAGGCACTCCCATCTCTTTAAGAATTCTCCACAGTTTGTTGTGATCCACACTGTCAAAGGCTTTGGCATAGTCAAGGAAGCAGAAGTAGATGTTTTTCTGGAATCCCTTGCTTTTTCTATGATCCAGTGGATGTTGGCAATTTGATATCTGGTTCCTCTGCCTTTTATAAATTCAGCTGGCACATCTGGAAGTCCTCGGTTCACATACTGTGGAAGGCTAACTTGAAGAAGGGCCCTTGCAGGCCATTCAGGTATGACCTGAATCAAGTCCCTCTTGATTTTACAGTGCAGGTGACTAATAGATTCAAGAGATTAGGTCTGGTAGAACTGACAAATTTTGAGCATTACCTTGCTAGCATGTGGTAGTTTGAACATTCTTTGGCATTGCCATTCTTTGAGACTGGAATGAAAACTGACCTTTTCCAGTCCTGTAGCCACTGCTGAGTTTTCCAAATTTGCTGGCATGTTGAGTGCAGCATTTTAACAGCATCATCTTTCAGGATTTGAAAGAGCTCCACTGGAATTCCATCACCTCCACTAGCTTTGTTTGTAGTGTGCTTCCTAAGGCCCATTTCACTTCACACTCCAGGATGTCTGGCTCTAGGTGACTGACCACACCATCGTAGTTATCTGGGTCACTAAGACCTTTTTGTATAATTCTTCTGTAGATTTTCACAGCTTCTTAATCCCTCCTGCTTCTGATAGGTCCATACTATTTCTGTCCTTTATTGTGCCCATTCTTGCATGAAATGTTCCCTTGGTATCTCTGATTTTCTTGAAGAGATCTCTAGTCTTTCTCATTGTACTGTTTTCCTCTATTTCTTTACATTGTTCACTTAAGATGGCTTTCTGATCTCTCCTTGCTGTTCTCTGGAACTCTGCATTCAGTTGGGTATACCCTTCCCTTTCTCCTTTGCCTTTAGCTTCTCTTCTTTTCTCAACTATTTGTAAGGCCTCTTGGGACAACCATTTCGCCCTTTTGCATTTCTTTTCTTTGGAATGGTTTTGGACACTGCTTCCTATGCAGTGTTACAAACCTCCATCCATAGTTCTTTAGGCACTCTGTCTACCAGACCTAATCTCTTGAATCTATTAGTCACCTGCACTGTAAAATCAAGAGGGACTTGATTCAGGTCATACTTGAATGGCCTGCAAGGGCCCTTTCTTCAACGTGGGCCCTCACCCACAGCTCAGTTCCAGGCAGGGAAAGAAGCAAGCATTCCACAGGCTCCATCTCATTTAACCCTCACACAAGTCTGTGAAAAAGAATGATCATTCCCATTGTGCAGATGAGAACACTGAGGCCAGAGAATGCCTTAGGTCACAGAGCTCAGAAATTCCCTGGCTGGCTGTTACGAACCTGCCCCAGGCACAGGAGTGAGAAGTGCTTCATGGTGAAGAAAAAATGGCACTTTCCCTTGCTACCTTCCTCTGGGCAGAAATTAAACCAGATAAAGTGTGTAAAGCCAGCCCACGAGCAAGGGGCAGCTCCTGCTCCCAGTCTTCTCTCTCCTGGCTTAAGGAGACGCAGCAGGGAGTGATGAATGAGCCCACCCTGTGGCAAGACTCAGGGGACACCAGAAGTCACAGTCCCGGTGCTCAAACAGAAAAAGGGGGCAGCGTTTGCATAAAAGACAGTGGGGGTTAGCAGCCGCACCATTCTCAATAGCGTGAAGGTGGAGACAACCCACTGTCCACTGGCAGACAAGCGGAATGTGTACACATGTGCAAGGGTCACTGTTCAGCCTTAAGAAGGAAGGAAACTCTGATACATGCTACAATGAGGATGGATGCAAAAACATGACACCAACTGAAGGAAGTCAGACACGGAAGCAAACAGACTGTGACTCCATTTATACAAAACGTCCAGAAGAGGGAAATCCACAGAAACAGAAGGCAGAACTAGCGGGTGCCAAGGGGCAGAAGATGGGAAGGAGAGTGACTGCCCACAGGTACTGGCTTTCCTATGGGCGGACTAAAACGTTCTGAAACTAGAATCGATGGAGGTGGAGGTCACACAACATGGTCCGTGTACTGAATGTCACTGAACCGCAGACTTTATAATGGCTAATTTTATGTTATGTGATATCATCCCAATTAAAAAAAAAAAAAGGTAGTGAGTAGGTGACTATTTATCAAGCTGAGCCACTGGGAAGGCGGAGTGGAAGGTCGCTTCTAGCAGGACAAGGTTGGGGGAGGGAGGAGAAGAGGAAGGTAATAGATAGGAAGGTTTTGAAAGGTGGATTTGGACAGTTTGAGAAGGGAGAATTAACCTCCCTGAACCAGACATTAGGTAGCATGAGGTAGGCAGGGCCTCCCAGGTGGCGCTAGCGGTAGAGAACCCGCTTGCCAGCAGGAGACCTGAGAGATGCAGGGCCAATCCCTGGGTCTGGAAGCCCTCTCCAGTCCTCTTGCCTGGAGAATCCCATGGGCAGAGCAGCCTGGCGGGCTACAGTCCATGGGGTCACAAAGAGTCGCAGACAACTAAAGGAACGTAGCATGCAAGCCATGCGCACCTTGATCTGGGAGAAAACAAAAAAGAAAACATGAGCTGAAGCGTCTGGCCAGAAGCACAGCGGGACCTCCACTTCCGGATGCATTCTGAGGATAAAAGGAAGGAACTCCAGTTTACTTGGCACCCACAGCATGCCAGGCACCGAGCTGGGCTTGCTGTGGCCTTTGTCCGAGCACAGACTCATGGAATCTTGGCTAAGAGCCCGGGCTCTGGAACCAGACCGGCCACCTGGGTGAAGTCCTTCAGGGCCACCACTGACTGACAGTGTGACTGTGGGCAGGTAGCTTAACAGCTCTGTCCCTCGTGTCCACATCTACGAACAGGCGTGAAATGAAATAAAATGATCTCTTCAGCCACTGTTACTACCATCATTACCTTGGATCTTGGGAGCAACTCTGCAAAGTATCTTATCTCTATTTTACAGATGACAACCCCAAAGCTCAGACTCTACTGATATAACCCATAGGCAATTTGAACCACATCCTTTCCAAAGTGTATACATAGTTGAACAAGAACCCAGTTACAGAGGTGGGCACGGAGGCCCGGAGGCACTCAGGGGCTTACCCAAAGACACCCAGCCAGTGCGGAAGTCCCAAACACAACCCAGGTTTTGACCTCAGCCCCTCTAGCCAAGACTCCCCAAAGGCTTCTCTCCTGGGAGGCAGACCTGGATGGAGTGTTCATAGCCCGCCCACGTTCCCGCTTTCCCCCTGCAAAGTCACCCATACAGGTGGCCCAAGGCTTCTACAGGCCCCCAAAACTGGGCTAACGGGGCCCAGAGAGAAGGGAGACTACGCTCACTGTCCAAGGAGGAAGACATACCAACATACGAGAAAAGACTCTAAGACTGTCCTCGCCCTGCCAAGGACCTCCAGTTACCGAGCTACCCCACGGACGGCAGACAATGGTCCACCCATTGGTCAACCAGATGGCCGAGCATTAACGACACCCAAGAATACCCAACACTGCACAGCAGGCTTCTCCTGCTTCTTCGCTAAGGAGCAGACCCTCACTGTCTAGACACCCAGCCTTTTCCATCATGCCCCTGCCCGGGGATGTGTTCTTCCTTCACAGCCTCCTCTGGTCACGCTGATGAGCCAAACCCTCTTTGGGAACCACCCCCAGTACTGAAACTTTGGTTCCAGTCACAAGGGTCTTCCGCCACGCCCAGAGAAAACAGAACTGCTCACACCGCCCCCGGTACCATCCCAGCTCAGCCAAAGCTACAGTCATCACATCAGCGGTCCACGCTGAACACTGGATTCTCCTACCAAACACCTAAATCACAGGGATCTCACTAGCTACGTTCATCTAAAATTTCTAAATGCCCCCAGTTCCTCTTCAGATAAACACTCCTCCTAGATACGCACCAGAACAGACGTGTACATGTTCTCTCCCCCTCTCCAAGTACTGGGTTGGAATGAATTTTTGGCCAACCCAATACCTCTGTGACTGCCCCGTTACACCTGTCCCCCAGTTCATAAACTCCCTCCCTTCATCCTTTGTGGGTACACTCAGTGGTCATGGCCTGACGACGCTGGGGTGTTGAATGCACCTGAACTTCCCACTTCCACACTGCGGCCACCCGAAAACAAACCTCACAACCCTCAGCCCAAACAGAAGACGGCACTGTCCTTGGGCTGAAACAAACCATTTCCCTTTTATATCTTGAAGCTCTCAGTACACACACACACACACACACACACACACACACACACACACACACACATGTTAAGAAGTGCCAGCAGAGGGTTCTATCTGCTGCAGCATGTTCGTATCTCTGTCCTGTCAGTGTATCTACAATCTCTCATTTGAATATAAAAGCCCAATAACTAAATTGAAGCTCTTTGTGCACAGCCAGCCCTATTCCTTCATCCACACGCCTGGCTGCTTCTCTCCGTCTCTCCCGTCAATGCATAGTGGAAAGTTAGTATACAACTGCTAGATTACCCCTTCTAAAACATGCCAGTGTTCACGGGGAGCCTGGCAGGGACAGATGACACGCTACCAGGGTAACTGAGGAGAGTTTCAAAGGGTCTGTTTACAAGGGTGTGACAGGAACCCAACAAGGGCTGGGCGAGAGTTTTAGCAGCCGTGGGACCAAACAAGGGAAGGGGCTGAGGGGCCAGCCCAGCGGGAAGCTGCGGACCAAGGGGCACGCGGTATAGCCCAAGGAGGGCAGCCTCCTCCTGGCAGGCGGAGCCGGGTGGAGAGGCAGGGGCCAGTAGCTGCATACAGAAAGGCTGAAGCAGAGATCATGTCACATCACCACAGAGGTGCACCACTGTGAACCTGGCTGGCACGGCCCAAAGAGGGGATCAGGAGGTTTAGGTTCCACTTCCCCTGGCACTTGTGAGCTCAGGGACTTGGCTGGGTCTCACCGAGCCATCCATTTCATCTGCTGAAAAGCCGCAGAGGGACATATGCGATCCATAGCCCACAGCGGTATTCTCCTGGGGCTTTAATGAAACCAGGTTGCTAAAGGCCCAACCTCATAGCCTTCCTTCTGCCTCAACAAACTCCAAAGAGGCTACCAGACAACTCTCTGGATGACCTTCTATGACCTCTCCAGCCCCAAGATCTCCCCAGGCTCTGAGTCCCTTTCAGCCCCAGCCATTTGTGCCCTTTCCTGGAGCCCTGGCACAGCACCAGGCCCTGGGCTGAATGATACCAGGGCACATAAAGTGGTTCGGACTCACCAAGAGCCACGGGCAGGAGCACCATCAAAGACCATGATGATGCAATGCCAAGAGGGAGCCAGGAGCCCCCCAGCTGGAGGGCGGGGGTGCTGAGGGAGGGGAGATACAGAGGGAGGCACATGGGTGGTTTGAGAGTGATCCCACGCGGGAACTTCACGCTAGTGGAGTCGACTTCCAGTAATACTGACTAAGCCCTTAGCTACTGGCCAGCAACTTCACTGCAGGCATCACATTCATCATCGCCTTCCAGAGGCTTACGACAAGGACCTGGGAGGCAGGGTGTCGATCCCCGTTATACAGATGAAGAAACTAAGCCTTGGAAAAGCTAAGTTCCTGACCCAGAATCCTATAGCTAGTAAGACTAAGATTCCGGCTCAGGTCTATCTGACTCTGAAGCTCTTGACCTTAATGACTCCAGGGACTCCTAAGCTAGTTTGTATCCCAAACAAATCTCACCTGAGACCACAGAACCCAAAGGCACTTCTGGGGCTGCACGCCACAAACCCTGCCTGGCACAGACTCTGTGGTCAGGTCCCATCCATCTACTTAAATGGGCTAGATGAAGGATTCTGCACTGTTCTCAAAAGGAGCAGAGTCTGAGGATAAATTCACAGAGCCTGGATTTCAACAAGTGACACGGCTTCGGGTTTTCTATTACAAACGTTCAGAGTGTCGGGGTGGGTAATAAGTGACTGAATAACACAATGGGTAACAATAGATTCTTTATCCTTCTAAAACCAAGCCCACTCACCATATGACAATAGTTATTTTTACCCACTGACGTAATTAACCAAAATGTGAACTGCATCAAGCGATTTTCAAAATCAAACAGCATTTTATGGGACTCGTGCAGGCACACATTCCAGCCCTGACGGCCATCGTTCTTCCACTTATCTCCCTTTAAAACTGGGATAAAAGGTAAATCACTGGAAATTCCCTGCTGGTCCAGTGGTTAAGACTCCATGCTTCCTACTGCAGGAGGGCACAAGTTCCATCCCTGGCAGGGGAATGGAGACCCCACGTGCCACATGGCCCGGTCTGCAATTTTGTCTATCAATTGTATCTGAGTAAAGCTTTAAAAATCTGTGCTGCTTTCACTTAAAAAAGACGGTAAATCAGATAGAAAAGCTGGAAAGGCTGAACACTCCCTCCGAACCCAGAAGCCAGGTGACTAACACCTTTATGGGGAACTTTCCAGAAGACAGGTGTGACATCGTGCGGCAACCTTAACACCCGGCATCCATTTCCATTCTAGAGTCCCCGGGCGGGGAGAGGCAGCCCAACAGGCAACACGGCCAGGGTCCCCATAGCACAAGACACCTGGCAAAGCAGGCTGAGAGCGGGCTGGCTCAGTCTGCCTCACAGGCAAGTATATGGCTCTCTGAACCTGACACTGTCACCAAAAGAGACCGCGGAGAAGGGTCAGCATAATCCGTAATTTGGGGCCCCAAAAGTCAGGTGAGGCTTTGACACAAGGAGTGAGCGACAGCTAACCTGGCAAACACCAGCTGGCTCATCTTCTGCCTCTCGGGGCCGCTGAAAGCATGATGAACATTTCCCTTCCAAAGCAGAGAGGAAAAAGTAACTAGAGGGGCTATTTTGGTGAGGCTGCGTGAACTCTGAGATGCAGAGCTGAAGATGAACTTGGAAACCCCAGGCCAGAAGTTTCCATGGGTATTTTTAGCAGCAGAACTATTTCTTTTACAAAGAATCTTATGAAGAACTATAAGCAGAGTTCCACATATCATATATACCTATGTAGGTATAAATGTGTATGTTTCTATGTGCCCTTGGATAAAAGCAGTCTTTTCATTATACATTCAAAGTTCAAGTTACCTTGTTCTTATTTTCAATATAATAGATGTATAATCAAGACCCTGTATTCTCCAACATATTAAAAATTGGTATAATACATAAGTGTTTACATTACAGTTCATTGGAAGGGGTTGGAAATGGGGTGGGGCGTTTTTTTGTTTGTTTTTTTTTAAGGAAACTCACAGGAAACACTTATGGAATCCCCTACAAGCCTCAAGGGACGCAGTTTGTAAACGAGTAATCAATCTCCCCTTTGACTTCATGACGGAAGCCAGAACAGTCCAAAGTGGTTCAGCAACTAAACAAAGCTGACCCAGCCCTGAGCCTAAAGCACAAAGCAGGGCTCACCTCCCCATCTCATGAGAAAGCCAGAGCTGGCAAGAGCCAGGCCCCCAGCCGAGCCTCTCTCCCACATCACAGACCCCGGGGTCCGAAGTTAGAACTCCACTGTTCAAATCTAGCCCACGGACATGTTTTATTTAATCTACAGGGTTGTTGCTTTTTTTTTTTTTTTAATTTACCTCCATTAGAACACTGTTCTATTTCCCCCGTTGTACTTTTTTCCGACTTCGATATAATTGACCAAAAAAGATTATATATACTTATGGTATAAAACATAATGCTTTGCCACAATGTTTCTTAAAATCTTTTGTGAATACTTTAAAATTGGGAGGCAGCATGTTTTCAGGTACTGACTTTTAGCTTCTCAAAGGGAAAAAAAAAAAGCGAAGACGATCTGGCCACATGTAAGCAATGAGTCAGGACTCCCTGGGAGTTCAGCGGCAAAGAAGCCACCTGCCAGTGCAGGAGACGCAAGTTCGATCCCTGGGTAGAGAAGATCCCCTGAAGGAGGCAAGGGCGACGCACTCCAGCGTTCTCATCTAGAGAACCCCGTGGACAGAGGAGCCCGGTGGGCTAAGGCCCGTGGGGGCCGCGGATGAGCCGGATACGACTGAGCGGTTAACAACAGCAATGAAAGCAAAGAGCTGCATCTGCGCATCAGCTCCCCCCACTGGGGCAAGTGCTGGAGATCCCCGCCCGCCACAGCATCGCCACCCCAAAGCTGGACTCGAGGCAGCTGCCAAGCAACATGGCGCCCACGCTCTTCACTTTCTCTATCACACAAGAGCGTATAAAAGATGGAGTTCCCCACAGGTCGACCACATGTGAGTTGTCTGACCACTAACTGGAGTGCAGTTTGTAAAATTCATGGGTTGCAACTATTCATGATGTCTACTTTCTAACTTTCTCTCTTAGGAAGAGACCTCTGGCCAATGTCAGATGCCAAATAGACCATTTTGCCTGCCCCTAAATTCTCTGTTCAGGCTTTCCTGGCAGCTCAGTGGTAAAGAATTCATCCTGCCAATGCCAGAGACAGGGTTTCGATCCCTGGGTCAGGACTATCTCCTGGAGGAGGAAATGGCAACCTACTTCAGTGTTCCTGCCTGAGAAATCCCATGGACAGAGGAGCCCGGCGGGTTACAGTCCATGGGGCTGCAAAGAATCGGACACGACTGAGACAGAAAACAACAGACTCTCTGCTCATCCCCTGACCTGCTCCCCCCGTGCTGCTACCACCCACCCAAAGGAGCAAAACCAGAGTGGGGAGTTCATTTCTCCGTTGGAGATTTTCACTTTCCACCCTTGAATCCGAATAAAACCACTCCATAAATCCCACTGGTTCCCGCCAGCACCACCCATCCACCTTAGAGTGCTGATAAAAATAGCTGCTGCTGCTGCTAAGTCGCTTCAGTCGTGTCCGACTCTGTGCAGCCCCATAGATGGCAGCCCACCAGGCTCCCCCGTCCCTGGGATTCTCCAGGCAAGAACACTGGAGTGGGGTGCCATTTCCTTCTCCAATGCATGAGAGTGAAAATTGAAAGTGAAGTCGCTCAGTCGTGTCCAACTCTTCGCGACCCCATGGACTGCAGCCCACCAGGCTCCTCCATCCATGGGATTTTCCAGGCAAGAGTACTGGAGTGGGGTGCCATTGTCTTCTCCAGATAAAAATAGCTAAGAGCCACCATTTACTAGGGCTTCCCTGGTAGCTCAGACAGTAAAGGATCTGCCTGCAATGCAGGAGACTGGGGTTCAATCCCTGAGTCAGGAAGATCCCCTGGAAGAAGGGCGTGGCAACCCACTCCAGTATTCTTGCCTGGAAAACCCCATGGACAGAGGAGCCTGGTGGGCCACAGTCCATGGGGTCAGAAGAGTCAGACACAACTGAGCAACTAGCACTTCTTTTCAGCCTTGACTAAGGGCTTGCTGAGCTCAGGGCCAGCTCCTTGTGGACACCTCCCCATCCCCACCCTGCCCCCTACCTGGGGGCATCCACAGCCCATCCCTCCCAGCTCCCCAGCCCCCCTCACCCCTCCCCCTCTCTCCCAGAGGAGCACTGACCCTTAGGACTCCCAAGCGCCAGCCTGGTGAGCTCTGCCTTCAACTGACCACAGATGTTAAGGGGTCTCTCATTATCTATGAAAAATAGCCAAAAGGTCAAGGGTGGATTCTGTCTCCGAGGCCACAAGGACCAACAGAGATTTCAACAGGCCCAGAAGCTCCTCACACCCTTCTAGAGTTCATCCTGAAGTAACCCTATGTTCTAGCAAAGTTTGCAGCAAGAGGTTCCCACAAGCCAAACCACCACCCCACTGATTTCCCCTGCACTCGCCCAAGAGAGGAGGGCAGAGAATGGGGTGGGGAAGAAAATGCACAGGGCCTAGAGTCAGTTCTGGATTTGAATCCTGGTGTGTCCAACTGTCAAGTCATGTCCAACTCTCTGTGACCCCACAGACTGCAGCAGGCCAGGCTTCCCCATCCTTCATTACTGGCTCCCAGTGTTTGCTCAAATTCATGTCCATTGAGTCGGTGATGCCATCCAACCACCTTACCCTCTGCTGCCCCCTTCTCCTCCTGCCTTCAATCCTTCCCAGCATCAGGGTCTTTTCCAATGAGTTAATTCTTCACATAAGGTGGCCAAAATATGGAGGCTTCAGCTTCAGCATCAATCCTTCCAATGAATACTCAGGGTGGATTTCCTTTAGGATTGACTGGTTTGAATCCTGGTCTTACTAGCTACTAGTAAGGAGTCTGGAGGCCAGGGAGCTCACCTCTTGGAACTCTTTCACCTGTAAGTTTTCGTCTTCTCTATAGGCTTGATGTGGGGGTTGAGTAGCAGACAGAAGGCACTCCCTAAACAGCAGCAAAGATCAGTCAGCAAGCGGGAGCGCACAGGAATTGAGAGAAGACACTCGTGTCCAGCCAACCAGCTGCACGCACCTGAGCCAGCTCCCTATCCTCTTTCAGCAACTACAGTGACCACCTTCCTGAGCAAGGGAGGGGGCAAAGAGCCGGCAGAACCCGAGAGGGGGTACCTGGAGTTCATCTCTGTGTGTTTGATAACTTTCATAACTCAAAAAAATAAATGGTTTAAACAGTATTTACCCAGGATGACTTGACAAGCCTTAAATGATACAATCCATGCAAAGCACTTAACATACAGCGGGGGCCCGATAAATATTCGCTAGTATTACCATTACCACCCCCAAGCAGGAGCTGGGGAGGAAAGGTTCAAGAGGTGATGCGTGGGGCGGGGTGAGCTGTCGCAACAGAGCGTAAGAAAAAGCAGAACTAGGGAGTGTTGCAGCTCACACAGAAACAAGGATAGCAGAGACAGCAAGCAGGCATCCGGGATTCTGGTGCACGTTAGGAAGAACTGGGGCTGAAATTCTCAACCCAACTGCAATCTCAACTCGCCAACCATCACGGCCAGAGTGGCACCAAGACCATCCTGCTTCTGCAAACCCACCGTCCACCCTGCTCCCCACGAGGCCAGCAAAATGAGAGCACAGGACCCAGCCCGGGTCCTCCCCACCTGCCAGGCAGCCTCAGGTGGCCTTCATAGTCACAGGGGGTGGTGATAAGTCAGTTTTCACAGAGATTTTCCTGCCTATCATATTCTCCTTCAATTAAAAAGCACATCCATCTCTGAACAACCAGACAAATGATCTCCAAATCAGTTTTTAACAGTAACCTAAATACAACCACCACCACCACAAAAAGATTTTTCAAAGTTAAGTCATACCACTGTCTTCTCTAAAAGACAGATCTTTGCTAAACGGCACCTGGGCGAATCCCGCAGGGCAGGTACTATCAAGCCAGTGAGGTCACAGAGTAAACACTTTCATTTAATACCCAAGCAGTGAAACGAGAATGCGGAATCATAAAATACTGATTATCAGCAGAGCCTACCCACAAATGGTGAGGGTGAGACAGCAATGGGAGGTGACCTATTTTCAGCATCTCCTAAAGCCTGATGAACGTGCTCAGTTGGAAGATGGCAAACTGTCCGTAAAAGGCCAGACAGTATATATTTTAGGTTTTTGCAGGTCTTACAGCTCTGCTGTTCTAAGGGGAAATCAACCACTGACAATGTGCAAAGTAACGACCGTGGCTGTGTTCCATTACAACTTTAGTTATGAGTATTACATTTGTATTTCAAATAATTTTTGCCTGTCATCAAATATTATTATTCTCTTTGATTTTTTTAACCGCTTAAAAATGTAAAAAACCACTCTTGGCTCCAGCCCACCCCAAAACAGACAGTGGCTGGCCCCGGCCTGTGGGACCGTGGCTGGCCGCCCACTGTCCTGAGTCGCATATTTACGCTGGACGGGCCGCCGGAACAGGCCTGCAGCGGGTCAGAGCATGAGCCTGCGGTCTGGGTTTGGGTCCTGGTTCTGACAATTACTAGCTTGAGTACTAAGCTGAAGTTTAACGTTCTCCTCTGAAAATAGAGACTACAACAGTCCCCTCCTAAAGACTTAAGCTAATTAAATGAAATAATGTCTGGCATAAGGCAAATGTTCGAGAGAGGACAATTCTATCTTTATTGCCACTGTTTCTTGGTTTTTGGCTAGAGCTCAACCAGCTTGGCTTAAGAACACAGGATCTCTTGGTGCTAGCCTGAATTTCCAACTGGCTGATAAGACACGGAAAGGAACAAAACTTTTCTTCATGTAAACAGGGTATCTGAGAGAGGGTACCTTGCAGTATGGGTCCATAGGGGGTTTCCCAGGCGGTGCTAGTGGTGAAGAGCCCGCCGGCTACTGCAGGAGATGCGAAACACAAGTTTGATCTCTGGGTCGGAAAGATCCTCTGGAGGAGGGCATGGCAACCCTCTCCAGTGTCCTTCCCTGGGAATCCCATGAGCAGAGGAGACGGGCAGGCTCCAGTCCATAGCACTGCAAAGAGTCAGACGCGACTGAACCAACTAAGCACAGCACACACGGGTCCGCTGGCAACAGAGGACGGTGGCCGATGGTCAGAACACACTGCCCACAGAACTGCTTTCTCGGAGAGGCCTCCCTGGCAGCCTGTGCATCTGCAAACTGATCCCGACTTTCGGCACTTAATCGGAAGCCAGTTTATCTTAGCAGACAGTAAACTCTGTTTCGAATCAGATGGTAACTTCACAGCCAGTTTATCTTAGCAGACAATAAACTGTTTCGAATCAGAGGGTAACTTCATGCTGCGTTTGTTTCTGCTATACAACCAAGTGAATCAGCTGTGTGCACACACACATCCCCTCACGCTCGAGCCTCCCCCACGCCCCTATCCCATCCCTCCAGGTCACCGCAGAGCACCAAGCCGAGCTCCCTGTGTTACCCTGTGGCCTCCCTAGCAATTTTACACGTGTGTGTGTGTGTCTCTCACTCGGGTCCGACTCTGAGACCCCGTGGATGGTACAGCCCACCAGGCTCTTCTGTCCTTGGGATTTTCCAGGCAAGGATACTGGAGTGGGTTGCCATTTCCTTCTCAGGGGGATCTTTCCAACCCAGGGATGGAACCCAGCTTTCCTGCCCTGAGGCACCAGGGGAGCACGTGGCTGTGTATACACAGCAATACTCCCTCAGTTCGCCCCACCCTCCCCTTCCCTCAGGGTCCACCATCCGTTCTCTCTGTCTGCATCTCTGTTCCTGCCCTGAAAACGGTTCATCAGCACAGTTTTTCCAGATTCTACATGTGTGTGTGTGTGTTAACACATAACACTTGTTTTTCTCTTTCTGACTTACCTCACTCTGTATGGCAGGCTTAAGGGGACTCACACACTGACATCCACCCATGCCCAACACAGGGCCTTCCACGCTCATCCCACATTGGCTGATTGGTGGCTTTTAATTGGATCTCCAATGCCTGGAACAAGAGCTGGCCTGGCCACTAGTGGGAAAACTGGGATGCAAGGGCATGAACTTCAGAGCCCCAAGAGCAAGCAACTGGAATATGGGTCATCAGTCACAAATAATGGATAAAACCTTTACTTGGAGTTGAGGCAACAGAGGCCCAGAGAGGCAAAGGGATCTGTCCAATGTTCCTGCATCTGAAACTCCTTCATTCACCCACTGTTCACTGACTGAGTTCTCTACACCAGGCCGCATGGTCATTCTAGGGACACAGAGATGAAAGTCCCGAAGTCTCAAGTTGCTTATAGACCAGCAAGAGGAAGGACCTCCTGGTGGTCCAGCGGTTAAGACTCCATGCTCCCAACACAGGGGCCTGGGTTCGATCCCTGGTCAGGAAGCTAGAGCCCACACACGGCAGCAAAGATACCACATGCCACAACCAAGACCCAACACAGCCAAATAAAATACACATTTCTTTCCAAAGACTAGCAAGGGAGACAAAGAAATAAACAACAGTCTTGTTCTTCTCCCTTTAGGGAGAAACCACTTCATTTGGTAAGGATTTCAACTTTCTACTTCTTCCACTTCACGTCTTCTTCTGGACTTTTTAACGTACTTTTTTTTTTTAATGAGTAGCCCATGCCTTCTGTAAAGGAAAATATAAGTCATAAAAGCAGGATTCCTGTTGCATGTACATTTTCCCATGTGTCAACATACCTCAGATCCCCTGCTAAGCTGTGCTGTCATCCCCTGCTCTGACCTGTGCTGGGCCCACACCCCAAGCCAAGAGCTGTCCCACTCTCTCCTCCGCCCGACTCATTCCTGCTCATCCTCGCACCAGGACAACTCGGCCAAACTCCCTCCCCCAGCACAGCTGAGCTCTCCCTCCTGGGATGCCCAGCACCCTGCCTTTCACTTACTGGTATCATAACTGTCCATTTGGCCTGGAAACTCCATGACATTGGAGATTCTAACTCAAGGCCAGCACAGCGCCTGAACTGGCCGACCACCAAACCTTTGGATGGTAAGAAGTTTACATAGATGAAACAAGGACGTGCCGTGTAGAACAGGGAACTGTATTCTGTAATCTTGTAATAACCTACAGTGGAAAAGAATCTGGAAAAGGACGGATACAGGTGCAAATATGCATAACTCAATCCCCTGCTGCACAGCCGGAACACACACATTGTAAATCAACTGTACTTCCGTATTTTTCATTTTAAAAATTAAAGTCTAGTAGCTGAAAGGATGACAGCGGGGAGAGGGTCCAGGCATGGAAATCAGATTTGATTTGGGCAGCAGAAAAGTAGGGAAGACAGCATTTGAACCCAAGGATAGAGTGAGAAAAAAAACAGAGACAAGGAAGCATGTGGATGTGATTCTCACACTCTGGTTCAGGACCGTCCAGGGAACTTGGTTAAAAACACAAAGGGTCCGTTCAACTTGGTTAAAAACACAAAGGGTCTGTTCCCGTCCTACTTCAAGCAGCCCGGGCTCTGTGTTCTAAACCGGCTCTCTAGGTGACTTGTATGAGGACCGCTGCTGCTGCTGTTACGTCGCTTCAGTCATGTCCTGCCTGACTCTTCATGACCCCTTAAACTGTGGCCTGTCAGACTCCGCTGTGCCTGGGATTCTCCAGCAAGAACACTGGTGTGGGTTGCCATGCCCTCCTCCAGGGGATCTTCCCGACCCAGGGATGGAACTTATGTCTCTTATGTCTCCTGCACTGGCACATGGGTTCTTTACCACGAGCACCACCTGGCAAGCCCTTGAGAGCCACCAGCTTAAGTCATTTTAAAGGGACACTGAGAAAAGATGATCTAGCCCAGAGAGCCCCCTCTGGTCCTAAGCAGCCACAGGACATGATCTCCCCAGGAAAACCCTGAACAGCTCACTCCAGGGAGGGAGTTGGGCGCGCTGGTCTGGTTTGAGGAAAATTCAATCCAGAATCAACTGAAGACATCCTTTAATGGTCTTTAAACAAGAAAGGGGCCAGGTCTTCTGGAACTCAGACTGAGGTCACCCCATAGGTTCTAACTGGGCTAAAGCCAAACTGTACTTGGTGGAGCAGGTGTATCAAAGGGGGATTTTTCTCAGATACACGGCAAACTTCTGCCAGCTTCCTCCAGCTCTTCCTCTAACAAATCCAGCCACCCAACAAACTTTAGTGCGTAATCCCAACAGTCTAGGTAGGAATTGGGACGAAGAGCTCATTTTCCTCACTGACCAAGAACTTAAACCATTTTCCTACCAAGGTCAGAAGACCCAGGTTCTGCCACTCAGCACTCAAAAGTCCTTTCCTGCCCACTGACTGGCACCATCTCTTCATACAATACATCACAGGTCCCATTCATGGAGCCCCTGATTTTCCTTATGAACTTTCAGGAAACAAGATGTAATGCTTGAGGGGCACAATGGATGTAAACCAATTCTGTGAACTGCAATGAACTGGGCTGGGTTCCAGCCAGGCCTAAAGGGAGTGAGTCAGCCTTTTACAGAAGCACAAGAATGGTTTTTGCAAGTCAGACTCAGGTTCAAATCCCCACGCTACCACCAACTAGGCGTAGGGCACTGGGGGAGTCCCCAGTTCTCCTGAAGCTTCCGTGTCCACACGTTCAGGTGGCAAATAATGCTGCCTGACCTCCCACAGTGGTGACAAGAAGAAACCGCCATAAGGTCTGGGGGAGAAAATAGATGCTTAATAATTGTTAGCTGGTTACGTCCCTGAGGCACACTTATCTTCAGAAGTAGAAATGTTTAGCTTTAAACAAAAGATACACAACACACACGCACACATTGGTATTTTCCCCAGTTGAAGATAATTATTAACTATTATCGATTAATTACCACATTGTACAAATAAATTGCATTCTATAAAGAGTCACTCTCTTCCAAAGTTTGCATTAACAAAGAAAAAGCTAAAATGCTCAGAGTCTCATAAGTCCAGTCCATCTTTCTTTGCCATCAAATAAAACACTTTTACTTCCTTTCATGGGCTTAAAACTTCACTAAAAGGCAAATTGTCTGAGGGCATGCCTCTGAGACAACAGGACTCTGTGTGTGCTCAAATAATCCTGTTCCAGTTGACTATTTTCTACTTTTCTGAATAGACACTGCACAGAAGCAGGAGTCAAAAACGGTCCTGTGATCTCCCTAATTGCTTCCACAGACAAGTCCAAAAATGGGTAAGTTTTTTTCAAAGACACAACTGACTCAAAGCCCAAATGCTCCTCTAGGAGCCCTTGGCCTTCTCTCCCACAATGGGCTGGACGTCCCCCCGCCACCACCCTGTCAGCCCTCACCCCGGGGCTCGGCAAGAACTCAGATGGCAAACAAGACCCGTCTCCGCCCAGGAAAGGCCGGCACTGCAAAGCGGAAGGCCATTTGGAAGGCGAAGACAGCGTGTCCTTGGGCATCCGTCCTCCTGCTATCCTGAAGTTGACCCCAAGTCGGATCCAGAACCTAGCCTTTGGGGAGCTGTTGTGTTACCAAGAACTCCTACACCCCCAAATCATCCTTAAGCGCCACAATACAGATTTAAGATATGCACGCAGCCCAGCAGACACCAAACCCCAGCACACCCGATCTCAGCTTTGACAAGTTACAATGGAGATTGGTGTCTCAGTCTTCCTGGGGTTTTCATGGGGTTCTCCAAATGCTTTACATAAGATATATAAGCAAACAGCCAAGTGTAGTAATGAAAAAGTTAAAATAAGGCCATTTTCAGCAACATGGATGGACCTCGAGATTATCATACTAACTGAAGTCAGACAGAGAAAGACAAATACCATATGATATTGCTTATATGTGGAATCCAAAAAAAAAAAAAATGATACATGTGAGTTTTTTTTATAAAATAGAAACAGACTCACAGACACAGAAAACAAATTTATGGTTACCAAAAGGGAATGGGGTAGGAGGAGATAAATTAGGACTTGGGGATTAAAATATCCACACTATTGTATATAAAATAGATAACCAACAAAGGTCTACTGTACAGCACAAGGAACTACTCTCAACATCTTATAATAACCTCTAAGAGAAGAGAATCTGAAAAAGACTTGATAGATAAGCGGAACCAACTCACTTTCTGTACAATTGAAATTTAGCAAACA
Source organism: Nanger dama (assembly GCA_917880005.1). Classification (NCBI taxonomy): domain Eukaryota; kingdom Metazoa; phylum Chordata; class Mammalia; order Artiodactyla; family Bovidae; genus Nanger; species Nanger dama. The sequence continues at coordinate 538,815 of CAKJTW010000030.1, forward strand.
TTGTACATCAACTCTATTTCAATTAAAAATTTTTATATCAAAAATGGTAATTATGTGATGGGATTGAAATATTAGCTAATGCTATGATGGAAATTATTTTGCATCAAAGTAACCTGTTGCACAGTTTAAGCTTATACAATGTTATATTATCAATCATATTTCAATAAAGTTGGGGGAAAAGAAGAAGGAGGGAAAAACTGGGCCAACAAGCCCAAACAGAGGCTAAAGTCTTATAAGTAACGAGTTAAAAGATCCAAAGTCCCAACAGGTTTCACATCAGACAGACAATGCTTGTCTGTCAATGTCTGTCAAAGTCATAAAGTAAATTTAATATGCCATGAATATCTTATGATATTTGGTAAGCCTGATAAAATGACTTTATGGCAATTTTTTAAATGAAGATAAGAAGAAACTCCAGGAAGGTCATGCTGACAAGATCTTTTGGCGGCCTTTCTTTGGGATCTAAGAGGGAATATTCCAGTCTCATGTGTTTTAACAAATTAAATACCAGGAAAACAATTTTACTTGGTCCTTGCTGTTCAAAGAAAAATTTCTCTGCCTGCATTATGGTTTCTGACATCCTGCCAAGGTTCAGACACTGAAATATGAATGGGATTAAAAAGGATTAAGACAGAGTAAATGCTATTAACAGTTCTTCTATTGCACGCATCTATCTTACTCAGAAGCCAATGACCCACCAGGGGAAAAAGAAGGGCTGAGAGAGAACTAAACTCATTCAGCACCTGCTCACTGGAGATGGTGAGGTCAGCAGCTACCACTAGGCTCTCTCCGGCTGCAGCCTTGCCTGTCAAAGGTTTGCGCCATTCATCTTGACACTTAATCAAAGAACACTTCATCATGGACCATCAGCGCTCTCAGAGCCATTGGCGATCAGTGGCTCCTCTTTTTATTATTTTAGAGCAGAAAAACCCTCTTGACAAATTAACATCCAAATAAAACCAGATAGAGTGGGCAATATTATTAGGAAGCCTTAAGTATTTTTATAGTTCATATTTATATCACTTACTTATTACAAAGTATTCATCTTTTTTTTTTTTTAATGACAACTTGCGCAAAACACAAAAATCTGAAATCACGTGTTCTATCTCACCATTTCTGGGTTTCATTTGGCTGCACAAAAATCAACAAAACTCTGATTCACAGAGCTGTGCAGCCGCAAATGGCGCAAGTTTAACAGTTCATCCAAATTAAACAGAGAGCACCATTCCTAAGGGCCTCACTAAATAAAAAATAAAAAAGTTAAGCTGGCAGTACAAAGGAATATGAGTAGCCTACAAGGTTGAAAGTTGTTCTTATTTCCCCCAGCTTTACTGAGATAACTGACATATAGTATTGAGTAAGTTTAAGGTACGCAACATGGTGATTTGATATATGTATACATTGCAAAAATATTACCACATCAAGGTAAATGAATACATCGATTACCTCACATAGTTACTTTTGTGGGGAGGGGTAAGGACTGAGAGAACTGAACTGAGATCTACTCTCTTTGCAACTTTCAAGTATAAAATACAGCATTCCCTGGTGAAGGAAATGGCAACCAATTCCAGTAGTCTTGCCTGGAGAATTTCATGGACAGGGGAGCTTGGTAGGCTACAGTCCATGGGGTCGCAAAGAGTTGGACAGGACTGAGTGACTAACACTTTCACTCTTACACTCAGGATGGATTTTTCTAGCTCCATCAGTCACCCTTTGGAGAACTGCCTCATTTTGCACTGCTTTGTGTAAAAATAAAGACTATTGTCTAAGACAAAAATAAAATAAGATACAGCATTGTATTAAAAGTTTTAAATAATAAAATAATAATATATTTTTAAATTTGAACCAAACATTTAACAGAACTCCTGAAACATTTCACAGAATGTTTCCTTGGGAGAATTTTTAATTACTCATCTATATTCCAAACTTATACAAACATTACTAAAGGATTAAAAAAAAGAAGAAGAAGAAGAAGAGCATTCCCTGATTCTCTAAAGCTAATATAATCTTTATTCAAGGCAAACAAGGACAAAATGAAAAAGGGAAATTATAGGCCAATCTTATACATGAAACAGTGACAGGCTTTATTTTCTTGGGCTCCAAAATCACTGCAGATGGTGACTGTAGCCATGAAATTAAAAGACGCTTGCTCCTTAGAAGAAAAACTATTATAAACCTAGACAGCATATTAAAAAGCAGAGACATTACTTTGCAAACAAAGGTCCGTCTAGTCAAGGTTATGGTTTTTCCGGTGGCATGTATGAATGTGAGAGACCATAAGAAAGCTGAGCACCAAAGAATTGATGCTTTTAAACTGTGGTGTTGAAGAGGACTCTTGAGAATCCCTTGGACTGCAAGGAGATCCAACCAGTCCATCCTAAAGGAAATCAGTCCTGAATATTCACTGGAAGGACTGATGCTGAAGCTGAAACTCCAATACTTTGGCCACCTCATGCAAAGAGTTGACTCATTTGCAAAAGACCCCTGATGCTGGGAGGGACTGGAGGCAGGAGGAGAAGGGGACGAGAGGATAAGATGGCTGGATGGCGTCACCGACTCAATGGACATGAGTCTGAGCAAGTTCCAGGAGACAGGGAAGCACAGGGAAGCCTGGCATGCTGGAGTCCATGGGGCTGCAAAGTTAGACATGACTTAGCAAGTGAACAACAACATATGTTTAAATATTTTCTAATGCTGAAAAGTGATCAACATCATTCAGGATAGCAGTGATCTGGTTGCAGGGGAGGCAAGTGATGGGCTCAAAAGGAACACAGGTGAATGAAATAACTGGGTGGTTATCCCCAGTGTACTCTATTACTGTATTTGTAACTCAGCTATATTCTTTCAAATTATCCTATATTACATGATAACAATGACCAAGCCACCGACACAACCCACTGCCACCACTGATGCTGACGGCAGCCAACATTTATCAGGCAATCCGGGAGGCCGGGCACTTCTCCAGTCACACAGAAGAACTAGGGAGGGAGCACCGCCAGGTGGGCGGTCAGAACCGAAGACACGGCCAGGCCTCCTCGCCCTCGGCCAGGAGGAGGGCGCTCAAGGCCACACATCACCACCCACCTCTGGGTACCTGGTGTTTGCCTCATTTCCCCAACCACAGTGTGGGTTAGGGGCACTCCGTGCCAGTCCCTCTGTTCCCCTCTGAGTGCCTGGCACCTAGCAGGTGCCCAATAAATACCCACTGGCTGCATACAAAAGTGAAATACATATTTTATAAGAAGGCAATTACCAGAATAGCATGCTCGGTCATTTACCATGCTTAGTAAACCATTATAAGCTGACTCATGCACATCCACGGGCACTTTAGGACCAACTGCTTTACCTGAATGGCAGCTAAAACCATTAGCTTCTAGAAGAGAGGTTCTCACCTGACAAGGTGGCAACAGAAAGGTTCGTGGCCCTCTGTCATAAGAAATATTGCCCATCATTTGTTACTAAGGAGCATACAAATGGTTGGTATCTTGTCAAAGCAAATCCAAAGCTTTCTCCTAACAGGGTTTAGCAGACCTTCTTCACTAGGAGTCAATGGGGCAAGTTTAGGGGACTTTCCTGGTGGGCCAGAAGTTAGGACTTTGCTTTCCAATGCAAGGGGTGTGGGTTCAATCAGGGAACTACATGCCTTGCAGCCAAAACAAAAACAAAATATAAAACAGCAATATTATGAAAGTGAAAGTCACTCAGTTGAGTCTGATTCTTTGCTACCCCCATGAACTATACAGTCCATGGAATTCTCCAGGCCAGAATACTGGAGGGGGTAGTCTTTCCCTTCTCCAGGGCATCTTCCAAACCCAGGGATCGAAGCCAGGTCTCTGGCATTGCAGGCAGATTCTTTACCAGCTGAGCCACAAGGGAAATCCAAGAATATTGGAGTGGGTAGCTTTTCCCTTCTTCAAGGGATCTTCCCAACCCAGGGATCAAACTGGAGTTTCTCACATTGCAGGCAGATTTTTTACCAGCTGAGCCTCCAGGAAAGCAATACTTTAACAAATTCAATAAAGACTTTTAAAATGGTTCACATTTAAAAAAAAAAAAAAAGTGTGTGAAAAGAAAAGAAGTTTAGAGCAGCTGAGAGCCTCAGCCTGTGCTCAGCATCAGGGTGGGAGGGTCCTGAGGACCACCACTGGCCTTGAAGGAAAGAGAGAGGGAGGAAGGGAAGTGAGAGAGGAGGGAGGAAAGAAGGGGAGTGAGAAGAGAGAGGCTTAGAGAAAGTCAGGAGCTGGCTGGAGGCGGCCGGCTGGCTGGCTCAGGCGGTTTGTCTGATGGGACCCCCGCGAGACAGTGCAGGAGTTTCCTGGTAACAGATCACATCAGAAGCCACCTGCCCACCCACCACCCACCCAAACTGATCTAAAGGGAGGGGGACACTATTTCTGTGGATCTGGGGTCCTGCATCCAGGCCTTTCCATCCCTGGAGTCAAGACACTGCACCTTGCTGTGGCCTCTGTCCTTTGCTCGTAAAGTGAGACGGTCACCCCTGCCTTCTACCTGCTCAGAAACTCCTCAGCGATCCAACCAGCCCTTGGCAGGCTTCAGATTTCTCCTGTCTGCAAAAGCACACACTTAAGCCAGTTTCTCAGAACTCCCTGATCACTCTGACAACTACTTCTGTCTCCCCACAACAGTGGCTTTCTAGAAGCACCTGCGTGTCTGAACAGCACCCGGGGGACTCCCAAAATAACACTGTTTGCTGCCAAAGATGACAGCCTACACGCTTGCTTCACAGGGGAGACGCGATTCGACCCCACAGACCAGCGGTCCTCCGGGCTCCGCTCCAATCCTCGGCCGCCTCTGTCGGGCCTGAGCACCACCACACAAGCCTAGCCCTGTCCTGCGGTTGGGGGAGGGGACACCGCCCTCGGACTGAAATAACAACCATGAGCAAACAGCAAAGGGCTCTTGAAACAGACTTCACCTGGTTACGTCACTGCCTGTTGACAGCAGCCCTGAGGAAGCAGGTGCCTTTCGGCAAGTTTTCAATCATGTGAAGGAAAGAATGGAAGCAGTGGCATGAACACGCGTGCACACCCTCCCATGTACTGGTGAGAAGCTGCTGTGTAACACAGGGAGCCCAGCCAGGCCCTGTGATCACCCAGAGGCGCGGCAGGCAGCGAGGGAGGGAGGCTTAAGAGGGGATGTATGTCTAATTACGGCTGATTTGCACTGTCATACGGCAGAAACCATCACAACATTGCAAAGCAATTTTCCTCTAGTTAAAAAAATATTTTTTTTAAAATGTCAAATCTGGAGCAGAAAGGGAAAAGAAAAGTCACGTGAACAACTATGTTTTTCACTTCGAAGAGGCCAGTCCAGACCTGCCCTTAACACACGAGCAAACTCTGGCTTTCCGCTCACTGTCAAACACCACTGTGGAGTCTAAATAAGACCCAGCCTGTCCTGAGGTTCAGAAAGAGTCTTATTTGGTAGCCTAACCTCTTAATACACATACACACAACTCCTCATGGGGAAGTCATAAAATGTCAGCAATATCGTGGCGGCAGCAGGCCTTCACAGAGTTCTTCCCATATGCTGGGAAGCTCATCCCCGCATACTGAGTAACTCCGGTGAGATAAGGGATGCTCTTATCTGCATTTCACCAATTGGGAAATCGAGGTTGGAACACAGGAAGTGAATCGCCCAAGGCCGTGTCATTAGCCTGTAGGATGTGTCCTCCCCATCCTCCCACCTTCCATAAAGGAGGAGCTGGTTTAGCTGCAGATTGAAGAAATCTTCTGAGCCAAACAGGTAAGCACCCTCCCTGAGCACTTCAGGTCAACCTGCAGAATACGGTCTCTAGGCAACCTCTAGCTGGGCAGCACTTCACCACCGCCCCCAGACACTCACCTTGAGATGAGGGCAGAATGAGTGGGCTTCCTTAAATGCTGGGAGACCTGGGGAGAATGCGCCAGCAGGACAGAGGCCTCACTCAAAATACAAAGGCCCAGCGCATACCACAGCCAAGCCAAGCCCAGGTGGCAGGACCCAGCAGAGGAAACCCAGCCGGGCCAACCGGGCCCCAGGCCGTGCCACACGCAGCTTTCCCAGCCATGAACTGACGTCCAGACACCGCAGTGCGATGGAGCGGAAGCAGCGGCAACTCCCGGGCGCTCAGTGAAACCGCCGGCCGGGCCAGGCAGCTCGGGGTGGCTCGGGGCACCAGCGCGTGCCCGGCCGTAGCCAGCGAGGACACGGGGGTTCACGAGGCCAGCCCGGAGGCCCAGGCCTGCCTCTGCAGAGGCTAACGTGCCGGCTCTGGTCCGAGACCCCCTAACAGCAAAGCCCCTCCCGACGGCGGGCCCGAGGGGACGACGCAGAAGGGAGAGCCGGCCGGCCAGGAGCTTCAGCAGGAGAAGCCGGTGTGGGCTGAGGTCTGGGAAGAAGAGGCCATTTTTCCTTCCTCCTCCCTCAACTCGGGTAACAAGTGGACCGGGGAGAGGAAAGGGTGTGTCAGGAGAAGAGGAAGAAGCATCTGGGGCTGTGGGCCTCCACTGGGGGCTAAAGGATGGAGGTGGGCCCAGGCCGCCCGGCTCCGTGGGGGCCTGGGTACAGAGGGGTGACAGACAGTCCTCACGGGCGGCTCCCCGGCTGACCCTGGAGCCGCTCAACAGGCTCAGTGACAGAGTTTCCTCTGACCCCCTACGTCCAGGTGGCTAGAGAGGAGGGGACTGAACTCCTGCTACGTCTAAAAAAGGGTTTTCTCACGTTGCTCTTGATTAATAACAGCCAACATTTACTGTGAGTTGACTGTGAGGCAGCGCTGCTCCAAGGATCTAGTAAGTGCTATCCAGAAGTACACCGTGCTTAGCCCCATTTCCCAGATGGGGAAACGGGCTGGGGGCACAAGGCCCTGGCGCTAGGACATAACAGAACCTGGCCTGGAGGCCCCTCTGCTCCGTGTCCCCCTTACAGGCTCCTTTCACTTACTGATGGTTACTAGGTCCCATCACTTCATGGCAAATAGATGGGGAAACAGTGGAAACAGTGACAGACTTTATTTGGGAGGGGGCTCCAAAATCCCTGCAGATGGTGACTGCAGCCATGAAATTAAAAGACGCTTGCTCCTTGGAAGAAAAGCTATGACCAACCTAGATAGCATATTCAAAAGCAGAGACATGACTTTGCCAACAATGGTCCATACAGTCAAAGCTATGGTTTTTCCAGTAGTCACGTATGAATGTGAGTTGGACTATACAGAAAACTGAGCACCGAAGAATTGATGCTTTTGAACTGTGGTGTTGCAGAAGACTCTTGAGTCCCATGGACTGCAGGGAGATCCAACCTATCCATCCGAAAGGAAATCAATCCTGCATATTCATTGGAAGGACTGATGCTGAAGCTCAAACTCTAGTTCTTTGGCCACCTGATGCGAAGAACTGACCCACTAGAAAAGACTCTGATGCTAGGAAAAATTGAAAGCAGGAGGAGAAGGGGACAACAGAGGATGAGATGATTGGATGGCATCACCAACTCAATGGACATGAGTTTGAGCAAGCTCCGGGAGTTGGTGATGGACAGGGAGGCCTGGCGTGCTGCAGTCCATGGGGTGGCAAAGAGTTGGACACGACTGAGTAACTGAACTAGATGCCAGCCCTGTGCTAAGGCATTTCACATTTGTTATCTTACTAAACCCTCAAAACAGCTCTCTAATAAAATACACCATCTCTGTTTAAGAGTTTATATGTGTACAGGATGGCATCAACTAAAGTATCTTTTTGCATTAAAAAAAAAAATGCTGAGAACACACACCCAGTCATTAATAGCTGTCTCCTCAGGTAATCAGCAACAGCCGGCTTCTTTTCAATACGCTTCTGCAGCTGGCATCCTTTGCACACAGGGCAGGGCTTCCTTTTACAATTTTTAAAAAACACAGGACTTTAATTCCATGCAGAACACAGTGAGGAATAATAACCACCAAACTACAAATGCTCAAAGTGGTCTCCAACACAAGGGACAGCCCCCCTGGCTGTACAACACGCTGAGCAGGGACGACAAATGGAGCAGCTCTGAAATTAAGAGACGCCGTGTGTCAGCTGAACACAGAATAGATGATAAACCCTCGCAAAGTTACTAAAGCAAAGCACGTCGGCTGGTTTGGCTGACACCAACAGAACATAAATTTTCTTAATATGACACACCAGGCTGGAAACTGCACTCGCTAAGCTCGCCCCCAGCCAAGCATGACAAGCCTGCGTATAGAAGCCACATGTGATCCCCGAGCTGGTGCACAGATGGGCCCATCAGAGGTGCTTCATTCATCCACCCTGAAGCACACGTGGGACTGCAGACCACGATGCTCAAACGACAGGTAGAGAGGAGACCACAGGGCTATCTGGACCCGAGATCCCGGCCACGATAGCCACCGCCTATGGGGTGCCCACCACACACCCAGAGCAAAGGTGGGCATTTTGCAAACACCACTTGGCCTCGAGGAGGCGCCTGTGGCAGCAAGCCAGGGGCACAGGGGGCCACTGGCCAAGTCGCCGTGCTCCCTTTATCTGTGAACATATGGAGTCACTAAACTGTCCCTGGGAGAGCATGGTACAGCTCAGCTGAGGCCAGGGCCGCTCCATTCCCACAGATAATTTATGTCAGTTATTACAAGGCTTGAGGAAGAAGCATGGGATGCTCTTTGGTCTTTAAATCTGACAGGATGTCATGAGAATTTCTCCATGCTCACTACTCTGTGGTATCTTTGTTAAAAGGCTGCCTTGTAAGGCCCCAGATGAGAGAGAAAACGCTTGTCAATCATCTTAGGAGAGGAAGGCAGGACCTCTCGAGAAAGAGAAGAATGCCTGATCTGTGTACACAGCATAGAATCCAGGGAAAACCCTTTAATCCCATCCTCCTAGGACCTGGGCTGAAACTGGGGGCAGGAAGACTCAAATTAGATCTTTGAAGTCCATCCCCAGTTGAAAGATCATCAAGAGAGGGCTAAGAAACCGACCCAACCAGAAGCTGATATTACTTAGAATCACAAACAGCAAACGCAGGAACCAGGCTAAAAATAAAACTCTGATGTCACTCACTGACAGCTTAAGAACCTATTTTACTAATGAGGGGAAGGGAGAGAAACAGGGTTTCCTTTGCTTTTGACCCAGAAATCTCTCCTAAACCCAGTCATCTAAGTCTGCATGTTAGCTAAGGTCTTGGGTGGATACCCCAATCTCACAGGGAAGAGATTAGAGGCAGAATTTGAACACAGGTATGGTTAACTCAAAACCAGTGCTCACAGTCATCCTCTCTGGGTTTTAGCCCTGACTCGCCTCAGATTTGCTGTGTGAGCTTCGGCAGGTCATGTACTTCCTCTGAGTCTCAGACTCCTTACTTGTAAAATGAGGAGAACATTCCTAGACTGGTTTCTAAGGTCCCTTCTTGCTCTGACATTTTATGGATTTATCTACCAGGGTTTTGGATTTCACAGACCAATGCAATTTCAAACACTAAACACACAAAACCTTAAGGATCAACCCGAGAGTCACAACTTTTTATTTTGCCTAGGGGTACTTACCACCTACTGTCTGTCATTCTTGTTTCACAAAGGAAATAGTTTCCCAAAAAAATATAGGAAGGACATATTCTGATGAAAGAATGTTCCTTTGAACTGAGGTAGGGTCATGAGAATCTCAGTGTGTTGTCCTTGTTCTTCTCTTTTTAACACGGGCCCCTGAAAACTTTGCACAGGCTGTGCACTGGTCTGCAGACCAGTGTATGGGAATCCCTGTTACACGCATTTCCAGGCACATCCATCATCTTAGAGCATAAAATTAATTGCTTTGCCTGGCATGCTGGAAGACCTCGATGCATTTTAGCTGCAGAATAAACTGATACAACGTGACTTGCGGAAGTCAATTACCAAGATTGCTACAGAGAAACCATACCAACCATAATGTATTACTTTAATTTTATTTCTTGTTGTTGTTGAGGCGGGCAAGATGCTCAGTGCTTTGCATGGATTGAGTCACTTAATTCTCCATATCCAATTTTTGTCCATTTTCCATCAAGGTATGCAGTTCTCCAGGCTTCCCTGGTGGCTCAGTGGTAAAATAATAATAAGAATAGGCCTGTCAATGCAGGAGACATGGGTTTGATCCCTGGGTAGGGAAGATTCCCTGGAGAAGGAAGTGGTAACCCACTCCAGTATTCTTTCCTCGGAAAACAGAGGAGTCTACTGGGCTATAGTCCACAGGGTCACAAAGAGTCAGACACAACTGAGCAACTCAACAGCAACAACATGCAAGTCTCCAGGGGCACCATGATAAGGAAATATATTCAGACTGAAAAAAAAACAAACAGATTGCAACTTATTTCAAGGCTCAACATGAAGAAACATATTCACAGTCTATTTTTAAAAGCACTGTTGCCCTGAGAAGAGCAGCAGGAAGTTATAGAAAGGCAATTAAAATGAACACACACATTCGGTGTCTTCCTGCACACTAGCTGATCAGTCATAAAGGCCAGGTGGTCTCAGGCCACTGACCTCGGTTGCTCTGTAAACCCAGGAAAAGCCCCACGTGAGGCCAGGGCTGCATTCTGGGGTGAAAAGAACGAAAAGCTCCAGGTTACTGGATGGACACAGGCTGGGGCCCAGAATCAAAGTAACTGCGCCTCCACCCAGGCCACGTGACTCAGGGCTCAGAGAGCCTGAGTTTGCCCATCAACTGGATGCAATATCCCCCTCGTCCAAATCCCTCCCAGCCTCACAGGCAAACTTTGCTCAGCTTGAAGCCTCCTCTTCTCCCTGAAACCTTCTCTCCCCATTTCAATTCCCTCACCATCTCTTTGAGCAGAGCTAACATGAAGAGAACCTGAAAGAGACCCAACATGGTCTCTTCCACCTGATACAAGCCCCAGTCTTCAACAAACAAGAAAAGCAAGGCCCCGAGACAGAGCAACTTCCCCAGGGCCACATGGGTAGAAGGCAAGCACATCATTCAGACAGGCATGCCTGACTAAGGGATGCTCCATAAACCCAGTCATCCACCTGGGCGAGCATCCCTGTGGGACCTACCGGATGGGAGCAGTCCCTTCAGCAGCCCACGGGGCCTCCATCTGGACCAGAGCTTCGTAATCTGTCTGGTCTTGGGACCCCTTTTATTAGTGACTTTTTGTTTATAATATTATATATGTTTATAATATAATATCTATTACCTGTTTAAAAATCATTATGGAAATGGTATTTTCCAACATGAAAAAAAATTCATGGGAGGAGTGACATTATTTTAGATTGTTGACCTGCCTCTTGAGAAATCTGTATGCAGGTCAGGAAGCAACAGTTAGAACTGGACATGGAACAACAGACCAGTTCCAAATAGGAAAGGGAGTGCGTCAAGGCTGTATATTGTCACCCTGCTTATTTAACTTATATGCAGAGTACATCATGAGAAACGCTGGACTGGAAGAAACACAAGCTGGAATCAAGACTGCCGGGAGAAATATCAATAACCTCAGATATGCAGATGACATCACCCTTATGGCAGAACGTGAAGAGGAACTAAAAAGCCTCTTGATGAAAGTGAAAGTGGAGAGTGAAAAAGTTGGCCTAAAGCTCAACATTCAGAAAATGAAGATCATGGCATCCGGTCCCATCACTTCATGGCAAATGGATGGGGAAACAGTGGAAACAGTGTCAGACTTTACTTTTGGGGGCTCCAAAATCACTGCAGATGATGACTGCAGCCATGAAATTAAAAGAGGCTTACTCCTTGGAAGAAAAGTTATGACCAACCTAGATAGCATATTCAAAAGCAGAGACATTACTTTGCCGAATAAGGTCCGTCTAGTCAAGGCTATGGTTTTTCCTGTGGTCATGTATGAATGTGAGAGTTGGACTGTGAAGAAGGCTGAGCACCGAAGAATTGATGCTTTTGAACTGTGGTGTTGGAGAAGACTCTTGAGAGTCCCTTGGACTGCAAGGAGATCGAACCAATCCATTCTGAAGGAGATCAGCCCTGGGATTTCTTTGGAAGGACTGATGCTAAAGCTGAAACTCCAGTACTTTGGCCACCTCATGAAAAGAGTTGACTCACTGGAAAAGACTCTGATGCTGGGAGGGATTAGGGGCAGGAGGAGAAGGGGACGACAGAGGATGAGATGGCTGGATGGCATCAATCACTGACTCGATGGACGTGAGTCTGAGTGAACTCCGGGAGTTGGTGATGGACAGGGAGGCCTGGCATGCTGTGATTCATGGGGTCACAAAGAGTCGGACACGACTGAGTGACTGACCTGAACTGAAGTCTCTTTCATGTCTGGTAGTGTAAGAGAAGCTGGATTCTCACGTGTACTTCTACATTCACTCTATTATAGTATGGTTTTGGGAGCTGAAATGGATGAAGAAATCCTGGCTTGACACAAACCTGCCGTTGGGAAAGGGAGTATTTTCTCAGCCTTCTCGGTAATCGCGAATATTTCTCTTTGACACCACACCAAAACTCGACAAGTGACAGGTAGCTGATTCAAGTCAGCCGCAACGTGGAATCTGAAACTCTCTCAGTGACTGTTCATTTTCCGTTACATGAAATCAGTCACTCTTGGTACTCACTGCACTTTGCAGGGCTCTTTTTACCCTGCATGGCTTTGTGCCATCATGCACTGGTTACCTGGAAAATATTAGTTCACTGAGATTTGTACCCAAGAGAGAATGAAAATGAAAAGACCACAGTTCAACACTATTACAGAAATGATTTTGACCATGCAGATCTACTGAAAGGGTCTCAGGGAAGCCCAGAGGTCCCAGGACCGCTTCTTGAGAACCACCGGTAAGACGCTCACACCCAATGAATGTATGTCTGTTTCTCTTCGTTCATTCCACAGCTACTTACTGGGCACCCACTACCTCTGTTTCAGGTGCTGGGAATTCCGCAGTGAACGAGGCAACCCCTGCCCTCGTGTAGCTCACATTCTCATGGGGAGAGCAGACCACACGCAAACCAACCAGCAAAGCACACAAGAATGTCAGGTAATCCTAAGTGCCAGAGGAAAATGAAACACCACACCATATATTTGCACATGGGCATGTGGGTTCCCTGGGAGGCCTAATTCAGCCAGCTTGGGATTTGCTAATTTAAGGGTTTCACAATAAAATATGGGTTGCTGTGTTTTTTTGTTGTTTTTTTTTAATACAAAAAATACTTGCGGACATGGGCGGGGGCAGGGAGGTGGGGATGACCTGCCCTAGAAATGTTGAGAGCTCATCACTGGGGCTGGATTCCCTTCCAGCGGCTTAGGAGGGTAAACCTCAGCAGTGACCTCACTGAGGGGCTTCTGCCCCTCCAGCGGGCTGACCACAGCCTCCCTGCCGACACACAGGACCCCTGCCCCAGCCTGTACGGCACACTGACCGCCCGGCCCGAGCCTCACGTGGCGCCATGAGAGTGAGCAGGGGCGGGTATTATTCGTCCCTTTTTCAGATGAGGAAACTGAGCCTGGCAGAGGTTAACACACGACAATGTGCCTGTTACATAATGAACTCAGAACTTGAACCCAAGTCCCCTGACCCCTGACCCCTCTGCACAGTTCATTTCACCACACAGACTGTCACCCCCTCCTTCACCTCTGATACTCCTTCAAGTAAGGGAAAAGTAAACGGATGAGACATTCAGAGCAACGACAGCAGCTTAGCGTCTTCCTCCAAAAACGTCCTGAATCGTCATAATCCTCCTTCTCAGACAGCAAGTTGAACTTCTGGAGAAGACAGAGAGACGGAGCCTGATGCTCAGCAGCACCCATATTTGGAGCCATGAGCTCTCCAAGTGTCCGTGGAGACCTAGGACGCCAGGGCCAGTATGGAGCCGTGAGGGTACAGAGACGAAGAAGAAAGACCAAGGGCCTGCACTTCCGGATCTTCTGTCCTGGAGGCCGTCGCCAGCACGACACCAACTCAGAGGCTCAGCACTGTTGACCACACGTTCCCCAGAAGGGTTAGTTGCAAGCTTCCTGAGTCTCCATCAGTGGCATCAGATTAACAACAGAGCCCTGTGTTCAGTTTTGGCTGTGAAACATGCCTTTCAGGAGAAGAAACGAACTTTATTGCTCTGCCCCTTCACCCCACCCATTTTACAGATGGAAAAGCAAGCCCAGGACCCAGAAGCCACTCCTGAACTTCACGATGAGTCAGAGGTGTGACAGGGGCCAAAGCCCACTCGCTCGGCCTGGCCTAATTTGCTCTTTTTAACAACCCAGGAGGCCCCCTTGAATAACAACCACACATTTGAGGTGGCCAAGCAACACATCACCCTGCAGGGGAAGTGACTATTTCAAGAGGAAAGGGGCATATATAGCAGTGGTCCTCGGCAGCCACCCAAAGTACAGCCAGCCCTGCGAGGCTGGCCAACCCCAAGCCCACATCGAGCTTCCTCTCCTCCCAGTCCGCCTGGCCAGCACCGTTCCCACCAAGGTTTAAAAAAGAAGTAGAAGTTCCCTTCTGCCTGCCTGGCTGGCCGGCACATTCCACTGACTCAGAGCTTTCTGGGCACTGCGAAGAAGACACTGTTCATTTTCCCTGGGCAGCGAACTGGCCCACATCCGGACCTGTCGCTGGCAGGAGGGGACACTTGGCATCCCAACAGAAGCAAATGAATGGCGTGCTATTTTTAACGTGCGGTTCCTGTCTTTCTTCCAGAAGGCTCGGCACCTGTGCCAGAGCTGCTCCGCGCATGGCTTGCGGACCACCCGCGTCTGAAACAGCTGGTGCTGCAGGGAAATTCAGAATCTGGGTTCCACCAACCTGGCAGCAACCAGCAGCGGGAGAACTCAGGAGCGTGAATCTTTTGCCAGCCCCTCAAGTGATTCATTTGCAAAATCAAGTCTGAGAACCAGGGACGATCCGGGTCCATATTCATTCATTCACTCAACACTTGCCACCTGTGATATAGGAAAGCAAAGATACATGCACGGGCTCCTCGGCTTCCCTGCTGGCCCAGTGGTTAAGAATCCGCCTTGCAATGCAGGGGACAGGGGTTCGATCCCTAGTTCAGGAAGATCCCACGTGCCACAGGGCAACTCAGCCCATGTGCTACTGAGCCTGTGCTCTAGAGCCCACAAGCCTCAATAAAAGAAGCCACAGTAATGAGAAGCCTGTGTGTTGCAGTGTAGAGTAGCCCCTGCTCACCGCGAGGAGAAAGCCTGTACGCAACAACGGAGAGCCAGTGCAGTTTAAAAATAATTTTTAAAATTTTTTCTGAAAACCAAAATGCACACCCTCCCAGTCTAAGCGTCCAAAGGAGACACAATACAGTGTGATGTGCTGAGGACAGAGCTGACGGGAGCTCAGACGTGGGAGAAACCAGCTCTGCGGGAGGGGGTGGTCACAGGCAGCATCACAGAAGGTGGGATCTTGGAGCTGAGGCCCAGAGAGTGGGGAGGAGGTTGCTATGGAACCATCATTCCCCACCTTGGCTGGCCTTTGGTGTTCCCCTTGGCTTAGCCAAAACCAAGATGGCGCCCCACCCATCCTCACTTAGCCTCAGTACCCGCCTGACTTCTCAAAGGCACTCAGCACACACTGATGAATGAATACGAATGGAGGGTGGGGACTTCCCCTGGCGGTCCAGTGGTTAAGACTTCACTTTCCTGTGTGAAGGATATGGATTTGATCCCTGCTTGGGAAGCTAAGATCCCACATGACTTAGGGCCAAAAAAACCAAAGCATAAAACAGAAGCAATACTGTAACAAAGTCTTCAATAAAGACTTTTTAAATGGTCCAACCCCCCAAAAAAAAAGAATTGAGGATGGGTTGAGCACAAGAACAGGAAGCTGCTCAGCCCCTGCGGTGAGACTGCCTAGGGCCAGCGGCCACTCCCAGCTACCGGGCTGCAGGCCATGAGCCTTTCCAAGCCTTGCTTTCCTCATCTGTAAAGCAGAGACATCTGCTGCTTTCCAAGGTTGCAGTGAAAAGCAAGTCTACACGTGGAGCCCCTGGCATGTGGTACACGTTCAAATGGTTAAGAATTATTTAGTAACAATAATAATGAAAGGTTTGCAATTAAACTTAAGCCCCTAATGCTGGGAGAGATGGAAGGCAAAAGGAGAAGGAGCAGTAGAGGGTGAGATGGTGAGATAGCACCACCAACTCAACGGTCATGAGTTTGGGAAGATAATGCAGGAGAGAGGAGCCTAGTGTGCTGCAATCCATGGGGTCGCAGAGTCAGACACCACTGAGCAACTGAACAACAACACCCATCACCGACCAGCTTTGTAAATATAATACATCCATCTCGGGCTCATGATTCTCACGTGCAAAACCAGAGGCTTACACCTGACCCTAACATCTTTTGAGCAATGACTCCATTTTTCTGATAGGGAAAGAGACTTTAAGTCCTCAGGGTCTGTCCTGGACTGGTCCCCTCTGACTCGTGGCTTTCGGCACCCCTAAGGCTGGCTGAAGGTCACGACTTTTCCCTGATGAGGGACATGCCTCGGAACCCTGTGCTTCCCTCTTAAGTCTCCCTTCCCACCCTGGCTTCTTCTTTGTATCTTTTCATCCTCAAAAAGCTCTATGGGTGACCCTCCCCCTGCAAGCAGGCAGGCACGGGACAGTAGGGAACCTGACCTCCCAGCCTTGACCGCACCCAGGGCTAAAGGGAGTCATCAGCTTCCTCTCTCATCCCCAAAGGCAGGGAAAAGAAGCGTCAGCACCAGCCAGCCAGAGACAAAGAGCTCCGAGCGCTTAGGTCTCATACAGACACACCCTTGAGAAGCTGCAGCTGGGAAGAAAGGAGCCTCGGGGGCTGCTCCCCTTCCACCACTCTCCCGACCTCTCGAAAGACTGTTACCCCAAAAGCACCCCCAGTCAGTCAAGTGTGGGCTGCTCAGCTTCATTCTTAGTTGTGTGACACGTGGGAACTTAGTTCCCTAACCAGGGATGGAACCGGCACCTCCTGCCACTGGAAGCACAGGGTCCTAACCACTGGAGTGCCAGGGGAGTCCCAGCTTCGCTCTTTTCTCACCCAGCCCCACCAGCAGCCGGCAAGCTGTCCTTGGGCTGGAGGACTTGGAGCCACCCGGTGATGTAGGTTCACTCTAAGACTAACCCCGGCCCCCCACTGTGAAAGCACAATCCTTTTCCCTTTCCCGGCCCTCTGCCCCCTCCCCTAGCGAGCCCCACATCTAGGGCACCACCACTAAGACACGGCGTTCCAGAAGGGGAGAAGCACAGCGCCTCAGCTCTGCTGCAGCTTCCTCTAAAACGTCCCTTGATCCTGACCATTCCTCACCTTTCCACTCGCACTCTCACTCACCCTGGCTGGTCTACTCCAGGGGTCAAGAAGCTTATTCTGTCACGGGCTGGATGGGACATAGTTTAGCCATCATGGGCCAAGTGATCTCTGTCGCAAACTCAAGGCTGACATGCTTGTGTGAAAGCAACCACAGCAAATATGCAAATGGATAGGTCTGACTGTGTTCCAAAAGAACTTGACTTATGGACATTGACGTCTGAATTTCATATAACTTCCCCATGTCAAGGCATATTTTCTTAACTCCCTGGCCATGCAAAAACAGGTGGCCGATCTGGTCTACGCCCTTGACACCTCACCCCCAGACCTCACCAACACTCTCCACCGGGCCTCCCTAGCACACCTGACCACAACTTAATTGCATCCTGCTTACTCCTACCTGGGCAGATCTTCCAACAAATCCCATTTTAGTCATCTCATTCCCCTTCTGTAAATAGCCAAATATCTTGGCTGGCATATGAGGCCTAAACTACCTCAGGCCGTCCTTTTCAATTTGGCAAATAAATGGTATCCATCTTCATAGATTAGACTCTGAGATTGTCCTCAAAACTTCCCCTGATCACCTAACCTCTACTGAGTCTCCACTCACATAGCACTCACTTATGCCCTTCATCTAGCCCCCAGTGAAAGTGAAAGCCATGTAGTCGTGTCCGACTCTTTGTGACCCCATGGACTATACAGTCCACAGAATTCTCCAGGCCAGAATACTGGAGTGGGTAGCCATTCCCTTCTCCAGGGGATCTTCCCAACCCAGGAATCAAACCGGGGTCTCTTGCACTTAAGGCAGATTCTTAACCCACTGAGCTACCAGGGAATGGCTTACAATTAGCAGGGATAAAAGTGCAAACAGATAATTACCAAAGAATAAAATGGACATTCTGATTGGTGTTCGCAGTGCTACAGTGGAGAACAAAGCCAGCAGCCATGGGCCTCCCCTGCTGGTCCGGGAGGTTAAGACTCTGTGCTCCCAAGGCAGGGGGCCTGTGTTCAATCCCTGATCAGGGGACTAAAGGCCACACACCGCAACTAAGACCCGGTGTGGCCAAACTGTTTTAAGGGAGGGGTAGGGGGAGCAACCAGCTCAGGGAAAATGGAGGAAGTCCCTATAAAAGGCAAACCCCTTAATGCAGGTCTCAAAGGGTGAGCAAGCCAATAAGACGTAAAGGGTTTGAGAGCAGGGAAAGCGGCATTCTAGGCTGCAGAGAGTTCTGCAAAGGCCAGGGTGGAGCAGGGGGCAAATGTCAGGTCACAAGGAGTTTCTTGGCCCAGGCATACACTCACTAGAGCTGCTGCGAGAGGCTCAGCATGGTGTGGACACACAGTAGGCCTTCAGGAAACATGTTGGGGGACTACCATAGAAACTGGGAAGATCCCATCTCTCATTCCTGGAAGAGTCAGTTACTCCAAGCCTCAAAAGCCAACATCCAAGTGCATCAGAGGGTCGATGGCAGGAGATCCCTGGTCTCTAATTGCCTCTCCTGTCCAGCCCACACCCACAGCTCCAAGGACAACTGAGTATGAGGTCTTGTCTGCAACCTGTAGCCCTGCTTGGCCATCTTAGAAAACGGTGCACATAAGACTATTTCCGTCCTCAGCCTTATAAAAGTAGGACAGACCAGAAAAAGTAATTTTTAAAGAAAAAGACTTGTTTTTTCACCAACTGTAAAATAGCTTTTTTTTTAAGACATCCTTAACTTTTTTAGAATTATACTGGCTTGTGCCTTTTTTTTTTTAATGAAGCAGATGTTTCTATAACATCCCTTTAAAAGGATTATAAAAATAGAAGTCTCGAAAAACTCTCAAATGCAACCAACACAAGACCTTCCATTGACGCCAACCCCTATAGGCTTCAGTAGCAAGCAGTTCTCGGCCAAGGGAGGCTTTGAAGTCAACTCTTTGAAGTGAGCCTGGCACATTCTCAGTACTAAAGAAGTAAAAATGGAAGCTAAAAGATGGGGAGAAGACAGAAAGAAAGGATGACAAGGGAGAAGAAGGCCCTTTTGAACACAAGCCCTCTCCAATTTTATCCCTTAACTGGAATAACTCCAGACCAACTTGATTCTATGGAAATTGGCATCAACACATTATCTATGTAAAACCGTTATGCTATTGGCACTATTGGGAAAATAAAGAAAAGACAGTTTTCTTTCACAAGATTATAACTTATTAAAATAAAATAAGACAAAAACAATAAGATGATACCACTTTAACTGCAGAAAGTGAAGAGGAACCATAGAACCTCTTGATGAGGATGAAAGAGGAGCATGAAAAAGCTGGCCTGAAACTCAACATTCAAAAAAACAAAGATCATGGCATCCAGTCCATCACTTCATGGTAAACAGATGGGGGGAAAGAGCAAGCAATGACAGGTTTTATTTTCTGGGGCTCCAAAATCACTGCAGATGGTGACTGTCACCATGAAATTAAAAGACATTTCTCCTTGAAAGAAAAGCTATGACAGACCTAAACAGCATATTAAAAAGCAGAGACATCACACTGATAACAAATGTCCATATAGTCAAAGCTGTAGTTTTTCCAGTAGTCTCATGTATGGATGTGAGAGCTGGACCATAACGATGGCTGAGCACCAAAGAACTGATGCTTTAGAACTATGGTGCTAGAAGACTCTTGAGAGTCCCTTGGACTGCAGGGAGATCAAACTGGTCAATCCTAAAAGGAAACCAACCCTGAAAATCCACTGGAAGGCCTGATGCTGAAGCTGAAGCTCCAATACTTTGGCCACCGGATGTGAAGAGCCTACTCACTGGAAAAGACCCTGATGCTGGGAAAGACAGAGGGCAGAAGGAGAAGGGGTTAACAGAGGAGGAGATGATTGGATGGCATCACCAACTCATAGGGCATGAGTTTGAGCCAGCTCCAGGAGATGGTGAAGAACAGGGAAGTCTGGCGTGCTGCAGTCCATAAGCTCACAAAGAGTCGGATACAATTTAGCAATGAAACATACCAGGATTCAAATCCAGAACTGACTCCAGGCTCTGTGGATTTTCTTCCCCAGCCTGTTCTCCTCTCTTCATCAGTGCAGGGGCAATTGGTAGGGTGGTGGTTTGGCTTGTGGGAAATGACTTAGCGAGTGGACGACAACAAGACAAAAACAAAACTCGCAACAGCAAACGTGAAAGCCATGAGGGCAGCAGAGGAGGCCAGACAGCAGAGCGCGGGGGGAGCTGGGCAGGCACCCCAGCCGCGCCGGCTCCCGGGAGCCGCTCTCTCGCCTGAAGCTCCAAGGACAGGAGTGGACCCACCTAGGATCACTCCCCAGGTAAACACACAGGTCAGCCCGCCACGTTCTTCCGAGGACAGCCCCACGAAAGGGAACGTATGCCTTGTTGGGGCAGGGAAACCATGGGAGAGTTTACGAACAAGGGACCCTCGAGATGGAGACCAGACAACCGGGACTTTAGTAGACACAGCTGGGAAGGCAGCGCATTCCACGCTGAAGGCCCAGCACTTGCCATTTAGGCAGAAAACAATCAGGCTGCTTAAACTGCAACCTGGCCTCTGTCTAGGAGAGTGAGGCAGGAAACAGGGCTTCAGAGCAGGTAAGGGACACGACCACACATCAAACCATCCTCCTGGAGTTCTCTGGAAGAGACGGAAGAGGCCGGAACACAGCTGCAGGGTGTAAACCAAAACCAGAGACTCTTGGACATCCAGTGAAGTTCCAAGGATTCTTTATGTTCTCCTGCAGCTGATATGTGCCCACTCACGCCTCTCTCTGCAAAGAAATCTCCAGTCTGGGGGCACGCACTGCTGCCCTCGCCGTGCCTTCACTGCTCTTGCTGAACATGTGAAACATACATTAAAGCAGATGGGGGTGAGATTCGTGTTGAGCGCACTGACTCCTGGCTCTAATTTGGTAAAATTCCATACTCGTATCAATTATTCCAGTAAGTGCTTCAGTACTTTCAAAAAATACCTAAAAGCTGAGGCACGCTGTACTTTAGACAACATCAAACAAGAAAGTCAAAAGTACTCAGAAGCTCTGACCTAAAAACTAAGGTCCAGACTTTGAACTAAGGCTCAGGGGCTCCATGACTGTCTCATTAACCCTGGGCTTTGATTTTTGCCCAAACTGCATTGTGAGTTACTTACAAGTGATAAGTAAGGAAGTGAGGCTCAGAAAGGTGACATACCTTGCCCAGGTTCACAGAACAGGTGAGAAGAGACTCTGGCACAACTTAAATAATGCTAGTCTATTTAGGCATTATTTCCCAGAATCTAAATACTGTATATTAATTTGGTTCTGAGCTTTCCTGATGGCTCAGATTGTAAAGAATCCGCCTGCAATGCAGGAGACACGGGTTTGATCCCTGGGTTGGGAAAATCCCCTGAAGGAGGGCACGGCAACCCACTCTCGTATTCTTGCCTGGAGAATCCCCATGGACAGAAGAGCCTGGTGGGCTACAGTCCATGGGTCACAAAGAATCAGACACGACTGAGCAACTAAGCACAGCATGCTGGGTAATTACAAATTCAGGCATGATATATATGATTCTTATTAAGTAAAAGGCTCTAAATATACTCATGAACAAATTAGTCCAATGTTCCTATATGCTAAAACTACAGGCAGCTGAAATAATTACTATTGCAAAAATAAATTGGCAACACAGAACAGAAATTTGAAGTTCTCAGGTTTAAAGCACTTTAAACACTTTTTTTTTTTTTTTTGCTTCCCAGGTGGTCCTAGCGGTAAAGATCCTACCTGCCAATGCAGGAGACATAGGAGACGTGGGTCTGATACCTGGGTCAGGAGGAGTCCCTGGAGGTGGGCATGGCAAGGCACTCTTGCCTGGAGAATCCCATGGACAGAGGAGCCTGGTGGGCTACAGTCCATAGGGTCGAAAAGAATCAGACACAAATGAAGCGACTTAAACATTTTTTTCTAGTTTTTAAATTTAGAAATGAATTTCCCCCTTGTGGTTAAAAAGAGTTTAATATGTTTGTGAGCATAATTTTGCTCTTTAAAGTATACATAAAGGCTGCAAGCAGTCTCAAATATAACACCCTAAGGACTTATAAAGTGAATGGGTCTACTAAAAATGCAAGAAACACCTTTAGACACTTTCAGCTCCCTTGGGTTATTTTATGTCACATGTATATAACGTTTTATTTTTTAAATAATAACTTCAACCATCACCCAGAAAAAAGGAGAAGAGAGAAACTGAACTTGAAAGTGAAAAGATGTTAAACATCCTTTTTTTTTTTTTTTTTTTTTGAAAGGAAAAACTGATAAAGGGAATCAGGAAGGGGTCCTTCCACCATGAGGCCAAAAGTCTTAAAGCTGTAAATCTTCAGTTACAGTTAACTCATTCATACTGAAGAAGGCATAATCAGAGAAAGTGATCCATGAGCAGCAAAGTGACTTGGCAATAGCAATAATAGTCTTTGTATAGTAAACACTGTGCCAAGCACTTTACATGTTGTCTGTCCATTTCACAGATGAGAAAGCTGAGGTGAGAGGTTCACGAGAAAAATATCAGAGGTGAAGTGATGCTTAAGAGGTCAGCCTGCCCTGGGGCACCTGCTGTAGAAGGTCGCCATCTCAGAAGCAGCATTTCTAGAAATCCCAGGAGGTGACCTGATCTCAAGCGGGACGCCCGCAGCTCTGACATGTGAGGCACACAGGGATGCAGGTGGCTGGGAATGCTTAACCCGGAGAAGAAAAATACTACAGGAGGAAAGTGGATGCAGGTTCTTTGTGGGGGGCTCTCGGGAACCAGATAGAACTAGTAGGCAAAAGGTGCCAGCATGCAGACCACTCCACTGTAAGAACTTTCCAACCGGCAGAACCACATTAACAGGGGAACAGTATCTAATTTCCAAACGCATCACTGAAATTGCTTCCCTCGTTCAAGTACCGTCTCCATCATTTCTGCCACAGTCACAAGCCACTCACATTTTTATCTAATATTTTTCTGTGAATTAATCTACAGATTTTACTGAAATAAATGTAGCTTCACCCTATGTAATGCTATTCGAGAAACCATGACATTCACTGTTCTCTGGGTTTTCTTCCCTAATACATTTTAAAAGAGATGGCTATTGAAATAAATGGTCATCTGGGTAGCATCTAACACCATCTCACATCCCAGGAGTTGAAGGACCACCATATGTAGAACCACAGGCCAAAAAGAGTCAAGCAGAACAAAAGACCATTGACTTTTGAATTAGATAATTTTAGGTTAACACTCCTGACGTTATCTGTGTATATCCTACCTGCAAATGGATATGATACAGTGCTATTTCCAGTAAGGTGCTTGTTGAGATTATTAAAAAAAAATACACCCAGTACTAACCACCACAGTGCCAAGGACATATTAATAGTAGCTTGATACTTCTTCTTGATACTTGGTGAAGTGAAGTGAAAATCGCTCAGTTGTGTCCAACAGTTTGCGACCCCATGGACCATACAGTCCATGGAATTCTCCAGGGCAGAATATTGGAGTGGGTAGCCATTCCCTTCTCCAGGGGATCTTCCCAACCAAGAGATGGAATCCAAGTCTCCTGCATAGCAGGCAGATTCTTTACCAGCTGAGCCACAAGGGAAGCTCAAGAATACTGGAGTGGGTAGCCTATTCCTTCTCCAGGGGATCTTCCCAACCCAGGGATGGAATCCAGGTCTCCTGCATAGCAGGCAAATTCTTTTTTTTTTTTTTTAATTTTATTTTTACTTTATTCTACGTTACAATACTGTATTGGTTTTGCCATACGTTGACATGAATCAGCCACAGGTGTACATGAGCTCCCAATCCCGAAGCCCCCTCCCACCTAGATTCTTCACCAGCTGAGCCACAAGGGAAGCTCAAGAATACTGGAGCGGGTAGCCTACTCCTTCTCCAGATCTTCTCGACCCAAGAATCAAACTGGGGTCTCCTGCATTGCAGGCAGATTCTTTACCAGCTGAGATACTTTTTACATTTAGGTACTTTTCATATTGTTTTGCAGAAGAGCTCCACTGAGCTCTAGTCATTGACATTATGACCTATTCAATCAATCCAGAACTTTGTAGCAGGTTCCCTGCACTGGAAGGAGAATGAACCCGATGGTCTGTAATCCTTCTTTTCTATATCTCTGCAGTTCCAGTGAACCAATAACTAGGCAAACCCAGGAAAACCAAGTCCCTCCACCTCTCAGGAAACAGGTAATAATATACATCTATGCAATGAGCATGATCAGGTGAGAGCCCCCACTAAATCATCAAGGCCCCCTTTATGGTGGAAAAGGCCACAGCACTTTGGATGGAAAAATATAAAAATAGTCTGCTCCTCTGAACAATAAGAAAGAATGATATTTGCGGCTATTGGTAAACTGCCAAGGAATAAAACAATGAAGTATACGTTAAGAAATTTTCCACAGAGAATAATACACAAAACAAAAACTCTTATCACTGACGTATTCATATTTAAAATTAGATCACCAGCAGTAGAAGCAAAAACAAAAGCCCACGTGGATGTTCCATCATATAACGATATCATTGGGGTGAATTAAACTACATCTGCTGACAGGAGGGGAGAAGCAAGAGAGACATAATTTAAATGGTAGCAGCTCTTCCACCCACCATCTGTTGTGAAACCCAAATCAACTGTAGCCTCAGTGAGTCCCAAGCTGCTGTTCCGCTGCTCAGTCGTGTCCGACTCTTCGCGACCTCATGGTCTGTAGTCCACCAAGCTCCTCTGTCCCATGGGATTCTCCAGGCAAGAACACTGGAGGGGGTTGCCATGCCCTTCTCCAGAGGACCGTCCTGACCCAGGGACCGAACCCCAGTCTCTTACATTACAGGCAGATTCTTTCCCATCTGAGCCACCAGTGAAGCCCAGTAAGTCCCAGTTCCCACGCACCATTTCTCACCATCCTCATTTAAAACATAAGGATACAGAGTTTTCATTCAGCCTGGAAAATCCCATGGGTGGAGGAGCCTGGTAGGCTGCAGTCCATGGGGTCGCTAAGAGTCAGACACGACTAAGCGACTTCACTTTCACTTTTCATTTTCATGCATTGGAGAAGGAAATGGCAACCCAATCCAGTGTTCTCGCCTGGAGAATCCCAGGGACGGGGGGAGCCTGGTGGGCTGCCGTCTATGGAGTCACATAGAGTCGGACACGACTGAAGCGACCTTATGGAGTCACATAGAGTCGGACACGACTGAGGCGACCTAGCAGCAGCAGCAGCCCCTAAATCTGATGCTCAACCACAGATGGCACTTTTTCCAACCATGGAGGAAGCTTACTAAGAAATGGCAGCCCCAGTGGTTCAGTGGTTAAGATTCTGAGCTCCCAGGGCAAGGGGCACAGGATTGACTCCTGGTCAGGGAACTAAGATCCTGCATGCCACAAGTACGGCCAAACCAAAAGAGAGAGAAAGATGGCATATGTCCCTAGTGTGGCAGATAAATACTACCTTGGACACTATTTGGGGACAACTCAGGAGTGATGCCTTTCACTTGTGATCCTAACCAAACAGCAGGTCTGCCACAGCTCTGACTTTCCATCAGGAACCCATGCTCCAAATGAGACTATTTCACTTGGCCTCAGCCACGATGACCTCGGTCCAAAACCAAAGTGTTACACAGCCAAGCTGCACTGTTCCCACCAGCATCAGGCAACGGGGCCTAATAAAATTCACCATACTTCTTATCACAGCCATTGAGAATTATTCTCAATCGGTATCACCTCCTTTGTACCTACTAGGGGACTTCAAGACTGGGTTCAAAGATCACTTCCTCTCCAAAGTGGCCCTGGAATTCCCCACCATCACCCAGGGCAGATTTTGAATGTGAAAGAGAATCAAATAAGAACGGCAGCTGTCAGACTATGCCGGGCAGTCTGCAAAGGCAGTTTCCATACCTTTTCTCATTTCATCTTCCCCAAGAGACCTCTGAGGGTAGAACTTTTATAGCCTTCACTCCATCCATGAGCAAATTGAAGGTCAGAAAGGGGAGGGACACAGCCGATCAATAAGGCAAGTGGCAGGGCTTCGGGGGCTTCCCAGGGGGCTCAGAGGTAAGAATCTGCCTGCCAAAAATGCAGGAGATGCAGGAGACGGGGTTTCACTCCCTGGGTCAGGAGGATACCCTGCAGTAGGAAATGGCAACCAACTCGAGTATTCTTGCCTGGCAGATTCCATGGACAGAGAAGCCTAGTGGGTTACAGTCCATGGGGGCTGCAAAGAATCAGAGGCGACAGCGCGCACACACGCAGGGCCAGCTTTAATGCCTGGCTCAAGCGGGATCTCCTCCCACCTGATTTCTGATCACAGGGCTCTCAGAGGGGCAGGAAAGCACAAACTCCCTGTTGACGAGTCTGTGTCTGTTCCCAGCAACCTGAACGCTTCTGCACCTCTCCCAGCTGACTAATGAATGTTGACTCAGTGTTCCCGCTGCCTAGAGCAGGCCAGTAACCAATCGCTGTCACGCACACATCTATTTCAATTGTTCTGCTTCTCCAAAGGAGGAATAAAGAAGAAATTATAGAAGTCTGTGTGTACGTATGCATCACACCCAGGCCCACAGCAGTGAAAGCACTGAACGCTAACCTCTGAACTCTCCCATCTCGCCTTCTTAAACTGAGTACTCTGCTATAACAATATCACCTCAGTCATCACTTCACCTTTCCAGGATGACAAGTCATCTTATCAGCAGCCTGTCCCTACCTGTGCTGGGTTAATGTTTCCTAGGGCAGTTGAGATAAGGGCCTTCCACACTCTGATTAGAAATCAAGCACCTAAGGGTCCTCCAAAATCACTGCAGAAGGTGACTGCAGCTATGAAATTAAAAGACGCTTACTCCTTGGAAGAAAAGTTATGACCAACCTAGATAGCATATTCAAAAGCAGAGACATTACTTTGCCCGACTAAGGTCCGTCTAGTCAAGGCTATGGTTTTTCCTGTGGTCATGTATGCATATGAGAGATGGACTATGAAGAAAGCTGAGCACCGAAGAATTGATGCTTTTGAACTGTGGTGTTGGAGAAGACTCTTGAGAGTCCCTTGGACTACAAGGAGATCCAACCAGTCCATTCTGAAGGAGATCAACCCTGGGATTTCTTTGGAAGGAATGATGCTAAAGCTGAAACTCCAGTACTTTGGCCACTTCATGCGAAGAGTCAACTCACTGGAAAAGACCCTGATGCTGGGAGGGACTGGGGGCAGGAGGAGAAGGGGACGACAGAGGATGAGATGGCTGGATGGCATCACGGACTCGATGGACGTGAGCCTGAGTGAACTCTGGGAGATGGTGATGGACAGGGAGGCCTGGCGTGCTGCGACTCATGGGGTCACAGAGTCGGACACGACTGAGCAACTGAACTGAACTGAACTGAACTGAAGGGTCCCCAGGGGCTTAGAGGTGTTTAAGCACACGCTTTGCCTTTTCCTAGTTTCTCCCATTTCCACCCTGCAGATACCCTATAGGCTTCTCCTATTCCTTTCAATTTCCTGCTTATCTGCTATGGGATAGAAAACCAGAAGTACGCTTACTGGACCAGTCCTTAAAACTGAATAAAAAACTCTCCTCTGAGAAAAACATGAATGTCTGGATTCACTGCTTGTTCACATTTCTGTTTCCTGTGGTTTGCCTCTTGGTGCAGAGCTGTGGTTTGGATAATTGCTGTTGCCTGACCAGTCCGATCCAGAGAGAGAGGCTTCCTAGGATAAAGTTCCCTTCCCTTTCAAATTTCCATCTGAATTCACAGCCAGAGGGCCCGTCCCTACCGCCTTGAAATGTTCTTTCCTGGACTAAAGGATGTGGAGAGTGAAAGCAGAGGCTATATGTGCGGGACCTCCCAGTAGGGATTCCCTGAGCACAAGCCAGTCTCGCATTGAGGAAGTCATCTGCAGCATTGGCAAACGCATTGCTTTCCTTTCCTTCCCCCATTGTTTGCAGAATGGTATCTCCTCCAGGCTGGTGAGGATGCTTCCAGGGTTCCAGGCCAGAGGCTCTGTAATTGCCCTGGGGGAGAGGAAGGGGCTGGTTTTATTGCAGGAAAGGATTCTCCTGGAGTCTTTTCCAGGAGGTCTCCCAGCCCGTTCTCTCTAGAAGAGGGAAAAGAAGGGAGAGGTGGGGGAAAGACAATCATCCTACTTCCTTATTTTCTTCGTCCCCACCGCAAGTTTCAGGTTTTCTGAACCGAAACTGCAGATTTGCATTTTACTGTCTTTGCTTGAAACCTATTCCCTTTTTACTTATGACCCCAAGAGGCGCCCACAGGTCTGTATGGAAGATCATCGTCAACAACACAAGCCGGAGGATTGTAAAACCAGCCCCTGACTCAGTCCCCAGAAGGAGGGGCACAGGGGACAGGGGATCTGGGTTCAAACCTGACTCTTCCTCAGCATCCAGAGAGTGCCTGGACTGGACTCAACGTCTGAGCTGCCTGCCTGCCACCTGTGGGAGGACGGTGGGGCCCATCCGTGTGACTATGTATGTTACACTCGATGTATGGAACACATGAAGGATTCCAAATGGGGAGTCTGTAAGCACAGCATCCCCTGTCAGCAGTTCGGTCCATCTCAAGAGCGCCAGAGGTGGGAGGGCACTCACTTTCTGTTCGTACACATCACTTAGGTTTTTTCTGTGCTATTACTTTTGAATCTTTTCGGAAAAGGGCGGTTTATTTTTCCTTTTTTGTTGTTCAGTCGCTGATTCAGGTCCGATTCTTTGCAACCCCATGAACTGCAGCACACCAGGCTTCCCTGTCTTTCAGCATCTCCCGGAGTTTGCTCAAACACGTCCACTGAGTCACGAGGACAGCCAGCCGTGTCATCCTCGGTTGCCGCCTTCTCCTCCTGCCCTCAGTCTCTCCCAGCATCAGGGTCTTTCCCAGTGGGCCTTTATGTGGTGCGCCTTGTCTTACTCGTGGCACGCAGGATCTTTAGTGGCATGTGGGATCCAGCTCCCGGACCAGGGATCGATCCCAGGCCCCTGCATTGGGAGCACGGAATCCTAGCCACTGGACCACGAGGGCAGTTCCCAGGAGTTTTCATTTTTGAGAAATAAGAATAATACGTCCAAATCCTGCTGCTAGTACAAGGGCTAGTGGGGTGCAGTGGTTTAAACACCTGGATTAAGGCGCTCACCTGCCTGAGTCCAAATCCAGCCTCTGCATTTGGCAAGTGTGTGGCCGCCTGGGCATCATTTAACCTCTCTCTGGCTTAGTTCTCCCCCTCGGTATATCAGGGCTGATAAGAGCACAGTGCATGGGGTGAGGGTGAGTTAGTAGGTCCCAAGGCTTAGAGCAGAGCCTGGCTCAGGAAGCGCCACGGCAGGGTCCACCCTGGTTACTGTTCATAAGTAAGAGAAGGCCTGAGCACACGTGGCCATCTGAGCCCTACAAACAAGGCACAGAACACAGAGGACACTTCGTTTCAAAAGTGTTTAAATCCAGCAGAAGACATACAGTTTACAAACGGGAAGAAAGACTCGCAGAAGTTTCCAGAATATAATGCAAATGTGTGTGATGGGGAAAAGCTGATGGGCGCCACAGGGAGAAAGAATGAAGACCTGAAGAGTCCAGGGGAAAGCATGGGTTCCCGGGAAGGACGCCTTCCCCAGGAGGGGCCTTGGAGGAGCGGCAGGGCTCAGTGGCAAGCGCACTGGAGGACGCAGGCCAAAGCCGCCCCAGAATGGAGAGAACCCCCTCCTCCAGTTCCTCTCTTCGCTGACCCCGGGGCTGACTCTCTACCCCTGCTCAGCAGGAAACCATTCTAAGGATCCTGATGAGCAGAAAGGGCTCAGGCAGCCTCGTGGACCAGGCTCCACCCCGCTGCGCAGCCCCCGCGGCAGCCTCCCCACAAAGATCCAACGCCCCCCACTTTCTGGAGCCAACCCAGCCCCGAGACCTCTACTCCCCAGGAGACGGGCTGCGACAGTGCAAGGGCTCAAGGGGCTTCCCTGGCTTCTCCCCCTGCCAAAAAAATCACACATGGAGGAGCAAGAGAATTCATTTGTCTCAGTCATTAGAAACAAAACAGGGGTGGAGGGGAAGCAGAAGAGCCCACGGGCTTCGAGAGACCCTGTCCCTGTTTGCTTTCAGATCAGCTAAAACCAGAAAAACCATGCGAGTTGGCAGCAGCCCTTAGAAGGCCTCGGAAAATGGTTTTAAGTCACCTCCTAAAACTGAAAGGGAACTTCAGGCGCCCACTTATGAGCTGGCCTTGCAAGAAGCATAAAAATCCACTAAGGCGGTAAAAAAGTCACTAAGAATCAAAACTAAACCCAAAATATGAGCTTTTAAAAAAAAAATACATAAGCTGAGAACTTTCTACAACAAATGCCAGATTTTTAGCTTGGGAGAGAAACAGAAGCCTCTGGGTAAAATAAACAAAAGGGGGAAAGTTCCCTTAGCATAAACCAAGGGGAGCCTCCTTCCTGCAGATCAAGTCCTGACCTTCATGTGAACTCGAAATAACTAGCTCACGATTTAGCAAAGCAGGAGGAATGGCAAGCATGTTGAACGATGCTAAAAATCTTGGTTCTTCTCTGGCTTTTTGTTAGGCAGCCAAGTGTATCGGTCAGAGCAAAAGCAGCTGAAAAATGTGCACTTCCCTCCACTGGGAAAGACTGAGGCTATCGCAAACAGCCCCCTGCGTCAGCCTGTCCACGACATTGCCCTTTATGTGGAAACTGAATTCTCAATGAGAACTGAGCGAGGAAAGCAATTCCTCTCATTACTCATTCAACAAATATGCACTGAGCACCCACATTGCCACGCCAGTTGCTGTTTCAGAGCCGTAAACAAAACAGAGGGCTTCCCTGCCGGCTAAGACGGTACAGAATCCACCTGCCATGCACGAGACCCCAAACAAAACACACAAACCTCCCACTCTGCAGGGGCGGCGGGGGTGGGGGAAGCTGATGTCTCCACAGGTGGACTTTCAAATAAAGGAACCTGTTCTCTTTTACAGTGGAAACATCGAAGACGCTTCCCCACCCTCATCCCTGCCCCTAAGTCCACACTGACCTGTCTCCTGTTGCTGCATTGTAGCCTGGAATCCGTGCCCACCTGTGGCCCCTGCATCCATCCAGGTGTGGACACAGAGACCTGCTCAGGGACACCTCTCAGCCCCAGACTGATAAGGGAGAGCTAGCTCCACCTAGGGATGGCTCTGCGGGCAAAGCTGGCAGGCAGGAGGCAATTAAATAGGAAAAGATATGAGAAAGTGCTTCAGGAGCAATGCTGTCCAAGAGCCAGCCAGGTGGTCCTGTTGCTCAGTGCTTAGCCCTCTTCCTCAATGCCTCTCCAGCACCTTGACCTTCGCCCCTCGTGGAGCTATTTCTGTCCCCCTATTGCTGAGGCTGGTACAGAGTGGGGGATCTGCCAACGCCATTGATGACGATGACGTAACAGCAGGGCATGAACACGTGCCAGGCTCTATTCTAACCAACTTACGAGTTGGCACCATTTTCATCCACATCTTACAGATGAAAGACTGACACCAAGAAATGTTGAAGACCCCTGGAGAAGGAGCTGGCAACCCACTCCAGTACTCTCGTCTGGATAAATCCCTCGGACAGAGGAGCCTGGCCGGCTACCGTCCATAGGGTCACAAAGAGTCGGACACGACTGAGTGACTAGGCACAGACAGGAAAGGTTGAAGAAGCACACCCACAGTCACACAGCTTGGAGTGTTTCCCTCAGTTTTATAAAGCATCGGCCCTTGGTAACAAGTAAGAGGTTTATGTTTCCCCAAACAGCAAGTGCTCCAAGCAGGAGCAGGCAGAGCAGGCAGCCCAGGACACAGGCAGCTGCTCGAGGCTCTTTCTTGCTTCCGTTCTTCAGGACAGAGCTCGCGCCGCTGTGGCAGGCAGCGTATCAGAGAGGGGACGGTGCAGACGCTGGCACCAGGGCCCCAGCTCCCCTAGTCTGCGGCCCAGTGGGAGGGGAGGAGCGTTAGCCCATCCAACAGAGATTACATTACCTATCTTCAACAAGTTAATAAAACGGGCTCAGAAAAGTACCTCACACACAGGCTCCCTGTCTTTGTATTTATTATTAGCAGTATTTATTATTTTATATTACATAAAAGTATTATCCTATAACAATTATATAATATTTACATTATTTTAGCTTATATTTACTAAAATATAAATATAAATAATTATATTGAATAATAAGTATTATTATATTTATCATGCATTTATCTGTAGCATCACTGCAGCACCTCCACGTACTGCATCCACACCCCCGTCGGAAGGGCACCGTCGTGAGAGCAAACCAGAGTGAG
The DNA here is from genome assembly GCA_917880005.1 of Nanger dama. Lineage (NCBI taxonomy): Eukaryota > Metazoa > Chordata > Mammalia > Artiodactyla > Bovidae > Nanger > Nanger dama. The sequence continues at coordinate 571,311 of CAKJTW010000030.1, forward strand.
TCCCCTTCAGGGTTTTCCCAGGAGCCCCACCTGGTACCCCCAACAAGCAACCGCGGACAGGGTCCCATGGTTGCCCACCCAAGCAAGTGAGACTGGGAGAAGTGGCTACTGTCGGGTGGAAGGCAGAACGACTGGGCGCTGAGTGGGAACCCAGCAGCGTGCCCACGGGGTGGGGCCAGGAGGGACCCCAGGCGGCCCCCCGGCACTCACCCCGCAGAGGGGCGGCTCCTGGGGCAGGTGAGAGCAGCGAGTGGCGCCCCACCACCGCCACGTAAGCGCCCTGAAAAGCCGTTGGTCACACGGGAGATTCAAAAACTCCTTTGCCCACACTGCTCTGGAAAAGTGGGGATGGGGCAATGAGGCAGGGTAGCAATGGCCTTCTGTTAAGGGGCCCGGGCCTCGCAGTTGCTCAAGGAACACGGAGCCCAGCGAATCTTCACGAAAATACTTTTTCTGACAGCTCTGTTGAGGTGGTGGTTCTAATAAAAACAAAAGCTTTAGAGCTTCTTCCAGACTCGCTGAAATTAACAGGAGCCCCCAGAACAACCTGGCACTGCCCACTGGCTTCCGGCTTCTCCTTCCATCATGCATCTTTCCAAGATTGTGGGTGGGTAAAGCAAATGTTTGTTCTTGGCACATACTGGTTTATTTTGTTGTTTGTGTGGCAACATGAGTTTGGATCCTTTAAAAAAAAATAGCTTTTTTTAAATTATGGAAAAGCAGCTCACAGGAGCTCAATCTTTGTTTACGGTACACCATAAACATTTTAATGGAAAAAAAGTTTCATGAAGTCTGCCTCCTGGTTATATATATATAACAGGGTTTCTCAAAAATGTTTTTCAAAGGATAAAGTTATTGGTCCGTCTCTTGAATTCTCAGTAACCCTAGGACTCAGTCATTTTTAATTTTACTCATAACAAAAATCTACTTCCCAGACCTAGAGAGAAAAATAAAATAGGCATATCTCCACTTCTGAAAGCCTGATATAGTATAGTTAACTGGAAAATGAAGCTAATTGTGGGGAGGGGGATTATTCCATTTACCAGAGGCATCTTCACTTTACAAAGCACCCCTTCCATGGAGAAGCCTTCCCAGAACCCCTTGGCCATAGAGCACCACATTAACCACGAGCAAAGCTCCCCTTCAGCCTCAGTCAAAACTGGATTTAGGCATCTTGCAGGTTTCTGCTAGTGGAGACAGACACTGCGGTGGCTGAGACATAGAGGAGGAGAGTGACACCAGCGCGGACACTCACTTCACTGCGTGCCAGAGTGCCACCCCAGGCCACCGCTCATGCCTTCTCAGCCTCGGTTTCCTCATCTGCAAAATGGAGACTTTTAACAGCAGCTGCCTTGTCAGGAGACTGCAGAGCAGCTGGGCGGCGTGCGGGGCATATACAGCAGGGGGCTATGGAAACGCTCGCTGTCAACCCCTGCTCTACGCCGAGTGTGCACGGCAAAATCTCCCGTAGCTGTTACAGGCCCGTGTTCTGCACCTACTGTGTGCCAGGCACTGCCCTGGTGGCTGGAGATGAATCCACCCACAAACCAGGTCAGAATCCTCCCGGAGCCTACAGTGTGACCACAAGAGGAGCGATGCAGTCTACTGGAGGGTGGTAAGCGGGAAGGTCGTGACCTGACCCCCAGTTCCCTTGTGGCTGCTTCCCAGAGAACAGATGGAAAAGAGACGAAGGGAGAAATACAGAGGTCACTAAGGGGGCCCCTATAAAAACCCAGGTAACAGACAGTGATGGCTTGGATTCTGGATGTCCTCTGAGGGTTGAGCCCACAGACCGATGGGGGTACAGATTCAGGGTGTGAGGGGAAACATCAAGGGTGACCCAAAGGCTCTAGGGGTGAGCAAGCGGAGAGAAAAGCAGGCACGGACTGTGCTGGCAGAAAGTGGCCAGAACCATGAGCGAGGGTCGTTTTGGTGACTGGGGGAGAAGAATATTTCTTTCAATAGTCACTGTAGCCAGTATCCTTCTTCCCTACTTCCAGTTTCCAAAAGAAAGATGTTCCTGGGACTTCCCTGGCAGTCTAGTGGTAAGACTTCGCCTGCTAGGGCAAGGGGTGCTGGTTTGATTCCCTGGTCAGGGAGCTAAGATTCCCACAAGTCTCACAGCCAGAAAAAAAAAAAAAATCCCAAAACATAAAACAGAAGCAATATTATAAAAATTCAATACAGACTTTTAAAATGCCCCCATCAGAAAGAAAGATGTTCCTTCTAAACTCCTGAATCTGTCTCTCCCTCTTCTGTCTCTCCCTCCAGGCCTGCCCCCACCCCCATGCAGAAGTGACACACCCCACCCTGGTGGTCGGCTCCTCCACCCAGGAGTCACTGCCCTGCCGCCGCCACCATCAGCCCTGGAAGAGGCCCCTGGCTGCTCACGTCTGCTCGTGGCTGGGTGGGTCCGTCTCTCTACCATTGAGCTCTTATCAGGAAGCTCATGGTATCCCACACCTAAGCCACATCCTCCAAGCAAGCCTTTCTCAGTAAGAAAGGTGACATCTTTATATTTACTTTTTTCATTTGGTATCTCTCTTAAGTGGTTCAGAAATCTGAAAAACAAGTGTGCTGTTTAAACCCCAACGGTAAGTGCACAGGGGCATTTAAAACCACCACCACTGGAACCTCATTACCCTTCCCTAACATCAGTCAGTCGGCAAATGAATACTCAGCATCTATTATTAAGCACCCACAGCGAAGCACAAAGTGCTGAGGCTGAGGAGGCGAGGAGGTCTGGCGCAGGAGCACCTTTTTCATAGCTAAGAAAGGCAACTCAGAGGTAAGCAATGGGCAAAAGACCCCACTATCACACCAGGACATGCTGCCAAGGCATTTTGATTCCTAAGTCCTTGCTCTTTTCATATTTATGAGCTGGGTGACTTTGGGCACGTCATTCAACCTCTCTGTGCCTGAGTTACATCACCTATAAAACAGCGTTTGTAACAGCACCTACCTCATTGGGTTACTGTGAGAACTAAATGTGTTAACTGATGCAAAGTACTTGGAAGAATAACTGACAGACAGTAAGCCCTCAATAACCATCATCATACCATTATATTATCATATCATCATCAGACCACGCTGCCTAATGATTAGGGTAACAACTACCATTACTAAACATACTTACTGTGAGCCAAGTACACTAAGCACTTTACATGCAAGAACGCACTGAAACCTCTATGAGTTGGGTCCCCTTTTTACTTCCCAATCTGAAATTCAGTGTGAGGTTAAGTTATACTAAGTGTCAAAGTCAGAAGCTGAACTTAAGTCTTACAAATGGCCTGCCAGAATTATATCTACTGCGTGAAACAGAGCGATGAGTGTGCTTCTGGCTCCCATACAAATGTTTAGAATACCTGCAGAACCAAGGGCACCTCCCTGATACACAAAGCTCCTTTTGAGAGGCCTTTTAAGCCCAAAAGTACAAAAAAAAAAAAAAAAAAGAGTTCCACCGTTCTTGTTAACTTCATCCGCAGCATGATTCTAATTCCCCAGACCACATCCTATACCCACCACAACCGAAAAGCCCACTTCCTCCCCAGAACACATCCCAGGGAGCAAAATCAACATCCAGCCCCAGCTTCTCCCGGAACACCTTGGATATTTACCTATGCATGCCAGCAAGTAACCGAGCTGGAAAAACATTCTCCCAACACCTGGAGAGAGACCAGAGTGACGGGGACTGAAACATATCCCATCTTCAACACTGCTTATTATTCCCAGCACCAACCCAGCTGAGCCAGGCAAGCTAGCAGCGTCCCACTGGGTCCTAAGGTCAGCATCACCAACCAAGGCCAGCTGCCCCACTGGCCTTTACTGAACCTGACTTCAGGGACCTACCTTCATCCACCGGCCCTGAGGCCTAATGGTGGAATGGAACCCTGGTGCCCCAAGCCTGCGTGTGGGATAACAGAAGGGGTGTTTGCCAGCAGGCTTTGGAAGCTAACCCGCCTTAAAGTGTGGAGCTCAGAGGCCCAGTAAGGATACGAGGTGGGGAGGGTGGATGACGCTGTCCTTCACGTGTTGGTCATAAGACCAGCCCTCAAGCCTCCCAGGGCCAGAATTCATCAGAAATATTCTAGAGAGGATGACTATCTCACTGGTGGGAGGAGGAGACGGAGGGGACAGAGGCCAGGGAATAAAGGCAGGAGGCTGACTGTGTGTCAACCCCAGAGATCGGCCGGGTGTCTCGGGCCCCTTAGGCTCAAGAATCACTGTTGTATCAGAAGTTCTGTGTCTGCAGGCAACCGGCCAGGCAAAAATGCAGTCCACTGAGACTAGAAGATCCCACAGTCTATAGACTACAGGTCCCGACCACTCTGGAGGGGCATCTGCGGAAAGCAAGTATCTTCCATCACACAGAATTTCCTACTTTTCTCAGGCTTCCCTGGTGGTTCAGGGACAGAGAATCCATCTGCCAGTGCAGGAGATGTGGGTTTGATCCCTGGCGTGGGAAGATCGCCTGGAGAAGGAAATGGCAACCCACTCCCGGTACTCTCACCCGGTGAACCCCATGGACAGAGGAGCCTGGTGAGCTACAGTCCCCAGGGAAAGGAAGTCAGACTCAGGGACTGACTCAGGGGGTGGAGCAGGCACTTTTCTCGGCGGGGTGGAAGCGAAAGATCTACTAACACTAGGCCATATTCTCACATGACAAGGGCTGGTGCTGAGCAGGGGCGGCCCCGTGGGGACCCAACCCTCCAACTCTAACGCCAGGGCCGCCAGCTCACTTCCCTCGTGTATTTGGCTGCCCGGCCACTGTAGGCTGGTACCTGAGCACTGCATGAAGCCAGGTGTTGTGAGACACGGCCGCTGAGCCTTCACCAGTTTCTATAATTCTGCCAAGTCTTCACCGGGTTGTGAGATTTTCGGCACCACTTCCCTGTTACCTGGGGGATGCATGAGGGACATTCCTCTGACGGCAGTAATGTGGAACCAGCCCTCTCGGGCAAGCATGCGTGGTGCTCCCCCAAGCTCTTCTCTGCCCCCTGGTGCATCTGTCCCACCCTTTCAGATCTGGACTCCACCTGATCGAGTCACTCCCATCACAAGCATCAGGGAAGCGATGCAGATGCGTGAGATCCCCAGCACCTCCTGGCCTCCAGGAGCTCTTCCGCCACCCAGGAGGCAGAAACCCTTGTCAAGCCAGGTGGGGAGGTCCAGTGGATGGTAGGGCTGGGGGACTTGCTGGCACTGACCCAAGGGCTGCAACAGGGAGCACTTCGATTTCAGGCTGAAGCCAAGAGTAAGACCATCTATGGGCTCCTGAGGACGGCCAGCATCTCCTGAAGTCCAAGCAGGCAAAGGAAAAGGCCAGTGCTTGCCTCAAGAGAACCACATCCTTACATCTGAGGGACCTGAGGACCGTCCACCGCAACCCCAGGGCACACTCACAGCTGAATCGCGGCTCCACTACTCGGTGCCGCTGTCCAGTTGCTAAGTTGTGTCTGACTCTCTGCGACCCCACGGACTGCAGCCCCCCAGGCCTCCCTGTCCACTCTCTCCCAGAGTTTGCTCAAACCCATACCCACTGAGTCGGTGATGCCACCCACCCATCTCATCTTCTGTCGCCCCCCCCCGCTCCTCCTGCCCTCACTCTTTCCCAGCATCAGCGCCTTTTTCCGGTGAGTCAGCTCTTTACATCAGGTGGCAAAAGGACTGGAGTTGCCTCAGCTACCTTGTAGACCAAGAATAAACAGCAAGCCTCACATCACTGGAGATGCGGTATCTCCTGTCTTTCTAAACTCAGCCCCACCCGGATGGGCTCTAGGGGAGAACCTACAGGCAATTTCAGACTCCAGAGAGACGGCACAGGGTATAAGACAAAACCCTGCCCTCAGGGAGCAGACTCTGCACCCTCAGACTCGGCCAAGTGCCTTCTTTACCACCGTCACCATCATCAAGGCACTCACGTTCCCTGTGTGCACTGTGTCTCGGCTGGCATGCTCATGCATTTCACTCTCCTTATCACATTTTGGTGAGATTCCCTGGCGGCTCAGACAGTCAGAATCCGCCTACAATGCAGGAGACTTGGCTTCGATCCCTGGGTCAGGAAGATCCCCTGGGGAAGGGAAAGGCAACCCACTCCGGTACTCCTGCCTGGAGAATCCCACAGACTGTATAGTCCATGGGGTCACAGAGACTCAGACACAACTGAGCAACTGAACACAGACACGCCTCACATTTCAGTATGACTATTATCTGTTTAACAAATGAGAGAACTGAGGCTTAGGAAAGTTAAAGTAACTCGCTCAAACTCGTAGAAGGAACTAGAATTCAGGCCCAGGAAGTCTGACTCCTGAACCCATGCTGGAAATGCCAGCCAAGCCTTACTTCCTGATTTTCAGATAAGGAAGCTGAGCCTCAGGAGGTTTGTGCAATTTGTAAGATGATAAAACCAGGAAAAGACTCCCTCTCCCAAGCCCACTTTCTTCACCCCCTCCTGCTTACCCCCAGAGAAGCCTGTATTTTGCTCCCTCCCCCACCCACAGGAGGGCCTCTCAACGCCCCCTCCCACGGCGGGTATCTGAGGCTGGATGGCCCATCACTGTGCGGAGCCACCCTGTGCAGGCAGAGTCCTCACCCGGCCTGCCTGGGCCCCACCCCTCAGCTGCCAACAGCGACTTCTTTTTATTGACTGTCGGCTGTGCGGGGTGTTTGCCGCTGCCCGGGCTCTTCTCGAGCTGCAGAGAGCAGCGTCTACTCTCCCGGCTGTGGCGCTCGGGCTTCTCACTGTGGTGGCTTCTCTCGTCTCCGAGCACAGGTTCCAGGGCCCGTGGGCTCAGCAGTGGCAAAGCTCAGGCTCAGCAGTGTCAGCCACACAGCTCAGCTGCTCCGTGGCCTGTGGGAATCTTCCTGGACCGGGGACCGAACCCATGTCTCTGGCATTGGCAGGCCGATTCTTTACCACTCAGCCAGCAGGGAAGTTCGACAGCAACTTTAAATTCCTCTGCCCCGCAATCATGACATCAAAAGTCTCCTGATTACTGTCCAACGTCCCCTGGGAGGCAAAGGTGCCCCCAGCTGTGAGCTGCACTGGATACCAAGGCACAGCCCAGGACAGAAGAGACACGGGCCAGCAGAGGGGCCCGGGTTTGAGCCTGGCCTTAAATCCCAGCCCAGCTTCTGAGCATATGCCTCGGTCTCCTCCTTTGTAAGACAGAGGTAGCACTGTGTCTCCTTCTCAGGGCTCCTCCAGCAAATGGAACTGCTTATGCCAAGAATCTGGGCCAGAAGCCGGCTCCCAGGCAGGGCTTGACTGCGCTCAGCTGTCATTAGAGTAAGTCTGGTCATCTAGTTGAGACCCACCTCGCAGTGACCTAGAAAACCTCTCTGAAAACCAGGAGCAGGGTTTTTTTCCACATCTACGGAGAAACACAATCATCAGAAACACCATTTTCCTTATGCCGTGGGAGGTGGCCGGTGGGGGAGGGGACTATGACCAAGCGCCTTCCTCTAAACCAAAAAGGAAGAAAGAAAACCACAAGCAGCTTGGCCTGGGAGTCAAATGTAAGAAGCTTCCAGCTCGAGCCTGGAACCCAATGGCCCATCACACAGCCTTCAGGCTGTGAGTCAATCTGCACAAACTTGCACATAAGCACGCACGCGTGCACGCCAGCACACACACACACACACACACACACACACACACACACTCTGATGGCCCTAGTGTCAGAGCAGCATTGCAATGACAGTCCTTGATGATCATGAAACATCATAAACACCGAATGCTCTATAATCGAATAAATAAAATACAAGAGATGCTAGAATATTATGCATCTAGCAAATGATAAAAGAACAATTGTCAACATGAGAAAGTGCTCATAATAAAACTCAAAGTGAGGCAGATGAGATACAAAAATTATACGTGCAAAATAAAGACATATGCAGTATGATCAGTCTAGTAAGTATTCCGGGGGCTCAGTCACAAGGAAACGGTAAAATGCTAACAACGTAGACCTCAAGACGGCAAAAGAAGGGATTTCTATTTCTTTTTTAAACTCTCCTGGTTCCCTTGGTTCCACATCTACAATGGTTGTTAGAGGCGGGGAAAGCCCTGAGGGCTGGGATCCCAGCTCTGGGACTCCCGCTGCGCTTCCCAGTGCTGGGCAGTTAACTTTCCCAGTTAATGACACTCCCTAATAAGAGAGCAGGACGCCTAACGTAGCTATTATTATGACTTTTCCAATTGGAGGGAGAGTTAAGCCCTGGGAATAAAAAATGATGGGTCCTTATGGGTAAAAGATGTCATCGGTTAATTAGATGCCACCCGGGGTGTTATCTTAGTGCTGCAAGAAGAAATGTTCACCGGGCACTTTTGCAAAATTCCCTGAGTTACCAAGACTGACAAGGGAACCACTTGCTGAAAACCAGCCACTCTCGTAAGCCATACCAAACACAAGGCCACAGTATGGCCCCCGGAGGTTGCACAGCACAGGGACAGACTGCACCTGGCTGATATACGTGTTTCCGGAAAAGCATGTTTAAAGGGGTGTTGCGAACAGCACCCTACTTATGATCTAACAGGAGGGAGCACTCTTCCACAGAACCAAAGAAATGGGATTTATCATCTGATTACATCATCTGAAAAAAAAATCTTTCCCAATGTTACTGTTCCATTTGAGGTTTTAATAAACAGGATGCCTCAGTGAGAGGCATCTCGGCATACCACGTGCTCCCACCTTTCATGATGTCTCCAAATAGCTGCTCTGTGGTTTCAGGTGCAGCCTGACACAGGTCAGCCTGGAGCCTCTGAGGATGGACGTGTGAACCCACAGGAGCTACACCCGGAGGAGAAAAAACTGCCTCAGACAAAACATGACAGGTTTGCCAGCTGTGTGTATGAAAAGAAAGTCACATGGGCTTGCATACACACAGCACACCTGACTGGGGCGCCAATGAGGCCTGCAGGGCAAGTGCGCAGGGGCGCATGGAGAACACAGGAGTGCTCCGTCAGGGCACGCTTTCCACGTACCCCGGGGCCTGAGGGAGGCCCTTCTTGTGTTCACCCAGTTCTTTCCAGCAGAAAGTGCCTTGAACCTCAAAACTTCCATAAATCAAAGACTAAGATTTTTTTCCCCACAAGCTACCAGTAAAGACAAAAGACTTTAAGGGGACTCCATAACAGACCTCCAAGAGGTATGCAGGGTAATTTAAATTTCATTGGGGGACTTCCCTAGTGGCCCAGTGGCTAAGAGTCCACACTCCCTACGCAGGGGGCCTGGCTTCCAGTTCCCACATGCCACCAGCTAAGACCTGTGCGTGCGTGCATGCGTGCAAAGTCACTTTAGCTGTGTCCACCTGTTTGCAACTCTATGGACTGTAATCCGCCAGGCTCCTCTGTCCTTGCTCCTCTGGGCAAGAATACTGGAGTGAGTTGCCGTGCCCTCCTCCAGGGAATCTTCCCGACACGGGGATCGAACCCGTGTCTCTTGCGGCTCCTGCATTGCAGGCAGATTCTTTACCACTGAGCCTCCAGGAAGCCAATCAAATAAATTATTTAATTAAATGGTTTTAAAGTAAATAAGTTTCATCTTGAAAGGTTATCCCCACATAAAGCCTGCTGTCAATCTGTCTTCCTGCACTGAACGTTACATTTAAAGCTGCAGTTTCAAGCTTGCTGAGACAGTCCTGATTTTAAATGCTCTTTCTCCATCCCCAAATAATGTGCATCCTGGCTTAGGGTTTATATTGGTCACCATAACCCAGTGGTCCTCACTGGGCGCAGTTTTGTCCCACCCTCGCCCCAGGAGACACTTGACAACATCTGGAGACTCTTTGGGTGGTTGCACTAGAGGCTGTGAGGTGGGGGGAGAGGGCAGGACAGGGGGCTACTGGCATCAAGTGGGTAGAAGCCAGAGATGTCTCCACAACAGAGAATGATCAGAGGACTTCCTTCCCCCATAGTCCAGCGGCTAAGACAGCACACTTCCAATGTAGGAGGCTCAGGTTCAGTCCCTGGCTGAGGAACAAAGATCCCACAAGCCACCTGGAGTGGCCAAAAGTTAAACATAAAAAACAGAATGATTGGCCCCAAATGCCAGGAATGCCAAGGCCAAGAGGCCCTATCTTAACTAGAAGGCTTAAGAGGGAAAAGCTGAAGGAACCTTAAAATAAAACTCCTGCCTCAGGTCTGCAGGCTTTCCAAGTGGCACTAGTGGTAAAGAACCCGCCTGCTAATGCAGGGAGAGGCCAGAGACAAGGGTTCAATCCCTGGGTGGGGAAGATGCCCTGGAGGAGGGCATGGCAATGCACTCCAGTCTTCTGGCCTGGAGAATCTCATGGACAGAGGAGCCTGGCGGGTGACAGTCCGAGGAGTCGCAAAGAGTGGGACACGACTGCAGCCACTTCACACTCGCGAGTGCAAGCGAAGGCTATCCCTAAGTGGAACTCTGCTCCTCCGGTGAGACGCAGTCCTCCACAGGTGGCTGTGTGAGCTGGTATAAGTGACTGCCTCCATCCAAGCCTCTGTTTCTTCACCCATCCAGCGGGGACAAGAAGAACACTCACCTCCCAAGGTTTGGGTGAAGACAGTGAGAGGTTATGCACACAGAGGGTTCACAGCACTCCAGTGCCCAGCACGTGACAAATGCCAACTTTAGGAGAGACCGATCAGCAAAGCTGAGACGCCTTCTGAATGCTGAGCGCCATCTCCGCATCAGCTGGGGAGCAGCCAGGCTGCAGAAGGCTTCCCAGAAGCAGAGCAGGGCCCCGTGGGACACTGGGCAAGGTGGGGCAGCTCAGGCGGTCCCCGAGCAGAGTTTCCTGGGGTCACCTGTACCCCCAAAGATGTCCTGGATGGAGGTTATGACTAAGTAAGCAAAGGCACGAAGGAGAAGGGGCCCGAGACCAGACAGTCCCACGGCGGCAGTATTTGGTAGCAAAGGAAAGGATTAGTCAGGCTTCCTCTGCAGACCCCGGGCAAACAAGCAGCAGACTGGACTGCAAAGCCCATCCCCCCGTCAGGCTGCCCTTTCACGTGACAAGAACAAGCGAGAACTCGGTGTTCGGGGGCTTCAAACAGGCCCCCACAACGTCCACTCGCTGCAAGACAACCCCCAGCAAGGCCACAAACAGCCAGAACCAAATAAAGTTGGTCCTAACCAACTCGGGAGGCCTCCTGAGAAGATAGGAGCCGCACGTGCCCAGGAACTCCTGTTTGTGAAGAGAACCACCAGGCCATCTGCCCTGTGGCCGCACCAGCCGCCCGGATCCCCATGTCACGCTCACGCGCACGTGTGCCAGGAAGTCACTGGTGGCTCAACATGGAATTTCCAGACTTCTGTTTTCTGAAAGTTTGAGCCGGGTTTAAAAATTACCACGGGCTCCTGTTGGCAACAAAAGTGAGGGCTTTATCTGAAGAGGTTTTTCACCCTGACTCTCCACTGGAGTGAGATTATGAGATACAGCCAAGGCCACGTGCTCAGACCCCACCTCAGACCCCCCACATCTCTGGGTCCCGATTACAAAATAAGACACAGAGCTCACCCTTACACAGGAGCAACTCTGAAGTGAACGTGTTTGAGAGTTTACCCAAATGCTCACAGAAGGACTTACTGCTCTTCTCCCAACTGTTTCTTTTTATGAAAACACGGTATGCACAGGTAGGCAGTGTAAAATAGGAGAAATCCACCCAGGGTCTTCTTCAGATGCCAGCTCACCTACTGGGCGACCTCAAACAAGTTACCCAGCCTCTCTGAGCCTAGGTTCACACATAGGTAAACCGTGCTAATAATCTAAGGGGAGTGGGGAGGACACCCAGGGAGAAGGCTGGTAACGCGATGGGATATGAAGTGTCTAAGTAAAATGGGCTAAAACCCTAAGTCCCTCCACCAGCCTCCAGTCCCCTCTCACTGCCCCCACTCACAAACCTCACTAAGGGAGCTCCACCCCCAGAGTCCCACCTCAAGGACAGGGACTTTGTGGGTCTCATGCATCAAGGCCAAGTTTAGGTCAGGACTCAGCACACAGCAGACACTCCATAACTACAGATTGCATGAAGAATGAAAGTAACCTCCGAGCAAAGGGCTCTCTGTTTCCTTCTCTGTAAGAGACACACCCTCCCCCACCCCGCATTACCATGAGGATTAAATGAGCTCATGGATGGGAAGGTGCCCAGGGCAGGGCCACCACACAGGTGCCAGTAAGTGGCAATCTACCCCGCCTTCAGTGCACACGAGATCACAAACAGAATGAGGCTGTGAAACGGTCACGTGTCCTCGGCCACAAGAACACATTAGGAGCTGCCCTTGTGAGCACCAGGTGGCCGGCCCTTGGGCCCTCCAGGGAGAGGCGGGTGGGTGGGCCTCAGCCTGCAGACTCAGAAGAGAGGCCAAGCCAGCTGGACCACTACCAGCCACACCCACGCAAGGGGTCTGGGGATCAGCTCCACACGCAAATATTCCACCTGCTCGCCTTTACCTGTCTCCACCCCAGGGAAGCCACGAGGGGCTCAAAACACAAGGTGGGTGGAGAAAAGAGAGGCAAAGGGAGGGAAGAAAACCAAACTCTCAATAGAAAAATACCCGAGAGCCTGAAGAGTCTTGCACCAGTGGCCTCAAGATCTTACCTAGAGACATCCCACCATCCTTCTGCACTAACCAGAAGTTCCCCTGCTCAGCTCCAAGCAGCAAAACCAGAGAGACTTAAATCTCAAAAGACGTCGAAGATCACTCACTGTGGTCTGGGACAAAAGGGACTAGCGCAGAGAAAGCACTGCAGCAAAAGTTCAAGTTCACGCCCAGCTCTGCTGCTGCTCCATGGGAAGCCCCAGGCAGCTCCCCAAACTTCCCTGGGACCCACTCTCCTAAGCTGATAAAATAAAGAAGTTACAAGAACACCGTCCCAGGTCAAAGGGGTCTATAAGCATCAGAAGCCAGCCACAAAATCCAGACCTCAAGTTCATGCGTGCATGCTAACTTAGTTCAGTCTGTCTGACTCTGTGAAACCCTATGGACTGTAGCCCGCCAGGCTCCTCTGTCCACGGGATTCTCCAGGCAAGGATACTGGAGCAGGTTGCTGTGCCCTCCTCCAGAGGATCTTCCCGACCCAAGTCTCTTGCGTCTCCTGCACTTGCAGGCGGGTTCTCTGCCACTAGCATCACCTGGGAAGCCCCCAGAAGCCCATGCACTGGGCCTGAAAGTTCTCCCTCCCAGTCCCAAGTCCCATAATTTGTGGGGGAAAGGAAAACTGGATGGGAATCTCAAAGGTGCTGCTCAGAGACCACCCCACTGCAGGGGTAAGAGGTGCTACCCAGGAAGGAGGAAAGAAGTGGGCAGGAAAGAAGCTGGGGGTCACAGAGGGAAGAGAAACAATCTGAAAGGTGTAATCAGCATCACTCCATCAGCGTCACGCCCCCAGGGCTTAGGAACTCCTCCGAGGCCCCAGCAACACCACACTGAGAAGCCGCGTCAGCCAGGCTCTGTCAGGGGCTGGGGACACAGCAATGATCGCTCCCACTGTCTCGGGGGCACCGTCAAGCCCATCTGGCCACCTCCTCCAGTGTAGCTCTCGCCACTGAAGGCCTGCCTTGGCGTGTGTCCTCTCTCTGGTTCGGACAGGGTAGTGGAGGGAACCCAGGCCTTAGGAAAGCAGCTGAGTTCCAACTACTGTATGGTCTTTAACAAGTCTCCATGTCCTCATGTCTGAAGTGGGCAGAAAGCCACCTGACCCGACCTCTGCATCTCGCGGGTTCCTATAGCACGTACCCAAACCCCACGGAAGTGTCACGAAAGCCTTACTCAAATGAGTTACCCCTCTGTCCAGCATCACTAGCAAGCCAGCCGGTTTGGGAGATCCCTGAGCATAGGCTGAAGATGACAGGCAACCATCCCACCCCAGCCTGGCCCCTGAGCCACCCAGTTCCTCTGAGGGTCCCAGTGGCCATCACGCCTGACGGCAGAGCAGCTGTGAACCGCAGCCCACACTGGAAAGCACACCCCCAGGTGGGATTCACTGAGGAAGTCAACCCAAGTCCAGCTGGGCGAGGAGCCAGTTCAGCCCCACTTGAGCAAGAAGCGAGCGTGCCTCAAAGCAAGCACAAGTAAAAGCAACAAGCGTAGACCGCCCCGTCCCCAAGAAGGCTGTGCGCAGCCAAGGCCCACGCCTCCCACAGCCCAGCACACCGGGTGTCCCTGTCTTTCCTGCACGGCCAGTCCCCCATGGAGGAGGACAGCAGCCAAGCTCCAGGGAGCCCCCTGAGCAGACAGATCTCTTGGTTCTGGAACCTTCCAGAGCATCGAAGCAGGAGTGAGGTGATGAGCATCCTTTCTGAGAGATGGGAGAGGAGCTGCACAAAGGCCCTTCTGAATACATCTGGGCTTTCTCCTGCCACCCCCCACCCCAACCCCAGCACAGATCTGAAAGCCACATACCAGCCATGAGACCCTGGGACCCACTCTTGAAGCCCCCACTTTCTCAGCTCAGAGGAGGGTTCTGAAGATGAAGCATGGGTTGGCACAGAGCCATGCTGGCACATGCGGCTCTCTGAACCACAGCTGGGAGTCAGCCATGACTGAGCCCCTCCCAGACCCCACTCCCATAATCTCAAGATCCACTGGACTCTGCCAATTGTGAAACATCCCTCTAGACGGGGAGGAAAGGAGAGGGGGAAAAAAAAAGTCAAAAAGGAAAAAAAAAAAAACAGAATTATTCAACCATTTCCTTCCCTATTCTGCTTTGACCTTCCACGGTGTCATACAGGTGGTACTTGTTCTAGTTAAGTGAACACTGAACTTTTTTTCTAAAGATGAGAAACTGTTATTTTTTCCTGCACGTGTCTGCCTCAGTTCCCACAGCCGCCAGCCAGAGAGGCTGGTCTTCCTGGGGCTCAGCCCAGGTCTTCCCGGTCAGATGGGTGTGGTTCTGTTTTCCTGGAAAAGAAAAAGACCTCAGACTAAACGTGCCGCAGTTTATGACTATCAGGCTGGCAGAGAAGGCTCTGCCCAAAGGGAGCTGGTCAAAGACAGAGGGCCACTGTCTGCAAGTCATATCAGGATCTGAGCTCACAGGTCAGGACCCACCCTGTAGGTGCTTTTTTCCATAAAGCAGTCTACCAGCCACATGTCCACAGTTATAGAAGACTTTTCACGTTAACAAATTCACAAGCCATAAGGAAAACTTTTACCAGAATTTGAGCCTGACACAAGGGCTGGAAAACATGGTTACTATGATGTCTCTTTGGTCTCCTGTTTCAGGAAGTCTTGTTCTACTCACTGCCACAGTCTCCTCCCAATCAGTCTTCCTCTCTTTCTCACCCAACCCCCATCACACTCACACACACACACACACACACACACACACACACACACACACACACAATAAAAGAATCAGAGCCCAAGGCCATAGACTTATTATTGCAAATGTCTCCAAGGTTCTGAACTGCTGTCCTCTGGATCTGAATCCCTGCCCCCACCCCCGCCACCCAGCCGAGTGAAGCCCCCAGCACTGTTCTGATTTGAGAGCATGGAAGAGACGAAGGAATTTCCAATCGCTGGCAGAACACTGATTTCTAATAAGTATGCTGATTAGTCATGCAACTCAAAATCTACTTTTTCAAACATCAGGACAGAAGGGAAAAACACAAAAGAAATGCTTTCCTTGCCACCCAGGAGCACCAGAATTTACCTGGATTGCCCCAAAATGAAAAAGCGTATTGGTTCAAACATAAGGAAATATACCATGTGCTGGCCCCAGTGGAACAACAGTTCAGGACACAGAGCGTTCTATTCATGAGAAAAAGCACAAGAGAGATGCTTTCTCTGACTGTTCAAAGCCTCCGTTACATCCTACTGAGCAAATAAAAATTCATATGACCAAGACAACGCTGAAGAGATCCCTTATAAGATAACCCCCAGCTCTGCAACGCAGCATCCAGCAGCCTGTGGGAACTCAAAAGGGGAACTCAGGCTAACAGGCCCATCAGATTCTGCATTATTCAGAGACAGAGTCTCTTTATTGAGTCAACAAACAGCTCCAATTTGGCCTTCATGTAAATGCAAATTATCGGAGAAAGAAAAATCCTCCTCTCCCCCTTTACATCCAGAGGGATTGGCAACTGGCAACTCTCTCAGGGCCCAAACACCCTAGATTCTGTTTCAAATGTTGTCACAATATTGTCACCCTGAGCCTCGGTGGCGAGGCCCTTCAGCTTTAAAGGCAGAAAGTGCCTTGAAATGCTGAGAAGCCAGGGTCTACTGACGTCTCATCTGAGAAACAGAGCCCGGGCTCCTTCACTTGTGTGAGGGGGTCAGTTCAGTTCAGTTCAGTTCAGTCACTCAGTTGTGTCCGACTCTTGCGACCCCATGAATCGCAGCACGCCAGGCCTCCCTGTCCATCACCATCTCCCAGAGTTCACTCAGACTCGCGTCCATCGAGGGGGTCAGTAGGAACACTATATACGTGGGTACAGCAAAGGGTAACAGAAGGCTGGGAAAGCACACGCTGGATAACCAGCAGAGTGTGTTATCAAGCAAATCCGGGAGTGCACAATGCTCAGATTTTCCCACCTCTCCCCATTTTCAGAAGAAATAAAGTCTTGTGACTAAATCCTCCATTCAACCGTTACTGAGCTCCGACTGTGTGCCAGGTACAGAGATGAAGAAGGCAAGGTGTGAATGGTCCAGCTGAGGGAGGAAGCGAACCGGAACAGAGCCCAGCAACGCCACAGAAGGGCGGCCCCGGGATGGATCTGATTGGGCATAGATTTCCGGAAGTGGCCAATAGGAATTAGCCAGGGGAGAAGGCGCAGGTACAGAAGGCGCAGCCAGCCAGGAATGCCTGGAGAAGAGAGAGCCACATACACGAGGGAACAACCTGGAATACATCCCAGCTGGACAAATGTACAGGAAGCACATAAAAGAGGCTGGAAAGTGGGCAGCCAACAGGCCAATCACCCTGAGGGCTCGAGGGGGGCCAAAGAAAGAGTTTTAACCATGGAAACACGTGGTCAGGTTGTCAGATCTGCATCAGGGAAACGCTCTCCTGCTGGTGGTAGCAGCGCAGAAAATAAATTTGTGGAGGCTGCAAAAATGTAAAGATGAACAAAACATATGGAATCACCGTCAACGCTGTATACATTGGAGACTATCCAGATTTCAGCTCTGGGGAAAGAATGTCCTTTATTCCTTGTAAATGTTTACATCTCACTAGGTGTGTGTGTGTGCGTACACACACACGTACATGCACGCACACATCTCAGGGAGCTGGTGACAGTTTCTGGCGCTGGGTTGTTTAGCAAGGCCCACTCCGGTATTCTTGCCTGGAGAATCCCATGCACAAAGGAGGCTGGTGCGCTACAGTCCACAGGGTTGCAAAGAGTCAGACATGACTGAAGCTACTTAGCATGCACGCATATGCTATCTGGGAACTTCCAAAAGAATCAACACCTACGGGCAGTCCGTATCCAAAGAAAACAGGTCTCAGACTCAGAATCTGGAAAGGCATGAGGTTAGGATGTGTCGGTGATGCCCAGAGAGGGCAAAGGGCAGATCGGGGGAGACAGTCAACTATTAATATCAAACTGGACACTAGGAGCCCTTTATCCTTCCATCAGCTGGTTTCTCAATAAAGCTTCAAAAAGAAGAGGGGTGAGGGAAAAAGTAGAATTAAGAAACTGTTTAAAACTGAGTAAATTAGCCATATCTAAAGCCACAGATATCACGTCCAAGAGAGAAGAAATGGTGTTATTCAGATGAGGAAGGGGGAGGGGGCTCCAGATGCGATTCAATAAATCTACAAATGACAGACACTTACCACAGTATTCGTTGCGTTTGGTGAAAGGCAATAGAGTTGTGTGGTATTAAGGACTCTGGAGTCATACCTGAGTTTAATTCCCAGCACTGCTATCTACCATATGGCCATGCCTGAGCCCATTTTTAACCTCTCTGGGGTACAGTTTTCAACACTGGCTGAGTAACAAACCCAACTTAACTCACTGGGTAGAAGGATTATAGAGATAACTAGGTGCTAACGACTTTGACTCAATGGACGTGAGTCTGAGTGAACTCTGGGAGTTGGTGATGGACAGGGAGGCCTGGCGTGCTGTGATTCATGGGGTCGCAGAGAGTCGGACACGACTGAGCGACTGAACCCGAACTGAACTGAACGATTTTATGCACTAGGTGCTGCTCAGGAAGGTGAAGATCATTTACCAGTAGTCTTAGAAATGAAAACTTCATTGTAACTGATGGGGGAGCGGATCAGAAGCAAGGCTGTGCTAAAGGAACAGAGGCGGGAGGTGGGGGATAAATCGGGAGACTGGGACTGACATATACAAACAACTATGTAAAAATGTGTAACTAATGAGAACCTACTACTCTATAGCACAAGGTGGGGGGGAAGATACAACCTGCAGGACATATATTAAGTTAATGTGAAACATGCATCCAATTTTCAGTAGGTGCAAACAAATGCTGTTTGATTCCACTTGTGTGAGGTGCCTAGAACAGTCAAATTCGTGGAGTCAGAAAGTACATTGGTAAGGCTTCCCTGGTGGTTCAGTGTTAAAGAATCTGCCTGCCGAAGCAGAGGACACAGGTTCGATTCCTGTCCAGGAAGATCCCACATCCCCAGAGCAACTACACTCGCTCTCCACAGCTATTGAGCCTGCGCTCTAGCGCCCAGCACCACGACTGCGGAGTCCGCACGCAGCAGCTGCTGAAGCCTGCACGCCCTGCAACCGGCGCTCCACCGCAAGAGATGCCACTGCAGTGAGAAGGCCGCACGCGGCAACGGGGTGGGGGGTTGGTCCCCGCCTGCCGCAACCAGAAAAAGCCCACACAGCAGCGAAGACCCAGCACGGCCAAAAATACATAAATAAAATTATTTTTTTAAGGCACATTGATAGATGCCAGGGGCCAGGGGGTGGGGGGAGTGGGGGTGAAGGGGGCTTCCCTGGTGGCTCAGATGGTAAGGAGTCTGCCTACAAGATGGGACAGCCAGCTTCCATCCCTGGGCCTGGGTAGTGTTTAATGGGGACAGCGTTTCAGTTTAGGAAAGTAAAAGATGCCAGAGAGAGATGGTCATCAGAGCAGGACAGCAAGGTGACTGTACTTAGTGCCACTGAAAGGTACAGTTACATTAGTTAAAATAGAGTGTTTTATATTATATGACCTTCACCACAATAAAAATTTTTTTAAAAAAGCTGTCCTCCCCAGCAATGCTGAATGGAGAAGGCAGATTCTGCGTCTTGTTCAGTGCCTGGTTTTTTGAGGTCAGCACAGACATTGCTGTGGGACATTTCCACCGTGACCACCACTGACAGGCCCTCTCTCCACGGAAGCATCAACCCACACGAGGAACATCCGCTCAGCGTTTACTGAGCGCTTACTGCGTGCAAGACAATGTGACCGTCCCACTGAAGCCATGACAGGAAGACCGGTCTTATCTTCAGGGAGACGCATCAGTCAGAAAGACGCGGACACAAACAGATGGAGGAGCAGCCGGGATGTCATGACACACGGCAGGTACAAAGAAGAGCCAGCTGTAAGGACGCCAGGGGCCCAGAGGCGGCGTGTGCGGAGAACGTCTAAGGATAAAGAGAAGAAAAGGAGGCTCTGACCTGAGTCTTGCAAAGGGGTTGACCATGTGAAGATACGGTTGAACTTGGCCATGTTTAGAAAAGGGAAAGGGCATAGACAGCAGAGACAATGGCGTCCGTAGACGCACAGAGGCCAGGAAGGATGGGAAGCGGAAAGGTGAGAGCAGGTACGGGGACTGAAACGCTAGGAGCCTGGACTTAATCCCTGGCTCAGCGTTGTTTCACGTGCTGCTTCTGCCACAAGATATCAACAGGTGTCCAGGGGAACAAAGTGGCTTCCACCGAACAAAACAGGCTTCAGATCGCAGCATAGCTGAGCCTCCAAGAGTCTAAGGGCTTCAGGAGTCTCTCTTTTCTAAGATTTTTTTTTTAATGTGGACCATCTTTAAAGTCTTTTGAATTTGTTACAGTGCTGTTTCTGTTTCATGTTTTGATTTTTGGCCACAAGACATGTGGATCTTTGCTCCCCGATCACGGATCGAACCCACAACTCCTTATACTGGAAGGCAAAGTCCTAACCCCTGGACCACCAGGGAAGCCCCCAGGGCTCGCTTGAGAACAGAGCTCTTCCCCAGCTTGTTCGACCAAAGGACTCCCTTTCCCACCACCCCCCACCATACTCTCTCTAGGTCCTGAGAGGATGCGCAGCGTGGGAAAGACAGTCATTTCAGTCAGGGCTGTGCTTCAGAACGTCTGTTTTACATACTATAAATATAGAAAATATGTTACCACATCAACTGAGAAAACTGAGAACTAATGTTTCCAAATAGGGATGGGACACTCTGCCAGGGGTCTGCACTGGGAAGATGAATCCCATCCGATGCGGCAGTCCTCGATAGTGCGACGCTGGGACCCCCGCCCCCGCTGCAGAGGGCCCTGGTCCTGCCGATCAAGCTGCGGTCATGGAAGTAAGACTCCACATGCTGTGAAGCATGGCCGTTAAAAAAAAAAATCTATCTTTTATTCTTTCAAGGGCCATGTGTTAACGATGTGGTATTCTTGAACGTGTGCAGTCGGTACAGGCTGTGCAGGACCGGAGCCAGCACTACCCCGGAGAACCGTTCACCGCCGTTAAACTCCAAAAATAAGAGAGAGAGAAAGAATTCCAGAGCTCAGTGCCTCTGACCCATCCAGGTGAGAAGTGGGGCCCCCAGGGACAGCAGCGTGTGTCCCCCTGGGCGGGCTCTGGATCTCCTGGCGGGTCAAAGAGAACCAAGATCGGCAGAAGGAGCACTGGGTTTGGAGGCAGACGGATCTGGGTTTAACCAGTGCTTTCTCTTCTTTCCAGTTCGTCCTCTCAGTACGCTCATTTCTAGGAATTGGTCCTAGGCTAGTTGCCAATATGGTATGACCGACAAAAGCAAAAGAAAGAAAGAGAAGATTCACCCTAAACATCCAAAAGCGGTGACGTGGTGGGGAGTCCCTGGTGAGCCAGTGGTCAGCACTGGGTGCTTTCACTACCATGGACCTGGGTTCGAGCCCCGGTCAGGGAATTAAGATCCCACAAGCTGGGCAGCCAAAATAAAAGCAAAAGAAACCTAAAGCGGTGAATAACTAACGAGAACCTTCTGTACAGCTCTAGGAACTCGACCCTGTGCTCTGAGGTGACCTAAACAGAAGTCCAGAACAGAGGTGATATCTGTGTAAGGATAGCTGGTTCAGAAACTAACACAGCGCGGTAAAGCAACTATCCTCCAACAAAAATTAATTTTTGCAAAGTGATGAAGTGGGTAAGTATTGCCTTCTCCTAAGTAATGATATAGACAGACAATAAACTAAGAGGCTACTGCTACAAAAAAATTTTTCAAAAAATTTTTTTTAATGTAACAATTACATTCATAGCCCATGTAACATATTAAAGAGAAGGGGGATGTGGGTTCAGAAGAGATGCTGGCGACATGAAATTTATAGACAAAAGCAAGGAGCAGAAGGAATGCAGGAAGTTTAAAATCAGCAACAAGTCAAAGAAGAGCCAAGCTCTGCAATTCAAACAGGCAAGAGAGAAGCCGAGGGCAAGAAACCCGAGAGGGCCTGCCTAGCAGGCCTCCCTTGCAGGTCGCCCCGGGGAATGCCAAGAAGGGGCAGAACAGAGAGAAGAAGCTTCTATCTGTTTCAGCTGAGATGTAGGTCAGTGTGTCATTTCTTCAAAGAGGTGAGTCGGTATCAAAGCAGCCGATAATTCCAAGGCAGAAGAGAGGAGAGCTAAATTAAAGCAGCCTCTCCAGGGGGTCCTGCACACCCCCTTAGACTTCGGGTCTTTCTTAGGCAGAGCGGGACTAAGGATGCGCTAGGAAGCTGACCCCTTCTCCCCCCTCTCCAACCGTCCTATAAATTGGTCCTGTGTTTCCCAACTCCAGAAAGGGTACTCACTCATGCAGAGCAAAATGCCAGTAAGTACAAATTTAGAACACGGGTTAAACAATACTCTGATCAAACCTCCAACAGCAACCCTGCAGGAGACAGAGGGTGGGGGGGGGAGGAGAGAAATTAAGAGCCCAGCTCTCCTCGAAACTTAATTCTATGCTCTAATTCAGAGCGGTATAATTAACCCCGAGTTTTGCTGCTAACACTGAACTTTTTCAGCCTGATGAGAATATCACTTAGAATCCGGCAATCGCCAATAATAGCAATATGACACAATGGTGCCCATTGAGGCCCTCATCAGGGCTTGTAGTCATTTGCATAGAACATTTTCTGTGACTCTCTGAAATGCAATGCCACAAAGGCTCGATTGAGACAGAAGTCTCCCTTTCCCATAAATGAAAAAAAAGGAAAGAAAGAAACCACAATTTCCTTTACAGGACAGCACAGATGGTCCCCACCCTCCCAAGGCTTCTCCCGGGCCGGGCACGTCACGAGAAACTGCCCATCCCAGTGCAGACCAGAATCTAGATGCTTGCGTATCACACTGGGCGTGAGGCCTAATCTTGCACACACTGGGTGTGTGCGTGTGGGCCTAATCTCTTCACACAGGAAAAGGAGATCTGAGGTGCTTTAGGAAAACCCTGAGCTTAATACAACAGAGCAGAAGATATGGAGGGGGCCCGGCTGGATTAACAGCTTTCAAGTCCAAGCTCTGACTTCGCCAGCCTCCCTGGAGATGGAGGGGGGAGGGGTAGCGGGGGGGGCAGGGGCTTGTTCACGTGGCCTGGGAGCCAGGCCTGGAGAAACACAGGCCACTGTCCCGTCCTGCAGCCCAGCTGGTGCCATGGGCCACAAAAGTCTGAAAGGAGGTGACTGGGGCCCATGAGTCACCCAGGGCAGGACAGTATTATGTGCAGAGGGCAGGACAGTCATTGTGCTGAGGAAACAGCAGGATTCGGAAGCCAGACAGACCACAGTTGGCATCCTGGCGCCATTCCTTAGACTCAGGGTGGTTATTTAACGACCCGGAGCCTTTTGTTTCCTTCTCTGAAAAATGGGCTTTGAAGACGATGCGGGGATGAAGAGTCTTAGCCTCTGAAATACACGACACCGTGACAGTATAAAAGAGCAACAGTTAGGGATACGGCCATTGTCGTGATTCTTTAGTAAAGATTTGCAGAAAAGCCAATAAGGTGAAAAGCCTGGAGCCACAGCCAGTCTTCTGGTTCATATCTGGGCTCTGTCACTTGCTGGTTCGGTGACCTTATTTAACCTCTGAGTCTATTTCCTCATCTGTAAAACAGATGAAATAATGGCAGCTATCTCCCAACCAGCATGTAGGATAAACGCCAGCACATGCACAGCATGCACAGGTGTACACATACTGCCAGGCTCTAGTCTATGGATTTGTTATGTAAATAAGATCAATCAACAGGGATCCGGGGAAAGGGGTATCCTTATAGGCCACAGCAGCAGTTCCCACCATCTACAGTATGTCTTCATATTCATCATATCCACTAAGTTATTTAAGTCTTTGATTGAACCTCCCCCAAAGAAACAATTCTATGATGTGAAATCAGGGCCTAAATTCTAAAGATGGCCTAGGAATCTCCCTTTCTTGAAGGTTTCCTTTAAGGAAAAAAAAAAAAACCTGGTTAATGGGAAGTATCAAATGAATGACCATTTGTTCTTTTTCTAGCTCAAGTCTTTGCCTGTACAGCCAAGTTCTTCCCAACAGATCACATCCTTCTCACGTGCCACCTTGAGGGAATGGCCAGCAGGAAGGTCCATGCCAGGGTCTTACACCAGGACAGGACAGACTGAAGGAGAAAAGGGGAGCCCTGCGCCAAGTCTGCATGCTGCTTTCTGACCAAGCAAGAAGGGCCTGACAACTGGCAGCTGTTGGCACTCGGCAGCTGTTAACAGCGTCAGCACTCCAGAGTTCACACGTGGGAGTCCTGCCCAATCTCTGCTCGGTACATGGCCCTATTCACCTTGGAGAGAAGGCTAGTAATAAAGAACACACTTGTTGAAAACTCAGCTGGCTAGTACAGGTCAAATGCTCTGGTTCTGCTAAGCAATCCCTCCACCATCAGTGGTCACCCACCAAACAGTCATCGAGGCCAGATCTCAAGGACAGACGCATCAGTGACTTCTTCTCCACTGTACTCATTTCATCCTTCTGAGGGATCTCCACACCAGAAGGGGAGCAACACGGGAACTGGGCCTTGTTCACTCTGTCCAGAGGCAAATCCACGGCCCACGAATGAGGCGGACAGGCACTCGCATCTCTTGAAGATCCGCCAGAACTGGACACACGCGCCACCTGGCCAGCACAACCAATCTCACGCAACCCAGTCCCCAACTCCGTGGCTCCTCTGAACTCCAGGGACCTGCCACCAACACCCTACTCAACCCCACATTCCTGTTGAAAAGGATCTCAGGCTCAAATGTCTAAAACCCACACCCCCCGCCCGGTTCATCCCACTCCCCAAAGAACTGCCTCCCTGCTGTTCCACAAAGCCAATCAGTCTTTCCTCAAGGCATCCGTACTCGCTGTTTCCTGAAGCCCCTTGTGGAGGCTTGCCCCAGCTGCCACATGTAAAACAGTACCCGCCTATTTCACTTCTCAGCCTGAAATCCACCTGTCTTCCCCACCAGATGGAAGCTCCATGAGGGAGGGGCGTGGTCTGTTCTGGGCATGTCAATATCCCCAGGACATAAACGGGGTTTGACACACAGCAGGTACTAAACACGGGCGTGTGCTGAATGAATCCACTAAGTGGTTAACTAATTAGAAGCGAAGGTAGACAAAGAAAGGGTCAGAAAACAAAATCGTATCTGGGGCTTAACTTCAAGTTTTTAAGACGCACTTGAAGCCCAGCCAGGGAGTCTCGTGGAGGTGCTCAGAGGCCAGTTCGCTTGGGCTGCTTGGCTTCCCTTCTCTCCCTTCCCCCTTCTGTGTTTTATTTCTCATCATGTTTTGAAACTGATGGCACATGGAAATCCAGAGCTGAGGGACGAGAATCTCACCCCAAAAACAGGAACCAAGTTGGGGAAACATGCTGGCAGGGGGCAGGAAGAGGTGCTGGGGGAACCGAGTCACTCTCTGCCGCCTGGCCTACTCTGACCAGCTGGAACAGCAGTGGTCACTCACCAAGCTCTGACCAAGCGCCGGGCACCTGGCTGGGTGCTCATCCTCATGACAACCCCATGACGGAGCCATGGGGATGCTCCCTCTAACACAGGGCTAGGTACCAATGTCACCGGGGTGTGGGGATAGGACCAACCACAAGCATAATAACCCTCGAAATGTGCCCACCAAGGCAGTCACTGGAAGGACACACTGTCCCCAGCACTCCAGCGCTGGACAGAGGAGGGGACAGGCAGATGGTCTGTGTAAAGGAGCCACACTGCATGGGAAATATGTTTTAATCCCTGGAAGCACACTTGCAAGGCAGGATAACCACACTGAGAGAGGCACGAGGACACCAACAAAGAAGAAAGAGGCGTGTGTTTCCAATCCTGCACACCCTGAGGCCACATCTGGACACATATGGTGGCGGTGTTCGACTCTTGCGGCCCCACGGACTGTAGCCCGCCAGGCTCCTCCGTCCACGGGATCTTCCAGGAATACTGGAGTGGGTTGCCATTTGGTAAAAAACAGAGTCCGACTGCGCCCCACCAGCGTGTTGGGCCAGACTCAGGCCGGACCGCTTCTGTGACATCTTTGGACCCTCGGCATCTTCTACACCATGGGTGTTCCCGCACGCCTGCGGGAAACACTTCAGCCCAGCAGTGGGTTAATCATTCACATCACGCTTTCGGATCCACCAAGGCTTCCACAGGCTTCAGCAGCCCTGTAAGGTGGCAGGACTCCTCGTCTCACTGCTGGGAAGAGCTCAGAGAGGTCAGAGGAGGCTGGGAGTTGAGCCAGGTCTTCCGGCACCAGGGCCTGGGCACCTTCTACGGCTCCACACAATTTACCTTCTGCCCCTGTGCCAGTTTGCCATCAGCCCTCCAACTTCTCCAGGCCCTGATACCCTCACCCCACCATTTATGAAAAGGAGGAGTTGGCTAGGAGTCTGTACCCCTAGATACTAACAATGAGGTGGTCCTTTGCTTAGAGGGGAGCAGAGACGTGGGTAGGAGGTCAGCTCACAAATTTCTACCAGCTACAGTCCTTGAAAGCACTGCTGGCTGCCCACATCCATAATATCCAGGCTCCTCCTCAGTCAAAGACCCTTTTGTTAAGCTTACACATTGCACTGGGGACTAAAAGGCTACGCTTTACAGCCTCCTTACAGCTAAGTGTGTGTGTGTGTGTGACCAAGTCACTACAGTGAGACACAAGCAGAAGTGTTCCGTGGGGCTTCCAGCAAAGAGCTCAGAGAGCGCTAAGGCAGCAGAGGAGGCGCCTCCTGCGAGGGCTGTGCCCTTCCTTCCCTGGCCGCATGTGGCTCAGACACAACAGCTGGAGTTCAAGGAACGCCTTTGACCGTGAGGTGGCTGAGGATGGAAACCTGGATCTCAGATGACACCCTGCGGCTCTACGGGCCCTGAACTGCTGCTGCCACCAAGTCGCTCCAGTCGTGTCCGACTCTGTGTGACCCCAAAGACGGCAGCCCGCCAGGCTCCCCCGTCCCTGGGATTCTCCAGGCAAGAACACTGGAGTGAGTTGCCATTTCCTTCTCCAGTGCATGAAAGTGAAAAGTGAAGTCATTCAGTCGTGTCCAACTCTTCACGACCCCATGGACTGCAGCCCACCAGGCTCCTCCGTCCATGGGGTTTTCCAGGAGAGAGTACTGGAGTGGGTGGGGTGCCATCACCTTCTCCACCCTGAACTTCCACCTCCAGCTTATTTTTACGTGAGAAACAAAACCTTACATCCCTTAAGCATCTTTTAAATTACAGTGAGGCTGGAGGCTGCCGGGGTTTCATTTTGTTGTGTGCAGGTAAAGAATGTAGAAGAAGGGTTAGTCGCTCCGTCGAGTCTGACTCTTTGCAACCCCACGTGCTGTAACCCGTCAGGCTCCTCTGTCCATGGAATTCTCCAGGCAAGAATACTGGAGTGGGTAGCCATTCTCTTCTCCAGGAGAATCCTCTTGACCCAGGGATCAAGCCCAGGTCTCCTGCATGGCAGACAGACTCTTTATGATCTGAGACAGCAGGGAAGCCCGTGCAGCTAAAGCTGATCCTAACCAACATGAGCTCAAAGCGAAACTAAAGCTCCAGCGAAACCCTGACCCCATCTTTACTCCCAACCAGCTCCATAAAAGCAAAACATCTGCCCAGATAAAAATCCAACATTCCTACAAATTAATCTGTTTTACATTTGGACTTCCAGCACGTCTTGGACTATCATCTCTATCACTGGCTGCAAAGAACATACAATCAAGATCCCACGTCCTGTTCTAATTAAGAGAAATGTGTCCTCTGGTCTTACTGACAGCCAGTCATCAGAGGTCTTCAGGAGTCTCGGGATGCAAGGGTATGGAAGCAATGTTAAGATTCCTCCATGGGAAGAGGAGAGGAACAGGATTTCAAGTTGAAAATGGTACTGCTCAGCTTTAATATTTTTATTATTTCTCTTATGCAGCTGAACATGTGTGTTTAGCAAAGACAAATGTGTGATAATTACAAATGAGATTGCCAAAGAAATCCTCAAGAAAAAAAAAAGAAAAATAATCCTTGTGTTTAGGATTGGGGAATTTCACATCATCTCACTTAATCCACATTCAAGAAAAATTAATAATACTGTGAGCTAGGTTTGTCTGACTCTTTGTGATTCCCATGGCCCTACCAGGCTCCTCTGTCCTTGGGATTCCCCAAGCAAGAATACTGGAGTGGGTAGCCACTCCCTTCTCCAGGGGATCTTCTAACCAAGGGATCAAGCCAGGGTCTCCTGTACTGCAGGCAGATTCTTTACTGTCTGAGCCACTAGGGAACCCCATGTTTCACTACTATCTCATAACATATAAGGAAACTGTTTTGGAGGGGTTAGAGAATTTGTCTGAGGTCACATAACTAGTCAGGTTTTTTATTCAAATAACTGGGAGAGGAAGAGAGGAAAGGGCAAAAAGTAATTTCCTCTCTAGATTTTTCTGTATAATCTGAATTTTATACAACCACGTACATGCACTCATTGACATTTTTCCCTTTTAAAAAAAAAATTAAGTTATTGTTTATGGCTCTGGAAACGGAAAAGTGCATGAGGTCACAGGGGCTAAGCAATGCACACAGGTGTGAGGCTCCCCTGACCCAGGAGAAGCAGCCCACACCCTCGAGGCAGGGAGAGGGGTGGCCAGCAAGGCAGGAGGCGTCCACTGTGCTCACAGCAGTGCTGGCAGCTCCCAGCACAGGGCCTGAGGCAGACTCAGCAAGGCTACCAGCAGCACAGGGCGCAGAGGCCCCACACGTCACAGGGCCCAGAGCCCCGCACGTCACGGGGCCCAGAGGCCCCGCACTCACAGGGCCCAGAGCCCCGCACGTCACAGGGCCCAGAGGCCCCGCACGCCTCGGGGCCCAGAGCCCCTGCACGTCACAGGGCCAAGCCTCTGCCACCCGGCAGCAGGACACAGTAAGAAACCCCGCATCCGCCACTGCAGATCTTCCCTGCTTCTATTCAATCCCAAACCACCCTTTGTTTTCAGGAGCCCTCACATGTAGCTTTAACTTCCCTCTCTGCCATGGATGGCCTGCTTCACAATGTTTTGAAACAAAGCTAATGATTAAGAGATTGCCCATTAAAAACCCAGATTTCCAGTTTTCTTTGCAAAGATCTGGGGGATGTGGGCGTGCCAGGCCCCCATCCTTGGGCTGAGGGTAGATGACAGGTGGTGGGAGGGGGCACGGGGGGTCCCGAGGCTGCTCCCAGCCCCACCACGCTTAGGCCAGCACCCGCCTCCAAGCTTATTTCTCCGCCATAAAAGCAACATTTTGTAGCATCCATGCCTCTGTCAGTAGCACAAAAGGAAAGAGAGACCAGGAAGACCCTGTGCTTCCAGCAAAGTGAGAGAGCAGACAACGGAGCAACGGGCAAGCCGTCCGCCTCCAAGACGCGGCGCAGGCGCAGCTGTGAGGGAGGGCTGTCAACGTGGGGTGCAGCTTCTTTCGCTGGAGGAGCCCCTCTCATCACCGCTCCATGCCTGGACCCTGGATGCCTGTGAGCGTGGGAACTAAGAGCGCCCCTAAAGAAGAGTTTTGGGGGAGAAAAGAGGAACGAAAGCCGACAGTCCTACAGGCAGGGCCTGCTCTGAAGTCCAGAAAGCCCGCGAGGCAGCATCCCACCCTCTGCTCCAGCCCCCTTTTCCATGCTCCCTGCAGACCTGAAGCAGCTTCCTCTTAAGAAATCTCCATTCCCCCAGTGAGAAGCGTCTAATTCAATAAACTCCTGCAGACCGCGGTCCTGAGCCAAGCGCCGAGGGCACAGAGTGATGAGTGAGGCGGGGCTCTCCCACAAAGCCTGCACCATCTACTGCGGGAACCAGAGCTTCGAACATCCGCGAGGCATGGACAGGGTGCAGATGGAGAGCACGCGCCGTGGCAGCTACGGGAAACACCCGGCCCATTCCCAGTTTCCAGAGCAGGGCAGGCCGTGGACTCGCCCATGCACTGGAGCGATGAGCGTTCCGGCAGAGGGGACAGAGGGCACAGCGTGAGTGAAGCCCGGAGGGAAGAAGCCGTGGGCGTGTCCTGGAAGCGCCCCGCCGCGGTCCGGGAAGCCTGGAGGGGCCCAGCGGGACCCCACGGGCACGTCAGTCGGTCGAGGCCACTCTCTGACACGGGAGCAACACGTACAGGTACACCGCACAAGGCAGGCCCTGAACGTCAGACGGAAAAAGGCAGACTGAGGCTCCGGGGCAGGGAGAAGCCTGGAAGGCACGGGGCGGGGAGGAGACGGGCCGGAAGGTTTTCTGGTGGGCCAAGAACTCAGCCTTTGTTGTTAACACCTCCTTGATGCCATCCTGTGGCGTCTGCTCCGCCCGCCCGAATGCCAAGTCCACTTCTGTGGCCATCACGGTATGTCACCATCAAGACGGTGACTTCCACCCCCTGGCAAACGTGTGTCCCCTGGGGGCCTCCGGCATTCATCAGCCTGGCCCTCCCACCCTGAGGCCAGCCAGCAGGCATGACTCTGTGGTTGACACGGTTGCCAACATTCAAAAATTAGGAGACATTGCATTAAAAAAAAATTCTGAATTTTTCTAGGATGACACTTCTACACAGTGACAAAGAAGCTGACTAGCAGCTGCTCCTCTAGGCAGAGCACACAGCCACCCGTTTTCCATATGGTCACCTCTCCTGAATCTCCAGGCGGAGGGTAAACCTCTACTCTCTGCTTATCTTTTACCAGGCCACCTACCACACCCCCAGAGCCTTCTAGTTGCAACACCAACCACGTTTACGCTAGGCTTATGGGCCTAGTAGATAATCCTGACTCCTTCAGCCCTAGGTACCAATCCTGACCCCAGAGCCCAGAGTTGGCCCACAGTGGCCTGGCACCTCACTCCTCCTCACACACTCTGAGGCCTGCTCGACAGCACAGCTAAAAGAATCCAGAAGGGCCCTCAAGAGAGCTGGGCAACAAGCTCAGAGGAAACACAAGATATCATTATTTTCCCTTCTATTAGCAACTCAGCTCTTCCTGATGACCCAGTGTGTGCCCAGTGTGTGTCAGGCCTCCCGAGCAGAGGTCAAGAAATAACATCTGAGTAAGGTGGGATCCGTGCGTTTGCCAGGTCTGGGGTTGAGGGGAGCCTGGAGTAAGTCCAGGCGGATCTGGCTTAGATGCCACTCAGAACGAGGGAAATAACACCGCTCAGTCACGAAACACAGCAATCCACGCACATTCTGCAAGCAAGCGCTCAACACTCACTAGCTGGTAACTAAGGCAGCAGGCACGGCCTGCTCAGGACAGGGCGGGTGTCCAGTCCCCAGCCCTTACTCCCAGCAGAATCAGCTGTTTGTACCAGGAAATCTACCCCACTGCTTTCATCTTAGACAGAGTGAGAGAGGCTGGAAAGAGAAAGAAGGTTGGTCACGGCAGCAAAATACTAACAGAAAAGAAATCTAACTATGACTCCTGTCTTCAGTGAGTGAACAGCCTAGTCAAGGACTCAAACGCTGAACCCTACAGATTAATGAAGTCACTAATATGGGAGGAATGTGAACAGAGGCTGGGGTCCAGGTAGGAAAGCTGCTGGATGGGATGTGTGTGCGGGGGAGGGCGGGGGGGCATGTGGGAGGGATTGTTGGTGTTTTGTTGTTTTGGGGGGTTAATTTTCTGGTCCCACATCATGTGGGATCTTAGTTCCCCGACCAGGGACTGAACCTGCCCGCCCCCCACCTGCAATGGTAGTAGGGAGCCTTAACCACTGGACCACCAGGGACGTCCCTAAGGCAGGGTTTCGAAAGATGCTTTTAATCAAAGAAGTAGCCTGGGCAAGGCAGCATAAATCATCTAATTTCTGCTGGATTAATCATCAGGACCTCCCTCTGAAAAAAAATACCGTAGATCTAATAAAACTACAATCGAAGGGGAAAAAAAGGAAACATTAAATCCCATTTTAGGAAGAATGGAGTTCAAAATCCCACGGAAAACCCTCATTCGAGAAAGCTAGACCCGTTTAGCCTGTGGATGGGTTTTCCACTTGGCAAGATAGCGCCTCATCTCTCTCAGTGATAATAAAGGAATGAAAGGGCGTTCGTATCAGGGAAATTCCTAGTGATTATTAGAATGGAAAGGAAAGAGGGGGAGCTGGAAACAGAAGTGTTAAGGACCGGCAGACACCCTCTGGTTTCAATTCTAGAAAAGGCAGCAACTGTTTTGTTTAAGTTGGGATGACCTCCAGCAAGAATTAGTAAGCTACAAAAAAACTGTATTTCTACACGTCTAATAGTCATTTTTCTTGGTTTCCTGGCTCTTAATTTCTTCTCCAAAGTCTGGTCCCCAGGTAAGGAGACCAGCCCAGACCACTTGGGTAGGCAGCATCTCCCCGCCATTCTGTATTTAGTCCCGTCCTGGACTGCTTGACCTCAGGCCTTCAGACCCCCTCCCCAGGCTCTGTCAGGCCCACCAGGCCCACTCCTCCCTGGACAGCTTCCCCTTGGCTGGCCCACTCACCCTGCTTCTTTCCCCAGGAAGGGCCCTTGAGTTCAGCCACTTCCACACCTCTTTGTTTCCCCCTCTCTTTCTCTCTGTCTTACACTTACACACACACACACACACACACCCCAAAAGAACCCTTTCCTCCCCATGAACCAAAATCCACAGATGCAGTGAGCCCAACCTGCTCCAGCTGAAGCGGAGACGGAGATCTACAAGCCCCTGTCACTGTCGCGGGGCTGCCCCACCCCTCTAACCCCTTACCACAGAGTCCCAGAAAAGCACTCGTCAAGCCAAATGTCTTCATCTCACAGGTGCAAAGTCAGAACCCCCAGAGAGGGAAAGCGCCCAGCCGGTGGAGGACCTCAGTCTGTCGGAATCAGGCCGGAAGCCAGGTTTTCTCGACTCACCCGACCACAGCACCTTCCACTGCCCACACGGTAGCTTAATCAACGCATGTAACCAACACTCGCAAAAAACCGGCCAGGTGCCCAGCACTTCCCTATGCCCTCTCTGACAGGTGAACACATTTCATCCCCACAACAGTCTTAAGGACCACGAGTTCTCTTATGCCTTCCATTTCACAGAGTAGGAAACCAAGACACAGAGAGATTTAGGAATTTGGCCGAGGTCACAGAGCTGATGAGGGCGGAGCCAGGAGGTTGAACCCAGGGAGCCAGGCTTTAGATGCAAGGTTCTTAAGCACTTTGCCAGGAGGAAAAGTAGGCAGAAAAGGGAATACTGTGCTATTAACCATTTGACAAAGGAAATACACCGAGAGTCTCCCTTAAGAAGCAAACGAACCGCAAAACAAAAAATTAAAACACCACCCTCAACACTGGAGGTTGCAATGGAAGCCCGACCATGCTAAACGCCCCTCCAAGATTTCTGTTGGCTTCTTCGCTCGGGTGTTGCCTGTTTGTGAGGGGTGGGATGAGGCAGTCACATGGTAATGTCCACAGTAGCCCAAATTTTTCAGCCTGTTCACAGTGCATGTGTCCTTCACACATGGCTCTTGGCTTCATTCCTACCTCTGATGCCCCAAACCTTGAGGCTTGCATACAAAACCCACCCTCCTGTTAAGGGCTCCGGGCAAACTACTCTCCTGCCACAGAAAAATAAAATGCCTTGCTGTTGTTGCCCAGTCACTCAGTCATCTCCGACTCCGCGACCCCATGGACTGCGGCAGCCCAGGTTTCCCTGTCCTTCACCATCTCCCGGAACTTGCTCAAACTCATGCCCATTGAATCAGTGATGCCACTCAGTGCAAGAAAATGCCTGGCTGTTTCTTTAAAAAAATAAGCCATCAGTGTTCAGCCTACCCTTTGCGGTCTTTCTCTGCATCTGGGGATCTATTGTCAACTCTGACACATGATAAAATAAAGCTGGATAATCCAGAGGTGAACTGTCCAAACCCCCTGCTCCTCTACTGTTTCATGAACTTGCCCACAGCCTGTTCATAGCTCATTGGCACATCCACGCCAATGGTAGCTCCAGAAGCTACAAGCTCACAGCAGGCAATGGCGGAATCAACACACAGCTTAACTTTCAGAGGGTTTTGAAACCTCTGCCTGCTCAGCTTCTGACCCACCTCAGGGTCTTGGGCTGGACCAGCTGCGGTCACCAAGCATTTGGTCTGCACCCAGATTGTACCACACCCAGTTATTAGACCTCCAGCCGTGAGCTCAGTGGGGGTCAGATGTGGACCAGGTTCCCACGCCCCAGGGAACCCCAGATGTCCTAAGAAGGAAAGGGGACCACAGCAAATGAAGGGCTGGGAGAGATGAGAGACATTCCCACAGCAGCAGGGAACGGAAAGCATCTTGACTTTCTGTGCAACGCCCTCCACCACCGCCACCAAAAATTAGGGTATTTCATGCCGCAAGCGGAGGTGACTGACTCAAATCCGGCCACTTCCACCTTCGCATGATGGGTTCTGCCATTTGGCCACTGTTTAACAGCCACCAAATCAGACACGAGGCAGACCTCCCCAGAAAGCAATATTTATTGTCTCTGGATCACCACTGGCTACAATCTCCTGAAATTTCACCAAACTCAGCTCTGTAAAGTGAACAGAAAAAGGAATGCCATTATAAATCCCAATCAAATCAGCATCGCAGGACCTGCCCATACTTTGTATGTTTTAATTTTCAGAGAAATACTGGAACAGAACAGAACCAGGGTGACCGCAGAAATCATGCCATTTTGATTCACACATCACAGAACCCAACTATTTATCTCACTTTAGTCTACTTATCTCAAATACACAGTTCCCTTTCCTTTAACAAAAAAAAAAAAAATCCCTCTTTTAAACAATCTGTGATATAAAGCAAAAAGAACAGGGAACCAAAACAAATTCTTTCCTGCAAAATTTATGGTTCCTTTTTGTCAGCGGTTACACACATAACCACCACCCAGGTCCGCTGCTGTGTACATAACACAGGCTGCAAATTCTAAAGAACTGCATGGGTCTCTCAGCTGTGTGCCATCTGATGGCGCAGACTTAGGTGCTGATGTTCCAAAGCAAATCTGCCTTACTCAAATAATTTATTAAGATGAAGACTCAGGAAGGGAAAGCTGACAAGCATTCAACACACTGGCAGGAGAGACCCAAATGTTCCTGTGTCTGGGGCTGATGCCTTGGGAGCAGACACGCACTGTGGATTCCCTCTGTTGTTGGCGTTCAGTCGCTAAGCCCTGTCCGGCCCTCTGCGGCCCCGTGAACTGCAACACACAGGCCTCCCTGTTCTTCACTATCTCCTGGAGCTCCTGGCCCTACGTGTTTTTACCCTTTTCACCTGGTCAGCAAATTCTTACCTTCAGGCTTGGGCAAATGGGTTTGCTGAACAGTCAACAGGGGAGTGTTGGGCCCCGTCCTGAAGGTTCCCCAGCCCAGTTTACTCCTCTCAGTCTCA
This sequence comes from Nanger dama, assembly GCA_917880005.1. NCBI lineage: Eukaryota > Metazoa > Chordata > Mammalia > Artiodactyla > Bovidae > Nanger > Nanger dama. The sequence goes on from CAKJTW010000030.1 coordinate 606,244, forward strand.
GAGAAAAGAAGTGGTGGGTGCTGGGTATGTTTTGGAGGCGGGGGAGGGGGAGTGAAGTCCAAAGATGCTTCCCAAAATAACACTCCTTAGGGCCCTTCCCTGGGAACTCAGCTGGTGAAGAATCTGCCTGCAATGCAGGAGATCTCGGTTTGATTCCTGGGTGGGGAAGATCCACGGTAACCCCTTCCAGTATTCTTGCCGGGAGAATCCCCATGGACAGAGGAGCCTGGTGGGCTGCAGTCCACGGATGGGGTCGCAAGAAGTCAGACACGACTGAGCAACTAAGCACAGCACAGCCCAGGGTCACTACCTTCAGTCAGAATCAGTTCTGACGAGGGTGCCAGGTTCCCCCTGGTTTGCAGCTTCCTCGGCTGTGGGCCCTCAGTTTTGCTTTCAGAACTGGGGGGCGGGGAGGGGGTGCTGTTGGGAAGAGGTCTCCGGTCCAAACAGGCTTGTCCATGTGCATCTGTCCAGAGGGGTCAGGCAGGAGAGGGTGAACCAGGAAGGATGCTTCCTTTCCCCTGAGAGTAGGCCAAGCGTCCGCCTCACCTCTGCCACCTCCATATTCCCAGACAGAGGTCGTCCCAAAGGCAGGAAAAGAACGGGGGAAGACTGGGACAGCCTGACCTCAAAGGCCCACTGCGGGGGCCTTTCCTGGGTCGTGTCGGACTCTTTGTGACCCCATGGACTGCAGCGCGCCAGGTGTCCCTGTCCACACACACACACACACACACACACACACACAAACACCCCACCACCACCACCACCACCCCCGTCAGGAAGTTTGGAGAGAAGGTAACCGGACTCCCGCGGAAACAGGAGGAAAGGAAGGCTTCCCTTTTCTCCTCCCAGGTATCTAGCCCAACCCCTCGGGCAGCTGTCATTTGCATGAAAGAGGACTGTGGTCGCTGCATACCTGGGACAGAACAAAGCAGGAAATGAAAGGGCTGTCCCTTACTCAAAGCCGAAGTTCATCAAGCTCAACCAGACGGGCGCGCCCGGCTCCCCCTTCAGAAGGTGGGGGCAGCTCGCCAGCTCCGCCCCCGACTGGCGCTCACAAAAGCACCTTGTTTCCAAGGAGCCGGTTTCTCCGGGGTCTGTTTCCAATCTCCTAGGGGCCTGTATTTATATTTTCAGTTAGCCGATTTTCACATAACTTTTCAGAGTGTTAGTATTACTTGTAGGTGGGAAGAGAAAAGATCTAAACAATGAAAAGAGAATTCTCCCTCGCACCTGAGAAGCCTGGGATCCCGCTGCCTCATCCCAGGGGCTTCACTGCTAAGAGTCCTCCCACCTCTTCCCAGGCAGGCCCCCGCATCAGCGGCACCCCTGGTGGGTACCTCGGGCCTGCCTGGCACTTTGCTGTGCTCTGCTCAGTTCTGTCTCTGTGCCCCCATGGACTGAACCCACCAGGCTCCTCCATCCAGGCAAGAATACCGGAGTGGTTTGCCTTTCCTTCTCTGGGGTGTGGTGGGGCGTGGGGGAGGGGGGGGCAGGGGCGGGGGGTGGGGGGTGAGGGGAGGGGACGGGAATCTTCCTGACCCAGAGATCGAGCCCACATCTCTTGTCTCTCCAGCACTGCAGGCGAATTCTTTACCTGTTGAGCCAGCACTTTGCTAAGACTTTGCAACACGGATTCTCAACAAACTGGTTGAACATAGAATCTACATACTACAGGTGATCGCACCATCTCATCAAGGGAGATGATTTTAAGAAACAGAGGGGGCCGTGACAACTAATTTACATCTGCTCTCCATGTCTGCAGAATGTCATTCACATGTCACACTTTTATAGCAAGGTACAAGCATCTATGCATCCCTATCTCATTAACACCATGAAGCATGTTATTATCTCATCTTACAGGTGAAAAACCTGAAGCTCCAAGGGGGTTCAGTTGCCCAAGGCTGTTCAAGGGACCACCCACACCAACTGCCTGCCCAGGTGGTCCCTTACTGTTTCCTCTCACACTGATGTGCAATAATACCATCACCCTAAAATAAGAAGACCATCACCCTAAAAGGCCCCGCTTCTGCCCTTTCCCATGATTGTGATGATAAGTTCAGCTGTGGGGTCAGCTGCTTGGGTTCAAATCTTGGCTTTACCACTTAATAGTTCTGTGCTTTTAAGCAAATTACTTAATCTTTTTTAAATAAATTACTCAATTTTTTTTTCCACCTGCAAAAGGAACTCTCATATCCCCCACTCATCTGCTTACTTTGTGCATTCATTAAGATAATGTATGGGTAAAGAAGTAACATTCTTATGACTTCCGCCATTCTCACCAACGTCGTTATTGCCGCCCTCTTCATCACCAGTGCGATGAAGATGGAGCACAACACACACGCACAGTACCTAACACCAGACAAAGGCTTCCATGCTCGCCTTCTTCATCTAGTGAGGCTGGCAGGGCAGGAATTAGGGTGCCCATTTTAGAGATGAGGCTTCTGAGGCTCAGAAAAAGTGACTTACCCACAGGCACTCACAGCTGTGTGTGCCAGGACTCATGCCCAATGTGATCCAAACCCCAAGTCCTAAGCTCTTCCCCACTCCCACGCTGCCGGCAGAGGGTTTAGGGAGCTCTCCCGGGGGCGGCGTGGTTTCTTACGTCGCGGTGCAGGCTAAGGTGTCCCCCAGTGGGTGCAGTCCTTTAGCCTCTCAGGCCTGTTTTCTCATCAATACCACTTGCTCCTCCTGACGCTCTCCAGAGCTGCCATGAGGATAATGAATAAGAGGTAGCTGCAGAAAGCATCCAGTGCTCATCTGTCTGTCCAAGGCCGGGGAGAAGGTCTGTCCCCCTGGGAACCCTCCGAACCACAGGCAGGAAGGGAAGGCTGAGGAGCTCTCACCAAGAAAGGATCCATAGCCCAGAGTCTTGCTCAAACCACGTGTATGACATGCAGGTCAATTCAAGCCACTCAAGACCTCCAATTCAGCCAGTCTGGTTTCTGCAGAAACCCACAGAATGGTGGCTGCAAAAGCAAATAGAACTGTCTCTTGGTGGATCCTCATGCGGAAGGACACATGGTGTGGAGGACAGAGATGGAGCCTGCCTCCCCGGCCAACTAGCTGGAGTGTCTGACACTCCACACCTGACCAGCATTTTGTAAATTTATACCCATCCACCAAGTATTTACAGCAAACAATACAGACACCACCAAAGAATAAAATAAACAGTCAAGGGAATCAGGCCAAGAGAAAAATAAGCACAAGGAAAATGCTAAAGCCAGAGGTAAGACCAACACGTAGAAAAATAGACCATATGGTCAGTTTCTTTCTGCAGAAGTGTCAAGCCAGGTCACACACCTAGCCCTCAGGTGCTTAGTAACCGAAGCCAAAAGGAAACACGATCAGTCATGAGATCCTCAGTGCCCAGAGAGGAAAACAAACCAGTTGTTCAGGAGAAGCACGTCTGCTGCTGTCTTATTCAGAGACTCTCGGGAAAGTTTCTCCACCAGACCTTCACAAACAGACACCAGAGGATAGCAACGGATCCTTGCCACAGACCCTAACATCTCTGCCCAGCGTCCCTCACTTCACCAGCTCCTCTTGCAACTCAGCCCCAGTGGGGAGGTCACTTTACCCTTGGGAGCTTCCGTTACAGCCTAAACTGTAAAATGGCCGGTCTATCCGACCAGGCTGTTACACGGGCTAACGTGTGATAACTCACAGACCTGACACACAGGAGGTCCTCGGCAGAGGTCACGTCATCACTTCCACAAGGAGATAAGTTCCTCCAGCACAGGGCTCTAGGTCTGGACTTGCCATTGACTTATCCCTGGCATCTATAATGGCCACTGGCACATAGTAATTACCCAATAAACGTTTGCTGAATTAATTGATTCCTTTCCTGCATCAGGTTCCTGAAAACAGTAGCCTCCTGAGGTCCTTCTGATAACAGAGATAAATAGATATGAGGTTAAACAAAAAACTGGGGAAATAAGCATTTTACACATACACACCCACCCCCCGCAAAGAGTCAGAAGCACACTGAAGGTTCTTGGAAGTCTTGCAAGAAAGACTCTGCTTGATTCTGTTTAGCCCAGAGTTCTCCAAACTTTCTTAACCAAACACCTCCTCTTCTCCCCCACAGAATGGAAATAGACTCACAAGTGTCCTCATGACCCCAGGGGATTTGAACTCATCCTAAGAGGGAAAAGCGGGCCACCCCAGAGATAAGAGATGGTCCCATAACCGCCAGGGAACAAAGAGCATCCCTGGTCTCCAAGCCAACCCCCTCCACCACCACCACCTACTGACTTTGGAACACATGGCATTTTTACAAATCAAATGGTTTCTTCAGACCTAAGCAGCTCCCTCTTGTCTGGACACATGGACACTCTGGCTGCCCCCTGAACATTCCAGAACCTGCTTGTTCAGCAAGACCGACTCCCAGCCTCCTGGCTCGGGGTCACCAGCCTACAGAGAAACACCCAAGTCAAAGCAAAGATCTGCATCTGGGGCCAGGGAAGGGTCCTCACCAGCCCCCAACCCCCAGGGTGGGCAGCATATTCATGGAAGAGGGTGCGCGGGGGTGGGGGGGTTGGGGGGCAGTCAGGGCAGGCGTCCATCCAGGGTTTCCCGGGGGCAGCCTGCAGGGCACGTCACATGTTTCCCTTTAGCTCACTAAGCTGAGAGGCCTCCTGGCACCAGGTTTCCCTGGCTGCTGCTCCCGCCGCCACGCCCGCAGGTGCCACCCCCACCTCCAGCTCCCAGAGAGCCGGGCGGGCTGGAAGCCAGGTCATCTGAATGACCCTTCCCCCAAGCTAACCAGGGCTCTCCCGGGCAACCACAGGGCTTGCCAGGGGAGGAAATGATTAACAAGCGTTTACTGAGCACTTTCGGGCAGCAGAGGGCTGCTCCCAGCCTTGGATCCACCCCGGGCGGGTTCTGGTGTCCATCCACTCATTCGAGAAGCTGCTGTTAAGGGCCTACCTAGCACTGAGGACCAAGTACCGGCCCAGGCTTCTAACTGAGCCCTGGCCTTACCTTCTGCCACTGGCAGGCTGTGGCCTGTGGTCCTCACCTAGCGTGGACCCACAGAGTCACGGTCCTCCTACTTCTAGCTGCCTAGTCCATAGGTCTGAAAGAAATCAAAGCGGCCAGGTGCACATGGGCCCAAGGGTTTAGCATCTCTCTCTCTTGTCATCTACCTTCTGCCCCCTGGGGCCTGACAGCTCAAACACAACCCTGACTCATTCTCAGAAGCCTGGTTAGCAGGCCCAGGGCTAAGCGCCAGGGACAGAAAGGTGGGTGAGATCCACGAGCTCTCTTCTTCCAAGGCCCAGCCAACATGTCTCTCTCCCCTATGCCCTGAACGTCCCTCATCTGCCCGTGTGGTTCCTGCCGCCTAGAAGGTCCTCTCTGACGGCTGATCGGCTGTTACAACAGGCAGAGCAGCAGCTCCTTCTTTCCTGCGTTGGATCACGAGGTCCTTGACTTCAGTCCTTGACTACGGGGACATCCCCGCCTTCTCACTCCCCACGGACTCAGCACAGGGCTTGGCACCGGCCAGCCTCGAGGGACCATGCTGAATGGAGAGGAGGGGCCTTCAGCACAGTGGCTGGAAGACCTTCCCACCAAGCCACCAAGATGCCAACCTTGAAAACACCACCTTGGGGCCGTGGTTCCTTCAATCAGCACCACTTAGAGGGAGGATGTGGATCCAAACAAGCTAAATAAAAGGGTTGTTAGCAGCATTCCAAACAAAGAAAGAGAAGAGGAAACTGGGGCCTGCACAGCCCCTCACCCCAGCTCCACGCTCCCTGTCCCACGCCCCCAAACTGCAGCAGATCTGGACTCGCGTGACCCCCAAGGAGCCACCTAAACACACGTGAGGAAACTGCTGCAGCTCTCAGGGCTTCCCCTGAGCCGCCCTAAATCTTCTAACTGCACTTTTCTGGGCTCTTCCCTTAAGCAGATACATTTTTAAATATGAAAATTAGTTGATTACTACCTTTCCATGAAGAAGGGCTTTCCTGATGGTTCAGATGGTAAAGAATCTGCCTGCAATGCAGGAGACATAAGAGACCCAGGTCTGATCCCTGGGATGGAAGATCCCCTGGAGAAAAGAATGGCTACCCACTCCAGAATTCTTGCCTGGAGAATCGCATGGGCAGGCTACAGTCCATGGCGTTGCAAAGAGTCAGACATGACTGAGAGACTAACACTTCCACTTTTCACGGAGAGGAAAGCATAGTGTAGGCTTTGCAGTCTCTCCGATCCAAGTTCAAACCCCAGCTTTGGCACTCTCTCCCCATGGGACCTTGGCGAGTCACTAGACCTGTCTGAGTCTCAGTTCCCACCTGACTGTTGTGAGAGTGAAATGAAATAAAGTGAGAGACGGTGCCTGGCAAAGTGTCTGGCCCTGCTCTGGGCTTTAAATAGATGCTCAGCACTTTCCCTTCCCTGGCAATTCTTCAGAGTTGGGCTCCAAGGCCATAAGCACAATGGAAAGAGCCCCACTCTGGAGTCCACTGCCCGGGTTCATCTCCCGACTCCACCACTCCTGACCTCAGAAGAGGTACCTGACCTGTCTGAGCCACGTCTGTAAAAGGAGGGCAACGATACCCTGACCCTGGAGGGCTCTCGAAAGAAGAGGACTTGACACATACAGAGCACTCAATATGCGTCCTTAGCTACTCCTGAACTGAAGTTGCTCAGCCGTGTCTGACTCTTTGCGACCCCATGGACTACATGTAGCCTACCAGGCTCCTCTGTCCATGGGATTCTCCAGGAAAGAATCCTAGAGTGGGTTGCCATCCTCTCTTCTAGGGGATCTTCCCGACCCAGGGACCGAATCAATGTCTCTTAAATCTTCTATGTTGGCAGGCGAATTCTTTACCACCAACGTCACCTGGGAAGCAACTGGACCCTGGACCGTTGCAGTGCCTCCCGGAGGCAGGCCAGATGGGTGTCGGTGAGTTACCGGGAAAACCATGCCCAGATGGTAACGGAGAGGCTGTTGTCTGGCCTCCACGGTGCTTTGTTTGGTTAGTTTGAGTCAATATTTTTTAAAAGCAGGAGTTTTAACATTTAAAGCTATTTCCAGCTTTTCTGGAAAAAAAGAAAGAAAGAAAGAAAAAAAAAGAATCAGAGTAACTGACAACTCTGGGTCCCCTAAGGGTCAGAATTCCAGTTCCAACACTGACCAGTGCCTTAACCCGTCCATGGCTCAAATTCCTCAGTTCTCAAATGAGGATTAAAAATCGGAGCTATCTCAGCAGGTTTAGTGAGGATTAAGTGGGGTGGTGTTTATAAAGCACAAAATACCTGCCTGAGTGGAGGGTGGTGGACAGCACACAGCTCTGTGAGTGTGCACAGTCCTGAGCTTAAAAACGGCTGAAACACACAAAATAAATACAAGGTTTAAAAAAAAATTAATGGTTAAAATGCTACATTTTATGTTATGTATATTTTACTGCAATTTTTAAAAAACAGCAAGGGAATTCTCTATCAGTCCAGTGGTCAGGATGTGGCGCTTTCACTGGCCACTGGCAGGAGCTGGGTTTGGTAGCTAGCATCCCATAAGCTGTCTGGCCAAAAAAAAACCAAAAAACTGCCTGACACATTTTAATGTGTCCTCTTAAAGGGGAGGGCTCCCCTTCAAACAGGGCAGATTCTCTGAGTCCCCGCTTCTCCCTGCTGCCTCACAGACAGCAACCACACCTGTGCAACCGGACACGTTCGGAATTACCACTGCCGTTAAGAACCAGCTAAGAACACCGTGCTAGATGGCACTCGGAACACGCTGGCAAGGATTGCTTTCATTCCTGAAGTCACTCCACTCAAGACATGATCTAGTAAGTGGGGGTGTGTGTGTTATTTCATAAGTGGGGGTGTGTGTGTTATTTCAGTTGTGTGAAATGTGTGCCTCTTTGTGACCCTATGGACCACAGCCTGCCCGCAGGGCTCCTCTGTCCATGGGATTCTCCAGGCAAGGATACTGGAGTGGGCTGCCTTGCCCTTCTCCAGGGGATCTTCATGACCCAGGGATCAAACCCGCGTCTCTAGCATCTCCTGCATTGGCAGGGGGTTCTTTAGCACTAGGACCACCTGGGAAGCCCAGGAAGTGGCAAACTGAGACGCGAACCCAGGCCGCCTCCTGCCTGCAGGTCCAGCCGGGCCTCACCTTCGGCAGGACATCAGCAGCCTCCATACGTATGTGGCTGCCACCCAGGCTCGGTCTCGATGGGCCTCCCTCATAAGGGAAGCACACACAGCCCCACGCTACGAATGCTAGCAAGCCTGACCAAGCCTGAACCACTGAATGCCTTACGAAGGGCAGTGATGCCCAGCGACAGTGAACAGTAACGGCAGGCCGTGCCTCGGGGCTTTCTTGCTGGCTCCGTGGTAAAGAGCCCGCCTACCGATGCAGGATCCACGGGTTCCATCCCTGATCTGGGAAGACCCCACATGCCACGGGGCAGCTAAGCTCACGCGCCACAGCTACTGAACCAGTGCTTCAGCGCCCGGGAGCCGCAACGCCCGAGGCCCTCACTCCTCAGAGCTCTGCTCCACGACAAAGTGAAGCCGCCCCGGTGAGAAGCTGGCAGCCCGCAACTAGAGAGAAGCCCCTGCTGGCCCCAACTAGAGAAAAGTCCATGCAACAGAGAAAACCCAGCACAGCCAAGAATAAATAAATACCCATTGCTGTGCCCAGCTGGTCTGGCCCCTGAACAGGCAGGGGTGATGCCCACCACTGCCCTCTGCCCTGCCTGGCTCCTAGGATGACGCTCCAACCTCGATCACCAAGCCCCACTTCGCACTTAAAGGCCCAAGTCAAGTCCCACCTCTTCAAGTCCGTTGACAAACATTGGACTAAGCGCCTCCTGGACGCCAGGCCCTGTGCACACAGTGCCCTGGGTGGAAGCCAGCCTACTCAGCAAGACGGAGGCACAAGAGATACCTCAGCACGTGTATGGGCCTGATGGCCAGAAAGGGCACAGCACGTGGAGCAAACGGCGAAGCAATGTGACGGCCTGAGCCCCCGGCATGCAGGCCCAGGGTCCAGAAGACCCTGGCAGCTCTGATGGGCCTGAAGCAGCAGCTAATTGGGGCTGGTCCAATCACTCAACCACAGCATCAAGACTGAAGGTCCAAGACCGGACGCAGAGGCAGGCCCTATCTCTGAAGGCCCAAACAGCTCACTGAATTCCTCCCACAACCCAGAGGCAAGGAACATCTCCCAAATTACAGATGAGAAGCCTGAGTTTGGAAGGCCTGATGACTTGCCCAAGGGGCCTAGGCCTGCCTAACCAGTGTTTTTGTTTGTTGTCTTTTTCTTTTAAAAAAAAAACACCACACTATAGTGCACCGCTGTTGCTGTGTCCTTGCAAAACACGTTTTTGAGTTTGAAGTCAGGTTGAATGTTTCTGCTTTACCTTATTTTGTAGCTCATACCTTCAAGTATCTTACGTGTTGAACATCTTTCCAGATCACAGAGCATTCTTTCAAAGCCTCTGTGATGACCTCATGGCAGCGCACGGTTTCAGCAGCTCCCCCACTGCTTAACATTTCGGTTGTTTCCAACCCATGGCGTCTGGGTTTTTAACCGACCAGCCCACACAAGGTTCAGTTCACTGTGCTCTCACGGGGAAACAGCACCCCAGATACCACCCATTGTGTGACTTATCTCCAACAAGGATGAGTAAGACAATGACTTTCAAAACTACACCAGCAAGTTTTATTCTAAAAGAAACACCACTCTTTTTCTTTCCCAACTCAGCACCCCCAGTTTTGGTTGCTGTGCTGGGTTCTCTATTACAGTGGTCCCCAACCTTTTTGGTTTCGTGGAAGATATAGTTTCCATGCACTGGGAGGGGGTGATAGTTTGGGGATGATTCTAGCACATGACACGTATTGGGCACTTCATTGCTGTTGATACGACATTAGCTCCACCTCAGATGCTCAGGCCTTAGACTCTGGAGGTTGGGGAACCCCTGCTCTATTAGATATAAATGCAATAACTGAGGGTAGCAGGTGAGGACCATCTGGCAGCCAACACCTTCAGGACCTAAGCATGCTCAATCTCTCCCCAGATGGCCAGTGCAGAGATGCCAGACTCCAGCGGACACCTCCAACTCTTATGCAGAAAGCATGGAATTCTCCCCAGAAGATCGCCAAGCATGTGTCAGAATTCACCTCCAGAAAACCAGTTCTGCATCTGCTAGAGAAACGGGTCAAAGATAGGTATGCTCCCCGAAGGCCCCATGGCGTGCCTACTGTTGGGAGCTTTACTGTCTGGAAGACAGTATCTTGGGGGAGCCAGGAAGCCAGGCTTTCATTGCGAACAGCTATGTGGCCGAGGGCACGTGGCTTCCCTTCTTGGGGCCTCACTTTCAGTATCGGCAAAGGGCAAGGTTTGGATGAGGTGATCCTTAAGGTCCCTTCCTGCTCGGAAGGAGACCCTTGGGCCTGACCAATTATATAAATGAACAGTGACTGGACTCCTCGATCTAAGCTCGTAAGTGCAGCCCCAAGCCAACAGCTGCTGCCTGGAGGCAAAGGGGCAGAAACTACGCAGAGGAAGGATAATACACCGAAGTCCCCTGTGTCCTCATGTGTCCTCAGTCACTTTAGTCATGTCTGACTCATTGTAACCCTATGGACTGTAGCCCGCCAGGCTCCTCTGTCCATGGGATTCTCGAGGCAAGGATACTGGCGTGGGTTGCCATGCCCTCCTCCAGGGGATCTTCACGACCCAGGGGCTGAACCACATCTCTTATGTCCTCAAAGGTTGGGGAGAAAACAGAAGACATCAGATCATTCTCTGATAGAGGTAAGGGCAGGATTCTTAGTCAAGGGAAAATCACCTGACTTGCATCACATAAACGCCTAGCTTCTCATTTTAAGACAAATATGCTTGTCACACTTGGGGGAAAAAAGTGACTGATTGATAACAATCCAGCAAAATACTGGAGTCAGAACAAGAGCAAGTTGGTGCAATGCCAGCTCCAAAGGGGAGGTTTCTATCTTTATTTTCTAACTGGCAATGACAAGCTTTACACAAAACGCCGGTAAGCTGCAAGTCACTGATAAAGGGGACAGCCAGCTCTGCCGCTGGAACAGAAACAGGCCCAGATAGGAGAGGCCACCGGAGTGACCCTAGGGACCCGGGCAAGCCTCAGCGGCTTGAAGGTGGTGCGCAGGCAGAATGAGGAAGGGACGTGCTGGAGGCGGCCACTGATGCTGAGGGCAGGTCAGCGCCAGACTCTTCCTGGAAACAAAAGCTCCAATTCAAACACTAGGAAAAACCAACGGTTCCAGGGTGACAACCAGCTCATTAACCTCTGGGTAGGAGCTCTTCCAGGGTTCGGGACTCCCCAGAAGGTCAGGGATGTTCCTCCTCCCAGACCAGATGGCGACCTCCTCCCGAGCCTGCCTGCACCTGCCGCGTGTCCTTCCCTGCTGCGCCCTCAGACATGTTCCAGCAGGTTCTGGTCTCCCCTTCTTCCTTTCTCCTCCTTGTCTCCCTTCTGCCCTTCTCTCCCCACCCTCCACTCGCTTCTTGCTCATTTCAGCCTTCAGGAGGCTGGGAGAAGAGCCCCAGGTTCCAGACGAGGAAGGTCAAGTTCAGAGGAGACAAGATCTGCCCAAGGTCACAGAGATGGTGCCAAGAATCCAACTGACTCTCACTGACTCCAGCTCAGGGTTCTCTCCACTGTCACGGCTGCATGGCAGGTCCTGCCCCTGACGCCTGTACAAAGGCCTCCCCCTCCCCACACACCCGGCTTACACCAGTGCACACACACCCCCACTCTATCCCACTCTCTGACACTCTCTGCAGAACAACTCAGCCCCCCAGGAGGCCACTGCCACCACCCAATCTCCAGGAACAGGTGGCCTGCCCGGCTGGCTGAGCACAAACTAAGCTGGACCTACCATTTTCTAGCTGGGCAACTTAACTTCACCTCATTGAACCTGAGTATCCTCATCCGTCAAAACGGAGGAAGATCAGACTCTGCTTCAGAGGGTCTTAGAAAAGAAGTGCGTTAAGCTTGCCCTGGACTGGCCTGCTAAGGGTGGAGACAACACGGGCCTCCTCACAGACCATCTTGCTCAAAGGCTCCCGAATCCATTCCCCAGTTCATAATCCTCTCACAATGAAAACCTCTGTCCGTGGGAAAACCTACACGCAAAAGTCCATAGAAGCACTATTCACGACAGCTGAAAAGAGGGATTAAGGCAAATGCCTATCAATTCGTGAAAGCAGAAAGAACACCTGGGGGGGGGCGGGGGGGGGGGCGGCTATGGTGGAACATTACTTGGCCATAAAAAGGAAAGAGGTGCTGCTCTTCTCCAGTATACCTTGAGGAATTCCCTGGCAGGCCAGTGTTTGGGCCTTTGGGATTCTAATGAAGAAGGCACAGGTCCATCTCTGTTTGGGGAACTAAGATCCTGCAAGCTGCGTGATGCAGTCAAAACAAGAAAGAAGAAGGATGGACCTTGAAAACGTTATGCTAGGTGAAATAAGCCAGACAGATACAAGAGGACGAATATTGTACCATTCTTCTTACACGAAACACACAGAGCAGGCAAATTCTTAGAAACAGAAAGCAAATTGGTGGTTGCCAGGCGCTGGGAGGAAGAAGCATCAGGAGTGATTGCTAATGGGCATGGGGTTATTTTGCAGGGGGTTGGGGCAGGGGGTAGATAATGAAAATATTTTGGAACTAGGTAACAGAGATGCTTGCCTCTGAATATACTAAAAACAACCAAGTTGGAGATTTTAAAAGGATGAATCTTGTGGTACATGAATTACATCTCAATACACCTGTTAACTTTTAAAAGACCATGAAAAAAATAACAAAACAACAGTTAGGATTTCCCTGTAGTTCAAAGGGTAAAGAATCTGCCTACAATGCAGGAGACCAGGGTCTGATCCCTGGGTCGGGAAGAAACCCTGGAGAAGGGAATGGCAACCCACTCCAGAACTTTGGCCTGGAGAATCACATGGACAGAGGAGCCTGGTGGGCTACAGTCCATGGGGTCAGAAAGAGTCGGACATGACTGAGTGCCCAACACACACACAACAGTTAGTATTTAAAATCTGTAAGAAAATCCTCCTGTAAGGCCTCGAGCTCTACAAGTCTGAGTCTAAAGGACTCAGACTCCTGACACCTTCCAGCCTGGCCCCAGCCCACCTTGCCACAAACGCACCGAACTTGCCAACTGTGACTCCCTCACTGGACCCAGGAGTCCTCCCCACTGCCGGGCTGGGCGCCCAACCTTCAACGGTGATCAGGGACCAGGGTAACTCGTTCGGCCTCCCCTCTGTCTCAGTTTCTGGCCGTTATTCTGAGGGCTGTCCCACCGTGACCTGACGCTGACCCAGCGGCCCACCTTATCTCTCCTGCTAAACCAGAACCTCCCAAAGGAAACCCATCTGGGGCGGCCTGCTTCCCTCTGCTCTGTCCCCACCCCCTCGGTCCTCTGTTGTGTCAACACCAAAGGAGATCCCCAAGTCTGCCTATGGGCTGAATCCTTGATAACAGGGCTCTGCATCCAGACCTCAGCGATAGCAGACTGATTTACAGGTAGGGAGGGGTTGGGAGAGGAGGAGGGGAGGAGGCAGGGGGCGCAGCGAGGATTTGAACTCAATTTTCTCTGCCTGCTTGGAGAATGAAATGGCAACCCACTCCAGTATTCTTGCCTGGAGAATCCCATGGACGGAGGAGCTTGGTGGGCTACAGTCCACGGGTCTCAAAGAGTCGGACACAACTGAGCGACTTCACTTCACTTCACTTTCTCTGCCTGCTTTGCTAGCAATGCTAGCACATGCTGCCATTTTCAAGCTATAACCAGGAAGGCCTAGATATCTAGGAAGCACTCAATAACATTTCATTTCCTCTATGTCCCCCCGACCATCACATAATTCAAGTTTAAGATACTGCAGAGCAGACATCTCTAACAGAAGCGAATACAGCTGATCATCTCCCTAATCAGAAAATACCCAACTAGGCCCAGCTGGCTTCTGGCTGTGCTTAGAATTTTCTAGGTACCTAACCACTCCAAAATCACTGCAGATAGTGATTGCAGCCATGAAATTAAAAGATGCTTACTCCTTGGAAGGAAAGTTATGACCAACCTAGATAGCATATTCAAAAGCAGAGATATTACTTTGCCAACAAAGGTCAAGGCTATGGTTTTTCCAGTGGTCATGTATGGATGTGAGAGTTGGACTGTGAAGAAAGCTGAGCACCGAAGAATTGATGCTTTCGAACTGTGGTGTTGGAGAAGACTCTTGAGAGTCCTTTGGACTGCAAGGAGATCCAACCAGTCCATCCTAAAGGAGATCAGTCCTGGGTGTTCGTTGGAAGGACTGATGCTGAGGCTGAAATTCCAATACTTTGGTCACTTCATGGAAAGAGTTGACTCATTGGAAAAGACCCTGATGCTGGGAGGGATTGGGGGCAGGAGGAAAAGGGGACGACGGAGGATGAGATGGCTGGATGGCATCACCGACTCGATGCACATGAGTTTGGGTGAACTCCGGGAGTTGGTGATAGACAGGGGAGGCCTGGCGTGCTGCAACTCATGGGTTTGCAAAGAGTTGGACACGACTGAGCAACTGAACTGAACTGAACCAGACAAGTGTAGACTTCGGTACAAAACACAGACAGTGACCTGACATTTTCCCCAAGCATTAGGGAAAAAAAAAGAACGAATTTTTTTAAAAGATTACACAAAACAGGTTCTATATGAGTCACATGTGGTCAAAAGCAGCATGAGGCAGCCAGCCACCACACAGCCCAGTTGGCATATCTGCAAATGAAAATATTAAATTTAAAATCTGTCTTTAAAAATGATAACACCCAGTGCCAGTGTGGGCATAATGAAACAGGCAGTCTCATGCATTCTAATGGCAATAAAAACAATACACCCCTTTTGGAACGTCATTTGGCAAGTGGTGTCAAAGATTATAAAGATGCTTGGAAATTAATCCAGAAGAAATCATTTCTGTTTCTGAGAAAAAGTGACAGGCATGAAGACAGTCGTCCCTACATTACTTGTAACAGGGAAATTGGCTGCTGCCTAAAACTCTAAATAGGAAAAAGTGTAAGTGAATTACAGCACATCCACCCCATGCGGAATCCTGCAGCTATTAAAAATTATGGTTGTATCATCCATGTATCGCCAGGGAAAAATGTTTTGCTCTTCATCTGGCCTTTTGACCTTAGAGGTCTGAAACTGTCCCTGTTCTCTGATCACCATTATTTTATTTTCTTCAAAACTTTAAACTTTTTTAGTTTGTATTGGCGTGTAGCCAGTTGACCACGCTGTGATAGTTTCAGGTGGACAGCGAAGGACGCAGTCACACAGACACACGCATCCATTCTCCCCCAGCCCCCTCCCTTCCAGGCCGGGACATGATGGTGAGCAGAGTTCCATATGCTATACAGCAGCTTCTTGTTGATGGTCCACTTTGAATATATTAATAGCAGTGATTACAATTATCTTAAACAAGAAGCCACATGGACTAAATCATTGCTGTAACTGCTTTAAAATATAGTAGTTCCATGATAAGGAGAGATACATGGCTTTTTCTCCCCCATTTCTCCAGCTTCTTTTAATGTCGTTATGCCACCCTAATATAATTAGGAAAAATAATTGGAAAAAAAAAAAAAGACCAAACTCACTTGAGGCTTCTCAGTCTCACATCAACCCTGAGGCCTGCTCACCCCAAAGTGCGGCAGCCTCTGGAAATGCAGGCCTGGCTGCTCACACTTCCATTTATCAGAACAGGGCAAATCCTCCCAGAAGATGCCTCAGCAAGGTGATGCCCAACCAGGCCCAGCACAGTCATAAAGTCACATGTCCAGTTACAACCATCACAACCACAACAAGTGCCCAAGTAGTCAGGCATAAAAGGCTGATGAGTTGGAGTGACAGGACTGAGACCTTTCTTTTTAATTTTTTTTTACTGCCCCTAGTCACAATGCCAAGCACAAAGCAGGCACTTGATTAAATATCTGAGGCAAAGAGGTTTTTTTGTTTTGTTTTTTTTTTTCACGGGAAACACACTCATTCGCCCACACTCCCTGAGTGCCTGGGCTCCACACCCTGAGCAAGCCTTGGGGACTCATCACCACCACCCATCCGGGGCCACCTGGATATGGTTTCATAAATTCAAAACCCTCTGACTCTAGAACCAAACTGCCGAAGTTTGAACTCTCACATCTGGCTGGATTCACGATGTGACCTCAGGCTGGTTGCCTAACCTCTCTGGATCTCAGTTTTTCTTTCCTATAAAATGAAGGCAAGAAGAGAGCCTCCTCCTGAGGTGGTCATGAGGATTCACTCAGTCCAAACACATGAAGCCCTTCGCACAGTGCCTAGCACACAGAAAGCATTCAATCCATGCCAACTAAGCATTAATACTGAACTTCCCAGGTGGCCCTCGTGGGAAAGGACTGGCCTGCAAAGGTAGGAGATGGAAGAGATGCGGGTTCGATTCCTGGGTCGGGAAGATGGAGAAGGACATGGCAACCCACTCCAGCATTCTTGCCTGGAAAATCCCATGGACAGAGGAGCCTGGTGGGCTACAGTTCATAGGGTCACACAGAGTGGGACACAACTGAGGTGACTTAGCACAGCCGCACAAGCATTAATACTGACTGTCATTCCATCTTGCAGACAAGAAAGACTGGGTCTCAGACAGGTTCCATAATCTCCCAGATCACACAGCTAGTAAGACGCAGTGCTGGGATTCAAACTGAAGTCCAAAGGACTTATAACTCTGGGCTTTTAACTAGAGCATGCACTCTCACAAACACATGCACATTTGGGCTGCCATGGCTAAAGGTAAAAATATTATGAGATCACTGGAAATAATATGAGACTGAGAGGCAGTTAACTGGGATCCTAGTTGGTTTCAACTTGGGGATAATACCAGGTCTATGTCAAGGTTATTCTTTTAATTCATCCACTTACCAAGCATCTTTTGAGGCAGGCTCTGTCCAAGTCATTAGAGATGGAGCAGAGAACCAGACAGGGTCCCTACCTCCTGAAGTACTTATTCCAGGGAACAGGGAAACAGAAATGGCAACCCACTCCAAAGTTGTTGCCTGGGAAATTCCATGGACAGAGGAGCCTGGTGGGCTACAGCCCGTGGGGTGACAAAGAGTCAGACACGACTCAGCAGCTA
Organism: Nanger dama; assembly: GCA_917880005.1. Classification (NCBI taxonomy): domain Eukaryota; kingdom Metazoa; phylum Chordata; class Mammalia; order Artiodactyla; family Bovidae; genus Nanger; species Nanger dama. The sequence goes on from CAKJTW010000030.1 coordinate 623,390, forward strand.
AACCACAAGGGAAACAGAAACAGCAAACCACTAAGACAGTTTCTGGCAAGCAGGGAGGAAATGAAGCAGGACAAAGGGCTGGAGGGGTCTGGGCAAGTCACCTGAGTTAAAGCCTGAGAAGGAACCAGAAGGATCTGGGGAAGAACATGTAGCAAGTCCTCCCAACCCACCAAGGGAGAAAGCAGAGTGGGTACCAGTGTCTGCTATAAGAGAACCAGCATGAGTGGAATCAGCAAAAAGAAGCAGGTAAACAGGGTGAGTCAGAGAGGAAGGATGGGTCTGGTCATCCAGACCCAAGGCTTAGGGTCTTGCAGACACACCATATGGGTGTATACCAAGTGCAATATGAAGCCACATGGGTTTAAACAGTGGGATTACACACTTCTATGGGACAAAAAGAGCCTCTGCAGGAAATTAAAAGAACCTAGCATATGGCTGGCCCTTTATGAAGAAAGAAACCCTAGTTTCCTTCCCCTGCCTCACTAGACCCGGACAACCATACGCTTTCCAGGCTTCTGATTCAAAAAAAAAAAAAAAACTTGGTCTTGGTGGTTCTCATCCCTGGCCACACTTTAATACCACGTGAGGCATCTGGAAAAATAAAAATGAAACAACAAAGCTGAGGAAAGTGTGTGGCCAACCACCCAGAAGTTCAAATCCCACTGGTCGGAGTGGGGGCCTCCAATCAGCATTTTCTAGAAGCTCCCCAGGTACAGCCATGGTGGGGAAGAGACCACCAGAAGTGGCTTCTAAGGCCTTCTCCCCGTCTGTGGTAGAAGTGTCACCCAGGAAAGGTGCTTCCCACACAGCGCTCATGGTAAAGAACCCACCTGCCAATGCAGGAGACATAAGAGATGCAGGTCTGATCCCTGGGTCAGGAAGATCCCCTGGAGGAGGGCATGGCAGCCCACTCCAGTATTCTTACTGGAGAATCCCACGGACAGAGCAGCCTGGAGGGCTACAGTCCATGGGGTCGCAAAACAGTCGGACACAACCAAAGCGACTTAGCACGCACACAGGAGAGGTGCCCAAAGACAGACCCAGCCACCTTTTGAGACAGCAAGTTCCTTCTCGCTAAAGACAGTCCAGCAAAAATCACTTTCTCAGAGGTGAAACCCAAGAATTAGATATCCTTAAAAGATCCCTTTCAAGAGAGATTTCTGTGGTTTTACAACTCGCTGGGTGACCCTCTCGTGAGTACGTAGGCCTCATTGTCTCAGCTGAAATCAACGAGAGCAAATAAATGTGTGCTACCTATTGCCTTGCTTGTGGCTGTGACAGACATCACTAATTGATCCCAGCACTCTCTCCAGCGGAGCGAGGCCACCCTAAGTGGTCTAAGAACCCTGCCATGCAGGGCTGGCACAGCCGCTATCAACCACTTGAAAATGGACTCAAACTGGAACCCATCTGTCCTAGCCTAATGTCCCTAAGGTCCTTTCTCACTCTTCGAGATGATGATCCTTTTTATCTTCTGATAAGCCATGCTTAACCACCAAGTAGAGTGCCAATGAGCTCAGGTGGTTTGACAGAGATCACATAATCCATCCCTGAGGGCAGATTCTGCTTTCCTTTGCTCTCTTCTCTCAACCTCAGGCTCTCCGTCCTCCCATGACATCCCCCCTCCCCTCCAGACAGGAGCACCCCCAAACATTCACTGAGCAGGGCCTGAGACTGACTATACGCTTAGATCAGGCAAGCCACTCCCCTTCCTGGAAAAGCTCATCCAGGCTGGTGCCCTGTGCTATCACAGATAGTTGAGACAATAATAGTGATGGCAGCTGGCATTTATGGAGCACCTTCTGTATGCCAGGCACCAGGCTGGGGGCTCCCCATGCATTTTCTCATGGCATCTCAGTCAGAATCCTTTGAGGTGTTTATTAGCCCCATTTGGCAATGTGGGAAAATTCCGGCTTTGAAAGCTATTTAAATTGCTGTTGGTCACAAAGCAATAGAAAGATGACTGAGCAGCCCCATCCCTGGCTCTGGGCAAGTCCCCTCCCCCTCTGTGCTCCAGCGCTGAAATGGCCAGAATGGAAAGGGTTGAGAGGGAGCCCAGAGCCGCATGTGGCAGCCCAGTGGCCAGCGTGGGAGAACTTGCTGGAATCTGGGTGCAAGACGGGAGCCACTGGAAACAGTGCGTCTTGAGCAGGCGTGACCGACACTGAGGGAGGAGCCCTTTGTTGGCTTCACAAAGTGACGTGTCCTCAAACAGCTGCGTCAATATCAGACTTTCAGAAACCCAACCCTCTTGGACAGGGCTTTCCAGGTGGCTCGGTGGGTAAAGAACCCGCTCGCCGATGCAGAAGATGCAGGTTCAATCCCTGGGTCAGGAAGACTCCCTGAGGAAGGGAATGGCAACCCACTCCAGTATCATGCATGAAAAACCCCAGGGACGGGGAGCCTGGTGAAACCACAGTCTGTGGGGTCACAAAGAGTCGGACACCACTGAGCACCATGCACGAACCCTTCTCAACCCTCCTCGCCCCTGGGCTGGCACTACCACCATCTCAGCAGGTTTTCCAGGGTTCCTCCTCCAGCCTTGCTCCAGCTGGTCTCCCTGTCACTGGCTCTGAAGGCATTATCTCTAGGCTTATGCCTACCTCTGGGACTGCTAAACATTCAAAAAGCTGAAAAGTCTTCTAGGGAGGTGGTGGGAGGGGGAACTTGGCAGTGCCTCTGTGTAATGCGATCTCCGTTTGACCAGGTCTATCTCTTGTGTGGAACTCGGCACATCTGGCTTCACTCCTAATAAACACGAAGCCTTTCCTTCAACTTCACATGCCCTGCAGTGAAGCTTCGAACCACACTTATCACATCAACACGAGCTTCCTGTCCCACCGGGCAGGGGTGAGAAGAGTGTCAGTTATTCCCATTTTGTGGAGGAAGAAAGTGAGACTGATCACACAGGGAGGAGCCTGGCACAGGACTCGACTCCTGGGTCCCTGACCTGCATAGCATCCCTGAAAGGTACTCACTGCACAACCAGAGGTTGAATGGGAGTCCTCTTCTGAGACCCAGCAGTGCAGCTATTCGTCACACTTGTTAGCTGAGATCTTGCGACTGTCTCACAAGAAGTCAGCGGGGCACTTCCCTGGCAGTCCAGGGGTTAAGACCTCGCCTTCCATCGCACAGGGTGCAGTTCAATCCCTGGACGGGGAGGGAAGATCCCACATGCCTCTTGGCCAAAAAACCAAAACATAAAACAGAAGCAATATTGTAACAAATTCAATAAAGACTTTTAAAAGGGTCCAATCAAAAAAAAAAAAAAAAGATGAAGTCAGTGACATCATCACCTGGGAATGGAAGGACAGCTGGGCCCGCCTACTAAGTCAATGTTACCCCTCAGGGGACATTTGGCAATAGCTGGAGACTTGTCTCAATTGTCACAAGTTGTGGGAGGCGATGGGCAGAGGCCAGGGATGGATGCTGCGAGCAGCCTACAGTGCACAGACTAGCCCCCAAGTGAGGGATTATTTGAGGCTGAGAAGCCCTGGTCTAAAGGAACAGTAGCTGTCCCCACTCACCCCCAGTGACCCTGGGAGACAGCCTTGAAGCCTAAAGGCCAGGTTCCAGGGCCCAGCAAAGGCTCAGTACCACATGTGCCTCTCCAAAGGAAATCAAACGGCTGGTCACAGACTTCATGGTCAGACAGAGGCTGAGCATCTGAGTCTTACCCCCATCCGGTCCCTTTTCTTTTTGTAACTTTTACTGATATTTAGTTGCATGTGTGAGAGCACTCAGTCATGTCCAGCTCTTTGTGACCCCATGGACTGTAGCTCTCTGTCCACAGGATTTTCCAGGCAGGAACACTGGAGTGGGCTGCCATTCCCTTCTCCAGGGGATCTTCCCAACTCAGGGATTGAACCCGTGTCTCCTGCATCTCCTGCACTGGAGCCCCCTGGGAATCTCTACTGATATTTAACATGCGGTGACTAATTCTTTGCAATACCTACCTTATCTTACCTGCTTCCTCTAACCGCCCTAGAGCTGAATCATACAACCACCACTATTTATGGATGAGTAAAATGAGGCACAGGGAGGTCAGACAACATGACAAAACATGCTTTCTCATGGGCTTCCCATGCAGTCTTCTTCCTCAAGAGCCTGGGCTCTCGACAACTGCACACACTGTCTCTCAGTTCCAGAAACAAGCCCAGAGTTTGGTGACACTGTCCCCAAAGTGACTTCAAGCCGTCTGACATCCACTCTCACAGGGATGGACTCCCAGTAGCCAGATACAAGGAAGCTAAATTGGAGCTTATGATTGACTGGAGAGGTGCACGGGTCAGAGCTATGAAACAATTTCAGCATCAGGTCTGAACTCTAACGAGAATGCAGAATCAGAGGTGGTATCTGGTAGAGCAGTTTGCAGGAGGAGAGGACCTCGAGGGCTGGATTCAGGCAGAAAGTCTGAAGACAGGTGCTGGATGATGAAGCCAAGCTATAGGCCGCCAGGATGGGTACAGCTACCCTAGAGAGACAGGCTGGGCTGCAGCATGCTAGATCTAAAAGGTGAGAGTAGGGCTGGCTAAATGTTTCCTGCCTGAAGCAAGGATATGACGGGCTGGCATGACCTCACCAGCAAGGAGAAAAGGCACACGGGGCCATTGCTTTCCTCCAGGAAGGACTGACTCTCTCTAGCTGCTTGTATGTAACCTCTTTCTCTCCACCTCTCTGTCTGATGATCTCCTGCCCCAGCTTAACATTATTCTCTTTTAGAGATCACTGTGATTCACAGTGAATATGTGCCCACATCTTCAGACATGCCAGCGTGTCATCCGAAATAAGAGCTCCCGTCTATACCCCTACAGTTTCTCTTCATGCAGTAGGGTCTGGTGGCCACTCTAGACAGCACTACTCCTGGGCACCAAGGCAGAAACTGTCTCAACACCTACACAGCAGGTCTCCTCCTTGGGTGCATGGCAGCTACGGCCCAGTCAGCAAGCACCGCGATACTGCGGGTGAGCTGGGAGCTCACAGTTAAGCCACAATCTGGATTGCGTTTAATCTCACACACCTTCCCTCATTTAACCTTAATAACATGTGGCCCAGTAATTATGACCCTTTTCCCAGGTGATGTAACAAGTTTCCAAGACAAGGCTGCAAAAGACGAACATGGATTTGAATGCATGTTCTGCTGATGCCAAAGCCCACGCTCTTTGTCATGCTGCTCTTCTCCTGGGACACCCCAAAGGCATATCATCCATGCCCAGTTTCAAGCTCTGTGGAATCCAAGTTCTTCACAAAAGGAAGGTCAAGACCCCAAAGCCATGCCATTACGTCATCATTTGAGCTGAGCCAAGGACCCAAAGTTTCAGGTAGCCTTTACCACTTAGAGGGGCTTCCCTGGTGGCTCAGAGGTTAAAGCATCTGCCTCCAATGCGGGAGACCCAGGTTCGATCCCTGAATCGGGAAGATCCCCTGGAGAAGGCAATAGTAACCCATTCCAGTACTCTTGCCTGGAGAATCCCGTGGACGGAGAAGCCTGGTAGGCTACAGTCCATGGGATCGCAAAGAGTCAGACACGACTGGGCGACTTCACTTTCACTTTACCACTTAGAGCTTCAGGATCTAAAATCCATGGCCAAGACACCCTTACCTTCTGCGGTTCTGGGAAGCATTTCATTCCTGCCAAGTCATGCTTGAGCAGCAAATGTCAATGGGCCTCCCCTCCCCCTCAGGAAGGTGGCTCTCCCACCTGTGAGAGTGGGCCTCAAGCCCAACTGTCCTTCCAGGAGACTCAGTCGCACCCCGGCACATGGAGGCAATGCCTCCCAGATCTCCCTGTGTCCTCAAGGAAACCCACAACCAGCTGGTTGAGGTCCCGGCACAGGCTGTGGCCGTGGTCCAGATTATAACTCCCTGGCCTCAGTTTCCTTCCCTGCACCTGCACCATAGGATCGTGTTAGTTAACACATACAGAGGCCTCACAATTCATAATGGCTACTCAACCTATGGTAGCTACTATTATTATCACCACGGATCCCTAACTCATCAGATGTGTTCAGAGTTAACCACAAAGTTATCCAAATCATCTTTCTCATGGCAAAACATGTTAGAATCAAACTAGACAACTAATCACAAGATGAATGAGATAAACTAAGGTACAGCCATACAATGCAATGAGATGCAACAGTTAAAAGTTAGAGAAGGAAAGAGTATTTACTCTCAAGGGGGAAATGTTCGCAGCATACTGTCAGTACTTTACAAAATGCCCCTGAGAATAGCAGAGGAAAGTGAACTCATACCCCAGAGGGACAGAGATTCTTTTTGTTGTCTTCTGTATTTGCTGAAAATTTTCTGGATGCAACCATGTTTGTTAAAAAAAAAAAAATTTTTTTTCCCCCTAAAAGACTTTCTACTGACTTTGTGGCTCAGAGGTTAAAGCGTCTGTCTGGAATGTGGGAGACCTGGGTTCGACCCCTAGGTCCGGAAGATCCCCTGGAGAAGGAAATGGCAACCCATTCCAATATTCTTGCCCGGAGAATTCCATGGAGAGTGGAGCCTAATAGGCTACAGTCCATGGGGTCGCAAGGAGTTGGACACGACTGAGCAACTTCACTTTCACTTTTCACTTTTCTACTGAGTAACAGTGACTTTCCAAGAAGAAGCCTCATGTTTATGCTGTGGGCTCCTGGGATACACCCTACAAATGCACCTATCTCAATTTTTAAAAAATTGAAAAATATAAATTATAAAGCATGTATAGCAGGTAACCCTATTTTAGAACAGATAGAACAAGTATAAAAAAAAACAAAGATCACTCATCAGAAAATGGTACCAGGAGTTAATTTCAAGGGAGTGGAGATTACAGATAATAATCTTGCTTTCTTATTTATCTGTATTTTCAATTTTTTTATAAAAAAAAAAAACCTGAACTGACTCATGGAGGAATAAAGTCAAACTCTGGGTCAGGATCCTCTAGGCAACTGGGGATCAGCATGAGTGGACGGAGGGCAGCATAGCCTGAAGGTTAAAAAAATAAATAAAAGGCCAGGCTGTGAGCCTGAGTCCCACTGCTCAACAGGCAGGTAACAACCCTCAGAGTCTCAGCTCCCCTGAGAAGGGCCTACATTTTTATTCAAAGTACACAACACACTAGACAGACAGTGTCAGCTTCCAACCAAACCTGTTCACCAAAGAACACAGGGCATGGCCAATATCATCTCACGGGGTGGTCCCCCAAAGTTTCCAGAAGGGCAGCTACTTAAGGTCAGGCCTCCTCAGCTGCCAGTCAACCCACTCCCCTGCTAAGGGCCTTCCTGTAGCAGGAACGCACAGTGGTCTTCAGTCATCTCTGGGCGCTGATTATGCATATTTGGGGACATTACACTAGTTCTCCACTGTCTCTAGAGACGAAACCACCTCCACTCCCTGACCAGCACCTTCCGCCTCTCCTTTCCCTGGGACAGGGGCGTCCAGTGTGCTTGGCAATGACTGAGGCCGTGATGAATTCAATTTATATGCAATTCAGTACATACACAGACACACAAATATATATATGCTTTCATAAAGCAGTTCTTGCCCATCCCACCTGCAGAAGATGCCAATATTTTCTTTTTTCCTTTTTTTTTTTTTTTTTTAATTAATTAATTTATTTATTTTTTTAAAGAACTACAATACTGTATTTGTTTTGCCACACATCGACACGAATCAGCCATAGGTGAACACAATCTCCCAATGCCGAAGCCCCCTCCCACCTCCCACCCCACATCCTCTACTTGAATCATCCCGTGCATCAGCCCCATGCATCCTGCATCCTACATTGAACATATAGATTGGCGCTTCGTTTCTTACAGGAAAATATACATGTTTCATTGCCATTCTCCCAAACCATCCCACCCTTTCCCTCTCCCTCAGAGTACAAAAGTCCACTCTATAATTCTGTGTCTCTTTGTTGTCTCACATATAGGGTCATCACCACTGTCTTCTAAATTCCATATATATGTGTCAGTATACTGTATTGGTGTTTTTCTTTCTGGCTTACTTCACTCTGTATAATCGGTTCCAATTTCATCCATCTCATTAGAACTGACAATATTTTCTATTCTATCATTTTTTAGTGCTGATAGTAACTCATTAAACTGATTTTATGACCCGTGGTTTCAAACATACCACTTTACAGCATGCAAGTCTATGATTTGGTTTTCTAAACTTCACTATAAAAGAACATTTCCGGGAACATATTAGATGGAACCATATACAACTGCTGGGATTCAAAGGACCAAAAACAGTAATTTCATATGGTTCAACCTAATAATTATGAATGAACCAAACTAGGGGACTCAACTGGCCAATTAGCCTCTTGAAAGCTAATTCTAAATTTGACTAATGCTAAAAACTAGGCTATGTAGTAAATGTACATTATTATTGTACAACAGACAAACGGCACCTGAAATGGACAAGACAAGTCACTGAGAGACAGTCCAAGTCACATCTTAAATGAGAATGACAATGACAGTCTCAGGGATGCTGTGAGAACTGAATGAGATCACATATGTTGAAGGCCTTGCAAACCAAATAGGTAAAAAATAATATTTTAGTTTTCATAAATAGTAAAGTATGTCAGTGTCTCAGCAAAATAAGAGCATGAGTGTGGTCCGTGCCTAGTGGGGAAGGAGTAACCCCCACGACAGATGGACATGAGAACATGGCAGCCCCTCAGCCAGCAGCAGGAACTGCAGCATCACCTTGTCACCATGGAAACAAGGTGGACCAGTCGGCACAGACTCTCTCAACTTCCCATCTTCTGCAATTACAGCCAAGAAGAACGCCTTCAAACTTTCAGCTGGCAGCATAAAATAACGCCTCATGGTCCTAGAGAAAATGTCCTCAGAGATAGGAGGTGTCCACAGTCAGAGCTGGCCAGGTCACAAAGATAGGGATGTTCAAGGAAGACCCTGTTTCTTTAAGGGACACGGTCAATAGTCCTATGCTCTCTGGGGACAAAGATCACACTGGCCACTCTTCAGTCACATCTTGTCCTCATTTAACCTATATTAATTCAACTTGTCAAAAGAGAAATATGATTTAAATTATCCTAGCAGAGAAGCCTACACCTATTCACATTATACATTTTTTCACATTTTACATTTTAATATATCTATCTATATACACACACACACATATGTATATGGGTATATAGATACATACATACATATGTATATGTGTATGTATACTATCCATTGTGGATTTAATCTCAAATTCAATTTTAAAATTTTGTAACACAATCTTTACAATTCAGAATTATGTCCTTTTGCTCTAACTTTAAAAATCTAACCCTTGAATAAGTGAAACAGTGTTCTTATATTTCGAGATCAATTTACAAGGAACTTTAACATAATGTGATCTCATTTAACTTATCCAGCTACCCTGTGTGAGAGGTACTACTGTTATACTAGCAATTTAGAAATGTGAAGGAGCAGAAAAGTTAAGGCGCCTGCCCCAAACACACAGCTTTTAGATGGTGGAGCTAGGACTCCAACCTGGCGGTCTCGCTACAAAGAGTCTATACTCTATCGCCCAGAGGCCTTATTTAAATTTCAGTTCCTAAGGACAAGGGTTGCATCTAAAATAGTCATATATACTTATATTTGAATTATATTGTTGCATTTGAAACACAAATGAGAGAAAAGGACTAACTTCCTTCATTTCCAAAGAGCTTGCACAGAAATAGATAACAAAAGACAATCTTTTTTTAATGAACAGGGAGTTAACTCCCCCACCAAAAAAAAAAAAAAAGGAAGGAAGAAATGCAAATAGCCTGAAAAAATGCTCAACTAACTCAAAATTGAAGATATAACTAAAAGTAACAGGATATAATTTTTTACCTCTCAGGCTGATACATATCTAAAAACTTAACAATCCTCAGTTCAGCTTATAGCATGGAGATAACAGACACTCTCCAAGCCTATGTGTGCAGGTACAAATGGGAAATTTTAACAGCTATCAAGTTTTCAAATGCAGGTTCCCTCTAAGCCAGCCATCCTAAAATTAGAAATTTACCCTATGGCTCCTGAAAGTTATAAGAAATATGTATCAAACACACTCTCCGAAGCATGATTTGTAAAAACAAAAAAAAGGGGAGGAGAAGGGGGTTGTCAGAAAATAACTGAAGTGTCCATTGACCGGAATGGCCAAATAAACCATGGTGAACTCACACATCAGAGTATTACACATTTAAAAGAATAAATTAAAATTATGGGTCCAGATATGAAATAATCTCCAAGATAACTAAGTAAAGCAAAAGGCATAAAGTAGAGAACAATGTATATATAAGGTTTCCTTTGATGTAACTTTTTAAAATGAACAAAGATACTTAAATATATTACATAGAAACATTTTTCCCCCTAGGAGGAAAACAAGGATACCCAGAGTGGTTATGTCTTTGAAGAGAACTGATACTTTGGTAACTGTTACAATTTTTAGATTGGAGGGTTTTTAACCTAGGCTTCAGGGCTATTTTAAAGGGGCTATAAAACTCCTGAAATTGGATACAAAACTGTAAATATGTCCATTTCTTTTAGGGAGAGGAGTCTTCGCTTTTACACATACATACTCTGCTAGGGTTGTAAACCTCGCCCTCCCCTAAAGATTAAGAACCTCTGTGTTGGTGCTTAAGTTGTAATATTCACTCACATCTCTTCTCAGAAGCCATGAAATAATCCTGGGCTGGGGCCAGCACAGGCACTCAGAAAAAACACCACCCCATCCCTGCTCTGGAGAAAGGGATAGTTTGTGACATAATAACAACATTGTCTGCTCAAGCCTCAGAGAAGGCAACAGGGGACAACTTCCCTCTAACAGGAAGAAGGAAAAGTGGAACTGAAAATTATTTGCATGTTTAAAATTAGACCTTCTGTGGGAGCTGACACTACTTGGCCTTCAAAGCGGCCCCCATCTGCTGTCTCATTACCACCACCCCTCACCCAGGCATTTACATGCCATGGAAAGGCTGAGACAATAGGGTGACTATCACAGAATCCTACGGCTGATAAGGAGGTAATAGCAAATTTCCTGCAGCTCCTCTCTTCCCAGCGGGCACCAGGAAAGCCACTGGAGAGCCATAGGAGGACGGGACAAAATTGCTGTGGACTTCTCTGGTCTGACTCAGCTGCAGGTTCCAGGGACCTCCGCTTTGTCCGTCTCATCACCACTTCTTCCCTGGCCAACCCAGGGCCAGCCCTTTCTCTGGCGTGGGGTGGGGTGGGGCAGGGGCGCAGCAACACCACCAGCAGCCTGAGTCACAGCTGTGACTGGTGAGCTGGCATGATCCGAGTGGTGCCAGCCCACAGCCTGTAAGAGACACGGAGCCAGGCTGCCTCTCTCGCTCACCGCGACTGCCTGGGCCCCAGGCGGTGTGCTCCTCGTTTAAGAAATATGTCACATTGACAAGGGTGCCATAATCACACCACTGTTCACACCATTACTTTTACTCATTATTTTTCTCTTGAAAATACGTTTATTATTTAAGTATCTGTTTATTTGGCCGCGCCAGATTTTAGCTGGGGCGCACAGGATCTTGGATCTTTGTTTGGGCATGCAGGATCTCTAGCTGTAGCAGGTGGGATCCAGTTCCCTGACCAGGGATTGACCCTGCCCCCTCAGCCCCAGCACTGGAAGCGAGGCGTCCCAACCACTGCACGACCACCAGGGAGGTCCCCTCAGTATTTTCCTTCAGCTCAACTTTTTTATTACGTTTTACACAAATTTATTTACCATGACACTCATGGATTTGACATCTCACTTACATTTTCACTAAAAGCTCCCTAAAACGAATAATTACTATTTTTAATGTTATGTGAGCCGAGTTCATTTTGCACACTCCTGGGGCTATTCTGCACCACTCTGGGGGAGACAATACATACCTGTTCAACAAATAAATGACTTGAAGCCTCACATCCTCTCCCCAGATAACAGCAGAGGCCTCAGCTGAACTTGAGCCTTAGATTTCACGGAGCAGTTCCCTTCTGTCTCACTTGATCCTCTCAACCACCCGGTGAAATAGGAAGTATTAGTCCCATTTTCCAGATAAGGAAATGAGAAGTCACAGAGGTTAAGTGGCTTGCCCAAGTTTATGCAGCTAATAAGTGACTGAGGGGGAACCTAAACCCAGGTCTTTCCATCCCAAATCCCATTCTGTCTCCACTAAGGCAGGCCCGCCTTGCCGATTCAGGCTCCCACAGAAACAGAAGCAGGGGGAGGGGAAGGCCCTGCAAGCCTGTCCTTCACAAGTCCGTCACCTCCTTTGCCCCCTCCCCCGTTTGTCTTTTTTTAAGTATAGTTGATTCACAGTGCTGTATTAATTTCTGCTGTATAGCAAAATGATTCAGTTATGCCTATATGAACATTTTTTAAATTCTCTTGCATGATGGTTTATCACAAGATACTGAATAGATTTTGCTCTGCTCCACAGTCGGCCTTTGTTGTTTCTCCATTCTATATATATATAATCGTCTGTGTCTGCTAACCCCAAACTCCCACTGCATCTCTCCCCCCACCGCCTGCCCTGGCAGCGGCCAGTCTGGTCTCTCCGAGCCTGCTTCCCTTTTGCAGGCAGGCTCATTTGTGTCTCCTCCTCTCCTAGTTGAACATTGGAGACTGTAAAACACGCTTTCTCACAGCACGAGACAGTAACCTGGGGCGCCAGAGACGGCAGACGTGGCTCTGCCACAGACTTATCGTGATGAATCATTGGTAAGTTCAGAACTTCAGTTTTCTCCCAGATAAAATGGGACCAGGAAATCCCCAGAAGTCCAGTCCAGTGGACACAATGCTTTCAGTGCCAGGGCCCAGGTTCAGTCCTTGGTTGGGGAACTAAGATTCTACAAGTCACAGAGTACAGCCAAAAAATTTTAAAAATAAGTAAAATTTTAAAAAAATAAGATGGGACCATGAACAGCACCTGCTTCTCAGTTATTTCTGATATGGCCAAATGGGATAGTGCATTAAAACCCTTAGTACAACACCTGCCACATAGAAAGCAATCTATTAGTTACAGTATTAGCAGCAGCATTCTATTAGAAGGGAAATGCACAGAAAATTGCCTCTTACCCTGCACTCAAAATAATTCCCCTGGCCAAGCAGTAAATAAACTAACTAAGTAATTGCTGATGATGTGCTGGTTAAACCCAGCAACTTTGCCTGGGTCTCAGTCCCAAGCAAAAATTACTTTCAGGAGCTAAATAACCTCTCTGCTGACCAAACCTCTCACTCAGGAGCCAAGATTCTCTTTGCTTAGGAAACCTTGGGTATTCCAGGGGTCTCTTTATCACAGGGCTAAGGTTGAAGTCAGCTCAAAGTCACAGTCTAACCATAAACCAATTTGCTCTGTTTTCTTAAATTGCCTGCAAACAAAACATAATCATTCGGTTTTTTCCATTGTTGTTCTGAAGCAAAACAAAAATGTTTAAAGTTGCCTCTATGAGAATTTAATAAGCAATTTTGAAGGAGTCAAAATATTTTTGTACCCTGGATGAAACAGGTAGGCAAGCAAACTTAAGGATTAGCTACAGTAGATAACAAACACAAACAGTTATTATTCACCAGGAAACAAGAAAATAAAGAAAAACAAACCCAAAACACCATAAGACCAACAAAACAGCTGTCAATCACCAGTTCATGGTTTGGGTTGTGTGTGTGTGTGTGTGTGTGTGTGTGTGTGTGTGTGTGTGTGTGTGTGTGTGTGTGTGTGTGTGTGTGTGTGTGTGTGGGGTGTGTGTGTGTGTGTGTGTGTGTGTGTGTGTGTGTGTGTGTGTGTGTGTGTGTTTCCTCATTTTAAAGCAGTCCAAGCTGATTTCAAAAGGAATCTGTAGAACTACTTTTCTCAAGAGAAGGAGACCAAGGGAGGAGGGATGGATAGCTTTGTCACATTGCCTAAAACATACATACAAACCAAAATTAGTGTGCAAAAATGCTAGGAGAAAGGGTGAGGTCATTGCAACCAGTCAAGTCCGCATGTTGGAATCATCCCCAGCCATCCTTCCTGCCTCGGAGAAAGGGGACGAGAAAATAGGTTCAAAAATTGCTTCTCCAGCCCTACTAAACACTGAGTCTTCTAGCATCTCGGCTTCCCTGCTTCTGTTATCTGTCCTCATGAATGCCCAGAGTGCATTTTTTCCACAACTTGCCCATTTTTTCAACCTGCTACCATTGATTTCATTTTTAAAATGTACACATACACACACACAATCCAAGCCTTACTAAACCAACCAAGTGTTAGGGAGACAATCAGACCCCTTACCCACATTTCCTAAATATATAAGCTTTGAAAACCTCAAATATGACTTTCCATCTCAAATATGATTTGACTTTAACTTTTTATTTCATATCTGAGTAAATAGCTGATAACAATGTTGCGATAGTTTCAGGTGGACAGTAAAGGCGACCAGCCAAACATATGCATGGAAAATATGATTTGACCTGGAAAACTCTAGGCCTTCCCTGGCGGCTCAGTGGTAAAGAATCCACCTGTCAAGGCAGGAGACATGGACTTGATTCCTGACCCAGGAAAATCCCACAAAAGATGGAAAAAGAAAAACTCTATTCATACCCACAGCTTCGGGAGTACACAGTGAGGCAGCGCTGTGCCTATAGTAAAATTAAGAGCAAAGTGAAAAAAATGGCAACAACAACAACAAAAATCATGAAAATCAGAAACACAGGCAAGGGACACAGGTTTCAATCCCATTCCAACTCCTCTACCATCTTGCCAGGTGGCCCTCAGTCCAATCACTGTCTTCCCTGGGCCTCAAAAGCCTTATCTTTAAAAAAAAAAAAAGGGGGGGGGATTTTGAGCTATCTTGAAGTCTGGTCCAGCTCAGAAATGCACTGACTCCTGAAACACACAACATCAAAATGAACTGCCGAATGTGGATTTTGAAGATGCTTTTCAGAAAGCTTTTTACATTTCCCATTTTATAATGCATCCAAAATGAGAAATAGACTCAAGTTTCTTCAGAACAAATTAGAGAGGAAGGAAATACCTGAATAGGGGACAAGTGTCGCATGGCAAAATGCTATTGAAACACAAGGAAGGATTGGGCAAGAAATAAATTTACCCAAGAAACTTTTTGCTGATTCCAAACAGAGCTAGCAACCACTATGGCCCATGCAAAATGAGAACTACTATAAGATACATTTGCACCAAAGTAAACTAAAAATAAATGAAGTGTCTGATACAAGAGATCTTCAA
The DNA here is from genome assembly GCA_917880005.1 of Nanger dama. NCBI lineage: Eukaryota > Metazoa > Chordata > Mammalia > Artiodactyla > Bovidae > Nanger > Nanger dama. The sequence continues at coordinate 638,586 of CAKJTW010000030.1, forward strand.
TATAAGGTGACTTTTGTTAAATCTCATATATTGTTCTCCATGAATTTCCTTATAAGGACAAGGAGCAAGTCCATACACACTGTACCTTAATGATAATCCCACCTGGACGCCCTTTCGTGTCCATAAGGCTGTTTCAGACACTGGCCAGTGAAAGCGACCTCCTGGACTATATGCCACCAGGCTCCTCTGTCCATGTAATTTCCAAAGCAAGAATACTGGAGTGGGTTGCTACTTCCTCCTCCAGAGGATCTTCCCAACCCAGGGATCAAACCCACGTCTCTTGCGTCTCCTGCATTGTAGGCAGGTTCCTTACCACTGAGCCACCGGGGAAACCCATGGAGCAGGTGGTCCCATCCTACAAAAGCAATTATAACTGAGGATGGAGGAGACTGAACTTGGCCCTGGAGCTGGTCTTCTGAAACACGTAATCACACATTCTCTGCAGGAGGTCACCGCGCTTTCTAGGCCTTCCTGAGAGACTGGTCAAAGCCTGCCCAGGAAAACTGAAGGGACACTGACAGCCAGAGAGCCCTCCGGGTGCAGAGAGCTACTGGAGCCCCCAGGCCGTAGCTACCTTCCTGTCCTGCCTGCTGGGCTGCATTGCTGCCCCAAGGCTGATGTTTCTGTTCTCAGGCAATCGTTTTATTTGTGCTTGTAGTATTCCCTTGTAGTAAACCATAACGGCAAAGAATCAAAAATATACAGAAAGATACATACGTGTATACGTATAACCGAATCACTTTCCTGTACACCTGAAATTAACACAATATTATAAATCACCTAGCCTTCAATTTCAAGAAAGAAAAAGGAAGGGACCTGGGATGGGGCCGGGGGTGGGGGGGATAGTTTTCCCTGAAGCCAGGTTCCCTCCCCAGTCAATAACTCGCTTCCCAGGTTTCAAACATCCTGTTCTTAGGGCTGCCGTCTGTATAAAAGAAGAGACATTTTTTCCTTCACAAAACCTCCAAGGCCCTTTCCATCGCGGGTTCAAGACCGTAGCAGGCTCCTAGAAGGGGACGAACGCGCTGGTTCAGCTGCCGCGGCGGGGCTGGGCGATTCTGCTTTTTCACTTCTCTCCTTCCAGTTCCCTATCTGTGAAATGGGGACATCAATTGGCTGCCCTGCCTCACCCTGTGGGAACACCATGAAGGGGAAACGGCGCTTTTCAGGGGGATGGATCGCCGAAACGCCAGGCACCGCATTATCGGAAAGGCGAAGCTCGAGAACAGGGAGCGCGCGGGGGGCGGGGGGCGGGGGGAGTAGGGAAAGCCGGCGCCCGCAACGCACGAATTAAGCACCCAGGGAAAGCAGGCAGCTTCTCCGGGAGAAGGACCGTCGCTCGGAGGCACGCCTGCGGGGGCCAGCTTCTCCCGGGGCTGCAACTTTCCCCAGAAGCACCGCCCGCGGCCCGGAGGCCCGCGCCTCGCCCACCACCCGCCGCGGCCCCGGCCCCGGCCCGGGCTCCCCTCCGGCCCCGGCCCTCGGCGCCCGCAGGCCGGGTCGGAGGTCGGCCGCCGCTCCGCCGGGCCGGCCCGGCTCCGCGGTCGGAGCTCTCCGCAAACACGCCCCCTCCGGCCGCCTCGGCCGGGCGAGCCAGGCCCGCGCCCGCCAGATGTGACCAGCTCGTGGCCGGGCCGGGCCAGAGACTGCCTGCAGCCCGCGCGGGGGCGGCCACGGCGAGGCTCCGGACCTCGCCCCCGGGACCCCCGAGCCCGCCGCCCTCCTTCGGGGACGGGGAGCCGGGGAAAGGGCTGGGTCGCCGGCGCTCGAGGCCGGCCTCCAGGAGGGGAGGGCCCCGGGGACGCGGAGCCCCCCACCCCACCCCGGCCATCTGCCCCGATCCCCGCAGTCAGGACGCGCCCGGGCAGGTGCAGGGGCTTCCAGTCCCGCCCCCGCTTCCTCGCGGACCCCCAGCCCCCGCCACCACCCCCGCCCCGGCGCCCACCACCCGGCGGCTCACCTGGCCGAAGCGCAACAGCAGCAGCAGCGGCGGCAGCGCCCAGCGCAGCCCGGGCGAGCGCGGAGGCGGCCGCGCCTCCCGCGCCGCCGGCTTCATGCCCCGCGCGCCCTGGAACGTGCCCGGGACGCGCGAGCCGGGCCCCGCCGTGCGCCCGAGCCCCGGCGCCTGAGTCACCGCCTCCAGCCGCCGCCTCCGCCTCCGCCTCCTCCCGCCGGTCCGCCTCGTCCCCGCTCCGCCCGCCCCGGGCTTCCCCGGGGACATGGCAGCGGCGGCGGCGGCGGCCACACGGCGGAGCCCGGCGCGGCTGCGGCGGGGGGACGCGTCCCCGGACGCGTGGGGGCCTCGCAGGGCGGAGCAAGCGGCGCCCACCCCCGGCGCACGGCGCCCGGATCCCGGCTCCCGCGGCCGCGGCGGCTCCCGCTGCCTCCTCCGCGCGTCCTGCGGCTCCGGCTGCAGGGAGCCGCCGCGAGCGCTCAGCCCCCGCCCCTTCCCCCTCCCCCTCTGAATATTCATCGCTTCCTCCCGCCCCGGCCGGCCGGGCGGCTGCCGGGCTCCGCGGCCCCTCGCCGCCCCCTCCCGCTGCAGCCCCCGCCCCCGCCGGGCCGGCCGGGCCGCAGGGAGGGGGGCGGCGGCGCGACCCGCGCGCGCCCGGGCGGCTCCCCTCCTGGCGGGCAGAGGAAGCGCCCCCGCCTCGCCCGCCCTCTCCGCTCAGCCCTCCCACATTCCTGGGACTCGGCTCCCGAACCACGAGCCTGTACCCTCGGCCCCGGCTCCGGGGACCCCAGGTTTGGGTCGCCAGATGTGGACCGAGACCCCTCCCTAGGGAGCAGCCAGGCCTGCGTTAGGATGGCCCCAGAGATGGCCTGCTTGACCTGACCAGTGGGTGGCTTAGAGGTGCACGAACCCCTAAACTGCAGGTGTGTTGTCTTAACCCGCGCCCCACCCCATCCCCAGGCCAGCGAGGCTGAAAGCGGGGCTCTGGAGCGGATCCAGAGATGATCACCGACTCTGCCATGGGGTGAACCTGGCTCTGCTAGTGGTACCAGCTGTGTGACCTGCGGAGAGGCGTCTCACCTCTCTGCGCCTCCTTTCCTCATCTGTAACGTGAGGATGATACTGGCACCTGGCTAGAGAGACTTGACAGTCACCTGAAATAATGAACGGAAAGGCCCTAAACCTCAGGCCTGACACTGACGCACAGTGGGCTTCCAACAGTAAGTGGCTCTTCCAGCAGCTTTCGTCACATTTTCAAAGAAGTCAGCTCCCCGCACGGGATCAAAGATTACTGCAGATGTTATGCCCAAGCACAGAGGAGAGAAGTGAGGATCTGAGAGACTTATGCCTGTTGCCCAAGAGAAAGTAATGAGTGAAAAGGCCAAACAAGGAGTGCTGGGGAGACAGAGGTGAATTCCAACCAGAGGGAGAGGTGACAGGTGAGCTGGGCTTTGAGGGATGGATTGAATTTCACCAGCCAGTTAGAGGCCGGGCAGTGCCCCTGGAAGTGGAAGCAACTTGCAAGAAAAAAAAAACCAGGATGCTTCAGGCTTGGCCCTCTGAGAAGCAGCGAATGCGAGGTTGAGGGGCTCATATAGAGAGGAGACTTTGAAAGGCAACATGATAAGTGTGGGCTAGATTTGGGTGCAAACCACCAGGTGGCCAGCACAGCCTCCAGGCACCCCTCGTACTTCGAGTTTGCCATCTGGGAGATGGGAGCCTGTCTTCCCTCCCAGGGCACCACACACAGAGAGCATAAGGCAAGGGGACCTCACGTGTTTACTGCAACACCTTGCCATCTTTCGTGTGAACATGGTGTGCAGTTCAGTTCAGTTCAGTCGCTCAGTCGTGTCCGAGTCTTTGCGACCCCATGAACCGCAGCATGCCAGGCCTCCCTGTCCATCACCAACTCCCGGAGTTTACTCAGACTCATGTCCATTGAGTTGGTGATGCTATCCAACCATCTCATCCTCTGTCATCCCCTTCTCCTCCTGCCCTCAATCTTTCCCAGCATCAGGGTCTTTTCCAATGAGTCAGCTCTTCGCATCAGGTGGCCAAAGTATTGGCGTTTCAGCTTCAACATCAGTCCCTCCAGTGAACACCCAGGACTGATCTGCTTTAGGATGGACTGGTTGGACATGGTGTACTGATCATAATTCACCAGGAATGCTGTTCCTTCCTGGCTCTTCCTTTTCTCAGGGCAGAGACAGGTGGTTTGAAAAGCATTCCTGTTGATGACAGCAGTGGGGGAGGGGCAGGGGAGGAAAGCATCACTTAGAGCAGGTGCTTCCAGGTCTTCAGGTTGCCCCCGGATACTCACAGACCCTGTGGACCCCAAGAATTCATCCAGGCCTCCACAGCTTCATGTGTATACATGCTCAATCACTCAGTCAGGTCCAACTCTTTTGTGACCCCATGGACTGTAGCCTGCCAGGCTCCTCCATCCATGGGATTCTCAGGCAAAAATACTGGAGTGGGTTGCCATTTCCCTCTCCAGGGGATCTTCCCGATCCAGGACTCCAACCTGCATCTCTTGCATCTCCTGCATGGGCAGGCAGATTCTTTACCACCAGGCCACCTCAGAAGCCTCCCACCACATCGTGGAGGGCCTGCAAGCAGCCCTGGGGATGCCTGCACACACGGATTATCTCCTGGATGAGATACGATGCTCATGGTTGTGTTGGCTGGAATTGCGTTTCTCCGCAACATGGCGATGAAAGAGAATACACAGTGTTTTCAGGAAAGGGAGTTAAGACCTGAATAATCCTGCTGGGTCATAAACAGGTGTGGTATAAACTCCCTGAGGGCAGGGATTGGGCCTTTCTCTCCCTAGCTGCCCTTCAACACCTCGTTCAGCACCTTACCCACGGCAGGAACCCAGTGTTTGTGCAGCTGCCTGATTGTGTAAATGAACCCAGGGCAACATGGTGTGAAAGTCCATTTTTACACAGGGATGAATTAGGGAAGGACCATTCTCTTTCCAGAAGGATTTGAGACTAGGTTCCAGTGTGGCTCAGACGGTAAAGTGTCTGCCCGCAATCCGGGAGACCTGGGTTCAATCCCTGAGACTGTGTGGCTCAGACAGTAAAGTGTCTGCCCGCAATGCGGGAGACCTGGGTTCAATCCCTGGGTTGGGAAGATCCCCTGGAGAAGGAAATGGCAACCCACTCCAGTACTCTTGCCTGGAAAATTCCATGGACAGAGGAGCCTTATAAACTACAGTCCATGGGGTCTCGAAGAGTCGGGCACGACTGAGCGATGTCACTTCACCTCCAGTGTAGAGGCCTCTTCCTCCCATGTCACTCCCCTAGAACTTTCCCAGGTGCCCCAACCCTGAACTGGGTACCCTTTTCCCTCCGTGGTCCCTGTGCTAACCTTATCTACCACACTGGACCCTAAATAAGACCCTTGAAGACAGGGCGTCCCTCTTATTGGTCACTGTATACTAAGCACTTAACAGTCACACGTATAGTATTCATTTAGCTGAACCGATTGCATTCCTTTGAACAGCAAACTTAGGTGTTAAATAGACATCTGCACACACCAAATTCTATTTGCAAGCAGCTTTCCAGGAAGAAATCTACTGTGTAAAGTTCAAGGCACATTCTCTTTGAGAGTATATAATGATATTTGGGCTTCCCTGGTGGCTCAGATGGTAAAGCGTCTGCCTACAATGCGGGAGACCCGGGTTCAATTCCTGGGTTGGGAAGATCCCCTGGAGAAGGAAATGGCAATCCACTCCAGCACTCTTGCCTGGAAAATCCCATGGACAGAGGAGCCTGATAGGCTACAGTCCATGGGGGTCGCAAAGAGTCGGACACGACTGAGCGACTTCATTCATTCATTCAATGATATTTGACCTTTTAATCATGTCTGCCCTCAAGCAGAATCTTTGCTGAATACACGACCAGGTGCACAGGGGCTGAAGCAAGCAAGAGGTTGGAAGGAAGTCTTCCTGGATGTGTTGCAAAATGGGCCAATAAGAGCCACCCAGCGGTTTGTTATACATCCCAATGCCTTTCCTTGGACTGCATCTGTACTTTTCACCAGCTCCTCGGGTCATTCTTGTTGTGAAGCAGGATGGTGCTGTGTGCTATGCTCAGTCATGTCTAACTCTTTGTGACCCCATGGACTCACCCACCCACCGGGCTTCTCTGTCCATGAAGGGTTGGAAGACACTATTTATCCTGTGGCTGGCCCACACTGCACCCCTACTAATAATAAAGGCCATTGGTCAGGTGCTATCTAGGTGCCAGTCATTACTCTAAGTACTTTACAACCATTATTTCTACTGCTCACAACTGCTCTTCACAATAGGTATCATTATCAATATTTCAGGAGCAAAAAGTACCTCTCAGAGAGGCTTAGTTACTTACACAAGATCACACAGCTTCAGAGAGTCAAAACCAGGATCTGAAGCTGTCTCTTGCTTGTCACTAAGCCATGGTGACCCTTGCCTTGACCTTTGTAGGTAAGTTAATAAAAAGTGTTCTATGCATTGGCTGTTGTTATTACTTTTTCCTGACTCTCTTAGGCCTCAGTTTCCCCAGTTTTAAAACAAGAAGGGACAGAAGGTACAAGACTTTCCACTTCATCCCTCGAGCATGGGGCACAGGCCAGGCAACCATATTTAATGAGAGGGCCACCAACCCAGCAGGAGGTGAGCCCGCTTGGGCACCGGCCTGGAACCAGGTCACAGACCCCGCAGGGAGTCCATTCAGCCTGGCAACCCTCAGTTTATTTTAAAAGCCACCATGAGCAAACCATTCTCCAAAGCTCTCCTAAGCGGAATGGAATGTTTCTTGGGAGTCTGATTAGCTAATGTTGCAGGCATGGCTGCCCTGAGACCTTCCTGCCTCACAGGCTTGAACTGAATCAGAATGGAAAGGAAGACTTTTAGAAAGTTCTTTAAAAAAAAATTTAAAAAGTAGCACTTCATCTTTATAAGAGCAGCAGGATGTTTCCTGTGGACTAATAACTGGGCTGTGGTTAGAACTCCTTGTTTGTCCACCAGACCTCAGTTCCTCCCAGAAGAGGGCCTGAATCACCTGCCCTGCACCAAGCCTTGGCAAGGCCTTTTCGTTCCTGACTTCAAGTACTTGCAACATAAGCATGTTCATTTGTCTTTATTATTATTATTATTATTGGAGTATGACTGCTTTACAATGTTGTGTCGGTTTCTGCTGTACAAAGAAGTGAGTCCCCACTCTCTCGAGCCAACCTCCTATCACCACCCCCCAATCCCACCCTCTAGGTCATCACAGAGCACCAAGCTGAGCCCCCCTGTGCTATACAGCAGCCTCCTGCAAGCGCTCTGTTTCACAGCTAGCTGGGAGTGTGCATCCGTCTGTCCTAATCAATTCCTCTCACCCTCCGCTCCCCACACCATGTCCACATGGCCTGTTCTCCTTATCTAACCTATTCTTGTCCTGCAATTGGGTTCATCTGTGTGTACCATTTTTCTAGACTCCACGTATATGCACGGAGAAGGTGATGGCACCCCCACTCCAGTACTCTTGCCTGGAGAATCCCAGGGATGGGGAATCCTGGTGGGCTGCCGTCTGTGGGGTTGCACAGAGTTGGACACGACTGAAGCGACTTAGCAGCAGCAGCATGTATATGCATTAATAAACTATATTTGTTCCTCTCTTTCTGACTTAGTTCACTCTGTATAACAGTCTCTAGGTCCACCCACATGACTACAAAGACCCCATTTTGTACCTTTTTTTCTGGCTGAGTAATATTCCATTTGTGTGTATATGTGTGTGTGTGTGTGTGTGTGTGTGTGTGTTATGCTGAGACAAAAAAACAAAGCTGAGTTAAAGGAAAAAATAGCACGTGTCAGATTTCAGAACGTGGAGAGAGGAGAGTCATTGCTCTCAAGGGTCCCCTGCCTTTCCCATCTTTCCATAGCCACAGGGATGAGCCCACTGGCTTCTGCACTCTCGGCTGTCAGGCATTGAGTCAAGCTCCCAGGGAGCCCAGTACCTTCACATTCTAGCAGAACAGATTAAAGAAAGACCCAGGGTTCCGGGGTACCTGGGAACACAGGGAGTCTGTTGGCAAGGAGACTTGGAGCCTAGGGGATAAGAGGCTTTTGTCGAGGGCTTGAGAATGACTCCCACACAAAGACCAGAAGTGCCAGGCAGCGGGCAAGAGGCTGTCAAGCCTGTAGCTGAAAACATCACCTCCAACAAAGAAAGGGCTGAGAGGTATGAAGATAAGAAGAGGGAGACTAAGCAGGAGGCCCAGGGTCCCAGGGCTTCCTGGCAGCTGGGTTCTTCCAGGCTTTTTAAAAATAAATTAATTTTTTTCAGGTTTGAAAAGAAATGTTCTTTTTTTCCAGGTTGAAAAGAAAATCTTAATCACATTAGGCTCAATGTATACAACACCTGGGCCCCTTCAGTTAGCAAATCAACTCGTGTGGGAACGATTGTATAGTGGAGTCCTGCCAGTAGAGAAGAAAATACCCTAAATCTAAATAAGCAAAAATCATATTTGGCAATATAGTTACATTATGTATATAAATGGTGTAATGTGCACATATATATCATGTTAGACCGATACATGCATGATCCTTGGTCGTGGCAGTCAAGCCTAGTGGGTTATGAGTATGGACCCTGCAGTCAGCTGCCTGGGTTCATATCCTGGCCCTGCCATGTGTTAGCTGTGTAACACTGGACAAGTTACCTAAGTTCTCTGTGCCTTGATATCCTTATCTAAATGAAGATGTTCTTGATGACATTACCTGCCTCATAGGATTTCGATAACCATCAAAATAGTTAAATCACTGATAGTACTGCCTAGAATAAAGCAAATAGCATGTAGGTGTTTGCCATTATTAAAGTTATCTTTTTGGTAGATCTGAGATGGATGGTGTAATGCGGGGAGGGGGACATGTACTTTGGGGCAGATGGTCAGAGGTTCAAGTCCTGTGTTTGCTGTGCAACTTTGGCCTCTGTTTCCTAATATAAAGAGTGGGATGATAATTCACTGTGCTGAAGATAAAAGGAAATGTCACATGTAAAGTGCCTGGCACATACTCCAGAAGATCCAAGTGGTAAAGGCATGGTCACTGATGGGACGAAAAAGGAAGGAAATTGAGGAGTCAGAACCCTAGTATTTCATTGACCAAGTGTCAGAGCACAGACAAGTCATTCCTCTTGGGCTTGGTTTTTTTTTTTTTTTTTTTAATATATATTTATTCATTTGGCTACATGGGGTCTTAGTTGTGGCCTGTGGGATCTGGTTCCCTGACCAGGAATCGAACCCAGGCCTGTTATGTTGGGAGTTTGGAGTCTTAGCCACTGAGCCACCAGGGAAGTCCCAAGGGCTTGGTTTCTTGTTTTGTACAACACGGTTTAGAAAAAGTGTATCAGTCAGGATGGGCTAGGTTATGCTGCAGTAACAAACACCTCTGCAAATGTGGGAGACTGAAAGCCACAAACACGCGTGTCTTCTTCTGAGAAGCCACGTCCTCACAGGCCAGCTGAGGGCCGGGCTCCATGCCATTCATCCCAGGGGCTGTCTGTTCCAACAGATGCTATCTGAAACATGGCCAGTAGCAGCAGCAAACAGAAAAAAAAAGCTTCAGAGAATCAAAGAAGTGAAGTCGCTCGGTCGTGTCCAACTCTTTGCAACCCCATGGACTGTAACCTGCCAGGCTCTTCTGCCCATGGGATTTTCCAGGCAAGAAAACTGGAGTGAGTTGCCATTTCCTTCTCCATCGAACCGGCAATTAAATACTCTGTCCTGAAAGTGACCCTGATTTCTTTTGCCCACAGACCATTAGCCAGAACTAGTCAGCTGGCCCCACTCAGCTACAAAGGGGCCAGGAAGTACAGTCCTACCAGGTGCCAGAAAGCAGAGCCAGAAATGTCTAGCGATTGTTACTCACAACCATCACAGTGACAGAGCCTCGAAACGATGGCCCACTGAAACGATGGCCCACTGGGCAGAAGCATGGAGTTCCCCTGGGAACTTGTTAGAAATGCAGAATTTCCTGTCCCACCCCAGACCTGCCAAGAAGGTTAATTTGATGAGGGGGCCCGGGAGGCCCAGATATCTGGGAAAACACTATTTCTGATTTGTTTGTGAGGGTGCTTCCCGGAAGAGACTCACATTGGATTTAATGAGCTGAGTAAAGCAGATGGCCCTCCCCCGTGTGGGAGGGTCTCATCCAATCTGTTGCAGGCCTGAATAGAACAGAAAGGCGGAGGAGGGTGGAATTTTCTCTCTGCCTGACTGTTTGAGTTGGGACAGTGACCTTCTCCTGCCCTGGTGCTCCTGCTTCTTAGAACTTCAGGCTCCCGCTAGAAGCTGCACCGTGAGTTCTTGGGCCTTGGAACTTCACTCACCAGCTCTCCTGGGTTTCCAGTTTTCCGGTGACAAGTCATGGGGCTTCTCAACCTCCATAATCTACATGTAAGTGAAAGCGAAAGTGAAGCCGCTCAGTCGTGTCCGACTCTTCGCGACCCCATGGACTGTAGCCTATCAGGCTCCTCCATCCATGGGATTTTCCAGGCAAGAGTGCTGGAGTGGACTGCCATTTCCTTCTCCAGGGGATCTTCCCAACCCAGGATTCGACCCAGGTCCCTCTCATTGCAGACAGACGCTTTACTGTCTGAGCCACCAGGGAAGCCCAATACCTTATTTTATTTGTGTGTGTGTGTGTGTGTGTGTGTGTGTGTGTGTGTAGGGTGTCCCTGGTGGCTCCGTGGTGAAGAATCTACCTACAATGCAGGAGCCACAGGAGACTCAGGTTTGATCCCTGGGTTGGGAAGATCCCCTGGAGGAGGGCACAGCAACCCACTCCAGTATTCTTGCCTGGAGAATCCCCATGGAGAGAGGAGCCTAGTGGCTACAGTCCATGGGGTCGCAAAGAGTCAGACACGACTGAAGCATCTTAGCAGGCATGAACATGTGTATTTTAACATATATACTTTGTATAATTTTTTCCTATTGGTTCTCTTTCTTAGAAGAACACTGACCAATATACCTACTAAATCAGAGCCTGCATTTTAACGAGGCTGCCAGCAAATTTCTACAAACTGTAAAGTCTGAGAAGCACTGACCTGGTCCGCTGGGTGGCAGGGCTGCGTATTCCTTAAGAGCTGGTCCTCAGACTTCCCTGGGGGTCAAGTGGTTAAGAATCCCACCTGCCCGACGGAGAGGTAGACATAAAGAACAGACTTTTGGACACAGCAGGGGAGGGAGAAGGTGGGATGATTTGAGAGAGCAGCACTGAAGCGTATACACTCCGTACGTGAAATAGGCAGCCAGTGGAAATGTGCTGCGGGACACAGGCACCCCAAAGCCGGTGCTCTGGGGCAACTAAGAGGGGTGGGACAGGGCGGGCGGTTTCAGAGGGAGCAGACCAGTGTATACCTACGGCTGATTCACGTTGACCTATGGAAGAAGCCATCACAATATTGTAAACTAATCATTCTCCAATTAAAAATAAAATTTTAAAAAGAAGAATCTGTCTGCCAAGGCAGGGGACATAGGTTCAAGCGTTCAGTCCCTGTTCATGGCCACGCTGTAGCCAGCAAGGCCATGTGCTACAACTACACAGCCCTTGCTCCGCAACCAGAGAAGCCCGAGCTGCAGCTAGAGAGTAGCCCACTCACAGCAAGAAGATCCAGTGCAGACCGAAAAGAGAAAAAGAAGAGCTGGCAACCTCGGTCAGTGACCTTGATCACGTGCTCACTTCTGGGCCCACCTCAAAGACTCTGCATTCTGGACTCTGCACTAAAAGCATACAGGTGACCCAGGACAGTTAGATTCCTCCAACCACAGTCTGGGAAAAACACTGAGTTTGTTCTCAGTCTGTTGGGATTTTTTTTTTCCCCAATGAAGGAAAAAGAACTTTAAAAGATCTAAATTACCACATATAAGCAGAGCATGTTTACAATTCTATTTTACTTACTTGGAAACTATAATCCAAGGTCAAGAAATGGCAAAAACCTAATACTCATGTCCGTTACTGGCAGCTGACTGTGTACCAGACTATGTGTAAGCTACTTGATATATTTCACCTCGTTTAATCCTTATTTATCTGAATATTTGTAACCCTCGCCCTATACCATATGTGCTATCATGATTCCCATTTTTATGGTTAAGGAAACCACAGCACGTAGTTTAACTTAATCAAGAACACACAGGAGGCAGAAAAAGAAGCAGACACATAAAACCTGGCTGAAGTCAAAGCTTGTGTTAACGACCCCAAGACTGCTTCGGAGGGCAAAAGTCCCTGGCCAAAGGAGGTCCTTCTTCAGAATCCACTCCCTACCCTGTCTCTCCCACATGGTCCTTTAACCTTCAGCGGCTTGCCCAGGACAGTGTGATGCAGTTACTCCTGACTTTCCTGCACACACCCAGTAAAGGAAGGATTTCAAGACAGGGACCAGTAGACAGATTCCTCATCTGCCTTGATCCTTACTCATCTTTTGCTGCCCCTTTCCTCTGTTGTTATTTTCATCAGGCTTTTTTTTTTTTTTCCTGAGACTTGCTTCCACTCTCCTGAAAGATGCGATTGCTGCTCTCAGGGTTAATCATTCTGAGATCCGGGGAAGTAAGTAAATTGTAAATGTACAATTGTTAACAATGTAACATGCAACAAAGAAGATTGGAGGCCATCCAGTCCAAGCTGGAAGAAACTGAAGAAGAACCTGAGGCTCAGAGCGATCAAGTGGCCTGTGAATGGTAACACAGCCGGTCTGTGTAGGGCTTCAGCAATAAAGGCTGGGCTCTGCCACCTTAACATTCTCCCCTCTCTGTGTGGCCAACCGAACAATCTGAGGCTCCACCCTTCTCAAATGACCTCCACTCATTTCTGGGCTGTTAAGGAATGTCAATAAGCTTGATTTAGTGAAGCCTTGAAGTTGGCAGTTACCAAGGAGGTACAGAACATGAAGAATTTTTTTATATTTATTTGTATTTATTTATTTGACTGCACCAGGTCTTAGTAGCAGATCTTTCGTTCTGGCACACAGGGTCTAGTTCTCTGACCAGGGATCAAACCCGGCCCCCTACACTGGGGGTGCAGAGTCTTAGCCACTGGTCCACAAGGGAAATCCCCAGAACATGAGGTATTTTTGCCTTGAGCCTCCGGGCCCTGGGAAAGCAAACTGGGCTGGGCTGATCCTGGGCCTGTTTCTTACTTGGACATTGTCCAAAGCAGAAGAATCCAGCAGAAAGAAAGCGTTTGTACACGAGCTATAATCCGATTGGAGGTAAGGCTACAACCAGTGTCCTCAAGATCTTGGTTTTTCTGGCAAAGCTAGATTTTTCTCTACTCTGGCCCCTGCTGGCACAGTGACAACCTGGAGCCTCATTTGGCCTAGAGCAGGACGGCCACGTAGGAAAAGCATAAGCATAAATAGAGCAAGGCAGTGAAAGGATCTTGCCTGGCTCCCTGACTCTCCCTGGCAGGTCACCCGGGAGGATCCCCCCCTGGCCCCTGGCCTTCAGCAGCAACCTGAGGCAGCTGTGTTCTCTGTGAGCCTGGACCACACCCAGGTGTTAACCAGCCAGCTCCACCTTCCACTCCCAGAGCAGGAAGGGGGGTTTAAAGGTCATGCATTCGACCCCTGATTTTACAAGTAAACGAAGGACCCATTGGGCTTCCCTGGTGGTTCGATGGTGAAGAATCTGCCTGCCAAGGCACGAGACGCAGGTTCGATCCCTGAGTCAGGAAGATCCCCTGGAGGAGAGCATGGCAACCCACTCCAGTCTTCTTGCCTGGGAAACCCCATGGACAGAGGAGCGTGGAGGGCTGCAGTCCATGGGGTCGCAAAAGACTCTGACATGACTGAGTGACTAGACAACGACAACAAATGAAGGCCCTAAAGGAGGTCCATGACCGTCTAAGGCCGTGGAGGGGGATTTCTCTGGTGCTCCAGTGGCTGAGAGGCTGTGCTCGAAATCAGGGGCCCTAGACGCAGTCCCTGGTCAGGGAACTGGATCCCGCACGCCGCAACTAAGACCTGGCACAGCCAAGTAAATAATAAAAACAAAAGAAATAAATATTAACAAAAACTTCCTCTAAAAAGATAGTAAAGTCATGGAGAAGTTTGTAGGGAAAAGTCCGACTAAGGACTGATGTAGACAGAGCTGCACACACATGTACATGCACACACATACATGCAGGGTTCTGTGGTCCTAACGTGTACAAAGTTCTTTCACACACAGTCAAGGTTGATAAGAGGGCTTAATCCGTCGGGCACAGGTTCTGACAATACACTGGGCCCCCCAGCCCCACAGACACGAATGCCTCTGGGCCTCTCAACATTCCTTAGACGAGCACTCTGTCCCTATTTCCATCTTATAGATGAGAAAGGGGAGGCTCAGAAAGACTGAACTTTAGCCCTGTGCACCATCCTAAGTAAGACTTTTGTTTGCTGGTTTGCACATTACAGAGATAACTTAAGCAAAAAGGGGGCTTTATTATGAGAATATCGGGGTGTCTCACAGACCATTCCCCCCACCCCAAGATGGGAAAACCCAGCGCCTCGCCCAGCCTGACACCAAGACCTGGAAAGCCACCGAGAGCCCAGGACAGCGGTCTCTGCCCTCGCTCCATGCCCGCATGCCGCCTTCGCCGCGCCTCTGGGCGCTTCCTTCCGGGTTTCCTCACCTCTGTTTCATGACCTTCCAGTGACTTCTGCACGTCTTCACGCTCAGTCACTCAGTGGCGTCCCACTCTTTGCGAACCTGTGGACTGTAGCCCGCCAGGCTCCCCTGTCCATGTGATTTCCCGGGCGAGAATGCTGGAGCAGGTGGCCATTTCCTCCTCCAGGGGACCGTCCCGACCCAGAGATCAAACCCATGTCTCTTGTGGCTCCTCCATTGCAGGCAGAGTCTTTACTGCTGAGCCATTGGGGCAGCCCCACGGCTTCCCCAGTGTCTCCTAGACCACGTGAAATCACAGTTTCCAGGGGGCGGCTGGTCACCCCAGCTTGGATTCCAAGCCCACCCCAGGTCCCACCAAGGTAGCTGAGGACACAGGGTCGTATTATGAAAGTGAAAAGTGAAAGCGAAAGTTGCGTCCAACTCTCTGTGACTCCATGGACTATATAGTCCATGGAATTCTCCAGGCCAGAATACTGGAGTGGGTAGCTTTTCCCTTCTCCAGGGGATCTTCCCAAACCAGAGATCGAACCCAGGTCTCTTGCGTTGCAGACAGATTCTTTACCAGCTGAGCTATGACAGAAACCCTTATAGTAGCCAAAACATCTGACAGAAAAACCCAAATGAACTTTATGGCTAACCCAATATGAAAATGGCCATCAAAGGCCACCCCACTGGGTGGTTGATGCACAGACAGGAGCAGCGATGAGCTGAGCAGACACACCACAACTTGTCCACTACAGTCACGCAAGACACACAGAGCCAGAGCTCAGGCCGGAGTCTCCCGACTCTCAGGACAGAATGCCTTCCCCGGGACCACTGATCCCTCTGTCCCCAAGGCCAAGTCCAAACACCCAGCTGCACACTGCACTAATCCATGGAACCCAAGGGACGCCCCTGCTCTCCTGGAAGGATTTGGGTCAAGGGCCAAGATTCAGTTCCAGCTCTTTCTGCACACAGATGAGGGGCGATCCCCTGATTGGCTTCTGAGGGTATTGCTGAAAGAAGACGGAGAAGCAGAGGAAGGGGAAAACCTGCTGTCAGCAGTGATGCCCCAGAATCCTGCCTGCTTCTTGCCCTCTGGTTGCCTGAGCCCTCTGTTCAGAGGCTGAGCGTGGTGGCTGACTGTGGGGAGCACTGCATGGGGCCAAGGCAGGTGGAGGAAGTCTCTGCAGGGAACCTCGAAATCAAAGGCCCGCTCAGAGGCGGGCAGGAAGCTAGGGTCATGGAGCCAGAACAGGGAGGCAGGGAAGCCGACTCTGGAAGGCAGGGGTGTGGCCCAGGAAAGAGCCCCGAGCAGGGGGCCAGAGAACCGGGATGCCCGCCACACTGCTGGGCACCTCCTGCAGAGGCCGTGTGAAGCCAGCCGGAAGCACCACTGTGGACAGGGCAAAGATTCACACACACCGAAAGTGGGAACGAAACCTGCCCGGTCTCTCTTGAGACAGTTTGGCCATGGGTATTAAAAAGTCTTTAATAACAATAGAAACAAACACGGGCATTTTACCCCCAGCAAGAATCCACTGTGGTTGTTTCTCCAGTGCCTAGAAAAGAGCCTGACACCCAGAAGAGGCTTGATAAAAGACCACTGAATGAACAAGCAGATGACTGACATGTGCATAGAGATAACAAGCAAGGATCTTCAATACAGCAACAAATTAGAAAGAACCTAAATGCCTACCAATAGGGGACTAGTCCCAATAGATTATGGGATAGGCTTATAAAAGAATACAGATTTTTAAATGATGGCATAGATGTATACCTACTGATTTGGAAGAATATTCTCTCAATATTCTGTTGGAGAAGGAAGGAAAAGATAATGCCATTTTATAGAGTGAAAAACATTTTACTTTATTATTATTATTTTTTGGCCATGCTGCACAGCTTGTGGGATCTTAGTTCCAGAACTAGGAATTGAACCTGGGCCCTCAGCAATGAAAGTACAGTCCTAACCACAGGACCACTAGGGACTTCCCAGAAAAACATTTCAACATATGCATAAAGAAAAGTTAATTATGCATGAAAATGATAACAATGAAAGGCCAGATTTCAGATTATTTTAATCCTCTTTTAGTGTATTTCTGTCTTCTAAGTTTTCTACCATGACCATGTGTTACTTGTATAACTAAAAAGTAATAGGAGAAAAGCAAGTAACACATGAAAACATTTCTCATAAGTGTGAAGTGGGGCCAAGAGGGGGATGAATACAAGCCATCAATCAACGAATGATTCAGAGCCCTGGTTGCATATGGTGCCGAGTGCTTTAGCAGCTAGCCAGAAGTGTCGAGCAAAGTCTCTGCCCTCCAGGGGTTGACAGTGTGATGGTCGCAAGTCAAGGGGAGGTGAGAGACCCTGCAGGCTCACACCAAGGCTGTGGTGAGCAGCAGCACCACCAGCAGTCTTTTGCTTCCTGTGGCCAGAGCAGACAAGGCAGGGCAGGTCTCTGAACGGGGGGAACCTAGAAAGCCAGAGATGCAGACAGAACCAGCAAAACACGGGCCCACAATGATGGATAAAAGCCAACAACATCAGTGAGAACTGAGTTTAGCAGGGGAAAAAAAAATGAATAAAATCCAACTGTGTACCAGGGATACAAACAAACAAATCAATAAAAAAAAAAAAAAAAAACAGTAAATATCATGGGGAAAAAAATGTAATGAACATACTCATACCTATTACCAACATTTAACTGTTCTTAAAGTTTTGCCACATTTGGTTCATCTATTTTTCTGTTACTGTTTTTGTCATTGATTTGTTTTAAAGTACAAACATCATGACATTTCACCCTTCAGTACGCCTCTAAAAACTAAAGACAGTTGCCCACCTAGCTACAATATGATTGTCACATAGCTGCGTCCAGTTCTTTGTGACCCCATGGACTGCAGCCCACAAGGCTCCTCTGTCCATGGGGACTCTCCAGGCAAGAATACTGGAGTGAGTTGCCATGCCCTTCTTCAGGAGATCTTCCCAACCTAGGGATCAAACCTGGGTCTCCTGCATTGCAGGCAGACTGCCACCTGAGCCACCAGAGCAGTACAGATATCACAACCGACACACTAATAATTCCTTCCTAGAACCAGATACTCTGCCCATGCTCAAATATATACGTTTGTTCCTATAATTTGTTTTAATACTGGTTTTTCAAACTAGGACCCAATCAGCATTTATACATTGCATTTGGTTTTTACTTTTTAAATTAATTAATTAATTTAATTGGAGACTAATTATTTTACAATATTGTGATGGTTTTTGCCATACTGCATTTACTTTTAAGTCTCCTTTTAATGTCTGTATCTACAATCCCATTTACATCCACATCTGTATCTATAGGGTCTTCCCGGGCGGTGCTAGCGGTAAGAAACCTACCTGCCCGTGCAGGAAACATAAGAGACTCAGGTTCGATCTCTGGGTCGGGAAGATCCCCGGGACAGAGGAACCTGGAAGGCTGCAGTCCATAGGGTCACAAAGAGTTGGATACAACTGAAGTGACTTAGGACAGATGGACTATCTCTATAGATAGATCTTTATTGTCAAAATGATCACTCCCAGGAATGCCCTGGCAGTGCGGTAGTTAGGACTCAGAACTTGGACTGACAAGGGCATGGGTTCAACCCCTGGTCAGGGAAGTGTGCTTAGTCGCTCAGTCGTGTCCAGCTCTTTGCAACCCCATGGACTGAGCCCACCGGCTCCTCTACCCATGGGGATTCTCCAGGTGAGAATAGTGGAGTGGGTTGCCATGCCCTCCTCCACGAGTCTTCCCAACCCAGGGATCGAATCCAGGTCTCCCACATTGCAGGAGGATTCTTTACCATCTGAGACACCAGGAAGCCTAAGAATACTGGAGTGGGTAGGGGATCTTCCCAACTCAGGAACCGAACTGGGGTCTCCTGCATTGCAGGCAGATTCTTTACCAGCTGAGCTACCAGGGAATAAGACCCTGCGAGGTAAGGCTTCCCAGGTGGCTCAGTGGTAATGAATTCACCTGCCAGTGCAGAAGACTTGGGTTTGATACCTTGGTCTCGAAGATCCCCTGCAGTAGGAAATGACACCCTGCTCCAGTATTCTTGCCTGAAAAAAAAACCCCATGAACAGAGGACGGGCCACTGTCCATGGGTTCAACAAGAGTCAGACATGACTGAATGACTGAACGTGCGCACCAGCTTCAAGGCTCAGCCAAAAGAAGCGATTGCTTGAAAAAGTCATGTACCCAGTACAACTATACTTTTGGTGACACGGTTGGTAAAGAATCCACCTGCCAATGCAGGAGATGCAAAATACTCGGGCTCGATCCCTGGGTCGGGAAGATCCCCTAGAGCAGGAAATGGCAACCCACTCCGGTATTCTTGCCTAGAAAATTCCATGGACCGAGCAGCCTGGCAGGCTGCAGTCCACGAGGTCCCAAAGAGACTGACATGATCCTGTTAGTGGGTAGCACACCCTGTTGCCTCCTACCCACCCGTAAGAGGTGACTGTTGTTTAGTCGTTAAATCATGTCCCCCTCTTTGTGACCTCATGGACTATAGCCTGAAAAGCCCCTCTGTCCATGGAATTCTCCAAGCAAGAATGCTGACGTGAGTAACCATTTCCTTCTCCAGGGGATCTTCATGACCCAGGGATCCAACTCACATCTCCTGCATTAGCAGGTGGATTCTTTACAACTGAGCCACCACAAGCCCAAGAAGCGACTGCCTAAAGGTGAAGTCACTGGCCCTGGAGAAAAAAAAAAAAAACTATGCCCTGTATGTGAATCAGCTCCACCTGAGAAGAGCTGTTGACACTCTGTCCCTCGCCGTTCTTGAATAGTTCAAAGAGGGAGGCGGGTTTAATGGAAGAACAGAGGTAGAAATGCCTCAATACTTGCTCCCTAACTATGGAGTAATGTAGCCTTGGGCAAATCATCTCCTTGAACCTCAGTTTTTCTTTTCTTTTTCTTTTTTTTTTTTTAACTTTTGGCCGCACTGCACAGCATGTTGGATCTTAGTTCCCTGACTAGGAATTGAACCTGAACTCCCTGCCTTGGAAACATGGAGTCTTAACCACTGGACTGCCAAGGAAACCCCAAGCCTCAGCTTCTTTACCTGTAGAATGAAGATAGTAGCCATTTAAGGGGTTTGCTGTGAGGGTAGAATGAATTAACTTACACAGCATGGCCATCACAGGGCTTGAACTTCCTACAAAGCCCAGAGCAGATACTGGTGTATGATTGCCAAACTCAGTTCCCCTTCTTCCTGGGGACATGGCCACAGAACATTTCCCAGGCTCTTGTAGATGCGGCCGTATGATCAAGATCTGACAGTGGAATGTGAGAAAAAGTGTTCTGTGCTTGCCTCCTCCAGGCTCAGCCCATAAAACCTTCTATGTGTCCAGCCCCAGGGCAGCCTTGATCCCTTGCAACTGGCAAAATCTATGTATCTGGATCCCTGAATGACAACGAGAAGTCCTTGCTGCCAGTGAGGAACATCTGATTTGGACTTTATACACGCAAGATATCAACCTTTAGCGTGTTAACCAGTGTGGTTTTCGGGTTTATCTTTTACAGCAGCTAGCATTGCATGACGGAGAAGGCAATGGCACCCCACTCCAGTACTCTTGCCTGGAAAAGCCCATGGGTGGAGGAGCCTGGTAGGCTGCAGTCCATGGCGTCACGAAGAGTCGGACACGATTGAAGCGACTTAGCAGCAGCAGCAGAAGCAGCATTGCGTGAATCAAAGGTCAAGGCTAGGGGACTTCCCTGGGCAGTCCAGTGGCTAACATTCTGCATTCCCAATGCAGGGGGCCTGGGTTCGATCCTTGGTCAGGGAACTAGATGCCACATGCCAAAACTAGGAGTTAGCAAGCTGCGACCAAATATCCTGCATGCTGCAACTAACACCCGGCACTGCCAAATAAATAAATACTTTTTTTTTTTTTTAAAGCTCAGTGCTAAAGATGAAGCCGTTACTTAGAGGGAAAACCTACACAGGTTTGATTTGAACCACTGTGGCTTTAGAAACACCAAATAAGGAGCAACACAACTGTTAGTGAGGACATCTGAATTTTCATATTGTACTCCATCAAACGTACAGCACTTTTCCCCATAACTTTAACATCTCTGAAATAAGGTCGCGTGTGGTAACGGGCGGCACCTCAAATCACAAGCAGCCGGGAGATGGCGGTGATGCAGTGCGCGCGCAGGGACTCGGTCAAGGTCTGCATCTTGTCATCCTTGCCCTTAAGCTTTGGGCAGCGGCAGCGCCCAGGTGTTGGTTTCATCTCCAATGACAGTGTCTTCAAAAAGACTTCATGCTGATTTGGCACTGAAATGAAAAGTTATTGTGTGTTTTAAAAAGCAAGGAAACAGCAGCTTGATACACGATAAAAATCTATGTCTGAATAAGACTTAAAAGAGCTCTTTCAATATGCACGAAATGGAAATTCTAAGTGATAAGAAAGCTTTATGCCATGATTTTGTATTTCTTAGAAATCCATTAGTAATGGTGTGGGTTATAATTGATGGGTGCTTTGGCTCAGACGGTAAAGAACCTGCCTGCAACGAAGAAGACCTGGGTTCGATCCCTGGGTCAGGAAGAACCCCTGGAGTAGAAAATGGCAACCCTCTCCAGTATTCTGGCCTGGAGAATTCCATGGACAGAGGAGCCTGGCGGGCTACAGTCCATGGAGTCACAAAGAGTGGGACACAGCTGAGCGAATAACGCTTAGATTTGGTGAAATTGTCAATACGTCACTACATAAATGTTTTCAACCAAGGAAGGCATCCAGTGTAAATAGTTGGTGATGATAATATAACAGCTTGCCCTTGCCAAGAGCCAAACATGTGCCACGTTTTCTCCTTTAATCTTCAGAACAACACGGTGAAGTGGTTACTGTTATACGTGATTGCAAGTCATCCTAAGTGCTGTCTGGGAAAGGAGCAGGGTGCTCAGAGGTGGGGACATAGTTCAGATTGGGTGGGGGCATAGTTCAGATTCCCTGAGGAATCAGAGAGGCCTGAAACACAGCACTAGGCGGCAGGTGCTGAGTGTTTGCCTGGCGGCAGGTATGATGCAAGGCTATCGTTTTGACACTTCCCCGGTAGGCCTGTGGTTAAGCCTCTGCGCTCCCCATGCAGGGGAGCCAGGTTCAATTCCTGCTCAGAGAATTAGATCCCACAGGTGGCAACTCAGAGTTCACTTGTCGCAACAAGAGTTCCCGAGTGCTGCAAACGGAGACCTGGAGCAGCCAAATAAATAAAAATAAATTAAGAACAGAGTTTATTGGGTTAACTCCCTCAGTTCTCACAAAAGGCCTAAGAGTATTACTTTCAGCTCCATTTCACAGATGAGGAAATCGAGGCAGGGATAGAGAAGTGAAGCGATTTGCTCGTGACTGCTGCTGCTGTCGCTTCAGGCTTTGTGACCCCACGGACTGTAACCCAGCAGGCTCCTGTGTCCATAGGATCGCCCAGGCGAGAACACAGAAGTCGGTTGCCATGCCCTCCTCCAGAGGATCTTCCCCATCCAGGTATCGAACCCACGTCTCTGATGTCTCCTGCATTGGCAGGCAGATTCTAAACCTGGGATTTGAACCCCCGGGGCAGTGTGGCTCCAGAGCCCTTGCATCTTACCACTTTCTTATCCTTTCTAGTGACTGAAACAAAGGAGTCATCTCCATCTTACCAAGAAGCGTGGCAGTAAGTGGCCTGCTTACATGCACAAGCTTTGGAGCCAGAGTCCCCTGAGTTCAAAGCCGGGCTTTACAACTGACCAGCAAGGCGTCTGACCTCCCTAAGCCTCGATTTCTTCATCTGTTGTGAAGGTTTAATGAGTTAAGACGCACACAGTGCTTGGATCAGAGCGAGAATATAGTCAGCCCTCAAAAAACATTCCATAGGGATTTCCCTGGTAGTCCAGTGGCTGAGACTCCATGCTCCCAAGGCTGGGCGTGGGTTCGATCTCTGGTCACGGAACTAGACCCTGCATGCCGCAACTAAGAACAGCCCAGACACACAATTTTTAATTACCTATTACTTCATAAAATGCTCCCAGTAACTCAGAGAACACTGAGCCTCAGAGGTTTAGCAATTTGTCAAAATCCACCCTTTTCAAGAAAGGAATCAGGATTCCAACCCAAGTTTCTTCACTCAGAAGCCCTTGCTCTCTGCGTTACCCCCATGGACATGCCTAACAAGGATGAGTCAGCGGTTTAGACCTTCATCCTGAAGGTTTCCAGGAAAGGAGGTTCCCACTCCCAGTGTGACGCCTCGTGGTTAGTATCTCAGATCCCTCTCAATAGTGAGGCTCTCTTGCCAATCTGGATTTCGTCTGTTTCATTTTAAGGTCGTTTCCGCTTTGAGAAGGAGAGAAGGTGGAGACTCACCAGCTGGTTTCTTTCTTTTGCAGCTTTCATACACTGTACCTCACATTTCCTTACCCACGGAGAGAAAGCAGGGAAGGTTTTAGACTCCAGCATGAAATAGGTGCTCAAAAGAAAAACGTGTTGTGTGGAGAACAGATGGATGGTGTCAGAGGTGGGGGGGCGGGGGCGGGCATGGGAGTTGGGGTGTGGGGGTGGGCAAAATGGGGAAAGAGGACCAAAATGTACAAACTTCCACTGAAAATAAATGTCACAGCATGTAACATGCAGTGTGCTGACTACAGTTAATAATAAATAGTGTCGCAGGGAATTCCATGGGCTTCCCAGGTGCCGCTAGTGGTAAAGAACCAACCTGCCAACGCAGGAGACATAAGAGACTCAGGTTTGATCCCTGGGTCAGGAAGATCCCCTGGAGGGAGGGCGTGGCAATCCACTCCAGTATTCTTGCCTGGAGAAGCTCACGGACAGAGGAACCCAGTGGGCTACAGTCCGTAGGGTCTCAAGAGTCAGACACAGCTGAAGCGACTTAGCACAGCACAGGGAATTCCCTGGTTGTCCAGAGATTAGGACTCAGCGCTGTCACTGCTGAGGGCCAAGGTTCAATCCCTGACTGAGGAACTAAAACCTCACAAGCCAAATGAGGAGCAGCAAAATATGTGTGTGTATATATACACTAATGTGTTTTCTGAATAACAAATGACTGAGAGAAGAGATGCACAATCTCAGAGGTCCCTCCCGGATCACACAGACCCGTGCACCCCCACCCAGACCACTTTTCTCTCACACCCATTTCTTAACTCCAGTGTTTCTCAAACAAAGGTGTTACAAAATAGTGCATTCTGGGCACACTGTGGAGCTCAGAATGGTATGTGGTGACACCCTGGGTTTCCCCATTCTTCATTCCTTTGGGTCAGTTTTGACCAAGAGGGTAGAGACAGAGGGGTGTGTGTGTGTGTGTGTGTGTGTGATGGGGAGGGGTGCTCAGGCTGAGGGTGGGCAGGAGAATGACATGTAACCGGAGCCCTTACTCACATCCTAACGGCCCGTCGAGGTCACAGGTGTTGCAGACAGAGGAAGGTTAGGAGCCCTGTTAAACATTTGCTGTCAAGATGGAAGACCTGGGCCTTTGGTTACAAATAATAGAAACCCATCTCAACACGCAGAAGGAACAAAGAAGGGCATGTATTGTTCACATAACTTGGAATTCCAGGGGTGGTGCTGGTTTCAGGAATGAATCAAGACAGTCAAAAAGACTTTGGCTTTTCTTTCTCTTCCTTGCCGCTCTGTTGCTCTTCTCTGTGTGTCTGAGGCGCACTCACCTCAGAAGGCAGGCTTTCGCCCACAGCGGCTGCTGGCAGCCCTCACCTGGCACGCTGCCCCAGCTTGCAGGGCTCTCCAGCCATCGTGACTGTATCCACGCTGGGGGCAGTGGGGGGCTGCCCCCAGCAGCCCTGAGGCAGGGCCTGTCTCCTTTTGTCAAAAAACCAAAAACTTTCTCAGAAGCCTCGGAGCAGACTTCCCTGCAGGTCTCGTTGTCAATAGCTGTGTCATACGGATACCCTAGCTGCAAGGGAGTCTGGGAAAGTGGGAAACGGCGCTGTCTTTGGTTTAGACCCATGGCCTGGGGCTGGCCACGCGGTCACCAGGAAGAAAACTGGGGTTTCTTAAGCCAGGCAGGAAAGAGACTAGACTGGGTGGGTAACCCAATGATGCCCACCACAAGGAGGTGTTGTATCACTGCTGCTAAGTCACATCAGTTGTGTCCGACTCTGTGAGACCCCATAGACGGCAGCCCACCAGGCTCCCCCTTCCCTGGGATTCTCCAGGCAAGAACACTGGAGTGGGTTGCCATTTCCTTCTCTAATGCCTGAAAGAGAAAAGTGAAAGTGAAGTTGCTCAGTTGTGTCCGGCTCTTAGCGACCCCATGGACTGCAGCCCACCAAGCTTCTCCGTCCATGGGATTTTCCAGGCAAGAGTACTGGAGTGGGGTGCCATTGTCTTCTCCAAGGTGTTGTGAGGCAACCTGAACAGATCTCATAAGACACACAGAGAGGAAAAGTTTAGCAAAAGTGGTGGAAATGCTAGCTAAACAGAAACAACTTCGGTGCACATTAGAACTGGGGAGGAAAGAGACGAAGGCCAGGAGAAGAGGTGAATCGGGGGAGGTGGGCATGGCCGGGGTGGAGAGGGTCAGCCAGCTGTGGACAGCACAGCACATTCCTGGAACACACAATTCTTTTTTTTTTTTAAGATAATGCAACACCTTTTTTCTTTTTAATTTTTTTTTACTTATTTCTCTTTGGCTCCGCTGGGTCTGCTTTGCTACGTGGGCTTTTCTCTGGTTGCTGCACGCGGGGGGCTGCTCTCTCGTCACAGTGCACAGGCTTCCCGTTGCAGTGGCTTCTCCTGTGGAGCACTGGCTCTGGGCCGTGTGGGCTTCAGTGCCTGCAGCGGGTGGGCGCAGCGGTTGCGGCTCCTGGGCTCTGGAGCCCAGGATGAGTAGTTGTGGTGCACGGGCCTAGGTGCTCGGCAGCATGTGGAATCCTCCCTGGCCAGAGATCAGACCTGCGTCTCCTGCTCTGGCAGGTGGATTCTTTACCACTGAGCCATCAGGGAAGCCCTACAATTCTTACCTGAGGATATTCTGCAGAAGTTCAGCAGACACAGAGGACGCTGGGTGAGCAAGGAGCCAGGGAGGGATGTCACCCCACAGGCAGTCTGAGTTCTTCCCACTGTGTTTGTTCAGTCTCCATTATTGGAGCTCCAAGGTCACCCTAAACTAAAGCAGCAAGGATGCAGTGCCTCTGGGGCACTGAGGGAGAAACTGTGGTGGAAAATCTTCAGTGGTTCCTGCCACCACGAACTCAAGCCCACACCCCGTGGTCTGGTCCCATTGCTCCTCTCCAGCTTCAGCTGTCGCTGTCCCCCTCTGTCCTTTCATTTTGTTTTGCTGTGCCATGTAGCACGTGGGATCTTTAGTCCCCCAACCAGGGACTGAACCCGTGCCCCTTGTAGTGGAAACACAGAGTCTTAACCTGTGGCTTTCCAGGGAACCAACCCCCTGCCTGTACTTTCCTGACTCCAGGATTCTGTTCCCACTGTCCTTCTGGCCCTTTCTTGGGTAAGGCCTCTCTGAGGCTCTTTACTATAAAACAGGAAGCACCTCCCCTGCTAGGTGGCGAGGGAACTATGAAGATGAGATAAACTATGGTAAGTGTCTCGAACACTACCCGTGCTCAGTCCATGCTAGCTACTATTTATCAGTCCCTGTTTTGAAATCTTAACAAACTTGATATACACATTATAGCACTTATGGGTGACTTCCTTGCCGTCTGCCTGAATGAATATGTCAAGAGGGTGAGCCCCGCGAGGCCCAGGGCAGTGTGGGGGGCTGCCCTCTGCATCTGGCTGTCTGTAGTGGCGGGGCAAGCACACAGCTGTTCTTGAAGATGACAGCCAGCCAGTCTGACGAGAGGCAGAACGCATCCATCCGGCACATGCTGGAGGGTGCTGGGCAGGCCGGGCAGAGGGTCAGCCTCCAGGGCCGGTTCTCTCTCGCTGGCCGTGGGGCCACACTGGCAAACGGAGCCCACCTGCAAGTCTGCAGCAGAGCTCTTAGGAAAGTCAGACGAATTTGCCCACTGACGATGTGTGTTTCAGGCCGGCTGCCAGGAAGGTCTCCCCTGGAAGGCAGGAACCGACCCATGTGAGGAGGGGGAGGCCTGAGTGCCCCTCGCCTCCCTTCACGGCCCATCGGCAGTGACTCAGCAGGAAGCCAGCGACGCCAGAGTCACTCGCTCCCCTCCCACCACACCCAGGGTTTTCCTCCAGGCCTGGGAAGGCCGCTTATAGCTGAAGGTGTAAATCTCCATACCTGGGTCTAATTTCTTCAGCTTAGCATTCACAGGCGCAAGACCTGGAGTTAGGTTGTTTGGGTCAGAAGCCCGGCTCTGCCTCTTATGAACCCACAGGAGCTTTCTTAGGTTCTCCGGCCACAGTCTGCCCATCTGCAAGTGGGAACAATGACAGTACCTCCCTCACGGAAGAGAAGTGACTCAGAGCGTGCATGGTGTGCCCACAGGCTCCTCCAACCCCTCTGCCCTTGCCGCTTTTTCCTGCCTAGGTCTTTGCTCCAAAGGCAGCTCCCACACTAAATCAGGATCTTTACTAAATACTCATTTTCTCAGTGCAGCCCACAATGGCCACCCCACCTAACCCCTCCTCTTCCAATGCTTCTTACCTTCTTTCCCAATTTTTCTCCGTAGTGCTTATCGCCATCTAATACGATGATGTGTCTTCTCTCGATGATGTATCTTCTCTATTGTCTGTCTCCCTCCACCCACACTGGAATTCAAGTTTCATTTTTGTCTGTTTTCTTCGCTGCTGTATTCCCAAGACCTAGAAAAGTGCTAACACAGAGCAGCTCTCAATAAACATGTGGAATGAGTGGAAACGGATGCCAACTCATTCACTATCATTTATCACCAATTATCGTCATCAATAAAGATCACCAGTAAAGACTGGCATTGTTCTCATTCCGATGAGAATGAGAGAAAAGTTCAAAGTTTAAAACTATACTAGATTCTGCAAATCTGCCTTTGGTTTGTTTCTACTTGAATTAATAGACTTTCAAAGCTTAGAGACATCCACTGTTCAGGTGGAAAATTCTGCTAGCCACAGGGCTGGGCAGATGGCCGGTCATGTAAATACATAAATCTGATGGGGCCAATAAGGAGTGGTGAGAACCCAGGAAGCTGGGAATGGGATCCCCACCTAAAGGCATTTAAACTCAAATTTAAAAATAGCCTCTACTAAACAAACACGAAGATCCCCTGGAGAAGGAAATGGCAATCCACTCCAGTAGTCTTGCCTGCAAAGTCCCATGGACAGAGGAGCATGGCAAGGCTACAGTTCATGGGGTCACGAAGAGTCAGACACGACTGAGCGACTAACAACCAAGCACACGTCTAAACCGCATTTCCCTGACCCTAGACTGTAACTGGAAATTTATCTCGTCACCCACTAGATTGTCCTGATATCCGACTCTCCAAATATTGACATGATCCAGAGCCCCTCTTCCGCCCACCGCCCTGACGTCAAGGCTCCAGGTGGGCTCCGCAAGTCTCACTGCGGTTCCAGTCTTTGTCTTTTTCAACTGTGTCTATGTATTTACCTTTGGCCGCACGGGGTCTTCCGTGCTGCGTGCAGGCCCTCTCTGGCTGCTGTGAGCGGGGGCTACCCTGGAGTGTGGTGTGTGGGCTTCTCCTCGAGGTGGCTGCTCTTGCTGCCGGCCAGGGGGCCCTAGGGCACTCCGGCTTCAGGAGCGGCAGCTAGGGGGCTCAAGAGTGTGGGTTTCCAAGTTGCAGCGCACGGGCTTAGAGGTTCTGAGGCATGTGGGGTCTTCCCAGACGTGGGACTAGAACCTGCGTCCCTTGCATTGGCAGGTGGACCCTTTCTTTGTTTCTAATCAGAGGATTACGGCTTTACAACGTTGTGTTGGTTTCTGCCATCTACACGAATCAGCCACAGGTATGTATCCCCTCCCTTTGGACCCTCCCGCCCACCTCCCATCCCTTCCCACCCCTCTCGGTTGTCACAGAGCACCGGGCTGCTGAGCTCCTGTATGATACAGCAAGGTCCTCTTAGCCATCTACTGTATCTGTGGACATGTACACATTTCTGTGCTCTCTCTCAGTCCTTCCCACTCTCTCCTGCCCCCACTGTATCCAGAAGTCTGTCCTCTAGGTCTGAGTCTCTATTTGGTAGGTGGATTCTTAACCACCGGACCACCGGGGAAGTCCCCGGCAGTTCCAGTCTTAGCTATCCTATTTTGAGCTGCTTTGCTGCCCTTTTAACTCTCCCAGAGTTCAGCTAGGGGCAACTCACCAGTAAAATCCCAAAGCCGAGCAGAGCCTTGGTGAATTAATGAATGACTGGATGACTCAAACCAGTCACATGGGTGCGAGGCAGCTTCCTCATCTCCATTATTCAGTCTGCAAAGACCTCCCACGGAGGCACCTAACTTGCCGTTGGGATCTCTCTCTGGGAAGACTTTACCCCTCACTCCTCCTCCAGGGACAAGAGTGGTTAGAAAGACACAGATTCACACCGTGAAAGGGAACTCAATACTTTCCGTTCCATCTGTGTAGAGACTGGGGTGACTCCACCTCCTCCCCGAGGACAGTGGGTGGGGACTTGCCTCGCGTTTGTATAAAGCCCCATCCTGGTGAAATTTCCAAACAGAGAGAGACTCCTCCCAAAGTACGGGGCATTTACTCCTAGTAGCGGAGACTGAGCCTCCCCTCCCCCGCCAGCCCCCACCCAGTCGCCGCCGCCCCCCACCCCCCACCCCCGTGGCATTCTCTTGTTAAACTGGAAGAAGGAATTAAGTCCTTCCGCACGCATACACATTCACACGCCCAGCGTAAAACTGGGAACCGAGCTTAGACAGACTAGAGTTCTGCCCTTCACTGGTTACGTGACCTTGACGTTCCCTGAGCCTCTGCCTTCTCCTCTGTGAACTGGGAAGAAAACTCAAGTGACCTGATCGGGTGCGGGGAAAATGACAAGTGAGCCCGCCTCCTCCCCCAAGCTGTAACCCACCCTCCACACTCTGGCCAGACCTGAGGGGCCCTTCTCCCAGCTCGCGCCATGCACACTCCAGCCCCCCTCCCACATATGCGCCCCTCCCCAGCCCTGATGTAGACTCATTAACTGTTACAGACATAGTGTTGGTCACTCAGTCGTGTCCGACCCTTTGTGACCCCACGGACGGTAGCCCACCAGGCTCTTCTGTCCGTGGAAGTATCCAGGCAGAATACTAGAATGGGCTGCTGTTCTCTTCTCCAGAGGCTCTTCTTGACCCGGGGATTGAACCCTGGTCTCCTGCTTTGCAAGCAGATCCTTTACTGTCTGAGGTACAGAGAAGTCCCCAAAGCTTTGGAGATCCTTGGCATGGGGGATAACCTGGGTAGAGCTTCAAAAACTACTTACTTTGAAGGAAGAACAGGTCAGGCTTGGCGTCTGAAGCAAGAGTAGTAGCGGCCATGCAGTCGCTCAGTCTTTGAGGCCCCATGTCCCAGGCAAGAATACCGGAGCGGGTTGCCATTCCCTTCTCTAGGGTATCTTCCTGACCCCGGGGTTGAACCTGGGTCTCCTGCATTGCAGGCAGACTCTTTACCATCTGAGCCACCAGGGAAACTGTTGTGAAATGAAGTGAAGTCTCTCAGTCGTGTCCGACTCTCTGCAACCCCGTGGACTGTAGCCCACCAAGCTCCTCTGTCCATGGGATTCTCCAGGCAAGAGTACTGGAGTGGGTTGCCATTTCCTTCTTAGCTATTAACTATTACTGTTATTTAGGCTCAACCCGTGAATGAGAATGTGGAACCGAGAGAGCCAGCCCCACAGTCAGCTGGCAGTGCCCGCCACCACCCTGCCTCTCAAAGCAAAGCACTTTGAAGAGCAGGTCCGATGTGACAGGTGCCAGTCTATGCATCGTAAGAGAAAGCACAGCTATCTTTGAGCATCAGCCCACCAGCTCCCAGCTACTCCCGTGTTACTGGCCCCAGACCCCCACCCACCCCGCCCATTCCTCTGTAGGCATCATTTTAGTAGAAGTCTTAAAGGACCACTGCTCTCCAGTCCTGACAGCTCTTCCTCTCTCTCTGTCACTGACACTACAGCCTTTCTCCTCTAAGGCCTTACGGGGCACGGAGAGAAGTGAAAACATGTGGAAGTCCCAAGACTGCCTTAGTCTATGAGCTTTGCCACTAAGCTGGCTTGTAAATCTCAGAGAAGTAACTTCTTTTCTCTAAACCGTTGGTTTCTGATCTGCAAAGACAGGAAACCAACATCCATTCATGGCTACCAGGTGTTTAGGCGCACGTTTGTATTGTTAACTTGTTTGATCTGCAAAATGAAGGGGTTGGACTATGTAATTTCTGAATTGCTTCTGGGAAATGTTTCAGAAGTTGCTTTCAAAACCCCTGCAGCTCTCAGTCCAGGGAAGGGGCTGTGACCTCGCAGAGAGCACAAGGGCACACACCCAGGCTGGCCTGGGTTTAAACCTCTGGTCTGTCCTTTTTCAGCTATGCTGACACTGAGCAAGTCATGCGGGCCCTCTGCACCTCAGTTTCTTCATCTACAAAATGGGAATGATAACGTTCCTTCATAGGGCTGCCTGGAGGGTAAGATGAGATGGAGGAGGGGGTGGGAGCGAGCGCTGCACTTCGGACACAGTGGGGTTGCAAAGAGTCAGGCGCTGCTGAGCACACACACCCACACCCACACACACACACACACACACACACACACACACACACACACACACACAAGCTGCAGTGTGGGTTCCTGCCTGCTTGCGGAACTACCTCGAGATTTGAGGATATCTTTATGCAAATCATTTCTGCTAACCCCCAAGGTTTGTGCTTGGGTTTGGTTTGTGAGAAGGAAGCAGAAAGTTGCATCTGATGGTCTGAAAGAGTGCTGATGACAAAGGTTTCATTTCTGCAGCCCCTGCCCCGGGCCAGTGCCAGAGGGCCGCTGCCACAGACCCGAGCAGAGCAGGCCTCTCCCTGGAGACTCTGCTGCCCAAGAACACATGTACTTCTTTTCACAAAAAAAAAAAAAAAAAAAAAATTTCAATTTTAAAGTTCCCCTCCACTGTCCTGGGTGCAGTCTGGGATCTGGGTCGCTTTCTCTGGAGGGCCCTCCTGACCCCCTCCTCCGGGTGTAGTTCTAGCCCGTCTTCCCACCTCTGGCCGCTTGCCATTCGCCCTTCTGCTCTGCTCTTCTCCACAGCATTGATCACCACACAGCAAACACATCCACACTCGCAGCCGCTCGGTGAGCACTGTGGGGATCAGGGCTTGTGGGCGGAGTGTTCGGTGCAGGGCTTCCACTGCTGAGAACAGACCCTGACCTGGCAGGCACTAAGCAAGATGTGCTGGGAGAAAGAATCCGAACCTGAGTCAAAGTCAAGCAGGCAGTTATGGCCAGAAGATAATAAAACCCTCTCCGGTGTTCGTGCCTAGAAAATCCCATGGACAGAAGAGCCTGGTGGGCTCTAGTCCCTAGGGTCGCAAAGAATCAGACATGACTGAAGTGACTCAGCAAAAATAAAATATCACAAGAGCCCCTCACTTCCCCCACTTGCAAAGCCCTCTCACAGTATCCGTGTGATCCTGTTCATCTGATCTGTGTATTCTAGGTGAGGGACCTGAGCGTAGACATGACGGGTCTCTGAAGACAAAGCAAGCTCTCCTGGTCTCTTGGCCTTGAACAAGTCACTTCCCTTCTCTAAGCTCGTTTTTCCTTATGGGTGAAAATGACAAGATGTGAACTGGGTTCTTTCTGGGGCTCAGACTTAAATTATTAAATCCTATGACCTGACTGTTAAGCTTTTAAAAGATGCTACCCATAAACCATAATTGCAGAATCAGAACAAGTTGATGTGTCTGTCTATCTGTTTCCAGTCTTCTTCCAGACCTCACATGGCGGGACGCTCGCTCCAGGTGGGTCTGCTGAGACCAACAGAAGCATGTAGTAAATTCTGTACAATGAGTCTGGTCATTATTTGTGTTATATGGTCAAGGCAATCCATTTAGTTTAAAAAGAAATGACTCTGTAATTGGCTGGCTTTGCACTAGTCTCCTAACTCAGTCATCTCCAGGCTCTCCTTGCCAAACCACCTTACATGGTGCAGCCCTCCAGGCTCCTCTGTCCATGGAATTTTCTGGGCAAGAATACTGGGTTGCCATTTCCTCTTCAAGGGATCTTCCCAACCCAGGGATTGAATCTGTGTCTCCTGCGTCTGCTGCCCTGCAGGGCCCCCAGGAAAACCATCTTACACACTGCCTGGAGACTATATGAACAAACCTTGCTTTCAGGAAATCAAAAGCCTTCAGTGCCTCCTTGCTACCTACAGCTACCCCTACATAGAACGGTTAGTCTACCACTTGAGACCCTCCTCAGTCTCATCCTGACCCTTTCAAACAGACCTCTCCACCCCACCCTGCTTCACTGCACAAGAATTCTCTTCTTCAATCAGTTCAACTCATTCATTCATTCAATAACTATGTTTTACATTCCTACAATGTGTCTGGTACTCACAACTCTAGGTGCTGCTGTGCTGAACAAGAACACATTGTAGAAAGACAGGTAAAGGGGACAAGAAACAAGTAAACAAGTTAACAAGAGTATTTCAGATAAGGATAAGGATAATGTTACTGACACTTTGATAACAATAGCGCCAACAAGGCGGGATGCAGTGATAGAAAGGTGGTGGGACTCCCTTCCACCCTGTCATCAGGAAGGTCTCCCTGTGGGGCCACATTTAGGGAAGGTTTGAGGGACATGGAACAACAGACTGGCTCCAAATAGGAAAAGGAGTACGTCAAAGCTGTATATTGCCACCCTGCTTATTTAACTTATATGCAGAGTACATCATAAGAAACGCTGGCCTGGAAGAAGCACAAGGTGGAATCAAGATTGCCGGGAGAAATATCAATAACCTCAGATATGCAGATGACATCACCTTTATGGCAGAAAGTGAAGAGGAACTAAAAAGCCTCTTGATGAAAGTGAAAGAGGAGAGCGAAAAAGTTGGCTTAGAGCTCAACATTCAGAAAACGAAGATCATGGCTTCTGGTCCCATCACTTCATGGGAAATAGGTGGGGAAACAGTGGAAACAGTGTCAGACTTTATTTTTCTGTGCTCCAAAATCACTGCAGATGGTGACTGCAGCCATGAAATTAGAAGACACTCACTCCTTGGAAGGAAAGTTATGACCAACCTAGATAGCATATTGAAAAGCAGAGATATTACTTTGCCAACAAAGGTCTGTCTAGTCAAGGCTATGCTTTTTCCTGTGGTCATGTATGGATGTGAGAGTTGGACTGTGAAGAAAGCTGAGCACCGAAGAACTGATGCTTTTGAACTGTGGTGTTGGAGAAGACTCTTGAGAGTCCCTTGGACTACAAGGAGATCCAGCCAGTCCATTCTGAAGGAGACCAGTCCTGGGTGTTCATTGGAAGGATTGATGCTGAAGCTGAAACTCCAGTACTTTGGCCACCTCATGAGAAGATTTGACTCACTGGAGAAGACTCTGATGCTGGGAGGGATTGGGGGCAGGAGGAGAAGGGAACGACCGAGGATGAGATGGCTGGATGGTATCACCGATTCGACGCACATGCGTTTGGGTGAACTCCGGGAGTTGGTAATGGACAGGGAGGCCTGGCGTGCTGCGATTCATGGGGTCGCAAAGAGTCGGACACGACTGAGCGACTGAACTGAACTGAACTGAGGGAGAAGAAAAGGACAGCCATGTGGAGACCTGTGAAGACTGTTCCAGGCAAAAGTGAGAACAAGTGAAAAGGCCCTACAGATGGCAACAAACTTCACGTGTGCTTGGAGTAGAACAAAGGCCAGTATGGCGTGAGGCCAGGAGGAGGTTAGTAGCAGATGAGCTCAGAGAGGGAGCCAGGGGCCCTTTCAAGTAGAGCCTGGTGAGACCTTTGGATTTTATTCTGAGTGTATGGGAAGCTGCTAGATGTTCATAGGAGAGTGACATGATTGCTGCATGACTGGCTGTCGTGTGGAGTGTGGGTTGTGGACAGTACAAGAGAAGAAGCAAGGGGACCAGCTCAGAGGCTTCTGAAAAGTCGAGGTGAGGGGTGATGCAGACTGAGCCAGGGCAAGGCAGTGCAGATGGAGTGAAGTGGCAGGGCCACAGATGTTTCTCGACGTAGAGCAAACACCATCCCCTAACCTATCTAGTGACAGATTCATTAGAGGGGACACTGGACTCTCCTGGTGGCGCTAGAGGTAAAGAGCCTGCCTGCCAATGCAGGAGACATAAGAGATGAGGATGGGGTTCGATCCCTGGGTCGGAAGATCCTCTGGAGGCGAGCATGGCAACCCACTCCAGTATTCTTGCCTGGAGAATCCTCATGGACGGAGGAGCCTGGCAGGCTACAGTCCATAGGGTCACAAGGAGTCAGACACGACTGAAACAACTTAGCGTGCAGGGTAGCAGAGACAGAAGGAGCCAGCATGTTAGACTCGCGCCTTCCCAGCAAGACTGCGCGCATCCCCTTCACTTTCTCTCCATCGCCACTCTCTGCTCTCTCCTCACCACCTCTGAGACCACCCATGCCCACGTGCCACTGACGCCCCACTATTTCAATGGCACTCTCCTTTTCTGCTTTCTTCAGTCCTAGGACTGTTTCTTCACTAGATCTCGGGTTCCTTGTGTGTGTGTGTGTGTGTGTGTGTGTGTGTGTGTGTGTGTGTGTGTGTGTGTATCTGTCAGTAGAAGCTGAGATAAACTCCTCTTCTGATGGCTGTGTCCTCCTTCTCCTATGAGGAGACTGGCTTCAAGGGTAGGGTGGGCACACCAGCAAAACTGGAGCACAGAATATGCCACGTTAGCCACGAGCACAGCCCTTCACTGGCGTCATCCGTCAGGAAGTTACTGACTTCTCTGAGCCTCAGAGACACAGCTCGAGGGAAAAAAAGAGAGATGGGGTGGAGGTGTGGCTGAATAAATAATGCACGTGAAGTGCTCACTAGCTACCATGCCTGGCAGAGAGGAAGCCTTCCGTAAATCATAGCCGTGGCTATTATTTGCAAGGCACTCATGCTACTGGTGGCTATGACTTTGGGCAAGTTTCTTCCCCTCTTTGAGTCTCAGTTTATGCATCTGTAAAATGGGATGCAGACAGATTCGGCTCTAAGATTCTCGGTGCCTCTATTTAGAAACACTTTAGAATCCACTTGAAGTAACGCTGTCCAAAACCCATGGTACGTGGTTTATTCTTCATAATGTTGCACCGCCCTCTGTTGGAGGTACTCTGCCAGCATGCTTGCTGCAGCCTGAAATCAGCAGATGCTTAAACAGAAACCCAGAACTCCTTCACCTTTATTCTGACAAATGCCTCTTCTTAAGGAAGATCTCTTTCCCTATAGCTATGGATTATTTTTAAAACAACAAAAAATGGTTTCTTTGAATTTTTAAATTCTGTCCCTATTCTCTTCCATTTTTAGAACTTTGTAAAAGTTTTAGGGTTTAAAAAAAATGTATCTATTTTAAGGTAATCCCAGAGTTACAAAAAGTTGGAAGGATAACACAAGAAATACACTATATCCTCACCCAGATTCCCTCGATATTTACAACTGATCACATTTATCTTATTTTCTCTTTCTCTGCACACGCACACACATGTACACACACACACACATATATAATACATATATATTATTTCTGAATCATTTGAGAGTAAACTAAAGACAAGATAAGCCCTTTTATCCCCAAATATTTTATTGATGATCATGTGATAGTATTAAATCTTCAGACTTTGTTCAGATTTTTCATTATCTCAACAGTTTCCTTAGAGCAGAACAAAATCTTGCATCCCATTTTACCTTTGGCTGCGCTGCCTATAGTTTTATTTACTCTGGAATGGTTTCAAATTTTCTTCTTCTCTCAAGACACTGACATTTTTGAAGACCACAGGCCAGGTATTTTGTAGAATATTCTTCTATTTGGTTCTGTCAAATGTTCCCTAACAATTAAATTCTGGTTATGCATTTTTGGCAATAACATCACGAAAATATGGGGTAGTTTTGAGTTTTAAAAATAAAAAATCAATACGTTTAGGAAGGATATGCAATAATGATATATTAGAAATTATTATAATTGTGTATTTATTTGCTTATCTGCATAAACAATCACTTGAGCTCTTTTTAAAAGCACAAAGCCCCACTCCTAGACATTTTTATTATATTGGGGTACTGCTTGCATACTATAGAAGTTTTTAAAAACTCTTCAGGTGCTTCTAATGAGGAATCAGGACTGAGTCACTGATTTCTACTCTGCTAACTCAAAAGAATATTAGACAAATTACAGAGATCTGTATAAATACTGTAAGATAAGATAGGTTGAAAGAAGGGAAGGACTCTCAGCAGGAGAAGGATGCACATGAAGTCCCAAGGGCTCACTTTGAACGGCCTATAAATTTCTTCCAACAAACAACATGAAGATAATGAAGTAATGTTACAGACTGAGACCCACTTTTTTTTTTTCTTTGGCCATTGCAAGGCAGGTGGAATCCAGTTCCCCTGTGCAGGGATCAGATGGGCGGCCCCTTCCTTGGAAGGGCATAGTCTTAACCCCTGGACCACTAGAGGAGTCCTGACTGAGAGCGAGCTTTTAAATGCTGTATAGAAGGGTTCCCTGGTGGTCCAGTGGTTCAGAATCTGCCTTGCAATACAAGGGATACCGGTTTGATCCAAACGCCCTGGAGCCACTGGGTCCATGTGCCACCACGACTGAAGCCCGAATGCCTGGATCCCGTGCTCTGCAACGCAAAGCCCACGCATGGCAGTGAAGAGCGGCCCCCACTCACCACACTGGAGAAAGCCCGTGCACAGCAGCAGAGACCCGCCGCAGCAGAGCTACATTAGTTAATCAACCTTTTCTAAAGATTATATACACAAGATAAAGCTACACTTGTGTCTAGAGAAAGAAATTGAAGAAACAGACTAAAAATGTCTCAGTGGTTGCGTCTGAATGGTGACGTTATGGGTGATCTTAATTTTTCCCACACTTTTCCTTATTTTCAATACTTCCTTTAAATAATCTGAGGTATTTTTAGTAATTAAATTGTTTTCAAAATATCCATATATAATCATTAAAATAATTTTCATTTGCATAAGCACTTAATTTGCAAAGCTCACATTATTTCCTAATAGTAATATGCAATAAGCAAATGACAATAATGGTTTATTGAATGCTTACTATGTGTCAAGTACTATACTATGAGCTTTACATACATTCTCTTTAAATCCTAACAGCTACTCTTTGAAGTCAATACTATTATAAACTTCATTTTATCAGCTGAAGAAACAGACTCAGTCAAGTTAGTTGACTTGCCCAGGTTCAAATAGCTTCTAGGTGTCAGCAAAGATTTTGCTCTAAACCTTTAGCATCTAACCACTGAGTACACTATTGTCTAATTGCTAGGAAAAACAGGCACTCTTATGCAAACTCCACTAAATTTAGTTATTTTGCATGTCATTTGTTAAAGATTGCTTTCCATATCGGATGAATGTTTAATATGAAAAATGCCTTGGTATGCTTTGGTTAGTGGCTTAGAAAATGAGACGAAAACTCTTGCTATTACTTTGGTTAGTAGCTTCCCACCAACATGCAAGCACTGGCTATTTTTCTAAAAAAGCAACGTCACAAATATTGAATAAATTACAATACTGCCAGGCAATGTTCAGTCATTTCGTTTACAAGGATTTTAAACATGATGCGACATTTTAAACCATTACTAGAACAGAGCCATTCTTCATTCAAAAGACACTCAAAGTATGTCTTTAATTCTTTTCCCATGTATCAAGACCAAAAATTTTTTACTGAGCTCTGTCCAGAAGGCTTAGTAGTAGATAAACAAAATTTAAAAGTCTGGTTTGGTTTAGTGTAGTTGAGTTTTAACCACTTTTGTTTTTAAGAAAAAGAACTGGAAAAATATGAGAGCTGTCCACTGTGAGTTATAGAACAAGCAGAGGGCTCAGCGTCAGGAGGCCTGGGTTTTGGTCGTCACTTCCCTTCTCTGGGCTTTTATTTCCTTACTTATAAAATGAAGGGACTGGACCAGACAGTCTCGAAGGAACGTCTCAGCTCAAAAACTCATGATTTTACAACTGGAGTGTCCTGCCTTGCTCTGTGCTTCCTGAATCTAATGAATAGCGAAAGCAGCAGCCCTCTCCTAGCACTGAGATGGACAACAGAAGAGAAAGGGATGGAGGTGGTTTTCTCCCTGTCAACCGTCCATCTGCTGAGGCTGCTCTCAGCTCTGGCCTCAGAAAGAAAAGAAAAACAGGAAATGAGACTTCCTGGCAGTCCAATGGTTCAGACTCCCCACGTCCACTACAGAGGGCACAGGTTCAATCCCTGGTCAGGGAACTAAGATTCCCACATCCAATATACCAGGCAGCCAACAAAAAAAAAGGAAAAAAAAAAAACTAGGAAAGGAAGCAGAATAACTGAATTTTAAGAAGTAAGAGGGTTAGAGGAAGGAGAAAGTGGAGGAGCAAAAAGAAAGTGAAGGGAAAGATGTCCCTTTTTGTTGAGGATTTTCATATATTTAAAGAGCCCAATACTTTATAAGCAAATCAAATTTCATATATTCTGGTATTCCAAATCATAGTAAGTTTATATCTGTAAAGAATACTTTTAAAATACTGCATTTATTTAAACAATAGCTAGAAGGCGAAAAAGAGAAAAGTACTGCATTTATTTAAAATTCTCCCATTTTCATTAAAAGAAAATTTTTTATTCCCATCACTTCTAGTTTCTAGAGCTTCCCTGTCCAAAATGGTAGCTGCTAGCTCCACAAGGCTATTTAAACATAAATTTAGATTAATTAAAGTGAAATAAAATGTAAAAGTTAGCTCTTTAGCTGCTGTACTAACCACTTATCAAGTGTTCAATAGCCACAAGGGGCTAGTACCTATTGTACTAGACAGTGCAAACTCAGAACATTTCAATTATGGAAGAGAGTTCTATCAGACACCACTATTCTTGAGAGACTGATTAAAGGGAAATGGAGGGACTTCCCCTCGTGGTCCAGTGGCTAAGGCCGCTCCCAACTCAGGGTTTCTAGGTTCGATCCCTGGTCAGGGAACTAGATCCTTCATGCCACAACTAAGACCCAAAATATTTAAGTAAACAAATATTTTTAAAAGAAGGGGAGAATGGAAAGGGGAGAATGGAGTTCAGAACATTTGAGGGAAGACTGGAGAAGGCAGTGGCGCCCCACTCTAGTACTCTTGCCTGGAAAATCCCATGGACGGGGAGCCTGGTGGGCTGCCATCTATGGGGAGTCAGACACGACTGAACAATTTCACTTTCACTTTTCACTTTTATGCCTTGGAGAAGGAAATGGCGACCCACTCCAGTTTTCTTGCCTGGAGAATCCCAGGGATGGGGGAGCCTGGTGGGCTGCCGTCTGTGGGGTCGCACAGAGTCGGACACGACTGCAGCGACTTAGCAGCAGCAGCAGCAGCAGCAGCAGCACGTGGTTTAAACAGCACCAGGCTCCTTGCCAAGAGACTCCTCAGGCACAACACTCTCTCAAGAGTGGCACAGCCAACAGGAACGGAGTGCAAACAACATATGTGATTTCAAATTTACCAGTAGCCTCATTAAAAGAAGCAACAAATGAACAGGTGAAGCGAGTTTTAATGTTGCATTTTAACACAATAATCCAAACGCTATCATGTCAACATGTAATAATTTTTTTAATATTTATTTACTTATTTCACTGCACTGTGACTTAGTTGGGGCACGTGGTTGAAGCATGTGGGATTTTGTCCCTGACCAGGGTCGACCCCAAGTCCCCTGCACTAGGAGTGAGAGTCTTAGCCACTGGGCCACCAGGGCAGTCCCTCAACATGTACTAATTATTAATGAGATATTTTAAGTTCTCTTTCCACAAAGACTTGGACATTCAGGGGGTATTTCACACGTACAACACATCTCCGGTTGGACCAGCCACATTGCAAGCGCTCAAGGACCACGTGGGCAAGTGGCCATCCCCAGCATGGGGGTCCATGGTGTCAAAGCAAGAACTTGGGCCACTGAGCAGAAAAGCTCGCTTCCGCAGAAGCAGCCAAGCCTCTTTCTCCTTCCCTCAGCCCCTGCCCAAGGCCAGTTTAGGCTCTGAAATCTCCCTTGGGTGCTGTGCGTTCCTGCCCCTTTCAGGCCTCTTCCCTTGAAGATATCCATACCCCCCACCATGACACCCTGTGACCCAAACTCTCTGCAGTGGGAGTGCCCAGGGTCAGCCTGCTCCTCCATCAGGGGAGGAACGAGGGAGAGCAGACCCTGTCTCCCCCTGCCCCGGGAATGGAATGCACACAGGGGTTCCTCCTCTTTGGGGGGGAGCGGCACCCCCAGCCCAGCGCATGGGGGAGGGGAGGTGGCTACAGGCCCTTGGCTGGAATTTCTGTTCACGCCTCTTTCCAGGAACAACAGCAACAACAACAAAAAAACTCTGGAGCAATTTTGGCTTCCCTCTTACAAGTCCGGACAGTGGACCAGTCCCCAGGGTGGGAGTATGTGGGCTTCAGCCTCCCCTTCTTACAGCTCTTCCCCAAGACTGCCATGTGGTCCTGTTCCGCTCTTGCTTGGCCGGTGTCCAGGCTTCCCCATCACCAGGATGCTGACTGTAATTTTATCACCTTCCCCTCAACCCCACACGCTCATTACTACCTGTGCCTCTGCACTTAACGGGTGTTGTTTGTTTTGTTTTGTTCTTATGATGATGATTTCCCCTTTGTTTAATCGTTCTGGTGAAATTGGACTCAAAATAGAAAACGAGAGAGTGCTGACACGGAAGGGAAATAGGTCCGCTAGAACAACTACAAGTCCAACCATTGTTTCCTTACAGCTTCGAGTAACAACGTGCCGATCACCGCCCCTAAATATCACCAGCTCACCCACTTATGGACGTGACGTCACCTCACAATCCAGGGGCAGCCCTTTCACTCCCTGGACAGCATGCGTGAGTCAGGGTTCTACTAGGGACAAAGGTCTGGGGGAGATGGAAGCGGGTATGGCTGTCAAGGCTTCTACCTTAAAGGGCCTTGTAGGGAATAAAGAGGATGCTTGCCCCAACCTCAAAGCAGAGGCAAGGAACTGCCTGCCTTCCACAGAAGGAAGGGAACCGGAGAGGCAGGAGTGGGAGAGACATACCTATTTGTAAAGCAACCAGCTTTTGCCTGATTGGTCAATGCTGGTACAGTTGGTTCAAAGGTTTTTAATATCATCCCCAAGTGGGGCTTCCCTGGTGGCTTAGCGATGAAGAATCCACCTACC
The DNA here is from genome assembly GCA_917880005.1 of Nanger dama. Classification (NCBI taxonomy): domain Eukaryota; kingdom Metazoa; phylum Chordata; class Mammalia; order Artiodactyla; family Bovidae; genus Nanger; species Nanger dama. The sequence continues at coordinate 680,409 of CAKJTW010000030.1, forward strand.
AATGCAGGAAACACAGGTTCAAACCCTGATCTGGGAGGATCCTGCATGCTGCAGAGCAAGTAAGCTCATCACCACAACTGTTCCGCCCTCCCTGGTGGCTCAGATGGTAAAGAATCCACCTGCAGTGCGGGAGACCTGGGTTTGTTCTCTGGGTTGGGAAGATCCCTTGGAGGAGGGCATGGCAACCCATTCCAGTATTCTTGCTTGGAGAATCCCCATGGACAGAGGTGCCTGGCCGGCTACAGTCCTTGGGGTCACAAAGAGTTGGACACGACTAGCGACTAAGCACTGCAGCCTGGGAATTGCAACTGCTGAGCCCTTGCGCTGCATGCCCGAGTGCCTGTGCTCCGCAGCAAGAGAGCAGCCCCCGCTCACCATGACCGGAGAAAAGCCAGGGCAGCAACAAGGACCCAGTGCGCCCTGAAATAAAGAATAAAAAAACCTCATCCCTGGTGGAAGGGCTATTACCCCAGCACGGTCTGTCTTCTTCACTGTGAGAGGCAACCTTCCTTGGAGAGCACAGTTGAAGATTATGTTCTCTGTTGCAAAAGAGAGAGAGAAGAGAATGCCTCCAGCCTCTCCACCCCAAGAAACGTATTCCTGCCCTTTAGGGACTGGTGGACGGGGAACGTCTGAAGGAGCTCCACATATGACACAGATTCAGGGCTGCGTCTGTTTTTGCCTCTTCTGAAACTTCCTGGAACCTCTTCCAAGCACAGTTCAGACATCCAAGAGCAGTCATGCTTGGTCCGCATGTCAGCAGTTCTTTGCACATGCTCCATCACACCTCCTGGGTTTGACTTTTTTCCCCACAGCATTGATCACTGTCTGAAATTCTCTTATTCATTCGTTTGGGTTCCAGTCGATCAGTGGCCCACAAGTAAGACTGTATTGTCAGAGGAGCAGGATCTGTCAGGGCAGTAAACCACCACCCCCACCCGCCTGGTTCTGCAACAGTGTTGGCTGAAGTGGGCACTCAATAAGTATTTGTGGAAGTCCACAGAGGGCTGAATAGTAGTACCCAACAAAGTTACAAAGGCACGTGCCTACAAAGGCACTCACAGTGACTGAAAATGAGATCAGGGGGTGAATCTTATTTTCATTTTCCTTAAAAGAACCAAGAGAATCTCTGAACCTCAGTTATCAAAGTAATCCATCACACCATGGTTTATAATAACAAAAGACTGGGAGAACCTAAATGTCTACTTGGTTATAGACATTTAGGTAAACAAGGATACCTCAAATACCTATGAAAGAACCATGACACTCTTTGTGAAACTAATACAGAAAGATTTCCTGAATCTAGATTTTTTTTTATCATAGGTGATTTACAATGTTTTGTTAGTTCCGGGTGTACAGCAAAGTGATTCAGATATATATACACATATTCCTTTTTGGATCCTATTACAGGATATTGAAAACAATATTCCCTGTGCTATATGGTAGGTCCTTGTTGTTAACCTGTTTTACATAGTGTATCTGTTCATCCTAAGCTCCTCATTTATCTCCGTCCTCTCCTTCCCCTTTCGGTTCAGTTCAGATCAGTCGCTCAGTCGTGTCCGACTCTTTGCGACCCCATGAATCACAGCACGCCAGGCCTCCCTGTTCATCGTCATCTCTCGGAGTTCACTCAGACTCACGTCCATCAAGTCCGTGATGCCATCCAGCCATCTCATCCTCTGTCGTCCCCTTCTCCTCCTGCCCCCAATCCCTCCCAGCATCAGAGTCTTTTCCAATGATTCAACTGTTTGCTTGAGGTGGCCAAAGTACTGGAGTTTCAGCTTTAGCATCATTCCCCTTTAGTAACCTTAAATTTGTTTTCTATGTCTCACGAGTGTATTTGTTTTGTAGAAAAGTTCATTTGCATCATTTTCTTGATTCCACATATAAGCGCATCACATCTGTCTTTCTCTGACTTAACCTCGCTTGGTATGATAATCCCTAGGTCCACCCAGATGGCTGCAAATGGCATGACTCCACTCCTTTCTCTGGCTGAGCAGGGCTCCACTGCATACACGCCCCACGTCTTCTCTATCCGTTCCTCTGTCAGTGAACATTCACACTGCTTCCATATATTGGCTATCGCAAATAGTGCTGCTATGAACACTGGGGTACACTGGGGTACATATATCTTTTTAAGTTAGAGTTTGCATATTTTCCTGAATCTAATCTTAAGGAAAAAGCAAAGTACAGGACAGTATTAAAATACGCTATTTAATGGTGGGGAGGAAAAAAAAGAGAGAGAGAGGCCGTGTATTTGTATTTTCTTGTTCATGCAAATAACATTCCTACCAGGGTACCAAAAAACTAACTATTAACATAGCAACAACCTACAGGGAGGCAAGGTGGGCTACTTGGGAACAGGGAAGAATTTTCACCATAAACCTGTCTGTAACTTTTGAGTTTTGAACCATAAGAATGTATCACTTATTCAAAAATAAAGTCAATCAAACTGATAAGTGTATTTATTTAAAATATAGATTGATTGAATCATCTGTGGACTGCAGGTCAGAGTTTCCCTTGGGTGCTTTCAGGAAATGTAAACCCATTTTCATCCACAAGCTCAACCCTGGGCCTGCCCTCACTCTTCCCCTCCCTACGTCTCCCTAGCACTAAAATAAGGCCAAATTCCTGAAGGCTGGGCCCCTGCGGGAGCTGTGTCACTCGCTCACTGGAGGTGTGTGAAGGGCAAGTCACAGGGGCCTGTGCTGGCAGCAGAACCTCCTGCACCCCAGTGTGTCCCTGCGCACAGAGCGCGGGCGCGCCATCCTGTTCACCTTCCGGGGAGTCTGACAAAAACGACCTTCCTGCTTCCTTAAACTACTAGATAAGAGAAATAAACTTGGTTCTGCTCTCAGTCAACGGTTTAGTTGAAACCATGGCGTCTGGGGGAAATTTGGGGTAAAGAGATGGTGGCAGCCTCTCGTGGGCCTGGTGTATTCTGGCTACTAAGAGACAGAGTTGCCGTCTAGAGTTAGGATCACTCATGAGCTGATGGGAAAAGGGTCTCTCGGAAGCCACAGCATCCAGAAAGACCAGGGCCAGCTCAGAGAATCCAAGCTGACCTCCTGGGCTGCCCCTGGAGGCAGCGCGCACGCACGGCCATTTTCGTGGATGTGCAACCCCCACACTTAGAAGGACGCCTGCCCTTGGTTCAGCGCTCTGCTGCCGCCATCTTGGAATTCTTAGTAACTGCTTAACAAGCAGCCCACATTTTCATTTTGTACTGGACCCCACAAATGAATGTCATCAGTTCTGCAGGAAGTGTCAGAAAAGCCCTTGCCATCTCAGGGCTCTGGGTTATTGTTTCTTGTAAAATATATACTGTCTGTTCTTGCATGCGTGCACGCTCACTCAGTCGTGTCTGACTCTTTGCAACCCCATGGACTGTAGCCCGCCAGACTCCTCTGTCCATGGGATTTCCAGGCGACAGTATTGGAGTGGGTTGCCATTTCCTACTCCAGAGGATCTTTCCGACCCAGGGATCAAACCCCCGTCTCTTGAGTCTCCTGCGTTGGCAGGCAGGTGGGTTCTTTGCCACTGTGCCACCTGGGAAGCCCAGTTTCCTCTGAGCACGCTCTCGTTTACCAGTAAACCTGGGTTTATCAGATCCTTTCCTGAAAGCCATTTTAGGAGAGCTTGAGGGTCCAGGTACTAGCAGCAGTGGACAGACAGAAGGAGAAGGGCAAGGTCAAGGTCAAGGGACAAGCCACTTCAACAACTTGCATACAACCAGACATTGCCAGCACTTCTTTCTATTCCTGGCTTCCACAGGGTGCCAAGAATTACTGGTTCACACCATAATACCTCTAAGGAAAATCTGAAGAAAACAGAAGGGCAAGACTTCTAATGTTTGCACTTGTCCTTTCTTTCCAGAAATATTTATTGAGCAAATAGGTGCTAGACATACAATAGGAAGGCACTTCCCCTGACTCATGCGCTTACAATGTTTGGAGCCAGGCAATAAGCAGCTAAATGAACACAATCGTGGGCATGAATCACAACAAGGGCCACAGAGGAAACACGCCGCTAAGAGATGAGAACTGGCGGGCGATGAGGAGGGGTAAAGGCGCTGGGGTAGAGTCATGCGAGGAGGCCGCTCTGAAAATGTGACCCTTTGGCTGAGACCTGGAGGATGAACAGAAGCGGCTCTGTGTGAAGAAAAGAGGGAAGAGCCTGTGAAAGGACATTGAGGTGTGCAGGAACCTGGCCTGTTGATGAACTGGACAAAGGCCAAAGAACGAGGGGGAGAGTGAGGAAGAGGGGGGCTGGGGCTGGAGAAGTGAGCAGGGAACTTGGCTTCCACTCCAAATGCACTGAGGGATAGTAACATCACCAGATTCGCATTCTGGCAAGTTCACTGTAGCTGATATATGTTCCCTTTCACTGGAATGAAGTAGGGAAATAGTCAGGAGGCAGTTGCTGCTAAGAGATGACAGTGTCTCAGATAGGTGTGTTAGTGATGGCCACAGTGATTGGCTCAGGTAGCGGGTAGGGTGGAAATCAGTGTAAGTAAATATACTTTAAAAGGGGACTAGACAGGATTTGATGATGGACTGGGGGATGGGAGTGAAGGGTCATGACCAATAGGTATCTCACGTGGGAGACTCAATGGCTGTAAATGACATTTACAGAATCAGGAGAAAGCAGATTCGGGGGGTGGGCACTGAGATTAAGAAACTGATTCTGAACATTACTTTGAGATGACTGTGAGATATCATAGAGTGGAGATGGCTAACTCACTCCCTACTAGACAAGTGAGAGGGAGGCTTCATCCAAAGCCCACTCAGAAGGACAGGATGCTCAGAAGAGAAGGTCAGGGCCTGGCTTCCTACCTCCTGTGAGTCACTGGGTCCTCGGTCCCCAGCTGAGATTCCAGGACAGACTCTCCCTTCGAAATCTGGAATGACCAGTGGCCTCCTCCTTCTACCCCCACTCCAGCCTCCCAGTTGCCTCAGTTTACAACCTGATATGGTATTCACGGGCAGAATAACAAGGTTGAGGACAAATGCCCTATAAGGAGCAGGCTTGTGCCCATGGACAGGCTCATGCTCACTGAATGTGGGCACTAACTTTTCTCAGAGCGCTGGGTCCCAGAACTGGCCTAGGAGGCAAGAGCCCTGGGTTGGTAAATCCTCCATCTGCATGCGCTTGGGTGCTCACAGAGCATTTTCACATCCACTTTCTCATTCTCTGGACAACATTAGAGACCAGGCAGGGATTATTATTAATGTTACTTTATATAAGGAGGTCCAGAGAGGTTAATCTAATTTTCCTAGGTCACACAGGTAATTGAGGAGTCAGTCTTTCTGATGCCAAAGCCAAAACTCTTTCTAGAAAGCTGGGTCATTTCATGGCGGGGACTGCTCACTGCTGCCTTCGTTTTTGAGAAATAGAGAGGCAACTGGGAGAGCCCCACTGCCTAAGACACTACCCAGAACCACAGCCTAGAGTTGCAAGCGTCCAGAGAGCTCCTATCCATCTCCTCATTTTAGAGCTGACAGGAAAACAGACTCACAGAGGGAAGGAAGTTCGTGGCAGAACAGGACTAAAGCCCCAATCTCTCGTCTAGATCTCTTTCCACTTCACTCAAGGCTTCCTGGGTTTGGCCCTCTTCCATCTACAGAAGAGTCAGCCCTTGTGCTAGGAGAACTCTGGGGGAAAGGAAGTAGGTAAAAGGTTGCTTGGCAACTAGAAAGGTGGGTGGGTGTGGCACTTGCCATCCATTTACCCTTCTTTCTTGTGTCCTCATCCCCAGGCTGCCTCCAGCGGGGACCACTCCCAACTCCTCTTCAAGGCTCTGCACCTGGACGGAATTCATTTCCAGAGGTCCATGTTACTTCCTGCTTTAGGAGCAGACCTGCAGGTCTGGCCAATCAGAGCACCCCCTTTCTCTGGCCACAGTGATTGGCTCAGAAATGGGCATGTGACCTAAGCTCGGCCACTCACAGTCTCTCCCTCAGGACTGTCAATCTTATGAAGACTGACAGTGGCTCCTAGGTCTTGGCGGTGAAGACTGCCTGCTTCCAAAGCAGGGGGTACTGATCTGATACCTGGTTGGGGAGATAGGATCCTACCTACCTGCTGCCAGGCACAGCCAAAAAACTGAAGGAAACAAAAAGATTCCCTCACGGACCGCAGAAATGCCTAAAGTGACTTGTTTTTGCTGCTGCAGCCTGCTTTGGGGCTACCCTGGTGGCTCAGACAATAAACGACTCTCCCGCAATGCAGGAGCCTCGGTTCGATCCCCTGGGTGGGGAAGATCCCCGTGAGAAGGAAATGGCACCCCACTCCAGGATTCTTGCTGAATAAGTCCATGGACAGAGAAACCTGGAGGGCTACAGTTTATGGGACTGCAAAGAGTCGGACACGACTGAGTGACTAACACTTTACTTCCTGTGCTTCTTAGCCTAAATCTTTAGCCTTCCTGACAGTTCATCCCAACTGAAGACCCCTCACCTACTCTTTTGAGGGGGTAGTTGGGAAATCAAACAATAATATCATTTCTTGTATCTCCTGACAAATTGCTCTTTCCGTGAGATGTAGTAGGTTTGTTCCCGAGTATTTATCTGGAAAATGAGACCTAGTGCAAGAAAATGCAGCTGACACTATCTTTTAGTAATTCCTTTAAATCAATGACTCTCTATATGTGGTCCCCAGATCAGCACTATCAGCATCACCTGGGAACTTGCTAAAATTCTCTATCTACTGGCCACACCCCAGACATATAGTGGATTAGGAAATCTGAGGAAGAGGCCAGCAGTCCAGGTTTTCAGAAGGCCCCTTAGGTGCCCAACTGGATGTGCTCTAAGTTGCTTCAGTTGTGTCTGACTCTTTGAAACCCTATAGACAGTACCCACCAGGCTCTTCTGTCCGTGGGATTCTCCAGGCAAGAATATTGGAATGGGTTGCCATGCCCTCTTCCAGAGGGTCTTCCCCACCCAGGGATCAAACTCACTCTTTTAAGTCTCCTGCATTGGCAGGCGAGTTCTTTATCAGTAGTGCCACCCGGGAAGCCCTCTGATGCCCACTAGAGTTTGAGAACTACTTCTTTAAACCATTGAGCACACTCCCATATAGATTTACTAAAACATTCAGATATGAAGAAAAATGATGCTTGAAAGTCATGTCTCATTTCAGACCAAACTTTGCAGGATCATTTTATGTTACTCTAGGGAGGTGGAGACATCAGACTTAAGTTCTAATCCTCTCTCAGCTATCTGCTCACTGTGTGACTTTGGGCCAGTAATGTCACCCCTTAAGTTTCCGTTTTCTCATGTGAAACACTTGGAGTAACGACATCTCCTTTAAAGGTTACTATGGACATGAAGTGATATCATCGCTATACAATTGCTAGCATATAACAAGCTCTGGATAAGTTTCAACTCATGATTATCACATTCAGGGCTTTCTTGGTGGCTCAGATGGAAAAGAATCTGCCTGCAATGCAGGAGACCCAGGTTCAATTCCTGGGTTGGAAAGATGCCCTGGAGAAGGAAATGGCTACCCACTCCCGTATTCTTGCCTAGAGAATCCCAAGGACAGAGGAGCCTGGCAGTCTGCAGTCCATAGGGTCACAAAGAGTCAGACATGACGGAGCAACTAACACACAGATATCATTGTTTAATAGAACTAAGGCTACTAATTACTTACATGTAAACCTTAACTCCCTACACTGGCTGAGAACACATTTCCCATGTGTCTGAAATAAACATTTGGCAGAAAGAATGAAACGAGAAGACCTAAGTGTTAGGCCTGGCACTGCCGATAATTTACCATATGACATGCAGTGAGCCAGTTTCTATCTCTAAACCTCAGTTTCCCCTTGTGTTAAATAAGCTGCTTGGGACTAAATAGGCTGCAAGGTCCTTCTGGGCTCAGACAATCTGAAATTCTAAGTCTTGAGCCTTGAACAGAATTTTTTAATGCTCATAGAAAACGCAGTCTTCAGCCAAAATTATCTGGAAGCAGCTATTTCTTAGGAACTGTGAAAGGAGGGCCACCCTCTAAAAGTGGGTGTTCAGTTCAGTTCAGTCGCTCAGTCGTATCCGACTCTTTGCGACCCCATGAATCACTGCACGCCAGGCCTCCCTGTCCATCACCATCTCCCGGAGTTCATTCAGACTCACATCCATCGAGTCCATGATGCCATCCAGCCATCTCATCCTTTGTTGTCCCCTTCTCCTCCTGCCCCCAATCCTTCCCAGCATCAGAGTCTTTTCCAATGAGTCAACTCTTCGCATGAGGTGGCCAAAGTACTGGAGTTTCAGCTTTAGCATCAGTCCTTCCAAAGAAGGGCTCATCTCCTTCAGAATGGACTAGTTGGATCTCCTTGCAGTCCAAGGGACTCTCAAGAGTCTTCTCCAACACCACAGTTCAAAAGCATCAATTCTTTGGCGCTCAGCCTTCTTCACGGTCCAACTCTCACATCCATACATGACCACAGGAAAAACCATAGCCTTGACTAGATGGACCTTAGTTGGCAAAGTAATGTCTCTGATTTTGAATATACTATCTAGGTTGGTCATAACTTTTCTTCCAAGGAATAAGCGTCTTCTAATTTCATGGCTGTGGTCACCATCTGCAGTGATTTTGGAGCCCAAAAAACAGTCTGACACTGTTTCCACTGTCTCTCCAACCATTTGCCATGAAGTGATGGGACCAGATGCCATTATCTTCGTTTTCTGAACGTTGAGTTTTAAGCCAACTTTTGCTCTCCTCTTTCACTTTCATCAAGAGGCTTTTTAGCTCCTCTTCACTTTCTGCCATAAGGGTGGTGTCATCTGCATATCTGAGGTTATTGATATTTCTCCCAGAAATCCTGATTCCAGCTTGTGTTTCTTCCAGTCCAGCATTTCTCATGATGTACTCTGCATATAAGTTAAATAAGCAAGGTGACAATATACAGCCTTGACGCACTCCTTTTCCTATTTGGAACCAGTCAGTTGTTCCATGTCCAGTTCTAATTGCTGCTTCCTGACCTGCATACAGATTTCTCAAGAGGTAGGTCAGGTGGTCTGGTATTCCCATCTCTTTCAAAATTTTCGACAGTTTATTGTGATCCACACAGTCATAGGCTTTGGCATAGTCAATAAAGCTGAAATAGATGTTTTTCTGGAACTCTCTTGCTTTTTCCATGATCCAGCGGATGTTGGCAATTTGATCTCTGGTTCCTCTGCCTTTTCTAAAACCAGCTTGAACATCAGGGAGTTCACAGTTCACGTGCGGTTCACGTGAGTGTTAGAGGGAGGGAAGTCTTCCCACAGAGCAAATGTCTCTATAGATTTACTCACTTCTCTTGGGGACTACCTCACCCTCTGCGCTGTATCACCAAGGAGCCACCTCCCCGCTCAACCAAGAGAAACACTTTCCCTTTCTCTGTCTACTGATGATTACTTCATTGCCTGGCTTGGGTTGAGTACTGGAACACTGTGGCCAAAGGCCCTCCCAAAACAGAAAGCAGAGTGACCACTAGCCCATGACCCTGCCAACAAGAACAAGAAGTTCGATCTCTGCTGGGTTTTAAGCCAGATTCCAGTTCATCTTACAAAGTCCCAGGACTGCTTAAGCCAAAACGGCGGGACATCGAATCACTCCATTTCATTTTCTTCCCTTTGCTTATCTACATTTTCTATGTTTTCCCCTGTACACTGGATGTTTAGTGTGTCTGTTTAAACTTCAAAGCAGTAACTTCAAACAAAGACTCATCAAGTGCAGGAATGATTTTCCTGGGTGATAACAGTACGGTGCATGGGGAGGCCCCATTCCAGTACCAGGGAACTGGATGGAAAGTCGTTTAGCATCCCAGGGTCTGCTTTGCAATGTTGAAACGTAGGGGAAGCAGGACCAGCTCTTGAGCTACACTACTTCCCAAGACGGTAACAGACACCCCTCGAGGTTTGCTGGCTGGTGAAACCTCTGCAGAGTGGCCACCCTACAGATAAAGTCTTGAGTCTGGTTCGTGCCCTCCACGACCACAGGCCACTGCCTGGTTTGGGGCAGCTGTTTGTGGATGTGAGTCAGTAGGGAAAATGTGAACTGACTGAGGCAAATCTATCGACAGTACTACCTGGGTGTCCTGCCAAGGGAGGGGGCGTGAATGGGGAGGTCTCGAAAGGTTCATATTGTCCCCCAGACTCCCAAACTCACAAAGGATAAATCGGGAAGACAGTGGCAGAACACCGGATTCACCCTCTCCTCCAGGTTTCAGATAAGGTCCCTGGGGTCCAGCCTGGGAAAGTGAGCCTTTAAGGCCACTCAGAGAGTTGGTGACCCCAGGGCACTGCTCAGCCAACAACAGCCTGACTCTGCTTTTATGTCATGAAAGCTAGTGGGTCCTAGGAATTTTTTTTTGCTACTAAGTTGATAGGCTAGGTGGACCCTTTAGCCCTGCTGGCAGGGTTGCTTGTCAAAGCTGAAGAAATGCCTCTGGCACCCCTACCCTCTCAGTAGGAACTAGAGAGGCGGTCCAGACCCTGGCTGCATTTTTCCCAGGCTGTCTCAGACAAAGGGCTGGCCTGACCTCGCCTTGTTATCTCTCCCTGTTAATCAGCCCCACTCCATTTTCTATCATGATTTATCCACAAAAGCCTCTTTGGTTGCCCAACAGGAAAGCCAGGCTAAGGTCCCAGGGTTAGTATGAAGGCCAGGCTGGGTCTGGTTTGACAAGAGAAAATACAACGGGCGTGCCAGGCTTGCAGGCTGCAGGACCTTCAGAAAGCCACATCTCTGTAGAAAGAGGCGGCAGGGGGTGGTGGAAAGAGCAGGCAGACAGGCCTGGGTTCAAATTCTGGGGACCTCCCAGCTGCGTGACTTTGAGGAAGATATTCAGCTTTCTGAGGCTCACTTTCCTCATCTATGAAGTAAGGGTGAGCCTTCCCTAGTAGCTCTGTGGTAAAGGATCCTCCTGCCAGCTCAGAAGACATGGGTTCAGTCGGCGGCCCAGGAGGGTCCCACATGCCGCAGAGCAGCTAAGCCCGTGCACCCCAGCTCGCTTTAGAGCCCGGGAACCGCAGCCCTGAGCCCACACACCACATGCCCTACAGCCCCTGCTTGGCACCAAGAGAGAGCTGCCACTCGCCACAGCTAGAGAAAAGCCTGCGAAGCAAGGAAGACCCAGCCCAGCCAAGAAGAATAAATAGATTTTTAAAATAAAATTAAATGAATTTTATAAAATAGGGATGATACCACCGACTGCCCTGGTGGCTCAGATGGTAAAGCGTCTGCCTACAATGCAGACCTGGGTTCAATCCCTGGGTCGGGAAGATCCTCTGGAGAAGGAAACGGCAGCCCACTCCAGTACTCTTGCCTGGAGAATCCCATGGACGGAGGAGCCTGGCGGGCTAAGCCCGTGGGGTCGCACAGAGTCGACACGACTGGAGAGACTTCACTTCACCTCACTGACTTCACCGCCGACCCCACAGCTTGTTAGACTGTGTAGGTAATCGCATTAGCTCTGGGCCTGGAAAACGGGACTCTGGGCTGTGTGTTTCCCTGCTGCTCCTTATGGAGTTGTGCTAGTGAAGAATCAGAGGTTCAGCCCTGACCTGTGGACAAGCCACAGTGTGACCGGCAGAGCCCGTGCATAGGGTTTGAGGATGACTCTGATGTGTACCAGCTGTGGAAAATCCCTTTTCTGAGATTCAATTTCCTAGTCTCTAAGTAGAAAGTTTAATGCCCTTCCTGCACCCAAGATTATGGTTATGAATGTGCTTCATAAACTATATGAAAGGCCAGTGTTATGCCTTCTCATTAACACATACCGGCACATAATCAAATCCTCCTGAGACCTCGGGCAAGTCATTAAACCTCTCTGGGTGTATCAGTCAGGGTCCCACCAGGCAACAGATGGCACATCCAAACTGGGTGATCCGATTAGAGTGTAATAACAGGGCTATTTACAAAGATATGTGCATGGATGAAGAGTGGGTATCTCAAGGTTTGTGGCCCCAAGGAGGCTTTACTTCTGCTTGGCCATGAAAGAGAAAAGGAGAAGCAGTCACCAGGCTCAGAGGCAGCAGCTGCATTGAGAGGCCACCAGATGGGAGGCTGTGACCCTCAGAGGAGGGGTGCAGCCCATTCAGGGCACGCTAGCATTGTGGTCCAGTGGCCAAGGCTCCACACTCCCAGTGGAGGGGGCCTGGGTTCGATCCCTGGTCAGGGAACTAGATCCCACATGCTGCAACTAAGAGTCCATGTGCCACAGCTAGAGAGCCTGCGTTCCGCAACTAAGACCTGGTGCAGCCAGGTGAATGAATATGAAATGTTTCTTTAAAACACCTTTACTTTGATTTCCTCCTGCCCTTGGATCTGTGGGTGCTTTCCTTTGGCCTAATCAAACCAGAGACTTGAGAATAAGGGAACCCGGTCATACCAGCATCCAGGGCAGCCTCCCAGGATACAGCGCAGAGCAGAAAAGGGTGAAGAGAAGGTCTGGAGGGGCAACAGGCAGCGTCCAGCACACTGGGCGTCGGTGTCCTCCTCAGTTAAAGGGACGTATGAAGGTAGCTCAGTGGGTAAAGAATCCGCCTGCAATGCAGGAGACCCCAGTTCAATTCCTGGATCAGAAAGTTCCCCTGGAAAAGGATAGGCCTCCCACTCCAGTATTCTTGGGCTTCCCTGGTGGCTCAGCTGGTAAAGAATCTGCCTGCAATGCGGGAGACCTGGGTTTGATCCCTGGGTTGGGAAGATGTCCTAGAGGAGCGCATGGCAACCCACTCCGATATTCTCGCCTGGAGAATCACCATGGATAGAGGAGCCTGGCAGGCAACAGACCATGGGGTCGCAGAGAGTCGGACATGACTAAGCGACTAAGCACAGCACTGCGTGAAGGAGGTAGCCTCTCCTTCTGTCTCACCCTCTGATAGATTCTCAGCACTTTTTCCAAGCTTCAGATCCACATAGAAAGGAAGAAGGGAACCTAAGCCCTCTCCTCGGGTTAACTTTAGTCTTCCCAATTAATCAAGAGCAAAGGCATCTTTTCCTGGCAGCCCCCAATTTCACTTATTGCCTCTGTGGTCCATACTCAAAGCAGAGAGCAAGCCAGCCCAGAGGGAGTCATTCCTTGGACTACTATGTTTTAACACTTAGTTTCCTCTTTTAACCAAAGGGAGCCAGGGGCATGTCTCAAATGCTAAACAGATGCCCTTCTGCTTCCATTTATTGGAGGAAATGTAATGCAGTGAGGTCTCTTTAGGCCTTATCTTTAGAAATGATAAATTGCATACACGTGAATACACTGGAGCAATCTAATTTTTTCCAGCACCTTCTAGCTGACAGTCAGCGTGGCTCCCAGGGGAGAAATCAAAGAGCTGAGTAATCTTGAAGAGACAAGAGTTCCTGAATCTCCTTTTTCACTCCATCCCATTCCAGATGGGCAATATAAATCATGTGCCTATAAAAGAAAAGATAAGAGAGCTCTTCCCAGGAAATTTCAACATGAGTAATCTGGGGCAAGAGTTAAACCCATGGGCTCTAGAATTTTTAAAGCACAGATTCAAGTCCTTGCTGTGTCACTCACTTGTCTTCATGACCTTGGACAAGTGACCTAAGCTTCAGTCTCCTCATCAGTCCACTTGACAGATAATGCTTACTTAGGACAATAATAATGCTTTAGGAGGGTTATTTTGAGAATTGAACAAAATGGTACAAACACTTAGCACATGTAAGCCTTCAGCAAGAAGCAGTGGAGAAGTGGCGGGACTGCTGACAGATCTGTGACACTGGATCCATAAGAGCGGCTTTCCCCTGGCCACAGAGCCCCACCTGCGCGCCTCCTAGGGCCCGCCTCACTTTCCCTTGCATTTCAGCCATCCATGCTATCCCCCTGCTCTCGGCTGTTGTTCAGTCGCTCGGTCATTCCTTTGCGACCCCATGGACTGCAGCACACCAAGGCTCCCCTGTCCTTCATTTTCACTCCCTGAGTTGGCTCAGATTTCTGCCCATCAGGTAAGTGATGCCATCTAACTTCCACAACTGAGTGTTGTTTCCACTTCGGCCCAGCTGCTTCCTTCTTACTGGAACTATTAGTAGCTGCCTTCTGCTCTTCCCCAGTAGCAAACGACACCTTCCGACCTTCAGGGGGCTCATCCTCCAGTGTCGCACCTTTGTACCTCTTCACACTGCTCGCGGGGTTCTCCTGGCAAGAATGCTGGAGCAGTTTGCCATTCCTTCCTCCAGTGGGCCATGTTTTGTCAGAACTCTTCACTCTGACCTATCGGTCTTGGGTGGCGCTGCCCAGCAAGGCTCATAGCTTCACTGAGTTATGCAAGCCCCCTGGACACGTCAAGGCTGTGGTCCACGAAGTGGCCCCTGCTCTGGAGATGTCACTCACAGTGCTTGCCACACACACAGTCCCTTGCTGTGGAGCACCGCCCTCCCCACCCCACCTAATACAAATCAAGGAACTTTTTTAGCTTCTCAAGCAAATTATCATAATCAAATACTGTGTTCTAGTTAGTCCATGGTTACAGAACACAGGGCAAAGAGAGGCCGTCCCAATTCTGTGATGGAGATGGTACCAGAATCTACAGATTTAGTCATGAAAGCTGTAGAAACCCTATCAAACAAGCTGTGACAACGCAGAGTGCCCGCGGGTGGGCAGCCTGTCAACGCACAGCGCGCCTGGAAAAAGACGGGGGAGAAAAAGAAGAGAGGTTTGAAACACACTTACCTTTAATGGGTTACTTTTCATATTTTTATCTATTTTACCTTTTACTGGTTGCTGCTGCTACTGCTAAGTCACTTCAGTCGTGTCCGACTCTGTGTGACCCCATAGATGGCGGCCCACCAGGCTCCCCGTCCCTGGGATTCTCCAGGCAAGAACACTGGAGTGGGTTGCCATTTCCTTCTCCAGTGCATGAAAGTGAAAAGTGAAAGTGAAGTCACTCAGTCGTGTCCGGCTCTTAGCGGCCCCAGGGACTGCAGCCCACCAGGCTCCTCCATCCATGGGCTTTTCCAGGCAAGAGTACTGGAGTGGGGTGCCATTGCCTTCTCCGTTTATTCATTGGGAACTGGCAAATCATTTTCCTGTGAGATCATGAGGTGAGGATTCCCATCCCAGGAAGAAACTTTTTCTTCTTTTTTTTTTTAAGTTAAGTAAACTGCAGCTCAGAGAGGGTGATTTACCAGAGTCACGCAGCTAGGAAAAAAAGTTCTAATCTCAACAAACTGGTGTGCGTGTTTTGTGCCACCCCTTTCACAAATATTTGGCTCGCACCCTCTATAAATAGCTCCTGAAGTATGCGGATGAGTCAACACCACAGGCTGTTTCTCAAGGCTAGAAACTTGTGTCACGACCCACGTGCATTGTGACAAAAACCTGACCTAAGAAGATCGGTCATCTAACCTGTTGTCTAATCACTTCCACCTGTCTTTTGTGGTGATACCCTGCTCCCTGGAGCAGCCCTTCCAGGAGCTGCGGTAAGCTGCGCCTCCAGCATTGTGCGTGGTGGCCCCCTCCCGCTCCGGCAGCTTTTAGAAAGTGGCAGAATCTCACGCCGAACCCGAGTCTTCTTTTTGCACACTTTCCTCCTCTCTCCAGCCACACTGCGCTTGCTGTGTGTGTGTGTGCATGCTTAGTCGTGTCCAACTCTTTGCGACCCCATGGACTGTCTCCCGCCAGGCTCCTCTGTCCATGGGATTATCCAGGCAAGAACACTGGAGTTTGTTGCCATTTCCTACTCCAGGGGATCTTCCCAACCCAAGGATAGAATCTGTGTCTCTTGTGTCTCCTGGGGTAGGCAGGTTCTTTACCACTGTGCTGCCTGGGGGTAACTTGTTACAATAAACTCTCAATGGCTCCCTCCACTTGCAGCCTCTCACTATTTCAATCTATTTCACTCACATTGCTGACTGATTTATCCACAACCCTGCTCATATCATAGTATCTTCCTATTGCCTATAGAAGGAAAAAAAAAAAGCCTCTTATCCCCCTTCAGACATGGATGCTCTCTTTCCACTCCGCCTTTCCAGGGCTGACACCCCTGCACCAGGGCTCCCAGTGAATTCCATTGTTCACTATTGCCCCCGCTCCCCAGATGTTCCCAAAAGGCTGTGTCCAAGACCCAGTTCCTCTCTCTCTCTGTCCCCTTTCTCTCTGTCTCTATTTGTCTCTATCTCCCAGCTCTACTTCCCCAGTGAGGGTTCTGTTCTCAGAAGTCTCTCCCCTTGTGCCCGTAAGATAGCCGCCAGGGCCTTCTGAGACCACATGCTTCCACGTCACGTTTGGCGGAGAAGACGAACATCTGTTTCCTGGTAGATTTCATTGTTCGTGACAGGCCTGACTTTCTTCATACCCCCATCTTTTAATCAATGCTTGTGGCCAGGGTTGGGGGAGGGATGGGGCGCATTCATTGTAAGAACTCCCTGAAGTCCCAGTCATCAAGTTTTGGATACGACTG
Organism: Nanger dama; assembly: GCA_917880005.1. NCBI lineage: Eukaryota > Metazoa > Chordata > Mammalia > Artiodactyla > Bovidae > Nanger > Nanger dama. Next base: position 696,809 of record CAKJTW010000030.1, read on the forward strand.
ACCCCTGCCTTCAAGTCCAGGGATGACCCCTGACTGCCTTGGGGTAATAGACGCTCTGGAGCCCCTTTCTCCCTTTCCTTGACTCTCCTAACTAGAAAGCAGGTTCCTTCTCCTCTGAACTTGTACAGCTCTTTCTCAGCATTTCTTCTATTAATGTTGCAGTTACACACTGTCTGTGCATTCTGTGTGTGCTTAGTCATGTCCGACTCTTTGCAACCCCCGTGGACTACAGCCCACCAGGCTCCTCTGTCCGTGGGCTTTCCCAGGCAAGAATACTGGAGTGGGTTGCCGTTTTCTTCTCCAGGGCATCTTCCCGACCCAGGGATCAAACTCAAGTCTCCTGCATCTCTTGCCTTGGCGGGTCGGTTCTTCTCCACTGAGTGACCTGGGAAGCGCTAGCACTGTCTACCTTGAATTAAACTCTCTGTCTCCCCTCTGTGTCCTGGGCATCAGTCATGGTTACAGCATACCCACAATGCTCGGTGAGAATGGCCATGTCCACGTCCCGGGCTAAGCAGCCAACCCCGAGTTACTTTCTGCGACCGTGTCTACCCTGTCTCCCTGCTGGCCATGCTGACTGGTCCTGGGGCAGGCAACTGAGCAATAGGCAGGCAACCTCAGGCTAGAGACCCCAGTAATTAGCCTTACAGCCCTGGTGAACTGCAGTGACGAGCAGAGAGCAGCTCTGTGTAAGCAGAAGCCAGAAGGCAAGAAAAAGCTACAGAGCAGAGAATGAAGGCAGTCATCCTCAGGAATAAGGAAGTGGAGCCTCAAGGAAACCAACTAACCTGCCCAGCAGGTAGTCTAATTCTCAAGCCTATTTTCCCAGCCAGTAAACCACACTCTCAAATCACCACCCAAAGCAGCTGCATTGCATTCGCTGCAGAAAAACCCTTATTAGAGAAGCTAAAGAGGGAAATGTTGAAAGGAAACAAAAGGGTCATTAGTGGCGGCTTCTCTCTCTGGGATGGTCACCCAGGGCCTCTCTTCTTGCCCATTAGTCTTTCTTTTAAGATTGTCCAGGAACTTTCCCCCACAACATACCCTGAATGCTTTTCATCCACTCTCAGGAATGTTTTTCATCTTCACTGATCCTGCATATGATGAGCAAAAACCAAATGCTGGAAGAAGCCCATGGTCACAGCCCCCTCTGGGGGCGGCTACCCAGCCCACGACAACCCCCACATCTCAGAATGTTTCTCCACTCCCCTGGAGAAGGGACCCCAGCAGCACTTGCTGGGTACTTTTATTTACAGTGATTTGTCTTATTCTCACAATAGCCTTGAGATGTAAAACTGAGATTATGCAGAGTTTCCTTGGTGGTACAGTGGATAAGAGTCCGCCTGCCAATGTAGGGGACACAGGTTCAGTCCTTGGCCTGGGAAGATTCCACGTGCCAAGGGGCACCTAAGCCCGAGTGTCACAACTAGTGAGCTGGCGTACTGCAATTACTGAAGCCCACGTGCCCTAGGGTCTGTGCTCTGCAACAAGAGATGCCGCCGCGATGAAAAACCTGCACACTGCAACTGGAGAGGAGCCCACGCACAGCAAGAAAGAGCCAGCGCAGCCAAAAATGAATACATGAATTCTTAAAAAAAAAAAAAAAACCCTGAGATTAAGTAAACCACGCAAGACCACAAAACTAACATGCTGTCATTATGATCTTAACACAAGTCTGCTTAACTCTAAAGCTCACACTCTTCCCACCATTCACTGTTGCCTCCAAAATGGAAAGACAAATGGGACTAGGATACAACCATAACATACAAGCATTAAGGTTTTTGCTTCATTTTCTTTTATTGGCATCAGTAGTATTCATGACAGATTGTTGTCTAGAGCCTTTATTTTGGCAATGACATGTCTGTAACACACTGAACGGAGCCCTGTCTTGCTTAACAAGCTGGTATCATGAGTCTGAGAAGTTTGTGCAGTGGTCACATCCAACCACGGGACACAGTGTCGAAGCTAGTGGCTGTCTCTGGGGTACTCAGGATTCTCCTGCGATGAAGATAATACTGATGAGAAGTGTTTAAAGGCCTGAGGGAAAACCCTCCCTTGATTATGGAACACTTCCAATATATCTTAGTGCAGTTGGAAATGTGTGTCTAATATTCTGGTGGGAGTGCGTCTCTACGTGTCCAAAGACATTTAGGCAAGTGGGTCCAGAAATGCTCTCCAAATGTAGCTGAACTCCAAAATTTAAATGGTTCCTGACCTAGTTTCCAGTCGTTTCACTTCAGGCTTCTGTTTGTCCATGCTATTCAAATACTATCACACTGATTTGAAAGAAGGAAATATTTTATGTTTCTTTTATAAAATTCATAAATTAATTCTGAGTGCCAATATGGGGCAGGTACTAAAGACTGAATGAAGTGTTTCTCCAATTCTATACTAGTACAAATTAATGTTTCTTTCTACTGATGCATTAGAGTTCATTTGAGCATCACAGTATTCCTAGGGCAGGCAGAGCTGGTTTTACAGTCTCCATATTACAAATAAGAAGCTTGACGATGAGAGAAGTTATGTGTTTTTCCCAAAGTAACATAGCTTGCAAATAATAGATCTGAGACTCAAGGCCACTTAATCTAGGGGTCCCTTTTATGGAGTCAATGTTGCTCTTTGATATTTTACTTTTTGATCATATTTTAGACTTGATATTTCTTGAAGGGCTTCCTCAGTGGCTCAGTGGTAAAGACTCCACTTGCAATGCAGGAGACACCTAGGTCGGGAAGATCCTCTGGAGAAGGAAATGGCATCCCACTCCAGGATTCTTGCCTGGGAAACTCCATGGACAGAGGAGCCTGGCGGGTTACAGGCCATGGGGTCATAAAGAGTCAGACGTGACTTAGTGACTAAAAGATGACAACAAATTTCTTGAAGGTGTGGTTTTTTGCCTGTGATAGTTTGGAGTAAGAGTTAGCAAGCTATGGCCCATGAGCCAAGCCTGCTGCCACCTGTTTTAGGAAAGACAGTTTCCCTGGAGCAGGGCTACACCCATTCACTTGATTTCATGCTACAATGGCAGAGTTGAATAATTTCAACAGAGGCTATATAGCACACAAAGCCTCACATAATATTTCTGGCCTTTTATAGAGGAAGCTTGCTGACCCCGTCCACAATATAAAGTTAACTTGTCTGCCCCTTGATTTTTATCTTTGGCCAGGGTCATGGGTTAGTCTGATACCAGGATCTGGATTCAGCCTAGGGCTACCCAAGATGCTGCTGCTGCTGCTGCTGCCAAGTCTCTTCAGTCGTGTCCGACTCTGTGCGACCCCATAGACCGCACCCGACCAGGCTCCCCTGTCCCTGGATTCTCCAGGCAAGAACACTGGAGTGGGTTGTCGTTTCCTTCTCCAGTGCATGAAAGTGAAAAGTGAAAGTGAAGTCGCTCAGTCGTATCTGACTCTTCATGACCCCATGGACTGCAGCCTACCACGGTCCTGCATCCATGGGATTTTCCAGGCAAGATTACTGGAGTGGGGTGCCATTGCCTTCTCCATACCCAAGAATGACAGTTCTGCAAATTCTCCCACTGATAGGGGTTTTATCCATCTTGTTGTTGCTGTTTAATCACCAGGTCATGTCCGACTCTTTTGTGACACCATAAACTGCAGCTCACCAGGCTCCTCCGTCTGTGGGATTCTCCTGGCAAGAATACTGGAGTGGGTTACATTTCCTTCTCTAGGAGATCTTCCCAACCCAGGGATCAAACCCGTGCCTCCTGCTTGGCAGACGGATTCTTTACCACTGAGCCACCAGGGAAGCCCTTTCTTCATCTACTGGACCTCAAAATTTGCCATGTGTCCCTTCCTCTTCTGGTAGACTTAGGGCCCCAGAAAACCATATGACTTCATATCCAAAGGAGGAAATATTGTGCATAAACAAGGACTTGATTTGCTGGAAAACTGCCTTTATTAACTCTAGCCTATAGCCATGGCCCATTCCATTCTCTGTATGTAACATCTAACTTGAGAGGATGCTATCCAAGAATGCAGTTGGGTGCACTGGACCTGGCCCCAAAGTCAAACTGACTCTCTAACACCAATGCTGTACTTTCCCAACTGTGCCTGAATTTGAAATGAGTTCTCCTTACTTTTTAGCTCTAGTGGAAGACAAAGAAAATGTGCGTATTGAATGGTCAGGGTTTCCATTCACCCAGCCCTTTCTTCTCCACCCAATGCGCCCTTCTTGATGTCCTCGTGGCAACTTGAATTCACCAGTGTAAGTCCCTATGCCTGGCACCTTCAGCATGCATCAGTTCAATAAACACAGCTAGAATAGGCCCTAAGTTCTCCCTTTGAGGCTAGGCAAGTTGGCGGAACAGATGAGAGCCATCTAATCCAAATCCCACGCTGACAAAGACGTCAGATTCACTTTTGGCATCATCTACAAAAGAACTTACAGGTTTCCCCACGTGACGTTAGTGGTAAAGAACCAACCCACCAATGCAGGAGATATAAGAGACGCAGGTTCGATCCCTGGGTTGGGAAGATCCGCTGGCAGAGGGCATGGCAACCCACTCCAGTATTCTTGCCTGGAGAATCCCATGGACAGAGGAACCTGGTGAGGGCATGTTCATGGGGTCGCACAGAGCTGGACATGACTGAAGCAACTTAGCACACAAGCACACATGAAAGAACTTACATTTAGAACTACTGTGCTGCTGCTGCTGCTGCTGCTGCTGAGTCGCTTCAGTCGGGTCTGACTCTGTGTGACCCCATAGACGGCAGCCCACCAGGCTCCCCATCCCTGGGATTCTCCAGGCAAGAACACTGCAGTGGGTTGCCATTGCCTTCTCTGACTACTGTGCTACATCAGTGGAATTACACTTGATTTTGGGCTGTGGCATTTAGAGTCTACTTTGAATTAATATTGCTTTAGAACTTCTGCCATAACTTGTGAATAACATTACAAAATTACATTTTGGGGGTTCGGTTCAGTCCAGTCGTTCAGTCATCTCCAACTCTTTGGGATACCATGGACTGCAGCACACCAGGCTTCCCTGTCCATCACCAACTCCCAGAGCTTGCTCAAACTCATGTCCATCGAACCATCTCATCATCTGTCATCCCCTTCTCCTCCTGCCCTCAATCTTTCCCAGTATCAGGGACTTTTCCAACGAGTCAGCTCTTTGCATCAGGTGGCCAAAGCTCCAGCATCGGTTCTTCCAGTGAACAGTCAGGACTGATTTTCTTTAGGACTGACAGGTTTAATCTCCTTGCAGTCCAAGGGACAAGGGGTAAAATATTAATTTTTTAAATGTAAATATTTTATATATCAAACGTACCGCAGTGTGTATTACACTACTTTATACTGTCTTCATATTTTAATTTATCAGGAGCTACAAAAAAACAGAAGAATCCTGAGCTTTTTGACTTCCAGAGCCCTGTATGCCTCAGTCAAGCTGATCTCATCAATAAAGATGGGCCAGAAGTGGACACTGAGCTTTCCTAAGACTGTCCCCGAGTTTGACCAGAATTGGGTACGTTTCACTTCCTACTTTCACGTTCCACATTATTTGTACATCTCAGGATCCGTGTAGATCAATGAGGAGGAACTCACGCAATTATAGAAATGACCCCCTCTTCAGCACCTCTCTCCTAGAAAACCAAGAAAGATCAGCTTAGGTAAGGGCTCATTTTTAAATCCATCTCACATCCATACATGACCACAGGAAAAACCATAGCCTTGACTAGATGGACCTTAGTCAGCAAAGTAATGTCTCTGCTTTTGAATATGCTATCTAGGTTGGTCATAACTTTTCTTCCAAGGAGTAAGCGTCTTTTAATTTCATGGCTGCAGTCACCATCTGCAGTGATTTTGGAGCCCAAAAACAAAGTCTGACACTGTTTCCACTGTCTCCCCATCTATTTCCCATGAACTGATGGGCCCAGATGCCATGATCTTTGTTTTCTGAATGTTGAGCTTTAAGCCAACTTTTTCACTCTCCTCTTTCACCTTCATCAAGAGGCCCTTTAGCTCCTCTTCACTTTCTGCCATAAGGGTGGTGTCATCTGCATATCTGAGGTTATTGATATTTCTCCCAGAAATCCTGATTCCAGCTTGTGTTTCTTCCAGCCCAGCGTTTCTCATGATGTACTCTGCATATAAGTTAAATAAGCAGGGTGACAATATACAGCCTTGACGCACTCCCTTTCCTATTTAGAACCAGTCTGTTGTTCCATGTTCAGTTCTAACTGTTGCTTCCTGACCTGCACACAGATTTCTCAAGAGGCAGGTCAGGTGGTCTGGTATTCCCATCTCTTTCAGAATTTTCCACAGTTTATTGTGATCCACACAGTCATAGGCTTTGGCATAGTCAATAAAGCAGAAATAGCTGTTTTTTCTGGAACTCTCTTGCTTTTTCCATGACCCAGCGGATGTTGGCAATTTGATCTCTGGTTCCTCTGCCTTTTCTAAAACCAGCTTGAACAAGTTCAAGAGATAGGGATGAGCAAAAAGGCTTTAAAAAAATTATTTTCTATATTTTCTTTTAGGTTATGCTGCATCTTCATTGCTGCAAGGGCTTTTTCTCTAGTTGCAGCGAGCAGGGGCTACTCTTCGTTGCAGCGCTCAGGCTTCGCATTTGCGGTGGCTTCTGTCGTTGCAGACCACAGGCTCTGGCCACATGGGCCTCAGTAGCTGCAGCCCCTGGGCTTTCGAGCACAGGCTCAGTAGTTGTGGCGCATGGGCTTAGTTGCTCTGAGACACGTGGGATCTTCCTGGACCAGGGATCAAACCTGTGTCTCCAGCACTGGCAAGCCGGTTCTTTACCACTAAACCAGGGAAACCCCAAGACGGCTTCTAAATCACATGCTGCTGCTGCTAAGTCGATTCAGTCGTGTCTGACTCTGTGTGACCCCATGGACAGCAGCCCACCAGGCTCCGCCATCCCTGGGATTCTCCAGCCAAGAACACTGGAGTGGGTTGCCATTTCCTTCTCCAATACATGAAACTGAAAAGTGAAAGTGAAGTCGCTCAGTTGTGTCCAACTCTTGGCGATCCCATGGACTACAGCCCACCAGGCTCCTCCATCCATGGGATTTTCCAGGCAAGAGTACTGGAGTGGGGTGCCATTGCCTTCTCCGATTTAATCACCTACTCTTTACCAAAACACTAAACTCCGTGCCTTTCTTGGAATAGGTGCCCAGCATATACTGTTTTGCAGTACTACTGTGGTGCGATTAGTCAGGGCAGACAGGGCCAGCAGTAGCCTACAGAGCACCTTAGTTCTTATGAGAAAAAGCATCTGTCCTCTAGACAGTCAGAGGTCAAAATCAGGGCTCGTGACCTGGTGGGTCTGGCTAGACTTCAGAACCACTTTCAACCCCATTTACCCTCACACTAAGCTCCTCTGCATGGTGAACGACCTGCTCAATGCGGCAACCTTGGATACAGGAAACACAAAGATGAATAAGGACTGATCTCTGCCGTAAGGAGCTCATCTGGTCAAGGGAGAAAAATCACGTGAGATAGCATATAAGTGACATAATGAAGGAATGTGCACATATTATGGGAAGGAGCAGTGAGAGGGAGATGTGAGTAAAGATGATAAAGCATGGAACGAGGGACCAGTTTAGGGAAGACAATACTCTTGGGCAGGAAAGGACAGGTAGCTTTATTTCTCTACCCCAGTGGATCCCAAGCCTGGAAGATCACCAGAAGCACTTGAGCATGTAAGAAATTACGTGCCCAGAGCAGCTCTCAGGTGAAGCCAGGAACGTCATCATCACAAGTTCCCCCAGGCGATTCCAGTCATTTGCTGGGTTAGGGACCACAGATGTGAGCTAAGCATTCACTCAGCCTCTCCTCCCCCAGGACTCAGTTTCTCTTGGTGAAATAATAATGTTCAGAACTTTCTCCCTGCAGTAACAAGGAAATGACAGTTCTGTGGTTGCTCAAGCTGACTGCCCAGGTGAAATTTCGGTTCTGCTTTAGAAAGAGAAGAGCCATCTGAGAAGGAAGGTGACTGACACATCTGGGGGGTGGGCCACACACAGGGTTGTCTGCGTCCTTTTGGTCCAGCTGTGTGGCTGGAAAGGAAAGAGGCGGCCTGACCAGCAGAGTGACCCCTGGGCGGGAGTCCTGCTCGTGAACCCTCGGAGGAAACTGTTGTGGTGTCTCTGACCCTGACAATGATGCCCACACCCACGCAAGATTCTTCCTTCCTGCTCTCCTTGATTATGACCTTGAGCTGTGTACTTGGGGGAATTCAGTGCTTGGGTTACCCAGCTGGAAGACGAAGCATGCTCCTAGAATACCAGGAAGGCAGGCACACACACACACACACACACACACACACACACACACACACACAAAGAATTCGATGGTTTTAAAAAATCAATCCCTGGCCAGGGTTCAATCCCACACGCCTCGGGGCAACAAAGCCCGTGTACCACAGCTACTGAGCCTACCTCCCTGGAGCCCAGGAATCACAACTACTGACGTCCAGGCACCTAGAGACCCTGTTCTCCCCAACAAGAGGAGCTGCTGCAATAAACCCACGCACTGCTACGAGAGTAGCCCGGGCTCGCCGCAGCTAGAGAAAGAGCGTGCACAGCAGTGAAAACCCAGCGCAGCTGAAAACAAGCAAATACAATTTAAAAATAAATAAAAAGAATTCTGGGGAGCCACAGTTCCACCTTCGTACCCACTAGGAGGAGCGTCCACACTGCCGTCCCCTTCTCTCCTTTGTCCCTGTTAATGACAACACGGAGACTCACTCTACTATTTGAAAATCATTTTTACGTAATTAATGTATGCTTTCCTGTTTATAAATGCCTGATTTCAAGCAAAAACAAAGCGCTCTGGAGAGCTCCCTAGTGGCCTAGTAGTCAGGATTGCAGACTCTCACTGCCGTGGCCTGCTGGGGTCCAGCCCTGGTGGATCCAGGATGATTCGAAGGTGGAGACGGCGTAGGCGTCCTAGAAAAACTATCTAATTACAGATAGAGAGGGACTAGGAGAGAAAAAGAGGCCGAATAACTTGGTTAACACAGGGTGCCAATCACCACCTACGTAGGCCGCAGGCGTCTTCCCGTTCTCCCGAAGGAGAGGAGGCACTGAGGCTCCCCTGGTCCGATCTTAGAAGCCCAGGCAAAATTAGTAGGCTTGGTGGGTCCTATGCACCAGATGGGAATTCGGCCAGAAAATAATAGGAGAGAGAGAAAGGGGCTGAATAACTTGGTTTACGTGGGGTACCAATAAAATTCCGGACCAGGAATTTGCACCATCTGCATGGAGGGCACCCACGCTCCAGATGGGAATTCAGCCAGAAAATTGGGGAGCAGAAAGGAACGACATGAGGGAATCAGTCTTTCCGGAACTGATCCGATTTCTTTATTTTTCAGGCTTGTTTATATACCTTTTGTTACACATAGGGATGAATACAGAGTCACGCGGGGGTCAGCAGACCTGACCCTTGTCACAATCAGGTGTTTCATATAAAATTATACAAAGGTCTTATGAGTTTTTACATCATCTTCTGACCATGAGGTCCGCTGACATTTTATGGCCCTTTCTGATACCTGTCAGTTAACCAGAAAGCTTATTTTTCCAGGAGTGATTTTTTCAGGCACCACCCTCCAAATAAAGTTGCATTCCTATAGGGTGAGGGTGTAGTGAGTTACAATCAAGAAAGGAATTTACTTAACCTAAGGTTTAACGTGATTAGTCTTAAAGGTTAATACTTATTTCTCCTATTAGGTTAATACTTATTTCTCCTATATGCTAGTTATAGTCATTATAAGGGCAGGGAATATGAAGACTTAGCAGCAAACATCAGCCCAACAAATGAAAATCCTTTCACCAGTGTTCCTCTTAAGATCTACTTAGTCTTAAGATAGTGATAAAGTTACATTTTTACATAGCAAGGACACAGTGATTTACAACAAAGTACAGTAGTCTATAACAAAAGAGAAAATTCATTAACTCAAAAAGTCTAATATTGCTAACATCAAAAACTACTATATTTCCTTTTCTATATTCCAAATGCATTGATTAATATATTCCTAGGTGCCTAAGGATATGAAGGCCTGGAGGCAATCAAATGAGAATAGCCTTATGCTAATACTCCAAACTCTCTGTGCTGTTTATGGTTGAGAGGTTGTCACACAAGCTAATCTGTCAGCAGAGAGATTTGACCTGAGCCACCCTTGTCACACCCAAGGCAGGGAATTAGCAGTAATTGTTGGCATCACAAATGAAAAAACTCTTCACCAATATAATTCCTAATCAACCCACTAATACTATACTAATAATCTTCTAACTTCTCAAAAAGAGTCTGTATTTAGAAAGTTTTAAAGCATCCCATGCCTCTCACAGTTGGGAGGCTGCAAACAATCACATGCGGCTGGACAACCTGATCAGGCAGGCCAGAGAACCTTCAGAGTTTGTAAGTTGAAACTCTCTTGTCACGCCCAGGAATTTTTATTAACTGGGGCTGCAAGTTAACTCCTTCTCCGAGAGAAATGGTTATGGGGGAGAGCTCCCGTAAAGTACTCTGGTTTGGGGGTAGATGCTCGGGAACAGGGGATCTCCTGAGGCTTGACCACGCCTTTGCGTATGCCAAGCTTCTTTTTCCTCATGACCTTTGCCATGGGCGTAGTTCCTCACACTGGCCCCCAACATCAGCCCAGGTTCAATCCCTGCTCAGGGAACTGAGACGCCACAAGTTGCACGGTTCGGCCAAAAGAGTAATGTTTAATAAAAAAAATAATAACAAAAATCTCTGATGCCATCATAAGAAAAAGATAATATTTCCCTGAGGTTTATCATATTTTGTTCTTAGTTCAAATTACTTGTAGGAGTGGAGGTATACCACAATTTGGTTTTTTTTTTTTTGCTTTTTAAAAAATGAATAAACTTTACTTTTAGAGCAGTTTTAGGTTCACGGTTGAGTGGAAAGTGCAGAGTTCCCATATGCCCCCTGTCCTCACCCAAGCACAACCTTGCCCACCATCAACACCCCCACACCAGTGGGGTATGTTTGTTACAGTCAGTCAACCTGGACTGGCCCATCATAGCCACTTAAAGTCCATGGTTTGCATTAGGGTTCACTCTCGGTGTTGTATGGGGTTGCAAAGAGTCGGACAGACACGACCGAGTGACTTTCACTCACTCACCCACTCGAGGTTTTATAATCTATGGGTCTGGACACACACATGATGGCATGTATCCACCACTGCAGTACAGCACAGAATAGTTTCACTATCTCAGAAAGTTCTCTGCCTTCTGCCTATTCCTTTCTCTTCCTGCCTGCAACCCCTGGCAATCCTTTTACTGTCTCCATACTCATGCCTTTTCCTGAATGTCATATAGCTGGAACCAAACTATGTAACCTTTTAGACCAGCTACTTTCACTTAGTACTATGCATGGGTTTCCTCCATGTCTTTCTGTGATCTTCCTATAATCACTTACTAGTTTGATGAGTTTTTGCTCAATTCTTTCAGATTTTCTACATAGACAATTATGTCAGTTCAGTTCAATTCAGTCGCTCGGTCATGTCCAACTCTTTGCGATCCCATGAATCACAGCACGCCAGGCCTCCCTGTCCATCACCAACACCCGGAGTCTACCCAAACTCATGTGCATTGAGTCAAAGATGCCATCCAGCCATCTCATCCTCTGTTGTCCTCTTCTCCTCCTGCCCCCAATCCCTCCCAGCATCAGAGTCTTTTCCAATGAGTCAGCACTTCACATCAGGGTGGCCAAAGTATTGGAGTTTCAGCTTCAACATCAGTCCCTCCAATGAACACCCAGGACTGATCTCCTTTAGGATGGACTGGTTGGATCTCCTTGCACTCCCAGGGACTCTCAAGAGTCTTCTCCAACACCACAGTTCAAAAGCATCAATTCTTCGGTGCTCAGCTTTCTTTATAGTCCAACTCTCACATCCATACATGACCACAGGAAAAACCATAGCCTTGACTAGACAGACCTTTGTTGACAAAGTAATGTCTCCGCTTTTAATATGCTGTCTAGGTTGGTCATTACTTTCCTTCCAAGGATTAAGCGTCTTTTAATTCATGACTGTAATCACCATCTGCAGTGATTTTGGAACCCAGAAAAATAAAGTCAGCCACTATTTCCACTGTTTCCCCATCCATTTCCCATGAAGTGATGGGACCAGATGCCATGATGTTCGTTTTCTGAATGTTGAGCTTTAAGCCAACTTTGTCACTCTCCTCTTCCACTTTCATCAAGAGGCTTTTAGCTCCTCTTCACTTTCTGCCATAAGGGTGGTGTCATCTGCATATCTGAGGTGATTGATATTTCTCCTGGCAATCTTGATTCTAGCTTGTGCTTCTTCCAGCCCAGTGTTTCTCATGATGTACTGATGTACTCTGCATATAAGTTAAATAAGCAGGGTGACAATATACAGCCTTGACGTACTCCTTTTTCTATTTGGAACCAGTCTGTTTTTCCATGTCCAGTTCTAACTGTTGCTTCCTGACCTGCACACAGGTTTCTCAGGAGGAGAAACAGACAGGAGAAAACTCAGACAGTTTTATTTCTTCCTTCCCTATCTCTCTATGCCTTGTATTTCCTTTCCTTTTTTTTTTTTTTTTTGTCTTACTGAATTAACTAGGATTTACAGTATGATTTTGAAAAATATAGGTGAGAGAGACATCCCCATCTGATTCCTGATTTTAGTGGAAACTCTTCTAGTTTCTAACCATTCAGTATACTAGATGGAGGTTTTTGTAGATGTTCTTTATTAAGTTGAGGAAGTTCCTCTCTGTTCCTAGTTGCCAAGAGTTTCTATTATGAACAAGTGTTGGATTTTGTCAAAGGCTTTTTCTCCATCTATTCATATAATAATGTGATTTTTCTTCTTTAGTCTGTTCACGAGATGGATTACATTAACTGATTTTCAAGTACTGAACCAACCTTGCATACCCGGTACAAACCCCACGTGGCTGTGGACTGAGAGCCTCACCAATGCTTTAAACACCCACCCCTCTCCCCTACCTTAGTTGGGCCAAGATGGTTGGAGGGACTGGAGTTATGTATTTCCCTTTTCCCACATGAGAGGCTAGAGTTAGGTATTTTCTTTCCCCAAGGTAAGTTAGGTTCTGGTAAAACCCCAGTAGGTTAAGTTCTGATGAAATAATTTCTCCTGAGAGCAGGTTTTGCTAAGAACAGAACGCTCTAGCGTATTTCAAAGTGGTTCCTTTTCCCCCTCCACCTGCTGGACTTCTGAGTACTTTTCTCCAGTATTCATTGGGAGGAACTTTGGTACAAAAGTGCGGAGGCCCCCTTATCACTGGGCCCCCTGGAGCTCTTAACCCTCAGACTTGTCCACACTGACCTTCCAGCAGTTTTTCAGTTACGGTTCCGGTCTTTCCATTATCAGGCTTCCCAGGTCTTTCAGTGGTAAAGAATCCACCTGCCAAGGAGGGAGACACAGAAGATGCAGTTTCCATTCCCGGGTCGGGAAGATCCCCAGGTATGCAGGAGGAGGGACTGGCAACCCGCCCCAGTATGCTTGCCTGCAGAGTCCCATGAACAGAGGGGCCTGGCGGGCGGCGGTCCATGGGGTCGCGGAGTCGGACGCGGCGGAGTGCGCACGCACGCAGGGTGGTCTCTGCTCCCGGGAGCTGTGATTCTCTGCATCCACTCGTCTGTCTGGTGACTTGCCCCGTGACCTCATTTCTCTGACAGATCTAAGACCAGTTTGTTTTTTCTCTTTGTCAGTTTGCTCAGCTTTTTACTTGCTGTTATGACAGAGCAGCAACTTCTAAGCTCCTTACATGCCAGACAGGAAACGAGAAGCCCTCCAGCATAATTTTTTCAGTTCTGAGGAGTCTCTAAAAGGCCTTACTCTGCCCTAGAAGAACTGAATTCCAGTTAACGTTTGTCAAGCAACCATCTATGAGTCAAATGTCTGGTGGATCCGTTCACACTTGTTATCTCTCTCAGCCCTCAGAACAGCGGTGACAGGTAGGTATTAAAATTGCCCCCATTTTACAGATGGGGAAGCTGAGACTCAAAAAATGTAAATGACTTGGCAAGACTACATGAATAGAAAGCGACGGCACAAAGATTAAAACCAGGGCTTCTTTTAACTCCAAGGCCGGGGAGACCACTTTAGGAAACTAAAAGTCTAGAGTGATAATTTTAGAAAATTAGAAGTCTCAAGCGATTTCCGGCTCCCCCTGCTCCTCTGGGACCTTCGCGTGTGTTTGGGTTGGCATGGAGGTGGGGACACTGAGGAAGCTGTTCCACCCACAGAAGCAAGGCTGTGGCGGAGGCGTGAGCTGCTATGGGCAATGCATTTAGGTTTATTCTGACTTTCCAGAATACACTGGGGGACGTCCTGCCAGAATCAACAGACAGCAGTCACAATCCAATTTTAAAAGCGATTCTTCCATTTTATTCTTGACTGTACAGACCATAGGTTTATAACCAGGGTCTAAGCTTCCTAAGGATCCCAGGGGCATCAGGAAGCTCATGAATTTCTTGAAACTGTTGTTGCGCTGCATAGGTGTGAAGAAATGAATTTTTCTGAGAAGAGGGTTTATCTCTTTCATTAAGTGTTCAAAGAGTTCTCTAATGCAAATGAGGTTAAAAAATAATTAGTACAGGCTTTGCCCAAGAAGAGTTTCTTTTTAAACGTTCTGACTCCAGCCTAGGGAGAGAGCCAGATACTAGTAAAGAATGCAGCAGTTCATATCAGGAAATAATAATCACACTAATACTTCGGTAATTACTTTTTTCCTCTGTGCTGATCAAGACACAGATCTGGCTTTGGTGAAACCAAGAAAAAAGAAACCCCAACAATTTGTGCGGAGACCAAGAGGATGCATCTGTTTCCTGAATCAACCAGATCAAATGAGCCCTGAATCAAACATTGCCTGTGCTGAGGCTCTATTTTCTTCCAAAGAGAGATGAAGCAGTTGCTCTCAAAGGGGGAAAGAAAAAGAAAAATACAAAGAAAGAAAAAGTAAGTCTAGGCAAAATAAGAATGATAATCTCCCTCTCTGGAGTGATGCCAATGAATTTCTTTCTTTCTTTCTTTTTCCCCTTATATTTTTTTTTTTTAATATACTTTCTTGTCTGTGCTGCGCAGAATATGGAATCTCAGTAACCCCATCAGGGACAAAACCTGCACCCCTTGCATAGGAAGCTGGTCTTAACCACTGGACCGCCAGGGAGTTCCAACCAAAGGATGTTTGATACACTGCCGTCTCCAAACTAAAGTTCCCTCCTAACAGGAATTATTTCTAAAGTGCCGGTGAAGTAACTCCAGTCTCTGAAGTCTTATACAGTGAAGACTTTGGCTCGGTCTGCCTGGGTTTATTTCAGCAGGTGCTACATCGGGTCCTGCCGGTGTCGCCGGCATCTTTCTTGGTCATCTACGTATCTGCTGCCATCGAGTCATGCCTCATCCATCGGTGTGCCTCTGCACTTGGCTTTTTTTTCCCCTCTGCCCCTGCTGTTCCCTCTGAATGGAACACCCTTCCCTCCCTCGTCCCCCTCACTATCTCCTCCTCAGCCTAAGGGACTCCTCTTCTAGGGAGGTTTTTCCCAGCCCCTTTGGAGAAACGTTCTGTCCTTGGCACCTCTGTAGTACCCTGCGGGCACCCTTATGCCAACACCCAGTGCACCACTGCACTCAAAGCCCCTTGAGGGCAGGAGCTGTGTCTTTCACCTGGGATCTCTAGGTGTGTCTGACACATAAACTTTCACCAAATACGCACAGAATGAATGAGCAGTTAGTTTCCCATTCGCACCTAATAAGGGGTATTAAGTAATAGATGCTTGTAATCAAAATAGTCTCTGTTCCCCTTGCTTCCCCCTCTCAGAACCTGGAGATTTTAGAAATACTGACCTCTCAATATCAAAAAGCTCAATTTAACACCCCCCATATCCAAGGAGCTCTAAGGAAAAAAAATATATAATCTGAATTATCATAAGAAAACAGATTATATAATACATTAAAACAAAAGGGAAGTTTTAGATTTTAGTCTCAAAAATATGGTTCCTTTTTCTGTGGACATGACTGTGATGTTCAGGGTTAATAGCTATCATTGACCTTTTTTTTTTTTACTCTGCTGTGTGTGACACATAAATTCCTTTAACTATGTGTTTTTCCAAGAAGCTGAATCAGACCTCTTATTTAGTCATCACGATGCTCAACTCTTAAGTTTGAGAAATGCGGTCACAAAACAGAGAGACTATGTAAAGCTTTTAACTTCCTTCCTCCAAGAAAGACAATACGGGAGGAAAAAGCAAAACAGACCAGAGATCAGTGTCTTCACTAATTACATCTGACTGGGAAGACTTGAGCCTGCTCTCTGCTCAGTGTGCTTAAGGCAGGTGAAATTAATTGAATCACATACAAGAAGACATACTTAAATCTCAGGAATGAGTCTTGAAGTAAATCCAAAATTTTAAAGAATAGAATAGTTTCTCTCTTTCCTGAAAGCAGGTAGTTCCATAAAATAACCAGCTGATGCTAGAATTCTCATTCTTTGTTTGTATTGAAATGGGAGAAAAGCATGTGTTTTTAGGTTTTAAAGGGACTTTGAAGATCAGTTACTCCAAGCTCTCACTCTCACTCATTCTGATTTGACTCATTATATAATCCCCCTGTCATTATATTCCTGGGGAGCACAGGCAGAACCCTACCTAAAATAGACTTTCTTGGAAGGATTTGGTCCTCTGAATACTTGCCCCAAGGATCATCTAGTCTAAACACCATCATTTCCCTCACAAGGAAGATGATGTCTAAATATAGGCTCCCCACCAGATGCACCCAAGGCTTTATGATATACAAAGCGTGTTCTCATCACTGTATCTAAATCAATAAAGAAAGATTCAGAGGCTCTCCAGAGTCACCCAACTTGTTAATTATGGAATCTGGACCAGGACTCCTGGTGTTGTGCCCTTTCTCCTTCACCGTGGTATTTCCTGAGAGTATCCAGAGTGCTGTTTTGTATGGTTCTGAGCAGGAGCGTCTGGCCATATCCAGGGATAATGTGGAGTTAAAGACTGCTGATGTTTGGGACTTCCTGGCGATCCAGTGGCTAAGACTCCGTAATCCCAGCGCAGGGGGCCCAGGTACGGTACCTGGTCAGGGAACTATATCCCACACACCACAACTAAAAAGCTCCTGCGCGCTGCCACAGAGACTCCAAGCGCTGCAACTACAACCCAATACAGCCAAATAAGCAAGTAAATATTTTTAAAAAGAATCTGATGGTTTACAAGGAAATGAACAAATCCCTTCAAGGGCACACTGCAAACAGCCCTTGCAGAAATGTGAGACATCTCAAAGCTGAGGAGAAGCTGGTGTTATGCTTCATTTTAAAGCTTTTCACAGGATTATAGGAGAGGGTGTGTTGTAAGCATCACTTTCAAACTTAATGTATGTATAAGCATCTCAGGATCGTGCAAATGCAGATTCTGATTCACAAAATCTTGGATAGGGCCTGACAAAAGACTGTCCAATGGAGGATACTCCAGTATTCTTGCCAAGAGAATCCCATGAACAGTGTGAAAAGGCAAAAGATATAGCACCAGAAGATGAGCCTTCCAGGTCAGAAGGTGCCCAGTATGCTGCTGGGGGAAGAGTGGAGGGCAATTACTAATAGCTACAGAAAGAATGAAGCAGCGGGGCCAAAGGGGAAATGACACTCAGTTGTGGATGTGTCTGGTGGTAAAAGTAAAGTCCAGTGCTGCAAAGAACAATATTACATAGGAACCTGGAATGTCAGGTCCATGAATCAAAGTAAATTGGAAGTGGTCAAGCAGGAGATGGAAAGAGTGAACGTTGATATTTTAGGAATCAATGAACTAAAATAGATGGGAATATGTGAATTTAATTCAGATACCATTTTATCTACTACTGTGGGCAAGAATTCCTTAAAAGAAATAGAGTAGCCCTGATAGTCAACAAGAGTCTGAAACACAGTACTTGGGTGCAGTCTCAAAAATGATGGAATGATCTCTGTTCATTTCCAAAGCGAACCATTCAACATCACGATAATCCAAGTATATGCCCCTACCACTAATGCTGAAGAAGCTGAAGATGAACAGTTCTATGAAGACGTATGAGACCTTCTAGAACTAACACCAAAAAAAGATGTCCTTTTCATCATAGGGGACTGGAATGCAAAAGTAGGAAGTCAAGAGATACCTGGAATAGTAGGCAAATTTGACCTTGGAGTACAGAATGAAGCAGGGCAAAGGCTAATAGAGTTTTGCTAAGAGAACACACTGATAATAGCAAGTACCCTCTTCCAACAACACAAGAGAAGACTCTACACATGGACATCACCAGATGGTCAACACAAATCAGACTGATTATATTCTTTGCAGCCAAAGATGGAGAAGCTCTATACAGTCAGCAAAAACAAGACTGGGAGCTGACTGTGGCTCAGATCATGAACTCTTTATTGCAAAATTCAGACTTAAATGGAAGAAAGTAGGGAAAACCACTAGGCCATTCAGGTGTGACCTAAATCAAATCCCTTATGATTATACAGTGGAGGTGATGAATAGATTCGAGAGATTAGGTCTGCCTGAAAAACTATGGACTGAGCATCGTAACATTATACAGGAGGCAGTGACCAAAACCATCCCAAAGAAAAAGAAATGCAAGGAGGCAAACTGGTTGTCTATGGAGGCCTTACAAATAGCTAAGAAAAGAAGGGAAGCAAAAAACAAGGGAGAAAAGGAAAGATACACCCATTTGAGTGCAGAGTTCCATAGAAGAGCAAGGAGAGATAAGAAAGCCTTCAGTGAACAATGCAAAGAAATAGAGGAAAACAATAGAACGGGGAAAGACTCGTGACCTCTTCAAGAAAATTGCAGACACCAACAGAACATTTCATGCAAGGACGGGCACCATAAAAGACGGAAACAGCAAGGACCTAACAGAAGAAGAAGAAATTAAGTAGAGGTGGCAAGAATACGCAGGAGTACTGTACAAGAAGATCTCAGTGACCCAGAAAACCACTATGGTGTGGTCACCGTCCTAGAGCTAGGTGTCCTGGAGAGTGAAGTCAATTAGGCCTTGGGCAGCATTACCATGAACAAAGCTAGTAGATGTAATAGAATTCCAGCTGAGCTCTTTCAAATTCTAAAAGGTAATGTTGTTGAAGTGCTGCACTCAGTATGTCAGCAAATTTGGAAAACTTGGCAATGGCCACAGGACTGGAAAATGTCAGTTTTCATTCCAGTCCCAAAGAAAGGCAATGATAGTGTTCAAACTACCGCACAATTACGTTCATTTCACATGCTAGCAAAGTAATGCTCAAAATCCTTTGAGCTAGGCTTCAACAGTAAATGAACCAAGAACTTCCAGATGTACAAGCTGGATCTAGAAAAGGCAAAAGAACCAGAGATTAAAGTGCCAACATCCGTTGGATCATAGAGAAAGTGAAGGATTTCAAAAACACATCTGCTTCCTTGACTATGCTAAAGCCTTTGACTGTGTGGATCACAACAAACTGTGGAAAATTCTTAAAGAGATGGGAATACCAGACTACCTTACCTGTATGCATGTCAAGAAGCAGCAGTTACAACTGGACATGGAAAAACAGGACTGGCTTAAAATTGGGGAAGGAGTACATCAAGGCTGCATATTGTCACCCTGCTTATTTAACTTACATGCAGAGTACATCATGCAAAATGCTGGGCTGGATGAATCACAAGCTGGAATCAAGATGGCTGGGAGAAATAACAACCCCAGATACGGAGATGATACCACTCTAATGGCAGAAAGACAAGAAGAAGTAAACAGCCTCTTGATGCGGGTGAAAGAGGAAAGTGAAGAAGCTGGCTTAAAACTCAACATTCAAAAATCTAAGATCATGGCATCTGGTCCCATCACTTCATGGCATGTAGATAGGGAAACAATGGAAACAGTAACAGACTTTATTTCTTGGGCTCCAAAATCACTGAGAACAGTTACTGCAGCCATAAAATTAAAAGACTCTGGGTCCTTGGAAGAAAAGCTGTGACAAACCTAGACAGCATATGAAAAAGCAGAAACATCCCTTTGCTGACAAAAGGTTTATGTGGTCAAAGCGATGGTTTTTCCAGTAGTCATGTACCAACATGAGAGCTGGACCATAAAGAAGGATGAGCACCGAAGAATTGATGCTTTTGAACTTGGCGCTGGAGAAGACTTGTGAGAGTCCCTTGGACTGCAAAGAGATCCAACCAGTCCATCCTAAAGGAGATCAGTCCTGAATATTCATTGACTGATGCTGAAGCTCCAATACTTTGGCCACCTGATGGGAAGAGCTGACTCACTGGAAAAGACCCTGATGCTGGGAAAGATTGAAGGCAACAGGAGAAGAGGGTGGCAGAGGATGTGGTGGTTACATAGCATCACTGACTCCATGAAGTTGAGTTTGAGAAAATTCCGGGGAAATAGGGAAGGATAAGGGAAGCCTGGCGGGCTGCAGACCATGGGGTCGCAGAGTCAGACACCACTGAGGGCGGAACAACAACACAGCCTTCTCCCCGAGTCTGCCAAAGCTGCTGCTCCACAGAGCACACAGCTACACACGGTGAGCAGCTGGTTGTGAGGAAGAGCTTCGTCTTGGAAGCAGAACATTTGAATCCAAGGCTCCACTATATATTTATGAGCCATGTGAATCTGGGCAAGTCACACTCTAAGGCTGTTTCCGTGCCTGAAAGTTGGGGGGTTATAATCATATCTCTGTGTACATCAAGACCCTTAAGGCTGCCATCTGCCATCCCTTTTCCGGGACTCTGTTCTAATGAGAGGACATTTTTGACCATCAGAGATGTTTCTCACAATACTTTCTATTAACAGCAAAAAAACAAGGAGAAACTTAAATAGCTAAAATTAAGGAAACATTTTAGAGTAAGGAAGAATAGATCCATTGCATTAAATACTAAGTGGCCGTCTAAAATCCTATTTAAGGAGAAGATTTAAGAATATGGACTTGGGGCTTCCCTGGTGGCTCACTGGTAAAAAAATACTCACCTGCCAATGCAGAAGACATGAGTTCGATCCCACATCCAGAAGGATCCCACAGGCCACGGGACTAGCGCCTGTGCTCTGCATCAAGAGAAGCCACAGCAATGGGGAGCCCCAGCACTGCAGCCAGAGAAAGCCTGCACTGCAGTGAAGACCCGGCACAGCCAAAAATAAAAACAAATACATAAAGGTCTATTTTTAATGAATGTGGTTGGGGACTTCCCTAGGGTCCAGTGGTTGAGAACCCACCTTTCAAGGCAGAGGACCAAGGCTCAATCCCTGGTCTGGGAACTCAGATCATCCTACTAGGCCAGCTCACCACAGCCACAGACAAGCCCAGGTGCTCCGGAGCCCGCCTGCCACAGCTAGAGAAAGCCCGCAGGCTGCGACGAAGACCCAACGCAGCCCAAAATTAAAATAGGCGAATTAAAGCAGACACACAAACATACATGTATACACACTACACCAAATCTCCGCCCTGGTGGACCCACAGGGACGCTGAGAATCAAATGAGACCACAATCGATAATGCAGTATGCAACTGTGAGGTATTCTATAATTATCATCAATTAGCACTGAGAAAATCCAGGTCAGGTCTCATTCCATGCTTTGGCAGGCTGCCCTAATTCTGCAACGTGATGCTTCCTAGAATGGCCCGCTTCTATCTGAACAGTCTCTCTCAGCAGGGAGACCTCATTCTGACTGTGATTAAAAATATGAGCCCAAGAAGCAAAGAACATGCATTTCCTATTTCTGTTGTGACTCTTGAGAAAGAGGAAGAAGAGGATGATTTTTTAAACATTTCTGGGGCAAACTACTTAAAAGTTGAGGTGGAAAGGGCAGAAGGTTCTTTAAAGATCAAATCTGAGTTTGAATCCCAGCTTTGTCATGAATTGGTGGTGAGAGTGTGGGAGAGGACCTTAAACAAGTCAAAACCAATTTCTTTTAGCTTCAATTTCCAAATCTTAAAACAGCTTTCATAGTATTCATCTCCTAAGGTGATCTGAGGATTAAATGAAATAATGAATGAAAAACGCCTGGTATAGTTTCTGGTACACAGCAGACTCTCATTAGCCACATTGCTAATTGTGGAGAATATGCCTTGGGTGTGGATAGGACCTGTGATGTGCTTGTAACCAGTAGAAATAAAAATGTGATTAGAGTTCCAGTTGTGTACATGTTCAGTCACTCAGTCGTGAATTGCAGCACGCCGGGCCTCACTGTCCATCACCAACTCCCGGAGTCTACCCAAACTCATGTGCATCGAGTCAAAGATGCCATCCAGCCATCTCATCCTCTGTCGTCCTCTTCTCCTCCTGCCCCTAATTCCTCCCAACATGAGGTCTTTTCCAATGAGTCAACTCTTCGCATGAGGTGGCCAAAGTATTGGAGTTTCCGCCTCAGCATCAGTCCTTCCAGTGAACACCCAGGACTGATTTCTTTTAGGATGGACTGGTTGGATCTCCTTGCAGTCCAAGGGACTCTCAAGAGTCTTCTCCAACACCAGAGTTCAAAAGCATCAATTCTTCAGCGCTCAGCTTTCTTCACAGTCCAATTCTCACATCCATACATGACCACTGGAAAAACCATACCCTTGACTAGATGGACCTCTGTTGGCAAAGTAATATCTCTGCTTTTGAATATGCTATCTAGGTTGGTCATAACTTTTCTTCCAAGGATTAAGTGTCTTTTAATTTCATGGCTGCAGTCACCATCTGCAGTGATTTTGGACCCCAGAAAATTAAAGTCAGCCACTGTTTCCACTGTTTCCCTATCTATTTCCCATGAAGTGATGGGACCGGATACCATGATGTTCGTTTTCTGAATGTTGAGCTTTAAGCCAACTTTTTCACTCTCCTCTTTCACTTTCAACAAGAGGCTTTTAGTTCCTCTTCACTTTCTGCCATAAGGGTGGTGTCATCTGCATATCTGAGGTTATTGATATTTCTCCCGGCAATCTTGATTCCAGCTTGTGCTTCTTCCAGCCCAGCATTTCTCATGATGTACTCTGTATATAAGTTCAATAAGCAGGGTGACAATATATAGCCTTGACATACTCCTTTTCCTATTTGGAACCAGTCTGTTGTTCCATGTCCAGTTCTAACTGTTGCTTCCTGACCTGCATATAGGTTTCTCAAGAGGCAGGTCAGGTGGTCTGGTATTCCCATCTCTTTCAGAATTTTCCACAGTTTATTGTGATCCACACAGTCAAAGGCTTTGGCATAGTCAATAAAGAAGAAGTAGATGTTTTTCTGGAACTCTCTTGCTTTTTCCATGATCCAGCGGATGTTGGCAATTTGATCTCTGGTTCCTCTGCCTCTTCTAAAACCAGCTTGAACATCTGGAAGTTCTTGTGTGGGATGAGTGCAATTGTGCGGTAGTTTGAGCATTCTTTGGCATTGCCTTTCTTTGGGACTGGAATGAAAACTGACCTTTTCCAGTCCTGTGGCCACTGCTGAGTTTTCCAAATTTGCTGGCATATTGATTGTAGCACTTTCACAGCATTATCTTTCAGGATTTGAAATAGCTCAACTGGAATTCCATCACCTCCACTAGCTTTGTTCGTAGTGATGCTTTCTAAGGCCCACTTGACTTCACATTCTACGATGTCTGGCTCTAGGTAAGTGATCACACCATTGTGATTATCTTGGTCATGAAGATCTTTTTGTACAGTTCTTCTGTGTATTCTTGCCACCTCTTCTTAATATCTTCTGCTTCTGTTAGGTCCATACCATTTCTGTCCTTTATCGAGCCCAGGTTTGCATGAAATGTTCCCTTGGTATCTGTAATTTTCTTGAACAGCTCTCTAGTCTTTCCCATTCTGTCGTTTTCCTGTTTTCTTAGATTCTATATTTGTCTATTTGGCATCCATTAGACAGCTGAAGTTGCTTACATCTCCTCTGAGATCCAGAGCTCATATTCTGAAATCACCTCCTTTAACTAACTCATACACACCGAGCCATTGTTTCCCGACCCAGATCAACACAGGGCCAGAAATCAGACATCTAGGAAGAGCTGCTGTGCCCCAAAGCCCAGAAGAATCATTCAAACTAGCCAGTCCTAAGCTGTTTACTCTACCCCACCTTGCCTTTCCTGCAAAAGCCCCAGTCAGGGCTGTGGTTCACCTCTTCCTGCCTCCTGGCAAAGCTCGTGCTTCCCTAGGTGGCCCTGCATGGCAAGGGCCTTTGCTCTCAGGAAATGTAAGTAATAAACTCTTTCAAAGACACTGACCTCTCCATGTCGTCACTCAGTCATGCCAATAGATTAAAATCTCCCAGATATAACAGAGATAGTTTTATCCCCTGAACACCCTAGGAAATAACGGATTCCTTTTTTGACCTAAACTAGTTTGAGATGACTTTTTGTCACTTACAATCTAAATAATTCAAACTAACATCTACAAATTCCCAGGTCTTATCTCAAACTTCAGAAACTATATCTTAAATGTAATCATTCTGTGACTCCCTGATGGTCCAGTGGCTAAGACTGTGCGTGCTCTTCATGCAAGGGGCATGGCTCCTATCTCTGGTCGGGGAACTGGGATCCACATGCTGCCTGGCACCACCAAGATGTAAAAAAATATTTTTTAAGACTATTCTTTCATAGTCAACTATGCACAGGCCCATGCCTAGGCTGGAGCTTGAGAATGCTTGCTTTGGGCCAAAAGGCCACAGCCAGTTCTTAAGTAGATGGAATGATCAGATTTGGGTTTTAGGACAATCACTATGACGGGCTTCCCTGGCAGTTCAGTCAGTGAAGAATCCGCCTGCAATGCAGGAGACGCAGGTTCAATCCTTGAGTCGGGAAGATCCCCTGGAGAAGATGTCAGCTCACTCCAGTATTCTTGCCTGGGAAATCCCATGGATAGAGGATGCTGGAGAGCTGCAGTCCATGGGGCTGCCAGGAGTCAGACATGACTTAGCAAACAAACCCCTTGATGGTTTGGAAGACGGACCAGCAGGGTAGGAGAGGAGAGCGAGGCCACTTCCAGGCCCAAAGGGGCTACACACACCTTTGTGGTGCGGATTCCCCAAACTCTTGTGCCATTCTCAGGCCACTGGGTGTAAAAGGAAAAGGAAGGGATGTGGGCATTTGCTGACGCCGAGAGCTCCCTTTGTGCTGCTCGCCCTGGAGGGCGTATTTTTGGGAAGGGGTGTGTTCTGAAAGTAGGGAGGAAGTCGCCACCCCATTGGAAAGAATCTGCCACCCTGCCTTCCAGCTGAAATATCAGATAGAGTCTGTCCTTCTCCATGGGCAGCAGGGAATGGAATGGCCAAAGGCTTTTTTTCTTCTTCTTTTTTTTTTTTTTTTGAGGGACTGTATGAAAGAACATGATGTCTTAGGTTCACAAAGGGAAAAAAGATAAGGGAAAAGTGGCAAGTTAGAAAGTCTATTGTGTACGTTATCTCTGTTATTTTAGATTAAGAAAAAGTAAATATGGCAGACTGGGCTCACAGTTGATGCCAGTCTGCTCCAAAATCATTGCTTTTCTTTTTTTCCTCTGGTTTTTGCATTTTGGCAGAGAGTTTTCCCTGGCCCTTTTCTGGTGCTCAGCTCTGCACTGCCTCGCTAAGGAAGACAATAAGAGGCCCACCGAGTCAAGCAAGAGAGTGGTGGGGGAAACAAAGATCTCCCAGAGCACTGAACAGAGTTCCCTGTGCTGTAGAGCAACTTCCCACTAGCTTGCTATTTTATGCATGGTGGGCTGCCATCTATGGGGTCGCACAGAGTCAGACACGACTGGAGTGACTCAGCAGCAGCAGCAGCAGTGTATATACGTCAAAGCTACTCTCCCAGTTCGTCCCACCCTCCCCGCCCCCGACTGTCCCACATGTCTGTTCTGTATGTCTGGGTCTCTATCCTGCCCTGCAAATAGGTTCATCTGAAGCATTTTTCTAGACTTCACATATGCTCTGTGATGACCTAGAGGGGTGGGATGGGGGATGGGAGGAGGTCCAAAAGGGAAGAGATATATGTATACAAATAGCTGATTCACTTTGTTGCACAGCAGAAACTAACACAGCACTGTAAAGCAATTATGCTCCAACAGAAAATAACAGTGATACTTGCAGTTGGGCTGAGCAGCAGCCTAAGTTGTGAATTTTTCTTCAAAAATAATAAAAGAAAAAGATCTCCCCAAACTCTTGAGACAGAAACCTTTGACATGTAGGTACTACTGTATTTAAAAACACATTCTTTTCTGGTTGGAATATAAAAAAGCAAGGGTGGCCTTACAACGCCAGAGTTTCAGATGGAAAAACAATGGAGAGGTTGGGCGTATCCAGGGAGGGCAGCAAGCTGACTTCCAAGAAGCCTCATGCCTCTGGCGCGTGTGTCCCAAGCCAGCGCTGTCCTCCGCCTTGTCCTTCCAAATCCAGAGCTTGTCAGCTTTCGCTTCAGCCCTTAGGGTCAGACGTACTTTAGCTAAGTTTGTAAGACTGATGGATAAAAGTAAAACGCCAATTTATTGAACAGTACACTTTGAGGTTTTTTTTTCCAAGATTTATTTACTTACTTTTATTTTTGGTTGTGCAGGGTCTCCGTTGCTGCACACGGGCTTTCTCCAGTTGCAGAGAACAGGGACTTCTCCTGTTGCAGAGCGCGGGCTCTAGGCCTGTGGGCTCAGTAGTTAGGGCTCATGGGCTGTAGGTGTGTGGGCTTCAGTAGCTGATAAGGTGCTCCGCAACATGTGGGATCTTCCCAGACCTGGGATCGAACCCGTGCCCCTGCACTGGCAGGCAGAGTCTTAACCACTAGACCACCAGGGATGCCCATCAGTAGACTTTAAATAGTAGGCTCTGGCTAGCTGAGCTAAGACTCAAACACAACATAACAGAACTCTCCAAAGCATAATCGTAATAGTAATAATAAAAGCTAACACTTATCTGGTACCTACTATGTGCTAGCCACTATGCAAGGTACGTTATATGGATTTTCTCACTTAGTCTGAAACAGGTACTGTTTGTTTGTTTGACCACACCACGCGGGTTGTAGAATATTAGTTCCTCAACCAGGGATTGAACCTGGGCAATGAAAACACCAAGTCCTAGCCCCTGGACCCCTGGGGAATTCCCTGAAATAGGCACTTTCATTATCTCCATATTCCAGAGGAGGAAATTGAGGCACAAGGAGGTTAAGAAACGTGCCCGAGTTCATATGTCGACCTCCCACCTGGCCCTTGGACTGGAATTGAACGGGACAGAAAGGAGACAGAAAACTTGAACGGGAGACCCTATGAGCTCAAGCATCGCTGCTCCAAGGTGTGGCCGGCGCACTCTGCACCTCAGCACCTCCACCCAGACCCAGCCCTGCTCCTCACCCGGATGCCCGGCGGTGCTAGAAGCCTCGGGAGAAGGCCCCGGCACACGTGCGGCTGTTCTCACATTCAGACCCTCTAACCTTGGCCATCAACTAGCCTCGCCAGCGGGGATTAGACAGTGGGAGCCAGGGTCAAGAGGACGGAGAGCTGCAGAGGCAGGCTGGTCAGAGGGTCTGAGTGAGGTGCTTCTCTGGGGCTGCTCGGGACTTTAGTCGGGGAGGCTCAGGCCCCACTTTAGAGTGTGGCACACAGAAAGGACTCCATTTGCATATGCTGGCTCTAGAAGCCAGGTGACGGAGCTGACACAAAACAATGAGAAATTCCCATGGGCACCCAGTGCCCATGTCAGCAGGGCCGGGGCATCCGCTTCCTGAAGGCAGGCCCCGGGGGGTATGGAATCGCCATCCACTCGAGCGTCACTTCCTCAGAGACGCCTCCCTCCCTCCCTGTCTCCAGGTGCCAGCTTGCTGTAACAGGCACACACCACAATCCACTTGTGTTTTTAGCACTTACCAAGCTGAAGCTGAATAAATCTGTGGACCGTCTCTCTTTGCTGGACTGTCAGTCACCTGAGGACAGAAGCCGGTATCTGTTGGCTCTTCTGCTTCACCCTGGCATCTCGTGATGTCAGAGCACAGTGAGCCTTCGATAAATAACACTTCTCCCTCTTGAGCACAGCCACGCTTCTCAAGCCATCGTTCTCCTTCACCACCCATTCACCCTTCTACCTGCTGGGGACCCTACATCATTCTGCAGCTTCCACATGGCCAAATCCAGTTGACACTCTCAGTCTTGACTTACTAGATCTAACTTAGACACTGAGTGTACTTTATCCTTCTGACTTAGTTCCTGCGAATGTAAAATGGGGTTAATAACAGAAACCACCTCAAAGGCTTGTTTTAAGGATTTGATGTAATGTGTGGGCTCCCGGGTTGTGTTAGTGGTTAGGAGCCCGCCTGCCAGTGCAGGAGACATCAGAGACTCTGGTTCGATCCCTGGGTCGGGGAAGACCCTCTGGAGGAGGGTGTGGCAACCCACTCCAGTATTCTTGCCTGGAGCATCCCATGGACAGAGGCGCCTGGTGGCTACACCCCATGGGGTCGCACAGAGTCAGACACGACTGATGAGACTTAGCACAATGTAATGTATGCCTAGCACAGCACAGGCACAGAGGAGGGACTCAGTGAGTAGGCCACCTGGTACCTCCTTACCCACTTGCCCAAGGAATCTGAAGGAGCTCATAAACATTCAAGTTCAGGGGAAATCCTGACCTAGTGTACGGCAATAAGACATACATACTCAGACATTCTGAAAACGGGAAAGCCTCTCTAGGGCCGTCTTACGTGACTACCTGTTATGAGGATTGAGTTAAATGAGTTAATATGTATAAACGCTTAGCACCGGGTCCAGTACAGAGTGAGCACCACGTCAGTATGGGCAAGCGATATTATTACGATCATCATATCCATGAGGCTGGTATTAGTTATCTGTCCTTACAAGGGCTTCTATGGTGGCTCAGATGGCAAAGAATCTGCCTGCAGTGCAGGAGACCTGGGTTTGATCCCTGGGTCAGGAAGATCCTCTGGAGAAGAGAATGGCTACCCACTCAAGTATTCTTGCCTGGAGAATTCCATGGACAGAGGAGCCTATAAGTCTACACAGTCCATGGGGTCGGAGAGAGTCAGACACGACTGAGCGACTAACACAGAGGCTATGAGCAGTTCCATGTAAAAATATTACCCTGTGACTCTGTCTCCCTTCCCTGAGAGACTTCCTGTGTGCAAGGTAACTGCGTCCATCTGTGCAGTTTTAGTGAAGCTGGGAATTGCCAGCATATTAAACGGGACATGTGCCACCCTGCAGCTGAACAAGGAAACACAATCACACTGTTTATTTGCGGATTCCTAACTGTGCAGGCCTCTTTCAAAAGTTCTCTGTAGAGTTTTCAGGACAAAAATAGGTGTGAACTGTGCGCCCTTAGAAAGGAATGAGTTGGCCACAGTAGCACTAAGATTGGTATTGTTCAGAGAATGAAATTCCTGTCCACTGATGTTGTTTTGGGTTGGGCTGACCTTATGAACTGGATTTCTTTTCAGATGGGTGTATTTTTCCTTATTGCAAATTTCCTTCAATTCATCAGCAGAAATTCTAGCTACTTTGCTGGGAGCTTGTGACCCTGGTTTGGACGGCTTCTGTACTCGCCTTTCGACAAATGTGGATTTATTTCTTTGTACTTTTTTCTAGCTTCTGCCTGGCACTTCCCGCTGCCCTCTGGGTCGCCATCCTTAGCCTTCTGTCACCACTCTCTGTTTTCGTCCCCTGTGAATCACTTGAGTTTTTCTTCCTGCAAGAGAATCGCATCTTTTTCAACAACCAACTTAAAAAGACATTCTCTTCCTATATCCCTGATTTTCCATTCATTCACTGACCCGAGGCTGTAATTGATATATCGATGGTCATATTTAGCCATACTATAGGCAATGCCATGGTGCTGAAAGGGGCGTTGACTTTTTGACATAATCCATACCAAACTGTGGCAGTCCTAAATCCTATCAAGGTCTGTTGCCTGAAAGAACTCATTGTCTCTGAATTTTCCTACCCACAAATGTTTATTTTCTTATTAATCTGCAACCTATTTTCTTTCAAGAAGACTTTAAGACTGCTTATAAAAATGGAAACACTATGAAAGTGTTAGTCACTCACTCGTGTTCAACTTTTTGAGAACCTATGGACTGTAGCCTACCAGGTTCCTCTGTCCACAGAATTCTCCAGGCGAGAATACTGGAGTGGGTGGCCATTCCCTTCTGCAGGGGATCTTCCTGATCCAGGGATCGAACCTGGGTCTCCTGCATTGCAGGCAAATTCTTTACTATCTGAGCCACCAGGGAAGCAAACACTTATAGGAATATCAAATAAATTTGAAATAAGAAACATGAGGGAAAGCAAAGGTATAATTAAGATGCAAGACATGGAGTCTTTGCTATCAGTGAGACAAAAGTTGGCTCAGAG
The DNA here is from genome assembly GCA_917880005.1 of Nanger dama. Classification (NCBI taxonomy): domain Eukaryota; kingdom Metazoa; phylum Chordata; class Mammalia; order Artiodactyla; family Bovidae; genus Nanger; species Nanger dama. The sequence goes on from CAKJTW010000030.1 coordinate 727,101, forward strand.
CCTCCTGGTATTCAACACAAGAGAGAAAAATGATGAATTACAAAATACACAGGGTCCCTGGAGGATAAACACACCAACTGCATGGCACAGCATAATTGTTCTAAAACTACGGAGTATCCCATGGATCATTCCAAAGGAATTTAGTGGAGAGTATCCTAATAACATCTTTCTCAATGCATAGTGAAGGATGGCCTGGATCCTCCTTACAACAGGAAAGCCCAAGGCAGAAGCTCTGACATTTCCACCTGAGTCTACAGAACCGGGGCAGCCTCCTCTGACACCGCCCGGGGGTGAAGGACGGATATAACGACCTCCAGGAGGGCCTGAGAGAAGAGAAACAACGCCTGGCACTGGCCCTCGGGCTTCTGGGACACTGTGAAATGCCACAGAGGATGAGATGGTTAGGCAGCACGGTTGACTCAATGTACATGAATTTGAGCAAACTTGGGGAGATAGTGGAGGACAGAGGAGCCTGGTATACTGCCGTCCATGGGGTTGCAAAGAGTTGGACACGACTTAGTGACTGAACAACAAAAGTGTCAAAGACTACTCAGCCGCTAAGGCTTAGATCCAATCTACTGCTGGGGCTGTGATGACCACAGAACCTTTTGTTTCTAAACTCAGTCATCTGAATTCCACAGCCAGGACTTCCCTGGTGGTCCAGTGGTTAAGAATCCACCTTCCAATGTAGGGGACACGGGCTCAGTCCCTGGCCCGGGAAGACCCCACATGCCAAGGGCACCTAGGTCTGTGCACAACCACTGAGGCCTGCGCACCCTAGAGCCAGGCTCTGCGACGAGAGGCCGCTGCAGTGAGAAGCCCGAGCGCTGCAACGAGAGAAAGCCCGTGGGCAGAGACCCCGCACAGTCAGAAAAATCAGCAGATAAATTTAAAAGGAAACGAAATTCAACAGCCACCCCCCACCCGAGTCTGTGGCTTTTGGGGGCCTTCTTGTTCCCACAGAAGAAGAATGGGAAGGAGGTGGTCAGCCGTGAGAAAGGCTGGGGGGCAGCCCCAGGCAGGAGTGTGGAAGAGGGCCTCGCTCACATGGGGCCAGAGGAGCTTCCACAGGTTCTTGGGCCCACACTGACTTTCTTTACTGGTTTTTAGTTTCTATGAAATTCAGTTGAATCCACTGTGCATGCTGACATTGCCTGGCAAAGATGGCAGTATTAGCCCTGAAATTTGGTTTATTCACTATCAAAGTTTGCACAGTATCTTTTTCACTAAAACCTGATGTAGCTCTTTCCTATCAAGGCCCATTGGTTTAAATCTCATGTCCAGGAGATGGACAAATTATTTTCAGTTGTAAAAAAAAAAAAAGTTTTTTTTTAAATTTATATCAATAAAACTCAGCTTTTGTGGCCATTTCTTAATTATTGTTAGTGTGAAGTTACAGCGTTTTCACTTTGAACCTCAAAGAAATCAGCATGTAATTGGCACACGATTTTTATAATTGTCCTGTAGGGTGTCCAAGAACCCAAAGTAATTCAAGAAAGCAAGGCTCGTATGTGTCTGTAGATTAGGAGAAGTGGGGACAAGGTAGGGACAAGAATGAAAACAGAAATAGTGACAAGTCATCATCAAAATTGAAAATCCCTCAAAATGAAGGATGAGAATAGCTTTCTCTGAACCACGATTGAGTCTGCACAGAGTATCATCACCAGCAGGCATCCTGCATTTACCAAAAAAAGGAAAGAGAAAGCATTTTTTCTAACTTCTTGTTAGTAGATTAATGGCTAACTTAACCTCCACGATAGTAATTCAACATAATCTAGAGTTGATAGAAATGCTTCCGTACAGGCTAGGGTTTATTAGTAAATTTAATATTTTTATGAAAAGATTTTTTCAAAGTATGTGTTACCAAACTTAGAAATTGAAAAAAATTTTTTTAAGACTTTCAAAACTATATGTTACTAAAAATAACACTGACCTTTGGTATTTGTCTGAGGAAGAATCTCTGGAGAGAAAAAGATTTCATCCCTTGGAGATAAATGGGGCCAACTCATCTGCAGTCTTTGGTTTAATTAGCTAAACTTTTCCAGATGGAAAGCATTCAAAGCAAGGGAATAGTTCTGAGCCCCCTGGAATTGTTTTTTAAAAAAGCGTAACAATATGTTACATGAAAAAGAAAATATGTGTCTTTTATCTTTGCCTTTAAAAGGCAAACCAGGAAGTACTCGGCAGCATTACGGTTTCGATTTGATGATTGAAAACGAAATGCTCTAATTTTATTCGATATTGAACAAACACACACTGAGTGTTTGCTTTTCTCCTGTGCTAAACCCTGAGGAAGGAGAAATCAGACAAGACCCCTGTACTTGTGGAACCTATAATTCAGCTGTTAACAGAGGCTGCAGTCTCGGGGCCTGGCACACCGCAGGGGCTGGGTGACTTCACTGCATGAGTGAGTGACGGATAGAGACACTTGAATAAGGAGTTGCAGTCATAAAGTTCTGAACAAATGACTGTGGTCAGAGGGGGAGCGTAGGGGCCTCAAGCTGTCAGAGGCTTCACAAAGACCATTTCTTAGGTAGGAGCACAAAAGACTTCCAGACCCAGAAAACAGCATGTGTAAAGGCGAGCAGAGAAGAAAGAATGCCATGTATTTAGGCAACAGCCAGTGTGCCTGGAATCACAGAGCATGGGGATTCACAGGGATACAGAACATTCCTGGAAGATAGTGGGGCCCACAAGACGGATTAGGTCTCATTTGAAAAGGACCCTGAAAGCCTAAGTTTGGACTTGATCCCTTAATAGGTGTTTTAGCAAGATGGCGAGAGACGCAGTGCAGAGCACACAGAAGGGGGAGAGGAAGTAACAGACACCAGCGGTTCAGTGCCCTGCTTCTGACTAGCACTAGGATAGATCCTCCACACAGTCACACTAAATCCCATTCCATCCTTGCCACACACCCAGTGCGCGCGTAATAGCATCGTACCCCAGTTGCCAACGGGGAGAGTCAGGGAGGTTAAGCGACTTTCTCCAAATGACATAGCTAATACGAGATGGAACTAGGATTTGAAACCAGGGTTCTAAAAATCTTGTTGGAGAATAAAATAAATACCATCGGACTCATACATATTAGGGAAAAAATATACAGTGGAAGCGTGGAGAAAGTTTAGTGAATATGAAGCAAGACAGAATGCACGGGAGACACAAGAAGAGCATGACTCTACAAAAGGGTAGTTGCAGTGAGGGAGATACAGCACAGGAAGCGGGAAGACGACCACAGGAAAGCCACAACGTGTGTTTTCAAAATGCAGAGCCCCAGGGAGGAGAAAGCAAGCCAGACGAGAACGCCATTCACTCTGGTATTCTGTGCTCTTTACTCCTTTTCTGTTTTCTTTTTTTAACTTTAGACGATTTGCTCTGAGAGTGACAAAGGTACAGCGCATGATCTTGCAACTCTGATGCCCTAAATCAGAAACAGATGGTGCCCGGTTTCCTAGAAACTGCAGAATTTCGAGGACAACACCCTCCACGGACTGCAGCACCGATTCCAGTTCCTTCACAGATGCTAAGACGTGACTAAATGATGTGGTTGCTGGGCATTGTGTTGGAACATCTGTTTTTCTTGCTCCAGGATCTTTCTGAAGGTCTAAACTTCTCTCCGTTTTCGTGGTATGCTCTCTGATTTCCAGAACAACTTCATTTTTATCGTTTACATTTTGGAAAATATTGAACAAGGCAGAAAATTTAAATCCCCCTGATCCTTCCACCCAGCAGTAACTAATGACCCTGGTTAACATTTTGACAATAGTAGTCTAAACCTCTACCCACACACGGGTGTGCATGCTTTATAAAAATACAATGTATAGTGACTGCTTTTAACCTATTCGCTCACTGAATTTATCACTAGCATTTATCCATATCACCAAACATTTATGATGATGGCTAGTATTCTGTCTTATTGCATAAATTATTTAAATAGATCTCTTCTCATTCAACCAATTCTACCTGTTGAACTATGCGTTCTCTGTACCAGAACTATTCTTGGCACTGGGTGCATTGTGGTGAGTGAAACAGGCAGAGTCCCTGCCCTCAGGAAGACTACAGTCCTATTATTGAAAAGTTTTATTATTAAAAAATACCACGGTGAGGGGATTCCTTGGTGATCCAGTGGTTAGACTCCATACTTTCACTGCAGAGGGGCTGGCTGGGTTCAATCCCTGCTCAGGGAACTAAGATCCCACAAGCCATGTGGCACAGCCAAAGCAAAATGGCATGGTGAAACCTGGCAAACACCACCTGCTATCTGATTAACATCATCGGTAAACATTAGGTAGACAGCTGATACCCCTGATATGATGTAACAAGAAAGGCAGCTCACATCTATGATCTTTCTCCCAGGAAACTTAGTCTATTCATGATTTTTCTGTTTTTAATAAAATCAAACCAACCCAAATCAAGACATTCTACAAAACAGCTGACTGGTGCTCCTCAAAACTAACAAGATCATCAAAAATCAGGAAAAATCAGAGAATCTCCCACCATCTTAGGGAACCTAGGGAGATGTGACAACTAAATGTTATGTGGTGTTCTGGACAGAATCCTGGAACAGGAAAAAGAAATAAAGTAAAAGTAGGGAAATATGGTTAAAGGATGGATTTTCATCGCTAATGCATCAATATTAGTTCATTCGTTGTGATAAATGTACCCAAGTATGCCACTGTAAGTTGTCAATAGTAAAGGAAATGGGAGAGGAGGAGTATATGGGAACTCTCTGCACTATCTTGGAGAAGGAAGTGGCAACCCGCTCCAGTATTCTTGTCTGGAGAATCCCATGGACAGAGGAACCTGGCGGGCTACAGTCCATGGGGCTGCAAGGAGTCGGAACACGACTTAGTGACTGAGACAACTGCAATGCCTGTGCAGCTTCTCTGCTAAATCTAAAACTATCCTAGAGTTAAAACTTTATTAAACAAACAAACAAATACTGTGATAGTCATTCTTATATCTTGAAGCACACCTCTGATTGTTTCCTTAGCATAAAGCCCCCAAAGTGAAATTGCTGAGTCAAAATGAACATGTATTTTCACTTACCAGAGATTATTTTTTTCCCCAGAGATTATTCTTTTAAAGTGCTTTTATATGTAGATGCTTTGCCGACTTCTTAGACATGTCTTAGCCTTATGTCTTCATTTCAGCTTTTTCCTATGTGACTGACTGGAAAAGACGCTGATGCTAGGAAAGACTGAGGGTAGGAGGAGAAGGGGGCGACAGAGGATGGGATTGCCAGATGGCATCATTGACTTATTGTACATGAGTCTGAGAAAACTCCAGGAGATAGTGGAAGACAGGGAAGCCTGGCATGCTGCAGTCCATGGGGTCGCAAAGACTCGGACAGGACTGAGCAACTGAACAACAAGACTTCTTGAAGCTGAAAGGAAACCAAAGGGATCATGAAACTCAGCTGCCCTGCTTTACTGATGAGGAAACTGGGGTCCAGAGGCCTGAAGTGACTTGCCCAAGGTCAAGTGGCAAGTGAACAGTGGGAAGCAGAACCCGTTTCCCTGTTGACTCTTATCTGTGCTGGGCTATCCTTGGGTGTGTCCAGATGAAATTAAATTTTCTGACTCATGGTGGAATTGGAGTCAACACTCAGACCTGTGTCTTTTTCTGTAAGTAAGTGTTTGCTTCCTTTGTCTTGGACGTGGTTGCTGGAAGCTGAAAGGATTTTTAAATAAAATTAAAGAATGGACTCAGACACAACTAACAGAAACGCTTGACCAAGTCTTTGGGCATATCAGCTTTCCTTTCTGAGCCACTGCTTCCTGATCAGAAAGAATAAATCAGAATTGCAGCACCTACTTCTCAGCGCCTGACAGGCACCTTGTAGAAATTAAGTAGCTAAGTGCGGATATATCTGCAGAAGCCTAAGAAACGTCATTTGAGGAAAAGGCATTTAAATGGGAACAAAGGGCACATTCTCTGCTAAGTGGTCTGTCATGTCCCAAGAAAGTTCATTTCCTTGCCCATATAGTCTCTAGACAAGGAAAAAGTCCCAGACTTGGCATGGGTAAGGATGAAGACGGTGATGGAGAGGAAGGGAGAGAATTGTTGACTTCTTGGCTGGAGTTCAGAAACAAATAGTTCCCGAGCCTGGCATTGTTGGGGGCCGGTGTCAGGACCAGACCAAGAAGGCAGACAAGGAACTTGACCGTTCCTGACTTGGCTCCGCACACCGTTACTCAATAGAAACTGATGCGTAAGCAGGATTCTAGAGGACGCAGGAGAAGAATAAACAGTCACTGGGTGCGGTGTGGCTGCCTGTAGAAGCTCTGCCAGGCCCAAGATTACAGCCAGCCATTTCTGACTTATTTAATTTCCAGACATTCTTGCAGGATTTGGGTGATGACAAAAGCTAGTTAAAACAATACTCAAGTCTGGGATTTAGAAAAGCACTGGCCTCTGACCTCAAACCAGAGCCTCTAATCAAAGTCCTGACCCTGACTCAAGTCAGTGAGCATCCTCCCTTAGCGATATGGAAATGACTTATTTTATTTGCCTATAAGCCTCTGTCAGCACCTGCACCAGATTGAAACTTGGCAGGCAAAATGAGGAAGGGGTCATACTTCTTCAAACTCTATTTTTATGGTTTGAACCTTTTTACTCTTTGAAGGAATAGAACAGGAGATCGAGTTAGCTCACAGGAGATGAGAGAAGAAAAAAATTAAACGGACGGCAATGTCTTCTGATGGTTATTAACTGCCATCAGCATTTTGTAGTGGAAGAGGCAAAGACACGGGTAGGTTGGTTGGCACTGCCTACAATCTCGGAGCAACAGAAGAAGGGACAGCCTTGAGGTTTTAGGGAAAGAAAGAATGAGAATGGAGCATCTGAAGTGGGCGCAACTTCACAAGAATCTAGATTCAAATAAGAATCTATACTTAGAAATCTGAATCTCTAGGCTCTTAATTGTGTGCTTTTACAGGAAAAAGCAGCTCTGGGCTTCATGTACATGCAAGTAAAACTCTTTACTGGATCAGCTTTATTTATTTATTTATTTGGCTATGTCGGGTCTCAGTTGCAGCCCCTGTGATTTTCGTGGCATCATGTGGCGTATTCTGTATGGCCCATGGACTTTCTAGTTGTAGCACTTGGGCTCCAGAGTGAACAGATTCCAGGAGTTGTGGCCTGCAGGCTTGGTGGCTCCACGGCATGTGAGACCTTGGTTCCCGGATCAGAGATGGAACATTGCATTGCAACGTGGGTCCCTAACCCCTTGGCCACCAAGAAAGTCTCCTTTACTGAAACAGCTTTGATCCTGGTCTTGAAGTTCAATATTAAACATATTTTACTGAGATGACATAACTGTCTCTGTTTGGCCTGCCGAAACATCTGCCTCCTTACTGATGCCTCCAATTCCACCGTCCCTTTGGATTAGATGGTAAATTGATTATGTATCCCATGTCAATCCCCGTCAACTGGTAGCAGCTGTCTGAATGACTATGTCGAAATAACAGTGAGGTAGGAAAGGACTCCCCCAACTGATTAGCAAGATGAGCAAGAGAGAAAAGAGTGACAATGCTCCGTGGGTTAAGGCACTGTGCGTTGCAGGACCCATACCTCTGGGAAGGGCAATTTATTAAGCCTTTATATCATCAGCATCTCAGGTGAATTCATATCGGATCATTTCCAGGGCTGGTTTCAACAGGCACAGCACACTTCATAAAAGCAAAAGTCAGGATAGATGGTTCAAGCAAGGTTTTCCTTATTTTGCCTTTTTTTTCTGATTTTTGTGAACTAAATAATATATGCAAGCTCTTACAAAGATATAAAACTAACATTTAAGTAAGCATATAATGAATCACAACATACTGAAATTTATGGGAAACATTATAGGAAAGGTGAAAAAAAAATCCAAGGCATACAGTCCCCAAGGATAAATCCAAAGCCCAGGAAGATCAGGTCTGGGTGGGAACTCTAGGCTTTCACAGGCCATCAGAAGGCCCTGGTGTCTGAATCAGGGTGGTTTCCTAACTGGGTAGAAAGAAATCATGAAAAGGGAAGTGAGATGTCACCGACACACTTCGCTTATTCCACAATTTTGCTTTTAAAAGAAACTTCTTCTCCTGCAGGGCTCTGCTCTGGGGGTTTCTGGGGAGAATTTCAAAATTCTAGACAGCATGTTGGGGCAATTATTAAGAACTTACAATGTCAGCCTGGTTTCCCTGTGAGTTACAAAGCATACAGTGATGTCTGCTGTGTTCCAACCAGGCCCACGCATATTAAGTTTCTCTATACTGGGATCAGATCAACCTTTCAAAAAAATTTCCTTTTAACTATTTACAAAATTTCGGTTTGAGATCCAATAAAATTATTACACCAAATCTACAATGATAATGTATAATTATCTTATATAATATATAATGATAATGTAAACTCCTAAGATAGGAAAAGCTCTTGAAAAAGGTCCCCAGCCTTCTTACTCCAGTTCTCTCCATGGTTTTTAAGACTTTTTGCCTGGAATGCTTTCTCCTTTGGGTACATATCTCTTTTATATTAATTAGCATATCTTACTATCCTTTCTCCTTTGCCTCTCTATTAAACCATTGTTGTTGTTCAGTTGCTAAGTCCTGACTAGATTTTTGTGACCCCGTGGACTGCAGCACGCCAGACTTCCCTGTCCTTCACTATTTCCTGGAGTGTGCTCAAACTCATGTCCATTGAGTCATTTATGCTATCTAACCATTTCATCCTCTGCCACTTTCTTCTCCTTTTGCATTGAATCTTTCACAGCATCAGGGTCTTTTCCAATGAGTTGGCTCTTTGTTATTAGGTGGCCAAAGGTTGGAGCTTCAGCATCAGTCCTTCCAATGAATATTCAGGATTGATTTCTTTTTAGGGTGGAGTGGTTGGATCTCCTTGCAGTCCAAGGGTCTCTCAAGAGTCTTCTCCAGCAACACAAATTTGAAAGAATCAATTCTCTGGCGCTCAGCCTTCTCTGTGGTTCAACTCTCACATTCGTACATGACTACTGGCAAAGCCATAGCTTTGACTATACAGACCTTGGTCAGCCAAGTGACGTCTCTGCTTTTTAATATGCTGTCTAGTTAATATGCTGTCTAGGTTTGTCATAGCTTTTCTTCCAAGGAGTTAAGCGTCTTTTAATTTAGTGGCTGCAGTCAGGAGACTCTCAAAAGCAGAGTGTGTGAAAGTTTTATTCTGTCCACATATATTTCATGGACGCTGAGGAAGTGCTGGTCACCACGCCAGGCACCAGTGATGCAGCAGGAAATGAGGCGGACAAGGCCCCCGACTGCACAGAGCTGCAGCCTAAGGGACCTACGGCCAGTGGCTAGCACACGCCCAGTGCAGTCAAGACCGCACGGCTAAATAAACCAAGGGTAAATGAAGCTACTGCCAGGAATTTGAAATGTAGTTGCTATGATTAATTCGGCAACACATATGTGAAAGGTAATTTTTAAAAAAAGAGCAGAAATAGAAAATTTCAAGTCATTTGCATTGTGGTTATATCCCAAGTCATTCTGCTATCACTAACAGCTATTATTGAAAGCATGGAAGGAAATGACATTCCTAGAACCCAAGTAGATTTTGTAAAAAGTAGTCAATGTGAAATGATGCTAATATCAATCAAAGAAATGATTACCAGGCTGCCCTGGCGGCTCACTGGTAAAGAATCTGCTTATAAATCCAGGAGACACAGGTTCGATCCCTTATCTGGGAAGAGCCCACGGTCCACAGAGCACCTAAGCCCGTGGGCCACAACTATTGAGCCTGCACACTAGAACCTGGGAGCCGCAACTCCTGAGCCCACGAGCCCCAGAGCCCGAGCGCCACGAGAGAAGACCCCACCAAGAGAAGACCACTCACCACAACCAGAGGAAGGCTAGCAACAAACACCCAACATAGACAAAAATGAATAAAGTTAATTAAAAAAAAAGAGGAAACCAGAATTGAAAGAGACATGTATACCCCAATGTTCATCGCGGCACTGTTTATAATAGCCAGGACATGGAAGCAACCTAGATGTCCACCAGTAGACGAATGGATAAGAAAGCTGTGGTACATATACACGATGGAGTATTACTCAGCCATTAAAAAGAATACATTTGAATCAGTTCTAATGAGGTGGATGAAACTGGAGCCAATTATACAGAGTGAAGTAAGCCAGAAAGAAAAACACCAATAGAGTGTACTAACACATATATATGGAATTTAGAAAGATGGTAATAACCCTGTATGCGGGGCAGCAAAAGAGACACAGATGTATAGAACAGTCTTTTGGACTCTGTGGGAGAGGGAGAGGGTGGGATGATTTGGGATAATGGCACTGAAACATGTATATTATCATATGTGAAACGAATCGCCAGTCCAGGTTCAATGCATGATACAGGATGCTCAGGGCTGGTGCACTGGGATGATCCAGAGGAATGGGCTGGGGAGGGAGGTGGGAGGAGGTTCAGGATGGGGAACACATGTACACCCGTGGCGGATTCATGTCAATGTATGGCAAAACCAATACAGTATTGTAAAGTAATTAGCCTCCAATTAAAATAGTTATATTTTAAAATATTTTTTAAAGAAATTATTACCAAAAAATTAACTAAGATCCTTATAAATATAAGGCATGACTACTGACTTCTTACAACGTGCCTTGAATTCACTGTGTCTAGAACATGGACACGAAGGCCAAAAAGGCTTTGCAGTCAAGAAGACAATATGCATTAATAGGTTTTTTTAGAATCTTTCTTTTATTAATAAAATGTAGTAAATTAATCTTAGTGAATTTTCCTATACCTTAGTAAGCCCAAACATGCTTCCATACAAACAAGAAGTCCCCATAGCCACCACAACAAAATGAAAAGTCTGGATGTTTTAATATATGAGGAACATGAAAATACAGCAGTGATTCCCCCAATTTTTTTCCCATAGAACAATGGTCCAGTGAGTCGTTCCTTGTGCAGCACGCCAGGCTTCCCTGGCCTTCACTACCTCCCAGAGTTTGCTCAAATTCATGTCCATTGAGTCAGTGATGCCATCCAACCATCTCATTCACTGTCGCCCTCTTCTCCCCCCGCCCTCAATCTTTCCCAAGTTCAGTGTCTTTTCCAATGAGTTGGCTCTTCGCATCAGGTGGTGAAAGGATTGGAGCTTCTGCTTCAGCATCAGTCCTTCCAATGAAAAGAACACAGAGTCTGGGAAACATATCACTCATAAGGCCCTCTTGGAGTTTTACAAAGCACACCATCATATTAATGTCTCCGGAAAGTTCTGCAGGAAAGAAATATGTTGAACTTTGTCATCATCTCCCATGTCTCACTGAATTCTTCTTTGAAGTAATAGCTATTCAATTAGTGTAGGAAAATCTGCTTTGAAGTTCAATTTATAATACTCTTCTACTTAGTGGTGATCTGGCAAATCAAGACATTCTCGAGGTAAAGCAAGATAATAGTGTCAAGCAATAAAACTATTTTTCCTATGAAAGTATGTGTAAATAAAACATGCTGCACAAACAACAATCTTAGTAACATTCTGCATTTTATTTCTAAATGAAGTCATCACCTCACCACTAGATGGCAACATAATTCCATTTAAGTTACTGTGTGTGTGTCTGTGTGTGTGTCTTGTGTGTCTGTGCAAATGAAGTCATCACCTCACCACTAGATGGCAACATAATTCCATTTAAGTTACTCTGAGTGTGTGTGTGTGTGTGTGTGTGTGTGTGTGTGTGTGTGTGTGTGTTTGCAAGCGCGTGCACGCAACAAAATTCCATTTAAGTTAGTGTGTGTGTGAAAGTGAAAGAGGAGAGTGAAACAGCTGGCTTAAAGCTCAACATTCAGAAAACTAAGATCATGGCATCTGGTCCCATGAATTCATGGCAAATAGGTTGGGAAACAGTGGAAACTGGCTGACTTTATTTTTCCAGGCTCCAAAATCACTGCAGATGGTAACTGCAGCCATGAAATTAGAAGACGCTTACTCCTTGGAAGGAAAGTTATGACCAACCTAGAAAGCATATTCAAAAGCAGAGACATTACTTTGCCAACTAAGGTCCGTCTAGTCAAGGCTATGGTTTTTCCTGTGGTCATGTATGGATGTGAGAGTTGGGCTGTGAAGAAGGCTGAGCGTCGAAGAATTGATGCTTTTGAACTGTGGTGTTGGAGAAGACTCTTGAGAGTCCTTTGGACTGCAAGGAGATCCAACCAGTCCATTCTAAAGGAGATCAGTCCTGGGTGTTCTTTGGAAGGAATGATACTAAAGCTGAAACTCCAGTACTTTGGCCACCTCATGTGAAGAGTTGACTCATCGGAAAAGACTCTGATGCTGGGAGGGATTGGGGGCAGGAGGAGAAGGGGACGACAGAGGATGAGATGGCTGGATGGCATCACTGACTTGATGGATGAGAGTCTGAGTGAACTCCGGGAGTTGGCAATGGACAGGGAGGCCTGGTGTGCTGTGATCCATGGAGTCGCAAAGAGTCGGACACGACTGAGCGACTGAACTGATGTGTGTGTGCGTGTGTGTTTTCCTTCGTGTCTCACTCTTTGCAACACCAGGGACTGTAGCCTGCCAGGCTCCTCTGTCCACAGAATTTTCCAACAAGAATACTGCAGCAGGTTGCCATTTCCTTCTCTGGGGGATCTTCCTGACCCAGGGATCGAATCCATGTCTCATGTTTCCTGCATTGGCAGGCGAGTTCTTTACTAGCTGAGCCACCAGGGAAGCCCCATTTATGTTACAACCACACCAAAAAGAATATTTCAGTTTTCTAAGAATGTACATGTGCACTTATTCACTTTTAGTCATTCTTTCAAACACTTATTAGGAACTTTTAAGTTCTGAGAGTTCTGATGAATGTTGCAAATAAGAGGAAAAGTGAGACAGTTCACTGTAATTCAGAGGACTCGCTGGAATACGGGGTCTTTCTTCGGCATCTATGGAGATGTGAGAAGAGAGCTGCAGGTTGAAGTTTAAAAGGAACAAACGGAGCTTGGAAATGGGTTAAAGATGTTAGCTGTGGACTTTGAAAAGTTACATGAAAACCATCATCCAAAGATGTAAGAATCTGCGTGATGAAATATACATCACTGGTACAGTCTCGGCCTCAGTTTGAGGCCAGAAAGGATGCTCCAGGAGACACTGGCAGCGGTGCCTGGTCAGTGCCCTGGACCAGGGCAGGACTGCTCTTGTGTGCCTGCAGTGTGAGGGACAGCTGAACTGCTACACCTGAATCAAGTGAAATGATTCCCGTCCTGTTGTGTGTAAGCTGTTTCCATCTTACGTGTCCTAAAGAAGTCCCACAAGCCTATGATGCTGATATGTGAACCCCAGCCCTTGGCAGTGAGAGAGGTGAGTTCTAACCACTAGACCGCCAGGGAATTCCCCAAGCGGTAGGCTTGACCACACTGGGCGTGCTAAGTCGCTTCAGCCGTGTCTGACACTTTGCGACCATATGGACTGTAGCCCCCCAGGCTCCTCTGCCCACGGGATTCTCCAGGCAAGAATACTGGAGTGGGTTGCCAGGCCCTCCTCCAGGGGTCTTCCTGACCCAGGGATCAAACTCAGGTCTCCCGCAGCTCCTGCATTGCAGGCGGATCCCTTATTGCTGAGCCACCAGGGAAGCCTTGACTCCAGAGGGGGTTGAATATAAATGCCCTCAGCTCTTTACTGCTGCTCGTTAGTGGCCGCTTGCCAGATTCTGCTCCCTCAGATCACTGTCTCCCAAAAAGAGAGCCATCTAGGACCCTGCCAGCCTGTCCTGAATCAATCTCCTAATGCCTTCCCACACACAGAGACACACACAACGCACACATAGAGCCACGATGATTGATTGCCTAGAATGAGTTTCCCCAGGATTGCCTCTTGTTTTCCTTTAAACCATCTTTGGTTTTTGAGTCACTGAGTTGGCTGTTGCATCAAATGATTCTTTAGTTTTACAAGTTGTCTTCCAGATGGGATCAGCACAGATACAGGTGCTGGTTGCTAATTTCTATAAAAATAACCACCCCCAGAGGAGTGTCATTTAAGAGTTCTTTGTGGGGGAAAGAGTTCTTTGGACTTCATCTTCAATAGTAGCCAAAGAATTCAAGTGACAGGTTAACGCAGAAAATCTTTTGCAGTTAATACATAACTAAGAAAATTCAGAATGCAACACACACAGTTTAGGTGACCTTGGTATAGTGGTGGGAGAGCAGTGATTGTAAAATGAAGATGATTAATATGCACACTGGGATCCCCAGATGGCCCAGTAGCAAAGAAACCACCTGCCAGTGCAGGAGACGCAAGAGACTTGGGTTCGATCCCTCGGTCGGGAAGAACCTCTGGAGAAGGAAATGGCAACCTGCTCCAGTATTCTTGCCTGGAGAATCCCATGTGGCCAGAGCAGCCCAGTGGGCTACAGTCCAGGGCACAAAGAGTTGGATGGAACTGATTGCGCACGGTTGTAACATGCACACGCTCTGTTGGGGGAGACTAAGAGGAAACAGGTGTTCAGCCTAGAAAAGCATTTCTCAGTGGATTTCCTATGATGTCAACGTGGGTTAAACTTTAAAACATTTAAAAACTGACTTACTAGCATTTGGGGATTCCAGATTGCGATCCACGTAAGAGCAATGTGTTCTGCTAAGACTCAGAACATTCTTTCATAAATGAGAGATTGTTTCCCACTAAACTGATCTTTACACAGTTGACTGGTTTTGGTAACTACAGATGTGATGGGAACAGGGAAAAATAAAATATGGATAAAAATAAGGGAAAACCCAAGAATCCCTGGATTCCTGGGAAATGAGGATGTCCCATCAATTTAAAAACCATATTTTTTATTGAAATTTTACTTCAACGGCACAAATGAAGGTAGCATGTAGAAAATTTAAATGACAAAATACAGTAAAAATAGCAGAGAACCAAAAACTCTAAAAAGGAAGTATACCCAAAGCATAAGAACTCAACATTCGTGTTCAATTTTCAGTTTTGATTGATACTTGCTGCCTGCAAATAAGGCACAAAATAACTCAAGCATAAATCAAAATGAAGAGCCTGGAAAATTTCTTATTTCCTAAATTTTCAAAAAACTCTATCATTGCAGCTTTCTCCTGTTTTAATCTTAGAAGCTTCATAGAAAAGAGAATTGATTATATACACACACCTGAGTGCCCACACAGTCATGCATGCACGCACACAGGCACACACATGGTGATAAACAGAGTATCTAGTTCCTTCTTCCTACCACCTAAGTCTCATTTTATTTATTACAAGTATGCACAGCCCCTCACTGGTTTCCCTTTATCTAATGATTTCTGTCACCGTAATTGCTATCATCATTGTTACTTTACTCGTATTGCAACTTAAAATTTAAAAGCATTTCTGCAGGTGTTAGCCCACTACACAGCCCATGGATCTCATCTGGTCTGCCACCTGCTCTTGAAATAAAGTTTGATTGGATATACTCTCATTTGCTACAAACTGTCTATGGCTATTTTTGTGCTATAATGGTGGAGTTACAAAGTAGTGGCAAATATCTAAAATAGTTACTATCTTGCCTTTTACAATAAAAGCTTGCCAACACATCATTTATAGTTTTGTACCATTTTTAACCCTATTTTTGGTAACTGTACCATGGTTCTGTTAAATGTTAACATTAGGGATTAATAGAGTACAGAAACCCTTTATATGACACTATTTTTGCAACCACTCTATAGTCTAAAATCAGAAGAGCTGACTCATTGGGAAAGACTCTGATCCCGGGAAAAACTGAAGGGAAAAGGAGAAAGGAGAAAGGGGTGGCAGAGGATGAGATGGTTAGATAGCATCACCGACTCAATGGACACGAATATGAGCAAACTCCAGGAGGTAGTAGAGGACAGAAGAGCCTGGCGTGCTGCAGTCCACGGGATCACAGAGAGTCAGATGTGACTTAGCAGCTAAACAACAAGGCCTTGAAAAGGTCACTAGGTATCAGTACAACATGCACTACGGTGTGCAGTTTAAAAAGCTAATTTTGTGATGGTTGTGAGTACATTACAAACATACCCACAGGCATAAATCTAAAACAGGCTGAAAACCTACAGTGAAGCTGCCACATGCTTTTACACGCTTTACTTCCGTTTATGCATCTTGCTGCATCAGGTCTTCACTGCACCACGCGGGGCCTTTTCTTGCAGTGGTAGGCTTCCTAGTTGAGGTGCTCGGGCTCAGTCACTGCAACTCACAGGCTGAGGTGGGATCTTAGCTCCCAGACCAGGGACTGAAACCTAGCCCCTGCACTGCGAGGTAATTATTAACCACTGGACCAGCAGGGACGTCCCAAATCTACAATATATTGTTTTACATTTGACCACTGGTTAGTATTTGTAGGAGTCATACTTTGGTAAAGCACCGTAATAATTTAGGAAGGTATCTAAATCTTTTAATTCTGGACGAATTTTATGCTTGATTCTATGAAACTGCATGAGGACTAAACTTGAGAGACTTCCTATCATTCTAAAATTGCTCACTCTGGACAAATCATTTTAGGACACTTTCTTATAAATATCACCCTCTGAAAGCATATACAGTTCCACTTATTCTGTAGTTTATGATCTTAACCTACATAGGGCTGATCTCAATTATTATCACGGCATCAAATATGACAGGGAGACAAACGTGAAACACTTACAACAGTATAGCTTGCAAAATTCTTTTTTATTTATTTAGTTATTTACTTCTGGCTGTGCTGGGTATTCACTGCCACGTGCGGGCTTTCTCCAGTTGCAGCAAGTGGGGGCTACTCTTCGTTGTGGTTGCTGCTGCTGCTGTTGCTGCTAAGTCGCTTCAGTCGTGTCTGACACTGTGCAACCCCATAGACGGCAGCCCACCAGGCTCCCCCGTCCCTGGGGTTCTCCAGGCAAAAACACGAGTGGGTTGCCATTTCCTTCTCAGAACTTGCCAAATTCTTCACAAACGTTCTCTGAAAAAACTTCTCAAGTCTTTCTCTTCTTTTTTAAAACTAATTTTATTTATTGTTTTTGGCTGTGCTGGGTCTCTGTTGCTGCTCAAGCTTTTTGAATTCTACCAAAAATTTTGAGAAGAGCTAACACCTATCCTACTCAAACTCTTTCAGAAAATTGCAGAGGAAGGTAAACTTCCAAACTCATTCTATGAGGCCACCATCACCCTAATTCCAAAACCGGACAAAGATGCCACAAGGAAAGAAAACTATAGGCCGATATGACTGATGAACATAGATGCAAAAATCCTTAACAAAATTCTAGCAATCAGAATCCAACAACATATTAAAAAGATCACACACCATGACCAAGTGGGCTTTATCCCAGGGATGCAAGGATTCTTCAATATCCGCAAATCAATCAATGTAATTCACCACATTAACAAACTGAAAAATAAAAGTCATATGATTATCTCAATAGATGCAGAGAAAGCCTTTGACAAAATTCAACATCCATTTATGATTTAAAAACTCTCCAGAAAGCAGGAATAGAAGGAACATACCTCAACATAATAAAAGCTATATATGACAAACCCACAGCAAACATTATCCTCAACAGTGAAAAATTGAAAGCATTTCCCTAAAGTCAGGAACAAGACAAGGGTGCCCACTTTCACTGCTACTAATCAACATAGTTCTGGAAGTTTTGGCCACAGCAATCAGAGCAGAAAAAGAAATAAAAGGAGTCCAAATTGGAAAAGAAGAGGTAAAACTCTCACTGTTTGCAAATGACATGATCCTCTACATAGAAAACCCTAAAGATTCCACCAGAAAATTACTAGAACTAATCAATGAATATAGTAAAGTTGCAGAATATAAAATCAACATGCAGAAATCCCTTACATTCCTATACACTAATAATGAGAAAGCAGAAAAAGAAATTAAGGAAACAATTCCATTCACCATTGCAACGAAAAGAATAAAACACTTGGGAATATATCTACCTAAAGAAACTAAAGACCTATATATAGAAAACTATAAAACACTGATGAAAGAAATCAAAGAGGACACTAATAGATGGAGAAATATACCATGCTCATGGGTCAGAAGAATCAATATAGTGAAAATGAGTATACTACCCAAAGCAATCTACAGATTCAATGCAATCCTATCCAGCTACCAGTGGTATTTTTCACAGAGCTAGAACAAATAATTTCACAATTTGTATGGAAATACAAAAAACCTCGAATAGCCAAAGCAATCTTGAGAAAGAAGAATGGAACTGGAGGAATCAACCTGCCTGACTTCAGGCTCTACTACAAAGCCACAGTCATCAAGACAGTATGGTACTGGCACAAAGACAGAAATATAGATCAATGGAACAAAATAGAAAGCCCAGAGATAAATCCACACACCTATGGACACCTTATCTTCGACAAAGGAGGCAAGAATATACAATGGAGTAAAGACAATCTCTTTAACAAGTAGTGCTGGGAAAACTGGTCAACCACTTGTAAAAGAATTAAACTAGAACACTTTCTAACACCACACACAAAAATAAACTCAAAATGGATTAAAGATCTAAATGTAAGACCAGAAACTATAAAACTCCTAGAGAAGAACATAGGCAAAACACTCTCCAACATAAATCACAGCAGGGTCCTCTATGATCCATCTCCCAGAATACTGGAAATAAAAGCAAAAATAAACAAATGGGATCTAATTAAAATTAAAAGCTTCTGCACAACAAAGGACACTATAAGCAAGGTGAAAAGACAGCCTTCGGAATGGGAGAAAATAATAGCAAATGAAGCAACTGACAAACAACTAATCTCAAAAATATACAAGCAACTTATGCAGCTCAATTCCAGAAAAATAAATGACCCAATCAAAAAAATGGGCCAAAGAACTAAACAGACATTTCCCCAAAGAAGACATACAGATGGCTAACAAACACATGAAAAGATGCTCAACATCACTCATTATCAGAGAAATGCAAATCAAGACCACAATGAGGTACCATTTCACACCAGTCAGAATGGCTGCAATCCAAAAGTTTACAAGTAATAAATGCTGGAGAGGGTGTGGAGAAAAGGGAATCCTCTTACATTGCTGGTTGGAATGCAAACTAGTACAGCCACTATGGAGAACAGTGTGGAGATTCCTTAAAAAACTGGAAATAGAACTGCCTTATGACCCAGCAATCCCACTGCTGGGCATACACACTGAGGAAACCAGAATTGAAAGAGACACGTGTACCCCAATGTTCATCGCAGCACTGTTTATAATAGCCAGGGCATAGAAGCAACCTAGATGTCCATCAGCAGACGAATGGATAAGAAAGCTGTGGTACATACACACAATGGAGTATTACTCAGCCATTAAAAAGAATAGATTTGAATCAGTTCTAATGAGGTGGATGAAACTGGAGCTGATTATACCAAGTGAAGTAAGCCAGAAAGAAAAACACCAATACAGTATACTAACACATATATATGGAATTTAGAAAGAAAGTAATGATAATCCTATATGCGAGACAGCAAAAGAGACACGATGTAAAGAACAGACTTTTGGACTCTGAGGGAGAGGGAGAGGGTGGGATGATTTGGGAGAATGGCATTGAAACATGTGTACTATCATGTAAGAAACGAATCGCTAGTCTAGGTTAGATACAGGATACAGGCTGCTTGGGGCTGGTGCACTGGGATGACCCAGAGAGATGACATGGGGAGGGAGGTGGGAGGGGGTTCGGGGTTGGGAGCTCATGTACACCCGTGGAGGATTCATGTCAATGTATGGCAAAACCAATACAGTAAAGTAAAAAGATAAAATTTTAAAAAATAATTGTAATTTTATTTATTGTTTTTGGCTGTGCTGGGTCTCTGTTGCTGCTCAAGCTTTCCTCTAGCTGCAGCGAGCGGGTTCACCTCTAGTTGCAGTGCTGGGGCTTCCTGTAGCAGGGGTTTCTCTTACTGCAGAGCAAAGGGCTGTGGGGCACTCGGGCTTCAATAGTTGTGGCACATGGGCTTAGCTGCTCCACAGCAGCTGGGATCTTCCCAGACCAGGGACCGCACCCATATCTCCTGCAAGGGCAGGCAGATTCTTAGCCACTGAGCTGGCAGGGAAGCCCTCTCTTCATTTTAGCAATGGATTATGGAAAATGTGCGATTTTGGGGGGGGTTTCCTTTATTTTTATTTTTTTAATACTTTATTCTACATTACAATACTGTATTTGTTTTGCCAAACATTGACATGAATCAGCCACAGGTGTACACGATCTCCCAATGCCAAAGCCCCCTCCCACCTCCCACCCCATATCATCTCCCTGAATCATCCTGTGCACCAGCCCCATGCATCCTGTATCCTGTATTGAACATAGACTAGCGCTTCGTTTCTTACAAGATAGTATACATGTTTCAATGCCATTCTCCCAAATCATCCCACCTTCTCCCTCTCCCTCAGAGTCCAAAAGTCCGTTCTATACCTCTGAGTCTCTTTTGTTGTCTCACATAGAGGGTCATCATTACTATCTTTCTAAATTCCATATATATGTGTCAGTATACTGTATTGGTGTTTTTCTTTCTGGCTTACTTCACTCTGTATAATCGGCTCCAGTTTCATCCATCTCATTAGAACTGAGTCAAATTTATTCTTTTTAAGGGCTGAGTAATACTCCATTGTGTATATGTACCACAGCTTTCTTATCCATTCACCTGCTGATGGACATCTAGGTTGCTTCCATGTCCTGGCTATTATAAACAGCGCTGCAATGAACATTGGGGTACACGTGTCTCTTTCAATTCTGGTTTCCTTGGTGTGTATGCCCAGCAGTGGGATTGCTGGGTCATAAGGCAGTTCTATTTGCAATTTTTAAAGGAATCTCCACACTGTTTTCCATAGTGGCTGTACTAGTTTGCATTCTCACCAGCAGTGTAAGAGGGTTCCCTTTTCTCCACATCCTCTCCAGCATTTATTGCTTGTAGACTTTTGGATCGCAGCCATTCTGACTGGTGTGAAACGGTACCTCATTGTGGTCTTGATTTGCATTTCTCTGATAATGAGTGATGTTGAGCATCTTTTCATGTGTTTGTTAGCCATCCGTACGTCTTCTTTGGAGAAATGCCTATTCAGTTCTTCGGCCCATTTTTTTATTGGTTCGTTTATTTTTCTGGAGTTGAGCTGCATAAGTTGCTTGTATATCTTTGAGATTAGTTGTTTGTCAGTTGTTTCATTTGCTATTGTTTTCTCCCATTCAGAAGGCTGTCTTTTCACCTTGCTTATAGTTTCCTTTGTTGTGCAGAAGCTTTTAATTTTAATTAGATCCCATTTGTTTATTTTTGCTTTTATTTCCAGTATACTGGGAGGTGGATCATAGAGGATCCTGCTGTGATTTATGTCGGAGAGTGTTTTGCCTATGTTTTCCTCTAGGAGTTTTATAGTTTCTGGTCTTACATTTAGATCTTTAATCCATTTTGAATTTGTTTTTGTGTATGGTGTTAGAAAGAGGTCTAGTTTCATTCTTTTACAAGTGGTTGACCAGTTTTCCCAGCACCACCTGTTACGATTTTGTCTTGACATGAAAATATTTCACTGCACAGTGATCTTACCTGATGGGTTTTGTATTTTCCACATAACTGATAGAGGAACTCCTATATGATTGTCTTCTATCTTGCTGTAAAGGTCAGGGGGAAAAGCAGCAAACTGGGAGAGAAACAGCCAGAGTAGTAACATCTGAAGGCTTTCAAAGTATATTGGTTTTTTTCCCTCCTTTCCAACTGTTTGTCTCCATCATCTTACAGCTCACAAAATGTAACGGTTTCATTGTTGTTGGTGTTCTTTGCAGGTTTTTTTTTTTTTCTCCAGATTAAAGTCCTATCTCTCCTTAGCTTGTTTCTCTAGGCAGCATTTGACTTGCTCACGTCTAGCTTGATTGCATCAGTGAGATTTTCTTTTGGCTTAATTCTTTTCTCATTTCATCTAAATGTCCTGCTTCAATCTGTCCTAGTCCAGACCCTCCGTCTGGACTCTGCCAGCACTGCCCTGTGACCAGGGTGCAGAGTTTGGTCTTTGTAATGAGTCATAGGGCCTATGGTCAAAAAGATCTGATTTTTCTTTGGAAAATCACATCTGGAAACAACAGGTGACTTGCTGCCATTCCTTGTATTTTTTCTTTCCCAAGGTTTTCTTGTCAGTTCAGGCATACGGTTGAAGAGGCCTTAGAAGTTACAGGCTCTGAATCTTCATTTTTGTCCCTTTTGTTCTGTTTCTATTGCTGATCCCTTTTCAGCAATTCTTTTCCTCCTGGCCAGCAGGCACTCATTTCTTCCACTAAATCACTACCCTCTAGAGGAAGGGGTCCATTTCTACGACCGGTATCTCCTTTAGACGAGTCCGAATTCATACCAATCAAACTTCCTCTGCTTGGAAAGAGGCCTTCTCCATCTGTGACACTTTGCTAAGTTTTGGGCCAGCAACTGCAGCTGCAAGTCCAGTTAAAGGGCGATTGTCTTCAGACGTGAATCCCGGGGCAGGGGGTCGGGGGTGGGACTCCAGATGCAGGGAAGGGAGGAACAGGAAGAGGTGGTGGAGGAGGTAGAGGCCCTGAGGATGCAAGTGGAGTGGTCTGAAGGGACCCTGGGGGAGGGAGGGGGCAGGACCCTGATGCCTGGGCAGGACCTGAGGACTCTCCACTGAGGCGGAGATGGGGGCATTTGATATTCTCTGCTCTCCTGCCGTTTCTAGCCGCTCCTGTGCTGTTACCATCCCCGCACCAGGTCCAGTCTCTGAAGCCTCTCCCACCCATCTCTCCTGCTCCAGTGATCTGACGTTCCCTCTTTTCTCTCTCCAGCTGCTCCTGTTCCAGGCACTCCCTCCCTGGCCTCTCTCTTTCTCCCTTCTCCCTCTCCAATCTCACACTTTCCCTTCTTTCTCTCTCCAGCCTTTCCCACGCCAGCTCCTTTTAAGGTTGCTGCCTGTAGCTGCCTTCTTTGAATCTCCAAATTGTGATGGGCCATTGTGAACTTGGGCAGGTAGTTGGGAATTTTGGCCGTTTCCTATGAATTCAACACTTCTAAGGTATGCATCTGGAATGCAAAAGTAGGAAGTCAAGAAACACCTGGAGTAACAGGCAAATTTGGCCTTGGAATGCGGAATGAAGCAGGGCAAAGACTAATAAGAGTTTTGCCAGGAAAATGCACTGGTCATAGCAAACACCCTCTTCCAACAACACAGGAGAAGACTCTACACATGGACATCACCAGATGGTCACCACTGAAATCAGATTGATTATATCATTTGCAGCCAAAGATGGAGAACCTCTATACAGTCAACAAAAACAAGACCAGGAGCTGACTGTGGCTCAAATCATGAACATCTTATTGCCAAATTCAGACTCAAATTGAAGAAAGTAGGGAAAACTACTAGACCATTCAGGTATGACCTAAATCAAATCCCTTATGATTATACAGTGGAAGTGAGAAATAGATTTAAGGGCCTAGATCTGATAGATAGAGTGCCTGATGAACTATGGAATGAGGTTCATGACACTGCACAGGAGACAGGGATCAAGACCATCCCCACGGAAAAGAAATGCAAAAAAGCAAAATGGCTCTCTGGGGAGGCCTTACAAATAGCTGTGAAGAGAGGCAAAAAGCAAAGGAGAAAAGGAAAGATATAAGCATCTGAATGCAGAGTTGCAAAGAATAGCAAGAAGAGATAAGAAAGCCTTCTTCAGCAATCAATGCAAAGAAATAGAGGGAAACAACAGAATGGGAAAGACTAGAGATCTCTTCAAGAAAATTAGAGATACGAAGGGAACATTTCATGCAAAGATGGGCTCGATAAAGGACAGAAATGGTATAGACCTAACAGAAGCAGAAGATATTAAGAAGAGGTAGCAAGAATATACAGAAGAACTGTACAAAAGGATCTTCATGACTCAGATGATCATGATGGTGTGATCACTTACTTAGAGCCAGACATCCTGGAATGTGAAGTCAAGTGGGCCTAGAAAGCATCACTACAAACAAAGCTAGTGGAGGTGATGGAATTCCAGTTGAGGTATGTCAAATCCTGAAAGATGATGCCGTGAAAGTGCTGCACTCAATATGCCAACAAATTTGGAAAACTCAGCAGTGGCCGCAGGACTGGAAAAGTTCAGTTTTCATTCCAGTCCCTAAGAAAGGCAATGCCAAAGAATGCTCAAACTACTACACAATTGCACTCATCCCACACACAAGTAAAGTAATGCTCAAAATTCTCCAAGCCAGACTTCAGCAATACATGAACTATGAACTTCCTGATGTTCAAGCTGGTTTTAGAAGAGGCAGAGGAACCAGAGATCAAATTGCCAACATGTGCTGGATCATGGAAAAAGCAAGAGAGTTCCAGAAAAACATCTACTTCTGCTTTATTGACTATGCCAAAGCCTTTGACAGTGTGGATCACAATAAACTGTGGAAAATTCTGAAAGAGATGAGAATACCAGACCACCTGATCTGCCTCTTGAGAAACCTATATGCAGGTCAGGAAGCAACAGTTAGAACTGGATATGGAACAACAGACTGGTTCCAAATAGGGAAAACGAGTATGTCAAAGCTGTATATTGTCACCCTGCTTATTGAACTTATATGCAGAGTTCATCATGAGAAATGCTGGGCTGGAAGAAGCACAAGCTGGAATCAAGATTGCCAGGAGAAATATCAATAACCTCAGATATGCAGATGACACCACCCTTATGGCAGAAAGTGAAGAGGAACTAAAAAGCCTCTTGATGAAAGTTAAAGAGGAGAATGAAAAAAGTTGGCTTAAAGCTCAACATTCAGAAAATGAAGATCATGGCATCCGGTCCCATCACTTCATGGGAAATAGATGGGGAAACAGGGGAAACAATGTCAGACTTTGTTTTTTTGGTCCAAAATCACTGCAGATGGTGACTGCAGCCATGAAATTAAAAGACACTTAATCCTTGGAAGAAAAGTTATGACCAACCTAGATAGCATATTCAAAAGCAGAGGCATTACTTTGCTGACTAAAGTCCGTCTAGTCTAGGCTATGGTTTTTCCAGTGTTCATGTATGGATGTGAGAGTTGGACTGTGAAGAAAGCTGAGCACCGAAGAATTGATGCTTTTGAACTGTGGTGTTGGAGAATACCGGGGTCCAGCCCCAGTGGATCCAGGGAATTCGAATGGTGGATGGCATTGGCAAGGAAAGACTTATTTATTTCTTAATATAGAAATATAACATTAGATTAGAAAGAAATAGTGTAGTAGGAGAATTAAGTGGAGAAAGAAGGCTGAATAACTTGGTTTATGGGGGAGGCCAATAAAGTTCCAGACAAGGAGCTTGCACCATCTACGTGGGGCCACCGGTGCCTGCTTGAATCTCTAAGGGTGCCCCGCCTTAGGCTCCCTTTCACGTGGGTCTTAAAAGCCGGGACAAGTAAGACTTGGTGAGCCGCCTGCTCTAGATGGGAATTCAGTCTGAAATTAGAGTAAGGAGGAGAGGGAGAGAGAGAGACACAGGGAAACTAGTCCAGTGACTAGCTTCAGCTTCTATTGTTCAGAAGGCCTTTTATACCTTTTGATTGTACATAGAGATCAATGGGTAATACAAAGTTATGCAGCATTAGCAGCCCAGACTCTTATCAAAACCAGGCTTTTTTCTCTGCATACCTAGTTGTATACACAAGTCTTAGGTAATTTACATCATCTTCCAGCCAAAAGGGCCAATTAACATTTTACAGCCTTTTTTCTGATAAGGGTTTGTCAACCAGAAGACTTATTTGTGTTGATCTTCCCAAAGTCTGGTGCCAGTCTCAGAAAAGCACTAAAAACATTACATTCTTACATAGCAAAGATACAGCAACTTATAACAAGTAAAGGGAGTACAGTGATTTACAACAAAGAGAAGCAATTAACTCCAAAGTCTAGTGTTGCTAACATCAAAACTACTATATATCTTTTTCTACATCTTGATTACATTGAGTAACATCCTCCCAGGTGCCTAAAAGATAAAGAATATGGAGGTCTGGCAGCAATCCTTGAGTCAACAGTGAAAACCCGTCACCAATATGATTTTTAACTCTTTAGAAAAAGCTCTGTATCTTTAAGATGCTTTTAAGCTTTGTGCCTCTCGCGGTTGGGGGGCTGTAAGCAATTCACAAGCTGTAAGAAGTCTGGGGAACCTGTTAGGCAAGCTAAAGAGCTATCAGAGGGGGTTTAACTGAAACATCCCTTTCAAATGCAGAAGACTAAAGCCCTGATTTGACTTTTTCCCAGAGAATATCAGAAGAGTGGAAAAGCAGAGTACAGAGGCCAACAGACTCTTATGGGGGGGCGGCGGGGGCGATGGATGCTCAGGAAATACCAGGGGAACCCCTGAAGCTTGATCACGTCCTTGCATATGTCAGGCTTCCTTACACATGACCTTGTCACGGACGGGATTCCTCACACTGGCTCCTGGCAGAAGAAGACTCTTGAGAGGCCCTTGGACTGCAAGGAGATCCAACCAGTCCATTCTGAAGGAGATGAGCTCTGGGATTTCTTTAGAAGGAATGATGCTAAAGCTGAAACTCCAGTACTTTGGCCACCTCATGCAAAGAGTTGACTCATTGGAAAAGACTCTGATGCTGGGAGGGATTGGGGGTAGGAGGAGAAGGGGATGTCAGAGGATGAGAAGGCTGGACGGCATCATGGACTCGATGGATGTGAATTTGAGTGAACTCCAGGAGTTGGTGATGGACAGGGAGGCCTGGTGTGTTGCGATTCATGGGGTCGCAAAGAGTCGGACATGACCGAGCGACTGAACTGAACTGAACTGAATTGAAGGCATGCGTCAGGGCATTTGTGAAGACACTGGCATCTTCTTTGCTGCCAAAGTTGAGACCCTACACCTGTCTAGCGTCCCGCCCTGGGTGGAAGGTCTGAGTAGCTTGATTGTATTTCAACCCGTTAGGAACAATACAATTTATCCTGATGTGATGATGGTCCTGAATCTTCCTGCCCACCACTCTGAATGTGTTGCTGCCTTTATGATGATATATATGAACTCTGCCGAACCCAGGAGAACAGCCTGCTGGCACCCACTTTTTCTAGCATCATCTAAAACCCTTACAGCAGCTCTTGCCTGACAGATATTCTGTTTAGTTTTTATTTTAAACATATCATATCACTCCCTTCTCCTCTGCAGTTTTTGCTGAAAAACCAGCTGATAACCTTATGGGAGTTCCCTTGTATGTTATCAGTTGCTTTTCCCCTTAATATCTTCTACTTTTAATTGTTGTCATTTTGATTACAGTGTGTCGTGGTGTGTTCTTCTGTGGGTTTATCCTGTTTGGAACTCTCTGTGTTTCCTGTGGGTGACTGTTTCCTTTCCCAGGTTAGGGAAGTTTTCAGCTATTCTCTCTTCAAATATTTTCTCAGGCTCCCTCTCTCTCTCCTCCTTCTGAGACCCCGATAGTCTGAATCTTAGGGTGCTCACTGCTGGTTCAGAGGTTTCTTAACTGTCCTCCTTTCTTTCTTTTTTCTGCTCCACAACAGTGGTTCCCCTACTCAGTCTTCCAGCTCACTAACCTGCTCGGCTTCGTTTACTCTACTATTGATTCCTTCCAGTGTTTTTCATTCCAGCTATTGTATTGTTCAATTGTTTTGGTTGTTCTTTATACTTTCTCTTTGTTTAAAAATCCTTCTAACTTATGGATTTGTGCACCCATTTTTCTCCCTAGTTCTTGGATCACCTTTACCACTGTTAGTTTGAACTCTTTCTCCAGTAGACTGCCTATCTCCACATCACTTGGTTTTTCTGGAGTTTTATCTTGATCCTTCATCTGAAACAGATTCCCCTGCCACCTCATTTGGGGTTAACTGTGTTTCTCAACTTTGGAGAAGCAGCCGTCAGTAGGATACGTCCTATGAGTCCCAGCAGTGCCCTCCTCTCTCTTCACCCAAGGGCCAGGGGCCAGTGGTCCCAGGGCAGTGTCTAGCTTGCATTCGCAGACTACAGGCTGCTGGACTGTAGCTTTCTTCCTTCTAGTTTCTGCCCCCTGGTGGGTGAGAGGCTGGTCTAGAAGCTTGTGTGGGGTTCCTAGTGGAAAGAGCTGATGCCTGCTGATGGGTGGGTGGAGCTGGGTCCTGGCCCTCTGGTAGGAAGGATGGTGTCTAGGGTCATGTCCAGACGTGACTGTGGGATCAGGAAGTCTTTTGGCAACCTGTCTGTATGGCAACCCACTCCAGTGTTCTTGCCTGGAGAATCCCAGGGACAACGGAGCCTAGTAGGCTTCCGTCTATGGGGTCGCACAGAGTCAGACACGACTGAGCAACTTAGCAGCAGCAGCAGCTGCTAACAGGCAGAGCCATGTTCCTTCCTGGTTAGTTGTCTGGCCTGAGGCATCTTGCTCTGAAGCCTACAGGCTGCTGAGTGGGGCCAGGTGTTGCTGCTAAGGACCCAAGCAAAATGTCTGCCTCAAGGAGAGTTCGTGCAGAAGAGTAACCCCCAAAATATCTGCCACTAGCTTTTGGACCCCAGCAGGAGCCACAGCTGCACTCCACCACCCCCAGGAGACCTTCCAAGACCATCAGGTAGGTCTGCTCCAGGCTCCTATGAAATCATAGCTTTTGTCCTCGATCTCAGTGCACATGAGATTTTGTGCAATCCCTTTAAGAGTTAAGTCTGTCTCCCCCGGCCCTGTGGTGCTCCTGTAATTAAGCCCTGCTGGCCTTCAAATCCTAATGCTCTGGGGTGCTCCTCTTCCCGATGCCAGACCCTCGGGTTAGGAAGCCTAACGTGGGCCTCAGGACTCTCACTCCTGTGGGAGAGCGTCTGTAATATAATTATTTTCCAGTGGGTGGGGGTGACAAGGGGTTGATTATCTTACAGATACAACCCTTCTACCATCTTGCTGCCACTTCTTCTTTATGCCTTTAGATGTAGATGATCTGCTTTGGCAGGTTCCGGCATTTTTATCAATGGCTGTCCAGCAGTTAGTTGTGATTTTGGTGTGTCCATGAGAAGAGGTTAAACTCAAGGCTTTTCCAGTTCGCCATTTTGAAAGAACTACCTTTTTGAAAAAAAGAAAGAAACATGACTACATTAAATAGGCATGTGGATTGTGTGACATTCTTTTAAGTATTTTATTAATTTTTCTGTTCAGCCATTTACTATGTAACAAAATTTTTAATCTTTTTTAATTTTTTTTTTATACATAAAAAATTTCAGTATACATCATAGGAATGAGAAAATGCAGTGTGTGGAAAGCATTGTGATACACAAGTACCTAAGAAATTATCATTGTCTGTTCTAAGTGGCACAAAGGTTACAGGTTGTGTGACTCTGAAGTCAATTTTGAATCAGGGAGGACACGACAGTCTTCAGACCCTGGGAGTGCCTGGGGTGGGCTCAGTTCTGAGCTTGGAAATTAACGAGAGATGAAGCTGAAGATCCAGCCTCTCTCTGACTTTCAGACCACAGATGCTACAGCTTTAGTGCCAGGAAAGAGCTTGAAGGTCAATGAGTACAACACCTTCTCCTAAGTAACTGAGACAGAGATCCTGGGGCACTCAAGTGACTTGAAGGGACTTCCCAAGTGACAAGAGGTGAGCTCGGACAGAGCTAGATCTTGAACCCTGGTCTTCTACTGTCCAGCTGAGGTTCTTTCCAGTACTGCATCATCAATTTTGGAATTTAGAAAAGATCCTCCCTTTGCAACTTTTTCCCTGCTGGTTCCCAGCTGGCTGCTCATCTTCAGACAAGAGCTGATGTGTGAGTGAATGTCTCCTGCAGGGTTCCCAGAGGAGACACTCTGAGGCAGAGATCTGTATGCAGGACATTTGCTGGAGAGTGCTCTCAGAACGAGCACCTTGAAGGGACAGAGGGAGGCAGGACTGGACAGAAAGAGAAGCTGAAGCTTCAGATATTTCCACTCACTGCTCTGGAGTGGAGATGGTCCTTCAGGGTCGTTCCAGATCCAGCCCAAGGGGTGAGACCTTCATATTCCCCACACTGACCACTCACTGGATGCAGAGGACATAGCCATAGGCCAGGCAGCTCCCTTTAGCTGAGAGCAAGACTCAGTGAGCCAGCATCAGGGTGTGCAGGGTTTCATTCCTTTTTGGAGACTTGAGGCGAGAATCTGTGTCTGCTTTCTGCAGCCTCTGGAGACTGACCAACTCATGGGCCCCTCTCTCCACCTTTACATGCCAGTCATTTCAAATAACTCTGACCTTTCTTCGGTCCTCTCATCTTTCCAACCTCAGCAGGGATGTGTTCTCTCTCTTTTAAGAACTATGTGATTAGATAGGGCCCACCTGCATGATCTAGGTTCACCTTTCCATCTCCAGATCCTTACTGTATTCATACGTAGTAAAAAGTCCTGTCATGTAAGGTCACAGGTTCCAGGGATAAGGAAGTAGACATATGGGGTGGGGGGCATTATTCTGCCTGCCACAATATGAACTAAATATATTTATAAGAATACTCTATATGTTCATAGCAGCATTATTCATAATAGCCATAAAGTGCAAGTAACCCAAATGTCCAGAAACTGATGTGTATGTGTGTATATAATGTTGTTGTTCAGTCGCCAAGTCCGACTTTTCAAGACCCCATGGAGTGCAGCACACCAGGCCTCCCTGTCCCTTACCATCTCCTGGAGTTTGCCCAAGTTCTTGCCCATTGAATCAGTGATGCCATCCAATTGTTAGGCCTCTCGGCCTCCTTGCAGGGGTCCGTCGCCCAAAGAATCTCCAAGGCTCGGACTCGATGCAAACAGCAAGAGGATTTATTAGGCCGGCACGCCAGGGTTCGATCACCACCAGGGAAGAACGAACCCCGAACATTCGTTACAAAGCAGTTTTTAAGCACAAAAACCACAAACAGGTAGAGCTAGGGTGGAATGATCTGATTGGTGCTCAAGTCTCGGCATTTTTAGGGATAGGTTCATTTGTTATCAGGTCAACACATCTGTCTGAGCTGCAATTTTACTGCTAACTTGATCTTCTGGAAACTAATTTCCTGGGATGGTTTTCTTTTTTCTTTGGGGGTAAACATCCCCGGAAAGCCTTCCGGAGGCTGTATTCCTGAGATATGAGCCCCTTACACATTCTTGAGATAAAGGTCTGTCTTAAGATTAACAAGGAGCCTGTTTTCTTAAGGCTCTAGTGAAACTTTAACCTTTATTTTTATTCACCCTTCCTCTCACAATCATTTCAGCCTCTGTCGCCCTCTTCTCCAGCCTTCAAGCTTTCCCACCTTTAGGGTCTTTTCCAAACAGTCGGCTCTTCACATCAGGTGACAAAAGGATTGGAGCTTCAGCTTCATTATCAGTCCTTCCAAGGAGTATTCAGGGTTGATTTCCTTTAAGATTGACTCGTTTGATCTTCTCCCTGTCCAGGGGACTCAAGAGTCTTCTCCAACACCTCAGTTCAAAAGCATCAGTTCTTTGGTACTCTGCCTTCTTTACAGTCCAGTTCCTACATCCATACAAGACTATTGGAAAGACCGTAGCCTTGACTATGAGACAATAACAGGCAGGAAGGCCAGGGGTTTCCAAATGGGGGAAATAGGCTGCAAGTGTCAGACATTTCTTATATCTCTCTAAAGCAGCAGGAGGAAACAAACTAGTGTTACATTTTTCCCCTTCTCTATACAAATTTAAAAAGAGGTTTTTCTTAAAATTGTGTTGCCATAATGACACCTGGGTCTACCTGAACTTTAACTTTTCTCAAACCTTGAGCTAACCAATGCATTTTTCTTATGGAAATGTTTGTCTTAAGCTATGTTAATGTGCTGTGTATTTACCCCAGACCCTGTCTTCAAGTAGGTTCCACCTAAAGGCTCAGAACCAACTTGACAAACCAGTCTGTTATATTCATACATTGTTCTCCTAATCTATGTTAATGAAACTATATATCTGTATGGAAATCTGCCTTTCTTCAAGATTCAAGTCAATCCTTTTATGGCCCAGGATGACTCACCTGGTGCCACGATTATCTCAAAATGCATCTTGTGGGTGAGGGGGCTGGTGCCATTCTCTGTGTTGTGGGGCTTCCATGGTAGTTCAGAGGTTAAGAGTCTGCCTTGCAGGGTAGGGGGCACCAATTCGATCCCCAGTCTGGGAAGATCCTACGTGACTCAGAACAACTAAGCCCATGTGCCACAGCTACCCATCCTGTGCTCTACAGCTGAGAACCACAACTACTGAAGCCAGTGTGCCCTGGAGCCCGTGCTCTGAAACAAGAGAAACCACTGCAGTGAGAAGCTCAAGCACCACAACCAGAGAAAGCCCACACAGGAACAAACACTCAGCATAGCCGAAAAATAGATAAACAAGAAAATTATTTTTAAAAAAAAGTTGTTTAAAACGGCCTTATAGGAGAGTCCCTGGTGGTCCAGTGGTTAGGACTCCATGCTTTCACTACTGAGGGCCCAGGTTCGATCCCTGGTTGGGGGCTAAAATCCTGCAAGCCTGGGAGTGCGGCCAAAAGAACAAAAGATGCCTTAGAGGTAATGTGTCTTTCATTTTATATCAAGACAGTTAGGCATGAGCAACAGGGGTAGCCTAGCCTAGCCTAGCCAACAGGATGCAAACTGATCTCTAAACCCCATCCCAGACACACCCAGGAGAGCTCACAGATATGCTACAAAAATAACCACAGAGACTTTTCCAACTCCTGCATATGCACCCTGGGCACACAGTGGATACAAACCAACAAGGGGCTTCCTCAAGTAAACTTAGGCAGCTAGGAGCCCACTAAGGGGTCACAAATATTCTATATGTACATACATCTGATTATAATAGACTGAATTATGGGAAGGTATGCACAACAGAGAAGGAAATGGCAACCCACTCCAGTATCCTTGCCTGGAGAATCCCATGGACAGAAGAGCCTGGTGGGCTACCGTCCACGGGGTCGCAAAGAGTCGGACACAATTGAGCGACTTCACTCACTCACGCACAACAGAGCCTATAGTTATATAACTTGCAGCTGTCATCTGGCCTTCAGCGTATGCTCATTTCAATTCCTTTCTTGACTGGTGGTGGGTACAAGCTCTGTTTTGCACAGGGCACAAGAGGAGGAGATGAAGGATAAAAGGCGGGGAAGCCAAGAGGGATGGGTAGGACAATTTTTTTCGGCATAGAAAGTTTTACAGGGTAGGGGTCGTCCATGTGGGCTGGAGTTGAGCCTTTAGGGACCCACCTTTCCAAACCCTAGTTAGTACTTGAATCCCTGGGGCTTATAGTGGCAGTCCCTCAGAGTCCTTCTGGGTCCTGGTTGACACCCTCCAAGCGCATTTCTTGTTGGAAGTACCCAATGGCCATAGTGTAAGATCAGAGGCTTTGAGTCTCTGCATCTAGAAAGAGGTCACTGACATAAACAAAAGGTCTCCCATATAGCATCTCAGAAGGAGGCACTTTATATCTGGTTGTCCTTATTAGTGAGCAACGCTAAGACTGAATTCTGGGTTAAGGTGATGCCAATGGACGGAAACTATATTTTTAACAAGCGCTTCAAAAAGTCATCTACCTTACAGGGAAAACACTACTTCACAAGGGAAGTGATGAGAATGAAATCAGAATATGATATAATCAGTAAAATCACAAATAATGTCCCCTCCCAAGAAAGATGTCCACACCCTAACGCCTGGAACCTGTGATTATGCTACCCGACGTGGCAAAAGGACCCTTGCAGACATGATTCAGTTTACATATTTAGAGATGCAGAGATTACTTTGGATTATCTGTGTGAGCTCAACCTAACCACATGAGTCCTTAGATGCAGAGAACCTTTCTCGGAGATCAGAGACAGAGATGATATTGCTGGCTTTGAAGATGAAAGAAGGGTGTCGACAGCCAAGGAATGTGCTGATCTCTAGAAGTTGGAAAAGACAAGAAACGAGATTCTCTTTTTGTCTCCAGAAAGAATACAGCCCTACAGACATCATGATATTAGGCCCATGAGACCCTTGTTGGACTTCTATAGAACTGTGAGATCAGAGTATTGTTTAAGCCACTAAATCTGCAGTAATTTGTTCATCAGCAGTAGAAAATTCCTACCAAACAGCACAAAACTCAAGTTTCCCCATCCCATGGGTAAAAATCACAGTTACATTAAAAAGTGAACAAATTCTACTGACTTCTGCCCCCACCTACTCAGTCCCTGCTGAAGAGTCCTTCAAACTTCTGAGGGTTCTCAGGGGATCTCTATATTCATGAAATAATCTGCTTCTGAAATAATCCATTTCTAAACAGTATAAGTACTCTATCAACTGTTTTAAAATTGCTAATAAACAACAACGTCTTACTGTATAGCACGGGGAACTATATTCAATATCCTATGATAAACCATAACAGAAAAGAATAAGAATGAGCTTGTAATAAATGAGCTTCCCTGGTGGTTCAGACAGTAAAGGATCCGCCTGCAATGCCAGAGACCTAGGTTCCATTCCTGGGTCAGGAAGATCCTCTGGAGAAAGGATTCCACTCCAGTATTCCTGCCTGGAGAATGCCATGGACAGAGGAGCCTGGTGGGTTACAGTCCATGGGGTTGCAAAGAGCCAGACACGACTGAGCAACTAACACTTTTTTCATATGTATAACTGAATCACTTTGCTGTATATCAGAAATTAGCACATTATAAATCAACTATACTTCAATAATTTTTTTAAGGGATTAAAATAATCCCCCCAAAAAGAGATGCTGTACCGGATAGGCTCGTCTCCTTTGGGGACCACCCCTGCTACACTAGACCCCAGCTCTTGCCAGGCACTCATTCCACCCCTTGATCACCAGA
This sequence comes from Nanger dama, assembly GCA_917880005.1. Lineage (NCBI taxonomy): Eukaryota > Metazoa > Chordata > Mammalia > Artiodactyla > Bovidae > Nanger > Nanger dama. The sequence goes on from CAKJTW010000030.1 coordinate 761,782, forward strand.
TTTCTGGAAAGCCTTTAAATGGGCACAGCTGCTCTGGGGTCATACATTTGGTCGGGGAGGGAATGCTGGCTCTCTCTGTGAGAGCAGTCTCAGTGGAGCATCGGTGAACCTTCAATGCTTCATAGAATTGGTAATGAACTTGGTCTCTTTCTCATTCTAGTCCCCCATTCTGCCTCCACAGGCCTCAGAGTTAAGTCCAGTGGGACTGGGGAGGGAGATAAACCACACCACACTCAGAATGCTCCCCCGCCACTACAGTTAGGCCCCATGGCATTAGGAGGTAACAGGTTCCTCTCCCAAAGCAAATTTGTTTACCAAGACTCTTTTCAGTCCCCTGGCAAACAAGTTTGAAGAGTAAGAAATGAGAGGCAGTGAAAAGGTGACAGAACAGTGGACTGCAGGTGGGATGGAGGGGCTGCACTGCTAGGGTGGGTGTCTTGGTGTTACTGAAAGGAGTTTGTGGGGTCCGGCTGCTCGCCGCTCAAAAGACAACAAACAGGCCAGGTTGGTGGAAAGGAAAGTTTGCTTTATTTCAGATGCTGGCAACTGTGGGGGAGGGTGGCAGACATCTGTCCAAAGGCTGACTCCCCCTATCTACCCCCTCCACAAGAACGGGGGTGAGAGCTTTTATAGACAGAGGGGGCAGCAGCTATATGCAGAAACAGCACGGTCATCTCTAACAGTCATCTTCAGATTGGTTATCAGTGCTCTGACCAGCATCATCTTGACTGTTTTCAGTACAGTTAATCTTCGGGTCCAGGGTCTCATTGTTCTCATTTCTTTGTGGCCAATTCTTGGAATTGTGGCAACTCATGTCCTGGGTATGGTCTGGTCATCATGTCGCTAACTTCTCCACCTGGTGTTTTAGTATCTGTAAGACAGCTCACAAGATATGGCTCAGAATAGTATCTACAGCCCTTGAGAAAGAACTAAAGGTCCTTGACTATGCTTAACAACTATATTATTATTTAGTCTCCTTTAACTGTTTTCCTTTGTTTCTGCATTTCTCAATTCTCTGATTAAACTTATTTTTTGACTAAAGTTTTCCACAGTCAAAAGGCAGAGGACATAGTTGGGGGGCGTGGCGCATATGGTAAGGAGCATAGGGTCCTGCTCCATTTCACTAGCAGGAGTGAGCTGGAAAAACAGTGGAGAGCACTTACAATAGAGGAATGAAACAGAAGGCCAGTGAAGGGTTGCAGTCACCGGTAATAACAGGAAACAATAGAAGTGCTTAACAAATGTTAACTAGTAGGGGAAAAAATACCTTTTCCCCCTGCAAAGGACTATTTTCCCCCAAAACTGAACATCTACTCTACCCTGTGCTGTGTTCAGTTGTCTGACTCTTGTGACCCCATCAGTTCTGCTCAGCTGTCATGTCTGACTCTTTGCAACCTCATGGACTGCAGCACACCAGGCTTCCCTGACCATTACCGACTCCCAGAGCTTGCTCAAACTCATGTCCATTGAATCAGTCATGCCATCCAACCATCTTATCCTCTGTCATCCCCTTCTCCTACTTTCTTCAATCTTTCCCAGCATCAGGGTCTTGTCCAGAGTCAACTCTTCGCATGAGGTGGCCGAAGTATTGGAATTTCAGCTTCAGCATCAGTCCTTCCAATGAATAGTCAGGACTCATTTCCTTTAGCATGGACTGGTTGGATCTCCTTGTAGTCCAAGGGACTCTCAAGAGTCTTCTCCAACACCACAGTTCAAATGCATCAGTTCTTTGGCACTCAGATTTCTTCACAGTCCAACTTGCACATCCATACATGACCACTGGAAAAACCATAGCCTTGACTAGATGGACCTTAGTCGGCAATGTCTCTGCTTTTGAATATGCTGTCTAGGTTGGTCATAGCTTTCCTTCCAAGGAGTAAGCATCTTTTAATTTCATGGCTGAAGTCACCATCTGCAGTAATTTGGACCCCAAAAAATAAAGTCTGACATTGTTTCCACTGTTTCCCCATCTATTTCCCATGAAGTGACAGAACTAGATGCTATGATCTTAGTTTTCTGAATGTTGAGTTTTAAGCCAACTTTTTTACTCTCCTCTTTAACTTTCATCAAGAGGCTTTTTAGTTCCTCTTCACTTTCTGCCATAAGGGTGGTGTCATCTGCATATCTGAGGTTACTGATATTTCTCCCAGCAATCTTGACTCCAGCTTGTGCTTCTTCCAGCCCAGCATTTCTCATGATGTACTCTGCATATAAGTCCAATAAGCTGGTTGACAATATACAGCCTTGACGTACTCCTTTTCCTATTTGGAACCAGTCTGTTGTTCCATGCCCAGTTCTAACTGTTGCTTCCTGACCTGCATATAGGTTTCTCAAGAGGTCAGGTGGTCTCCTATTCCCATCTCTTTCAAAATTTTCCAGTTTCTTGTGATCCACACAGTCAAAGGTTTTGACATAGTCAATAAAGCAGAAATAGATGTTTTTCTGGAACTCTCTTGTTTTTTCCATGATCCAGCGGATGGTGGCAATTTGATCTCTGGTTCCTCTGCCTTTTTAAAAACCAGCTTGAACATCTGGAAGTTCACAATTCACATACTGCTGAAGCCTGGCTTGGAGAATTTTCAGCATTACTTTACTAGCGTGTGAGATGAGTGCAATTGTGCAGTAGTTTTGAGTATTCTGTGGCATTGCCTTTCTTAGGGACTGGAATGAAAACTGAACTTTTCCAGTCCTGTGGCCACTGCTGAGTTTTCCAAATTTGCTGGCATATTGAGTGTAGCACTTTCACAGCATCATCTTTCAGGATTTGAAATAGCTCAACTGGAATTCCATCACCTTCATTAGCTTTGTTCATAGTGATGCTTTCTAAGGCCCACTTGACTTCACATTCCAGGATGTCTGGCTCTAGGTGAGTGATCACACCATCATGATTATCTGGGTCATGAAGCTCTTTTTTGTACACTTTTTCTGTGTATTCTTGCCACCTCTTGTTAATATCTTCTGCTCAGGTCCATACCATTTCTGTCCTTTATTGAGCCCATCTTTGTATAAAATGTTCCCTTAGTATCTGTAATTTTCTTGAGAAATCTCTAGTCTTTCCCATTCTGTTGCTTTCCTCTATTTCTTTGCATTGATCACTTAGGAAGGCTTCCTTACATCTCCTTGCTATTCTTTGGAACTCTGCATTCAGATGCTTATATCTTTCCATTTCTCCATTGCTTTTCGCTTCTCTTCTTTCCAAAGCTATTTGTAAGACATCCTCAGACACCCATTTTTGTTTTTTGCATTTCTTTTCCATGGGGATGGTCTTGATCCCTGTCTCCTTTACAATGTCACGGACCTCATTCCATAGCTCATCAGGCACTCTATCAGATCTAGGCCCTTAAATCTATTTCTCACTTCGACTGTATAATCATAAGGGATTTGATTTAGGTCATACCCGAATGGTCTAGCAGTTTTCTCCACTTTCTTCAATTTAAGTCTGAATTTGGCAATAAGGAGTTCATGATCTGAGCCACAGTCAGCTCTCGGTCTTGTTTTTGCTGACTGTATAGAGCTTCTCCATCTTTGGCTGCAAAGAATATAATCAATCTGATTTCGGTATTTACCATCTGGTGATGTCCATGTGTAGAGTCTTCTCTTGTGTTGTTGGAAGAGAGTATTTGCTATGACCAGTGTGTTCTCTTAGCAAAACTCTATTAGCCTTTGCCCTGCTTCATTCTGTACTCCAAGGGCAAATTTGCCTGTTACTCCAGGTGTTTCTTGACTTTCTACTTTTGCATTCCAGTCCCCTATAAAGAAAAGGACATCTTTTGGGGGTGTTAGTTCTAAAAGGTTTTGTAGGTCTTCATAAAACCATTCAACTTCAGCTTCTTCAGCATTACTGGTTGGGGCATAGGCTTGGATTACTGTGATATTGAATGCTTTGCCTTGGAAAGAACAGAGATCATTCTGTCGTTTTTGAGATTGCATCCAAGTACTGCATTTCGGACTCTTTTGTTGACCATGATGGCTATTCCATTTCTTCTAAGGAATTCCTGCCCGCAGTTAGATATAATGGTCATCTCCGTTACACCCATTTCAGATGGGTGAATACCAGAATACATTACGTATACAGTCTCTCGGAAAAATTCCAACACAAAAGGACACTCTGCCCTTCACTGCTCCCGCCCCCATCACCCACCATCCCACCCCCAAGGCTCGCTAAAGGGTGAATAAAAAGAGACAGAGCGGAGATGCACTGACAGACACCACGTCACCACGCAGGGAGAGGCGACCGCAAGCTCGAAGCCCAGCAGAGGGCGCCCGTCTGCCGAGCCTCCTAGGCCCTCGCCCCTCGCAGCAGGCTTGAGCCCCTGCGGCCCGCGCCGGCGTTTTCAAAATGGAAACAAACCCGGCCACGCCCCCTGCCCCGAGGCCGCCGGGAAAATGGCACCGCCCCCTTGGGGCGCCCTAGCCAGCCATGCAAAGGTTTCCTCAGGTGGAGTCCGCAGGCTTCCCCAGCCCCTTCCCCTCGGCTCCCTCCCTGCGCACCTGGTCTCCAGCTAACTCGGCGGACACCTCACAATGCAGCATCCGGCCGCCCTCGACCCCCTCGGGCCTCTCCACCTGCCCGCCTGCTCCGCCCCCCGGAAGTGACGACACTCGCCCGGCCCTGCTGGTGTCCCGTCGGGCCTCGCGGCGGCGCGGGAAGATGGCGGCGGCGGGCGCCGTGGAACGGAGCTTTGTGGAGCTCGTTGGCGCTGAGCGCGAAAGGCCGAGGCACTTTCGGGAGTTCACCGTTTGCGGCATTGGTACGGCAGCATCCCAGCAGAGCGCGATCCGAACCTTCCCCTCGGGCCTCTCCTGTGGCTTCCTCCATCCCAAACCGGCCCCCCCGCCCCGTCACCCTCCTGCGCCCACTTGCCTGTTAGCACGGGAATCAGAGCTACCTTAGTGTCCTGCTGCCTCCTCTTTCCTCCCCTTTCGTTCCGTGTGGACTGTCAGTCCGTCCTCTGCTTTCACAGCGACCTCAGTCCGTGTCATCCCCAGAGAACCACGTGTGCAGGCTGACCGCTCACCCTTTGCAGGAACTGCAAATGCAGCGGCCGGAGCCGTGAAATACAGTGAGAGCGCAGGAGGCTTCTACTATGTGGAAAGTGGCAAGCTGTTCTCCGTCACCAGAAACAGATTCATTCATTGGTGAGTGCTGTGTTTGGCAAGCCCTCTGGAAGGTCAGGTCGTTCGGCGGCTGAATTTTCGTGTCTGGCCCTGAGATGTCATTCATTTTCCGAGTGGTTGTAGACAGGGAAAGAAAAAAAGAGTGCTTTCTGTTTATGTCTTAATCAGTGGAGAATTAAGGAGACCCAGAGTTCTGGAGAAGGAAATGGCAACCCACTCCATGTTCTTGCCCGGAGAATCCCAGGGACGGCGGAGCCTGGTGGGCTGCCGTCTATTGGGGTTGCACAGAGTCGGACACGACTGAAGCGACTTAGCAGCAGCAGCGTTCTAGAAGAGGTACCCTCCCAGGCAACACTAAAAGCAGAAGAAATGTAGCATAGGGGCTAAAGCCCCAAAGACCAGTTTTTAAACATGAGCCCATTATGTGTTTGTAGTGCTTTACATTCATTCTGTGAATGAAGCTTCTTTCATTCTATGTGTTTGAGCCTTTACTTGTTAGGCACTGCTAGATGTCCTGGGGACAAAATAACTAAAAAAACAGTCACCGTTTTCATCATGCAAGGTGTGGCAGTGTAAGAGAAGTGGACCTACCTTTCATGGGGCAGTTTTGAGAAGGAAAAATGCATTAAGCTAATGTTCATACTTAGTTATATCAATACAGATTTTCCATTCTTGCCTCAGAGGAGAAGAATAGGGTTTTTGAGAGGCTAATGGGAAGACTAAGTATTATTGGTGGGGCTGGAAAGGCCTAAAGTAAGTCACATTTAACCTGAGATTGAAAGGGTGAAAGGTTAGCCAAGCAAGGTGTTGCGAGAGAGACCATTTGAGCAAGTGGGATCACTATCCCCAAAATCCATGAGGTGAAAAGAATTTGACAGGTTTGAGGAACTGACTAAAGATCTATGCTGCTTAACTGCAAATGGGCAAAATGGATAAGGACATGAGAGATGCTGAGACTAGTAGCTAGGCTGGACTCATCATGAAGGACCTCAGGCAGTGCTTGGTCTTTGTTCCGGTGCACGGGCTTCTCGTCGCGGCGGCTTCTTGCTGCAGAGCACAGGCTCTAGAACATGGGCTTAGTTACTGCATAGCTTGTGGAATCCTCCGAGGCCAGGGATCGAACTGAGGTCCTGAGAGTTGGCAAGCAGATTTTTAACCACTAGACTACCAGGGAAGCCCCAAGATATGTGAATTTTATCCTGAGTATGTTGAGCAGTAACTGAAAGTCTATAAAGGATTACTAACATGATCAAAATCACATTTTAAAATAATCATTCTGCTTTGTGTAGAGTAGATTTGGGATGGTTGGGTAAAATACAAAAGAACAGTTTGCTTTTATGATGGACCAAGTAAGACATTGAAAGGTGGTTGTTGAATCACGCAAAGACGCTGGGATTCTTGGCCCCTGGAGGAGAAGAGTTCAATCCAGGGCCAGAGACAAGGCTCGATCGCTCAGAGCTTTTGTGTATTAAAGTATAAAGGAGATAGAGAAAGCTTCTGGCATAGGCATTAGAAGGGGGCAGAAAGAGTACCCCCTGCTAGTCTTCAGCTGGATGTTATATAGTCACCAGCAGTCTATTAATGAAAGAAGGGAATGTCTTAAAACTCAGAATGGCACCAGGCCCCTCACCCATAAGATGCATTTTGGGATAATCTTGGCACCAAATGGTTCATCTTGGGCCATAAAATGATTAACTTGAATCTTGAAGAAGGGCAGGTTACCATACAAATAGTTTCATTTACATAGATTAGAGGAACAATATCGGAGTATAACATACTGTTTTCTCAAGTAGATTCTGAGCCAAGAGGCAGAACCAACTTGAAGACAGAGTTTGGGGTAAATGCATCATATATTAGCATAGCTTAAGATAAACATTTCCATAAGAAAAAGGCCTTGGTTATCTCTAGGTTTGAGAATAGTTAACTTCAGGTGAAACCAGGTGTCATTATGGCAACACAGTATTTTAAGAGAAATCTCTTCTTAAATTTGTATAGAGAAGGAAAAAAATATCACTAGTTTGTTTCCTCCTGCCACTTAAGGGAGATAAAAATGTCTGACACTTGCCGGCTATTTCCTCCATTTGGAGACCCCTGGTCTTCCTGCCTGTTACCCTCTCAGCATGTTGGTGACTCAGCTGTGGGAGTAGCTAGAAAAACAGAAATAGATGGATTCAAGATACACATAGAGGGTAGCTTCATTAGGACCAGGTGATAGACTGACTATGGGATAAAGGATGGTAAGGGAAAAGGAGGGAGCAAGGGCAAGTTCCTGTCTTTTGGTGTGACTGAGCAAATATCCTGCAGAAGGACTGCTATCTTCTGAGATGTAGAAGATGGGTTTTGCACAGATGTTAAGTACTTTAAGACGTGCTGTTAAAATGTCTGTGTATTTGCTCTTTGACAATGTCAAGTAGGCACTGAAATTTATAGGCTCAGAAGAAAGACTCATGTTAGAGGTACAAATCTCATTGATTTCAGAAATAGTTTTGAGTGTGTAATATGTTCCGACACTAGTGCTAAAGAATCCACCTGCCAGTACAGGGGACACAAGAGATGTGAGTTCGATCCCTAGGTCAGGAAAATCCCGTAGAGGAGGGCATGACAACCCAGTGCAATATTCTTGCCTGGAGATCCCATGGACAGAGGATCCTGGCAAGCTATATAGGGCTTTGGGTTGCAAAGAGTCAGACTGATTTGACTTTGCACACACACAATGTGTTCCGGTGAATGTTTAGGGACTGGGAACGTAGCAGGGAACAGAGCAGACAGTCCTTGCTCTCAGCAGGAGCTATCAACAGTAACCCAAAAACAGTAGTTCATCAGGTGATATGTGGCATGGAGAACAGGGAAGGGAGAAGGGGAATTATTATGTTTAATATTTCACATAGGGTAGTTGGGCACAACCCAGTGATAAGTTAACATTTGAGCAGAGGAAATAAGGGTACCCAAGGGATGAGATTTCAGGTAGAGCCTTGGAAGAAAAAGGGCAAAAATCCTGAGACAGGAGCTTGTGTGTTGTTTTCAAAGAATGGCAAAGGGCCAGAAGTCTGCCTCTTGGGAGAATGAAGGATTGAGGAATCAAGTAGCCAAGGGGCGGATTAGGGCTTTGTCAGTTATTTCAAGGCTGTGACTTTTACTTTGAGTGAGAGGAGGGTTTTAAGTGAAGAAGTGTTATGAATAAGTGTTTTTCTGTGTTGAGAAGAGAGTGTAGTAGGAAGGGATGGGAGCAGGAAGACCAACTAGAGGTTGGTGCCACGATCCACACAAACGACGATGGTGGCTTAAAATGAGTTTGGTATTGTTAGAGGCTGTGAGAAATTTTCTAATAGTGGATATGTTTTAAAAATGATTTTCTTAGAATTGAGTGTCGGATCAGATGTAGGGTATATAGAAAGGAAAAATTCAAGGGTGAACCGCGTATTTTTGGCTTGAGCAACTGGAAGTTATAGAGACGCCATCCATGAGTTGGGAAAAAAGTGTGTTCAATCCCTGGGTCAGGAAGATCCCCCTGGAGCAGGGCATGGCAACCCACTCCAGTATTCTTGTCTGGAGAATCTTGTGGACAGAGGAGCCTGGAGGGCTGCAGTCCATAGGGTTGCAAAGAGTCTGAACTAACTAAAGCGACTTAACACTTTGTTCTAAACCTACTATCAAGTTTGGAAATGTCTCCATTTAACAGAGAATCATATAATAATAGTTGAATTGTATATAATACTGTGTTTTGTAGACTATACAATGTGGTTTGGAAGGTCAGAATTGATTTGAGTTTGCTTATCCAAAATTTTTGAATTAGAGTTCACCTGAAAACTATTGTCATACGTTTCCATGCAACAATCAGAAAGAAAAGTGTAAACTCTTTTTTGTTTTTTTGTTTTTTGTTTTTTACAAATGTCTCTTTTTAATAGGAAAACCTCTGGAGATACATTGGAGCTGGTGGAAGAGTCATTGGACATAAATCTGTTGAATAATGCAGTTCGCCTCAAATTCCAAAACTGCGTCCTTCTACCCGGAGGAGTTCATGTCTCTGAGACTCAGAATCATGTGGTGATCTTAATACTAACCAATCAGACTGTGCATAGATTGCTTTTACCACACCCTTCCCGGATGTATAGGAGCGTAAGCATTTCTCAAGTTACTCGGTCACAAATTTAGTATTAGAGCAGTGTCCTTTGGAATTGAAGAAAGGATGGACTCCCTGCTAGCCCTAACCAGGCGCACGTGCGTGGTGTCATTGTTGGTTAGTCGCTAAGTCGTGATTGGCTCTTTTGCGACCCCATGGAATATAGCCCGCCAGCTCCTCTGTCCATGGAATTGCCCAGGCTCCTCTGTCCATGGACTTACTGGAGCAGGTTGCCATTTCCACCTCCAGGGGATCTTCTCCACCCAGGGATCAACCCCACATCTCCTGCATTGCAGGCAAATTCTTTACCGAGGAGCCACTGGGGAAGCCTTATACTTTCCTAGTTGGTATTTAAAATGATCAAATACATTCTAAGTTGCAGAAATAGTTTCATTAAAAAGAACAGCTTTTTCCAGCTCAACAATTTTTACTTTAAAAACATTGATAGCAATTGGGAGGAACTGGGCAAAATTCGTTTATTTTGTTTTTAACGGATTTTTCTTTTTCATTTCTCTACAGGAGTTGGCAATCGAAAGTCAGATGCAGTCAATATTCACTGACATTGGAAAAAGTTGATTTTAGGGATCCTTGCAACTATCAGCTGATCCCGTCAGTGCCTGGCCTCTCCCCTGGTGCTGCCGCCTCAGCAGCCTGGCTGAGCAGTGATGGGGAGGCTCTGTTTGCTCTGCCATCCGCCTCTGGGGGAATCTTTGTTCTTAAACTACCTCCTTATGACGTACCTGGTAAGAACGGGAATGCAATATGGATTTAATTTTAAACAGATACTGGCATTAAGACAGACGTTAGAAGTCCAAGGCCATTATCCAGTGCAGGAGCTGTTCCAAGCCACCCTAAAGTGGTCATTCATTCTTGCTTGCCTGCTGAGTCCCTAACACTTGACAGTATTTCCCAAGAGTGTGGGATTTTATACAGTGACTGAGGAACTGCAGCTTACAGGAATGTAGGAAAACAGGTGGCTGAAGGTGGCCTATTCTAAGGCCTTCAGTAGAGATGAGTTGACTGATGTCTATTTTCAGTCTGAGGTGCTGTAACTGAAATAAGTTTAACTGGAACACGGAAGCTCAGAGCTGCTACCATGCTCCAAGTTACCACCTTCTTTTACCTGAACTATTGCAGTTGCTTCCTAATTATCTTCCCAGATCTGTCCTTAGCCCTCTGCAGAAACTTCTCGGGCAGACCAAGACATTTAAAACCTACGATGAGTCATGCCAGTCCACTGCTCGAAGCCCTCAGGTCAGGGCTGTTCATCTCACTCCAGGACACCCAGAGTCCTTATGGCGATGCCCTGCTGCCTCTCCAACTGCTTCTTCTCATTCTTTCTCCCCCTCCTTCTCCAAACCAGCCACATATCTTCTGGCAGTTCCTTGAACATACCAGGCACATCTGCCTAAGGGCTTTGGTGGTGGTCAATCGCTCAATTGTGTCCGACTCTTTGCACCCCAACGGACTGCAGCACACCAGGCCTCCCGATCCTTCATCTTCCAGTGCTTGCTCACACTCATTTCCATTGAGTCAGTGATGCCATCCAACCATCTCGTCCTCTCTTGTCCCCTTCTGCCTTCAATATTTCCCAGCGTCAGGGGGTTTTCCAGTGAGTCGGCTCTTCACATCTGGTGGCCCAAAGGATTGGAGCTTCAGTTTCAGCATCAGTCCTTCTGATGAATATTCAAGATTGATTTCCTTTAGGGTTGACTGGTTTGATCTCCTTTGATCATCCAGGGGGCTCTCAAGAGTCTTCTCCAACACAGTTAAAAAGCTTCAGTTCTTCAGTGCTCTGCCTTTACGTTCCATTCGCAAATCCATGTGTGACTACTGGAAGAACTACAGCACTGACTGTACAGACGTTTGTCAGCACAGTGATGTCTCTGCTTTTTAGTCTGCTGTCTAGGTTGGTCACAGCTTTTCTTCCAAGGAGCAAGCGTCTTTTAACTTCATGGCTGCAGTCACTGTCCTCAGTGATTTTGGAGCCCAAGAAAATAAAGTCTGTCACTGTTTCCGTTGTTTCCCCATCTGTTTGCCATGAAGTGATGGGACCGGATGCCATGATCTTCGTTTTTTGAATGTTGAATTTTAAGCCAGCTTTTTCACCCCCTCCTTTTACCTTCATCAAGAGGCTCTTCTTCGCTTTCTGCCGTAATGATGGTGTCATCTGCATATTTGAGGTTGTTGATATTTCTCCCTGCAATCTTGATTCCGAGGCTTTGGTGGAGTCTGTCCCCGGCTACCATAGTGGCTCATTCTCTCAACTCCTTTAGGTCCTTTCTCAGTGGTGATCTGACGACGTTTTAAAGTTGTAACGCACGCCACCCCCTGCCCCCATTCACTGTACCTTTCTGTGTTTTCTTTTTCTCCACTTAATGCATTGTTTACTTTGTTAACTGTCTGCTCCTCCCTTCCTCTCAATGGAATGTTAAGTTCCAGGAGGACAAGACTGCTTTCGCTTGTATTTTCTGCTGTATCTCTCGCATCTGGAACCGCACCTGTCACAGGAAAGGTGCTGATTGTTGCTTTTAGAAAGAATGAAGTGCTGCTTCTGAGCAGCCACACGGGTTACCATTTGTAAATGGCAAAAATTTCTCCCTCGGAATATAGAACTGCTGTTGCTATTGATCCAGGAATGATCCAGAATGCTTTAGTTAGGAGATATCTATGGAAGAGGCACAGCCTAAGCCTCCCTGGTATAGAAAGCTCACCCGCTACAAATCCCGCGTTCACGGTTGCATGCTCTTGTCTTTGGGCTTCGCCAGGCATGGTCACGGGGTGCCTTGGGCGTCACTGGCCTGTTTCCGGTCTTGCAGGGCTGGTGTCCATCGTGGAGCTGAAGCAGAGCTCAGTGATGCAGCGCCTGCTCATAGGCTGGGTGCCCACAGCTATCAGGTGAGTGGTCTCCAGCCGGTGAGCCAGGGCCCCAGAGTGTGAGCTTTTGCCCTGGTCAGCGGCGATTAGTGCTTCCAGTCTGACTCCAAGACCAATAAACATTATGCTGGAAAGGAGGGTCTACACAACACCGCACTTCATCTCCCATAGTTAAGCGGACACGAGTCAGACAGAAAGCATGCTGTCGCATACCAGCCTGGAAACTCTTGCTCCTTCCATTAAGAGTGTACATTGATAATTTTATTTTGTCTCTTAAATTGCAAACTCTAATGATCAGGTAATTGGCATCAATAAAATGCTAATGCTCAGCCTTCCGTTTTCAGAGGTGACCAGGGGCCTTCAGATCGTCCCCTGAGCCTTGCCGTGCATTGTGTTGAGCGCAATGCCTTCATCTTTGCTCTGTGTCAAGATCATAAACTACGAATGTGGTCTTACAAGGTAAATGCTACATTGATAGTTACTGTAAGTTAAAATAGGATTGCAAATTGTAGAGAAATTGAAATATGTCTTGTTTCCTCTCGTAAAGATGATCAGATCTCTTACTTTGGAAATGATGGGCCATTTCCAGATTCAGACAGTTTCATTTAACTTTATTTTTCCTACATTTCTCCCCTAAATTTTTGTATTTTTATTTTGAGAAATTAAGTCCTACAGAAATGTTGAAGTGGTACAAAGTATACTCTTCACTTCAGGACAAATGTGGTTCTAAAATGCAAGTTGAGAGTCTTCCGCTGGTGGTCCAGTGTCTAAGACTCTGTGCTCCCTGTGCAGGGGGTGCATGTTTGATCCCTGGTTGGGGAATGAAGATCCTACATGCCACACAGTGTGGCCAAAAACTTTTTTTTTTTTTAATAAAAACTTAAAAAAATAAAATACAAGTTGGTAAAATAGTGTTCAACCTTTGAATACAAAACAGCTAATGATTTTATCTATCAGACCAAAGAAATGTTATAAATTACATAGGGTGCTATATATGATGGATATGCATTCTTTTAAAAGGGAAGGAGTTTTTTCCATCTTGAATGTTCTTTAATGCCACTTACTAAACCTTTTCTTGACAGGACCAAATGTGCCTGATGGTGGCTGACATGCTGGAGTTTGTCCCCGTAAATAAAGATCTCCGGCTCACTGCTGGGACTGGACACAAACTGCGGCTCGCTTATTCCCCTTCCATGGGGCTCTACCTGGGAGTATACCTGCACGCACCAAAGCGAGGACAGGTATGCGGCAGCTGAGACGCGCAGCGCGTGAGTCTGTGTGTGCTGGCGTGGGGCAGCAGCTGCAGGCTCATCGAGTCTCTCTTCAGCTCCTCGCATCAGCCTCTAGATGTATCTTGCATTGTTCCCACACAAAAATGTTTCCGCTTTTGTGCTACTGTGTGAATTGAAAGATCTGAAAGGAAAATTCAGGATGAAAGGGAGTAGAGAGTTTAAAGGAACATGGAAAGAAAGTGAAGTGAAGGTAGCTTAGTCGTGCACGACTCTCTGCAACCCCGTGGACTATGCAGTCCACGGAATTCTCTAGGCCAGAACACTAGAGTGGGTAGCTTCTCCCTTCTCCAGGGATTGAACCCAGGTCTCCTACATTGCAGGTGGATTCTTTACCAGCTGAGCCACAAGGGAAGTCTGTGGAAGGAAAGGTTAACCAAAACTAAACAAGAAAGAGCTAGTTTGAAAGACTGAGTGAAAAAAATGGAGTTGTGAAGGGGATGTACATATTATTAAGTAGTGCAGGGGAAGTTAATTTTACAAAATGATTTTGCTCATCATTCAAACATTAGTTGTTGTATGTCGATGAGGTATTTAGGATACAATACAGTGGTATAAGGGTTGCCTGAGGAGGCCTTATGAAGAGCTGAGAAGAGAAGCTAAAGGCAAAGGGGAAAAGGAAAGATAAAACCATTTGAATGCAGAGTTCCAAAGAATAGAAAGGAGAGATAAGAAAGGCTTCTTCAGTGATCAATGGAAAGAAATAGAGGAAAACAACAGAATGGGAAAGATTAGAGATCTCTTCAAGAAGATTAGAGATACCAAGGGAACATTTCATGCAAAGATGGGCTCAATAAAGGACAGAAATGGTATGGACCTAACAGAAGCAGAAGATATTAAGAAGAGGTGGCACGAATATCCAGAAGAACTGTACAAAAAGATCTTCACGACCCAGATAATCACGATGGTGTGATCACTCACCTAGAGCCAGACATCCTGGAATGTGAAGTCAAGTGGGCCTTAGCATCACTACGAACAAAGCTAATGAAGGTGATGGAATTCCAGTTGAGCTATTTCAAATCCTGAAAGATGATGTTATGAAAGTGCTACACTCAGTATGCCAGCAAATTTGGAAAACTCAGCAGTGGCCACAGGACTGGAAAAGGTTGGTTTTCGTTCCAATCCCTAAGAAAGGCAATGCCAAAGAATGCTCAAACTACTGCACAGTTGCACTTATCTCACACGCTAGTAAAGTAATGCTGAAAATTCTTCAAGCCAGGCTTCAGCAGTACATGAACCATGAAATTCCAGATATTCAAGCTGGATTTAGAAAAGGCAGAGAAACCAGAGATCAAATTGCCAGCATCCGCTGTATCATGGAAAAAGCAAGAGAGTTCCAGAAAAACATCTGCTTTATTGGCTATATTAAAGCCTTTGACTGTGTGGATCAGAACAAACTGGAAAATTCTTAAAAGATGGGAATACCAGACCACCTTACCTGCCTCCTGAGAGATCTGTATGCAGGTCAAGAAGCAACAGTTAGAACTGGACATGGAACAACAGTTCTATGTTCATTTGGAACTGGTCCAAATAAACCAAGTCAGGAAAGGAGTATGTCAAGGCTGTATATTGTCACCCTGCTTCTTTAACTTATATGCAAAGTACATCATGAGAAACACTGGGCTGGATGAAGCCCAAGCTGGAATCAGGATTGCTGGGAGAAGTATCAGTAACCTCAGATATGCAGATGACACCACCCTTACGGCAGAAAGCAACAAGAACTAAGCCCTGCAGCACAGCCAAATAAATAAATAAATAGATTGTTGGATATTGTGTTTGGCACAGTGCTGGGCCCTTTATGTACATTAACAGCAGATGCTTGGACTGTGTGCTTCCTCTGGACTCACACACCACACGTACCATCCATTTAATCCTAGTGACATTCCAGCAAGGTCGAGTTTGTCCTCCTCCCTCCACTGGAGCTCTGATTCCCCATGCTGGGTGCTGATATGTCTGGGTCCCCTCCTCAGTCCTGTTGGGCTCTGGTGTCCCAGTCCATCAGCAAACTCCGGGAGACAGTGAAAGACAGAGCAGCCCAGCGTGCTGCAGTCCGTGCGTCAGGCACGAGTGAACGACTAAACAAGAACGGTCCCACTCCAGCGTGCCTGTTCACGTGGTTGCCCTCCTCACCCCCTTGGGCGCTGAAACTGCGCTGGTCCACCCCCGTGCAGTGGACACCCTCCTCGCCTCCTTGGTCTCTAGTCTCCAGTGCGGGCTGTCTCTCCGTGTGGACCCTCCTCGCCCTGCGTGAGTTTCCCACCCTGCCCCAGGCCTTCCACATAGGTGGATGCCCCCTTGCCCTGCTCATGCTCATCACCCGGGCCAGGCTGCTGCCTGAGACGGAGACTCTTCTTCTTACCTCCTTGGGTTCTTTTTTGTTTTGTTTCATTTTTTACCTTTTGGCCAAACTGCCTCACATGCGGAATCTTAGTTCCCTGACCAGGGATCAAACTCATGCCCCTGCGTTGGAAACACAGAGTCTCAACCACTGGACCACAGGAAAAGTCACTTGTCCTTGGGTTCTTGATTCATGCAACCTGCTCCCTGGGCTCAGTAATCTGTTAGAATGGAACTCAGGGAAACATTCACAGTTACTGGTTTATTATACAGTAAATGCTGAAGATGTAGGTAGGGCAAGGTCCAGAAGGGTCTTGAGGCACTGAGGCACACCACCGTCCCGGCACATGGATGTGTTCCCCAGCCTGGGCGCTCCCCACATCTCATAGGGATATGGGTTTTTAAGGAGGCTTCATCACATGAGCATGATGGATTATTAAGCCAGTGGCCTTTCTTCCCTTTCTAGAAAATAGGGGTCTGGGCTGAAAGTTGCAAGATTCTACTCAGGCTTCGTCTTTCTGGTGACCAGTTGCCATCCTGAAGCTGTCCAGGAGTCAGCTCTTGGAGCAAAAGGTGTTCCTGTCACTCAGGAAATGCACAGGGATTCAGGAGTCTGTGCCGGGAACCAGGGTCAAAGGCCAGCTACTGTAACAAAGGATGTCCCTAGCACCTCTGGCACCCCTCAGAAGACTGCAGGTGTTTCAGGAGCTCAGTGTCAGGAGCCAGAGGCCGACATGCGTGCTCATTGCTGCTCGCAGACTCTGATAGAGATGTGTTAACTCTAGATCGCACTGAAAAGCATTGCCGTCTTAGTAGTATTCAGGTTTCTGCTTCATGAACACGGGATGCTTTTCCATTTACTGTTTCATACTTTTCATGATACAGGTTTTGCGGGGTTTTTTAATCAACTTATTCCTATGTATTTTATTCCTTTTGATACTCTTGTATGTGAAGTTATTTTAATTTCATTTCCAGTTCCTCATTGCAGGTTTATAGAAATATAATTCACTTCTTTATATTGATTTTATATATACTGAACTCTTTTTAGTTCTGGTAGTGTTATAGTGGAATCCTTGGGACTTCCTATTTATAGGACAGCAACATCTGCAAATATAGTTTTATTACTTCCTTTCCAATTTGTGTGCCTTTTCTTTTTTTGTCTTAATTTCCTTGAACAAGTCCTCCAGTATAGTGTTGAATAGAAGTGACAAGAGTTAACACTCTCATCTTATTCCCAGTTTAAGAGAGAAAGCTTTGGGTGTTTCACCGTTGAGTATGATGTTAGCTGTGTATTTTTTGTGTTGAGGAAGTTCCTGTCTATTCCTAGCTTGTTGAATTTTTATCATGAAGGAGTATTCAGGTTAGTCCTACTGTGACATTAGGACATCAGTAATTTGACCCCCTGTTGCTTTTTTGCATCATCAGTGCAAATATTATTAACACAATGAAAATGGCAAATAATGGAGAATTACTGTGAAGAGTTTTGACCTCACTGACCCCTGAAATTCAGGGACCTCTAGGTGTCTGTGGACCACATTTTGAGAACATACTCTAAAGATTACACTGAGATTGGATGTGTTATTCTAGGATGAGGGTCAAACTGAGCAGAGCTATTACCTTGTTTAAGCATGACGGTTCTATTAATGAAGCCTAAAATCAGATACACTTCATTTTGAGCAGCCGTGTAATGCTCGTGTGCCTATTCAGAGTATAATGAAGTTGAGGGGTTTTTTTTTCTTTTCTAAACAAAAACTGCTCTTTTTTCTCCCTAACCTGCACATTTGAAGTTTGGTTTTGTTTTTTCCAGATTTGTTTATTGGTTGTGGTGGGTCTTTGTTGCTGCATAACAGCTTTCTTTTAGTTGGGGTGAGTTGGGGCTGCTCTTGCTTGCGACTCGTGGGCTTCTTGTTGCGATGGCATGTCTTATTGTGGAGCACAGTCTCCATTGCTCTGAGGCCTCCAGGATCTTCCTGGACCAGGGATCGAACCGGTGCCCCTTGCATTGCAAAGCAGATTCGTAACCACTGGACCACCACAGAAGCCCCGTTCGGTCTTTTTCATCTCTGTAGCAGTTTACGTCCATTCCTATCAGTTTCGCTTGTTTCTTCTTGGTTTTCTTCTGGTTCTTTGGGCACGAATTCTGCTAAGTGCACTAATTCAGCCATTCCCAGCATCATGTCCTTGGTGCCATGTTATGCCACATGTATTTCCATCTGGGCCCCCTTGGGCTCAATGGTTAAGAATCTGCCTGCAATGCAGGAGACATGGGTTTGATCCTTGGGTTTGGAAGATGCCCTGCAGGAAAAAATGGCAACCCACTCCAGTATTCTTGCCGGGAAATCCCATGGACAGAGGAGCCTGAGGGACTATAGTCCATGGGGGTCGAAAAACAGTTGGACAGGACTTAGGCACTACACTACACAGTAATAATGATAGTTTCCATCTAGGACAGTAATAAAAACCTCAGACAGAAGTGCCATAAACCTGTCATGTGGTCTGTGGAATGGTCCTGGGCCACAAATTGTTTGTTACTGGGTTTGCAATAAAATAAATACAGAAACTGAGAATGGAAGCATAAGTGAGTTGACGTAGCCACAGACATGCATGGTTTCTATGTGTCATGAAAGTATCAGTCTGAGGGACTCTGTCGCGGCCCAGAGATTTAAGACTCCACGATTCCACTGCGGAGTGTGCAGGTTCAGTCCCCCGCTTGGGGGATTAAGATTCCCACATGCCACCCAGTGGAGCCCCTGCCCGCCCGCCCCCAAAGAAAAAGAATATTAGTCTGGAGCAGGTTAAAAATTTTTTAAAAAGCGTTCCTTTGTTCCTTTACCACAGGTGGTTTGAGAAGCACTGCGCTAGACCAGCATTTTCCCAACTCTTTGCCTGGAAGATACAACAAATAGTTTACATGGCTATCTAGACACCCTTACGTGGTGATGGACATATAACAGAAAACAGTTGTCATGAAACATATTCACCACGGGTGATGAACTGAAGCTCTTAATCTTTTTTTTTCCTTAAATGCTGGTTGAGGATCCTAGGTGGATTCATGTCTCACTAGTGCTTTGGAGACCTAGTGGGTTGATGTCTCAATAGTGCTTTGAGATATGTCGCTGGTGAAATGTAGCTGGAGGCAGGGATGAATGTGGCCACTGCATGTTTTTCTCATACTATTGCACAGTCTATTTTTCTCTCAAAGGGAATCACTATATATTTTTTAAAGCTTCTTGTGAACAGTTGCTCATGTTACCAGGATAGAATCATCACTCTTATTAGTTTATAGTATATTTTCTTTGTCAAGAAATTATTTAAAATAATGTTCATGAAATGTTATTTTTGAGTTTGACATCTTTTTTGTTTTGGCAGTAAATATGACACATGAATTATTTTATAGGTTTTTGTTTGTAGTGAAGATTGACTCGAATTGATTTTTATCAGATGTATGTTTTAAATTATTTTTGGTAAAAGCACTAAAAATAGGTTTCTGACCATAGATTCCACTTCATGCCCAAGGATAGCTACCACATGGGGGGAATAGTAAATGTCAAGTGTTAGGGAGCATGTGGGGACATTGGAGCCCTTGTGCATTACCGGTGGGCTGTAAAATGCTGCAGCCACTATGGGGTACAGCTTGGCAACGCCTCAGTTTTCTGTATGACCAAGCAATTCCTCTTCTGGATATATACCCAGAAGAATTCAAAGTAGGGTCTTGATATTTGTACACCCACGTTCTTAGCAACAATATTCCCAACAGCCACAAAATCGAAGCAACCTAAGTCTCCATCGATGACTGAATGGATAAGCAAGATGTGGTATTTACATAAAACGGAATATTATTCAACTTTAAAAGGGAAGGAATTCTGAGACATGCTGCAGTGTGGGTAAACCTTGAGGATATTGTCCTAAGTAAAAATACAGCCCCTAGAAGACAGGTACCATTATGTCGAGGAGTCAAATTCCTAGAGATAGATAGTAGGATGCTGGTTGCCAGGAGCTGGGGGCAGCGGGGGGGAATGGGGGATTTAATGAATACAGGGTTTCTGTTTTGAAAAACAAAAGTTTTGGAGATTGTTTGCACAGGTATAAACGTATTTAATGCTACAAGGTGTGCAGTTAAAAATAGTTAAGATGGTAAGTGCTACATATATTTTACCCACATATTTTGAAAAAATTGGTTTTTGAATGCTAATAACTCTTGCTTGCTTAGAAAAATGGCATGTTGGTTATTTCAAGTATTAACTTAGCAACTTGTGTTTTATCAGTTCTGCGTTTTCCAGTTGGTGAGCGCTGAGAATAACCGCTATAGCCTAGATCACATCTCCTCACTGTTCACTTCTCAGGTAGGTTGAATCATGCTTTGCATATCACACAAGTACAGGAGAGAAGTATTGGTTAACTTACCTGTTGTAATGGGATTGTAATCTTAAAGTGGAATATTTAATGAAACTTCGTCCAAACAAAATTTGATTTGGATTTCACCTGGTTCACGTGGCACCATCTTTTGTTTTCATGTTTTTACCTCTCCTGCTTATACGAGTGTAACTCACCATGAAGCAGTACCTTTTCTGTCTTATTTTAACCTGTTTTTGTTTGTTTTTTTCCCTACATTTCCTTCCAGGAGACACTGATTGACTTTGCCTTAACCTCTACGGATATCTGGGCCCTG
Organism: Nanger dama; assembly: GCA_917880005.1. Classification (NCBI taxonomy): domain Eukaryota; kingdom Metazoa; phylum Chordata; class Mammalia; order Artiodactyla; family Bovidae; genus Nanger; species Nanger dama. The sequence continues at coordinate 782,192 of CAKJTW010000030.1, forward strand.
TGGCATGATGCTGAGAACCAGACAGCTGTGAAATACATCAACTTTGAACAGTGCGGTCCCTTTCCTCTGTCCTCCTGCCTTGCCCCAGGCAAAGTCACACTTAGAGAAGGGAGCTCATGGTGTAGGCCAAAAGTCAAATGTGTGCATTTCAAGGACTCAGCCCTGGGTTTGCCTGCTTTTAATATAACTTCTGTTTCATTTTGCGTTCTTACCTTACGGTTTTAGGACAGAAAAAGAATTCTTAGAGTTGGAATGACACACAGAAATATGCATATATACCATCTTTATTGGGAGAGACAGCGCATATCCAAAATACTTTTTTTTGTTTGTTTTTCAAACAAGCTCTGGTTGGTTTTCTTAAAGAAAAGCTGTATGTGGTTGACGTTTTACCAGTCCGTTCTGGCACGACCTGGATCAGCTGCACCCGTGACAGCCGGTGTGCATGCTCTAGTATTTCCACATGGGTTGCCAGTTCCGTGTTAATACTCCTACAGCGACGGAGGCCTGGCCTAACACTGTACTTTGAGCTCCCTGAGGCCGGGTGCTTGGCAAGGATGGCCAGTTTCACTTTGCCTTGTCTGATCATTGGCTGCGTTTGCTCATACCCCAGCACCCACTTTCCACTTTTCATGGCAGGTTGGAGCCTAGAGTTGAGCAACTCCAGCGACTTTTTCATGTTCACCGTCTTCCTGTCTTAAGTGCAGGATGCCCCCAGCCAAGGGCAGCCTCCAAGAAGGCTGGGGAGCGAGAAAGGCCCCAAATACTTGTGGATCTGCACATTTCCTTTGTTTTTAAGCAAAGTCCGTTTCTGATACCCACAACTTCCAAAAGTCACTGCAGCCCTCTGAGGTCTCAGTGTCCTCACCCTAAGGTAAAAAGTAGATTCTACAACAGCAGTGCTTCTCAAACTTTGTTTTTTAATCAGGAAACCCTTTTATTTACATAATACTCATTTTAAGATTTTTAACAGTTATAAAACACATTTAAGAACCAATTTTGAATCGGACACTTGTGTAATTCCTGAAACATGTGAAGGATTCCCTGGATCGTGTTTTGATGCTCCTGGAACCTCAGTTGCCCCTTGTACAGTTAGGATTTTGAACTGTGGGGTCCACTTAATACATCGATTTTTTTTCCTAGTAGTCACGCTAATACTGTTGGCTCTACAGTTGCCTGAATAAGCTGTACCTGGGTTTTGAGGGTCGGCACCTGTAAACCCCCATGTTGTTCAAGAGTCACCTATAAAGTAATTGTACCCAAGGGGTCCCTCATAAAACCCATATTCTAGAGTAGAATTCTAGGAGTGATTGCCCCCAGCTTGACCCTGAACCACACCTCAGAAAACAGAGAGTACTCCTTATAGATGGCATCCAGGCAAAGTGGGTTAAAAAGTGAAGAATCCAGTGTTGGGTGAGTTTGAAACCTGGTTCCCCAGCTTATTAGCTGTGAGATACCCTAAACCTCACTTTCGACATCTTAAAATGAGGGCAGTGTGTCCTTCAAAGAATTATCATAAGGTATAATGAAGTGTGGGATTCTCTGGTAGCTCAGCTGATAAAGAATTCACCTTCAATGCAGGAGACCCCAGTTTGAGTCCTGAGTCGGGAACGTCCCCTGGGGAAGGGACAGGCTCCCCACTGCAGTGTTCTTGGGCTTCCCTGGTGGCTCAGATGGTAAAGAATCCACCTGCAATGCAGGAGACCTGTGTTCGATCCCTGGAGAAGGGAAAGGCGACCCTCTCCAGTATCCTGGCCTAAGGAATCCCCATGGAGAGGGGAGCCTGGCAGGCTGCAGTCATGGGGTCACAGAGTTGGGCACGACTGAGCAACTGAGCACATACGTGAAGTGTATGTAGAATTAACACCTGCAGAAGGTGTAGCGTGTGGTAAATGCAGAATGAAAGTTGACTATCATTTGTAGATTTTGTGTTTAGAGTTTTAATTCAGGAAGATGCCTATCAAAAGAAGTAAGAGCACTTCTATAATCCAGACTCTGCTCTGAATGTGTTTCTTTTTTGGAAACTATTTTAAATAGAATTGATTGAGGGCTTCCGTGGCAGTCCAGTGGTTAGGGTTTCATGCTGCCACTGCAGGTGCCTGGGTTCACTCCTTGGTCAGGAAATTCCACATGTTGCCTGGTGCAGCCAGAAAAAAGTAGAATTGATCAAGCAGTAGTTGCAGAGGTCAGCAGTGGGACCCTTCCTGCCCAGATAGTGCTAACTGCATAAGCTTCATTTTTGTTCATCATATTTACATAGACCGATGGGCTTTTTCTCTCTGTAGTAATGTTGCAGGTCAGTGGAGTCCAGTTTTTATGCAGCCTCTGCCAGAGGAAGAAATTGTCATCAGAGATGATCAAGACCCCAGAGTAAGTGACGCTGAAGTTTTATATAAAGAGATGATTTACCCTGATCATCAATTTGAGAAGAACCAGTAGTATTACAAGAACTCTTAAAGCTGTAGATGAAAGAAACCCACCTCAAACTGCCTTAAGCTGAACGTATTGGCTTGTGCTGCTGAGAAGTTCAGAGTCACCAGGTTTCAGCCAGGGCTGGAATAATGCCTTTAGGGCTTCATTTCTCCTTTGTCTCTATTCTGCTTCCCTCCTTTTTGGGTTTATTGTTGAAAACAAGCTTGCGCTTGTTCAGAAAAGAGAGCGCTTCTGTCCTAGCTCAGGGAGTTGACCCTGGCCTGGCATGGTCACTTGATCAGAAGGATAGAATATTCTGGCTTGCCGTGGGAAACATGTCCAGCCTGGACCTTCTTATTGTGGAGGGTGAAGTTCAGTTGGGTGTGGGTATAGGAGAAGTGATTCTTCAGAGAAAGGTAAGGGGTTTATTAGTAAAAGAAAGGAAATGGATTCTGGGGCAGGCACAGACCATGGGTGTCCACTATACTAACCGTGTGAATAGATGCATAAAAACTAGAAACAAAATAAATTCTGGAAGAGGTATATGCTATGAAGAACACAACTTTAAAAGGCAGTGCAGTAGAGAACAAAACAGGCCAGGCTCCCTGGTTTTCAGGGACCTCCTCAAGGTAAACGGAAGAAAAACTTGATTCTTTGCTATTAAAATGAGCTTAAAGATTATGGGCTCCGGGTCTAAGACATTAACTCTTTGTAGGATTGGGAAACCCATTTTGAGTATCTGAAATTGAATATTGCTAAATTTTTAATCCCAAGAGTTTATTGGCATTTAACTTTAGTCTAGACTTCAAAATCACATGCTAATTTTTAAAATTCTTGTTTTTCTCCATTTTGGTCATTTTATAAATGTCCTTCAGAACCCTAGTGGAAGGAAGGAAGGAAACTTGAATAAAGGTCAACCAAATTTGCTTCCTATTTGCTACTTACGAAAGTTGATCCAAGTAATTAGACAATGTGAGACTTTCCATGTTGTTCTCATACTTCATTTCCCCGCTGGTTAGAGCTTATTGCAGTTTCGTTTGTTTTTATATATATAATGCCTATTCTTATTGATTCCTTTCCTTTTCATATGTGAACCATGAGTGAGGCCTTTTGTGGATGGTGAAACTAGCTTAGTTTAATTGTTCTCTTACTGGTGTTTATGACTAATAACCTAGATAAGAACTCTTCACTTTTAAGATTGGCGTTTGATAAGCTGACCCACTGAATTGCTCTGTGAGGAGCACAGCATTCTCAGTGTAGTACATCCAGCTGGTTCAGAACGCTAGAGGCTTCACTCTCAGAGTGAAAATATGTGACTGGTCCACCACTCTGCTCTATGCAGAGGGCAGAATTTCTACGTTCACGTAATAGAAATGCAGGCTTTGGTTTTAATGTGTTGGATTCTTCATTCAAATTTTTCCACATTTTATCTTTTTTAGAATGATGCTAATTCTTGCTTCAATGTTCTAACAGGAGATGTATTTGCAGAGTCTTTTTACACCAGGACGATTCATTAATGCAGCTTTATGTAAAGCTTTACAGGTCAGTGAAAATATATTCCATGGTGATCTAAGATTCTCCTATTGCTATCATTATATAGTTAATGGTTACTATCAATTTTTGTTGTTTTGTATGTACTAACCCCAACATACTTTTGCAATTGTATATACAGATGTTTATAAATGCTGTTGTAATGTTTTTCAATGGTCTTTCCATAAGAATACCAAGAGTTCCGATGTGGAGAGAGGATTAAGGGCACTTTCCCACTGACTAGTGAAGCGTGTTGCTAGTAAAGGAGAAACTTCCACCTACACTGTTGTAAAAACATACCTTACTACACTGCATACACTCTATACTAGAAAGAAATTTTAAATGTGTTCTTGAATAGGTTTGCTGGTACGGTTTTTACCCTTTTGTTAGTATAGCAAAGGTCTGACTTGGTTCAGGTTCAAGAAAACTCTTAAAAAAAAATCTAAGCTTCAAAGTGACAGGGTATGAGATGCCAGTCACTTAGCACTTGATTCCACAAATTGCCACTCAGCTTCATGAATTTGAAATAATCACTCATAGAATTAAAACAACAGTATCTCAGCTCCTCCTGTGTGACTTACCGCTCAGAACTGTGCCATCTGAAAGTTTATCCCAGGGTATTCCCTGGCAGTCCTGTGGTTAGGACTCAGCACCTTCACTCTTGGGGCCCAGGTTCAATCCCTGTTTGGGGGAACTAAAATCCCACAAGCCACGTGGTACAGCCAAAGGAAAGTTCATCCTCGTATTAGATCGGATTTAATCCTGCATCATTTAGGTGGCCTCTTTCTGTGGGAGCCTCATAGAACATGGCTCTTTTCTATAAAGCAACTCTTCAAGTATTTTAAGCATTTTCCGTGTTATCTTTCTCCAGGCTCAATACACCCGGTCCCTGAACTTTGTCCCGGGTGATGTGGTTTCCAAATCCTTGACTTTTCTTCTGGGTACATTCTTAAATATCTGGCTGTTCTATGTTTTCTTTTTTCTCTCTAATAATAAACTCCAGGATGACACAGTCGCTTACTTCTAAGGCATTATTTCTTTCATCTCATCAACCCTTCTTGTTAACAGTAGTCAAATGTACAGTTTCTCATGGTGTCTCTTGCAGACTGAGATCCTGAATAATCAGTAAGGCACCGATCGCAAGCTTTACTTGAGGAGAATCTTTCCCAGTAGAGTGACCCACCTCCACCACTACTCTCGCTCACCTTTGCACCTGTCAGGATGTCTGTATTTGGCATCATCTTACATCTTCCTTCCGCTGAGCAGTAGATGTTATGTTTCATTTTATAATTCTTGCAGGCTCAAGAGTTTTTAGTTTATCCTGGACTATAGCAACTATTTCATCTTGCTGTGATCTCACAGTTAAAAGTTATTTGCACAATGTTAAGAGTAAATGTGTTATTTCAGGCATGTCCAGTGTCTATTGTATTGTTATATATTGCCTCAGCATCTCCTGGAGTATTTTTCATTTAGTTTTTAGTGTTATGTGGTACTCTAAAGTGTCTCTTTGTTTCTCTCTTCAGATTTTCTGTCGAGGAACTGAGAGGAATTTAGACCTTTCCTGGACAGAACTAAAGAAAGAAGTTACTTTAGCTGTTGAAAGTGAGGTGAGGTTTGATTAAAGAAAGACAGTTTCTTTCATCTCACTGTGGGGCAGATTGGTACCAAGAAATTGTTCAAATTGTTCTTTGGACCTTGTTGCTAAGAAATACAAATTTCTAAACCTTTTCGTTAAAGAATTAGATGCATATTTACAGAGTCTATGGCGTATATACTTCCCTATAGTTTAAGGAATATTCACTTCCTATAGTTCAATAAAGTGATATTAAACATTTAAATACCTGAAATCGTATCAAGAGTTTCTTTTTCTTTTTTTTTTTTCTTTGCCAGCTCCAAGGAAGTGTAACAGAGTATGAATTTTCCCAGGAAGAGTTCCGAAATTTACAGCAGGAATTCTGGTGCAAGTTCTATGCCTGCTGTCTTCAGTATCAAGAAGCCCTTTCTCATCCTCTTGCCCTGCATTTGAATCCACACACAAACATGGTGTGCCTGTTGAAGAAAGTAAGAGTGGAAACACATAGAAACTCCTATAGGCTGTTCACTGGGTCTTTCAGAATGCAGTGTCTATTGTATACTGTAGTTAGCTTTTAGGACTTTGGCGGGTTTTCTCTTGCAGGGGGAGGGCATCAGAATTATAGTTAATTTGTGTTTAAATAGTCTTCTGCACTATTTGCCCTTTTCTGCATCTTGTTCACCTTTTACATTGAAGTGATTCCTAATTTGAAAGTTAAAAGAATAGCATGAAGCACTTCTATATCCCCTTCACCCAGATTCACCATTTATTAACTTTCATTTGCTTCTCTTCTTGAGCCACTTGAGAGTTGTAAATATCGTGCCCCCTTGATCCTGACACATTTTAGCATGTATCTAAGCACAGCAGCATTCTTTCATAACTGCAGCACAATTTACAGATCAGGCAGTTTGATACTGGTTTATATTCAGATTTTCCTAGTTGTGCTTTGAATGTTTCTTCCTTGATCTGGGATCCAATTGAAGGTCTTGCATATATTGAGTTGTCATGTTTCTTTACTCAATCTCCAGCTGTTGTCGGCCTTTCTCTGTCTTTCGTGACACTAACTTTTTAAACTATTTATTTGGCTGCATCTGGTCTTAGGTGCATCCTGTGGGGTCTTTCCTTGCCGCGTGGGCACTCCTAGTTGTGGTGAGAGGGCTTAGCTGCTCGGGGCCATGTGAGGTCTTAGTTTCCCCAACCAGGAACCAAGCCCTCGCGCCCTGCATCGCGAGGCGGATTCTTAAGGGAAGTCCTGACGTTGACCCTCTTTGAAGGCTACACCTGTTATTTGGTAGAGTGTCCTTCAGTTTGGATTTGTCTGGAGTCTCCTCATGATAAGATTCAGGTCTCAACTATTTTATACCCTTAAACACTCACTGAAAAAAATAATATAACTTGAGAAGATTTGTATTTGCAGGGGTACCTGTCTTTCCTTGTGCCTTCCTCCTTAGTGGATCATTTGTATCTCCTCCCTGATGAGAATCTTTTGACAGAGGATGAGACAACCATATCTGATGGTAAGAGTGATTATGATGTCCACATTCAAGCTCCTTTTCTCCTTAAGCCCTATGCTTTCATTCAAACAGATACAAAAACATTGATGGCCACTGTGACCTTTCCTGGTCAGTGTACCTCACTGTACATTAAAAAAAAAAACCTAAGGAGGCCTAAGCATCTCCAAGACTTCAGATAGCTTTCTGTCATATATTATTAATATTTTTTTAGAGTAATATTAACTAGCAGCTCTTCATTGACCTGAGACGTGAATGTCACCTTTCTCTTACTTACAGACGTGGATGTTGCTCGGGATGTCATGTGTCTTATAAAATGCCTCCGGCTGATTGGAGAGTCAGTAACTATGGATATGTCAGTAATGATGGAAATGAGCTGTTACAACCTACAGTCTCCAGAAAAGGCTGCAGAACAGATTCTGGAAGATTTGATCACTATTGATGTGTAAGGAGAATTTAGGGTAAAGTCCATTTCCTAATGGAAATTTAGCAATCCTTAGTGTCAATATCAGGTTTGAATGTAATTCAGATATATACAAAGTAGTGGCTTAAAGTGAGCTGTCATGATTCTGAGTAGCTGTTTTCAGCTTTTAAACAGAAAATCTAACACATGAATTCAAACCTGGAAACAAGACTCATGAATTATACTCTAGCTGTTAACTATGATGTGAAGTCGCTCAGTCGTGTCCGACTCTTTGCAACCCCATGGACTGTAGCCTGCCAAGCTCCTCTGTCCATGGGATTTTCCAGGCAAGAGTACTGGAGTGGGTTGCCATTTCCTTTTCCAGGGTATCTTCCCAACCCAAGGATCGAACCCAGGTCTCCCACATTGTAGGCAGATGCTTATACCATCTGAGCCACCAGGGAACTGAGCTGTAAATTCTAAAATGTAAATGTATTTTCCTCTAATACATTTTGTCTGTCATTTCTGGAAAAAAATGAAGGGAAATTTGCTACATGGCATGAAAGTAACTTGCATACTAGAGTGGTTACTTCACTCCTGTGTGGCATGGCTGGTTTTCCTGTTTCATAGAGCACTTACGTTACAGGGGCATAAAGAGTCTATCATATCATTCTCAGAAGTGATAGTTTTCTAACTTCCTTATAGAGACAATGTGATGGAGGATATTTGTAGTAAACTACAGGAGATTAGGAACCCAATCCATGCCATCGGACTTCTAATACGGGAAATGGATTATGAAACAGAAGTAGAAATGGAAAAGGGATTCAATCCAGGTAAATGACAAAGCAACAAATATACCTTTTGATTTATTAGAGAAACAGTAATACAGTTAAATTTTTTAATCATTATTTTTTAATTTACAGCTCAGCCTTTGGATATTCGAATGAACCTTTCTCAGCTCTACGGTAGTGGCGCATCAGGGCGTGTCGTGTGCAGAAGTGTATGCAAAATTGCCAGCACGCGCTTCCTCATCTGCCGAGACCTTTTGATTTTACAGCAGCTACTAATGAGGCTAGGAGATGCTGTAAGTACTACTTGAGGGAAAGCTTGTCAATCTGAAACCTGCTCTTGCCCTGCAGGCACGTGGCGGAGCGTCAGCTCCGAGAGCACAGAGACGTTTGTTCACCGCTCTGTCCCACGTGCTTGGCCCTTCGCAGGTCCTCTGTGAATGCCCACTGATTTAAGAATGAGTGAGCCTAAACTGCAGATTAAAAATGTATATGGGGGAAAAAAGAATGTATATGAAGTAGGCTGTTTTAGTCTTAACCTCTGTGTATATCATGGTGGGATAATTTTCTAGGATGGCTCTTCCAAAATGTAGTAGCATTAGTACAGCTCTGGATGTGATCACAGGGTACCATTGAGGATGGAGGAGAGAGGAAGAAAGAGAAAAAGAACTTCTCTCTTTCTCCAGTGCAGGATTTGCCCTAAGCTGTTTTGAAATTGCAGAGTTGGTTTTGGGGTCCTCCCAGCTCCACGCTGTGTCTCCCTGTCCATCCTCGACTTTTAGCCACCAGCCTCGTGTTGTCAGGCTGCTGTCCTTTTCTCTCCCCCTCCTCCCCCGCCTTGAACGTTTCACATTCCAAAGTTAACGTTTCTGCCCACCATCAGAAGGCCCATTTATCTCAATCACCTGAGCCTGACAAGGAAGCAATCTGATTAAACTAATTCATATTAATATATAAATAAACTGAAAGCCCTTTGGAGCTCCCAGGGGTGTTTATACTTTTTAAATCAGAATTCATTAACTCAAGTACATGGCTAATGGCAGAATTTCAGGTAAAAGATAAGGAGAAAACATTCCGGAAGATGATTGGTTTAGGGCCACCAGGAGAAGCAGGACCCTTTCCTGCAACTTGTCTGTTTGCCTCACAGCTCATGGAATCTTAGTTACTTGACCAAGGATTGAACCCAGGCTTTGGCAGTGAAAGCCCAAGTCCCTGCACCACCATGGAATTCCCTTTGTGGTTTTGTTTTTTGAGTTTGTATTGTATTTTAATATTTATGTATTTGGCTGCATCCAGTCGTAGCAGTTACCTTTGGGGTCTGTTCCTGACCAGGATTGAACCCATGCCCCTAAAGTAGAAGCGTGGAGTCTGAACCACCAGACCAATAGAAGTCCCAAAGCGACACGTTTTTAAGGCTACTGATATTCTTGTCAAGTTTTCCTCTAGTGCTCATATTTATTTTTACCCAAAACCAGAAGACTGAGAAGTATCTTAGATTTCCCTGTTCCTCTTCTTGAGTCCTGAACCTACAAATTTGGTGAAAGTTAAGCAGTCTGTTACCGTTTTTTTTTTCGCCATCAGCTCCCATGGCCTGGTGAGCTGTTTTTGTTATTTTGCGCTGTTGAGGGGGTAGATCCTTCTGCTGCCTGCTACCCCAAACGCAATAGGTGTGTCACTCTTACATATGCCCTTTGTAGCTGTGTCTGTTATTTCACCGCCACCTGAACCTAAGGGTTATCCTTACTAAATGCTGTTTCCTGTCTCACCCACCCACCCATGACATACAGGTAATCTTGGGAGCTGGCCAGCTCTTTCAAGCCCAGCAAGACCTACTGCATCGAACAGCTCCGCTGCTCTTATCTTATTACCTCATTAAGTGGGGAAGTCAGTGCTTGGCAACTGATGTTCCAGTTGACACCTTGTGAGTTTCAGTGTTCTGATTATTTTAAAAATAAATTGTGAGCTTAATGATTCTTTTCCATTGTCTGATAGAAAAGCAAATTAAATATTATGCGGTAGCATGATATGCCTTTAAAATTCAGAGCTTTCAAATAACTCCATTTTCTAAAGGTTAAAGGCAAATTATAAGAATGAAAATAATATAAAAAGAATGAAAGCAATAAATATGTATTATTATATGTATGTATGAATCATGTAAAGACAAATCCTGTGGAAAGCAAAAGAAGATGAGGTCAGTTTGCTGTGTGACTCAGAGCTCAGCCCGGTGCTCTGTGACAACCTGGGGGTGTGGGTTGGAGTGAGAAGCGGGAGGGAGGGGGCATTTGTACGCCTGTGGTTGGTTCATGTTGACCTGTGGCAGAAACCAGCACATATTGTAAAGCAATTATCCTTCAGTTAAAAATAAATAATTTTTTTAAGTTGAGGTCACAGAGAAAGTTAGGCCACATACGAAAATATGCTAATTATCAAGAGTAGACTGAGATTCTTTATAACCAAAGTAAGAAAGAAAATTTAACGTGTACCTAACAGACTGATGCTTCAGTTAGATAAGCCACTTTGTTTTCTGGCCAGGGAAGGCTTTTCATGGCATGGAGGCCTAAGAAATTTCTGCCCTGGCTTCTCCTTGAAGGATCGCTGGGTGATATGATGGGAAACAATCTAAGCCACAGCTCATTTTCCAGATATTTTTGTGCTTTCAGTGGCGCATTCATGTGTAATTTATTAGTGAAACTGACGGTTTTAATCGGCTAACTTGTTGAAGTAATGTTAGCATAGGAAAAATTATTGAGCTTTTTTGTTTTTTTCCCCTTTCCTCACAGGGAGTCTAATCTTCAACATTTATCAGTATTGGAACTAACTGACTCTGGTGCTTTAACAACAAATAGGTTTGGTAAGGATTGGACTGTGTGTGCATTTGATTTTAAGTTTGGCATTTATTGCATGTTCATTAAGGTGGTCTTTTGCCACCTTTGCTTTAGAAAAGGTGCCTCGGCTGTGCTTTCAGTTCGAGAGGGTGTGAGCAAGCTGTGTCCTGAGACCTCTCTGGTTGTGACAAGTAGTATCAGATCAGACAGAAATGAAGGGTGTTGCCTGTATATATGCGCACGAGTGTGCCCAGTCATGTCCGACTCTCTGTGACCCCCAGGCTCCTCTGTCCGTGGGATTTCCCAGGCAAGAATATTAGGTAGGTTGTCATTCCCTTCTCCAGGGGATCTTCCCAACCCAGGGACTGACTCCATCTCTCTGGTATTGGCAGGCGGATTCTCCACCACTGAGCCACTTGGGGAGCTATATGTATATATATATACATGTGTACAGCTGCTTTTCCAATGTATACTCATACTCCAGTGATTAATCATTTTTTTAATTTACTAAGTTCATATAGCTTTTGTAATCTTGTCTTCATCAACAAATATTCAAAAGGAGTCCTCTCTCATGCTTGAGAACCATACTGGAAAATTTATTCTGTGTTTTGGTATAAAATTTAGACTCTTAGGACTGTGTTTATTGGAAACCCTTCGAGAGGAGTGGCATGACTGCCATGTTAATTTAGTGGCTTTTGCGTTGCGTTTCTGTCGTGCTTCATCGTTTGCTTTTATTTATATCGCCATTGATTATACCAGCGATGCGTTTTCTGCTTTTGAATAAGTGTTCTTTGTGGTGGGCGTTAAGTGAATTGGTAGGCTGTCTCAATTGAAAATTGATGTTACTGTCACAAATTGGTGACTGTTAAAACTTTTATTTTTAAGTATCTAGCCCTCAGACAATTGTGGAGTTATTCTTCCAAGAAGTTGCAAGAAAACACATTATATCTCATCTGTTCTCTCAACCAAAGGCACCTCTAAGCCAAACTGGATTAAACTGGCCAGAGATGATCACTGCAGTTACCAATTATTTATTGCAGCTCTTGTATCCTTTCATTTAAAAGCTAATTGAGAGGGTTTTTTTCTATCCAAATAGTCTAAGAATCAGGAATATTCTGCCTGTGTAATGAAAAATTTTAATGAGGTTGGATGTTTACCCCCCCATCCCATTAAGAAATGATAGTTATTTTCAGGTATCCCTTTTTTTTTTTTTTCCCAAGGGATGAACCACATTTTATTGGTGCACACACAGTTAATACCTAGATTGCTTTTAAAACATACCTTTATCAAATATTTATTGAATGGTTTTGTGTGCCAAGCCCTGTGCTAGGTACTGAGCATCCGTGGGCATAGTGTGCTTTGGCAATATGCTAGCTAAAATCAGGAGCCCTGTGCTAGGTACTGAGCGTCCGTGGGCAGAGTATGCTTGGGCAGTGTACTAGCTAAAATTAGGAGCCCTGTGCTAGGTACTGAGCGTCCGTGGGCATAGTATGCTTGGGCAGTATACTAGCTAAAATTAGGAGCCCTGTGCTAGGTACTGAGCATCCGTGGGCATAGTATGCTTGGGCAGTGTACTAGCTAAAATTAGGAGCCCTGTGCTAGGTACTAGCGTCCGTGGGCAGAGATGCTTGGGCAGTATACTAGCTAAAATTAGGAGCCCTGTGCTAGGTACTGAGCATCCATGGGCATAGTATGCTTGGGCAGTATACTAGCTAAAATTAGGAGCCCTGTGCTAGGTACTGAGCATCCGTGGGCAGAGTATGCTTGGGCAGTATGCTAGCTAAAATTAGGAGCCCTGTGCTAGGTACTGAGTGTCTGTGGGCATAGTATGCTTGGGCAGTATGCTAGCTAAAATTAGGAGCCCTGTGCTAGGTACTGAGAATCCGTGGGCATAGTATGCTTGGGCAGTATACTAGCTAAAATTAGGAATCCTGTGCTAGGTACTGAGTGTCCTTGGGCAGAGTATGCTTGGGCAGTGTATTAGCTAAAATTGGGAGCCATGTGCTAGGTAGCTGCGTGGGCAGAGTATGCTTGGGCAGTGTACTAACTAAAATTAGGAGCCCTGTGCTAGGTACTAGCGTCTGTAGGCAGAGTATGCTTGGGCAGCTAAAATTGGGAGCCGCCTGTGCTAGGACTAGCGTCCGTGGGCAGAGTATGCTTGGGCAGTGTACTAGCTAAAATTAGGAGCCCTGTGCTAGGTACTGAGTGTCTGTGGGCAGAGTATGCTTGGGCAGTGTACTAGCTAAAATTAGGAGCCCTGTGCTAGGTACTGAGCATCCGTGGGCAGAGTATGCGGGGGCGCGCTAGCTAAAATTAGAGCCCTGTGCTAGGTACTGAGCGTCCGTGGGCAGAGTATGCTTGGGCAGTGTACTAGCTAAAATTAGGAGCCCTGTGCTAGGTACTGAGCGTCCGTGGGCAGAGTATGCTTGGGCAGTGTACTAGCTAAAATTAGGAGCCCTGTGCTGGTCTGAGCGTCCGTGGGCAGAGTATGCTTGGGGGGTGGGGTAGCTACTAAGGAGCCCTGTGCTAGGTACTGAGCATCCGTGGGCATAGTATGCTTGGGCAGTGTACTAGCTAAAATTAGGAGCCCTGTGCTAGGTACTGAGCGTCCGTGGGCATAGTATGCTTGGGCAGTGTACTAGCTAAAATTAGGAGTGAGCACCAAGAGGTGAGGTACAGGCTTTAGCTCTTTGTTGGCTGCATTCTAATGCTGGTGACTAGGCTCCTAGAATATAGCCTTTCCACTGTGTTCAATATAAAGTTACATAGTTACGTAGGAAGAACATGTGTTGTACCACCTTCTGTTTACCTTCTTTTTAAAAATTAAGCCATTTCATGGAGTTTGGGTGCTCAGTGTGTTTATTTAAGCTTTACCAAAACAGTAAATAATTCCCTTAACCAATGACTAGATGGCCTAGCAATCCTGGTTGTCTCTTTCTAGAATGTTTGATGGGAAACTGTCAGTATGTACAATTGCAGGTGAGTACCGTTGAACATTTTAGGACAGTTATTCTCGTAAAGAAAGGGATTTCTAGAACTTTTTTCTTTGTAAATGTTCCTGCATTTTAATTGGGCGGGTAAGATCCACAGTAATTTACACTGGATTACACGGAAACACACACCAGAGAGATTTTCTTGACTTCATTCTCGGCAGTATCATTCCTAACACAGTGTTTTATAAAGTACTTTTTTGTTAATTCTCTCTATTGGGTTCTCTTTATAGAAAGAAAACGTATCATTGTCTTCATATAAGTCCTTCACTGGAATCTAGTCAGTTGAGCCAGTAAATACCAAAAGTTGGAAGATTGCCAAGATGGAAAGTGTGTTTGTTTTCCTGTGATAGTGTGTAATTAGAGTCCCATTTGCTTTCTTAGCGTGTCTAATAATTTATTAATAATTTAAGAATGTATTAACAGGATTTGGGTTTAACCTCCAGATGCTTTCTGAAAATACAGCTTTTATGTTGAATGACCACTATCTTCTCTCCCTCTGAAGAACATGGAAATGCATATCACCTTAAGGAATATTTATCCTCTAATAGAAGCCATCTTTTTGCCTCTAAGGATTATATTCAGTTGCTGCATCCCTGGTGTCAAGTCAACGTTGGTTCCTGCCGATTTATGCTGGGACGGTGTTACCTGGTGACGGGAGAGGGACAGAAGGTAAACTGCCTCTGAAAGAAGCAAACTTCAGAGCAAGGAGGACACTCGGTCCATCTCAGGGAGGGGACTGGAGGCACAGACTCCTCCAGATAAGGGTAAAGAAGACTGACAGTGCAGCAAGGGGCGTTATCTGCCCGTGGGGACCGTTTAGCTTCATGTACTTTACAGATTGTTTAGGACACAGGAAAATATGAAGACTTTAAAACCCTCCTGCCCCTGTGCAGTGCTTTTAGGGATACATTTTTGTGACTAAAATATGTCTCAGATACATTGTTTTTATAGCATGATTTTTTATGCTGGTTTTTTTTTCCCCATTATGGTAGTTTACATTTCTGATTTTTTTCCCTGACATCCTGTTATGTAAACTTTCAGACATAGAAGTCCAAAGACTTTCATACTAAATCCCCCACTCAGATTCTACAAAAATTAACATGGTACTATAGTTGCCATATCACAGGTATCCATCAAATATCTTCTTAAAGTTTACTTCATAATTAGCAACATTTAAGTTAAAAGTTAGATAAAATATTAAATAATGCATCAGAGAGAATTTAGATACAATAAACAGTAAAGGCAGTCATTTACTTATTTAATAACTACTTAAATAATTTTCTTCTTTTTTTCGGCTTTTCTCGGTACAAGAACTCTTGGCTCATAGTATCTGGAAGTGGAACAATCTGTTATAAGTCATTTTATATCCTTCTATTCCTCCAGGCTCTGGAATGTTTCTTCCAGGCAGCATCTGAAGTGGGCAAAGAGGAATTCTTAGATCGCTTGATCCGTTCAGAGGATGGAGAGATTGTGTCCACCCCCCGGCTGCAATATTATGATAAGGTTCTGGCATGGTTTGGTCCCTCTTACACCACACTGGGTAAACATGTAACGGGGACAGGGGGCAGATAAATGAGAGTTTGGGGTAAGCATACACACTTGACATATAAAATGGGTAGACGAGGACCTGCCCTACAGCACGAGGAGCTGTACTTGGTGTCTTTCGGTCTCGCCTCCACCGGGACTCTAGCTGTCCCAGGCTCTCTCCAGCTGCATCGAGCAGTGGCTCCTCTGCTGGCGGTGCTCGGGCTTCTCCCCGCAGTGGCTCCTCTTGCTGCAGAGCCGAGGCCGTGGGGGCGCAGGCCCAGCGGCTGTGCCTCGGTGGCCTAGTTGCATGCGGGTCTTCCTGGGCTGGGGATCGAATCTGTCTTCTGCATTGGCAGGTGGACTCGTAAGCACTGGCTCCCCAGGGAAGCCAAAACATGAAATAAAGTACTGTTACATTTCTCCCTAGGTTTTGCGTCTGCTGGATGTCGTAGGTTTGCCTGAACTGGTTATTCAGTTGGCCACATCAGCAATAACTGAAGCAGGTGATGACTGGAAGAGTCAGGTGAGGACTAACTGCATTCTGTTTATTACCCCTGGAGCTTTGTCATGGGTATGGTGTTTTAATTTCTGTTCTTTTTTCCCCTATATTTGATACTTAGGCCACGTTAAGGACATGCATTTTCAAACATCATTTGGATTTAGGTCACAATAGCCAAGCCTATGAAGCATTAACCCAAATTCCTGATTCCAGCAGGTAATCAAACCCACAGTCTTACTTAGAGGAGGCATTTTACCAGCCCTGTGTAATCCACAAGGAAAATGGACACGTGTATCCCTTTCTTTCCTTCCAGGCAGTTGGACTGTCTGCGGCAGCTGGTGGTAGTTCTTTGTGAACGTTCCCAACTCCAGGATCTCGTAGAGTTTCCCTATGTGAACCTGCATAATGAGGTCATCGTATTTATCCACTGACGGCTGGATGTGGTTCTGGTGGTTGTCATGATGGCTAACATTGATATCTGACTGCTTCCCCTCCTTTAGGTGGTGGGAATAATTGAATCACGGGCAAGAGCTGTGGACCTTATGACTCACAATTACTATGAGCTTCTGTATGCCTTTCACATCTATCGTCACAATTACCGGAAGGGTGAGCACTTGAGCATGTGGTCTTTGTGGGAGGCAGCCTAATCAGGTGTTTCATGCTTTACAGAAAAGTATTAGCTATTTGACTTGTGTAATTTTTACCTTATTTTTACCAGTGGACAAGTGTTCTCTACAAGCATTTGGGGAACTTATATTTAAGTTCAAGATTTGCTTCACGTCTTTGTAGATTACCTGTTAATCTTAAAGATAGACACTTCTCTGCCAGAATTCCCTGGCAGTCCTGTGGTTATTAGGACTCCATGCTTTTACTGCAAAGGTCCCAGGTTCAATCCCTGATCAGTGAACTAAGATCCCCATAAGCTGGCCGGTGCAGCCAAAAAAAGATATTTCTCCCATTTTAGAACGTTCTTGAAGCATTTCCATTGAGATGATGTTCTATGTGTATCTTCCATCTAATTTTAAAAGAAATTTTATTTCACCAAAGGCACTATGAATTTTTGTGGCTGGTTTTTAAGTTACTGTACAGTTTTGCCTTTGGCCTTTCTTTCTGCTTTCTTTTGTTGTTGTTGATTTACTGGTTCATCTATTTATTTTTGGCTGTGCTGAGCCCTCCGATTTTCTGCAGTTACGGGGAGCAGCGCATGCGCTGACTGCAGTGTTTGGGCCTCTGGACTCCAGAGCCCAGGCTCCGTAGCTGTGGCGCAGAGGCTTCAAATTGCTCCGTGGCCTGTGGGATCTTCCCAGACCAGGGGCCAGACCTGTGTCTCCTTCACTGGCAGGCAGGTTCTCTAGCAGCGAGCCACAGGGGAAGCCTTTGGCCTTTCTTTTCTCTTACTTGTGCTGATCCTTCAGAGTAAGTTGTGGACATCATGACTCAATGCATAAACATTTCAGATGCCTTTCAAGGACATTTTCTTATATAACCGCAAATTGAGAAAATAACTGGTTTTGTTAACTAAAGGCGGATGTAGTGCTCTCATCCAATGTGCTGTTCATGTTTAAATAGTGCCAAACACGGCTAGTGCATTTCCCTCATACTGTCCTCACCCCCTGATCCGGGATCATGTCTTGGATTTAATTGTCCTGTCGGTTTAGTCTCCTTTAATCTGGAGCATTCTATCGGCCCTACTTTGCCTTTGATGACACTGATATGTTTGAAGACGACGGGCCAGTCAGTTTTTGTAGAATGTTTCTGAATTTGGATTTATTTGATGACAATGAGATCTTTATCAGGTCAGCTAAAATTAAAGGATTACATGGCTGTTTTAAGATCATATTTTACAAGCTAATCATTGGTTACCCTTTGGAACCACTAACACTTTTATACTATTTTCACTCTGGAATTTTTTAAAATTTCTTATTGATTTTCATTGGAAAGAATAGATGGGAATAGTTTATAGGCCTGTACTTAATACTCCTAATGGTAAAATGTGTTTGCGTGTTCTTTGACCAATACAAGAAAGGCAGTATAGACGATTCAGGATCTCTCATTGCTTTCACAATGACAGCATCCATTACATCCACCTGATTAAGACCAGTTTAGCTGGATTAATGTTCAGATCTTTCTGGAGCAAGGCTGTTTTTCTGACAAAAACATCTTACATATTCCAGGCACTCAAAAGTATTTGTTGGGATGAAAAAGAGTTTGATTT
Organism: Nanger dama; assembly: GCA_917880005.1. Lineage (NCBI taxonomy): Eukaryota > Metazoa > Chordata > Mammalia > Artiodactyla > Bovidae > Nanger > Nanger dama. The sequence goes on from CAKJTW010000030.1 coordinate 800,465, forward strand.
GGTTTGAAAACTGAAAGAGAATCTTTAAATCTGTTTAGTTTCTGGAGTCCCATGCTGTTTCAAAACAATGATGAGCGTATGATCTTGGGGGTCTTCCATGGCAATCCAGTGGTTAAGACTCCGGGCTTCCAACACGAGGACACATGTTCAATCCCTAGGCGAGGAGCAAAGATCCCACATGCCATGTGACTCTGCCAGAACAAAAAAAGAGTTTATGACCTTGAACAGACACTCAGATCCTGGGTGGTGATAGGTGACCACAGAATTGAAACTAGTTCTCCAAGCTAGTGTTCTGTGCTACCCTGGGTATGTAGTATCTAAACTTGAAAAGTAACATTTTAGATGTTTACAGAACTTTTTTCTGCATTTCTTGGAGATTGTAAAGTACATGTAATATAAGCTACTGTCTTAACCATTTACATGTTTAGTGGTGCTAAGCACCTTCGCATGACCGTGTGGCCAGTCTCCAGAATTCTTTTCACCTTGCCAGACGGAAGCTCTGTAAACGCCAATTTCTCATTCCCTCCTTCCCCATCTCCTGGCAACCACCATTCCACTCTCTGTCAACAGATTTGGCTACCAGAATCCTCTAGCATTTGACTTTTCATGACTGGCGTATTTCATTTAGCATAATGTCTTCAGGTTCATCCATCTTGTAGCATCCATTTTAATTTATGATACTCTATTTTATGGCTGTATTGATAACAATTTTGATGGAACCTTGGATGTTTCCATCTTTTGTTTGTTATGAATAACACTGCAATGAACAGGAATGTACAAATAATTCTTTAAGACTCTGCTTTCAGTTGTTTTTTTTGGGGGGGGGGTGGTTTATACACCCAAAAGTAGAATTGGTGAATTATAAAGGAATTCTGATTTTTGAAGAACTGTTTTCCTTAGTGGCTATACCAATTTATATTCCCTCCAGCATGACACAAGGGTTCAGTTTTTCCACATTCTTAGCAACATGTGATTTTTGTTGTTTTAAGTTAAACTTGATTTTTTTTTTTAATTTTTAAACATTTGATAAGTGTGACAGATTTTCTCTATGTCTCTAAAGAGACACATTTTTGAAATCCTCATATCTATTATTGCCTCATAGCTGGCACAGTGATGTTTGAGTATGGAATGCGTCTTGGCAGAGAGGTTCGAACTATCCGGGGACTTGAGAAGCAAGGCAACTGTTATCTGGCTGCTATTAATTGCTTACGACTTATTCGCCCAGAATACGCGTGGATTGTTCAGCCAGCATCTGGTGCAGTGGTATGAAAACTTTGTATCCTGGAAGTTGGGGATCATTTAACTTATTTTGTTTGGTCTTTTGAAAATACCTCATTTTGTTTCATTTCATTTAAAACTTCCACTAGGATATTTGTGAACTTAATCTATTTTTGCAGTGATTCATTTGTTTTATGTTACTACCCCCTTTGGTTTCCAAGTTCAAAATTACTGTAGGAATAAGTATTGTTGTTTAGTTGCTAAGTCATGTCAGACTCTTTGCGATCCCATGGACTGTGGAATGCCAGGCTCCTCTGTGCTTTACTATCTCCTGGAGCCTGTTCAAACTCATGTCCATCAAGCCAGTGATGTCATCCAGCCATCTCATCCTCTGTCGTCTCCTTCTCCTCCCACCTTCAGTCTTTCTCAGCATCAGGGTCTTTTCATTGAGTCAGCTCTCTGCATCAGGGGACCAAAGTATTGGAGCTTCAACTTCAGTATCAGTCCTTCCGATGAATATTCAGGGTTGATTCCTTTAGGATTGACTGGTTTGATCTCCTTGTAGTCCAAGGGACTCTCAGGAGTCTTCTCCAACACTACAGTTCAAAATCATCAGTTCTCTGAATAAATATTACCGAGTGGTTTTGGAATTAGACAACCTAACTTCAGGCGAATTACTGTATCTTTTACTGTCCAGTTATCCTCGTGCATAAAATAGGAATGACGATGGTAATAATATCTACCTTACAGGATTACTCGGGTATTAAATGAGATAACCCGTGTAAGATTGCATAGAAGAGTGACAGTGCCTGGCCAGCAGAAAGCGCTCAGTAAATGCCAGCTGCTTTTACTTGATTGATGTTTGTTAATTTAATGCACTGTGACTGTCTTAAAGGAGGTGGACCTTGAGTTTCTCCCATCATGCTGGTGGGGCGCTCCCAGCCACTTGCGTAGTTCCTGCATACGCTCTTCTGTTTTCCGGGTTGTGAGTGAAGAATGTGATTCTGTGAACCAGAGGAGGTCGGGTGGCTTATATGGACATCAAATCAGTGTCTTTTGTCTAGAAGTTCCAGAAACTTTGTGAGAAGAGCTGTGCTGGTCGAAATAGACATGATTTACGCTGAGAAAATTTAAGCATGAAAGCCCTACCCATAGAAGGCTCAGTCGTGTCCGACTCTTTGCGACCCCATGGACTGCAGCCCACCAGGCTCCTCTGTCCATGGGACTCTCCAGGCAATTCCACTGGAGTGGATTGCCATTTCCTTCTCCAGGGGATCTTTCCAACCCAGGGATCGCACCCGGGTCTCTCACATTGTAGACAGACGCTTTACCGTCTGAGCCACCAGGGAAGTCCCTGGATCATAGTTAATGATGTTAAAATAAAATACTGAATTTTCACAGTTAAATCTCTTGCTTTATCTTTTCAGTATGATCGCCCTGGAGCATCCCCTAAAAGGAATCATGATGGAGAATGCACAGCTGCTCCAAGTGAGTCAGGGGTCTCAGGCTGACTTTCCTGAATGGCCCTTAATCGTTACACTAGTTGCATTTATATTTACTTGTTTTTTATATAGTACTTATCATAGTGTTAACAATCATATTATAGCATATTGTATATGTATGGTAGTTACTTTGTTAAAATATGGTAAAATTGCTTATCAGTATTCTGTCTGGTTGCCCCTTGAAAACTTTGTATGGCTGTGTGTGAAATGAAAATCTTTAAAAAGGGTGTGTGTATGTCTGTTGCTTGTTGTGTTCAAGTCAGCTTAGTATACTTTTTTAAATTAGGTTCCTTTAGTGTCTCTATAGAGGCATGATTTCCCTTCTCCTTTTTTCCTTTTTTTTCGTGATGGTGCCTCGAGGCAAGCAGTCTCTGAGTTTTCCAACCAGGGGCTGAGCCCCCATCCCCTGCAGTGGGAGCGCAGAGTCCTGGACCATGGTTTCCTTCCTGAAAGAGCCCAGGCTGTAGAGTCGGACACACTTGGTTTTAATTCTGCCTCTCACTTTGGTCATGTCCCTTACTGATAAAGATGACAGTATTTCACAGTTGTGAGAGTTAATTCCGTGGAAGCGCCTCCCTGAAGCTGTTGTTATTAGAGTGCTTTGACTTGACTCGGCTCCAGAGTGAAGCAGGGTCGTTTGTTTTATTGAACCCCTTGTTTTCACCCTATCTTCTTAAAATTAAACGGACAGTGACTTAGTGTTTAGTGGAAGCTGACGGGTTGCGTTTATCTAACAGGCACTTCCTTTGTGCTCTGGGAATTGATAGTGTTTTCCTTTGGCTTATAGTGAACAGACAGATTGAAATCCTGGAACTGGAAGATCTGGAGAAGGAGTGCTCCTTGGCCCGCATTCGCCTCACCCTGGCTCAGCACGACCCCTCGACGGCCGCTGTCGCAGGTGGGCATTCAGCACCAAAGCGCGTTTCAGGCCCAGGCAGCAGGTGTCGTGTGCTGCGTGGGTGTGGGGCATGTCGTCGTTATTCTGAGCACTCACCAAGGACGCGGTCTTTGGGTTCAGTTCACTGGCATGTCCCAGTGGTTGCACTAAATAGCTCTTTTCCACTTCCACAGGAAGTTCATCCGCAGAGGAGATGGTCACTCTCCTGGTTCAGGCTGGCCTTTTGACACTGCCATATCACTCTGTCAGACTTTCAAGCTTCCCTTAACGCCAGTCTTTGAAGGACTTGCTTTCAAGTATGTATAAAATTGCTTTTCTATAGTCTTAACTTTCTAACATAGTCTAATTTCCTAGTCTTAAATTTCTAAAATATTCTTAATTTTCTGTTTACTTCACTGTTGCTTAGTATGAAGCAGTGATCACACAAGCCAGTATCTTATAAGCCAGCTTTAAAGAAGCGTTTGTGTCGTCTGGATTTTTTTTTTTTGGTAGTTGACTGTGATGTTTTTGTGTGGTGGAGGGGTGTTAATCTTGGTTTATAGCGTCTTTCGAGAAGTCAAATCTGGCATTGCCAAGCCCGCATGCCCGCATGACAGTAGGTAACCTGTGTGTCCACTTAGACGAGACGTGTGTTCTCTTCAGTCGTTTAGGGCACCTCTTGGCCCACACATTGTTTAAAAGTGCTTCTTACTGATGTTACGTCATACCTAAATATTGGTCAAGTTGTCTGTGACTTAGAAATAAACTTTCAGAATTGTTCATCATCAGTTGTCTCTTGTAAGTAAATGATCTCTTGTAAGCAAATGATCTCTTAACACTTGTTAATGGCCTTACCGGTCATCCAGTTATGTGACTGTGAGGAGAGGGAAAGCCGATATCCCAGCAGGAAATTCAGTAATAGATTGGAGCTAAAGTTGTCATCTTATCTCCAGATTTAGTAGCAACATAATGTGCATTTCAGCAAATTGATTTACTGTGTGGACCCATTCTCCTTTCAGATGCATCAAATTGCAGTTTGGAGGCGAGGCAGCGCAGGCAGAAGCCTGGGCCTGGCTAGCAGCCAACCAGCTTTCGTCAGTCATCACCACTAAGGAGTCTAGGTACAGTCCTCGACTCCATCCAGCCCGCAAGGGCGTACTCTCCACATCCTTCCCCAGTGCACCCAAGAAGTGACTACCTGAATGCGCTCCAGTGTCTTCAGAATCCTGCTCTTAACAACCCTCAGTACACTTCCCTTCCCTGAATCGCATTTATAATTTGTATTATGCAGCTTAGCACTTTAGAATTATAGCATTTTACGATTATGAAGTCCTTTTTTAGAATTATAGCACTTTACAGTGATGAAGTCCTTTGACATTATTTTTCAGCCCCTAAATTCACACCAGAATTACTCAAGATACAGACTGCAAACATCACCCTAATCTTCTAAATCAGAACTTCTGCGTGATTCTAATGCTTGGTCAAGTTTGGAAACAGGGGTCTGAGCCAATTTCATTGTTTTAGAAATCTGGAACAAATAAGTAAATTGTTGAGTTCATATGTGGTTGTTGGGAAATACAGAGATCCAAGCCATCTGTTTTCTAATGCCACCTCTAAGTCACATTGGCCCTGATAATGTTCGTTATTGTTTAGCTGTGTTGCCGATTCGTTATGTCTAAGGATTGTTTTCCTTGTAAATACATGTTTTGAACGGTCCTGTAATTACCTATTAAGAATCTGGAACTCATAAGTCCTCTCTTTTCATCAAGTGCTACAGATGAAGCCTGGCGGCTGTTATCAGCTTACCTGGAAAGGTACAAAGTCCAGAACAACTTATATCACCACTGTGTAATCAACAAGCTCTTATCTCATGGAGTTCCTCTGCCTAACTGGCTAATAAACAGTTACAAGGTAAGTGGCACCTTAGCCTCTAGAGAGTAGGAACCTGGTCTTTATCGTCCAGAATAACTTTATGAGATGATTAAAAAGAAAAAGAGTGATGATTTATGGAAATATACTGACAGATACTTATAGCTTCTTAATCTTAACTAAAAACTTTAAAAACAGTTTGCTTCAGTCCCAGTGAAGTACTGGGTGTGAGAGTTAAAGTTATCTGGGTTAGTGACTAAGTTAATGTGTGCTGGTGTGCCCAGTGAACAATGAGTATCTATTTTAGAACAAAGAGTTTATGTGGGACACTGTATTTACTATTCATTACTCAAGAAGTCACAGCAGTGGGTGGAATTGCTTTCAGATACTGCAACAGTGCTTCTTTCAGGCTTTGTCAAAATCGGGTTCTTGGGATACCTGCACTAAATTATTCGGATGGTAGGCCTCTTTGAAATATTTGATTCTTGGGTTCTGTCCAAGACTTCCAGAATCATATTGCCTGGAGTTAAGATCCAGGATATGCATTTTTAACAGGGTCCTAATTTGATTTGATGCATGCCTAAATTTGAGGACTACTGTTTCTGAAATACATTGGGAAGAATAGGAAAAAGAATACAAAGGTTAAAATCAAGAAAGTTAATCTGTTTTCTGAAGTTAGAAAGTAGAGAAGGCAGCTGAGTTGGTAATGGTTAAGACGGTGATCAAATCAGAATGTAGAAAGCATAATTGGGGTAGTTAGGAGAACCTTCCTAACTGAGGCTGTATTCATTTCTCTCTCACCCTGAGTTTAATACAAGTATAATTCAAGCATTGAAAGTTGGTGATTCTTCATGTGTTTCTTAGAATTAATGTGACTGTGTTGTCTCTGGTACTCAGCATTTCTGGGAAGCTTTGTTGACTTTTACCACTGTCAAAACAAAGTAGGAAAGAATGAAAATGTGTCTTAGATCAAAGAACAGGTGAAGGAGGCCACTTAACAGAAAGGGCCTCGCAAGGTGCCCAGAGGTAACTAGGCTCTTGGGAATCCAGCCCTCATCCCAAAATAAGCAAACCATGGTGTTTGTCTATTTATAAAGAAAAGCATCAGTGCCAGGGAATCGGACACTCAACATCCTTTGGACAGTGCCCGGGTTAGATGGAAACCGCTACATGTTTTTGACCACTGACTTTTTACAGAAAGTTGATGCAGCTGAGTTGCTCCGTCTGTACTTAAACTATGACCTTTTAGAAGAAGCTGTGGAGTTGGTTTCAGAATATGTGGATGCTGTACTGGGAAAAGGACATCAGTACTTTGGAATTGAGGTAGGCTTGTCTCCACGTTTCCTTTAATTCTGTATTATCACACTTGATTTTTCCAAAGGTTTTTCCAGATAACTTGAATTTAAATTTCAGACTGGAAACAGTATCATTCATTAACAGTTTAGAGAAAAGTTTTGTTGAGTGTGTTTATCCTTAATTGGCCTTAGGCCTGCTTTAAGATAAAAGCTGCTGCTGCTGCTGCTAAGTCACTTTAGTTGTATCCAACCCAATGCGACCCCATAGACGGCAGCCCACCAGGCTCCTCTGTCCCTGGGATTCTCCAGGCAAGAACACTGGAGTGGGTTGCCATTTCCTTCTCCAATGCATGAAAGTGAAAAGTGAAAGTGAAGTCACTCAGTCGTATCCGACTCTTGGCGACCCCAGGGACTGCCGCCCACCAGGCTCCTCCATCCATGGGGTTTTCCAGGCCAGAGCACTGGAGTGGGGTGCCATTGCCTTCTCCAGATAAAAGATGACATGAATTTAAAAATATGCATTTGATATGACTAAGAAAAGCACTCGTTCCCCAGGTGAAGAGTTGGGGAGGAGGGCTCCAGTCAGTTGCCTATGTGCATGCATGTGTGTGTGCATGGAGGCACTTGCATGCTTACACACACAATTCCTTGCTGTGGAAAAAAAAAGTGTTTCATGTTACTGACTCCTGTGGAAGCAACTGCCCAGAAGAAAGGGTCCACTTTTTCAGGTTTTCTTCAAGCGATCCATATGTTTCCTTTCAGTTCCCACTGTCCGCCACGGCTCCGATGGTGTGGCTCCCATACTCCTCCATTGACCAGCTTCTCCAGGCTCTGGGAGAGAACACTGCCAACAGTCACAACATCGCGGTGAGATTCCCTCTCCTGAGGCACCTTAGATTCCATAAGTCCTTGCGCGAGCAGTTGCAAAGCCCGCTCTTCTGGTTCTCAGGGATTAAGAGAGGGGCTGAAGCCATGCATCGCCCTTCACGTGCTGCCCAGTCCCTCTCTGGAAAAGTGAAAGTGAAGTCGCTTAGTCGTGTCTGACTCTTTGCGACCCCATGGACTGTAGCCTTCCAGGCTTCTCCATCCATGAGATTTTCCAGGCAAGAATACTGGAGCGGGTTGCCATTTCCTTCTCCAGGGGATCTTCCCAACTCAGGGATCGAACCTGGGTCTCGCACATTGCAGGCAGACTCTCCACTATCTGAGCCACCAGGAATTCTACCCCTTTACGAAATGATTAGTTAAATCACATGTAAGTTTTCTGGTCCTGGGACAAGAGCTAATAAAGCTTTTATTAAAAATACTGGTATGATTTGCATAGTTAGAAATTCATTAAGAAAACAAGTTTGGAGTATTGTTTGTAATAGAAAAGTCCGGTTCTAGCAGTGGAGCCACAGAGCAGACTCCTGTACTGAATGGTGATTAAGTGAAGCACAGTGGCTGACAGCTTCATCAGGGGACATCTGATTGGTGACATTAAAGTGATAACTTTAGTCTTTTTCAGTCCTTGACCTATTCGCTAACAATTCCCTTCTTTTCTCCTACAGCTGTCCCAGAAAATACTTGACAAATTGGAAGACTACCAGCAAAAAGTTGATAAGGCAACACGGGATTTGTTGTATCGTCGGAACTTGTGACCTGGACGGTTGCCCAGGCTTGTGACCGCTTGGTGCCTCTTCAGGCTTGAGACTTGACCCTACAGGAAACCTGTCCTCCAGGCTGGCCTTTACACTATAAATGACATGCACAACGGTCTGGTCTGCATTCTGCACAAGAGAGAAAAGTAGACGAAGATGAGTCACAGGACCTGTGCTTGCTGGTGGTGCTAACACACAGATTTCTGGGTTTCAACCTTGGTCTCAGACAGCTGCTTTTTTATATGATTCACAAGCTTTTTTTAGAGTTTATATTTTTTTAAACTACTGAAGACATTCTTTATCTGCAAAGTAAACCCCACCTTCACTTTCCAAAATAGCTGAGGGTTGTTGGTTTGTTGTAACTGACCACCAAAAGCAGTCAGTGCAAAGCCTTCCATTCTTCCCTATCGCTTTTTGTATTTCAATGAAATTATTTTGGTCCAAAATTGACATGTATTTTCTGTATTGCAGACAGAGGCTAATGATTTTGCATACTCTTTTCATTATTTATTGTGGAATTTTTTTTTTTATGATCTTCAATAAAGTAGTAAATAATTTTCCTAGATTAACCCTAACATGATGACCAGCTGTTGAGGAAGATACCTTGAATCTGATTCTGAGGCTAAAGTGGAATAAACTCTTAGCTAAGAAAAAATTGAAAATTTATCGTCCATAAAAATAATATTTTCCAGGTAAATTCCATTAACCCCTATGATTTATGATAATCAAGCCGGACTTGATCATACAAGTAGTCTAATAATGTATTGGGCAAAAATATAAACTCTCCTGGTCAGATTTAGAGGCATTCATGGCCACAAATTTGGGGAAACGTGAAAAAATAAACTCTTGAATTTTATTCTGTATATTAAAATTTATCTTTTAAGGAAACTATCTGTATAGTACTTGCTTGTATGCCCTTTGACCTTCCTTGAGTGTTTCATAAGCATTTAACTTTTATACTGTCAATATCGCATTCACATCATATATTCTAATGACAGTGTGGATCTCCCTGTGGCACTGTTGCTGTAGATATCGCGGTCTATGGCTCTTTCGCTTCGTCTCTGCCACGGTCAAGCGAAGTGCTTGATGCAGTTTACGCAGCTCCATAACCATGTGACTGCCAGTTGTAACAGAGAATATATTTTGACCTGTATATGCATATATAACCAAGAGAAAGCTTTCTCACTTATTATATTTTCTTGAGTGACTAATGGATGATGAGAACCTGCAATCTGAAAACTATCAAACCCTGTTGTAGCCATTTCTGGAGAAGTAGCTCAAGATGCCCCGTTCCAGAAAGCTGCTCATTTGCATAGAAGAGCAAAGCAGTGGTTTCCATGGTAGCAGTTCATAAGACACTGACCAGCTCTTCTGTCCATTTTCTTCCATCTTCCTCACTTTGATTTCCAACCAGAGCAGACAGAAGGTGCGCATTCTTTCACTTCACTTTTCACATCACTTTGAGTCTGCAGTTTTGTTTTCTAGACCATGTGATGTATTAATAGCATCATCTTTCCTTGTTTCTTCCAACTCTGACAATTTTATGATTATATATTGCTTTTAAAAGGACTCCCTTCTCTTTTAGTACTTCAGTTCAGTTCAGTCCATTTCAGTAGCTCAGTCATGTCCGACTCTGCAACCCCATGAATCACAGCACGCCGGGCCTCCCTGTCCATCACCAACTCCCAGAGTTCACTCAGACTCACATCCATCGAGTCCATGATGCCATCCAGCCGTCTCATCCTCTGTCGTCCCCTTCTCCTCCTGGCCCCAGTCCCTCCCAGCATCAGAGTCTTTTCCAGTGAGTCAAACTCTTTGCATGAGGTGGTCAAAGTACTAGAGTTTAAGCTGTAGCGTCATTCCTTCCAAAGAACACCCAGGACTGATCTTTAGGATGGACTGGTTGGATCTCTGCAGTCCAAGGGACTCAAAAGTCTTACCCAGCACCACAGTTCAAAAGCATCAATTCTTCGGCACTCAGCTTTCTTCACAGTCCAACTCTCACATCCATACATGACCACTGGAAAAAACAGCCTTGACTAGATGGACCTTTGTTGGCAAAGTAATGTCTCTGCTTTTCAGTGTGCTATCTAGGTTGGTCATAACTTTCCTTCCAAGGAGTAAGTGTCTTTTAATTTCATGGCTGCAGTCACCATCTGCAGTGATTTTGGAGCCCCAAAAATAAATTCTGACACTGTTTCCACTGTTTCCCCCATCTATTTGCCATGAAGTGATGGGACCGGATGCCATGATCTTCGTTTTCTGAATGTTGAGTTTTAAGCCAACTTTTTCACTCTCCTCTTTCACTTTCATCAAGAGGCTTTTTAGTTCCTCTTCACTTTCTGCCATAAGGGTGGTGTCATCTGCATATCTGAGGTTATTGATATTTCTCCCAGCAATCTTGATTCCAGCTTGTGCTTCTTCCAGTCCAGCGTTTCTCATGATGTACTCTGCATATAAGTTAAATAAGCAGGGTGACAATATACAGCCTTGGTGTACTCCTTTTCCTATTTGGAACCAGTCTGTTGTTCCATGTCCAGTTCTCACTGTTGCTTCCTGACCTGTATATAGATTTCTCAGGAGACTTTTAACTACCATTAAATACCGGGGTAAAGAACCCACCTTTCAATGCAGGAGACATAAGAGATGTGGGTTCAATGCCTCAGTCAGGAAGATACCCTGGAGAAGGACATGGCAACCCTCTCCAGTGTTCTTGCCTGGAGAATCCCACGGACAGACGCGCCTGGTGGGCTACAGTCCATAGGGCTGCAAAGAGTCGACTTGGCTGAAGCCACTTAGCATAACACGCACCATTAAACATGTGACTCTTGAAAGAAAACGTCATAGTTCTTAAAAAATTTTAACAAAATGTGACAAAGTTACACTTTTCTAGCCTGTGACAATAAAAGCAAGCATCATTTCCATTAATAATAGGATATACATATAGCACACAGTTTCATACTAAATCACAATAAACTGGAAAATTCTGAAAGAGATGGGAATACCAGACCACCTAACCTGCCTCTTGAGAAATCTGTATGCAGGTCAGGAAGCATCAGTTAGAACTGGACATGGAACAACAGACTTGTTCCAAATAGGAAAAGGAGTACACCAAGGCTGTATACTGTCACCCTGCTTATTTAACTTATATGCAGAGTACATCATGAGAAATGCTGGACTGGAAGAAACACAAGCTGGAATCAAGATTGCTGGAAGAAATATCAATAACCTCAGATATGCAGATGACACCATCCTTATGGCAGAAAGTGAAGAGGAGCTAAGATGCCTCTTGATGAAAGTGAAAGAGTGAAAAATTTGGCATAAAGCTCAACATTCAGAAAAGGAAGATCATGGCATCCGGTCCCATCACTTCATGGGAAATAGATGGGGAAACGGTGTCAGACTATTTTGGGGGGCTCCAAAATCACTGCAGATGGTGACTGCAGCCATGAAATTAAAAGACGCTTAGTCCTTGGAAGGAAAGTTATGACCAACCTAGATAGTATATTCAAAGCAGAGACATTACTTTGCTGACTAAGGTCCGTCTAGCCAAGGCTATGGTTTGCCTGTGGTCATGTATGGATGTGAGAGTTGGACTGTGAAGAAGGCTGAGTGCTGAAGAACTGATGCTTTTGAACTGTGGTGTTGGAGAAGACTCTTGAGAGTCCCTTGGACTGCAGGGAGATCCAGTCAGTCCATTCTGAAGGAGATCAGCCCTGGGATTTCTTTAGAAGGAATGATGCTGAAGCTGAAACTCCAGTACTTTGGCCACCTCATGAGAAGAGTTGACTCATTGGAAAAGACTGATGCTGGGAGGGGTTGGGGGCAGGAGGAGAAGGGGACAACAGAGGATGAGATGGCTGGATGGCATCACGGACTCAATGAACATGAGTCTGAGTGAACTCCGAGAGATGGTGATGGACAGGGAGGCCTGGCCTGCTGCAATTCATGGGCTCGCGAAGAGTCGGACACGACTGAACGACTGAACTGAACTGATTCTTTTTGTGATCTAACAAAGCTCATTTGTTCTACAAAGCTGTCCATCAGTGAAAACATTCTACGTAACCTAATTTACCTCAACCTGATTAATACTTTTTTTTCTACTAGAGCACAGTATATATTATAGAAAGTTCTAAAGTTTCTTTTACTCTTTAGAACTTTTTGTACCTGAAAACAAAGATAGTCCTGTATTACTTTTAATATCAGTAGCTCATCATTAACCCTAAGCCACAAGAATATACCTGTATCTGCTTAGAACACCATCATCAAAAGATCAATTTATTGCTCACATCACCTATACCAGTTTCTATAGACTAAAAGGTATTTCTTCAAGTAAGTGAGGCTTCATGATATAAATGAACTTCCATGGAACACATAAAGTCAAATAATGTGATATAACAAAAAATATATTTGGTGTTTGTCCCCATTCCTGGCAAATAGCTTACAAATCCTCGTGAAACCCTGAGTGAAGGAAATCTTTGTTATGCTAATAAGGTGACTCTGAATGGGGGCCCTTACATAGTTTCAAGATGGGGATAGTCTCTGGGGAGATCCATCTTGGGATGGTGAACATAGGGTTAAAACTTTGGGCCAGCCCAACCTCCAGCCTTTTAGCATAGGTGGAGATGGAGCACATTATTTATTTTCTGAAGCTGTCACAGTGAATCCCCAGTCATTTACTGACCCATGGATTCTGTAAGGTAGCCACGCATCTTCTCTACAAATACTGGCTCCACTCTGGCCAGTCCCCTCGCTTTCTCTTCCTGTGAATGTTCTTTGGCTACCTTAGTGGAAACACAGACCAGTTTCCTCCTCCTCCTCTGAATCCAAGTGAAAGTAAGATGATTTACTTTCTAGGTGTATGCAGTTAGAATGCCCAGTTCAGATATGTGAAACATCAGTGCATGCTACTAACTTTTGAGAGGAGTCATGTTTGAATGCCAGTTGATGGGGGTAGGGGTGAAAATCAGACATGCAGATACAACTCAGGTTTCCAGGGGAACCAGGCAGAGAGAAAAGTCATATATATAAGAGTTGGATTGCACAATTTAGGTTTGCCATGGAGACAATTTCCATAAAGTAGGAAAAGTAGAAAGTTAAGGTTATTATAGGGATCATTCAGGAGAGGAAAGTGTGTTTTTGGAAGCAGAAAAATGTTCGAAACTCTTCCTCACTTTTGATGTTTAGCAGATGCTCCAGTGTAATCACAGGCTTTGGAGTCTGGGGAAGAGGTATGGGAAAATGGCCCAGGTGACCCCTGACTCCATACTCTGCTCCTTCATCCTTCCCTCCCTTCTCCCTTCCAGCAAGATAGACACTTAAAGCCAGCGTCAAAGTTGCTCCATGCATCTCAATGGTGGGCGCTATTTCTGAGGTTGCCCTGCAATAGAGAGCAGTCACCTTTGCTAGGTGAGACCAAAATGAAAGCCACTTTCCATGGGCTTTTGAAAGATGATGCTTGTTTGATGATGTTCAGCAGCCTAAAAACTGTTTCTCGTTTCTTTCAACAAAGTCTAGTTTTTCCTTCAATGATTTTGCACAAAAAGTAAAATTTTCCTGAAAATGTTTTGATCAAGATAAAATTAAAGGGATCTCTTTAGATTTCTTTCTACTGCCACATACAGTTGCACCGAACTAGGTGCAAAGAGTAGCTTGGGTGGTTTCTAAACTTCCTACATATCCCCTCCTCTGATACTAGCCAGCTCTGCATTCATTTTGCTCATTATCCCCACTACCTTCCTGCTTATTTAGAACTTGAAAAGACTTCTGTGTTTCATATACTCTAACACTAAAGCAAGCATATAATAGGTACCATTCACTGAAGACCTGCTGAGTGCTGTGTGTGTCCAGTTTTAGGACATTTGCAAACATCTCATTTAATCTTGCCAGCGTCCTTTGAGATAGGCACAATCACATGTTTATAAACAAAGCGAGGGTCAGCAGACTAAAGCATCTTGCCCTGGCTTCTGCTGCCAATGCACAGTGTAGGTAGGACTTGACTCTGCTTCTAGATGTTGACTACCTGAGTCCTGTCCCAAGCAGCGCAGGTCTCTGAGCCCCTCAGGCTTGCCAATACTTCCAAGTGCCCTCATCCAGAATGGCAGGGTTCACTCTGGTGACATCCACCTCTGTATGAGAGTGTTCCTTTCCCTTTTTCCCTTTTGCTTACGTAAAGGAAGCTGCTAGAGGAGAGTCAGCCCTTGATCATCCGTAACTGCTCTGTTCAGTTCAGTTCAGTCACTCAGTCCTGTCCAACTCTTTGCAACTCCATGGACTGCAGCACGCCAGGCCTCCCTGTCCATCACCAACTCACCAACTCCTCAAACTCATGTCCATTGAGTCGGTGATGCCATCCAACCATCTCATCCACTGTCATCCCCTTTTCCCCCACCTTCAATCTTTCCCAGCATCAGGGTCTTTTCAAATGAGTCAGTTCTTTACATCAGGTGGACAAAGTATTGGAGTTTCAGCTTTCGCATCAGTCCTTCCAATGTATATTCAGACTGATCTCCTTTAGGATGGACTGGTTGGATCTCCTTGCTGTCCAAGAGACTCTCCAGAGTCTTCTCCAACACCACAGTTCAAAGGCATCAGTTCTTTGGCGCTCGGCTTTCTTTATAGTCCAACTCTCACATCCATACACGACCACAGGAAATAGTGGTCATAGCTCTGACTAGACAGAGCTTTGTCGGCAAAGTACTGTCCCTGCCTTTTAATACGCTGTCTAGGTTGGTCATAGCTTTTCTTCCAAGGAGCAAGTGTCTTTCAGTTTCATGGCTGCACTCACCATCTGCAGTGATTTTGGAGCCCCAAAATTAAAAGTCTTTCACTGTTTCCATTGTTTCCCAATCTATTTGCCATAAAGTGATGGGACCAGATGCCGTGATCTTAGTTTTCTGAATGCTGAGCTTAAGTCAGCTGTTTCACTCTCCTCTTTCACGTTCATCAGGAGGCTCTTTAGTTCTTCTTCACTTAACCTCTCACTTGTAAGTAAAATGAGGGCTTCCCTGGCGGCTCAGCTGGTGAAGAATCTGCCTCCACTGTGGGTTACCTGGGTTGGGAAGATCCCCTAAAGAAGGGAACAGCTACCCACCCACTCCAGTATTCTGGCTTGGAGAATTCCATGGACTGTATAGTCCATGGGGTCACAAAGAGTTGGACACCGCGGAGTGCTGTTCACTTTCACAGCCTCCTGGGAAAGCTGGACCAGGGGCTGGAGATTAAGTGGAGCCACCGTAGCCCGTGAGCCAATCAACCATGCCTGTGTAATCAAGTGAAAACCGGGCAGCAAGACTGAACAGAACGTCCTGGACTGAGAAGACAATGAGCTCGGAGGGAGACGTGCTGACTTCACAGAGCAGCAGTGTGGGAACTCTGTGCTCCCTCCAAGACCTTGCCTTGTATCCTTTGTAGTAAAACTGAAATCATAAGTAGAGTGCTTTCCTGAGTTCCATGAATGGTTCTGGAGAATTATAAAATTTGAGGTGGTTATGGAAACCTCATTATGTAGCCAACCAGAAGTGTGAGTGGCATGGGGGTCTCGCTTGAAGCTGACCTCTAATGTAAAGGCAGCTCTGGGGCTCTGGGGACACCCAGGCTACCCTGGCGGCTCAAACGGTAAAGAATCTGCCTGCAATGCAAGAGACCTGGGCTCGATTCCTGGGTCAGGAAAATCCTCTAGAGGAAGGCAGGGCAACCCACTCCAGTATTCTTGCCTGGAGAATCCCACGGACAGAGGAACCCTGAGGGCTACAATCCATGGGGTTGCAAAGAGCTGGACACGACTGAGCAACGGACACTGCTTTCTGGGAGCCTGAGCCCTTGGGCCTGTGGTGTCTGATGCCAGCTCCTAGGGCTAATCCTCAGTACTGAATTGCTCAAGACATGCGCAGTTGGAATTGATTGTTGACCTAAAACAAATATTCTGCCCTGTTATTTCTCCAGCAAAGATGAGTTTATTCTAAAGCATCAGAGAAGTGGCAATTCAGGATCTTGCAACTTTGGCAAGCCATGTGCAAGTTCCCTCAGGGCAGGGGAAGTCGCCACTTTTTTGAGGGGTGGGGCTGTGCTGGGTCTCAGCTGCAATACAGGGGATCTAACGTTGCGCCATGGAGAATCTAGCTCCCTGACGAGGAATGGAACCCATGCCCACTACACTGGGAGAGCAGAGTCTTAACCAGTGGACCACCAGGAAGACTCCGTAGCTGCTTTTCTAACGAAGTTGGGAGAACTATAGTAAATAAAGAGCACAGGGCTTTGCATCGGCTGAGTCCTTATCAGGAAAGAAGAGGAATCTTCTTCCCATTGGGATATCAGCACAGGGTGTGAAAGCTTCCCCTCCTGGTCTCTATTTAATTGAGATTTCTATTTATAAAATTCTTTATATAATAAAACTTAGATTAATAAACACACACAACCCTAAAACTTTATTCTATGCTTCTGAAACTGGGCTGGCTGAAGCACAAGCTGGATTCAAGAAGGCTGGGAGAAATGTCAATAACCCCAGATATTGACACCAGTCTTATGGCAGAAAGGGAAGAACTAAAGCGCCTCTTGATGAAAGTTAAAGAAGAGATTGAAAAAGTTGGCTTAAAGCTCAACATTCAGAAAACTAAGATCGTGGCATCTGGTCCCATCACTTCATGGAAAATAGATGGGGAAACAGTGGAAACAGTGACAGACTTTATTTTGGAAGGCTCTAAGATGCAGATGATGACTGCAGCCATCAAATTAATAGATGCTTGCTCCTTAGAAGAAAGGCTATGACGAACCCAGACAAAATATTAAAAAGCAGAAACATTATTTTGCCAACAAAGATCCATCTAGTCAAAGCTATGGTTTTTCCAGTAGTCATGTATGGATGTGAGAATTGGACTAAAAAGAAAGCTGAGCACCAAAGTATTGATGTTTTTGAACTGTGGTGTTGGAGAAGACTCTTGAGAGTCCCTTGGACTGCAGGGAGATCCAACCAGTCCATCCTAAAGGAAATCAGTCCTGGGTGTTCATTGGAAGGACTGATGCTGAAGCTGAAACTCCAATACTTTGGCCACCTGATGCAAAGAGTTGACTCATTGGAAAAGACCCTGATGCTGGGAAAGATTAAAGGTGGGAGCAGAAGGGGACGACAGAGGATGAGATGGTTGGATGGCATCACCAGTTCAATGGACATGAGTTTGAGTAAGCTCCAGGAGCTGGTGATGAACAGGGAAGCCTGGTGTGCCACAGGCCATGGGGTCACAAAGAGTCAGACACGACTGAGTGACTGAACTGAATTGAAATGAACTGAAGCTGGGACTTCAATGGACAGTCCCTCTCTGCAGCATACCTCTTGTTGAAGTTCCAAAAGCTAGAGTTTTAACGTGGATTAGGAAAGTCAGCTTTTGAAATTAAATAGCTTCCCTAGTGGCACAGTGGAAAGAGTCTACCAATGTAGGGGCCATGGGTTTGATCCCTGTTACAGGAAGATCCCGCAGGCCACGGAGCAAGTAAGCCTGTGCACAACTATTAAGCCACAACTACTGAGCCTGTGTGCACTAGAGCCCACGCTCTGCAGCAAGAGAAGCCCCTGGAACGAAAACGCCACAATGAAGAGTGACCCTGCTCACAGCAACGAAAGCCCACGTGCAGCGCAGAGGACCTAGTGCAGACCAAACTTTTTAAAATTATTTAAAAAAGAAATAGCATCAGATACAGAGCAAGGCGTTGCCCACCAATTGTGATTGTAACTGAATATATTTTAAAATGGGTATTTTACTTGTCAAATGTAACTCCTCACAATTTGATTTTACTGAAACAATATCATCATCCCAACCAAAACATTCTCAGTAATTCCTGAGGTGATTAGGCCCTTGGAGATCAAGGATCAGGCCTGATTTTTCTTTAAAAGCAGTACCTCTATGTTTATTCACTCTGTTTGGAGACATAGTCAAACCTTCCGATAAAAAGCCAGATAATAAGTATTTTAGGATTCATTGTCTACACAGGTCTCTTTTCACATATTCTTGTTTAACCCTTTAAAAAGTAAACCTGATTTAACCATGGTTTGCCCATCCCTAGTTGAGATCCTGATACCTTCATGAGTGCCTGCATACTAAGTCACTTCAGTCACATCCCACTCCTTGCAACCCTGTCGGCTATAGCCTGCCAGGCTCCTCTGTCCATGGGATTCTCCAGGAAAGAATACTGGAGTGGGTTGTCTTCTTCCCGACCAAAGCCTTGAATCCAAATCTCTCATTGGCGGGTGGGTTTTTATGCCACCAGGAAACCGCCTCCCCCTCTTCCAAATATCTCCGCTGAGGCCCAAAACAGTGGTTCTCAACCCTGGCTAAGCATTAAAATTATCCAAAGAGCTTTTAAAAAGAAAACTGATATGAGCCCTGCATTTCCACCACTGATTCATATTCTTACATTGCTTTAGTGTTCTCTGGATCAAGGATCCCCAACCTCCAGGTCACAGACCAGTCTGGGTCTGTGGACTGTGAGGGGCCGGGTCATGCAGCCAGAGGTGAGTGGCCGGTGAGTGAGAGAAGCTTCATCTGTATTTTCAGCCATGTCTTCCTGCGGTTATTACCACCTGAGCTCTGCTTCCTGTCAGATCCGTGGCAGCATTCAGATCCTCACAGGAGTGCCAAACATACTGCATTTGAATCATCCTAAACCAGCCCCACCACCCTCTTCCTTGAAAAAATTGCTGCTAGTTATAATCAGTAACAGCCACCTCCAGAATTGGGAATGTCCCCCAAGGAAAACGGCCTTTCACATTTCTATGCATTGCGGTTTAGTTCATAATCTCATCTTGGTTCTAGCTAGTTTTGTAACAGGATCTGGACTTTGTAATAAACAAAATGCTCATTAACGTTAGCAATAGCTACCACAGGGCCTCCTTGTTGGTCCAGTGGTGGGGAGTTTGCCTGCCAACACAGGGGCTGAGGATTCACTCCTTTGGGAGGATCCCACGTGCCAAGGGGCGACTGGCCTGCCTGTCCGCAACTACTGAAGCCCACGTGCCCTAGAGCCCGTTCTCCACAAGAAGTCATTGCTATGAAAAGCCCAAGCACTGCAACCAGGGAGGAGTCCCCTACTCGCCACAACTAAAGAAAGCCCGCATGCAGCATGGAAGGCCCAGGGCAGCCAAAAATAATTATTTAATAATACTAGCTACTATATAAAAATTGCTTATTTTGTTCCTGGCCCAATGCAAAGAACTTAAAATTATGATTAACAACACTATGGGTACTGTTACTAATACATTTTAACAGTTGCAAAAACAAGTTTAGGGATGTTAAGAAAAGTCTAGCAATTATATCTGGAAGGTGCTATATCCAAATGTTTGACTTCAAAACTCCTTATGTACAACTACCATATTTCAATGTTTCTCTTAAGAAATAAATGAGAAAAAAAGAAACAAAGAAATTAGAAAATTGGTGACAAGGACTTCCCCAGCAGTCCAAGCAGATAAAGTTCCATACTCTCAATTCAGGGGGCACAGGTTCAATCTCTGGTCAGGGAACTAAAATTCCACATACCACAACTAAGCCCTCACTCCTCAATGAAGAGCCTTTTAGGTGCAATGAACATCCAGTGCAGCCAAAATAATAATAAACTTTGATGACACCTTCAAAACAGCATATACACCTGTTTCTAGTTGCTAATTTTTCAGAAGTTTTGGGAGTCTAACCTCAAAACACTCTAATCCAGTTATTCCTCCCATAGGCGAGGGAAAACAAACAAACAAACATTGCTACTTATGTCGTTTGCATATATTCATGTGCTATATTCATTCAAAAACTGAGTGCTTATGTTCCAGAAAGTACATTTCAATCCAGGGAGCAAAACACACAAGTCATTGCTTTCAAGGCTTTTGTACTCAACAACCAATCCAGGGGTCAAGGGTTCATCTATAAATGAGGAATATGATCTAAAAATTAGAAATAACCATATAGATATCTATCCTATATGATTATTGTGAAAATCAAATGTAATTCTACACATAAACTGCTTACATGGTATGTCACACATAATAAGTGTTCAACATTACAAATTATTAGTGTATGCTCAAGCAAGAATTGAGTGGGCCTTAGGTTTATAAAAACATATACCACTGGAATTCTTCTATTGTGTTGGACTCTTTGTGATCCCATGGACTGCAGCACACCAGGCTTCCATGACGAATTCCCATACCTTGTGCAAATTCATGTCCATCAGGTCTGTGATGCCATCCAACAATCTCATCCTGTCATCCCCTTCTCCTCCTGCCTTCAATCTTGCTCAGCATCAGGAGCTTTTCCAATGAGTCAGTTTTCCACATCAAGTGACCAAAGTATTCCAGCTTCAGCTTCAGCATCAGCCCTTCCAATGACTATTCAGTGTTGATTTCCTTTAGGATTAACTGGTTTGATCTCCTTGCTGTCCAAGGCACTCTCAAGAGTCTCCTTTGATCTCCTTGCTGTCCAAAGGGCTCTCAAGAGTTTTCTCTAATTTCTAACACTGAGGTGTTTTTTGAGGTACCATATAAGCAGTTCATATGTAGAACTGCATTTGATCTTCACAACCACCTTATATATCTATACCGTTATTTCTAATTTATAGATCATATTCCTCTTATAGATGAACCCCGGATTTCTTAAACTCAATGGTAGATTAAGTGCTGGTGAGGAACTCAGCATTGAGATAAAAAGATTCAGAGACGTAACCCCTGCAATGTGTCCTGAGAAAGGAAAACAATTTTGCCACGTGGTACAGCAGTTATTCCAGCTAGTCTGAAAGAATAAAGGTGAGAGAAATGCTCTGTGTGGCTGCCTCTGAACGGCAGGGGAGAAGAGTGCTAAAGAATGATTAAACCTAATTAAGAGACTAGATTGGGAAGGTTCTTGGACCCCATCGCAAAAATTTAGGCTGTTTCCTCCCATGCAGTACGTCAAGTGATTTTTTTTTCAGCCGATAAGCAACAATACGAGGCATCATCTTTGTGCTCCAAGAAAAAATTTACAAAACCCTAAGACCTCCTATTCTATTTAGTGTTCAATGCTAGACCCAAATTAAACCCCAATTAATGGGGACGCAAAGAGTCGGACACGACTGAGCGACTGAACTGAAACAAGGCAAAGCTAAAGGAAAGACCAGGAAAGCACCAACAGCCAAGAACGGGCTCAAAATGGAGGACAGGGCGGCAGAGAAAAGACTCCGCAAAAAACGCCAAGGGTGGAGCGTGACGTAATTTGGAAGGTAGTCTAAACTCACACTCTTCGGTACTATTGGCTTAACGCTAACCCATTTTCGTTTTCCATTGGCTTTTGGCTCCGTCAATGTGTCAAAATAACCAATCGCCTAGCCCCATGGGTAAAGCCCGCCCGCCCTCCCTGGGGGCGGGGCCAGAAGAGCACACCAGGCCCAGTGCGCTTGCGCGAGCGCTCTCTCCGCCGGTTAAAAGCGGATCCCTGCCGGAGGCGGCGTCGCAGCGTATGAATATTGATTACGCGTCGCCGCGCCGAGTGCCCGCCCCTCTCGGCTGTCCGACGCTCGCGGCTCGCGCTCGGGCTCGCGATGGGGAAGAAGTCCCGGGCGGTACCCGGCCGAAGGCCCATCCTGCAGCTCTCTCCGCCAGGTCCCCGGAGCAGCACGCCGAGCAGGGACCCGGAGCCGGAACCCGACGCCGAACCGGACTCGACGGCGGCGGCGGCGCCCAGCCAGCCGGCCCCGGCAGCGGTGTCGACGACGACAGCCGCGGTGACTGCCGCCGCGGCGGCCTCGGAGGACTCGCCCTCAGAAGGTAAGGCGTGCGCGAGGGCCCTGGCGCCGAGGTGGGGCCGGTCCGAAACTCGAGCTCGGGGGCTGCGGCCTAGGTCTGTGGAGACTGGGCCTGCGAGGAACGAGAAGCCCGGCGGGCGGCGTCCGCCTCGGCGGCCTGCTGCGCGGGGCCTGCGGCAGGGCGGCTGTGGGCCCGGAGGGGCGGAAGGGGCCGCGGGGCCGTGTGCGCTCGGCCGGAGCCGACCAGAGGCGCCATCTCGGGTGCAGGGCTCGGCCCGGGCCGCCCGGTCTCCTTCCTCACCGTCTGCTCTCGGTTTTGAATAACTTCACGGGGTAGATGGAGACGGTGCGTTTCCTCGTCCTCGCCTCAGGGACCGTGGAACCTGCCGTTTCCTGCACGTCATGTGCTTCTCCTTTCGTTTTTGTTGAAATTGAGAGAGAGGCTGTAGAAGTGTCCATCCTCTGCGGCGCCAGCTCTAGTGTGAGGCCCTCCTGGTCGGCAGGTTTCCGCAGCATTCCTGGAGAGGTGGAGCTCGTGGGTTCCCAATCACTTGTGTTTATCCCCAGAATGGTACTTGGATGAAGATGAACCAGACAGTTACTCTAGGAGCCATATGCCAGAAAATCCCCGGACCTTTTCAGGTGCTAAAAAATAGTAATACAGGTCACTTTTGGGAAAAAAGGCTCTAGTTATGCTTATAGTAAAAGCCATATGGTTAAGCTGGAGAGAATTTAACATGTGCGTGTACGTTTTTTAACTTGGGATTATTTCAGATAATTTTTATGTGTGGTGTTCACATTCTTAATGTGAACGCCACTAGGCAGAGTGAAGATTCTAGCTGTTTGTTTCTCGCCTCTCAGTTATTTGGGTCAGTGATGGGTTACAGCCACCTTGTTTTGAAATTGATGAAATCTAGACTTGAGGGGTCACGTCAGAGATTGTTTTCTCACCTGTGTAGTTTTTTTCCTCTGTTCGGTCATCTGGCTGTTTGCTTTTGTTCCCTGTTTTAGATCCAGATGAACAGGAGGTGGTGGTGGAGGTTCCCAGAGTTGTTCAGAATCCTCCCAAACCAGTCATGACCACCAGGCCCACTGCTGTTAAAGCAACAGGTATAGTTGTGTGTGTGTGTTTGTTTGTTAATTCATTATCTACCGTATCTTTCTTTAGGTTCAAATTGTGTTTGTATATGGTGTTTTGATGAATGTTTCAGCAAATTTATACTCTCATTAAATGGGAATTTAACATCTTTGTGAGGGGTTGTAGTTGTACGTATACACTTTAACCAGTGTAAAATTTGCTGTTCTTGTCTCTCTCTACCCAAATTAATTTCTACTACTTTTTCTACTAATGCTATTTTTTTTTGAAGGATAACTTATTTTTTATTGAAGGATAATTGCATTACGGTTTTTTGCTGTTTTCTGTCAGACCTAACATGAATCAGCCATAGGTATACATAAATTCCCTCCCTTTGAACCCTCCCTCCCATCTGCCTCCCCATCCCAGCCCTCTAGGTTGATACAGAGCCCCTGTTTGAGTCTCCTGAGCCATACAGCAAATTCCCATTGGCTATCTATTGTACATATGGTAATGTAAGTTTCCCTGTTACTCTTTCCATACATCTTACCCTCTCCTCCCCTCTCTCTCCCACCATGTCCATAAGTCTATTCTGTATGTCTTTTTCTCCACTGTTGCCCTGTAAATTCTTCAGTACCATTTTTCTAGATTCCATATATATGTGTTAGAATACTGTATTTATCTTTCTTTTTCTGACTCACTTCACTCTATAATAGGTTCTAGCTTCATCCACCTCATTAGAACCCACTCAAATGCATTTCTTTTTATGGCTGAGTAACATTCCATTGTGTACATATACCGCAACTTCTTTATTCTACTAGTGCTGTTTTGTAACTTGTTTTCTGGCTTCCCCAGTATCTTGGCATTCTTTAGGGAATGCTAACAATGTCTTTTGTGTTAAGAAACTGCTGATTGGTACCTAGCAAATGTTGCACAGCTGAAAATTGCTCTTACTTAATATTTTTTAAGCATGAAAGAATATTTGCAGCAGTGGTTTTATAGACCTGGGTTCAAATCGCCACTCTAGCATTCATACTAAGACCTCATGACATCATTCATCTATAAAACAGATCTCTCAGCCGTAAGTTGTTTTGATGATTAAATTGAATAACATATATAAATTTCTAACCTGCAAGTGCTGAAAATGTTCGTTTTTTCTACTCTTTATGTATCTTGAGAGATTAAAGTGTGTTTTCGTACTAAATACTCTATAATTGTTAATAACTTTGATCTTCTGAATTTGAGAGACGTTTTGTACCATGTACCTGAAGTAACAGATGCTTGTTCCTCCCTATACCCCATTTACCACTTAAAAAACTGTGAATTAGAAAAGGTAACCTGGAGAAGGGGGTGGCGACCCACTCCAGTATTCTTGCCTGGAGAATCCTGTGGATGGAGGAGCCTGGTGGGCTACAGTCCATGGGGTCGCAAAGAGTTAGACACGGCTGAATGACTAACACACACACAGGAAAGGTCAAACACGTTAAAGAAATTTCAGAACTAGGAAACAGCGTTATGTTTTCAAGAGTTTGGAAGAGATTTTATGTATATAGTATGAAAAACTCTGAATTGAAGAGAAAAAGACTAGATGGAGCCTTGAATAAACCTGTCGCCTATAAAATCCTTTCTGAGCCTGGGTAATTAAACCTGCCGGGGAATTTTGTAATCCAAATTCCCTCAGCTCACCTGGCCGGAACCTTTACCAAAGTATATAGAACTAAAGCCAGTGTTTATTATTGTCTCTCAACTAAGAAGGGTTTCTATGTAAAAATATAAATTTCTTATCCTCCGCTTTGCCCCAGAAACCCATCAGTGCTGAGTTCTAAGGTGCAGATTTCTTCTGTACAGAAATGGCTTGTGTAGTTCTTGCCCTTACCTGTTGTTCAGGAACTGTGGAAAATTGACTGGTATCTACTATGGCGCCTCTCCCCCAACCACCAAATGAGATATATTTAGAAACTGGAAAGGGGAGATACTGTCTAATAAATATCCACTTTAAAAATATTCCTAATCAGTTTAAAATAATATTTTGGGAATTGGTAGTGTAACACCTTAGCTATATACTAAAAATAATGAAGGCATTATTTATGTGACTAAAGGAGTAAATGTGAACTTCTGTATATAAATGAAGCAATTTATGTTCACACCTAGGTGAATCTATGAATTTGCTTATGAGATTATAACAAAGAAAACTAGATTTTACCTCCTGATAAATCTTTTGAATTTCCACGACACTGGAAAATTTAGTCCTGTTATTAAATGAAAAGTCAAGTTAGACTTAGATAGTTCATGTGCCTGTTGTGATAAAATATATACAGAGAGTATATATGCTCAGTTAATTGTAACATTAGAGTAATAAACATCGATCAACTAATAAACAGTTTCAGGGTTTTTTTTTAAGAGGGTATTACCCTCTTAAATGCATTGTGGCATTACAGAGGCCATACTTAATATTTTCAGTTTTAGCTGTGATTTTTGTTTTCTTTGTTCTGGTCATAGCATCTTATGTTCTGTTTTAATTCATCACTTGTTTGAGGGGAAATTATTGAAAAGAGCTTTGTTTTCCACTTTTTGATTACTAAACTCTAGTTGGTTTACTTGTTTGAGATAGCGACCTAAATCAACAGATTCTAAAATCAGGATATATGTTACGTGTTATTTTGACAGAGGGAGTATGTAGTTGAATAATTGAGCACATATTTTGAAAAGAATGTCAAATTGCTATGCAGGTTGATTTTATTAGTTCTAAGTACATAATTATTTCTGTACCTCTCTTGGTTAGCAATTTCTTGAGATTCTGTAAGTAAACTAAATGGCTAAAGAATCATATTTTCTGTTGGATACTTCCTAGGACTTTGGCATTGTTGGAAATGTTGTTTTACCTTTTTGTTCCCAGGAGGTCTGTGCTTGCTTGGTGCATATGCTGACAGTGATGATGAAGAGAACGATATTTCAGAAAAACCAGCACAGTCTAAGGAAGCAAATGGAAACCAGTCAACCGATATTGACAGTACATTGGCCAACTTCCTAGCGGTTAGAAGTGCTTTTGTGTTTGGGATTTTAGTTATTGAAGCCACTTTGGGATTTGAATTTCAAGTGGTTAGCCCACTTGTCAGTCTGTATCTCCCGCTCCACATTTCTTCCTTAGTCCCTCCCCATCACTGTTTCTCCTTTTGTGCCAGTTGTAAGGACAAAAATAGGGAAGAGTAGAGTTTTGACTTGAGAAACAGAGACTCAAGCTTCTTAAGTCAGAACCCTGTACAGTGGAGGGTTGGTTTGTTTTCATTATTGCTGTTTTTTGGATTTCACCTCAGTAATGCTTGTTGTTTTCACCCTGAAGGAAATTGATGCAATAACAGCTCCTCAGCCTGCTGCTCCCGGAGCAGCTTCTGCTCCACCCCCAACTCCACCCCGGCCAGAGCCAAAGGAATCGGCGCCTGCCCTTTCTTCCACTACTCCTAATGGGACGGACTCAACCCAGACCGCAGGGTGGCAGTATGATACTCAGTGTTCACTGGCAGGAGGTAAGCTTGAGTCTTTGAGTTTTAAAGAAACCTAAAATGTGGTTCTTAAAGTTGTTCTAGGTATTGAGGTTCCCAAAGGTGAAAGCCTATATACCTTAGCCCCAGACTTTAGAATTCTGGCTTTTTAAATACAGTACTTGGAAAATAACTTAACTGCTCAGTTATATTTTTATCAGAAGATAATTGTTTGCCTTTTAACCAGTGGCAGATTATGCTCAGTAAATAATAAAAGCCATTATTTTTAAAAGTCTTGTGGTTTGCAATATATCTTTCAACTATCAAACTGCTTTTTAAACCATGTTTGCAAAGACAGCTCAGGAGGGAGGAGTTGCTCCCCCAGGGGACGTTGAACAGTGTCTGGAGAGGGTTTGATTGTCACAGCGGAGGGTGAGGGGGAGCACTGCTGCATCCGGTGGGTAGTGGCTAGGATGCTGCTAATACTGCTCAGGACCATCCCCCACAGCACAGAACTGTCCTACCTGGTAACAGAGCTAAGGTTGAGAAACCCTGGGTTAGATGGTTATGACTTGAGATATAAGGTCAGAACTGTGCAGAAATACGTGCTGCTTAAAATTTGTTTCATTTTCTTCTAGTTGGAATTGAGATGGGAGATTGGCAGGAGGTATGGGATGAGAACACAGGATGCTATTATTATTGGAACACACAAACAAATGAAGTGACTTGGGAATTACCCCAGTATCTTGCCACTCAGGTACAAGGATTACAGCATTACCAGCCCAGGTAAGAACAGACTTGAAAAAGAAACTAACCTAGAAGGAAATCAGAGTCTTGTCTTTTGCTGATATTTGCCTTCTGTTGCTTTTGCTAAGTACATGTGTCTTTTAGTTGTGTAACAGGTGCTGAAGCTAGTTTCGTGGTAAACACCGACATGTATGCTAAGGAGAAAAATGCCTCTGTTTCTAGTAGTAAAAGTGGGCCCGTCATAGCCAAGCGGGGAAGTTAAAAAGGTCAGTGTTACAACGCACCTCTTCTGCTTATTTTTAGATCTAAAGAGCTTGAGTGCTACTTTGTCACAAGTATATTACTCTTCTGTTAATATTTTGCAAGATAGATGTAAAATAGGATACATTTTGTTTCTTGACATTTTACTTAATCTGTTTCTGGTTATTGTGTGGCATTTATAGCGGTTCCCTAGTTCAGTGGTTCTTCCGGAGCTTTAGGGTGCCATAGAGGTCCCTTGGGTCATAGTGAAGGAAATAGGAGCAGCTAGCAAGCGGGTAAGAGGGAAAGGCTTCAGGGATTTGGTGATTCCACTTCAGTTTTTTTTTGTTTTTTTTTTTTTATTTTAATACAAAGATTAGCTACCTTAAAAATGACTGATAGTGAAACAAGCATTTTTATAGCCTCATTAATAAGAAAAGTAAGTTGTACTCTACTGAGAGAGGGTGGGTGGGTGAATTTTAATTTATCTTGAATTTTTAAATGATGGGAGGTGTATCCAAAAATGCTTTTATAAAATAATCTGTACAACTGTAAGAGGGACGTAGAGTAAATATCCCAGTGGAGGAAGTAAATACTTGAAATATAATCACACTTTTCATTTTTGAAATATTTCACTTACCTCTCAATCACCTTCACAGCATATTTATGAAGTTATCTCATCATACAGAAGAGGAAGGTGAAGATTTATCCACTTATGTTGTTGAAATGACAAAATTAGGATTTTATTTTAATCTGCCTCTGTTTCTTACTAGTCCTTTGACATACAGAGGAGAAAAGATATGTTTGGGTTCCACCCAGAACAATAATACTGCCTTCCTAAAGTAACATTATTTCCATTACACGTGTAAGGAAAATGGTGCAAACACGTACTAATCTGATGGGAGTCAGTGGTTTTGAAGAATATACAGTGACTGAAAATTCTGGCATTTTTACATGAACAGTTAAACTGTATATTCAGGTGAAATTTCTCTGAAAGTTAAGCAAGATTGTTTTATTCTTTACAGGAAGTAAATGAAGGAATTCAGGCGCTCTCAAATAATGAGGAGGAGAAGAAAGGGGTGGCAGCATCACTGCTTGCTCCTCTGCTGCCTGAGGGAATAAAAGAGGAAGAAGAGAGATGGAGAAGAAAAGTAATTTGTAAAGAAGTAGAGCCAGTTTCAGAAGAGAAGGAAACAAGTACGGCAGAAGAAGCACTGCTAGTAAAGCCACAGGACATTCTGTTGGACAGTGTGGACGACCCCACTCAGGAGGATCTTTGCAGTGTTGTGCAGTCGGGAGAAAGTGAAGAGGAAGAAGAACAAGATACCCTTGAGCTGGAGCTGGTTTTGGAAAGGAAAAAAGTAAGTTTTTGTTAAATGTATTTTCTTCCTTCAGAACTGTCATACTCTGGGATCATTGTGCTCCATTTACGCCATTGGCAGGGGAGGGGGCCTGGTTTTCTTACCTTTTCATGTAGATATATTTAAGCCTGTGTAGTAAAAACCTGAACTCTGGAGCTGATCTACTGATAACCCTGAGTGTGAAGCAGAGTCTCAACAGGTGTTGTAACAGTAATACAACTTCGAAGCTCCCCCCTTTGAAAAATTGTAAGCTTGAAAGAGCAGCTGGGCTTCCCAGGGGGCTCGGTGGTAAAGAATCTGCCTGCCAGTTCAGGAGACTCAGGTTTGATCCCTGGGTTGGGAGGATCGCCTGAAGTAGGGCATGGCAGCCCACTCCAACATTGCCTGGAAAATGCCGTGGACAGAGGAGCAGAAGGATGTGGAGCCTAACGGTCAGTCCTGATGGGGAGAGATTAAGAAGTACTTCTTGACCTCAGCATACTTAAATTCCAAAATCACATGGCTGTCATTCTTGCTACTCACAAATAAGTGCTGGTGAACAGTTAATGACACTGTTTTCGTGTTTGTTGTAGGCAGAACTGCGAGCCTTGGAGGAAGGAGATGGTAGTGTGTCAGGGTCTAGTCCGTGTTCTGATATCAGCCAGCCAGCATCTCAGGATGGAATGCGTAGACTTATGTCTAAAAGAGGAAAATGGAAGATGTTTGTTCGCGCAACCAGTCCAGAGTCTACCAGCCGGAGTTCTAGCAAAACTGGACGAGAGACTCCAGAAAATGGAGAAACTGGTAATTGGTGCTTTAATTAAACTTGAGAATTGAGAGATTTAGAGGAGCAGTCCTTCTTACCCCGTTTTTATTCCCTCTGGAGCAAATAGAGCGGTATCACACTTCTACCCTTTTAGGGAAATATCTTCTGCCTTTTCCTGCTCCACCTCTAACGGAGCAGTAGGAATTCAAGAGGCTGGAATCCATTGGGTTGTGCAGTCGCTGCTGATTGGAGATAACTTCTCTCTCAAAAACAACAAAAAAATAAGATTGCGTCCCTCCTTCCCTTTTGTTTTAATCACTTGATACGGTTATCTTGTAATCTGCATGAAGACCATGGGCTCTCATTTCTCTATTTCTAGCTGGTAAGCCAAAGCAGGCAAGGACCACCTCTGGCAGTCCCAGCCTCATCTTCTCTCTGTGTGTACAAGTTGCCCAGTCTTTTTTTTTCTTGAGTGCTTCAGGTTCTTGTTGCGTCATGAGGGATCTTTCATTGTGGCGCGTGGGCTGTCTAGCTGCAGCCTGAGGGCTTGGTCACTCTGGACCATGTGAGATCCCAGTTCCCTGACCAGGGGATTGAACCTGCACCGCCCCCCCCAAGCCACTTCATTGCAAGGCAGATTCTCAGCCACTGGACCACTGGGGATGTCCCCAAGTTGGCCAGTCTTTGGTTGGATGTGTAGACAGTTTGGTATTATCATGAGGATCCCAGTTATCTTCAGGGTAATATAGAAGAGAACCTGTTGCATTCTTCCAGTCTGTTACCAGAACTGACTAGTTTTGATCACCAAAGTCATAGTTGAGTGTACCAAGCAGAAGATACTTTATAGGTAATGATTTTAAAATAAGTAAACAAAAATACAGGTAATAAATTAAACATCCTTGTTTGAATTTTTCTTTCCAGTGAACAATACAGAAGAATATAAAGTAGAATTCTAAAGGCCCCCTCTCCTTTCTTGTCTTTTCACTATTCTCATTCCCTACTCTGAGGTCCATTTTCTGTATTTTTTGTCTACATATATTCTAGACTTTGTGTTTTATTTTTATGTGTGTTTGTGAAGTGGGCATATGTAAATTTTAACATAGGTGAGATTAACCATATAAATTGTTAACATGAAGATGTCTTTACCACTGATTGTTAGAGATGTCCTCACTTAACTCTTCCCTCACGGGTCACCATTTGTGTCCTCATTCCACTGTTAAAGTAAGACTGCATTTACATTATCCCAAATGGCACCCCTCCAGTGCTCTTGCCTGGAAAATACCATGGACAGAGGAGCCTGGTGGGCTGTAGTCATGGGGTCACTAAGAGTCGGACACGACTGAGTGACTTCCCTTTCACTTTTCACTTTCATGCATTGGAGAAGGAAATGGCAACCCACTCCAGTGTTCTTGCCTGGAAAATCCCAGGGACGGCGGAGCCTGGTGGGCTGCCGTCTGTGGGGGTCGCACACAGTCGGACACAACTGAAGCGACTTAGCAGCAGTAGCAGCAAAAAGTATAAGCTATTCAAATGTCCATCTAAAGAATAGTGGATAAATTGTGATATATTTTGAAATTGAATACAGAATAGCAGTGAAAAGTGAATGGTCAATTGTTACATGCATCAACATGAATTATCACCAGAAACAATAATGTTGAATTTTAAAAGCCACAGAAGAATGCATATGTTAGAATTCCGTTTATGTGAATTGGAAAATAAGCAAAACTACTGTGCTTCAGGATCTATCCATGATGAAAGTACAGGCACTTATTAACATCACCAGGGTGTGTGGTGTGAGCATGATGGGAGAGAGGCACAGGGAGCATCAAGGTGTTACTAATCTATGATCCTCATGAGAGTGATTTATACTGGATATATGGATTAGTTTGATAAGCACGTGTTAAATATAACAAAGACTTCATATCTTTTATGAACTTTTAGTCTATTTAAATATGTGGTAAACCTGTTCTCTTATGGAGATTCTTACTACCAAGAGACAGCACTAACCAGAGGAATAAGTAGGTCCAATAAAGGTTGTCTACAGGTGTTAGCCAAGAAGGGAGTTATTTGGTTTAATTCCCAGTTTAATATGATGCTCTGATTATGAAAGCCTTTTATCAAAACCACCTTGATAAAGGATCCTCACATATTCCAGGTTTGATATCTAGCTTTCATAAGTAATTGAAGCCATGCGTTTTGGAAGAGATCAGAAAAGGAGCTTCCCAGGTGGTCCAGTGGGTTAGGACTCTGCACTTGGCGCTGCAGGGGACCACAGGTTTGATCCTTGTTCAGAAAACTAACATCCCAAAGCCACTAGGTGTGACCCAAAAAAAAAGATCAGAAAAGCAGCAGAAACTTTTGGGTAATGTGATAAAACAAGTAAATCCTATATGTAGATACATTTTAAGAAATGTGATTATAAAGCAGTCTCCCAGCTTCTTTGGCACCAGGGACCGTTTTGTGGAAGACAGTTTTTCCTCGGACCCAGTTGTGGGCGGGGAGGACGAGGGATGGTTTCTGGGTGATTCAAGCAAGTTATGTTTATTCTGTACTTTATTTCTATTACTTTTAACATCAGCTCCATCTCAGATCATCAGGAATTAGACCCTCAAGATAGGGGACCCTGTTATAAAGGAATAATTTTTTTTTTTTTTTTTTGCTTTATAAAGACAGTAGGTTGGTAAGTCATTAGAGCTTCCTTAACATGTGAGGAAAATAGGCAAAGGAGAGCACTAATAACCTTCAGATAACTCTGCCTAGGGATAAGAACGTATATTGGGGGCTCTAATTAGTACTGGTCTGTTTGATTTTTTTTTTTTAACATTTTTTTGAAATGTAGTTGATTTACAGTTTTGTGTCAGCCTCTCCTATCCAGGAAAGTGACTCAGTTATATACATGTAGACATTCTCGGTTTTTTTCCTTAGTATTTTCCATAATGGTTTATCATAGGATATGGAGTATAATCCCCTGCACTGTAGAGTAAGACCTTTTTGTTTATGGTCCTTTTGATTTAATTTCGCATATTTTTTCTTGCAGCAGTTGGTGCTGAAAATTCAGAAAAAATGGATGAAAACTCAGATAAAGAGATGGAAGCAGAAGAATCTCCAGAAAAATTAAAAGTACAGACAGTACCTAAAGTAGAAGAAGAACAGGACTTGAAAGTATGTACATTACTTAATGCAACTTGACAAATAATATTTTTAAATTGGCCAACCATTTTAAATATGCTGACTACTTTTTTCTAGAAAGTAGTAAACATTCTTCTGGGTAGTAGTAAAAAGTAATCTTTGCTGTCTTTAAAAATAAATCATATGGTTGAGTGAAAAAGTTATATTTAAGGCTGAAATAGGAGACTGACTTGATGTAGGAAAATCTAAAAATAAATTCTAAATGCTTAACTACTTATAAGTCTCCATTGGAAAGCAGTAGCTTATCAAATATAGACCTCTCTAGTTTGGAAGTATTAAAAGAAACTAAAGTCACAAATTTAAATAACAGATTTAACTTGCATGAACTATTGGGTTGGCCAAAAAGTTCATTCACATTTTTCTATAACCGCTTATGGGAAAACCAGAACAAACTTTGTGTCCAACTCAATATTTGCCCTTACACAAAAGGCATGCTTGGTTCCATTTTCATTTCTGTTGCTAATGTCATGACAAGAATTGGACCAAGTAAGTGTGTGGCTCTTTAAGTGTGGTCTTTCAGAAAAACAACTTCGCCTATTGTTTTGACTTTAAAAAGTCTATCCCATCAGCAGCTAGTACAACTGTGGGAGTGGAATTGGGAGAATCCATTCTGTTTAGTGTATGGCTGGCATAAGCAATTAGTGATGGGTGAGTGGTGGTTTGAACAATATTGAGGAGTCACATCATTTAGGATCTCTTTTCAAATTCCATATTGTTTTAGAGTAGATATTGCATCCAGTTTCTTTAGACCTTGCATCATTATTTATTTTTTCTTCACATAATTTTTATGTGAATTATTTTACTATAAGTTAGGATTTTATCTTCTGCATAACTAGTTGCAGTATATGAGAAAGGCCTTATAGGCAGATCCATTTTTCTAGTATCTGTAATGAAAAATGAAAGACTTTACTTAAAATATTCTGACTCTTAATTTTTCCTTTTTTCTTTCCTGCATTACAGTTTCAGATTGGAGAACTGGCAAATACCCTGACAAGTAAATTTGAGTTTTTAGGCATTAATAGACAGTCCATCTCCAACTTTCATGTGCTGCTTTTACAAACTGAGGTAATTAAGCCATTTTTAATATAAACAGTCAGTGTTTGAACAAAATGCTTTTTATGTGAGGAATCTGTCTTATTTATGTTTCAATCCTAAATGTGAACTCGCTCAGTCTTGTGCAACTCTTTGTGACCCCATGGACTGTAGCCCGCCAGGCTCCTCTGTCCATGGGATTCTCCAGGCAAGACTACTGGAGTGGGTTGCCATTTCCTTCTCCATAATATAAACAGTCAGTGTTTGAATGAAATGCTTTTTGTGTGAGGAATCTGTCTTATTTATGTTTCAATCCTAAATTTAAATTACTAATTTTGATATATATTTGAACAACCAGCACAGGAAACAAAACTGTGTCTTGGCCAAAGCAAAACATAATCATAGAAATAAATAACTGAGAGTCTGTGTGTAAGGATGATACTTGACTCCCTTCAATAGGTGTATATTTTTAATTTTTTTTGGTAAGAAACTAAAATTCTGTTCATAATGAAAAGACTCCCATAATATTGAATGTACTTTTAAAGTATTATAGCATTATAGTTTTTTTTTATTTGGTCTCCCTGAGGTCTATGGGATCTTAGTTCTCTGTCCAGGGATCAAACCCAGGCCCTCAGCAGTGTAAAGGAGGAGTCATACTGTTGAATCGCCAGGGAATTCCCAGAGACTTATTTAAAAAGAAAAGTTCTGAATCCTGTGAGTAACCTGTGTACTTTACAGTAAGTAGCAGAGTAGGATTAGGTAATGAATTCCTGTAGGAATGCCGGGGTCCTGCCCTGGCTTGGATCCAGGGTATCCGAAGTGTGACTGTGTCTGCGATTGATTTAGAGAGAGATAAAGAATTTTGTAGATAAGAAAATAGAGGAGAGAAAGAGGCTGATATTACTTGGTTTACAAAGAAAGCAAAACTCCAAGACCAGGAGTTTGCCCTGTTCACAGAGACCACAGGTGCCCTCCCGCTCTCCCGAGGGAGTGAAGATGCAGAACGTCTTCCCATTCAGGTCTTAGAAACCCGGGCAAATAAGTGAACGCAGGGAGCCTCTATGCTCCAAGGGATCAGCCTGAAAAAGAGAGAAAAAAAGAGACATGGGGTGACCAAGCTGCTTTGATGACCAAGGCCCATTTTTTTATTTTCAAAAAGGACTTTTATACCTCAACTTATACATAGAGAGAAAGATGCCAGGTCATACAGAGTCAGCCAAAACATTCCAGCAGTTTTTGCCCTTATCGAAACCAGGATTTTTTTCTGCAAACCTTTCCCACAAATGATGTTGTGTACGTTATCTTCTGGCCTTGGAGGCCTGTGAACATTTTATGACCCTCTTGATAAAACCTGCTCAACCAGAAAACTTATTTTCCCTCAAAGTGTTTTTTCTTTATATTTCTAATCTATGTCAGCCTCAGAAAATGCCAAACAGAGTTACATTTCACAGAGTAAAGGTGCAGTGAGTTACAAGAAAGAACCAATTAGCTCAAAGATCTGATGTGGTTAATTTCAAGGCTACACTTGTTTTTCTTATATTCTAACTATGTTAACTAATATGGACTTTCCTGGTAGCTCAGAGGTTAAAGCGTCTGCCTCCAATGTGGGAGACCTGGGTTCGATACCTGGGTTGGGAAGATCCCCTGGAGAAGGAAATGGCAATCCACTCCAGTATTCTCTAATACACTCCCCGGTGCACAGTGGATAAGGGATACGGGAACTTGGCAGCAAGCATTGGCTCAACAGTGAAATCCCATACCAGCAGTATTCTAATAGCTTTTAACTCTTTGAAAGGCTCTATGTTTTAGGCTTCCCGTGCCTCTCGCAATTGGGGGACTGTAAACAGTC
Source organism: Nanger dama (assembly GCA_917880005.1). Classification (NCBI taxonomy): domain Eukaryota; kingdom Metazoa; phylum Chordata; class Mammalia; order Artiodactyla; family Bovidae; genus Nanger; species Nanger dama. Next base: position 836,329 of record CAKJTW010000030.1, read on the forward strand.
ACATGCATAGTTGTAAGAGTCTGGATAGACCTGCCAAGCAAGCTAGAATGCTAACAGAGGGGGTTTTATTTGAGACACTCCTTTTATATGCAGGAGACTGTAAACTGGAGCTCTCAGTTACCTTTTTCCAGAGAAAGGTGGTCGGGGATAGCCCCTGTTAATGTCAGAAGAGTGAGTGGAAAGTATAATGCTGTAAGACAGGCATACTCTGGTTTTTAGGGGGTAGATGCTAGAGAAAGTCCAAGGGGGACCCCTGAGGCCTGATCCTGCCTTTGCATGTCAGGCCCCTTCCTCATGACCTTTGCCACGGGCAGGGTTCCCCATGCTGGCTCCCAGCATAGGAAGTTCACTGATTTCCTAAGAACTAAACGTTTAATCTTGATTAATCATACCCTCAGTGTGTCTGACTCTGTGACCCAACGGACTGTAGCCTGCCTCGACTCTTCTCTGTTCGTGGGATTCTCCAGACGAGGACACTGCAGTGGGCTGCCAGTTCCCTCTCCAGGGGGTCTTTCCAACCCAGGGATGAAACCTACGTTTTTAAATCTCCTGCGTTCCCCTGCAAAACCTTTTTTTAATCACCAACACCACCTGGGAAGCCCAATTTATTTATTTATTATATGACTTAATTGAATCAAGTATCTACCAAAATGTAAAGTTACTGGGGAACCATCTTAATATAGTTCACAGGGAAAAACAAAACTATACCGCTACTCATTTTCACAGATGTTGGAGCTTTGGCAGTATTGGGTTCCAGTCTCATTTTTCAGAACTCTACAGAGCAAACAAGACTTCTTAAGAAATTAGGATGGGATTTCTCTTCCTCTTTGGTCTGTTTTCCTGCCAGAGTATATGGTCATGGACCAGAAAACTTAAGTCCCTTTTCCTCTTCTGTTGGCATAAGAATAAGTCTCTAACGTAAGCTGCTCTTTGATTTTAGACTCGGATTGCAGACTGGCGGGAAGGGGCTCTCAATGGAAACTACCTTAAACGAAAACTTCAGGACGCCGCAGAACAGCTAAAACAATATGAAATAAACGCCACTCCTAAAGGCTGGTCCTGCCACTGGGACAGGTACGCACTCTTCTCCCCTTTTCACCTTTCACCTTTGACATCTCAGACTTGATTTGTGATCACCACCGCCTGACGACCTAACAGCCTGTCTGGAGACTGAGGGCAACGGGCCTGAGCGGTGCTGGGCGGGCAGAGCACCGCAAGCACTCAGAGCTTGGGCCAGCCACACGGCGGAGGAGCCAGAAGCAGTGTTTACAGTGTTCCATGTAACGGATTTTTTCCCAAGATTGGACCAAGCTGGTTTTTACTCCAGAGCGTTGTTGCACGGAGTAGGGCGGGCTTGGGGGTTAAGCGCATGCGAGAGCTCTGTGCGCTTTACAGGACCTCTGGAAGCAACTACTCCTGATTAACCTCGGTGAAGTTAAGGAAAGCTTCGTGGCTGAAGATGTGAATGAAGAACAAGATTACTATCTTCTGCCAGCAGGTCAGATGAAAACATTTCTTTTTATATTTGGCTTTTCTTGATTTTTTTTTTTCGTTATTTGAAATCTTTGCTCTTTTATTTTTCAGCTCCCAGATCCTCTCCCTCTCTTTAGCTTTCACTGTGTTTGATATCAAGAGTATGAAATGTGAATTCCACGGTTCAAGAGGGGAAGAGTCACCTTTCGCAAACTTCGTTGTTCTCTTCTGTGGAAGGGAACTTAGTGTTCTAGGAGATTGAGTCCCTTCACTAATGAAACTTGAAAACCCTGTTAAGCATTGGCAAAAAAAAAAAAACACATATGAGAGGTGTTTTTCTAAGTCATCTGTTGGAGTAAGAGGGCTCAGGGCTGTATTCACAGAGCTGCTGGCAGTGCAAATAGCTTTGAAGTATCCTTGGTTCTCCATCCTCAGTTGTCAAAGCTCTTTGTTGCCTTTGTGAATAGCAGTCCATTAAGAAGCGGTTCGTCCCTGTGAGAGCAGACTGCTGTCCTGGGACAGGACCAAATGGAAGTGTCTTTGTAGGAAAATGGGTCTTAAAACATGTGTTTTCTTTCTTGTAATTTAGGGATCATAGACGATATTTCTATGTAAACGAACAGTCGGGCGAGTCTCAGTGGGAGTTCCCAGATGGTGAGGAGGAAGAGGAAGAAAGCCAAGCCCAAGAAAGTAGAGACGAGACTCTTCCTAAGCAGAGCTTGAAAGACAAAACTGGCACTGATTCAAATTCTACAGAATCTTCTGAGAATTCCACAGGTGGGACAGTTTACCTGGTATTAATTGGAGAGAGATGATTTTAGAGGGTGGGGGGCACCAGAAAGACTTGTATTAACATATAAAAGAAGAAAATATAATCATGAATTTTTAACTAAAAAAATTAATGCAGGATTTACACTGAAAGAAACTAAAGTTAGTGTTAGTCAGAAATAACCATGTTATGGATACCAGCCTCTGCTAAAAAATAAAATTATGAGCCAGTGTATTGTGACTTTAAAATTCTATCCTATAACTGTTCTGTCATGCCACAGACAGCTGTGAGTTTCCAAATAACGGGAATTCTAATTAATGGTAAGGAATAGGATATTTATCAGTGTTTTAGTCTCCTAGTTACAAACCAAAATAACGTGAATAAACACTGTGAAACTAGGACCATGCTTGTTTCAGAGAAGCAAAATAATTAATCATTGCAAGTCATCTATTCTAGTATAATCAAGATGGCTCAGTCCAGTTAAAGTGCTCCTAAGAAACTTCAGTTTGGTTACACAAATTTTAAAAAGGAAGGCTTTCCTAGTTTCTCAGTTACTCTGATAATCTGAGGAGCCATCACTTGATTTACACATTATGGGAGAAGCACTTTTTTTTTCTCTGCCTCCATCTTTCTTGGAATGACAAAAATAAGTAGAAAATGAGGCATAGTCAAGACTGTGGTAAACAACCAACCTTTTGAACTGAAAAACTTACATATTTGTTTAAATGCTATCATATTAAGGTAAGAGTGTATGGAATGGTTTCTAAAGTTATAAACTTTAGGGAACTATATTTGATATTTTGTAATAACCTATGATGGAAAATAATATAAAAAATATGTATATAACTGAATAAGTCTTAAACCTTGAGGATTAAAAAGAAATTTTTTGTAAGGTGGGGAGTAAAGAGCTGTATTCTCATGTCCTCTGCCTATCAAAAATGATGTTTTTATAGTCTGCTGGCTCCCCAGTCCCAGTAGAAAAGTTCTGATTGTATGCCAGATGAAACTGGGCATGTACCAGTGGTTTTGTTAAGTTCTTAAATAACCTAAGAATCCCGAGAATCCCTAGTCACTCAAAAGACATGTATGACAGCAGTGATAATTTTTAAAATATAGGGAAAAAAGTGGTATTCTACTTCATACTTGAGGGGAAAAAAGGCGTGCCTTTTTACAAGGCGTGCCTTTTCATGAAGAGGCTTCTGTTTGATTGCGTCTTCATTCTTTGGGCAGCAGTGATGGATCCATCTAGTAACTCGATTTGCTTTTTACTTTTTAGCAGTTAGTGACTGCAGAGGTTGGATGGTGTTTCTGGTCTTGGTGATTCTTCTCCTGGCCACTGTCTAATGCCCCTTTGTGTGTCTCCAAAGCTGGGTCTTCTGGACTTGCCGGTGCCGAGTGTCGTGCGCCTCAGTCAAACCCGAGCTTCTCCCTGTGTTGCTGACACACACAGTTGGCCGCTGTCTGGTCAAGGAAGACGCCACGTGAAACAGCATATATTATTCTGTTTAATATACTCTCAGTCTCTTGGTTAGGAACTCAAACAACATGAAAAGCATGATATAAATCAAATCCAAGTCTTGTACTGAGTCTTTGGAATTGGAGAGCAATGACAATCACTATTTTAAGCCAATAAACAAAGTTTATAATGTTTGCTTTCTGTCAGCCCAACAATGGTTAAAATCATCTTTTAAAGTAGAAAAACTCCATTGAAGAGTAAGGATGTTTCACAGTTCTGCTCATTTTTAATCCTTGTTCATTGTTCCATGTTTGAAGTTGACATTATATCTCTGAGATAAGCCAATTTCAGGGCATCCAGCATATCTGAGTGTTGGGCTTTTGTCAGGTTAAAGCAGGTTTCTGCTGCTTAACCAAAAGTCTCCATGGACCTATTATTTGTGTAATAGCTAATTGATGTAAACTGAAACTGCCCTCCTACTTCAAAATACTAAGCAGTAATACTTTTGAGGGGAATATAGAGAAACAATAAAGGAAGCTTGCCTTTATAAGAAAGCTTGCTTTCTGTTTATATAGAAGTGAAGATGCATAGGAAAACGTATGTTCTTGGGGAATTAAAAATTTGTTTCCCCACAGGATTCTGTCTTTTAGCTTAATACTTTAAAAGTTTAGTGACGTGAAGTGTTAGTTGCTCAGTCTTGTCCTACTCTTTGCAACCCCATGGATTATATCCCACCAGGCTTCTCTGTCCATGGACTTCTCCAGGCAAGAATACTGGAGTGGGTTGCCATTCCCTTCTCCAGGGTACTTCCTGACCCAGTGATTGGACCTGAGTCTCCTGCATTGCAGGCGGATTCTTTACCATCTGAGCCATCAGGGAAGCCTAAAAGCTATGTATATATCATAGTAATCTCTCCTTGGACTTCTGTTCTCATAAATGGCAAAGTACACCAACTGGGTTAAATTCAGAAATGAAGAGAAGCATTATGTAATATGACATTCACGGATATTCAAACTAGCATTTCTTGGAAGTTTTTATATTTATGCTAAAGGAGATAATTCTCAGTGTTAAGACACAGCTTTTATGTTTTGAGTAAACTTAGGATTCAAACATTAACTGTAAAGGTGCTGCTTGTGTGATCTCAATTCACCGAGTCGAGTGTGTCCATATTTACGCAGAGTTCAGTTACTGCTGATTAAAACTTCGCTGAAGGTTGTAAACCAAGTTGTTAATCTTAAACATATCGTATTTCCTTGATTTCCTCTGCATAGCACTTTCACCATCGTAAAAGCATCAGTGCTGCATTATGATTCTAGATGAGAAACCCACTAATATATAAATCTGACACATTTATTTACCTACCACATACTGTGGTTGGTTTAGTAAAAGGAGGTTTAATAAGCTGTAATCCCCAGTGTTTATTACCTTAGTTCTTATGTAATCTTGATCTACTCTAATGTAGTAGACTGCTTGCCCATACTCAGACTGTCTTAAGTTAGTATAAAAATTTGTGTTAGATACGGCACAGTGAAAAGGTTAATAAGACATTTGAAGTCTTTTAGCTAGAAAACTGCAGTCTTGTTTTCTGGTGAATTTTTTCAATTCCCTTTTCCTTGGTAGTAAGCAATTTCTCAGTAATTAGGATAGTCATGTAAATCATGTTTTTCAAGTCTTTTACATAGTGTATCTGTTCTGTAAAAACTAAAGCTGTTCTAAAAGCCTAATGGTTCTCAGTGCTTTAGTTTTACATTGTTGAGTCCCAGTGTGGTGTATTTTGTGCAAAGTAAGGTAAAAGCCTTATCTTTGTTCTCAAGCCTTTATGATAGAGTCCTTATTTAATCTACTGCTTTGCCCATGACATTTGACAGGTAGAGGCTTCTGGACCTCTGCTCTGCGAGAGCAGTAGGGGAGTTCCCTGGTGGCCCAGAGTTTAGGGTACTGGGCTCTTAACCGCTGTGGCCTGGGTTCAGTTCCTGGTGGAGAAACTGAGATCCCGCACATAAGACATATAGCATTAGCAAAAAAGTAACACTAGACTAGAGGCCAGATGTAGCCGCAGAGAGATGGATTCTGGGGCAAGTCATTTCCCTCCTGGGTTTCAGTACCTTTAAAAAGAGAGGGTTAAACTAGATGATTTCTCATGTCTTTTCTACTCCTAAATTTTATGATTTTTAGGGAGAAAATCCCCTTCAGCATTCCTGGGATATATATCTAATAGTCCCAAGTAATGTGAAACTTCCCTATTGACGATAAAGAGGGATGGGGAAGGCCACAAGTGAGTATGTCTTCCTATTTTCTCTAATCTTCAAAGCTTTTCCTGGCAGAGAAGGGACAGCAGTTCCCCGTGGTTTGCAGCTTCTGAGGAAAGCAAACCTTGCAGCCCCTCAGCTCTGATTTCTTCAGCAGCAATTTCCAAGTCCCCATAGCTGCAATCAACTCTGTCCTGGGCTGTAGTCAGTATTAATCATCATTTACCCTGAAGACTCATTCTAATCCCCTTAACATCACTAAAAAATTACCCTCCCGGTTTGTTGCTGTGATTTAGCAAATGAGTGGTTCACACAAAGATGTGAAGGAATGATAGGGTTGACAATATCACCTTGCAAATGGATTTTTTAAATTTAGTAACCCAGATTAATTGAAATGGGTAGAATTTGTGTGAGTGTTTTGAATGGGTGCTTCTCTAGGTAATCCTAATCACTTACCTAGCTCACTAAAAAATAAAATACGAGGAGTTAATATTGCAAATGCACATCATTCACTCTTTCACTTTTGAGATAAAAAAGACCCCAGAATGTTGCCTTCTCTAGTTGTATATCTTTGAAATTAAAAAAAAAATAACTTCGGTTCAGATTATTTGAGTTAATGTGATGTGCTTCATTTACCAGCCATAAATCTGGACCCAGAAAGCAAGATGAGTGTAACACATCTGGGGCAAGTGCTAACTGTAAATTCTATGAATTTATCTTACCTTGGAAGTCATTTTTGAAGTGAGTTTAATATTTCAGTGACATCAGTATAGAATAGATGTCTTGGGGACATGTGTCAGCAGTGAGTTCATGGGAGTTTTAGTCTTGCTCTTCTCCTGATTCCTGTTTGTTTTCATAGGTTCTCTTTGTAAAGAGTCCTTTTCCGGCCAAGTCTCTTCGTCATCACTCATGCCACTCACTCCGTTCTGGACTGTCCTTCAGTCAGATGTGCCCGTGCTGCAGCCTCCGCTGCCTCTGGAGATGCCGCCCCCTCCACCCCCGCCCCCGAGTCCCCTCCTCCCCCTCCTCCTCCCCCTCCTCCACCTGTGGAAGATGGTGAGATCCAGGAGGTGGAGATGGAAGACGAGGGGAGTGAGGAGCCACCTGCTCCAGGAACGGAGGAGGACACTCCACTGAAACCCGCCTCACAAGCCACAGTTGTCACTAGCCAGGTGAGAACTGCCGATTGGCACAGTTTGGGGCACTGGGGCGTGGTTGGTACGGTTTCTTTTAGAAGAGGATACTTAACCAGGGCCTTCAGCCACTGACTAGAATCTTCGTTTCAGAGTTCAGCCGATTCCACCATCTCTAGTTCTCCTTCCACTAAAGCGACGAAGAGGAAAGCTGCAGAGATGAGCACTGCGGCCGCCCGCGACCAGCCACCATTGGCAGCTCCCCAGTCCTCTACAGCCAGCCAGCTGCAGCCACAGGTCAGCATGGTGGCTAAAGTGTGTCTTTATCAGTGTATTTTCTTTGTTTCCAGAACTAGATGTCATAAATTAAAGACTAGTCATTGCAAAGACAGTTTATATGCCATTTCTTTCAGTTACTGAAAACCACTATTAACAGTTTGACATACTTCCAGAGTCTTTTCTGTGCATTTACATAACGGTGATTTTGATGTTAAGTACCTTAATGCTAAAACATTCAGAAATTCATATTTTGCCACCAGAAAATGTGACTGGTTTTTGTTTTGGTTTTTCTAAAGGGGGAAGGTACATTAGAATCGCTTTGTAGATCATCTAACTCCCACTGTCCTTTTCCTTTTCTTGTTTTTGGCTTTGTCACAATGTCCTTTTTATAGTTGTTTCACTTTGTATTTTCTGTGTTAGGTCAACAAGCGGCAGGGGTTGGACACCAGACTGCAGGAGTTGGACACCAAGCAATAGCAGTTAGCCATCCAGCCACAGGAATGGGTCATCAGGCCAGAGGAATGAACTTGCAGTCGAATTACCTCGGCCTGCCATCAGCTCCTGCACTTATGGGCTACGCTGAATGCTCTGTGCCGATGGCAGTGACTGCTCCCGCGCTGCAGCCGGTCCAGGCCCGAGCTGCTGTGCCCACCACTGCCATTATTGAGCCTCCGCCGCCGCCTCCCCCTCCTCCTCCTCCTCCTCCACCACCAGCTCCCAAAATGCCACCCCCTGAGAAGACGAAAAAAGGAAAGAAAGATAAGGTAGAGTACATAGCTCTGTAAATCTGTATTTAGAACTTTTGTTCTGTTGAGGTGATGTTTAAAGTTTAAATTCAGTAGCATTTAGTATATTCACATTGTGGCGCAACCACCTGCCCTCGCTGGTTCCATAACATTTTCATTACTCCACAGGAGAGCAGCTGTGCCCATCACGCAGCCGTACCTCAGTACCTCTTCCCCTGGCCTTAGGGGCCCACCATTCAGCTTTCCAGCTCCACTAGGTTGCCCACTCTGCAGCGGTGGATCTGTGAGCTTCAGCATCTCGCTTCCTTCACTTAGCACAGAGTTTTCCGGGTTCACCCGTGTTGTAGCTTTCATCAATACTTAGTTCTTTTGGGGGCTGAATAACCTTCTGTTGTGTGTATGCGCCACAGTTCGCTTACCATCCATCCATTGATGGACATTTGGGTGGTTTTATACCTCTTTGCTGTTTTGAGCAGTATCTATATAAATATGTGTATGAGTACATGCATGTTGAGTACTTGTTACTGTTTCTTTTGGGTTTGTGTGTGTGTGTGTATTTAGTAGAAGTGAAATTGCTGGAGCATATGGTAATTCTGCTAACTTTTGGAGGAAGCATTTTCCTGTAGTGAATGAGCCATTTTCCATTACCACCAGCAGTGTTGAGGGGCACTAATACCTCCAAGGGCTCACCGACACTAGTTACTTGCCGTTCTGTGAAAGCTGCCGTATCAGTCCTGGCAGGCGTGAAGGGGGCGTCTCATGGTAGCTTTGATCTGTTTCTCTGGTGAGTAAGTATGTTCAGCATCTTTCATTTGCACCCTCCATCAGTGCTCCCAGCATGAAGGTAGATCTTTTCAGGCCTTTTCTAGGCATATATGTTTGCTGGACGTGGACTTGTGTGTGGTTGGTTTGCTTTTCCCCCTCCTTTCCTCTTGCAGATTTTCTTTTAATTGCCCTGAGGATTTCATGCTTCCTCTATTTTATGTGCTGTTGTATTCCTCTGCACAGAAGCATTTGCCCCCAACTGTCTAGGTGACTTCTGGCCCCCGGTGGTTTTCACAGGCCGTGACTACCGCTTCTGCCTTTCATAGCTTCTAACCCAAGATCCGACATATACCACCATTCCTGGCTGACCTTGAAGTCAGACAACACTGAACCAGTCCCGAAGGCAACTGCAGTCTGGAACATTTGAGACACCCCACTCATTTCCTTCCATCTGGAGCGAGGGGACTGAGCACTGGGCCATTTTGTTCCAGCCACACTGCGGGGAATGTGGAATGAGGGCACGCAAACCTGCCACACAGTCTCCTGCTGTTCTTGGTGCAGGTTTTTCTCGATTGGCTGTTTTCTTAGTTGCTGCAGATCCTTGACTGGTCTCTAGAGTTCCCACAAAACCATCTTAGTTTCTTATTGTTTATATAATATTTCCATGGGATCAGCAAGAGCTTGGAACTTCATAGTCTGCCAGCTTTCTGACATCACCCTCACGGACCCTTTGAATTCCCTAAATCACTTAAACTTTCTCATCAGCTTTTCCCTTCCTAGTGCTACTGCTCCGTTGTCTTAGCTGTCTTCTTTTGCTCCGGGGGTCAGTGGGGCAAATTCTTTGCTTTACATGGTTCAGGGGACCTTCTTGAAGAAGTTTGAGTAACACAAAAATAGAGTATTTCTGAATTGACCAATTTGTCCAAGCTGGTACCATGGTTCCAGAAATTATCTGGAAATGAAGTGTTCTAAAAGCTCAACAGTGACAGGATAGCGTCTTGGGTGGATTGCTGTCCCTTCTCTGTGCCACGTGCAGCTCTCCCGAGCCAGCAACACGCCTTGTCTCTGTTTACTGGTCTCACTACTGTTCATTCTTTACGGAATCAAGGTTAGAATGTTCAGTGCTCAGGAATCATTTCTCTTATGAAGCCTTCCTTGCCGTTCTTCCTTCAGTCTCCCAAGAGAGATAATCATCTCCATCTCCATTCATTTAAGTAATTTTTTTAGATAGTCATACTCTTAGTATCATATAAAATAATAGTTTTTTTTTAATATATTTACTTATTTATTTGGCTGCGTTGGGTCTCAGTTGCGGCACATGAGATCTCCATTGTGGCGTGTGAGATCAGGAGTTGGGGCACGCGGGCCCAGTTGGTCCACAGCATGTGGGATCAAACCTGTGTCCCTTGCGTTGCACAGCAGATTGCCAACCACTGGACCATCAGGGAAGTCCCTAAATAACAATTTCGAAAATCTAGTATTCTACGTTAACATGTCATTTTTATAGACTTACTTGAAAGCAGTGATTCATCTCTTTGGTGTTACAAGCCATTTTTAAAAACGCAAGATAGGTACTTACTTGAAATCATCTGCTTTCAGGAATATCTGAGACCTGTATATTTTTTCAATCTTTTGCTCGATTTTGTGTGCCGTTCACTAGAGAAAAGGAATCCTAGCCCTTCACTCTTCTCCTCTGACTGCACGGTCCCTCTATTTAACTGTGTTCACACAGCCAGTGCAACTCCAGATCCATCGTTTTGAACATGACAAACAGTGCCTAACTTCTAAAACATAGCTTCCTTTCCCATGACAGATAGGAATCAAATACACTTCGAATTTACAAAATCGTGTGGAAGTCAAAATGGAACCACAGTGACTCTACCTAGAGTTATGTTGTCTCTAATCATATTTGCAGAAATATGGTGACAGGTTGTACTGCAGTGAGCCCTCTATGCATACTGACCATTACTACAATAATTCTTACTACTTTTTACTCAGTTGGTTGCATTCTAACCCAGAATAGGTTGTGTTAGGAGCTTACAGGAAGATGTGTATGCAGTGGGTCAGACTGAACCACAGGTGAAAGAATGGAATGTGAGAAGGTGTGTAGAGCCGAAGGCTTAAAGCGTTTCACACGGGCATTTCACCAGCAGGTTAGAGACCTGTTGTTGACAGTTAGAATAGGGTATTGAGCCAGGGAGCCAAGTAATTTTAAAAGACTGAAAAGATTAAGCTTGTTTTCTCAACTCTTTGGGGTGGTTAATCACGAAATGTGTTTAACTGCAGGCTTGGAAAACAGTTTGGCCCACTATACGTAGACCTCGTAAGAGCACAGCACTCCTTCATACCTGCCACTTGAGGGCCTGCTTGTTATATTTAGAGTGTAACTTGACCAGGATCTTCCCTAGTGGCCAAGTCTTCAAAAACACAGGGGTAAAAATTAGTTTTTATCAGTGTCTAATGTAATATTTCTCTAAATTCAAAGAACTAATCACAAATACTAGAAGGTTTATTTTGAATACGTACTCTCTGTCAAGCGTTCTTCATATTCAGTAACTAACAAAATCTCTGCTTTTGTAGAGCTTTTTGGTAGACTTGGAGAGGGTAGGGGGCAACTGGGTTGCAGAAACAGATAAGCAAATACATGTTCAACGTTTAAAAATACAATGAAGAAAAAAGTGTCAGAGGACTGAAAGTGAGTGGGCTTTGGGAGGCGGTACTGCTTCATATAGTATGGTCAGAGAAGGCATCCTTGCTAGAGTGCCATTGATCAGAACTCTGAAGGTAGTGATAGAGCCAGCCTTTTGCATATATAGCAAATATCACAAGGCTTTTCCTGAACTGTGAGATTCTGTGTTTATTATAGGCAGTTTAGAAACTGAAGGTAAGCTAATAGGACAAAATGAAATTGTAAGTAGTATCTTCTCTTAGAACTGATCTTATACTTAATGTTTTAATATTCCTCTTTGCTTTTTTCATGTTTAGTAGTAGCGTTTGATTCTGTTCTTTCCAGAAAAGCTGATCATTTGTTTCTCAGCACTGTGTTTCACTTGATGCGAACACTATATCCATTTAAACTCATAAAAGGGTACATTGTAATTCTGAGGAGATAAGGGCAAGAGTTTTGAATTTCATAGAATAAAGCTAAAGGAAATGTTTCTGACTTGATTTCATAAAATACCACATTTACAGATGGAGGGGACACATGTATTCCTGTGGCTGGTTCATGTTGTCATATGGCAGAAAGCATCACAATGCTGTAATTAGCATCCAACTAAAATAGTTTTTTGTTTTTTTCTTTTTAAAAAGAAAAAATATCCCGTTTACAGTTTTTAGGTTTTTAACCAAGCTTGGTAGAAATTTTTGGCAAAAATTTAGAATGGTACTTGTGTTCTGTTGATTTTGAAGTTCACTTACTCCTTAGAACTAAGGAAGAGATCTTGATCGCATGTGAAGAACTCGTTCTCTTGTTTTGTTTTATGTATCATATTCCTTGTGACCTTTAACCTTTGTTACAGGCAAAGAAAAGTAAAACCAAAATGCCATCTCTGGTAAAGAAGTGGCAGAGTATCCAGCGTGAGTTAGATGAAGAGGAAAACTCTAGTTCCAGTGAAGAGGACCGAGAGTCAACCGCTCAGAAGCGCATTGAAGAGTGGAAGCAGCAGCAGCTGGTCAGGTAAAGAGGCCCTAGGGGTCTCAGACCGGCAGGCTGTGCTGGTTGCGGCTGTGCTTTTAGAACCGTTGTATTCTGGAAGTGTTTGTTTTTATTTTGTTTCTCTATGGCTGTGCTGGGTCTCGCTGCTGCGTGAGCGTTTCTCCAGTTGGTTGCAGTGCATGGGCTCCAGGGCGCACAGGTCTCAGGAGCTGCAGCTCCCAGGTTCCAGAGCTCAGCTCAGTAGCTGTGGGGCACAGGCCTAGCTGCTTTGCAGCATGTGGGATTCTTCCCAGATCAGGGATTTGAACTCATATCTCTGCATTAGCAGGCGGATTCTTTTTCACTGAGCAACCACGGAAACCCCCATGTTCTTAAAGTCATAGCCCTGATTTCTTTACAAACTTAACCCAAGCAGTTTTTAATTCATAGAAATGTTTTTATCCTATAAACATTACAGTTTAGCTTATTTCAAAGACATCAGAGTTGTAATACTTCCCACTAATTGTTCATCTTAGGCAAAGAACTGTCTTAACCCTGAGCATACAGGGGGAAATAGTCACCCCCATTTACCATGTAGCTCCAAGAGACCAATTTTTAATTTAATAAGATGTAAATATAGCTAACCTAAGCTTTTACTCTTTATTTTCATGAGTTTTGAAGGTGCACTTACTGAAATGACCGACATTCCTTTAATAAGATGTAAATTTGGCTAACGTAAGCTTTTGCTCTTTACTTTCCTGAGTTTTGAAGTTGCACTCACTGAAGTGACCAACATCCCTTTCATGAGGCCAGGTGCTCGGTTGCGGTGCATTACCTGGCACATGCTAATGGTGATGCCGATCTCAGGCTCATCTCCAGTAGGTTCCAGAGTATCATTTTCTGCTTCTGGCACTTGCAACATCCATAAACGCAGTACTCATGGAAATGTTTGAAGGAATTCCTGGCAGTCCAGTGGTCAGGATTTTTCACTTTCACTGCTGAGGGCCCAAGTTCTGTCCCTGTTCATGGAAAGATCTCGCATGGTGTGGCAGAAAAGAAAAATTGAGAGAGGATAGCCATCTTTGCTTTGTAATTGAAAACATTTTCATTTTTAAATCCATAAACACCAATTGGAATAGTCATTCCAATGAAATCTTTGTTCCTAAAATACATTTCTCTCTAGCCACTGCACACCTGTTTTTAGCATTTGTCCCACTTACGAACTTGATCACATAAGTTTTAGCACACAGCAGCATAAAATGGGAAAACTTATGCAAATACTGTATTTCCTTTTTGACCTATATATTGTTCACTCATTAATCTTGAATTTAAGAAAATCCATCTAGATTATGGTCTTAACACTCGTAGCCAGAGATTTTACTTATCCAGTTTCACCGTCACAGTTTGAATGTACAGTGTTGCTGTATCTTTGTATTCATCTGAATTACGCAGTACTGGGGGCTGTCCAGGAGGAGACTGTGAAGATGTTGTCTCCAGACTTTACTTCCTTGAAAGGTGATACATGGGATTTGGGGGCAACACAGGAAGAAAACTGCAGGATGGTATTAATGATAATTCCGTTTTACTTGTATATCATCCTTGTAGTGGAGAAGGCAATGGCACCCCACTCCAGTACTCTTGACTGGAAAATCCCATGGCCAGAGGACTGGAAGGCTGCAGTCCATGGGGTCACTAAGAGTCAGACATGACTGAGCGACTTCACTTTCACTTTTCACTTTCATACATTGGAGAATGAAATGGCACCCCAATCCAGTGTTCTTGCCTGGAGAATCCCAGGGACAGGGGAGCCTGGTGGGCTGCCGTCGATGAGGTCGCACAGAGTCAGACACGACTGAAGCGACTTCGCAGCAGTAGCAGCATCCTTGTAGATGACTCCATTATTCTTGAGTTTTCTTACTATTTAGTCCTTTTTAGTGTTGCTGGGAATTGAGTAATGATTAATTCCTACAATGATGAAATAGTAAACTATTTCAAGATGATGGGAAGTCACAAAGATCTTGTAATTTATCTTATTTTAGATTTATAAAAGGGTCTCATGCTCTCATTTTGGTTATTGCAAGGTAGAATTTGAGTTTTTGTTTTGTCTTTGCTGTGCCACACACCTGGTGGGCTCTTGGTTCCCTGACCGGGCCCTCCACAGTGAGAGTGCGAGAGTCCTGACTACTGTACAGCCAGTTTTTTTGGTTGTTGTTTTTTAAAATCATAGCATACTATATGGTTTACCTGTGAACAGATAGCATATTGTTGTTGTTTAATCCCTAAGTCGTTTCCAACTCTTAACTACCTTATAGACTGTAGCCCGCCAGGTGAATCTTGAGTTTTAGTCAGTTTTTTAAAATAACTGAATTTGAATAAGCTGTGAGAGATCAATGCTAGTTAGAACTAATGAAAAGAGGATCTCAGAAACATTAGGTCTCCCCATCCCTGGTGGTATGTTGAGGATTAAATATATCTTCTTAGAGGTTAAGTAAATAAAATCTAGGATAAGGACTCCTCTAAGTCCTGGTGCCAAGAAATACTTCTACAGGCAAGTGTTATTTTCCTTCAGTGTAGCTTTAATGGTTACTGGGCAGACAAAATAAATATGCACTTACATATAAATACAACTGTAGAGCAGAGTATTTTGTTGACCTATCAATTAAGAAATTTGTTGAAAACTAGTCTGGTACTTAGCTGAGAAATTTGAAACTTTGTCATGAAGACAGATGTGACAGATCGTTTTCAGGTTTGGTTAGTTTTATTTGCTAGGGAGTGAACAGCTCCATTCTTTTTTCTCCGAGAAGTCATCTGTCTGTTGTTTCCACAGTGGCATGGCAGAGAGAAATGCTAATTTTGAAGCCCTTCCTGAAGATTGGCGAGCAAGACTGAAGAGACGAAAAATGGCTCCAAACACATAGTTTTTTACTCTTTTGTTACTGTGTGCTGGGTTGTTTTTGTTTTTTTTGTTTGTTTATGTTCAGTTCAGAGTCTTAACCAGTTTTACTGTTGCCAATAAACTATAAATGTTATGAGGGAGAGCATATGAATTTGCTGGGCAAGAGCATACAAAATTCCCACATTTGTGAAATGTAGTTTTTTCTGTTTTGCCAAAAGGTGTGAGGTGGCTGAACCATTTGACCTGGCTGCCTTTATTCTCATACTGGCAAACTCAGCATGTTAGGTACATTATTCTCATCAGTCTGGATGTGTGGCTCGTGACACTTGTGTAGAGGACTCACTGACTAAAAAGGAAGGATTTTCCTGCCTAATAGAGGCTGTTGTAGTTCCTAGTGTGGCGCGCTCTCTCTCGTTAACATCTTCAGAACAAGTGCAATTAAGAAGGCAGCTCTATACTCCACCTTGCTTAGCTGGGATTATAGGAATTCCCTGCTGGCCTCTCCCTCTTAGTCTGCCGCCCCCGAAGTGCGGAGGTATACAAACTCATGCATGTTGGGCTAACAGGTGGCCGCACTCTATGAATTTATAGAGTATTTCTCACAAATTCTAGAATTGATAAAGACAGCTCAGTCATTGCACATACTAGGTGACATGTATAAATTTCAGTATATGGCGGCGGCAGCAACTCTCCATGTCCGTGAGACTCCCCCTCATGCGTGGGAGTAAGTGTAACGAGCCACTGCGTGTATTGCTATGTCTCCATGGTCATACCTTGGTCCAAAGTTCACCTCCCATTTATATGTGAATGTATTCTCCATAAAATTCCAGTATTTAAAAAAGCAGTTTCCTGTTCTGTACTTTCTATTGTATCACAATCAGGTAAAAGTCACTTTAAACTGAAGAAAAAGCAAATTGTGTTTTAAAGCTGTTTGTATTTCTCCAGTTTCTGACCTTGTAAATTTGTATATATGCACTAATAAAGCCTTTTTTATACTTCTGATTGGTTATCCTTTTGCTCCTGTTTTGCCTGTTACTCCCTGAAGATGTCACCAAGACTTGCTTTAAGTCAGTCGTTTTTTCTAATCAAGGACGGTATAAGGCAAACATTGAAGCTCGAAGAAGAAAGAGGAGTGCCAGGATCTTGAGCCCATTGCAGGGTGGGAGAATGGAGTTAGAAAAACAGGACTCTAGTACCAGAAAATATGGTGTGACCTAAGTATTAGAGCTTGTGGTCTATAATATAGCCTACTTAAATCCTGGAAATAACAAAATGTGGGTAATATTCTGGAAAAAAAAAAGGTGCTTTATACTCTCACTAGTTACAAGAGTTACATATACTCATAGTCATGTAAAGTTAACCAAAGACAACAGTAGTTAAAGTTTTATTCCAGTATATTTATATGCAGCTGTGTAATCAGTGTCGTGTATGCTTGTGTGTTGGTTTTTATTTATACAAAAATCGGGGTGACCATTTTGTATATAAATTGTTTTTCTTGCCATTTGCATAGAGTACATTGACATCGAAGTCTTGTCCGACTCTTTGTGACCCCATGGACTGTAGCCTACCAGGCTTCTCCGTCCATGGAATTTCCCAGGCACGACAGTGGGTTGCCATGTCCTTCTCCAGATCTTCCCAACCCAGGGAACGAACCCGGGACTCCCGCATTGTAGGCAGATGCTTTACCATTTGAGCCACCAGCCAGATCCTACATTTCTGGGAAAAATGGCTATTGACTAGTGATTAAAGCTTTTGCTTTTAACTGCCTAACAGTTAACCAGATTTCTAGGAATTGTTGACAGGGACTAAGTGACTTTGTCCCTATCCTGCCAGACCAGAAACATTTTTCTTATTCTGACAATTTGATAATCAAAATGTGGGTGTTACTTTGTTTCTTGTATTTTTAAACGCAGAAGGTAATTTTTCAGTTCTAGCTATGGGATGGAGGGAATATAAGGTGAAAGAGGAGAAGCAGCTCCCTTTGAGTAATACCCAATAATTTTCTTAAAGCTGAGAAAGTATTTTTTGTTTTTTTTGTTTTGCTTTTGGCTGCCCCGTGGAGCATGCCTTAGCTACCCACCAGGGATCCCACCTGTGCCCTGCAATGTAAGCGCGGTCTCATTAAATCACTGGACCACCAAGGAAAGAACAGTGGAAATGTTAGTCGCTCAGTCGTGTCTTGACTCTTGAGACCCCACGGACTGCAGCATGCCAGGCTCTGTCCATGGAATTCTATAGGCAAGAATGCTGGAATGGGTTGCCATTTCCTTCCCAGGACCGGCAAGGAAGCCCTCATCAATGCAATTTCTAATAGCCTGAATCCGGGCTGCAATACTGTGATGAAAACTACCAACAAAGCCTCGGTACTGCAGTCGTCCACTTTCCCCTGGTTTCCCACTCCCCCTCGGAGGCGGGGCCTCGCTCCCGGAAGCGCCAAGCCGCCCCGCCTTCCCGCTTCCGGCTCGCGGTTGCTAGGCTACCGGCGCCCAGTCGGAAGCTGTGGCTTAGCGAGAGCTCCGCGAGCGGTTACGCGCCGGGTACGCGGCGGGGCCTATGCCTGCGGATGGTGACCCCCCCGCCGCCGCACTCACGCTCTTCTGTCGCGGCCGGCTCCGCTCCCAACCCCTGCTGCCTCGGACAGTCCGGGGCGCCAAGGCGGTAGCACCCTTCCCTCTGGCCTCCCAGGAAGTCTCTACGTCCCATCCCTCCACTCTCCTGGAAACTGACCCCCGCCACCTCCCTGACCAGGAAACCCCGAACCCCTGAATTCCGTTTCCGGAGCCCCTAACCTTTCTTTTCCCACCTGCACCGGGACGACTCCGCCGGACTCCCCTCTCCTTTTCTTTCACTGTCCAGCGGCGCCCTGGTGGTGGGCAACCCCCTCAACCCGGAGAAGAAAGCATGGAGCCGGCAGGGGTCCTGGCGCCTCGGGAGGAGGTCGGAAGACTAGCCGCCCTCCCAGATTCCTCAGGTGCCCACCTGGGCCCTGGCTTAGAGGGAGCGGTGCGCATGGGAGCTGCGGAGCGGAGGGAGGGCACGGGAGTGAATGTCGACAGGTGACTTCAGTTGTCCTGCTCTGGTTTATTTTAGCTCCTCCTATGTAATCATCTGCCCTTTTGGAAATAGGGCAGGGGCTGTTGCTGGATGCGGGTGTCACTCACTGGTCTTCAGCATAGCATGCAGAAGTAACATGTTCCCAGCACTGGAAGCAGAGCTAAAGCAGGAGGTCGGTACCAACCCCTCTCCAGAAACCCAGTACTGTATTCTGGTGGCACCTTTTTCTGGCTAGAGACATTGATCCGAAAGGTAGAATAATTTGCACAAATGTCTTTCACATGGTTTGTTTTTAGAAGGTCTCAGGTGTGGCGTCCTCTGCGACCATGCTTGTGTGCCTTTGTTAAAAGTCAGTATTACTCTTTTAACAGGCTGTTATAATAATGATTATTATGAAAACATTTTCCTGATTGAGATGGTCTGTTCTTTCACAGACTCTTCCTGATCCCTATGAAGACTTTATGTACTATCACCTCCAGTACTACGGCTACTATAAAGGTAATATCTCGTTCTGATCCAGCATCACCTTTCCTGGGTCACTGAAGTGAAAGCACAACTGAGAGAGCTGTGCTTGGATAAACCCATGACGAATTTTTTGAGCCAAGTTAATGAGAAGTACTTCCTTTCCTCACTGATATGCTCTGTCACTTCTGTTGAGTGTCTGTTTATACAGAGGTCTGTCTGTCTGTCCTTGAACCAGCACCACCCTTTCTTAATGACATGGCATTAAAATAGTCTTGATATCTGGAAAGAAGTGTCCTCCCATATTGTCCTTTTCAGAAGTGTCTTGGCTAACCTTACCTTTTTATGTAATTTTAGAATTGGCATGTGATGCTTTAAAAAAAAATGGGATTGCATTTAATCTATAGATCATACTTGACAAGAAATGAGAATTTTCCAATACCACATGCTCCAACCTATTAATAGTATTTTCTAATTGTCTAATTTGCTTCAGTCCTCCTTAATGTCTCCCAATAAGATTTATAAATTGTTTTCAGGGAACTGCTTATTTGTATGCTTTTATAAGTGGTATCTTAAAATTTTGATGTTCTAACTTTGTTCTCGGTATTTAGAAATAAAATTTAAATTTTCGTATTGATTTTATTTCTGTCTTGTTAAACTTTCTTATTAACTGTTTCATTTTGTAAGTGATCACTCACTTGTTGAAAACTGAATTCCCAGTTTGCCAGATTCAGCAGAGCCCTCAGGACAAAGCACCTCTCACTCTGAATGCTCCACTTCCACTCTTGAGTGCTTACCCTGACTTGGTTATATAACTGTTAATTTTTTTCTGCCTCCCCAGTCCTTCCATTCTACTTTACCATACGCCTCTCAAATCTTCTCAACATGAAACGGAGAAAATTATGTTTAAATTGTTCACATAAATTGGAACGTGAAAGCTCTTTGGAAAATGGGTTATATTGGTTATAAAGGCCTGTGGTGTGGCAGGTGGTGACTGCAAGGCAGTTTGCTAGTTGTAATTGTTTGGGTGTTGACCTCAGTGTTGGATGTGATGAACTAGCCTTCAACATCTTTCACTAAACTGCCTGTTCTTAGCTCAGAGAGGCAGTTTACCAAACTCTGCTGTGCACCAGCATGTTTGGAAGAAGAATCCTCCATACCTGTTGACTGGCTCTTTTGGAAAAGGAGAGGATTTGATACCGGACCGCTTGCAAAAGGAGAAGCGTCTATGTGAGTAGTGATCAGTGTCGTATGTCCCTAGAACCCTTAGCGCCTTGAGCAGCTGATCCCGGGGTTGAAGAGAACATGGCCTAACGTGGGAGAAGCCTGGGGAGCACCCTTGGACTCTGTTTCTGACATCACTCAGAAATGTTCTGTCTTTAGAAAAAGAAAAATTTTAAATGAAAAGAAAAATAACAAAACAAAACAAAAATATTCTGTAGATCTGCTTTGGATTGTAGGTTTAAAGTACCATGCATTCTGCATGGTCTTCCTCCAAATTGTTGGAAAACTTGTTAAAACTCTTCGGTCAAGAGTAACACGTTGATTTTTTTCATGCAATTTTGATGGATATATTGTTAAGGCTCTTTGCGTAGGAGTGGTAGAAACCAATCCAAGCTAACTTAAAGCAAAAACCATTTTTTAACAGGGATTCCACAAGTTTTTTTCTAGAATCCAAGGGTAGGAATGCAGTTGAATTTCTGCCTCAATACATATCCAACCAAACATCAGTTCACTTCCTGTTACTGCACGACCTTCCTCCCATGCCCCCTCCCCTGCCCCAGCTGCCATCATCTCACTATTGAAACAGCCGCATCATTGGTTTCTGGTTCCATGATGCCCCCTTCCAATCCGCTTTCCACACAGCAGTGGTGTTTTTTTCTTTTTATGTACAAATCTGATTGTATCCCTTTTCTGGTTAAAAATCTTTGAATGATACAAGACCCAAAAGCTATAAAATAAAACACTGATAATTTTACAGCAAAACTTTTATGTTTAGAAAAAAGTTCCATTAGTAAAGAAAAATAACTGAAAAAAATTTTTGTGAGAATTATGTCAAAGGATTAATTCCCTTAACAAAATAACATACAAATCAATAAGCAAAAGATGACCAAATAGTAAAAAGGGCAAAGAGCATGAGCAAGGAGTTTGTAGAAAAGCAAACACAGTCAATGCAACATCACCCTGGGCTCCCCTGGTGGCGCAGTGCAGTGCAGGAGACTCAGGAGATGCGGGTTCGATCCCCGGATCTATCCCCTGGAGGAGGAAACAGCCCACTGCGGTACTCTTGCCTGGGAAATCCCGTGGACACAGGAGTCTGGTGGGCTACAGTCCTGGGGTTGCAGAGGTGGACACGACTGAGCACAGAGGCATGTCCAAGTGTTAATTTCCTTAACAAAATAACTCTTACAAATAAGTATGTAAACAATGACCGCATAGAAAAGACGGACAAAGGACATGAGTAAGGAGTTCATAGAAAAGCAAACACAGTCAGGAAGCCTTTTGAAAAGATGCTCAATTTCACCCCTAACTAAAGATAAAAATCAGTATGTCAAAGTACGAGTTTGTAAATTATGAGACTTGGGCAAAAATATTTTTATGATTATACCTAGTAAAGGTCAGGAGGTGGTGGAACACCCTCCCACACTACTGTTAGGAAGGAATAGATAGACTTAAAATTGTTTATTTATTATTATCGATTTTTTGACTGTGCTGGATCTTCCCTGCTGCACGGGCTACTCTAGGTGCGGCGCACGGGCTTCTCGTTGTGGGGCTTTCTCTTGTTTCAGAGCCTGGGCTCCAGGGCGCGAGGGCTTAACGTCGCTGTGGCTCACGGGCTCGAGAGCCCGGGCTCGATGGTTGTGGCACACAGGCTTGCCCGTTCTGCAGCGTGTGGGGTCTGCCCAGATCAGGGACGGAAGCTGTGTCTCCTCATCACCAGGCACACCCTTTACCACTGAGCCACCAGAGAAGCCCCTAGATGGACTATTTTAGGCAGTTTGGCAGCGGAAGGGAAATGTGACGGTGCTTAACCTTTGATGTAGCAGTTCCATTTTCACGTTTAAATATGTGTCTTACATTTTTGCTCATCCTCGCGCTTGGAGGGCTCTTCCATTCTGTGTACCGGCGCTCCTGGCAGGGAGTGCAAAGGCCAAGGTTGAGCAAAGAAGACTGTCAGGGTGGGGTGGCGCAGGAGCCAGCCCCCACCCCCACCCCCCCACCCCGCCCCCGCTTCAGTCCCCTCCGGTCCCAGTTTCTGATGCTTGAAAGAACATTAATAAGTTGCCTGTCTTCATATAGCAAAAAAACCCATAAAATGCAAAGTCAGCTACAGAAGTAACACCACAATCCAAACGAATTTTAGAGTATAATCGGTAACATGACACCTTTCCACCCCCCTACCCCCCCAACACCCTCGCCCCGCCCCCTCCCGTTTTGGTCATTGGAGTGAGGAAGATATTTTTCTTTATCTTTGTAGCAAAGCATTTATTGTGTTGTTTTTTAAACCAGAAAAGTACAAAGGAAGTAAAAAGGAATGAGTTACAATATACTTGTTTCAAAAGGGAAAAAGGAAAGAGAAAGGAGGGGTGGAGAGAGAGAAAGAAAATAGACATATAAGGTTAGAAAGTTCAAGCGGTAGAAAAAAACACAAGGAAATTAAGAGCTCTTCCAGCCCCACCCTTAATATAGCCACTACTGTAATCTTTTTTTCAGGAAAAATTTATAGCCTCAAGTATCTATATATATATATTTTTTCTGATTGCTCATCAAGGATCCTCTACACAATCTTTACTTTCGCTTTTTTGTTTAATAATAGACACTTACCCTATGAGCACAAAAAACATCTACCTCATTCTTTTTAAGAGCACCTACCTATTAATTTATACCCATTAATGAGTCTTCCAGCTCGTTAATATGTCATGGTTATTTTGACTTCCCTTTTGATGGATGCTTTGGTTGTTTGCACATTTTCACAATTTGAGCATCACTGCAAGGAGCATCTCTACATGTGTATGCTGATGAGCCTTTTATGAGAAAAATCTGTGGTAATTCCTAGCAGTGGGGTTGCTGAGTCAAGGGTTGGTGTGCTCTAAGTCCTGCCGGACACTGCCAGATTTGCTTTCCAGAAAGACTCCGCCAAATGTGCCTTTGTGTCCTCAGGCTCTGAGGGTGTAGTTGCTTTCTTAAACCCTCTTCAAGGTGAGTGTAAACAGGCCAGTGTTTTTCCTATTAGCTAAAAAATGGATATCTTCTTGTGATTTTGATTTACATTTATTTGAGTGAGATCGAGTAGCTTTACCATCTTTTCAAATATTTGTTGCCTGCCCCCACTGCCCTCATTAAACAGTGGGGGAAATGTTCAGACATAGAAATGCAGGGACCCAAAGGTGGGGGGATGGAAAGGGATAGGGGGAAAAGGACAGAGGAAAGAAAGAGCCGCAGGACAAACCAGGCCTCTTCCTTCCTCTTTCTAGGGCCCAGCTGTCTACCTTCCACTGTGCACAGACAGACCAGAGCTCTGAGCGGAGGTATTGCATGTCCTTCCAGGCCACAAAATGCAAACTCCTCTGTGGGAATGTGTCTTCTCCCTGCTCCCCACCAGCGCCGGGAGGTGCCACCCTTGCAGCCTTTCTTTCCTCCTGCCCTTTCTCTTCATTCTTCCTCCCGTTTCCTTCCCCTGGCCTTTCTCCTTGAAACCGTTCCTTTCCTCCCTTTTTCCTCTTCTTTATTTCCTAAAAGCTCTTCTCTCTCTTCTACCCCTTCTCACTCCTCGGCCTCTACTCTCTCCATCCTTTCTGTTTTGTAAGTCTCTGTCTGTCCTTTGAATGGTTATAGCAAGAACTTGAACTTTAATTTGTAGATTGTTACATTGTAGTTAATAAAGTTTTATGTCCTTTTTTCTAAAATGCTGGTGGTCCAATTGAAAGTTGTGGTTTTTTGCCTCTGTCTAGACAAAAATAACATACATTAAGTAACTTTTATTTCTGACTGTTGAAATGTCTTCAACCTATTAACTTTGATTTAAAAAACAGTTTCTTATTACTTACTCTAAAGCTTTATTTTACATGTAAGTACTTTATAGATTAGAGCAGAATTTTAGCTTAAGTATCAGTAGCTGTTAGCTGCTCAGTCGTGCCAGACTCTTTGTGACCCCACGGACTGCAGCCCACCAGGCTCCTCTCACCAGGCAAGGATACTGGAGTGGGTTGCCATTTCCTCCTCCAGGGGATCTTCCCAACCCGGGGATCAAACCCGGGTCTCCTGCATTGCAAGCAGATTCTTTACCGACTGAGCTACAAGGGAATTTTAGCTTAACGTTTTACAGTGTCGATGTTGTCAGCCTGGACTAAATCTCTTTGAAGGAGAAAGATGTCATAGGCTTGCATATCTGTGATAATATATTAATACAATGCTTAAAATTCCTTACTTGTTACAGTTGAGCAGTAAATTGCCTCAAAGGAAAAGGAATCTGCTCACTCCTTACCTTTCCCTTTGGCAGATTCTCTTATGCTGAGTTCACCGTTTGTTAAGAGCAGACAGCTTCTTTATGATGACATTGGCGAAGTAAGCCCGCGTCTCAGAGAACCCCGAGACCTCTTTGCCGTTTTCTCTGGCAGCGCGCTGCTACAGGCTCCAAGGTGGCCGACAGAATGTGAGGTCATCAAGGAACGCATTCATCATATTGGTAAATGTGACTTCCGTGTCACAGCCTTGCTCTTCTGACAGTCTGTACAATAGTTTCAGGTTCTGTGCATACTAAAGTCCAAGGCAGGACAGATTCACTATCCGTTAGCTCACTTGAGAATGTTTAAGCTCTGGGGAAACTGACCCACACTCCCCAAAGTCAAAAGTTACACTAATGTTTAAATTTATTCATCGGGGGACTTCCCTGGTGGTTCAGTGGCTAAGACTCTGAGCTCCCAGTGCAGGGGGCCCAGGTTCGATCCCTGGTCAGGGAGCTAGATCCCACAATTAATTCTACAATTAAGACCCAGAGCAGCCAAATAAATAAATAAAAATTTATTCATCGGTATTTTACTCTTTTTGATGCAGTTGTAAATGAGAATGTTGTCTTAATTTTTCTTTCATTATTTGTTTATAGAAATGCAACAGAATTTTGTGTATTGATTTTGTATTTTGCAAAATACAAAATTTGTTATTGGTTCTAACAAGTTTTCTGAATTTGTTATCAGTTCTAACAGTTTTCTGATAGAGTGTTTAGGGTTTTCTATATATAATATGTGTCTGTGGTAGTTTTACTACTCCCTTTGCAATTTAAAGAGCTTTTATTTCTTTTTCTTGCCTGATTGTTCTGACTAGGATTTCCAGTACTATGTTGAATAAACTGGTCAGAGTAGGCATACTTGTTGTGCTCCTGATCTTAAAGGGAAAGCTTACAGCTTTTCACTGTTGAGTATGATGTTAGCTGTGGGCTTGACATTCATGGCTTTTATTATTTTGAGGTGGTCCATCTATACCCCCTTTGCTGAAACTTTTGTCATAAAGGATGTTGGATTTTGTTCAGATGCTTTTTCTTCATGTGTTGAAATAATCATATGATTTTTATCCTTCATTTTGTTACTGTCATGTATCACATTGGCTGATTTCTGAATGCTGAACCATCCTTGCAATCCTGGAATAAATCCCACTTGATCATGATGTATAATTCTTTTATGTATTGTTGAATTTCAGTTGTGTTTTTCTATGCCCTTGGCTTTCATCAGTGGCTCCTGTACTTAAAATGGTACGAAGTTGCCCAAGTCCCATATGAGAAATCTTTCAGAACTGACTGTTAATGAAAAACCTTGTTTCTTCTGAAGAAATTGGTATACTTGTTCCTTTATAGTAATAAGAAAAATGTAGCTGACCGTATTGTCCTGACTTGGAAGCTCAGGGACACATTTTGTAGAGTTGTTGCACCAACTTTCTGGCTTATTTTTAAGTCTTATGCTTCTGTTGTATATGCATTTTGTTAAAAATTTCTCCATAGTCTTTATAGAAAGAAGCAAGATATAATTAATTTACAAACATACTGGAAACTTAGGATTGGAGTTTGATTTGATTCAGCCAGACTAGCCATGTGAATAATCATTATTATTTTATATCAGTTCTGATAAAGTACCTTTTATATTATTTCTTATTTTGTACTTTTTCAATGTCTTCTTTCAGAGTGGATTCCACCTCAACCAGAATATTTCTATCAACCCACAGGAAATGAAAAGATACCAGAAATTGTAGGAGAAGAAAAAGGCACAGTTGTCTATCAGTTAGATTCAGGTATTGTTATCACACCAAACAGTGAGTAATTAATCATGACCAAATTACAATAAACATATTTTCTATAATAAAAATTATTTTCAAAAATGCATAGTTTAGTGGTAAACTGAGTGGTAGCCCTGAAATTCATAGCTGATCAGTTTTAAATATTTAATCACTTTTTTAAAATGATAGTACCTTTTCTTAATAGTTCTGAGTCCCTTTCATATCTTCTTCCTTCTTGTTCTTCCTGAAAGCCAGACGTTGGCTCTTTGGGGAGTTGCTTGTCTTTTCTCCGCCTGCTTTGCTGCAGTGAGTGCTTTGTCACATGTGTGTCTGCCTGGCATTTATGCTGTAGTTGCCTGCATCAGTCTGCAGCATCCTATTGGTGTAATTCATGTCTTTTATAAAAATGTGCTGGACAGTGTACCCAAGAACAAAATACATATTCTTTTCAAAGGTACATGGTAAATTCCCCAGGATATACCATGTATAAGGTTATAAAGCAAGTCTTAATATGTTGAAAAGGATTGAGGTCATACAAAATACATTCTCTGACCACAGCAAAATTAAATTAGAAATCAATACCAAAATGAAATCTGGGAAATACACAAATATTCGCAAATTGAATAGCACATTTCTGTTAAGTAACCCACAGGCTAAAGAAAACATGAGCGTTCAAAAATATTTTGAACTGATTGAAAATAAAACCACATATCAGAATTTATGAGATGTAGCTAAAGCACTGCAAGGTCAGTTTATGACTTTAAATGCCTGTATTTAAAAGGAAGAAAGATTTCAAATCAATTACCTAAGCCTCCACCATAATAAATTAGAAAAATAAGAGCAAACTACGTCCAAAGTGAGCAAAGGGGACTTCCTGGCGATCCAGTGGTTAGGAGTCTGCCTACCAATGCAGGGGACATGGGTTTGAGGTCCGGGAAGATCCACATGCCACAGAATAACTAAGCCTGTGAGCCCGACTGCTGAGCCCGCGGTCTCGAGCCCAGGCACTGCAGCGCGAGCAGCCCCTGCAGTGAGAAGCGCGCACCGCAGTGGAGAGCAGCCCCAGGCGACCGCAGCAGGGGAGGCCTGTGTGCAACAAAGGCCCAGCTCAGCCAGAAGCAAACGAATAGTTTTTTTTAAAGTGGGCAAAAGGAAGGAAATAATAGAAAAATGGAAGTCAATGAAATGGAAAAGTAATATAGGAAATGAAGCCAAGGATCGGTTCTTTGGAAACATCAACAAAACTGGCAAAACTTTAGCCAAACCAACGAGAAACAGAGGAGAACACGAATGATCAGAATTTGGAGTGAAAGGGGACACAGCCGTCAACTCTACAGAAATCAAAGCAATTACAAGGTAATGCTATTAACAGCTTTATGCTAGCAAATTAAGCAACGAATTAGTAATTGAAAATCTTCCTGGGAAGAAATCCCTGGCGCAGATGGCTTAACAGGGTTTATTTGAACTGTACCGAACATCTAAAGATAAAATAGCCCTAATTCTTCAAAAACTTTGAAACCAGAAGAAGAGGAAACACTTCCTACCTCTTGTTTTGAAGCCAGTATTCAAAGCCAGACAAAGGCATCACAAGAAAACTATAGATTAGTATTCCTCATGAATATAAACGCAAAAATCCTCAGCCAGATACCAGCAAACCAAATTCAGCAGCATATTGAAAGGATTGTACACCGTCACCAGGGGAGACTTGTTAGAGGAAGCCAAGGGTGGTTCAACATAAGGAAACTGATGTGGCAAACCACGTGAATAGAACAGAGGAAAAAGGCTACACGGTCATCTCAGTCAGTGCAACAGAAGCATTTGACAAAATCCAGCCTTTCAGGATAGCATTCTGAAAACTGGAAACCGAGAATTTCCTCTGTTCAATATCCCTTATTGATATTGGATATTTATTGATAAAAGGATATTTATGGAAAGGAAGAATGAACTTCAAACTCACTAGAACAGCCATAACAACGGTAGAGATAGTAACAAGGGCTGGGGAGGATGTGAAGCAGATGGTAATAGTAACCTTGAAGGCAGAAGGGAGATGTCATGTTATAGAGCTGTGAGTTGATGGATAGAAATGGTCAGAAGAGAAGTCAGTTTTATTAGAGGAGGAATATGTACCAGGCGTAATTAGTAGAAATGGAATGTATGTTAGTAAAATCGTGGGGGTGGGGGGTTAAAAAACAGCAAAAGGCAGGAAAGAGGAAGCTGCAGTGGGTTTGCATTCCTGCCACGAGAAAAATAGAATGAGCGGAGTTTAGCAGAGAGGGTCCGTCTGAGATGCGGCTATACACGCTGTACTTCCAGTTGCCTTGGTTTCGGACTCATCTCACTGTTTCGGCAAAACTTAATGTAGTGACGTAGAAAAGTTGACGCAACTACCTAGCTCCACCTCATGGAATGTCTGAGGAGGAGTTTGGGAGACTTTAAGATCTAAGATCAGGGACTTCTCAGGCAGCCCAGGGTTGAGACTTTCCTTCCAACACAGGGTGCGCAGTTTCAGCCTATGGTTGGGAAGCTAAGCTCTCACATGCTTCATAGCCAAAGCACCAAAACAGAAAACAGAAAAAAATATTGTAACAAATTCAATAAGGGCTTTAAAAATGGTCCACGTAAAAAAATTTTTTTGATAAAATTTGAGATTGTAAGTCAGTTGACTTGAGTGATAAATAATAGGGGATGTATCGCTCCTAGGACCTCAAGAAATTCTTGGTATCATAAGCCTGGTTTACCTGTCGGTGAGCTTGTGGTCATTTTCAGTAAACCAGATGGCCACGAATCCCCACTGCCTCATCAGTTCTGTCCAGACACGTTTCTGCAGAGGGAGAAACCCTGGGGCTGAGAGCTCATTCTCCCAACATGACAGCTTTTGTGAATTGTCCTCTTAATACACATTTGTGGCAGCTATCTTGATCTTGCCTTTGGATTCATCAAGTGGAGTTAAGCCCAGCCTCCTGGAGGAATGAAGAAGACGAAAACTGAGAAGATGGGGCTCCGGGAGAACCTGGGAGTTTGTTAAGTTAGGAGTCCTAGAGCAACCACATGCTATAAGAATGCTGTGGATTAGATAAGAAAGAGGTTTTGTTTCTGAGATATGTTACTGTGGGCTATGAATTGGATCATTTTTAATGTTACCTAAGAGACTCAAGAAAATGTTGAAATTCCTTTATTAATGACATCTAGTTGCTGGTCTGTACCTTGATTATGGTTCCTTGAAAACACTGAACAACATGGGATTCCAGCTCTAATGGATTATACGCACTCTTGCTGCTTTCTCTGCTTTTACTTCCTCCGTGCATTTTACACTCACTTTCTCCTTTGCTTTCATTTATTATCCAAATTACTTACTCTCTAAGTCTCTACAGTGACAAGGTTGCCTATAGAAGCAAAAAGTCATAATGTGAATCCATCTACTAATGAAGTGCCTACTTACAAAAGCAGGCCCTGTACATGTTTCTATTTGTTTAATGCATGTTTCTATCCTGGCCTGTGGGCAGGATCTTTGTTGATTAGTAGATATTGTTAACATCTGACAACATAATGCAAGTATAGTAAAAATAATTGCAAAGTGAAATTATCCATATAAGTGGTGTAAGATTGTATGAAGTCAGTGAATGTTAAATAATTACTTGCTTCACTTGCCAAGCCACTGACTACTGAGAATATAGAAATTTCTTATTTAAATACCCTGTGTTAAACTAGAATAGTGCTGAATACAGAGGAGCTTAATAAACATATACTAGATAAATGGATTCTGAGTGGAACTTGGACTAAATATATCTATCTCATCCACAGTGCCCAATGAAGATTCCTATTTTACTAGTTCCAGAGTGGGAGGCAAACGGGGAATCATCAAGGAACTTTCTGTCTCCTTACAAGGACCAGAAGATAATACTCTCCTGTTTGAATCAAGGTTTGAGAGTGGGAACCTGCAGAAAGCGGTCAGAGTGTGAGTAACAGAAGGAATTTCCCAAAGGGATGATGACTGAAATGACTGAGTGTCTTCAGGAATCGTGTTAAGGAGTCAGGAGTGTTTTTGTAAAAGAGAAAAGTGATGAGAGATGATTGTGAGGACAATGAAGAATGAAATAATTGTGACTCGTATTTTCCTCCAGAAAAAAAAAATTATCCAAACTGGTTTTTCTACTTCTAAAAGAAATTTGTGCACATTTGAAATTTGCTTTATGGACCTGAAATACACTGTTAGATATTTCTCCAGCAAACATGCCCTTTTTCAAGACAGAATTGCAGCTCAGGGTCTGCAGCCACAGGGAGCCACGAAAGCTGATGCAAGGGAGGGAGAACACTAACTGGGAGGAGAAGACGCTGCGGAGAAGGCGGTGGCCCCGCTCAGTGCTCTCGCCGGGAAAACCCCAGGGACAGGGAGCCTGGCGGGCTGCACTCCACGGGGTCGCGCAGAGTCGGACACGGCTGAGCGACTTCACTTTCACTTTTCACTTTCATGCACTGGAGAAGGAAATGGCAACCCACTCCAGTGTTCTTGCCTGGAGAATCCCAGGGACGGGGAGCCTGGTGGGCTGCCGTCTATGGGGTCGCGCAGAGTCGGACACGACTGAAGTGACTTAGCAGCAGCAGCAGCAGAGGAAGTTGGGAGGCTTTAGTAAACAAAAGGTTCGTAGCTTTTCACCGGCTGCATCCTTACCAGGAAGGAAAGAGTTCTTCCTGTTGGGCTCCACTATCATTGCAGGGCTTGAGTGCTCCCCCTTCTGGTTTCCCAATTCTATCTAATTAGGGTTTCTGTTCATTAACTTTTTACAATCTTAATAAAAATGTTGTTTAGTTGCTGGCCCGCCAGGCTCCTCTGTCCATGGGATTCTCCAGTCAAGAAGGCTGAAGCAGGTTGCCCTTTCCTTCTTCAGGGGTCTTCCCAACCCAGGGGTCCAACCTGCACCTCTCATGTTAGCAGGTGGATTCTTTACTGCTGAGCCACCCAGGAGGCTCCTTAATGCCTGACGTAGAAAGCTGAAGCCCTGTAATCATGCCTCCCAGATGCAGCAACTGTTTATAGGCATTAATTTTTCTGTATATGCATTAACTTTTTTCTCTCTGGATAGATGTAATATATACAGATTACATGTTTTTAAAAAAAATAGTATGCATACTGTTTGTTTTTTTAAATACATACTGCTTTGCATGTTGCTTTTTTCCACTTAATAAATTTTAGATGTTTTCTTATGGCCGAACCACAGATGCATCTCCTTATTTTTAATAGCTCATGTTGTCCTATCATATGGATACTGTATATCTTATTCACCTTTTTCCCCAACTAATGGGAAATGAAGATGTTTACAGTGTTTGGCTTAATGAATGAATACCCTTATGCCTTCTTATTTTTAAGTATTGGTGGTGGTATGAGACAAATCCTGGACATAAAATTGTTGGTCAGGGTTTGATCACTTCAGTAATGCTAGTTTCTGTTCAGTTGTCCTCCCAACATGGTCTCAGTCCCCATCAGCAGTGTGTGAGAGTGCCTGTTTCCCAGCTCTGGAATGCCAATGAGATGGAGGCGGAAGGGACATCCTGTTTTAGTCCATACTTCATGAGTTATGCTTATGGATGAGCATCTTTCCATGATCTCTGGCATTTGTATTCTGTCTTCTGCAAGTTCAACAAGGTGAACACTATCCAGAAATGTCCCCTCATCTTCAAATAAGTGAGGATCAGATATAAAGACAGCACAGAGGGCTTACAGGTCTCTTCTACAGAGATGATATCCAGAATGGAGCTCACATCCAGCACTGGCTCTGGGCTTCCCTACTGTTTAGTGCATTTCAGAGAGGTGTTGAAGTAGTTAGAAACTGCTGTTGGATACTCTTGAAAGATACCAAGGAGCTCACGGCGCTCCCCACCATGCTGCACGGCAGTGTCAGTTCTGAGGTTCTTCCTGTCCCACTCCAAATAAGTTTTCTTTCCCCAAGTTCCTGCTGGCCTGATACATGGATTGGAAAACTAGGGAAAATAGAAAATAAATGTTTGATATAGCAGGCTTTTCTGTTGTAGTAAGATATGTTTCTATCAGGAGAAAACAGTATTTGTTTTTTGAGGGGCAAGTGGAATTACAGAGATATGCTTCTGTGTTCTCTATTACAGAAACACCTTTGAGTATGAACTCACCTTGCGAACTGACCTCTACACAAATAAGCACACTCAGTGGTTTTATTTTCGAGTTCAGAACACCAGAAAAGATGTCACCTATCGCTTCACCATCATCAACCTGCTAAAACCCAAGAGCCTCTATACTCTAGGGATGAAGCCGCTCATGTACTCCCAGTTGGATGCTAGCGCCCACAGCATTGGCTGGAGGAGGGAAGGAAGTGAAATCAAGTACTACAGGAACAGCACGGATGGGGGACAGCAGCCCTTTCACTGTCTCACGTGGACCGTTCAGTTTCCACATGACCGGGACACTTGCTTCTTTGCACACTTCTACCCATACACGTACACTGACTTGCAACGCTTCCTCCTGTCGGTGGCAAACAGCCCCGTCAAATCTCAGTTCTGCAAGCTCCGGACTTTATGTAGGAGCCTAGCAGGAAACACCGTCTACCTGCTCACCATCACCAACCCGGCCCGGACCCCTCAAGAGGCAGCTGCAAAGAAAGCTGTGGTCTTGACTGCCCGCGTGCACCCTGGAGAAAGTAATGGCTCCTGGATTATGAAAGGCTTTTGGACTTCATCCTAAGCAACTCCCCAGATGCTCAGCTCCTCAGAGATATCTTTATCTTCAAAGTGGTCCCCATGTTAAATCCAGACGGAGTGATCGTGGGGGGAATTATCGGTGCTCGCTGGCTGGCAGGGACTTGAACCGGCATTATAAGACCATTCTGAAGGAGTCTCTCCCCTGCATCTGGCACACCAGGAATATGATCAAGAGGTGCGGCTCCTGCCCGGTGGTCTCACACTGTCAGCTCTGTCTGCTGTGTGAGCTCTTTCCCAATGCCATGGGCGTCAGGAATGGTTTGGGGGACAGTCTGTAGTGTTCTCTTTGCAGCCATGTGGGTTTGTTAGTTTTCACACTTTAAAATCATGTCTTATCTCTGGATTGAAACTAAACATGCAATATTTCACTAGAGGTGTTTTACTTATAAGTGAAATGATTGAATGTAAAAGGTCAAAATCAGGGAGCTCATAGGTCTTCGTGATGAGACTTGTGTAATAATAATAGTACCTAACCATCCGTCAGTTCTTGTGTACAACAGGCAGTATTCACCAAGCTTCCCACATGCCCCACTGAGTCTCACATTCGCCCTGTGAGGCCGGCAGAGTCGATGTCCCCATTTTATGTAGGATGAGGAAATTAAGGCCCAGAGAAGTTAAGAGACTTGCCCAAGGTCATACAGCTGGTTCTCTGGTTTCAGAGTCTGAATGCCTTGTTATCCTGTTATAAAGAAAGAATAATAAATCAATTTGCCTTTTCTAAGCCAATGTAAAAGTAGTTGAAGACTAATGATATGACAGCACCCACCTTAAAGGAGCTTCCATTTCACTGGACCTGAAATTGCAGCACACAAATATGTGGACTCACACACCTTCTCACCACATTTGTGTGAATGGCTGAGAGCAGCTTTGGGTTGATAGGCCGAATGGCTCAGAGCGTATATTGGAGTTGGGCAGCCCTGGGTCTGAGACCTGGTTTTACTACCAACTGTTTCTGTGACCATAGAAGCCTCAGTTTTCTTATCCGTAGAGTGGGGATGATAATACCTGCCTTGGGTGGTTAACTGTGAGGCTTAAATGAGATGATCCATATTCTCCACTTAGCACGGTCCCCTGCATGTTGTAAAGGTGTGGTATGGTTACCATCATCACAGAGAAGGTGACTGTGTTTGGAAGACTGAATAGGTGTCCTGGTCCAGAGACAAGAGCTGAGTCTTAGAAGAGCTAAGCCTGGGATGTCAGAAACCAAGGCTGCCTTTGGTTCTTTCCCTCTCTGCCTGTCTCCCTCTCTCCACAGGTCTGCAGCAGAGGGGGCTTTCTTTCAGTGGATTTTCTCCCCTCCTTCCACAAGGCCTACCCAACTCTGCTTTCCGTGGCTGTCAGGGCAAAGAGTGCTGGAGACACGTTTCCATCAGGGATGAGGTTGGGGGTCCTTTGAAGGTCATTAGGGGCTGAAATTTTCTTAGGAGGGAAAGTATCAACAGACATGCTTAAGGAGGAGACTCCCAGGGATCCTTGACTATTCTCATACCCACTCAGTCCTATGTTTGCACCCCCATAGACTTCTTGAAGAAAGGGAGGTTCTCTTGTATTGTGATTTCCACGGCCACAGCCGGAAGAATAACATCTTCCTGTACGGCTGCAATAACACCAATCGCCAGTTCTGGCTGCATGAGCGAGTCTTTCCTTTAATGTTAAGCAAAAATGCACCAGATAAGGTAAGCACGAGAGGTAATGTCCTGTCCACTGTCTAAGGGAGAAGGATAACTCATCCGCCTCCCATGTGCAGGGTCTGACTTGCCACCTTGTTGCTCTTCATTATCTTGGGTAAATCCCAGAAAGCTGGACTTCAACACTAGAAAAGTGTGGCTTTGAGAATAACACTGTGTTCATCAACCAATGAAAAGATAAATAAAACCGTAGTATATCCACACAATGGAATGTTATTTGGCAGTAAAAAGAACTGGGCCGCGATACACTGGACTCAGATGAACGCTGAACACATTATGCTAAGTGAAAGAAGCCAGACACAAAAGGCCACATGTTATATGATTCTGTCCTATGAAACACTCGGAAAAGGCAAATCTGCAGAGACAGAAGGTGGTCGAGTGATTGCCGAGGGTGGCGTGGGGCGTGACAGCTAGTGATGCGTCCTGGGTTTCTTTATGGGGTAATGAAAATATTCTAGACTTAGGTTGTGGTAATGGTTACACAATTCTGTGAATATATTTAAGCCACTGAATTGTGTACTTCAAATGTGTGAATTGTACGGTATGTGAATAATATCTCCATAAAGATGATTTTTTTTTTTAATTGCTGTTAGGCTTTTCCCTAAGTGTAAGTTCACACTCTTAGTAGGTAGAATTCTCTACCATCTTCCATCCTGTAGCTGCAGTGGAAGAAAGGATTGAAAGACAAAACGCTTATGTTATATGAGCCTCTACAGAAACATTTATGTAATACAAGATCACAAATAACTGTAAGACAGTAGAGGACTCATAAAAACAAGAGTCTTTAGTGGCTGGCTGAGTAATAGCTCTGTGACAGGTGTATCTGCACTGATTTAAAAGTTGGTTTTCAACATCATAAGTAGAGTCACAAAGTGCAATGGCATTGGAAAGAAGAAATTAGACTGGTTTCGAAAAGTACTTAAATGACAGTGCAGATTTTTCTCACATAAAGAGATAAGACAGGGGCTTCCCTGGTGGTCCTGTGGCTGAAAGTCCACACTTCCACTGCAGGGGGCAAGGGTTTGCTCCCTGATCAGGGAACTAGGACCGTGCGTGCTTCCTGGTGCAGCCAAAATAAATAGACTAGGAATAAAAATGGCCCTTTAAAAATCATTAGTCCCGAAAAAATCAAACAAAAGTATAGGAGTCCAGTGGTTAGGACTTAGCTCTTTCACTGCTGTAGCCTGGGTTCAATCCCTGGTCAGGGAACTAAGATCCCACAAGCTGTGCAGGGTGGCTGGAAAAAATATAAATAGGACAAACATTTTATATCTGTGACTTATTTGTTAAAAAGGAAAAGGAAGCTTTTCTTCCTTCTGCCCTGATTCCCTCCCTGCTCATGCGTTCTTTCTTTTCTTTTTTTAATCTTCCTATTTTTTCCAGGAATCTCTTTCTTTCTTCAAATGAAATCGCATCCAGAACCCAATATCTAAAACTTGAACAAACGCTTTGGCCAACCCAATATAGGTTTACAAATTCCAAATGAGGAAAGAGTTGGGGGTGACCATGAAATACGATGGAGGCTATTGAACTCCAAGCCAGGACCACATTAGTGTTAGGAGGTGGGAGAGTCTGGGCAGAGGTTATGGGGGTGAGGGATACACAAATCATAGACAGAAGATAAGGGTGCTAGATCCAAGGGTTCAAGGTGGGGAGGGGTAGAAAACAAATCTCAGGCTGGCTGGAACCTTGAATACTAAAGTAAACCAGCATTCCCAAACAGGTGTTGAAGGAACCCTAGTCCTACAGAATGTCCCTGAGGAAGGTGGGAAAGGAAAGGAAGAGTTCACAGGCAATGAAAATCGGAATTTACTCTCTCCCCTAGTGAGAGTCACAGTCCACAATAACACATTAAATGAGAGGTCCTGCAGAGAAGGCCTGTTTAATTGGGTTAAACCTTCATCTCCCCGAGCAACCAGACTGCAGAGCCCATTTTTTCCTCTGTAATATCTATGACACCCCCTTGGTATTTTGGGGAGCATATGTTAGAAACTAGTACATACTTCCATTTTTTTTTTAAACCATGTTAGTGAATTTTAGACATCTTACATTTGCCAGTTTATGATTAACAGAGGGTTTGGATTTCTCTTTAGTTCTCTTTTCACAGTTGTAACTTTAAAGTCCAAAAGTGCAAAGAAGGAACAGGACGCGTGGTGATGTGGCGGATGGGGATCCTCAACAGCTACACCATGGAGTCTACATTTGGCGGGTCCACCCTGGGTAAGCGGTCTTTCATAGATCACGGGCCGTTATGGTGAGAGGAAGCCAAGCCAAGCACTGGCAAGGTGAAATCCTTTTGAATGTTGGGGAGATAATTGACCTAGAAGATTTTCCTGTCTGTGCTTTAATGCTAAATTTGAGAACCCGAAATATGAGTGTGAAATATCACACTGATGGGGCAGAACAGCACAGTGGGTGCTCAGGGCCTGGAAGTACAGCAGGTCTGAGTTTGGGTTTCCTTTGCGTGCATGCTCAGTCACTCAAGTCGTGCCTGACTCTGTGACGGCGTGGTCTGTAGCCCGCCAGGCTCCTCTGTCCATGGGATTCTCCAGACAGGAATACTAGAGTGGGTTGCCCTTTCCTCCTCCAGGGGATCTTCCTGACCCAGGGCTCAAGGCCATGTCTCCTGCGGCTCTGCATTGACAGGCAGGTTCTTTACCACTGAACCACATGGGAAGCCCTTTGAATTTCCTTTAACTGGCAATAATATTAGTACTTGAATTACAAGTACTACCTAATGAGATGGTGTGCATAAAGCATTCGCCCTAGTGTTTATCACAAAGTAAAACCTCAGTAATTCAGGCATCAAGATTGTAAGCTTGATCACTGTCAAAGATTCTCCTGAAATAGACTAAGAGAGAGACCATGACCAGAAGCATAATATTCTAGAATCAGGGGTGGTATTTTTAATGAGATATTATTCATAAATTAGATTTGCATTTGCTCATGAAGACTTAGTAAGAAGTCTGTTGGACTTTTTTGTCCCCAGGCAGTAAAAGAGACACTCATTTTACCACTGAGGATCTGAAGTCCCTGGGTTATCACGTCTGTGACACCCTTCTCGATTTCTGTGATCCTGACCGAACCAAGGTAAAAATGGGCTTTCAAGACAGGCGTGATGTCACTGGGATCATGGTTACATGGGTTCAAAGTCAGCCCAGTGGGGTGACAGGTGATCTTTCTTTTCTCCACATATTTTTCTGAAGTTTCTTATAATCAAAGACAGTAAGGAAACCTCAGTCTGCACACTCCCGGCCAACAGTAAGCCCTCATGCTTCCCTGGGAGTGGGGGCCACGGCGCCCCTGCCGCCCCTCCCCGTGCAGCCGCCTCGCCCTGGCTCCTGGGCCTCCCTGTGGCGGCTCCAGTGCTCACTCCCCTCCCTCCTGTCTCAGAAAACCAGGCATCCTTTCTCTTCTCCAGAACCCTTTCTGCCCCGGTGCACTTGCCAGCCCCTCCCACCCCGTGGTCTCCCTGAGGTCTTGCCTTATCAATCACCTCTTCTCTTTTCTGGGCCTGTTTTTGTTTTGTTCTTCCTTTTCTTCTTCCTCTCAACTGCAGATGTTCTCAAGCTGCCCCCATCCTAAATCACAAACGGAGGCTTCCTTTGGTCTTGTTTCTCCGGGAGCTTTTTCTATTTCCTTTTGTTCATCTTCTTAAAAGGGAGCCTGAACTCATGGTCCCTAACTCATCTCTCATGCCCTCTCTGAAATGTGCACCCTGGGAACACGAGACGTGCGCCACTCTGGATGCAACTATACCATAAGAAAAATATTTAAAGGAGAATCTGGCCTCAGCATAGGGCCTCTTAAATCAGATTTCCAAGAGGCCAAAATCTGAACCACCCCATTCTAACTTTTCCTTCTTTGCTACTCAAAATCATGAAGCAAATTCGACATTTGCATTGTTCAAGAAGTTTATTATTAGCTATAACCAAGGGAATGGCTAAAGCAGTATTCATTGACATTCTTCCCTAAAAATGCTTTTGCCTGTTCGCACAGCTCAGGTAACTTATTGTTAACATGCCTTCAGTAGCAGAGGTTACAGTTTACTCATCCTTGTTTTCCCAGCAATAAACAAAGTGCCTTTCAGCATATTTAGTATATTAATAAATAAATGAATAATCAAGAATAGCTTTTTTTCAATTCCATAGTTCATGCAGTGTCTGGCAGAGCTTAAAGAGCTCTTAAAACAGGAAATCCATAAAAATTCAAGGAACTTGGACAAGATATGGATTTAGAAAGAAGCTGGAATGACATCTCTTTGTCTGACGTTGAATCCAGGTAACACACTTCATGTCAAAGTAAAACCAGAGAGGTTCTATTTTTAAAAATTATTGTCTTGCTTGCTCTGTTGTGTTGGTTTTGAACCTCGGATGCAAAGGACTGAATAAAATCACGGCACACTTGGATACACGTTGTTCTTTCAACAACTAGAGGTATTACTTGCCTGGTCCTTGTTAGCCTCTCCTCTCGGCCCTGGAAAGGATTAGAGAGCCCCGATTTGTGGCCCCAAAGTAGTTCTGCAGAGTCAGCCTCCCAAAAGTCTCTCTAGGAACCTTAACAACCAGACCATCAGGCCAGGGAGGGTGTCGCACTCGCCATGTCACCTCTTCCACTCTCCCAGAAGCCTCTGCCAAACTCATGAGGATCACCTCACTGCCTCTTCACTTGCAGCCTCAAAAACAAAACGCCTCCTGCACATCAGCTCCTGCACGTCGGGCGCAGGGGAGACTGACTCAAAAGCATCCTGACTGCATCCCGACAGGCTCAGCAGGGATGCCCTGATGGATTTAGTGAGGAGTTATTGAACCCAGTCTGTCAGCCTCAGCACCAGCCTCCATGGGGCTCTGTCCATTCACCACACACACCAGTGAGCTGCGTGTGTGCAGGCCCAGTGTGAGCTGTGTCTCAGTGCGCACATGCATGGTTTTAGACACCTTCTGGGGCGCACCGCATCTCACGCTTCTATTCCCTTTGTTAATGTTTTGTGTTATCTCCAAAGGGACTTCAGAGGCTATTATCTGGCAGCCTCAAAGGCTGCTGCTCAGCCTGGAAAAGCCTTGTGAGAACAGGGAGCTGGGATTATGAGGAAAGCGAGAGCTTCCCTTCCCGCTGC
Source organism: Nanger dama (assembly GCA_917880005.1). Taxonomy (NCBI): domain Eukaryota; kingdom Metazoa; phylum Chordata; class Mammalia; order Artiodactyla; family Bovidae; genus Nanger; species Nanger dama. Next base: position 876,038 of record CAKJTW010000030.1, read on the forward strand.
TTTGCTGCAGGGCTCCTCACTGTGCACGGACGGGAGGGAGAGGGGCATGAACAGAATGAAAGGGCCAGGCAAAAGAGCAGCTGGAGACGCTGTCCTTTCCCAGGAGATCTGAGTTTTGTGCCTGAGACGTTTTTCATATACAGAGGACGTGTTACAGGCACAGCTACCAGTTCTTGCCAACCACACCCTAGGAAAGGGGAAAATGGAACGCGGCACAGAAACCGGAGGACATGAGGAAGGGAGAGAGGATGCGTTATCTGAGTCCTCATCCATTCCAGCCTGTGAAGAAAGGGGGAGACGACAGTTGGTGGGGGTCTTCAGATCAGCCTCCACGTTCATCCGAAGCTTTCCAAGGGGGATCTGGGGTGTTAAAAGTAATGCTCCTAATCTGTGACCTACAGATCTTTTGTTATTAAATGTGTCTATTTGTATTTTCAGTGCATTCTTAAAAAGTAACTAGTCACATCCTTGCTCTGAGCTGCTACTGACTAGACAGGCATTGCACACTGGAAACAGCCCCTGCTTTCAGACAAACCAAAGCCCCTGCTGTTCTCTCGGGCTGCTCCTTAAGAGCCCACAGCCTCTCAGAATCACTGCCCAGGGCAGCTTTGTCCCTCTGGCCAGTATTTATTTTTGCCGCATGGGTCATCTCTGTTTCCTGTTCCTGGTGCACTGCCTGGCATGCTGGAGGTGTTCGCAGTGAATGAATGGATGTGCTTGTCTTGATTTCTTATTAATTGAAATACACGTTGTGGGCAAATAGCAGACCAGGGGTCCTCACCCCACCCCACTGTTCTGGTCAGTGTTACATGTCCTGGAAATTAATGACAGGTCTTTCCCTTTTCCTTTCCTTCTGGAAACAGCACCAGCGGTTCTGACAGCTCCCTCTCAGATGGCCTCCCTGTTCACCTACTGAACATAGCAGATGAGGTGAGATTATAGGCACTCTGACACCCAGGAAGTAGTGGCCTAAAAAAAGCCTGACACTACGGAATAGTTTGGAGGAATTTTCAACTGTCCTGAGATCAGCAGAAAGTACAGTAATAGCATCCTAACTGGTTACCCTGCCCTGGAGTCTTTCTTTTTGTCCTTTGCAACTTTCTTCTTTAAAACCTAGAGAGGAAAAATGTGGGAACTCCACATATATTCCAGAATTAACAAAAGTGAGGGGAAAATGTTTAACTTAAAGTGAAAACCCCGTTAAGAGATGGAGGTTGTTAAAAGCGACCCACACATTTTAAAAAGTGTTGGAAAGTGTTTTTGTTGACATGGTCTTAGGTAGTTTTCTATATTTCGGTATTTTAAGTGATATTTTTGCCCCGTCTATTCACAGACGTTTTATTACATAGTTATTATAAGAGCTTTGGAGACAGCAAAATATTTGTTGTGGTTCACTTTGCACTTAAATTCCTAGTTACATTAAAAATATCTTCATCTTGGGTGAGTTTAAGGCTATGTCAGATAATCCAGCCATATCAGACTAGACCCTACAATTTCTTCAGCTAGATTTAACAGCAGCATCAGAATAAGCTTCACCACACCATGGGTAACTGGAAAATTAGTACCAAGCTTCATTTGCTTAATTATTAAAGCTACCTTGTGGTGACAAACAAACTGTATCAGTTGATAACACAGCTAGTAATCAGTATCGTCTGTACTTGCCAATACTGACTTAAGTAATTTGCTTTTGTCTTCCCTGGTGGCTCAGATGGTAAAGCGTCTGCCTGCAATGCTGGAGACCCAGGTTCGTTTCCTGGGTCGGGAAGATCCCCTGGAGAAGGAAATGGCAATCCACTCCAGTACACTTGCCTGGAAAATCCCATGGACGGAGGAGCCTGATAGGCTACAATCCATGGGGTCGCAAAGAGTCGGACATGACTGAGCGACCTGACTTCAATTTGCTTTCACATTTTATACACAGATATTTGGTTATTGGTATAGGTGCCTCTTTGGCAGTATATCTATAATAGGGGATTTAGGCGTGTTAAGTGGGGAGGGGTCCCTAGTAACGAGGTAACTGAACTGCTTTTTGGTCTCCAAACCAACAACAGCTCAGCACACTATGAGGGCCCGCATACTGGGTTAGCAATGGTGTTTTGAGCAGTGTGTGAAAAGAGTGCTCCCTATGGGTGGGTGTCTCTCTGGAACCCTCAATGGCTAATTTCTCTGTACTTTCTGAAATAGTTGAATCAGAAGAAGACGATGTATAAGAAGAAAAAAAAAGCCACTTAAATCGAGAAAACAGCGAAACAAACAGTATCAGAGAAATACTTTGATGCCGAAGTCAAAGTTGACTGAAGATGCCCCAGTAAGAAGGCCTACGTCTGCTGTCTGGTTAGAGTGTTCCATACTAGGTGCAAGGCAGAGTCAAAAGTTTACTCTAAACCAGAAAGGGAATGGGAAATGGGACAGGGGGTCGTTTTCTATGTGGATTTCAGAGCTCTTACCAGGTCCTCAAAAGCAAAAGCTTTTGAACTGTGGTGTTGGAGAAGACTCTTGAGAGTCTCTTGGACTGCAAGGCGATCCAACCAGTCCATCCTAAAGGAGATCAGCCCTGAAAAATCATTGGAAGGACTGATGCTGAAGCTGAAACTCCAATACTTTGGCCACCTGATGCAAAGAACCAACTCATTGGAAAAGACTCTGATGCTGGGAAAGATTGAGGGCAGGAGGAGAAGGGGATGACAGAGGATGAGATGGTTGGATAGCATCACCAACTCAATGGACATGAGTTTGAGTGAACTCCGGGAGTTGGTGATGGATAGGGAGGCCTGGCGTGCTGCAGTCCATGGGGTCGCAAAGAGTCAGCATGACTGACCTGGGTCCTCTGGACATCCCTGAGCATATTTCAGCCTGGCCCTTCCACTAGACCCTAGCACAGCAAGTCCAGGAGGCCACCAAGTCTGGACTTGCAGAGGAAGGAGGTAGTGATGGAAAAGTGGTGGCAAGAGCCAGTCCAGAGTGGCGGGTGGTGAGAGCTCAGGCCTGGTGCAGGCCAAGGTCACTTGGGCACCTCCTCCCTCACGGCCACACCACACCACACCCCCTGCTCTCTAAAGGTGGAAGATGCCTTCAGAGGCTGGAGGTTTGCTCTTGGGTGAATCGGGTCTGTTGTGAGTAGATTAATTATAACAGAGCAACTGAAAACTGTTCTCTCTGCAATCCTTCTAGGAAAGGGCAGGATTTCCTTCTACTCTGCAAAAGCATCCTGCCTTTTACAGAACTTCAGAGAATGCCAGTTCTTCAATGATGAAATATGAAAAATCAAGATTGAATAAGGTATTGTTTTTGCCTGACTTTTTTTTTTTTAACTCACTCATAGAAAAGTTATTAAAATTTTTTGGTAATATATTAAAGTGTACAATGTGATTTTATACACTCACGCACGCACACACACACAATACACATATCCAGCCCCCCCCCCCCCCCCCCCCCCCCCCCCCCCCCCCCCCGAGAGCCACTGGCGTCCAGTGTGGTGGCGGCAGGAGCGCGCACTGTGGAGGCCGCCGTCAGTTCAAACCCCAGCCCCACTGTGCCGTCTTCTGTGAGTTTCTTAACCGCCCGGGGCGCCGTTCCTGCGTCTAAAATGCTGGGGTTGTGGTATCTACACCATGAGGTTCTTGAGAGTATTCTACGTGAAACCCTGTGTGAAGTGCCCAGCACATAGTAGGCACTCAATAAGCGTTAGTTTCCTTGTTTTCTTTGAATTCTTTTACTTGCATTCTGCCTCTCTTTTCAAAGTGAGAGTACCATAATGAGTCAACATGCATGAATAAAAAGTCCTCTGTGTGTTTTATACAGTCACACACTTGTCCAAGTGGAAAATTTAGTGAGAATATATGTTCCTTTATTTTAGTCCCAGTTAAATGGAAGAGGCAAAAGCACCTCCCTGGACCCAACAGATATGACCACCATGATTTTGACTAAGAATGAAGACAAAATACAGGTATTGTACCTAATATATGTATTTGTGTGTGTGTGTGTGTGCCCACAATTGATTTTGTTTTTCAAATGTATCATATGATTCGAGGGGTGGTGATCCACAGTCCACACAGTGTTGTCTCTGTGGATTTCTTCTGTTAAGGTGAGCATCTCAGGTGGTTTGCCTCCTCAGGCTGCAAACACCTGACCAGCCTGGAGCACAGCCCACAAGCACCTCAGGACTGGGGAACTCACCCGGGGCTGGACGCTTGCCGTGGCGAATTTCGTTTTGTGTCAGTGAGCATTTGCTAGGCAGCTGTTGTTTTCTAAGCTAGTGCATGCAGCAATTCTCAGGCCAGGAGACGCTAACAACAACCGGGGTGCCACCACCAGGCGCGAGGGGCGTCTCACACCCGGTCACAGTGACCGTTCAGTACAGAGGCTTGTGAATGGTCCACTTTTTTAAAAGAATAAGTTTGAATGAATTCATATTTATCCCTATAATAACATCTCTCTTGCTCATTTGTACCTGTGTATTCTTTCCTTGTTGTTTAGTCGCCAAGTTGTACCCAACTCTTTGTGACCCCGTGGACTGTAACCCTCGAGGCTGCTCTGTCCATGGGATGTCCTAGGCAAGAATACTGGAGTGGGTTGCTATTTCCTTCTCCAGGGGATCTTCCTGATTCAGGGACCGAGCCTGTGTCTCCTATATTGGCAGGAGGGTTCTTTACCGTTGAGCCACCAGAAGCCCCATTCTTCCTTAGAAGGAGGAGAAAAAATAGAGAAACAGCTGGTGAACCAGCTGGCAATGCCAAAGAATGCTCAAACTACTGTACAATTGCACTCATCTCACACACTAGCAAAGTAATGCTCAAAATTCTCCAAACCAGGCTTCAACAGTACGTGAACCATGAACTTCCAGATGTTCAAGTTGGATTTAGAAAAGGCAGAGGAACCAGGAAAATACGTGGTTTCAAATAACCCTGGCTATGTCTGTGGGAAAGTGCTGCTCACGTGTCTCCAGGTGGAGCAAAAATTGAGGACCACTGGATTATGGTAGTTAGATGGCACTGGTGGTAAAGAATCCATCTGCCAATTCAAGAAACATAAGAGATGAAAGTTTGATCCCTGAGTCAGGAAGATCCCCTGGAGGAGGCCATGGGAACCCACTCCAATATTCTTGCCTGGAGAATCCCATGGACAGAGAGGCCTGGCGGGCTAGATAATGTCCATAGTGTTGCAAAGAGTTGGACACGACTGAAGGGACTTAGTATGCACACGTGTGCTAGGTAGAGACTGGATGGTTTTCTCAAGATCAGATCCCTGCCATCTTTTCAAGTCTGCTGCTTGGGGATTTTGAGAATGAGGCTCTCATTTACCCGTCAGTATCTTAGGAAGCTCCGACCATGTGGGGCCCTCTGAGGGCTGTATAACATGAGGCTTCCCTAAAGGCCATGATCCTCTAGGAGGGGTAACAAGGTAGATACTCCAGCCACCATGATCTCACAGAAACAGCAGTGAAAAGAGAGGTGGAGATCAAGTCAAGTCAAAGAGGATTCTGTCCTGACACACAGATAAGTGAGAACTGTCCCCTTTCCTCCTACGGCTTCCACGGCAAGATGTCCATAGGTGGCTAAAGCTGTACCCACCACTGAAACATGCTAGTTAGGTTGCAACATGTAAATGGGGATTCATTTAAACCCAGCAGAGTAGCTGAATGCCATCCAGGCCTTTACTTCGACTTCATTTTTCTTTAAGTTTCTAGTTTAATGTTTCTGTAACAGAGATGTAGGCATTTGACTTCCATGGTATGTCAGAGAAGAGTTTAAAAACTCTGGGCTGTCTCCAACCTTGTAAATCAAGGTCTCTTTCTTTGTGTGATGTTTCTAAACAGCTTATAAAATGCAATCCCTGAGCTTCTGGGAGCAATTGAGATCTCGCCTGTGGACTTTTCTTTGGCCATCTCAGGACTAGGGCGAGTGCTCGACTCACCCCTGCCCTGTAACAACGTCGGCTGCTTTGGTATTTGAGGAGAAATGCGACTACCTCTCCCTAACTCCTTGTGACAGCAGCCCCAGTCCTAACTATAGCTTTAGGAACTGCAGCACAAAGTGATTCAACTCTTCTATCTTGTTTGCACAGAAAGAGAAACCAGGATTTACAGTATCGTGTGATCCAAAGAGAAGCACCAACCCCAGCCAAGAGCCGGCTCCACCAGTGAAGCCCAGCTGGTCCAGGAACAGATATCCTGGCACAAAGGGGAGCCACAGGACCGCCGTGGCGTACCCATCCTTGCACACACACACCTACCCGTAGAGTGCCCGGACCTCGCCACACAGGCGCTTCCTTGCTGTGTTTTGGGCTAGGCACGTTTTGTAACGAAGGGATGTGTATGCTCGGGAGCTCCATCCATGTGTTGTATTCCGTGCTGTGCACCACCCTCACCCCAGGAGCTTACACTGCGTGCAGGATCTCAGGACGCATACCTCCTGACTTATTTTTTTCATGAAATGAAATTTTATTGTGATGCATCCAAAAGCTTCCCTTATCAGAAACTGAAGTGTGCGCTCATGAAACTACAGCACAGATATACCTCAGTTTATATATTCTCTCTAAAATTATGTGCAAAGAAGCTTTAAAGAGCTGTTAAACGTACTCTGGGAGTTTGCCATATTAAATAAAAAGTCCCGTGCCAGAGCTCCCTAGTGACGAATGATGACTCAGGCAGCAGTATATCAGGTCTGTTCAGGGTGAGGTGCTCCCACACAGAGGAAAAACTCATGTTATTACCTGGAAGTCAGTGTTGCATATATTATGCTCAGCATGGTTATGTAAGTTTTTTAACCCATTGATTGAAATTCTTTCTCTCCCGCAAGTTATTCCCTTTGATTGGTTAACTGCGTAATCTCTTGTGAATGAATAGGTACTTTAGCTTTTCTGTCCTTGGTAGGCACCAGGCCCCATCTGCCGACTTCAGCCTCCCATGTCAACATGCTGGAGTCATGTTAAGAAGGGTCACTCCAGTTCATGCCAGGCTTCCTGTTTTGACTTTACCTGCTTCCTTTTAGGTTGGGTTGAAAGTTTCCTAGTATGTCTTGTGTTATCACTTTTAATCCTTTCAGCCACCACCACCACCTGGATGACTAGAGGCCAGAACCGCATGGCAACGCATTCCGTTAGGAATCCCAGTGTCAGTGTCCCTCTTCTTTAATCAGCCAGTTCTTAGGTCATATACCTGTCTGTGCATTGTTGGCGGCGCTGGGCCTCTGTTGCCGCGTGTGGGCTGTCCCTGGTGGCAGAGAGCCGGGGCTGCTCTCCCCGTGGGGGCACGTGGCTTCTCACCATGGGGGCTCCTCTCGCTGCGGAGCATGGGCTCTGGGGTGCGCGGGCTCAGTGGTTGTGGCACCTGGGCGTAGTTGTCCCGGGGCATGTGGAGACTTCCCAGACCAGGGATTGAGCCCAGGTCCCCTGCATTGGCAGGTGGATTCTTGACCACTGGACCACCAGGGAAGGCCAGGTGATTTTATCTTGAGAACCGTTCTAGGTTTACAGAGAAATTGAAAATTTTTAGTACAGAGAGTTTCCATATACTGCCAACCTCCCCGAAACCCCTCACACACTGTGTGTGTGTGTTTAGGGGGAATATGTGCCCTTTCTTTTACATAGGAGTTTGTAAATGGCCTTCTTCTAGTCCACACCTTACCCTCTGAAACTTTAGTCAACTAGTCAACATTCTATCTAGAAATCACCCCACCAAAAACCCCACTTTTTGTTCCTAAAAGGATAGTATTAAAGGACAAGTCCCAAAACAAACTGCTCAGGGCAAACCCTGTTTGAAAGTTGTTCAGAAATACTTGCTTTTGTTCCAAATAATTTTGGAGAAAACTAATTTAAAAAATTACTTTCTAGATGACTCTACACATGGACATCACCAGATGGTCAATACCAAAATCAGATTGATTATATTCTTTGCAGTCAAAGATAGAGAATCTCTATACAGTCAGCAAAAACAAGACCGGGGAGCTAACTGTGGCTCAGATCATGAACTCCTTATTGCCAAATTCAGATTGAAAAAAAGTAGAGAAAGCCACTAGACCATTCCAAGTATGACCTAAGTCAAATCTCTTACAATTATACTGTAGAAGTGACAGATTCAAGGGCTTAGGTCTGATAGAGTGCCTGAAGAACTATGGACAAAGGTTCATGACATTGTACAAGAGACAGGGATCAAGACCATCCCCAAGAAAAAGAAATGCAAAAAGGCAAAATGGTTGTCAGAGAAAGCCTTACAAATAGCTGAGAAAATAGAAGCGAAAGGCAAAGGAGAAAAGGGAAGATATACCCATTTGAATGCAGAGTTCCAAAGAATAGCAAGGAAAGATAAGAAAGCCTTCCTCAGTGATAAGTGCAAACAAATAGAGGAAAACAAGAGAATGGGAAAGACTAGAGATCTCGTCAAGAAAATTAGAGATACCAAGGGAACATTTCATGCAAAGATGGGCTCAATAAAGGGTACAAATCGTATGGACCTAACAGAAGTAGAAGATATTAAGAAGAGGTGGCAAGAATACACAGAAGAACTATACAAAAAAGATCTTCATGACCAGATAACCACGATGGTGTGATCACTCACCTAGACTCAGACATCCTGGAATGCAGAGTAAAGTGGGACTCAAGAAGCATCACTACAAAGCTAGTGGAGGTGGATGGAATTACAGCTGAGCTGTTTCAAATCCTAAAAGATGATGCTGTGAAAGGGCTGCACTCAATATGCCAGAAAATTTGGAAAACTCAGCAGTGGCCACAGGACTAGAAAAGGTCAGTTTTCATTACAATCATAAAGGCAACACCAAAGAATGTTCAAACTACTGCACAATTGCACTCATCTCACATGCTAGCAAAGTAATGCTCAAAATTCTCCAAGCCAGGCTTCAAGAGTATGTGAACCATGAACTTCCAGATGTTCAAGCTGGATTTAGAAAAGGCAGAGGAACCAGATATCAAATTTGCCAACATCCATTGGATCATCAAAAAGAGAGTTCCAAAAAAACATCTACTTCTGCTTTATTGACTACAGCAAAGCCTTTGACTGTGTGGATCACAACAAACTCTGGAAAGTTCTTCAAGAGATGGAAATACCAGCCCACCTTACCTGCCTCCTAAGAAATCTGTATGCAAGTGAATAAGCAACAGTTAGAACTGGACATGGAACAATAGACTGGTTCCAAATTGGGGAAGAAATAATGTCAAGGCTGTATATTGTCACCCTGTTTATTTAATTTCTATGCAGAGTACATCATGAGAATTGCCAGGCTGGATAAAACACAAGCTGATATCAGATTGCCAGGAGAAATATCAGTAACCTCAGATACACAGATGACACCATCCTTATGGCATAAAGTGAAGAAGAACTAAAGACCCTCTTGATGAAAGTGAAAGAGGAGAGTAAAAAAGTTGGCTTAAAACTCAACATTCAGAAAACTAAGGTCATGGCATCCAGTCCCATCACTTCATGGGGAGACAGTGAAAACAGTGAGAGACTTTCTTTTGGGGGCTCCAAAATCACTGCAGATGGTGATTGCAGCCATGAAATTAAAAGACCTTTGCTCCTTGGAAGAAAAGCCATGACCCAACCTAGACAGCATATTAAAAGCAGAGATACTACTTTGATAACAAATGTCTGTCTAGTCAAGGCTATGGTTTTTCCATTAGTCATGTGTGGATATGAGGGTTGGGCTATAAAGAAAGTTGAACACTGAAGAATTGATGCTTTTGAATTGTGGTGTTGGAGAAGACTCCGAGAGTCCCTTGGACTGCAAGGAGATCCACCTAATCAATCCTAAAGGAAATCAGTCCTGAATATTCATTGGAAGGACTGACGCTGAAGCTGAAGCTCCAATACTTTGGCCACCTGATGCGCAGAACTGACTCATTGGAAAAGACCCTGATGCTGAGAAAGATTGAAGGCAGGAGGAGGAGAAGGGGATGACAGAGGATGAGATGGTTGGATGGTATCACCAACTCGATGCACATGAGTCTGGGCAAGCTCTGTGAGTTGGTGACAGACAGGGAAGCCTGTCTGTCTGCAGCATACGCATCTCCTGCGGGGCATGCCTGCTTGCTGCAGTCTATGGAGTCGCAAAGAGTCGGATACGACTGAGCAACTGAACTGAACTGACTGAATTTTTAAAAAGCACCCCATATAATAATTTTGGAATAAAAATCAGAATACGTGATCAGATTTTTAGAAGTGCTTTTTGAGAATGAAAGCTTCCTGAGAGCTGTGGTTTGGCTGCTAAGATACCAAAGGAGCAAAAAGGAGAGAATCGCATGTCATCCAGGCGCAGCCTCCGCATCCAATGACTGTCAGAAGGCCAAGGCAGCAGCTCCATGCTGGGCCCCGGCAGCCCACAGTCAGCTCCAGAAAGGAGTAGCTGCCTGTTTCCTTTAGAAAAGAGGGGCCAATCTTCCTGCTTAGATCAAGAAAAAGTGCCCCACAGGGCGTGCACATGCTGCAGCAGCTAAGCCACCGTGCCTGTCATTTCTCCTTCTGCTTTTGATAGGAAACTGGGAGAGATGACCCCGGGAAGAAGCTGTGAAATGACAAACAGGTAATTAATTCTGTGTGAATATGATAAGTCTCAGGGTGTGGGGAAACAGCACAAAGTGTCTTGACCTCTAAGAGTGAACCTTGAGAATGAAATGAGAGAAAAGTCAAAACACAGTGTTTCAGTTGGGTCAGAGAACAAGATCGACTTTACTGAACATAAAGGAGTGATCCTCCAATTTAAAAAAAAAAGCCTACACTGGACAGCTGTGAACAAAGGTGAAGGATATGGGGAAAATAATAATGTGCTTTATACTTGGTTTTCTTTTCAGTTATTTCATGTTTTTTGAATATACTTTATAAATTGAATGCATAGTCGGTAACAAGTAGTTTTCTTAAGATTTCAAATAGATTTCAGGTGAACAGGTTTTCTTTGGAAGCATCACTTTTGGACCACGTGGTCACAGCTGAGCGCCTGTTACCATCTGATGGCAGCACATCCCTTTTCTGTTTTGGGGGATGTGACAACATTGGTAGGGGTCTCTTGAGGTAAGGGGATCACGGTAACCGTTACTCTACGCTTTAGAAGTTTCTTGATGGACCATTAAACACTGCAACTCTGTATAGACATAAGAGTTTCCTTGAAAGTAAGAATTCTAGGTGTTTTTTCCATTTGTCATTTTTAAAGTACAAGGATTTGGGAATTCCCTAGTGGCTCAGTGGTTAGGACTGGGAGGTTTCACTGCTGGGGTCCAAGTGCGATTCCTCATGGGGGAACTGTGAGCCTACAAGCTGTGTGGTGTGGCCCAAATAAAGTGCAAGAATTTGAGAAATCTGGCACCCAGCCACTCTGAAACTACCCTTGCTCACTGGTTTAACGATGTTGTCACCAAGTTTTTTATTTTTCGGCTGTGCAGCATGTGGAACCTTAGTTCCCCAACCAGGCACGGAACCCATGCCCAGTGCAGTGGACACACAGAGCCTTAGCCCCTGGAGCACCAGGGAAGTCCCTTCTGTCATCAGATTGACTCCCAGCTGTTGACAAAAACGTCACACAAAAGGCTCTGCTTTGCGGAAATAGAACTGCTACCTTCTGGTTTTCCAGGCTGCTCTCAGACTAGCTCTTCTTAATTGCCAAGAATAGCAGCGATGTTCCCAGGGCACAGAGACTTGGCCCTTCTGCACAGGATGCCTTTGAGGCTGCAAAGCCTACCCTGTCCTTTGTAAACAAAGATAAATCTGTGTGGCCTGGCTCGGCTTAGTTGAACTACATCCCGCCAGTGACACCTCTCTCCATTCCTAGCAGACTCTTCTGGAGAAGATGAGCTCATCTCTGAATGCCTCCTGAGGTCTGACAGTTCTACCCCTTTTCCTCACTTTGATGCCACCTGATCGGCTAAGAAGAAGCTTGGAATTTATTTCCCCCTTTAAGTGTGTTTCAGCTTGACTCTGTGCAGCTGAGTCATGTGGTCTCTGAGAAACAAACTTTCTTGTGAAATTACATTCAGAAAGGCAGTGTTTAATTAGTATGTTTATAGACAAAGCCCTACTGACAAAGTGTGCACCACGTGTCCAGAGTAGTTCTTGCTTAGGAAGGGTCAAAAGAAAGAAGAGCCTTCAGGATCTAGAAAGAAATAATGCTCTGTGAAAGTTCCAGCTTCCTGTTGGCACTCCTACCCTATGGCATAGTCTCTTCCCCCAGACTCTGATCAGAAAGAATGCAATGAGCAGTGACTCAGGAGCCACAGGGAGGGCAGTGACATGTCAGACTCCATTCCTGTACTCCAAGCCCAGGTGGGAACAGACCAGTGAACCCAAACAAGCCCGCCAGTAAGACATTCTGCTGCAGCTCCAGAACACTCATGGGTTAGAGAGAGCCACTCACTGAAATGTCAGATACCTGGGTTTGAGTCCCACCCAGGCTCGGGGCTGAGGGAGTGCAGTTGCTTAACAACAGCTCTGGACCTTCGTTCTCTGACCTGAAAAGTGAAGTGACGATCCAAGTGAAATGATCCCTAAGGTCCCTTCATTTTTTACAAAATCATGAAGGTTTGAATACTTCTCCCAGCTGCTGATCAGGGATTGCAACAAGGTGCCTGAAACAGCATCCCTCTCTGGCCTGGGCCAGCTAGACCCTCTCTCGCGGCCTCTGGTCCTTGGGGAAACGAAGACACTTCGGTTGCTCTAAGCAGATCCCCTCCCATCCTGTCCCCACCAAGTCTGGCACGAGCCGCCCTCTCCCACAAGTCCCCTGAGCCGTTGGATTCGGATTCGGTGACCAGAAGTCAGTAAACAGCTTCTCAGCTGAGCTCACACTCCAGCCACCCCCCTTCCCCCGTCTCTCTCTCTCTCTCTCTCTCTCTCTCTCTCTCTCTCTCTCTCTCTCTCTCTCTCTCTCTCTCTGCTTCTCTTCCCCACGCCCCCCCATGCAGTCCAGAGCCGAGGGTGCATTGCGTCAACCACTCTCTTGCCAGCGCACCAGACTCCTCACCCTCCATCCTTCTGCACATCCACCTGGTAGTCCCCCAGCTTCGGATCCTTCCAGCGACGCCTCCACCCCCACCCACCATCTGTCTTCTCTGCTCCTACACCCAGGCTGCCAAGATGGCTGCAGGAAAACCGCATCAAGTGCTCCGGGGCCCCTGCTCATGTGTCCTCTCCAGCCTCGGAAATGTATCCTCTGCTTCTGAAACTGAAGAGCTCTTTCCCTTCCTCCTCCCTCAGCTATTTCACACCTCCTCCCTTTCCTCAAGTGCCCTGCCCACTTCCAGCAAACAACCTTTTCTTTTTAAAGTAATTTTTAAAATTTTTATTTATTTGACCGCGCTGGGTCTTCACTGCTCTGCAGGCATTTCTCCAGCTGCAGAGAGTGGGGCCTACTCTAGCTGCAGCGCGTGGTCTTCTCGTGGTGGTGGTTTCTCTTGTGGAGCTCAGGCTCTAAGGTGCTCGGGCTTCGGTAGTTACGGTCCCCGGGCTTAGTTGCTCCGCAGCCTGTGGGAACTTCCCAGATCAGGGACCCAACTCTTTTCTTCTGCACTGGCAGGCAGATTCCTTACTACTTAGCCACCAGGGAAGCCCCATGGCAAACAATCTTGTTAGAACTAGTTAAGAAGCTAAGTGCTGGTGGGCTGGGGGTAGGGAGAAAACTGCAAAGGAATTGTGAACGCTTTTTGCAGGTTTGTCTATGTACTTGTATTGGCAAAATGGTTCTGAAACTATTTTTGATATATTATGTGATTGGACAAATCAATAAGTGTGTTGATGCTTTAAGAGCCAGAGTGTTTACTCTGGAAGAAGAAACATACAAATATTTAATGGAAGAAAACAGATTAAAAACCTTGTGGAAATGGATTGGAAATGGAGATATCAGCGTGCATTCATGATTTCTAAACTATGTATAGGTGTGTATATCCATTTGTGTATATATTCAGCTGTGTCTGCTAGGAAGGAGGGTCTAAAACCAAACACACCTCATTAGCAATAAGCATAGTTTGCACTGAGATTTGTTCTTCCATACCATTTCGCACTTAAAGGAATCAGGGTTCATTAGAGAAATGGCTGATTCCAGGGGCTAGTACATCACAAACGAGATGAGCAGCCTGGAACATTTTGTTATGCCAGGATGTAATAAAGCACTTAAAAATCAGTAATATTAGGAAGCATTTCACAAGAGAAAGGAGGACTTGAAGAGGCTGCCACCAGCCAAATCTGGGACGTTAAGTGGTGGCAGTGGTATTCAGTCGCTCAGTCGTGTCCAACTCTGCAACCCCATGGACTCCCTGTCCTTCACTATCTCCCAGAGTTTGCTCATATTCATGGCCATTGAATCAGTGATGCTGTCTAACCATCTCATCCTCTGCTGCCCTCTTCTCCTTTTGTCCCCAATCTTTCCCAACATCACGGTTTTTTCCAGTGAGTCAGCTCTTCACATCAGGTGGCTAAAGTATTGGAGCTTCAACTTCAGCATCAGTCCTTCCAATGAACATTCAGGACTGATTTCCTTTAGGATTGACTGGTTTGATCTCCTTGCAGTCCAAGGGATTCTCAAGAGTCTTCTCCAGCCCTACAATTTGAAACATCAATTCTTTGGCACTTAAACTTCTTTATGGTCCAACTCTCCATACATAGCTTTGACCATAAGGACCTTTGTTGGCAAAATGATATCTTTGTTTTTTAATATGCTGTCTAGGTTTGTCATAGCTTTTCTTCCAAGGAACAAGAGTCCTAATTTAACGGCTGCATTCACTGTCTGCAGTGATTTGGGAGCCCAAGAAAAGGAAGTCTTTCACTGTTTCCATTTTTTTCCCCCATCTATTTGCCATGAAGTGATGGGACCAGATGCCATGATCTTAGGTTTTTTGAATGTTGAGTTTTAAGCCAGCTTTTTCACTCTCCTCTTTCACCCTCATCAAGAGGCTCTTTAGTTCCTCTTCACTTTCTGCCATTAGAGTGGTGTCATCTGCATATCTGAGGTTGTTAATATTTCTCCCAGCAGTCTTGATTCTAGCTCAGGATTCACCCAGCCTGGCATTTCACTTGATGTGCTCTGCATATAAGCTAAATAAATAGGGTGACAATATACTACCTTGGCATACTCCTTTTGCAATTTTAAACCAGTCCAAAGGTTCTAACTTGCTTCTTGACCTACATACAGGTTTCTCAGGAGGCAGGTAGGGTGGTCTGGTATTCCCATCTCTTTAAGAATTTTCCAGTTTGTTGAAAGGGATATTAGGTACCCAAATGTTTAAGAACATTTATAACCTTTAAATGTTTATATATTTAATGTTTACTTATAAGTGTTATAACCTTTATAACATTTATAAGTAATAACCCATTAGAAAAATCAGGAATCAATGACTTCATATTAATGAAAAAGGGAAGGAGAGAGAGAAGAGAAAGTATTGGGTTGCCAAAAAGTTTGGTCAAGTTTTTCCATATCTTATAGAAAAACCTGAATGACCTTTTTGATCAACCCAACAGAGTGAATGCTGGGAGTCAACCAGTGAGTCCAGATGGAGTTCTGGAGATGGGACCAACGTTTCACAACCACCATAGTGAAATGGACCAGGCAAGAATCATCAGTGGAGGCTAAATTTAGAAGGAAATATGAGGAGCAGGATATATGCATGGGTTCAGTGTCTCCACTGTTAAATCTGGTCTCCCATCCACACTCTGGCAGAGCAGCCACGATGAGCGCATTACAAGGCCATCTGTCTGATCATGTTGGTCCCCTTGCAGGAGCCCATCTCTGACGTGGCCCTTCCACCCCTCAGCCTCCCTGTGAGTCTCGAGGAGCATTAACCACCCCTCCCAGATCCCTGCATACCGCCCTGTCACCTCATTACTTAGCAAACACCTGTCACCTTTCAAGACCAAGTCAAATAGCAACTTCCCTGCAGAACTGTTTTGCTGCTGTTTGCAGGCAGAACTTGCCAGTCCTTCCTTCACCTCCTGGAGACTCTGACCTCTGCTCCTGAAACACTTCACTGTGCCAGTTTGTTTAGTCAGCTGCCTTTCCAACTGCAATGATTTCAACCACAGCCCACAGGGGGAAAACAAATTTCAAACAAAACAGTTATAACTTCATACAATCAGTCTAGATGTCAGGCAGCGCCAGGAGTACTTAATTTATTTAGCAGCTCACTGGCACCATCAAAGATCCAGGCCTCACCATCTTCCATCTGTCATCTTTGATGCCAACTTTGTTCTCAAGTTAACTCTGCCCTATAGTTGTATGGCTATAGCAAATCCTGGCAAACCACCAGATCCAAAAACACTCAGTGAAAGAACCTCTGTCCCTGAATGTCTTTCTTT
This sequence comes from Nanger dama, assembly GCA_917880005.1. Classification (NCBI taxonomy): domain Eukaryota; kingdom Metazoa; phylum Chordata; class Mammalia; order Artiodactyla; family Bovidae; genus Nanger; species Nanger dama. Next base: position 892,320 of record CAKJTW010000030.1, read on the forward strand.
TTCTTTAAAAAAAAATTTTTATTTACCTATTTATTTTTGGCTGTATTTAATCAGCGACAGATAATTGATGCTTTTGAACTGTGGTGCTAGAGAAGACTCTTGAGAGTCCCTTGGACAACAAGGAGATCCAACCAGTCCATCCTAAAAGAAATCAGTCCTGAATATTTATTGGAAGGACTGATGTGAAAGCTGAAACTCCAATACTTTGGCCACCTGATGCGAAGAGCTGACTCATTGGAAAAGACCCCGATGCTGGGAAAGATTGAGGGCAGGAGGAGAAGGGGACGACAGAGGACGAGATGGTTGGATGGCATCACCGACTCGACAGGCATGAGTTTAAGTGAGCTCCGGGGAGTTGGTGATGGACAGAGAGGCCTGGCGCGCTGCAGTCCGTGGGGTCACAAAGAGCTGGCTGAACGGAAGGGAACTGAGGTCTCTGTTGCTGCGCGAGGGCTTCTCTGGCTCTGGCCTGAGGGCTCTAGGGCAGGGACTCGGGAGTTGGGGTGTGCAGGGCTTGGTTGCCTCATAGCATGTGGGATTTTCCTAGCCCAGGGATAGAAACTAGGTCCCCTGCATTGGCAGGCAGATCCTTGACCACTGGGCAACCACAGAAGCCCAAAATGACCATCTTACTTTGGATTAATTTTTTAATTTACAGGAAAGTCACAACTGTAGAGCTCCCCCCACACCCCCTCGCTCAGCTTCAGTTTCCCCGCGTGCTGCCGCACATCGCAGCCAACAAAGTATCGGGACGTTGCTATGACCTGAACTCCAGACTGCACTGGGATTTCACCAGTTTTCCCTTTAATGTCCTTTTTCTATTCCAGGATACAATCCAGATGTTACATTGCTTTTCTCTGCCCTATCTCCACAGCCGCCTCTGGTCTCTGGCCCTTTTCCAGTCTTTCCTTATTTTTCATGATTTTGACAGTTGTGAAGAATGCCAGTTAGGCGTTTTGTAGAATGATTCCTCCAGTTGGGCTGGTCTAAAGTTTTTCTTATAGTTTGATTGGAGTTATCAGTTTGGGGGTTCCCTGGTAGCTCACATGGTAAAGAATCTGCCTGCAATGCAGGAGATCCCCTGGTTCGATTCCTGGGTCGGAAGATGCCCTGGAGAAGGGAAAGGCTACCCACTCCAGTGTTCTGCTCTGGAGAATTCTGGAGGCTATACAGTCCATGGGGTCACAAAGAGTCGGACAGGACTGAGAGACTTTCACTTTCATGGGTTTTCAGAAACAACACCATAGAGGTGAAGTGCCCCTCTCATCATTTTACGTCAGGAGCACTTGCTGCCCACGTGACATCACTGGGATGGCTAGGAAAGCCTTCCCAAAAGCCCTGGAGAGGATTTCCCTTCATGCTTTTTTTTTTTTTTTTTTTTAAGAAAACTTTATTTATTGGGCTGCTACAGGTCTTAGTTGCAGCATTACGGGATCTTCACTGTGGCCTGTGGGATCTAGTTACCTGACCAGGGATCACACCCTGGCCTCCTGCACTGGGAGAGCAGAGTCTTAGCCAGTGGATCATGAGGGTAGTCCCTGTCATGCCTTTTATTACTGTAAAAGATATATAGGTTTATTACAGAAAACTAAGGAATCAGTTAAGAATAAGGAAATAAACACATAATATTGCTGTCACCAAGAGACGATCATAGTTATATTATTTTCTATCTTTTCAAATCTTTTGTAAAAATGGTTTTCTGTTAAATAAGATCAGATTCTACACACTGGTTTATAACCTACTTTCAAAACATGGTTTTAAATTATTTTTTAAAAAGACATAATTCAATCAATCTACCAATATTAAAAAACCTGCATAGTGAAAGATGACACCTTCTCTCAGAAAAGTTAGCAACAACAACAAAAATAACACATACCTTAGCGACGCTATTGAAATTCAAGGTGAAAGTAAGGCATCCAGGCAGAAAGATTAAAATTTTAATATGCGTATATACATATTATGCATATATGCATTAATATGCATAAAATATATTTTCCATACTCCTTTTTCAAAAATCTACTAGAAAATGAACTTGAGTCAACCAAGAGATGAATAGAGACAACTTCACCAAAATAACTCATCAGTTCAGTCACTCAGTTGTATCCGACTCTTCGCGACCCCGTGAATCGCAGCACGCCAGGCCTCCCTGTCCATCACCATCTCTCGGAGTTCACTCAGACTCAGGTCCATCGAGCCCGTGATACCATCCAGCCATCTCATCCTTGGTCGTCTTTTCCCTGCTTCATTCCGCATTCCAAGGCCAAATTTGCCTGTTACTCCAGGTGTTTCTTGACTTCCTACTTTAGCATTCCAGTCCCCTAAATGAAAAGGACATCTTTTTTGGGTGTTAGTTCTACAAGGTCTTGGAGGTCTTCATAAAACCGTTCAACTTCAGCTTCTTCGGTGTTACTGGTTGGGGCATAGACTTGGATAACTGTGATATTGAATGGTTTGCCTTGGAAACGAACAGAGATCATTCTGTCGTTTTTGAGATTGCATCCAAGTACTGCATTTTGGACTCTTTTGTTGACTATGATGGCTACTCCATTTCTTCTGAGGGATTCCTGCCCGCAGTAGTAGATATAATGGTCATCTGAGTTAAATTCACCCATTCCAGGCCATTTTAGTTCGCTGATTCCTAGAATGTTGATGTTCACTCTTGCCATCTCTTGTTTGACCACTTCCAATTTGCCTTGATTCGTGGACCTGACATTCCAGGTTCCTATGCAATATTGCTCTTTACAGCATCGGATCTTGCTTCTATCACCAGTCACAGCCACAGCTGGGTACTGTTTTTGCTTTGACTCCATCCCTTCATTCTTTCTGGAGTTATTTCTCCACTGGTCTCCAGTAGCGTATTGGGCACCTACTGACCTGAGGAGTTGCTCTTTTGGTATCCTATCATTTTGCCTTTTCATACTGTTCATGGGGTTCTCAAGGCAAGAATATTGAAGTGGCTTGCCATTCCCTTCTCTAGTGGACCACATTCTGTCAGCCCTCTCCACCATAACCCGCCTGTCTTAGGTTGCCCCGCAGGCATGGCTTGGTTTCATTGAGTTAGACAAGGCTGTGGTCCTAGTGTGGTTAGATTGACTAGTTTTCTGTGAGTAAGGTTTCAGTGTGTCTGCCCTCTGATGCCCTCTTGCAACACCTACCATCTTACTTGGGTTTCTCTTACCTTGGACGAGGGATATCTCCTTACTGCTACCGTTCCTGACCTTCAATGTGGGATAGCTCCTCTAGAACTCATAGAGAATATAAAAGCCATTTTATTTTATTCTAGTCTTGGGACTTTTAAAAATGTGAATGCCTTTTATTATAAAGTAGAATGAAAATATTATAAACCTAGCAATATGTTTTTGGCCAAAGGGCTTGTGGAATCTTAGTCCCCTGACCAGGCACTGAAACTGTGCCCCCAGAGGTGAGTGCAGAGTCCTAACTACTGGACTGCCAGGGAATTCCCATAATTACATTGATAGCAATAGTTGAGAGAGAAGGAGGAGTAAAGGTGAGAAGTATTGTGATGATGCTGATTTCATAAAAAGAAATGTAAAGTTGAGAAATCAAGTGATAAGTATATTTAAAGATATAAATATGAACAGTATGGGTACCATGTGGGAACACTGTGAAATACAAGAATTCAACTGTGTGGGACCTGGAAGGAGGGCAGATGATGGAGATGGGGAAGGGGAACAATGGGTATAAATTTATTTCATATGCATACAACAGAACCTTTCACATACACCTATGCACACTCAAAAAGACATAGTTCATAGAGTAAAAGTTTATTTTGAAGCTATCCACAAAAATCTATTTTTAAAATTGTAAACACTTTTTTATATTGAAAAAAATTATAAACATTATAACTATGACCAAAAGTATTTGTCATATCAAGAAATGTAAATTGAGTAAATTTGTCTATTAAAAGAAAATTTCAATCCGTGAATCTGATCTGCCATTCAGCTATCAAAAAGCCCTCTCAAGCAAATCTTTTGTCAAAAAAAAGTCAAAACCAAAATTTCTAACTACTGAAGGGCGTATTAGAATATGTGAGTTAAAGCAGTGTTCGAAAGGAAATTCCTGCTTAAATTCTTACGGTAATGAACACAAAGGGTAACAATGAATGAAGTAAGGGTAACGGAGAACAGTAGGCAGAATTCTCAAGGTCTCCGTGGCACTTCCCGGGCAGTTCAGTTGTTAAGACTCTGTGCTTCCATTCCAGGTGGCACAGGTTTGATCCCTGGTAGAAGGAACCAAGGTCCCACATGCCACGTGGCCCAAAGTAAAAGTCTCGCCCAGGGTCACCATCTCCTGCTCATTTAATCAAACACTAATCTAGGTGCTGCTATAAAGGGTTTTTGCAGCTGGAATTAAGGTTATTAGTCAGCTGCCATTAAAATAGGGAGATTATTCTGGATTATCCAGGTAGGTCAAGTATAGTCACATGAAATCTTAAATCAGAAGAGGAAAACAGAAGACTTCATCAGAGAGGTGGGGTAGACTAAGAGGCAGAAGAGATTAGTAGACAGAAAGTGTACGTGTTAGTCACTCCGGTGTCCGCCTTTGCGACCCCGTTAACTGCAGCCCCACAGGCTCCTCTGTCCATGGAATTCTCCAGGGAAGAATACTGGAGTGGGTTGCCATTCCCTTCTCCAGGGAACTGTCCAGACCCAGGGTGGAACCCAAGTCTCCTGCACTTCAGGCAAATTCTTTACCATCTGAGCCAGGAGGGAAGCCCTAGTAGACAGGAGACCAGAGATTTTTGAAGGAGGAGAAAGATTGGATCCATCATTGCCAGCTTATAAAGATGAAGTCACGGCATGTTAGCAGTCTCCAGAAGCTGAGACAAACCCTTGGCCAACAGCACACAAGGAAATGTGAACCTCAGTCCTATGACCATGTGGAACTGAACTTGAGTTCTGCCAACAACCTGAATGAGCCCGGAAGTAACTTCTCCCCGAGAGCTTCTAGATAAGGACCGGGTGGGTCAATGACTTGATTTCAACCTTGTGGGACCCAGAGCTGATATCTGCCACTCCTACTGGACTTCCGAGCTGCAGAACGGTCAGATAGTAAACTGTTGTTTTAAGCCACCAAATCTGTGGCCGTTCGTTATGGCAGCAATAGGCAATGAATACAGCGTCTCACTGGAGGAACTGGAACAACTCAGTGAAGTCAAGGAAGGCAGATGGAAGGAATGACTGCAGTTAGTAAGAGACATGATTAATTGGGAGGCCAGCAGAAAGCAGTCAGTGTGTCTGAGAGCTGGTTGAACTGTAACGAACCCTCATCACCTGGCAGGGAGTTCACCGTGTTTCCTCAGTTTCATGAGGCTTTACTGCACCAGTGGCCAAGGATGGGCAAAACAGTAAAGGACAAAATGCATATTCTTAAAAAGAAAAGCCTTTATCGAACAGGCAAGCTGGGCTCTAAAAATCGCCATGTTGGTAATCGCTAGAGTAAGCCCAGCTAGTGGTGGGCTGCAGGAATATTTTTTCTCTCTTTGCCGTGAGAAGAATTTAAGTGCCACTCAGTCTGCCACATGGTCTTCTGTCTTTCTGAGCTGAGGGTATGGGCTCTGATTCTAGTGAGTTGACTTAACTCTCTTCTTTCTAGCTTTTCTGTCTCCTGTATTAAAACTTTTTGTTTTGGGGCTTCCCTGCTGATTCAGTGGCTGAGACTCACACTCGCGATGCAGGGGCCCAGGTTCAATCCCTAGTCGAGGAACTAGGTCCCACACGCCACAGCTGAGACCTGGTGCCGCCAAATAAACACTAAAAAGATTTTTTATTTTAATTATCTGCCAGTCTCAAGAGCTTTCATGTGCCCTCACTGAGATTTTCCGAGATTATACTGCTCATTTGGAAGAAACAAAAGGGCAATGAAAGAGTTAAAATGTTGGAAAACCTAATAAAAAAAAGAGTGCATATAAAGGCACCAAAGAAACAGTGATCCCAATGGGAAATAACCACTAACTCACCATGTGCTAAGAAGAAATCACCCACTCGATGGGCATGGGTTTGGGCGGACCCCGGAGTCGGTGACAGACAGGGAGGCCTGGCGTGCTGCAGCTCGTGGGGTCGCAGAGTCGGACACGACTGAGCGACTGAACTGAACTAAGGAAGGAATCATACACAAATGGACCTATACGTGAGACGGAAACAGACTCGCTGACAGAGAGAAGAGACTCGGGGTTGCTGGGTGTGAGGGAGAGTAAGGAAGGGTTGCGCTGGGACTTAGGGAACAACAGACGCAAGCATGCCATCTAGGGTGGACGAACAGGACCCCATTGTAACGGGGAACTCTATTCAAGATCCCCCAGCGAACCGTGATGGAAAAGAATATGAAAAAGTTATAGGAGCTGAAAAAGAATAATAAGAGGCTGCTTTGCTTAGCTCTATGCGACTGAATTTGAAAACACGGATGAATCCCTCGCGCTCTCCCCTTTCCAACCCCGGCCCTGCGGATGGCTCCCGCCAAGAAGGGCGGCGAGGAGAGGCAGGGCCGGTCCGCCGTCCACGAGGCGGTGACAAGAGGACACGCCATCAGCACCCACCGGCGCAGCCGTGGGGTGGGTTTCAGAGGCGCGCCCCCAGGGCGCTGAAAGAGATCCGGAAGTTTGCCATGAATGAGATGGGAACGCCGGACCTGCGCATCGACACCAGGCTCAACAAAGCCATCTGGGCCGAAGGGGTCAGGAATGGCCCATACCGGATCCGTGTGCGGTTGTCCAGAAAACGTAATGAAGACGAAGACTCGCCAAACAAGCTCTGTACTTTGGTTACCTATGCGCCCGTCACCACTTTCAAAAATCTACAGACAGTCAATGTGGATGAGAACTAATTGCTGATGGTCCAATAAAGTTATTGAACTGCAAAAGAAAAAAAAAAAGGATGAAATAATTTTCTAGTCAATACAAATGATCAAAAGAGATGGAGAATCAGAACAAAGTACTTTAAAAGAAATAAGGAATGTGGGGCTTCCCTGGTGGTCCAGTGGTTGAGATTCGGAGCTCCCAGTGCAGGAGGCCTGGGTTCAATCCCTGCTCAGGGAACGAGGTCCCACATGCAGCAACAAAAAATCCCATGCGCTGCAACTAAGACCAGAGCAGCCAAATAAATAAATAAAAATAAGTTTCTTAAAAAAAAAAAAATATTGTCAGAAAGCAACACCCCCCCCAAAAAAAAAAGAGCACCAAGTCCAGATAGTTTCATAGGGTTACTCTACCAAAACTTTAAGAACTGTTATTTTAAATGTTGTGGAGGATTAAAGAAAAATGTGTGCTGTGTGTGCTTAGTCATTCAGTCGTCCAACTCTTTTTTTGACCCCGTGGACTGTAGCCCACCAGGCTCTTCTCTCCATGGGGATTCTCCAGGCAAGAATACTGGAGTGGGTCGCCATGCCCTCCTCCAAGGGATCAATCCTAGGTCTACCTGAACTGCAGGCAGATTCTTTACTGACTGAGCCACAAGGGACGCCTAAAAAGAACACCTTCTTTTCTTAAAAAAGAAAAAAAGCTATATTGTATAACATTGATGCCAAATGACAAGACCAGCACACACAAAGAAAATTACAGACCAATCACACTTGTATCACTTGTATCAAATTCTAAAATCCCAAATAAAATATTATCAAATTGAATCTAAGAGAATTTAAAAGAATAACACACCTTAGACTAGGCCAGGATTTCTCAACAGCTGCACTATTGCTGTGTCCAGATATTGCCAAATATCCCCCAGGGGACAAAATCACTCCTTGTTGAGAATCACTGGTCCCCGCCAACCACTGGGTCAGCAGGTGGCAGGTGACCCACTTCTGCCCAGTGATTTATGAGCAGTCTACCAGGGGAGGAATCTGGGAAAAGTTTTCTTTCTCTAAAAAGAGAGGCATAGAGAAAGAACCCCCTCCGGTGTCTTTCTCTGACTGTGTGAGTGCTGGAGAGAGAGCAGGAGAGGATGGCTCCTTTTTGAAGGGGGAGGAGCAAGGCTGGAAAGCCAGCCTGCAGGTGAGGGTGGTCTTGGGAAAGAAGCAGGCTGGCATCTCTGCTGTCGCGTCCACCGCTCTCATAAGCCCAGGACTCGTCTTCTGCCAAAGTCCTACGGACTCAGAGATCTTCACCTGCATGGAATGCTGGAACTCCTCAGCCTCCTGATTTTGTCAGATGGGGGAACTCAAGCTTGGCAAGGGGCATGAACCCAAGGTCGTAAAGCAAATGTTATTAATAAGTTCAGCACTTCTGGGTTTCTGACTCCTAGCCAAGTGGGGTTCCCATTTACTCTCTGTTCCCCATTGAAAAGCCAACAGAGAGACTTCCCTGGTGATCTGGTGAGAAGGAAACTGACACACTCTCTGTCTAGTAAATTCCAGAGGCTTCCACTGGAATAATTATTCCAGTGAATACTTCCCGAGTACCTATTTGCCTGGCACTGAGAATGGGGCAGTGAACAAAAAGACAAAATCTCTGCCCTCCTAGAACAGCTCGTATTTTAGTATTTTGCGGGAAGGGACAAGTTTTAAAATTAATTATATGGTTGTTTAGAAGGTGATAAAGGCTAGAGAGAAAAATAAAGAAGAGAGGGGGAATAGGGAAATGCCAGGTAGCTTTTGAAATTTATCACAGTGAGCCAGTGAAGGAGGGTTTATTCACCCCAACTTCAGCACAAAGTGTTTAAATGACTCACCCAAGATTGTCAACTAGCTAAGTGGAAGAATCAGATTAGGAAAATGGGAAAAAGGTACAGGATTCTGATCTCTCAAACTGCCTTCCACCCCAGGAGTCTTTTATCCAGCAAATCCCTGAATCTTTCTTTGGGTTTCATTATCATTACAGATCTTTCAGCAGCTTTTGACATTACTCACTTCCTTTCTTTTCCAAACCTTTGACCTCAGTGACTCTTTCCTGTTCTAGTTCTGTCCCTTTCCCAATGATCTCTGCCTCTTTTCACTTTTCCCTCTCACCACCTGAATACAGGTCACCAAATATTGTCACCATATTGAACTGTATTGGGAACACCATTTATTTACTTATTTTATTTATTTATTTATCCTACTTTTTGGCTGCACCCTCCAGCATCTGGGATCTTAGTTCTCCGACCAGGGAATGAACCTTGCACTCCTTGCATTGGAAGTGTGGGGTCTTAACCACTGAACCCCTGGGCAAGTCCAACACCACTCTGTTTAAATCATAGTCCTTGAGAATGGCACTCTTTGGAGTCGGGCAGCGCACAGCTTGGGGAGCTGTATACGCAGCCCTATACTTTTGCACTTCACTTTTGTTCCTTCTCTGACTTTTGTTCCTTCTCTACAGGTTCTTCCCAAAATTTCCTGGGTGGGTTCTACCCTACACCATTGGAGAACATGGTTCTCCATGGTTCTCCATTGGTTCTACCCTACACCATTGGAGAACATGTTGCAACAGCCTGCAACACCCCCACTCAACCACACGCTCTTGCAAGATTCTCTGTACCTCCGGTGCCCACAGACATCATTAAGGCAAACACGCATTCTTGGCACCACTAATGCACAAATCCACGAATGAAGACTCCACTCAATGCGGGGAAAGGCAAAGTAGGGGTAGGGAACTAAGAGGCACAAACTTTTATGTATAAAATAAGTAAACTATAAGGCTATATTGTACAACACAGGGAATATAGCCAATATTTTATAATATTGGGCTGGCCAGCCCAATAACTATTCATACAAATAAAGTATGAAAGTGAAAATTGAAAGTTGCTCAGTCATGTCCAACTCTTTGCGACACCATGGATTGTAGCCTGCCAGGCTCCTCTGTCCATGGAATTCTCCAGGCAAGAACACTGGAGTGGGTTGCCATTCCCTTCTCCAGGGGATCTTCCCAAGCCAGGGATCGAACCCATGTCTCCCACATTGCAGGCAGATTCTTTACCAGCTGAGCTACCAGGAAAACCAGAACGTACAACCTTTAAAAGTTGTGAATCACTATGTTGTACACTTGTAACATATAATATTGTACTACACTTCAAAAAAATCAGAAAAAAAAAGTCCTCTTGCTAAATGGTCTCTGTGGTTAGACATCAAACATCCTCTGGTTAGACAGTGTTGTTAAACATCAATCATTTTGATGTTGAAACAGTTTTTGGATTTAATTAGAATCAACTCGTGTGTTATAACTCAAAAAGTTACAATCTGATATTATATTTTCATGTGCCAAGTTGTATAGGCATATCATTTCATTCAATTCTCACAGCAACGGAATGAAGTAGATAGTATTATACTCATTTTTCTAAGGTTCAGAGACATCGTGTGATCAGCCTAAGGCCACACAGTTAATAATTGGTAGAGGTGAAATTTGGACCATAGATTTCCAAGTCCATTCTCCCTCCCACTCTGTAAACTGCCTCCCTAGCACCATGCTGATTACAGAGCAATATTAATTAAAACTAACATTTGGATTTCAATAGTTTTTAAAAATCTTATCCTATGCACAATTTCATTTACGGCTCCATAATAATCCTGAGAGCCAGGTAGTAGTTTTAGATTTAGATACAAAAATTTAAAATAGAAGAAGATAAAATGATTTTCAAATCATTTTGATACAAAGGAGAACCAGGACTGAAATGAAAGTCTCTTCTTTCTCTGCACCAGGTTCTAAGTGTTGTTTGATTTAGAAAGTATGAGCTGGGACTGAAAGGTCGAGGATAATGCTTTTTTCTTTTTGCCCCTGATAACCTGTGGCCTGGTAGTCACTTTAGTAACTGCTCGTTTATGCAATAAGTATTTATTGAGCATCTCATGTGTGTCCTGCTCTGCCTAGACAAGGATCAAAAACTGTCCTGGCTCCTCAACTCACTGGGAGTCTATACATTCTGGTGAAGGAGATTAAAAGATAAATTCCAGATAATTATAAGTATTCCAAGACACTGCGGTAGGAATAAAGGGGGGTAAATTTAAATAGAGGTCAGAGAAGGTGTTTCCGAGGAGAAGTTAACCTTGAATTAATGAATGCATGAATAACAACCCCTAATGGGCACATTATTCAAACTCATCTAGGTTTTGATGGTCATTAAACTGTTTATTTATAGTTGGACTATAAAGAAAGCTGAGCTCGGAAGAATTGATGCTTTTGAACTGTGGTGTTGAGAAGACTCTTGAGAGTCCCTTGGACGGCAAGCAAGGAGATCCAACCAGTCCATCCTAAAGGAAATCAGTCCTGAATATTCATTGGAAGATTGATGTGGAAACTGAAACTCCAATACTTTGGCCACCTGATGCGAAGAACTGACTCACTGGAAAAGACCCTAATGCTGGGAAAGATCGAAGGCAGGAAGAGAAGGGGACGACAGAGGATGAGATGGCTGGATGGCATCACCGACGCGATGGACGTGAATCTGAGTGAACTCTGGGAGTTGGTGATGGACAGGGAGGCCTGGCGTGCTGCAGTCCATGGGGTCGCAAAGAGCCGGACACGACTGAGCGACTGAACTGAACTGAGATTATTTATGATTCTGACGCTGAATAGCCTTTGGACCTTACATTGCTGATCCCAAAATCTCAAGTGCAGAGACAAGAACATCAAAGAATTCTGTTACAATTCCTTTTATTCCTCTGACCTTGCCCTGGCTGACAGGGACAGGCCCCACTGCCACGCCCGTTCTTCCCCACCCGGAAGCTCTCTGCCTGCGCAAGCGCAGGAGAAATGGCCCGTTCCTAGCGGAGGGGGCGGGGGAATCCCAGCACAGGACGCGTGCGCCCGGGCCCGTAAGCCCCGCCCCGACGTCTGCGCCGGCTCGCGAGCGCCTGCCGTTTCCGAGGGCGGGGCGGTGGGCGGGGACTGAGCGGGGAGGCGCGCTCCGGAGCGTGCGCGCGCGCGCGCGCCGCGGGCGGGCCAGTCAAGCCGGCGGCCCTGGCACGTGACGCGGGACCGGCTCGGTCGCTTGGCGGCTCGGTCTGTCTGTCCGTCCGCGGGTGCCATCATGGCGGACGCGGCCAGTCAGGTGCTCCTGGGCTCCGGTCTCACCATCCTGTCCCAGCCGCTCATGTACGTGAAGGTGCTCATCCAGGTATGAGTCGTCGCCATTCCCTCCCCCGTTCGGCACCGTGCTCGGTGGCCGCTGCCCAGGGCGCCTGAGGACCGGCTCCAGCCTTCCGGGCCTTCAGTCTCCTGGATGCTGCTGCTCCGTCTTTGCTGCTCGCCCCTTCCTCCCCCGCAGGGACGACTCCCGTCGTCCGCGGAGCTCCCACTGCCCGTGGGCCTTCCCGAGGTCTCGCCGTCCAGCCGAGCCGTGAGGCCCGCTCCTTTCCCGGGAGCCCAGCTGCCGCCCTGCCTTGCCCTGCTCTGCCCGGTGGCTCCCCTGAACTTTGTTTTCTCTTCCACGAGGTCGATCCTGGCCGGGCGCCGCCAAGGACTTCCCAACCTTTCCCCTCGCCGCTCCTCTGAAATGAGCGTTCTTCTCTTGTCCGCCGCCCCAAACGCAAGATGTGAAATCTGTTAAAGACAAATTTGAGATTTAAGGGGAGCTCACGTTTTATTAGCTTTTGCTTCCTCTTTTTTTTTTTTTTTTTGGCTGCTGTTATTGCTGCTTTTCTGTTCCGAGATTTTAGCACCAGATACCCAGAGAAACACAAGGAGCTCATTCAGAAGTGATAATCAAGTGGTCGCTGAGTTAAATTTCGGAAGGACGCACTGAGCGCTCTCCAACAGCAGCCCATGTGGCTCATGACAGTGAAAATCCCACTTGTCAGAGCTGGACATCAGCTCAGCCCAAAGCTTTGTTAGAGAGTTTTAAGTATATGTATTAGTTTCTAATCTTCTGTGAAATAATTCTTAAGGGGTATTTTCTATTCACAGGCAGGTATGCCAGGTTATAACTGACGATAGTGTTTTCAGTTGCCTTTCTGGATTTCCCGGGACAGGTCTTTAATTTTTGAGACTTTTGTTGAGTGTTGAGGTCATTACATCACGCATGGTACCAAGGACAGAAGCCCTGTCTCCACCATCCACTTTTCTGTCAAAAATAGGCATGACACTAGGGAAGGCCCCACTCACTTCTTACTTTCGCGTTTGTGACACTCATTCATACAACATGTTGCTGAGTTGACCCATGTGGATTCAGAACCTATAAATAAAAAACTATTGTAAAATGAGTTATTTAAATTAAGAACAGTGGGGGGACTTCCCTGGTGGTCCAGTGGCTAAGTCTTGGAGACCCAGGGGGATCCTTGATCAGGAGCTAGATCCTGCATGCCACAACAAAGATTGCCGAGGCTACTGCTAAGACCTGGCTGCTGCTGCTGCTGCTAAGTCGCTTCAGTCGTGTCCGACTCTGTGTGACCCCAGAGACCGCAGCCCACGAGGCTCCTCTGTCCATGGGATTTTCCAGGCAAGAGTACTGGAGTGGGTTGCCATTGCCTTCTCCAAGACCTGGCACAGCCAAGTAAATAAATATTTTTTTAATTAAGAACAAAGGGAAATCTCTGGAGGTCCACACTCTCAATGCCAAGGGGCGAGGTTCAGCCCCTGATCAGGGAACTAAGGTCCCCACAAGCTGCATAATGTGGCCAAAAAATACAAAAAGAACAAATCTTTGAAATGTACTTTGACATCTAAAACAGAATTGGCACGTTTTTAGCTAGATAATATCTGAGATGAAAGCATTTTGCCATAAATCTGGTATAAGCCCATTACCCAGTCATTATCCAGGAGGCAAGATTTTCTGGTGACAATCAGTACTGTTGCCTCAGAAACTCCTTAATCCTGATTGCACAACATCCTTGTGTTGCCAAGTGTCTCAAGGGTTTTGGTGAAATTCCCAAATACTCAGTTTTAAAAATAGTTGCACTGTGATCCTTTCCAGAGTTCTTCAGTTGAATAGGTTGAGAATCACGGCAATAGAGAGTCAAGACCATGTCCAACAGCATTCATTCACTCAAGGATCTCTTTGGCACTAAAGACTCTGAATATATTGTAGAGATAACATGATTAACTCTGAAATGGCCTTCATTAGATTTTTCGTAACTGTCTGCTCCTTTAATACAGACTTAGCTTATAATTGTTTCCCAAATGAATTATCAAGCTGTATCTGCGTTTGCCGGTGAGTGGTTTGTCTTTCTAGTCAAATATGAAGTTATTGGCTTAGTCATCTCACTTTGTCCAAATATTAAAAAAAAGAAGCTAGATTTTCTTTAGAAAATACTTATGAGCATCCTTGGTAAACTGTAGCTTTCTTAACACAAAAATTCCCTTACTCTCTTTTCAGTTTAATACTAGTCTATCTCAGCTACATGTTATAACATTTTTTTTTGTAGAATGTGAACCGAAAGAAAACTGGAGTTTATTGAAACCAGTCTTAACCAAGTGCCAAAATAACAAAACAAGACCAAAAAAATGGACAGGAGTGATAACTTCAATACTATATTGGAAAACATACACTGCATTTTAACTTGTGTTAAAAATTATAACCCTAAATGTGTTCTTTATTCAAGACCTTGCAACCCAGGCATTCCTAGGAATATTTCTTAGTATTGATATATCCCCTTATTTTCAAAGGTGGGATATGAGCCTCTTGCTCCAACAGTAGGACGAAATATTTTTGGGCGGCAAGTCTGTCAACTTCCTGGTCTCTTTTGTTATGGTGAGTGTCTTTTGATTTATTTAGAATTGGATGACATTGGCAAGTGTGATGGGCAGGAGTCGCTGAAAAAAATATATAGAAAGCATGTTTTCTTGAAACTTCTGTGTGACCATTTCTTTCAGCTAGAATGTAAATCTCTGATTTGTGTTCTTAGCTCAGCACATTGCGAGCATTGATGGGAAGCGTGGATTGTTCACAGGCTTAACGCCAAGACTGTGTTCAGGAGTCCTTGGAACTGTGGTCCATGGTAAAGTTTTGCAGGTAATAAGAAAATCCATCTTCCCATAGATTTAAATTACCTTTTAACAACAGTTTGTCCTACTGATTAAGAGCAATTGCAAAGATATATTTATATCCATGACTTTTCTTCCTCTTGAAAAACATGTACTTGAAATACTCATTGTTAATTCTTTCCTGGGAAGCAAGGAGAATTTGTCTAAAATGAAGTAACTGATTTTGATCTACACAAGCTTCCTCTGGACCAGGTGTTCTGAGCAGAAATTAAGTGCACTTATTTGAGCTCCTGAATCGCTTCCTTCATCAGTAAAGAAAATGCCTGCAATGGGGAGATGGGACAGGAGCCTCAGGTTCAGTCCCTGGCTTGGGAAGATCCTCTGGAGAAGGAAATGGCAACCCACTGCAGCATTCTTGCCTGGAAAATCCCACTGACAGAGAAGCCTGGTGGGCTACAGTCCATGGAGCTGCAGTCAAACTTGACTTAAAGACTAAGCATTCATGCATAACTCAGCTTATTTCTTCAAAAGACGAAGGAAGCTGGTTAAAACATACATTTCTGATTTTATTTTCCTCGTGTCACTCCTAGTAAAACATTTTCTGTGAAAAACTTTTTTTTTTTAACTTAACAAGATAAACGTTAAAGTCGGGATAGTGTTTATTTATGGGAAGAGGAAGGGAGACCAGGCCTGGGATACTAGGGTGATGGAAATGGTTTTCCCTGATCTGGATCTGGCTCTGTGGATATTTGCCATTTAATTCTTTGTTCCACCTGTGCATTTGTATTTTGTACACTCTTTGTTTTTGTGTTATACTATGTAAATTTGAATGTTTGTTTTTAAGAAAACCTCACCCAAGTGTGTGCATTGACTATAAGGGTAATGGTTACTTTTTGAGAAGAGGGAGGGAAATGACGGGTGGAACTTTAGCTGTGTCCATGGCAGTTTATTTTACAAAGGCTAGAAATTTTAAGCAGAAAGGTCAAAATGTTAACATCTGTTTAAGCTCAGTAAGTCGATACATAGGTAATGAATCCCTTCCTTAATTATTCTGTGTGTGTGAGTTGTTTCATAAAGTGTTTTTAAAAACATTACAGTTAATCTCTTTCGTGGTCATCCTTCTGCTTTGCTGTGTTCTTTTAACTTTTAGATACTTAGACTGTACTTGTCTCATTGCGCCAGATACACTGTAGGTCAGCAGAATTGCCTCTTGGTATATTTGTGGAGGTGTTATACATACAAATTCTGTACCATTTAGAACAGTTTGTGGGAAGGTTGTTCAGTATGAGTAGAGTTGAGAATATAAAATTAATGGGTTTTCTTGTTCATTATTCTGTCTCCCACTGGCGCCAAAGATATATTACCTTCTGTGCTGTAGTTCTTAAAAGTGTAGCAGTATTTACTAACCAAATCTATGTAGTATTTTCAACCTGTATATCAAATGTGTTAAATTCCAAATGTTTACAAACCATTTATTTCAAGCAGTACTCGGTACAGACCTCCATGCACTTTTTAAAGTAGCTTTAACAGTGCCCCAGTTCTACTGGATAAAAATATGTTATCATTTGGTGAGCAAATCATGATTTTGTTGGACAGTTGTATGATCTGATTAGCTTAGGTTTTAAATTCTCTTCAGACTTTGTTGAGTTGATCTGGAGAGGTTTTCCAGTCAGTTCCTCTTGTGGAAGCTGTTTTGTTATTCATATACTGTCTCTTGCCATCATGCCTGTGGACTGATGAGCCACTATTTTGGGTGGCCCTTGGGTCAGGGTCACCCAGAACGGTGTTCCAGTGTTCTGGCCGGAGAGTTCCATGCACTGCACAGTCCATGGGGTCGCCAAGAGTTGGACACAGCTGAGTGACTTTGACGTGGGTCAGAGTGATGGAGTATTAATGGACTGATATTTTGGGCCTGGATTACCACTCTGTTTTCCAGCCACACCATTATCTGACGCAGTGAAAGTGTTGCTGTTCCCCAAGTGAGATTTAGATATTTTTTTCAATCTATGCTGCAGACACCACGCGGGATCTTAGTTCTCCGACCAGGAAAACGCATGCCTCTTGCAGTGGGAGCGCAGAGGGAACGCGGTGGGTCTCCAGGGACGTCTCCATGTGGAAGAGCAGTTGTCATCTAGTTCAAAGAGGTTAATGTGTAGGCTTAGAGCAAGAGTGAAATCACTCTTACAATTACTCTTGAATTACTCAAGCTCCTTTATGTAAAGGAAACGTAAGACAAACTTGAGGTAGCCAGGTATCTGGAATATGTGTTTACATGTAGCCAAGTGAAATAGAACAGGGTCTTGGTACTACACTTAGAATCAAAAGCAGTTTACACAGTCAAGAAGAAAGACCAATTTAGGACTGACGAGACTGTTTTAGACTTTGTTAGAGTTCTTCTATATATCTGAACAAGAATTAAATTGAAATCTGTTCAGGATAATGTAGAAGAGACGGTTGAAAATTTTATTAACAGTGAAAACCAAAGTCTAGAAATGAGTGAGAGGTTTTAAAGATGCCTGAAACTGTTAGAATTAATTTCTGGCCAAAGATCTGGAATTTGGCCCAAAACCATCATTTCACTTTGTGATGTTTGTCCTTTTCCTTCTGATTTTCTTTTTAAGAAACGCAGTTCTTTTTGCAAAACACAAGTGTCTATTTTTTAAACCTCGTTATGTCTAGGAAGTCAGTTGTCTGGTTCTTATATTTCGCCTAGCCCATCTTCTGTTTCTGAAATAACCCACAAATAATATTTCCTCTTCTAGTGCAGCCTAAGCTCTGGCAGTTTCATGTATCTTTGCCAGAATTAAGAAAGCATCCTCTCTCTTGTTTGGCTCAGAAACAGTCAAATTCAAAAGGAAAGGTGAGGCAGGTTTAGCTATTCTGACTTAATACCAGTTCTCTGTTCTTTGTGCAGGGAAGGAAAGCATCTTGCCCTAATTTGGTACTGGCCCTGAGTTTTTCCATGAAAAGTCCTGAGGCTGTTTCTGTAGCCTTAGTCCTCTGAGTGTGTACTGAGTTGTTTCACTTGTGTCTGATTCTTTGCGACCCCATGGACTGTAGCCTGTCAGACACCTCTGTCCCTGGGATTCTCCAGGTCAGAATACTGGGAGTGGGTTGCCATGCCCTGCTCCAGTGGATCTTCTGACTCAGGGATCCAAGCTGCGACTCCTGTGTCTCCTGAATTACTACCAGCACCACTTGGGAGGCACAGTTTTCGCTAGTTTATTTTGTTAGTGCCTGTTTAGTAAACCATGCTCTTGGAGTTCTGTTTTGTTTTCCTGTTTCTTCTTTTTAAATGCTTCCATGATTTATTTGGCTGCACCTAGTCTTCGTTGCGGCCCATGGGGTCTTTCAGCTGCAGCCTGCGAGCTCTTAGTTGGAGCGGGAGGGTCTAGCTCCCTGATCAGGACCTGGGCCCTGCACTGGGAGCGTGGCGTCCTAACCAGTGGACCACCCGGGAAGCCCCTCCTTTTTCTTCTTCTAGATACGAGTTTTTGTGAGTTACCCAATCAGTATGTTAAACTTAGCAACAGGATCATCTTAAAGATACTTGTTAATTTTAATATTTCCAAGTATTAATTAGAAATAGAAGTTAATGGGAAATTTACAGCCCACCCCCAAAAAAATCATCCATTTTAAATTCTGCCAATCAGTAGGGCTTTCCTTTTATGTCTGTCTCAGTGACACTACGACAGACCTAATCATTCTTTTCTTTTCTCTTCCTTTGTAGCATTACCAGGAGTGTGACAAGGCTGAGGTATGTTGAAGCCATTGTGTATGCTTGAGCCCATTTTTCCCCGCAAGCTGCTGCTGTTGGTTGTCCTCTTTAGGAAAAGGGACAAGCAGTCAGCTTTCCTTTTATTTTGGAGAATGTTTTTATACAGAGTGGCCACCGGTTTGACCAGTTCTATTGAAAACCATCATGATAGCGATTTTTCATTTTGATTCCCAGGAGTCAGGATCTGGAAATGTACAGAAAGAAGTTTCATCTTCCTTTGACCGGGTTATCAAGGAGGTGAGATGATTATGATCTCTCTAAATCAGAGCGGAGTGGCAGTTATGGAATCAGGATCATCAGGCCTGTATGTTCAGTGTTCCAAGGGAAATTAAACCTTCGATTTAATATGGGCTTTACTGCATGCAGAGCAGAGAGAAAACGCATTGCTTGCTGTTTGGAATTGCTGCATTTCAAGGAAACATATTTTGCCCACTCATTTCATCTTTAATATTGAAGAGGTTTCTGTTTAAGCTTCTTATAATAGAGTTGAAAATCTCTGGCCCAAAAGTGTTAACATATAGTAGCCAAGGCCCTGCACGTCATGGACATTATATATCTAGAAATGCTTTTACAACATTATTCTGACTTTGAAATGCCCTCATCATTCATTTCCCACCTCTATCTTCTGCCATTGGAGTTGGTTGCATGCCTAACTTAATAATACTCTTTTATTTCTTAGTCTTGACATTATTTGTCTATAGTAAGGTCATGATTTTCAGTAAAAGCTGCCTTCAGAACGTATTGTGGCTTTCTGGATGGCACAGTGGTAGAGAATCCACCTGCCAGTGCAGGAGCCTCAAGAGATTTGGCTTCTATCCCTGAGTCGGAAACATCCCCTGGAGAAAGAAATGGCAACCCACTCCAGTATTCTTTCCAAGGAAATCCCATGGACAGAGGAGCCTGCTGGGCTACAGTCCGTGGGGTCACAAAGAGTCAGACATGACTTGAGTAGTGACTGAGCAAAGAGCACAGAGATACACGTATTAATATGTGTTTTATATTTTCTTAACTACATTGAGGAACTACCATTACAATAGAGGTGAGGGATCTCTTAACTAAGTGCAAACATGAATGACAGACCTTCTGTATTTACAACCTACCTCCCAAGTACTGTGATTGAATTTTCTCACTAACCTCTTTACAGAATCCTGGGTAAGAAAGATAAGCTGGGATAAATACAGGAGCTCCAGGATACTGTGCAGTTGGTTACAGAGTTGTGGTGGAAAAACCAAACCAAAGTTGTTCTGGTGTCCTCAGGATGTTGGTGTCGATTAAATAGAGCCTGACATTTGCCTAGTGTAGACATCAGAGTCTCTGAAATCACTCGCAATGAGAGAGCCATTTAATAATCTAAACACAGTCCTCCGAGTTTTATTCCAGCTGGGTTACCACACCTCCTGCATTTCAAGCACAGACTGCTAGGGAAGTCCCTTTACCTGTTTCTTTGCTTTTGTGTTTCTTTGAGATGATAATAGAAATCTGCTCTACAGAGACGTTTTGAGATGTAACATTGAAACCCCTGAGTGGAAGCTGCACTAGAATGATGCTGTGCCATTTGCACCCTGTTGGGGCTGCTCATCCTGATTCCAGGAAGGGCCTCCAGGAAGGGCAGGAGCACTGTGCCACTCACTTTCTTACCCTTCAGTGCCCACCCATGTGACTTCTTGCAGGAATGTAAGTGTCAATTTTTCAGATTTCACAAGTGTGTGTGTCGATTGCTTCTAGACAACTCGGGAGATGATGGCCCGTTCTGCTGCTACCCTCATCACGCATCCCTTCCACGGTAGGTGCGCAGTGGGCAACTGAGATTCGACTTTCTATCTCTCTTTGTATCATGATCTCTCCTGTCTACTTCCATGGGTGGACATGAGAGTTCACTAAAGTGCCTTGCCTGTGTGTTTTTGGTTTGCTTGTTTTGGTTTTTATCCAACTTATCCAGATACCAAAAGTGTCTATAGGTGGGCAAAACTGTTTTTCAGAGCTATTAAAATTTATCTGGATGTAGGTTAAAAATCTTTCCTCTGTATTTTTAGTGATCACTCTGAGATCTATGGTACAATTCATTGGCAGAGAATCCAAGTACTGGTAAGTGTTGTCTGTTTTCAAGTCTTCAAGGAGATCTGTTAATGCCAAATACTTTACATGTCTGTGATGCCTTAGAGCTTGCAAAGCAAATTCATGTATCTTATATCATTTGACCTACACACACACACATACACAACCACTGAAGCCAGAATTCACCCTGACTCCATGTGACTACACCCTTAGGTAGCAGTATCTCCCCTTCTGTTTGTGAATTCATCTCTTTGCGGAATGAGGGAGGTAGAAAGGGGAGGGGGGCTGGGGGTATGACCTTGTCCAAAGTGGCAGCTGAACCTTGTAATCTGAATGTACTTTACCTTTCCTCCTTCTAAACCTTAGTGGACTTTGTGACTCCATAGCAACAATCTATCGGGAAGAGGGCATCCTAGGATTTTTTGCGTGAGTAAATTATTGATTTGTGGGTGTGATTTTTGTGTGAGTAGGAAGCTTTAATGAGAATGAGGACATGACTCCTTGTTTCAGCCTCAGGGGAAAATGTACTTTCTGGGTTTATTTCATGTTAAACTGTGTTTTGGCCTCTCTGACTTAAATGCTCTTGTAAGAGATCCCAAACTTTTGCTCTGCACATCTGAAATGGTTGAAAGGAGAGGGTTTTTTAATTAATAAATTCATTCCGAGTTTCTACCCTCATAGTAAGTTCTCAGTTGCTATACAGTTGATAAAATGAGGAAAGTTTGTTTTAGAAAAATGGAAAGCTGTCTAATAGCCGTCTTTCGTATCCACGGTGTTTGTGCACCGTGTTCATTCTCTTGAATTTACTTGAGAAGAACTTAGGCTAAAGTAAATTACTACCTTAGTTGTATTAATGACAAAAACTGCATTCTTAACTAAATGGTCCTTTTTAATTTTCAGTGTTTCCACATCGTTTATTTTTGTTTGAGTATCATAAATATTCTGGGAAATAGACAAGATAGCTATTATTATTCTCATTTCAGAGATTAAAAAAAAACTGATGCTCTGGGAAGGTGATTTGCTGATAAGTGGTTAGAAGTGGCATTTAATCCTTGGTCTTCAGTCTGAGAGGTGACCTTTGTCCCGTTGTTCCACACTGCCTCGCCTAGCTTACCTAGGCCCTGGAAATGTGTTTTCTGATGCCTCTCACCTGTGTCCATGTTTGGGCCATTTTCATTTTGTCATTTTTCTCATCTTTTGCATGGCCAAATTTGGATATCAAGTAGTCTAGCAATAATTATATTTAAGTCTCTTCTCTGAAGTAGGCAAATTATTTGCCTCCCTGATTATAGTTATTAATAGTAAGTTGAGCCATTGGCCATAGCTTAGAGGGATGTAGCCTTTAAAATTCTCAGTTTAAAAATGAGAATACAAGGCATTAGAGATTATCTCCAAGAACAGTTGTATTAATTAGAATGACTGGTTATGTTCTGGTACTTGGTTCGTTTCAGTTCTCTAGAATGTTTTAAAATCTTTATTTTTAATTGAAGGATAAATAAATTATTGTATGATTTATATAAATAAATATAAATATAAATAAATGAGTGGATTATCTTTCAACTGATCAGACCCCTTGGTTCTTGCTTTTCTTGCTCCTTCACGCAGGGGTCTTATTCCTCGCCTCCTCGGTGACATCATTTCCTTGTGGCTCTGTAACTCGCTGGCCTACCTCGTCAATACCTATGCACTGGACAGTGGGGTAGGTTGGGCTCCTGATGAGGTGCGCTGGCGCTGACTTCACAGTCCCCGCCTGGCAGCTAGGTTAGCTCTACAGTAAGATGGCAGTTGGTGATATGAGACTCACCATTATATAGCTAAATATCAACGGTCAGATTTTCAGAGGCTAATGGAATGATCTACACTGCTTACCTCAGAGAGAGGCACCTGGAAGGGGTCTGGCAGGGTGAGCCTAAGCTTCTGCAAGGAGATTGCTTCTTTATTGATGCCTAATATTAAAGGACACCATGAAGCAGAACAGTTCTGTTGTATATTCAGGGGTTTCATCTAATTGGAAGTGCTAAGGGGACCCTTACATTGGGCTTTCTGGAAACTTCAGCCTGGGCCAGGGGCTTGAGAGTCAGCTTTCCCTAAAAGTCATGTTTCTGTGGCCTCAGCAGCTGTAAACCTCTTTGAACCCAAAAGAGTTCCTTAGCATGGTGGAAATGAGAACACACCCGGGCCAGAGGTAGGGCCAGAAGTCCATGCACTGGGTTACTTGAGTAGCAACTGAGCTTCCCCTCAGCATCTGGGGCACAGCTGGGTGTACACAGGAGTGGCTTGGCCCTAAGGACACCATCAGCCTGGTTTCTGGGGGTTGTATTTCTAGGACATGGGAAAAGATTCCCAGTCTCACTTCGTGGTGCTTTTGAAAGCCTGAGGCCATTGTATCAGTTCCTAGAAGCCATCCTAGTCTTACATGAACTTGCCTGTTAATGTTGAGTCAAGGTGATCATTTTGACCACTGCCTTTTTATGCTCCTAGCCAGTCTTTTATGTTTTCATCCTGTAAATTAATTTTCAGATTGTCAGAGAACTTGAATTCTGAAATAGACTGTTTTGATATGGGGAGGACAATTAGCTGTTAATATCAGCTTAATTTTCTCACTCATGCTAATAAAGGCTTTCTTCCTGTTACAGGTTTCCACCATGAATGAAATGAAGAGTTATTCCCAAGCTGTCACAGGGGTAAGCTTTTAAACATCCTCTTAACCTTTGAGATTTGAAATGTGTCATCACTGTTTTTGGTCAGAGGTATGAACAGCCCAGAGTCCCTGCATCACAGTAGCAAAAATAACAAACCCACATGGTTTGGCGCTGGTCAGCTTCCAGAGGGGCTCAGCGGGCATTTCTCAACGCAGACCTGCCCCTGCTTCCTCTGTGTCCTGCCGAACGTATACTGAGCACTTCAGTCTCTTCACTCATGTGGCGCCTTCCAGTGGTTGACTTTTGAAGTAGCTTCCATTGTCTTTGGAAAGATGTTTATGTTTTCTTCAGGTCTGTTTTGAAATGCTTATTGTACTTAGTTTTAAATGTTGAAGTTCAGTTATATTTGAATGAGGCTCAGTCACAGAATAAGAGAAGTCTTCTGACCTTTGGTGAAAAGGTTGCATGGTAAGGGGATAAACATCTCCAGACTCCAAAATGTGTAATTTAGTCTTATCCTGGGATACAGAGAAAGCAAAAGCAGTGTTGGCACGTTTGACCCCAGCGGCACTAGGACTAAGGGTGAGGAAGGAGAAACGTAAGAGGCCAGGCATGAGTTAATAACTGAGCTGTTTTTTCTCTTACAGTTTTTTGCCAGCATGTTGACCTATCCCTTTGTGCTTGTCTCTAATCTTATGGCTGTCAACAACTGTGGGTAAGTGCCTTGCATTTCTTATCCTAGTAATTGGCTGCCTGTATGCCTGACAGGCAGCGCAGTCCTGGTAGGAATTTGGCAAGGATAAGTGCAGGTGATGCTATGAAAAGATTCCTAATTCTTTCTTGTCTGCCCCATACACCAGCAATGCCAGCAATTTATATTATAAGCAGTCTCTTCATATCCTGTTGTGAACTAGAGAAGGGCACAAATAATATTTCTCAAGTACTTAAAAATAGTATGTACTTGCCAGTAGTCTAGGTTCTTTTCTGAAAATAGTGGAATAACGATCAGATTACTCTCACATCTTTTCTTTATATTAATCCTTATCCTCTCTTATGAACGTTACGAAAGGTATGTTAGGGATTGAATGACAGCTTGTACCTGTTTTTCATCAGGGCTTCATGGAAAAAGTGTTTTAAAGTAAGAAAAGTAGAAAATTTGGTTGAAAATGGAAAGTTTCTTGACCTTTCATGTATTGACTGGGAAGGAGGGCCAGGGGTGGGGATGGACACCACTGATTTCCAGATGCCAGGTGACTACCAGGTTGGACAGAAGTTTTACCCTCTTGATTTAATTCTGTTCCACTAGGGTACCTGTCAGAGCATGCCGTTAGACATGTCACTGTTCTCAAGCAAGGCATCCAGGTGACCGCTGTGTAGAGTTCTGAGCACAGTCGCCGTATTCTGCATGCTCTCTGGGCCACATTGTAGCCCAGAGCAGGCTTGAAGGATGGGTTAAGTGTGGTGTTACTTGCAGTTTATTAGAGGAGTGGCTTCCCTGTGGCTCAGTCGATAAAGAGTCTCCCTCCAATGCCGGAGACCTGGGTTTGATCCCTGGGTTGAGAAGATGCCCTAGAGAAGGAAATGGAACCCACTCCAGTATTCTTGCCTGGAGAATTCCATGGACAGAGGAGCCTGGTGGACTATAGTCCATGGGGTCACAAAGAGTCAGGCAGAACTAAGTGCCTAACTTCCCCTTTCAGAGAAGACGAGGGCAGGAGTTAGGTCTGAGTAAGAGCATGTCGTTACCGCAGTTTGACACCACCATCCATTGTCATGTTTGGAGTCTTTTGAACACCACATAGTTTTAAATTCCCTTTCTCAGCTCTTTAATCATACAATTACTATGTTCTAGTAATTAGTAATTAGCTCTAGTAATTAGAGCTTCCCTGGTGGCTCAGATGGTAAAGCGTTTGCCTGCAATGTGGGAGACCTGGGTTCGATCCCTAGGTTGGGAAGATCTCCTGGAGAAGGAAATGGCAACCCACTCCAGTATTCTTGCCTGGAGAATCCCACGGACGGAGGAGCCTGGTAGGCTACAGTCCATGGGGTTGCAAAGAGTTGGACACGACTGAGCGAGCTTCACAGAGAATTTCATTTTTCCACTAATTAAAACCTAGATATTTTAGAAAATACATGACTAAAGTTTCTCTTCATCTGTGGATTCAAAACCTAAATGTAAGAAAGTGGGATCTGTTTTGGATGCTCAGTCTTCCCCCTGTGCCAACAGAATTTGTTTCTACAGAACCACTAAAATCGCTGCTCAGGGAACCTTCCAGGCAGAATATTTTGACCAAGATCTATTGAGCTCTTGAGAGAATGTTTTATAAATATTGACTTCAGTAACTAACCCCTTCTTCTATTTCAGGCTTGCTGGTGGATGCCCTCCCTACGCCCCAATATATTCTTCTTGGATAGATTGCTGGTGCATGCTACAGAAAGAGGTACTTCTCTCTCATTCTCTCCCTCCCTCCCTCCGTCTCTCTGCCTCCCTCCCTCCCTCCCCCTCCCCTCCTCATATTTTCTGGAGTTTTTTGCTTGTTTTCTTAAAAGTCTCTGGGATCCCAGGTTAATTCTTGTAGGTTATCCTTCAGTTACCAGTTAAATGCATCCTTTTCAGTGGTCCCTATGTCACTCTGGCAGAGCTGTAAAATATGCTGCTTAGAAATCATCAGGAGAGGTAAAGAAGGAAGAATTCCTGGATGTGATCTGGAACCCGTTTGAGTGGTTACATTCGAATTACAAATAAGGTCTGGGCAGTCAGTTATTCTGGTTATTAAAATGATGCCCTGGATTTCAGATTACTTTTTCCAAGCTCATCTTCTTGGAACTTGTCAGAATGTATTCTGAAATTTATTTTCTAATACATTTAGAGGAGCTGAGGAATGGTTGTTTGTTTACATTATTTGCCGCTGTCAGTCGGCCCCCCCCCCCTACGCTCCCCCTCCTAGTGGATGCGGTGTCCAGATTCCAGTGTGTTCTTTGCTTTTGCTACGGGGTAGGTCATCTCCAACCAAAAATTCTTGATCGGTCTAGGCAGAGCTTTAATAGGAACCAAAATAATGAGTGGCTGTGCCCTAAATTTAACATGGAATTGCTTAGAGTGGCCATCAGTTGAAAGCTGTTTTTGAGTGGGAAGCACTCTGTGGAGGACTGTGAAGGAAAGCGTTTGAGGAAGCTCTTTGTTGCACGCTGTTAAAGCCTTTGTTCCTGGAGCTCAGGCTTCCCAGCCTGGACTCTTGAATGTAGAGGCCTAAGCTGGGGGCTTTTGCTCAGTGGACAAGTCCCTCTGTGAACCTAGGCCAGGATGCTTGGATAGTTGCCAGACAGACCTAACATGAACATTCAACCCTCTGCTATAGAAAGAAACCAAATAGAAAATTATTAGGGTGTCAGACACTTTACAGTTGAACCTTTAAGTGCTTAAGACAACAGCAAATGTTAACTGATCATTCGCTGTATACGAGGCATCATGCTAAGGGTTCTCTATGTTTCAGCTCATGCAACCCTCAAAATAACCTTGTGAGGAGAGAGACTGTACTTTACCGTTCCACCTCACATAGGAAGAATCTGGGGCTTTGAACAATTGCTGCTGCTGCTGCTAAGTTGCTTCAGTCGTGTCCGACTCTGTGCAACCTCATAGACGGCAGCCCACCAGGCTCCCCCGTCCCTGGGATTCTCCAGGCAAGAACACTGGAGTGGGCTGCCATTTCCTTCTCCAATGCATGAAAGTGAAAGTGAAGTCGCTCAGTCGTGTCCGACTCTTAGCGACCCCATGGACTGCGGCCTACCAGGCTCCTCCGTCTATGGGATTTTCCAGGCAAGAGTACTGGAGTGGGGTTCCATCGCCTTCTCCGTTTGAACAGTTAAATAACGCCAAGTGTGTAACCCACAGTCACACAGCTTGGGAGAGCAGGATCCACGTGCAGGCTGTCTAACTTAGAGTCTGCTCAGTTAAACTCACAACATGACAACTTTAAAAGATTTTATAAGTGCTCCCTAGAGATCTGACCGTCTGTTCAAAACAAATAAAAGCTGACATGGGGACTTCCGGTGGTCTAGAGGCTGACTCCGCACTTACACTGCAAGGGGCACGAGTTCCAACCCTGATCAGGTGTGCAGCCAAAAAAAAAAATACAAATAGAAGCTGGCGCTTACTGCGTGTTAGGACTGTTCACGACACTTGATATGAATTGACACACTTGATGGCCCAGCTAACTAGCAAATAGCAGAGCCAGAATCTGCCTAGGAAGATCTGTCTAAATAAGAAATCCTTGCCTTTATCCATGTGTCAAAATGGTAGTTATTTCCACAGAGGCTCAGCTTGCGTCAGAGATGACACGTTGCTGGTCATTTCATCATTTCGTTTCCCAGAAATATGTCCAGTTGGATGTCTTTGCTGCTTTGGACTAGCTGACCTCATTTTCACACTAGACTTTATTTGTATTTATTTTATTTTTCTTTCAGGGAAATATGAGCCGAGGAAATAGCTTGTTTTTCCGGAAGGTCCCCTTTGGGAAGACTTACTGTTGTGACCTGAGAATGTTAATTTGAAGATGTGGGGCAGGGACAGTGACATTTCTATAGTCCCAGACGCACAGAATTATGGGAGAGAATGTTGATTTCTATACAGTGTGGCGCGCTTTTTTAAATAATCATTTAATCTTGGGAAAATGAAGGTGTTTGGTGTCTGCCTTTTTTATTCTTTTTCCCAGCACATGATTTACCACTGATCCTCCCCCTGAAATGGGACATTTTTACCCCAGGTTATTTTACTTAAGAAGTTGCATTTACCTAAAGGTACCGGCAAGTTGTCACGCAATTTGAGTCTCAATGTTAATGTTTTGTAAAATGAAGAGAGTACATTCCCATGAAGAAAGAGAAATAATTCTGTAAAACTTAAGAAAATGAATAAGGCAAATGATACGGGAAGCTATAAACTAGCTTTTCTTTGGTAGACCACAAAACTCAGCAGCATCCACTGGAACCTGCCTCCCAGCATATTCTTCTTAGCACATCCAATTAACCCTGGCTCTCATACCTCACAGAAAGGACAATACACGCCTAACCTACCCTAGAAAATCTGCACGCTGTTATTGCAAAGCAAGAAATTGTGTTGTCAACAACAAGAAAAAGGACAGTTACAGAGAATTAGCAGGATTTGGAAAGGAAGCGTAATGTCTCCTTTTTGTCCCTCAAAGAAGTGCTTACTGTCGTGTAAAGTATGAAAAGCAAATAATGTGGTGTTGGCCTTGCCGGTCCCTAAATTGCGTCATCACACAGTGCTAATTGTATATAATGTTTCCTTCTTCGGTTTTGTATTTTGTTTGCATTTTGTCATTGCAGAAGGTGAGTAGTTTGTTTTTCATTCCTCATGACACCCTTGGAAGGTGTACTTGTAATCTCACGTCTGATGGTGCAGACTTACATCCGTAAGATTCTTAGACTATTGACCAGCTCGCATGTCATACCCTCAGTCAGGCATGTTAACATTCATAGTAGGGGAAAAAATCATTTTAGAAGGGAAATAAATTGTCACTCAAACACAAAGCTCTTATTTTACTCAGGCCTTTTCCAAGCAGGTTATAATGCTCTTAAAATGAGAAAGCATTTGGTTTTGCTTATTTAAATAATCCACTGGGTTGTTGCCAAATGAGTAAACGCTTCATTTGCTGTTTCTCAGAAGAATCCGCTACTTCCCGTCAAAGCAGCAGCACCCAGTGTTAGACTGAGCGCGCAGGGTCTCCTCTCCTCACCCCCACACCCCGAGTTAAGAACATAGCTCGTGAGTAGCATAACTTACCTTGAAATGTCTTTGATGTCTCTTTGTCTCAAAAAGCAATGTAAATTTTATATTCTATTCAATATTATCTGCATTTGTTTTAACATAAAAGTGTTTTGCATTACCTACTTTTTCCTCCCCAAAAATCTTCAAGTAAAGACGATCTAGGAAACTGCCATGTTTATGACCTGTGGCTCTGTCTTCACACACGCCTGCTGGTTGGGGAGCTTGTCTGGCTATGAGAACCAGTCTGCCACCAGAGGGCGCCAAGGCTCCGGTTTTGCCTTTGAAAGTTGGGCTGTGGAAAGTTTGACCAAGGCCTGGGATTAATCAGCACACTGGCGGATCCAAGCTACCCATCCCATAAGGGTGCTACAGTTGTGTCCAGCTCTCTGTGACCCCATGGACTGTAGCCCTCCCAGGCTCCTCTGTCCATGGGGTCTTTCAGGCGAGAGGACTACATCTGTGGTCCTCCCATGAAATTTTATAAGCCAGTAACATACTCAGAAGCTTATTCCGGGGCTGGTAAATGCAGGTAGGTAGGTACTCTTGAGATACACACAAAAGAAATAATGAACTGACTCACATGTAAGTCATGTAAACCTAGATGAGGGTTGTCTTGGAGGCTGCACTTGTGAGGCTGGCACAGGTGGCTTGCCTGGGCAGGGCTGAGCTGAGTTGCCAGGAAGTATTCCCTCTGGGGAGTGTGCTGGTCAGTGGAGCTTGACTGAAGGAGAGATTGTGGGGCTTCCTGGAACTTTGGGTGCTTGTAAAAGTACCAGGCTATACAGACAACTTTAACACGAAAGAGACTTTAGACCTAGTCCTGTATCCCAGCTTCTCGTGTTACCTAAACATACTGTAGTTGTGCTGTCATTTCCTCCTCTGGAAACGTCCTCCTTCCCTCTCTCCCTTGAAGTGTTCCCTATATGATAAAATTCAGTTCTAGGGTCATCCCTTTGTGAAGTCTCTCTTAAGTCCTCTCAGCTGGACAAGATCTTTGCCTTCAAACTCTTTGTCCCCCAAGGCTTGTGATGATATTGCCAACTAAACTGCCAGAAGAGAAGCTGCACCCCACGCTGAGTTCAGGGCCAACATAGAGCAGTGGCATCACTTCCCTCCGATCTGAAAATCTGTGCGAGAAAGTTATATTGATCCCTTTAAAACAGGCCCACTGGAACGGCAGCCTCCCTGGGCTTTATCGGAAAAGTGGACTGGTGAAGTGAGTGTATGGAGTTGGTCAGTTTAAGGTGCTGTGCATGGCAGACAAGGGAAGCGAGGAAAACAGTGGTCGTGGCTGTCCCACCTGTCATGTGAGCTTTTGGTACAGTAGGTATCTCCACTTTAGAAATAAAGGAAATGAGACTCAAGTAACCCATTCAGAATTGTATCGCTAGTATGTTTCAGAGCCAAGTTCAAACCTGAGTCACATTCCAAGGCATGTTTGCTGCTCCCTAGGAGCAATGAAATGCTGAGAGAAAGTAGCCAGTCAACCGAATGGTAGGGGGTTCATCCATCTGAGGACAAGTGCCCTCCCTCTTAGTTAAATCAGTGAACCAAAGAAAAGAGCCTTCTGCAGAATAGTGTAAAACGGTCTTCGATCAGAAGAGACCTGGTTTTTGCCTCTGCAGAATGATAAATAGGTGAAGCAACTGAAGACAGCAGAGATCACCGTTACTTTTCTAGGCTACTGGGATTTATGCAGATGGGACACTTACTGTGTGGGAAGGCTTTATTCCTGTGGGCACATCAGTCCAGTGTATTGGAACTCCTACTCCATTTGAAGGCTAACAGTTTCTGAAAAGTGATTTATTTGCATGTCAGCTCCTCGCTGGGTTCTCTATTTTTGCCTCGGCTCATGGGATCTTAGTTCTGTAACTAGAGATGAAACCTGGACCCTCAGCAGTGAAAGCATGGGCTGATAACCACCGGGCCACCAGGGAATTCCCTCAGTGGATTCTTTCGAAACATACTTGCCGACTGGATGGGTTCATTCGCGCTGCCTCCCTCGCTGCCATAGGAATTTGCATCTTTGGACTTCCGGGGGTTTTTGGTTTGTTTGTTTTTCTTTTTAGATTTGGTGGAGCCATGCAGCTCTGGGACCTTAGTTCCCCAGCCAAGGATCAGCCTGTGCCCTCGGCAGTGGGAACACAGAGTTCTGGCCGCCGCTAGAGTTTGTTTTGAAAGTAGGCAGAGATGTGTGTCTTCTCTCCTCTGAAGGGTTAAAGATGTCACATGTGACATCTCATTTTTTCTCCCTCTATTGATCCCTCATTGTCTTATCAGACTTGAGAGAATCAGAATCTTGAACTGATTTTTGCCCTAGAGAGAAAGTTGCAAATGAAAGGTCCTTTTGCCACCAATGCCCCCCACCCCGGCCCCCATTGCAGAAGAATATCTTGGCTCGTAGCAGCAGTTTTCTAAAGCAACTGTTTCCCTTCCAACTAACTTTGTCCATATGAGTCTGCTTCCTCTGTTCGCTGCCTCCCCACACTGTCTTGGGGAGGCAGGTCTTCCAAAACACACTGTCATGAGAGGAAATGTTGAAAAGCCCATTTGCCTTGCTCTCATAAGTGGATTCCTCTGCAGCCAGGGCCCCAGTCTCCTGTCTGGGATCAGTTAGTCAGATTTTGTATTAAAAACCACAGTTGTTCTGGAACCAACTTACTGCCACCCCCAAAAAGAATATTTCCAAGTAGATTCAGATTAGTACCACACACCAAAAATGGCTGAAGGACAGTGCTTTGGAAAAGGGGGAGAAACAAAAATGTGACCTGGAGGACTTTTTGAAGACTCGCCAGCTACCCAAGGGAGAGTAAGTAATGACATAAACCTGCCCTGTCCCAAATCCAAGAAGCCACCTGGGGTGAGAGACCCTTTTCTAGCACTAATTTTTGCCTCCCTCAGGCAGCCATAAGAATGGACTGTTCCCTGGAAATGCCACGTTTCCATGGAAAAATCTATTGGGCTTTGCCGTTTTTATTTCCAAACTGAGTAGTGTGAAGAGCCAGAGGTGAGAGAAGGACAAGAAGCAGAAGTGTGCCTACTGACTTTCCATCCTGTCTGCAGCCCTGCCCTGCTGGCACCCCAGAGACTGGTGAGTGTGTCTTCTGGCTGGAAGCGAAAAAGGAGGGTGAAAACGAAACGACAGAGCCGCGCCTTACGCCAGACGGCTCCCACCTCCTGCAGGCCAGCATTGCAGACCCTTGCTGCCGAGGGGACCACACTGGAGAGTTTATACACACAACCCGCAGCCGCTCAGTGCGCGAAGCCCTGCACGGGGCCGGTGGGGAAGGTCCTACATCTCCATGGCCCCCTGGGCCTTCCGTGCACTGAGGAGAGGACAGAGTCTGACAAGAGCATCAGAACTAGGGAAGTTGGGAGGATTAAATGGAACCACGTGTGAAAAACCAGGGCCTGGGAGTTCCCTGCCAGTCCAGTGGTTAAAACTCCAGGCTTCCAGTGCAGGGGGTGTGGGTTTGATCCCTGGTCAGGGAACTAAGGCCCCACACTGCGGTTTTTTTCTTCAAGGCCAAAGGAAAAAAAGCAAACCTTGGTATACTTGCAGTGATGCCAATTGAAACCAAGCTCCCTGGGATCCACAAGAGGAAAAGCTCACATCCAGCTGGCGGACTCCAGGACGGCTTCATGGAGGAGTGGACTTTGAGCTGGTTCTCTAAGGGCAGGTCTGCGGGAGGGCAGCAATTCCCACCCTGTCACTTGGCAGCCCTGTGATTGGACTAGTTATTTGATTGTATTCAGCCTCAGGCCCCTCATCTCTGAAATGAGGGTCATACTCCTCTTCCTGGAGTGTAAGTTTGAGTCCAGTGTCACAGTAACTGTCTGGAATGTGGTAGCTGTTGTGGCTGCCTAAGGACTGGAAGGTAGGGTGATACTGAACCAGCACAGATAACGCAGGCAGTCAGAACTAGGGAAGGCCGCGCGTTGGGGGCAGTGGAATTGCGTCTCCACTGACAGTCCTCCCATTTCTTCAGCGCTGATTGTTCAGGATCTTCAGATTCGGTGGCATCTCAGCCCACCCCCCGAGCCTGCGCTGGTGCTCGCGTTCTCAGGCTTGACTCGGCTTGCTCACCACCCTGTTTCCCAAGCTGAAAGCCCGGAGGAGACTCGAGTCCTGTACCCCTCCCTCTTCTCAGAAGTTGGGGCTGGATTCTCAGAAGTGCCTCTTGAGTTTGTCATCATCCCTTTGTCCCCACTGCCTCAGCACGCCATCCCTGCTCAGCTGTCGCGGCGGCCTTCAGTCTTGTCTTCCCGCCACCAGCGCAGCACAGCAGGCGGTAAAGCTGGGGCTCCGTGGCGTGATCCGGGTATGGAGGATGGCCGCACCTTTCTGCCGGTGCAGGCTTTTGCCAAGGGACAAAGTACTTTCCGACGTGTTTCCTGAGACGTCCTGCCCTAGAATCCTTAAGTTCATGCACCTGACCCACGTCAGGCAGGCGGTTCTCCTCCTCCAGCCTCTTCTGCTCTGCGCCTCTGTACCTGGCTCGCAGCTGCTCTGTGTCTGTTCTCTTCCGCTGGAGTCTTGTGCAGGAGGAGCAAAGCCGGGAGACAAGGATATTTATAAATAGAAAGTGGGTGTAGAGTTCTGCAGTGGCAAATGTTTTTTAAAACGGCTAATTCCATCTCCTCCACCATTTGAGCTTTCAAATTCCTGTCCACCTCCTCATCTTTCATCTTTCCCAAAAGTTTCTGCACTCTCCTTGGTCAAGGCCATGATCAACTTGGAAACCATGGTGGCTGAGAGGTGCCGCCTTGAAAGGCGCCCCTGCAGCCGACCATACAGAGTAAAGCTGTCGAGATAGTGTAGGGCGGTGCTGGGCTTAGTCTCTAAGCGGGGTTCCAGTCCTCTGTGAATCCATGGCTGTGGCCCGCCAGGCTCCTCTCTCCGTGGAACTCTCCAGGCAAGCATATTGGAATGGGCTGCCGTCTCCTACTCCAGGGGACCCTCCCAGCACAGGATTTGGACCTGCGTCTCCTGCACTGGCAAGTAGGTTCTTTACCACTGAGGGAAGCCGTCGGAGCAGCCCTACTTACCACCTAATGGTAGAGCATTTACTGTGGCCTATTACATGACCTGCCCACATATCCATTAGCTTCAACCCATAAAACAGCCATATAAACAAAAAACAATCCCATTTTATTGATAGAAAAGTGAAGTTCAGGTTTAACTGATTTACCCAAGACTGATAAATGACAAAACCAGGATCCAGATCTGGGCCTGCAAACCTGGGGAACTTTTAATACGTCATGCACATATACTGAGCCTCTATTTTTCCACATAAAAATAGGGAAACTGATTTAAACAAGGAGGTAAAAATGAAATGATGAGAGAACTTGTGATCTTATAACCTTAGATGTATTATATATGTAGATGTAGATATATATATATATATATATATATATATCATTGTATATCATGGTTGCATACTCAGAAGCCCAACAGGCTGGCTTAATTAAAAGATGGGATTTAGATACTCCCCAGCAGTCCAGTGGTTAAGGTGCCTTGAGTCCAGTGCAAGGAGTGCAGTTGCAGGCTTTGGTCAGGGAACTAAGGTCCCACATAGCTCACGGTGCAGCCAAAAAAAAGGAAAGAAAGTTACTGGCTCAAGTAACAAAGTGGCCAGGGGTTAACCTGTTGCAAACAAAGGCCTCAGGACTCGGACGGGCCACATCCCTCTGGCCCACCTCAGCCTGGTTTCCCTCAGACAGGCTCTCTCCACTAGGCAACTAGATGATAAATAGCTTCACTCACGTGGTCACAGAGCTTGTAATTTCAGAGTAAAGATCTCGTATGGAAGTTCCGTCCGTAAAGCGTTCCATTCGGTGTGTCTCAGGGATGGAGTACTCCACTGGCCAGAGCTGAGTCAGCCTCACTGAATCCATAAAGAGTCGGCCCTCCATATGTGCAGATTCGAGGGTCTAAGGGTCACAGGGGCATGGCTGGCCACTGGAAGGTTGACCAGGCACAGACACACACTGCAAGGTGTCCGGAAGACCCAGCTCGGCCGAAAGGGGGAAGCAGCAGCAACACAGTCCACCAGGGCCACACGCGGCAGACCCCAGGAGCCTGAGGCCAGCGCAGGTTGATGGGCACTGAAAGCCTATGCACGGGGCTGTGTGAGTGCATAGTTACTCAGCCACCCCATCAGCTCCGCAATAGCCCCATTTTTCAAGTGAGAGAAAATGGAAACTCAGAAAATTTGCTGGGAAGGGACAGAGCTAGCATTCAGATCTGGATAAGCTTGACTCCGAATCCTGCGTGTTTTCCATGCCGCAGAATGTCAGCCCTGGAGAAGCCTCTAGGTGAGACTGAAAGGTGAGCGCTTGGAAGCTGTGAGCCCTCAGGAGTCCACTTATGCCTGCCCGGCCCCAGGGTGGGGGCTGGCAGCCGCAGTCCGCGCAGCTCCCTGCTGAGCGCCCTTGGCAAGCATCAGCAACCAGCGCCCCTCCCAGTGGGAGGACCCTCCTACCAGGGAGCGGCTCCGCTGGCCCGACCTCTGGCCACGGGAGGGAGTTGCCTGGTGCTGTCAGTGACATGGGGTCCACGGACAGGTGAAGGAAGAAGGAGGGGCGTGTTGGCCATGGGATGAGTGGGCGAGACAATAAATAATAGAGTCTTGGGAAAATAAAGAAATGAGAGAAAACTTAAGACCTCACGTTCAGAGATTTAAATGGGAATGTGGCACCAGAGAGAGGAGGCTCTGAAATAGAAAATGAGGACAGCCCATCTTCCCTGATGGTTCAGATGATAAAGAATCTGCCAGCGATGCAGGAGACAGGTTCAGTCCCCAGGGTGGGGAAGACCCCTGGGGTGGGGAAGACCCCCTGGGGTGGGGAAGATCCCCTGGAGGAGGGCATGGCCATCCACTCCAGTATTCTTGCCTGGAGAATCCCATGCACAGAGGAGCTTGTCGGGCTCCAGTCCATGGAGTTGAAAAGAGTTGGACACGACTGAATGAAAAACACTTTGACCTGCAGAAAATCCTCAGACAGGAAAAGGGGGAAACCCAAAGAAACCAGCTGAGCTGTGCAGAGAGCTCCCTGACAGGCTCACAAATCCAAAGGCAAGTGTAAGAGGAGGAAGATTGAAGTCCTTGACAAGCTGAGACTTGAGAAGGAGTGCAGACAGTAAAAGACGTTCTTGGTTACATTCAGAGAAGGAGGAATAAAGAGAGGATGGGGATGAACGTGTCAGGTCAGCAGTTGTTGGAAAGCAGGATACTCAACCCCGATTTTCTTCACTCCATGAAAGAGCACTTCTAAACTGGAGTGAGGCAAGAAAATGTGGGATAGAGGGAACAAACTCCAGAGAAAAGACAGTAAGTAAACCCAGGCACCCATTCAAACAAGTTGCAAGACTCCCCTGGTGGCCCAGTGGCTTGGACTTCGCACTCCCAATGCATGGGCACAGGTTCAATTCCCTGTTCAGGGAACTAAGATCCCACATACTGCGTGGTGCAGCCAAAAATTTAAAAAATGAAATGAGTTGCAAATCCCAAGGTGTTAAACCTTTGCAGAGAAGATCCTGGAGCCCTTGCCACTGTATGTGAGAAAGCCGTGCAGAAAAGAACGGGCCCCCAGTGCCTGATGGCTGTGAATGTCCTGGTGTTACAAAAGAGAAAAAGGTAGATTCTGGAAACTCTAGGTGGGAACACTTCAAGTGAATCCCCAAACTTATTCTAGAATATAATGAACTGGGTTTATATAATTAAACTGGGTTTGAGAACACCTAGAAAAAGAAAGTGGCAGAAAGTAAAGAGGAACTAAAGAGCCTCTTGAAGATGGAAAAGGAGAGTGAAAAAGCTGGCTTAAAACTCAGCATTCAAAAACTAAGATCATGGCATCCAGTCCCATCACTTCATGACAAATGGGAAAAATGGAAACAGTGACGGACTTTATTTCCTTGGGCTCCAAAATCACTGCAGACGGTGACTGTAGCCATGAAATTAAAAGACGCTCCTTGGAAGAAAACCTATGACAAACCTAGACATATATTAAAAAGCAGAGACATCACTTTGCTGACAAAGGTCCTTGGAGTCAAAGCTATGGTTTTTCCAGTAGTCATGGATGGATGTGAGAGTTGGACCATAAAGAATACTGAGCACCAGAGAATGAATTGTGGGTCGTGGTTTTGGAGAAGACTTTCCAGTGTCCCTTGGACTGCAAGGAGATCAAACCAGTCAATCCTAAAGGAAATCAACCCTGATCAATCCTTTAGGAAGGATTGTTGCTGAAGTTGAAGCTCCAATACTTTGGTCTGCTGATGTGAAGAGCTGACTCATTGAAAAAGACCCTGATGCTGAGAAAGACTGAAGGCAAAAGGAGAAGAGGGTGGCAGAGGGTGACATGGTTAGATGGCATCACTGACTCAATGGGCATGAGTTAGCGCAAACTCTGGGGGATAGTGGAGGACAAAGAAGCCTGACTTGCTGTAGTCCATGGGGTCACAAAGAGTTGGACACGACTTAGCGACTGAACAACAAGAAATGAAAAGAATTGGCACCTTCACTAAAAACAAGATAATACCAACAGAAATCCAGTTTGCTATTATTTCTTTAGAAAGCCCCTAGGAACATTTCCTTGGACATATTGTACTGTTTCCAGTTAGACATCGAATGTCTTTGAGTCGAGACAACCAGGAAAACAGAGGCTGCTCCTGGATTGCCGTCTGGTGGGCTTCTAGCCCGTTTAACCACGGCGCTGCTCCCCTCGGGTTGCTTATTCAAGTGATGCAGATCCGAGGAGAAGCCGTAAAGGTCATGCTTCCAGATTCTGCATTTGGTCAGCTCAGTGGTTAATTGTGTCTGTCACACTGGAAATGCAGATGGCACCACTGTGGGGAGGAAAAGCTAATGTTTAGATGTCAGAATCAAGACCCTAAAATATCTTAAAACAGTGGGCTGAAACTAACAGGGTGAGTGTGAAAGAAGTGGAAAGACCTGCATTTTTATGTATTTTTAAAAATCAGCTGCGCTAGCACAGATGAAGGCGGTTTGGCTTGCCGGGTGCATATGAGAAAGGCTGAGGGCTCTCAGCTGACCTCTGGGTGAACAGGAGCCAGCAGGAACCCAGCAGCTGCTTAAAAAGATAGTGATTCTCCCCGCTTTTTTAGATTTTAGGTACAAAAGGGTGAAACAGTGAAAAGTATGTCTTTCTCCCATCACCATTCCTCTTGCCTGGAGGCAACTGCTATTAAGGGTTTCTAGAAGATTCTCTCTGAAGAATTCTATGCACAGAAAAAGCAAATGCATGCTTAAAAAAATAGAAATGGTAGCAGACTGTGTACTTTATTTCCTTAAAACAATATTTATTTCATAATTCACAAACCTGTTTGATTCAGTACTCAAAGATATAGGCCCGGTGTATACTCAGAAATGGTCATAAGGATCTCTCTCACCTAATAAACTATTACTTTAGAATTACAAAAAAAGTTATTATAATAACTAACAGTATAGCTATAACACTTCCAGCATGGAGACCTGAACTTAAAGCAATTCTCAACTAAGTCTTGAATACAAAATGCGTAACATTTAACAGATTTTCCAACATATTACAATGGGTTGGTCCTAAACTCTTCTTGTTTAAGTGGAAACTCATGGGAACTCTTTCGGGAAAGCATCAGTGGAAAAGTGAGTCAGAGGAGAAAAGAGGTCATCTTATTGAAAGCAAAGGAGGTAAAATTATTTCCTTCCATAAAACTGTCTTCTCTCCATTTATAACAAGGTATGACTTTGAGGGCCAAGTACAGCCGGAGCAGACTTATGGAAAAAGAGGCCCGATGAGTAGTCTAGCCTGTACTGGAGCTCAGATTTTACATGACAGCAACAAAATAAAATTTTCAAACAGTACACATGAGGATTTTAGAGCAAAAGACTTAACCAACATTCATTCAACAAATATTCAATATGGAAGTCATATTCTAGATTGTATAGATGAAAGATATGTTAGAAATGATAAATGTCACGAGTAAACAGAAAATAGCAAGTTGTTTGCTTTTTTAAATTTTTTTAAGGGTGATGGGATTAGGACTGGGTTATAGACAGTTGTTAGGAAATATCGTCTCATTTGGTGATACTCAAGCTAAGACATAAAGGAGATGAAAGACTCTCCTGTAGAAAGACAAAAAAAGCCAGCCAAGAGTTGAATAATACTGTTTTAGACAGGGGAGCAAATGTGAGGGAGGAGAGAAACGGCACATCCAGAACACAGCTGCTATAATCCATGACTTGTGGAGGCGATGCGTGAAGCAGCTTTGAAAGACTTCAGATGACCACAGCTTGGCCAGACTGTATTTCAGCTACATACCGATTGCCTCAAAACAAATGTACACCTTGTTTTTTCCACTTAACAGTAAATCTTAGAGATTATTTCATATCAATATGCAAAATGACTCCTCATTCTTCTATAAACTTATTAGTGTTCTTTGTCTCAGAATTTATTGGATGGGCCCTCTATTGTTATTGCAAACAGTGCTGCAGTGAGTAACATGTCATTTCAGATGTGGGTATATACCAGAACAGCTTTTCAGGAAATAGAATCAAAGAGTTGAAGGGCATGCATATTTTAAAATTTGGTAGATAATGTCCAATTATCCAGCGGTACCGGTTGACCGTCCCACTATAAGGGTATGAATGTTTCTCCACCTCCTCACCAACAGAATATGTTATAAACCTATTGATCTTAGATAACGTGAAAGGTAAAAATAAAGGATGGCATCTTATTCTGAGTTACTTGTATTTTCTTTTTATTAACTGTTTATACCCTTTACCCACTTTCCTACTGAGTCTTCTTTTCTTACAGCTCTTATATATTAAAGAAATTTGCTCTTTGTGCTATGAATTACAAATATATTTTCCAGTTTGTAGTTTGTCTTGACTTTGCTTCTGGCAGTTTACTATGTTAATGTTTTTCTTTTAAGCTGTAGTAAAAGCTTAAATTTTTTTAATGAATTCTGGATTTTATATCATACTTCAAACTTCACTCTGAAATTTTTTAATATCACTTGATTTTTGGGGGTACATTTTTGGTTTCATTCTTACATTTAAATATGTGATCCATTTGGAATTTGTTTTGGTATCAGGTATGATATATCGGAACATCTCCTGGAGAAGGAAATGGCAACCCACTCCAGTATTCTTGCCTGGGAAATCCCATAGACAGAGGAGCCTGGTGGGCTACAGTCTGTGGGGGTCTCAAAGAGTCTGACATGACTGAGCGTGCACCACATGTATGTATATATGATGTATGGGTCCAACTTAGAGCTTTCTAGATGGCTACCTAGTCGTTGCCATATAGTTTATTAAATCATGCGTCTTCTCTAAACTCCCACTTTTATAATATTCCACTTCTAGTGTGTATTTGGATACATTTGAAAGAAATTAAAGTTTTTCTTGATATTTTAAATCACTTTTCAAATGAAAGGACTAAATATTCATTGTGGAAAATTTGGGAGATAGAAAACATTTTACAGAGTAAAATGTCCCTGAACCCACCGTAACTGACTAGCTGTTTTGGTGTTCATCCTGCCAATTGCTGCATGGCCATATTCCCCACCTAACTGATGGCACTATGGAAGTGCCCACCCTCCCAATTTCCCAGCCCCCAAAGGTGGTGTGATCTAAGTGCCCAGAGTGGAACCGGTCATCGTCTGCCCCGGGCTGAACTCTTCCCTTCCTGTCCTCCCAGATGCCAGTGAAAGAGGCGGAGTCAACGCTTTTGACTCTTCCAGTCTCTCTACTTGCCCCTCACCTTCTAGTCACCAGGTCCTCCGTGTGCTCCCTCCAGAGACTCCCAAGCCCTAAATTATGAAATCTTCTCAGTGTACGTCCACAGAAACCAAGACCCGGGAGAGGAAATAACGTGTAAAAGTTGGA
Organism: Nanger dama; assembly: GCA_917880005.1. Lineage (NCBI taxonomy): Eukaryota > Metazoa > Chordata > Mammalia > Artiodactyla > Bovidae > Nanger > Nanger dama. The sequence goes on from CAKJTW010000030.1 coordinate 933,310, forward strand.
GTGTTTTTAACCTCAAGAAACAGAGAACTTACTCAAAATGGCTCCACCATCTTCCACAGTGAGAGGGCCCTCGGGAGGGTGTGGAGTTGCCTCTACCCCCAGTCCCCTCTGCCAACGTGGGCCAAGAAGGACCTGAAGCATCAGCTCAGACGAGTCTGGGTTCGCGGGGAAACTCAGTCGCTGTGCTGCCCCTTCAGTCCAGCTGTGACACGTTCTAGCTCCCCAGTGTTCCAGCTGTCTAAGGCTGTGCAGTAATGCAAAAGTTTCTGGTTTAAAACAGTCAGTTCTGTCCCTAGTGGATCTGGAAGTGCACTGGGCCAGCCAGGTGGGTCCCGCTTGGAGTTCTTTCGCCCTTGCTATCAGACAGTGCCTGGGCCCCGAGTCATCTTGAAGGCTTCCGTAGTTAAACTGCAAACAGTGGATGCTGGAACCTCAGCTGGGGTCAGGGCCAGCTTCACAGGATGTCTTATACGACTACACAGAGTCCCACACGTGGCCTCTCTGCTTGGTGTAAGGCAGTTCTCACCACCTAAATTCTTAATTTTTGAACAAAATGCCCTGTCTCCATTTTGCCCTGGACCCTGCAAATTAGATAACTGGTCCTGCCTCGGGCTGTTGGCCGCCACATCTACACACAGCCTTTCCGTAAGGCCTGGGCTTTCTCACGTCGCGACGGCTGGATTCCAAGTGTGAATTTCAAGAGAGCGAGCAGCAGACAGAAGCGGCATCACCTCTTACGGGTGGACCCAAGTCCTCTTAGAGGGGGTGGCGTGGCCCCAGTGTGAGAGCAGGGTGGGATGGGAGATGCCGTCACAGCTGTCTTTGGAAAATGCAATTTGCCACGTCTAGTCAGGAGCAGGCCTCGACCTCCCCATCTGCAGAAGGACCTAGGGATCTGCTTCTGGGAAAAGGGCCAACAGAGATTTAAGAACTTGCTCCTCACAGCCACTCCCAACTTCCCCCATTCCCGGCTGTTTACCAAGTGCTCAGAGGGACTGGAATCAGGCACCACGGGGCCAGGAGCCCAGCCCAGGCACTCTGAACGTCTGCTCCTCCCAGAAGGCTGAAATCTCCCAAGGAGGCAGAGACTCAGCGCCCTGGCATCTGTTTCTCCTGCCAGCTTCTCTGCTTGGCTAGTGATCCCTCCCCTTTCGTTTCTCCCTGGGGCTTGTTGTTGCCTTTCTCATTAGCTTCCCTCAACTCCCAGCAAGGTCCCTCGACTCTGAGCTCTGCTAATTCCCCTGTAATCCATTGGCAAACCAAGAAGCTAATTAAATTGTGAGCTTGTGTGCGTCTGTGCCCTCTGTCTCTGCAACTCTTCTCAGCCTCTCTTCCATCTGTTTCTGCCCTTTCGTTTCCTTTCTTACTAACCCTGTGCAGCTCAGATTGGAGACTGAGTAGATTCTTACAGATCTCCCTGCCTCATCTGTCTCCTGCCTCTCACTCTGTGGCTGGAATAATCTTAAAATACTGCTCTGGGCACTCTCCCTCCTGCTGCAGGTTAAACCGAGCTACTTAGCTTAGCATTTAAGTCCCACACACCTTATCTGCCGTGTCTCCTTCACAAACCCTTCCTCTTCAACTAGCCACACACGGGCACATCTATGCTACCTTCATGCCTTTGCTCAAACTTTTAACTTAGACTGGATCCCACTCCCTTACTCCTCTACCAGCACTATGTAAAATCCTCACTGTCATTTAGAAATAACTCCTGTGACACCGCCCTGATTCCCCCAGGAGGAATTTCTGCACCTCTCTCCTGGTGCTGATCTCTTTTACCTATTGTGGTTCTTTATACCCAAATCCCGCCGCTCTCCATAAAGATCAGCTCCTTGAGAGTAAGATCTCTACATCCTATTCATCTCAGCTTCCTCCTGAGTACCCTATTTAACACTGTTTCAGAAAATTTCATTGTTGTCTCCTGGCTCAATGTGGCAACTGGAGCTCCAGTCTTCACGCATACATTCCAGGAAAAGGGAAGAAGGAGGGCAAAAAGAGTGGGACTAGTCAGTCCCTTTAAACCACTTTCCTAATAATTTTTGTTGTTGTTGTTTTGGCCAAACCATAAGGCACAGGGGATTTTAGTTCCCCCACTGGGTATTGAATCCATACCCCCTTGCAATGGAAGCTCACAGTCTTAACCACTGGGCCACCAGGGAAGTCCTTCCTAATTAATTTCTGCTTCCATCTCACTGACAAGGCCTAGCTGCAGGAGGCACTGGGTACATTGCCTCCCTTCAAACTCAAGGGCTCATTCCTCATTTTACAGATGAAAAACTAAGGTCCAGAGAGGATCGAAGAATTAGGGGGCTGCAGAGGATAGTGGTCAAGGACTGAGTTTTGGAGCTAGATCGACCTGACTCTGAATCCTCTCTGTGCACTAACTTCTTTGCAAAATTGGGTTCGTGACATCTATTTCAGAGGATGTTAAGACATTGCATAAGGGGCCTTCCCTGGCAATCCAGTGGTTAAGACTCTGTGCTTGCATTGCAGGGGATGGGTTTCATTCCTGGTCGGGGAACTCAGATCCTCCTTCCCTCAGAGCACTGCCATAAATAAATAGGAATTAAATAAGGGGTGAAATGAAAAAGCACTTAATACAGTTATGGTTCATTGTCTCAGTTTGAGATCCCCAAAAGTTGACCCTGAAAGATTTGGATACAAGTAGTTTATTTAGGAGGTGATCCCAGAGCAGGGTGAGCAAGTGGGGAAGTGAGGCAAGAGAGGAAAGCAAGCAAAGCCTACAGGGATAAGCAGTTTTCCCCGATGGACAACTTTGGTCCATTCTGCTGGAGTCTGAGACTGGAACACACGTGGGAATTGAGGATTGTCCACTTTCAGGGGGACTGAAAGCTAGAGGATTTACCCACTAACTCTGGACCCTCCTTGTTGAGGATTACCCTGGAGGGTGTTAATTTTCCACTTCCAGCCTGCCCCACCCTCGCCTCCATAGCTGGGAATGCCTCAGGAGACACACGGAGCAAGCTCAGGGGCTGCCAGCAGGTGCCTCCACATAGACCTGGGGGCTTGAGAGGGGACCTGGTAGCATGTGCAACAACCAGTGAAAGGAACTTGCTATGAACACCATTACTGTTGCTCCACCTTGTTCAGGACAGAGCTGGAGCAGGCAGGAGCTGCAGCTGAGCCCTGGGGCTGTTTGCTCTGAACCCTGCTGGCGCCTAACTTCCCTTCCGGGGCGAATACCCTGTGCCCAGCCAGAAATGCCTCCATCCATTCCTTTCTGTTCAGGTACCTATCCATTCACCTCATGTTTCCCTCAACACCTGAAGAATAAAGAGTTCGTCACTATCATCATCTTCATGAGGACTAACCCATGATGGATTAACGGGTCGTGTAGGTTCTGAGAGTTGCAGGAGAGCGCCAGAGCACAGGGGGTCACAGAGGGCCTAGGGCAGAGCCAGGACTAGAACTTGGGCCTCCTGAGTCTGAGGGCTCCTGCTTCTGGCAGCTGGGAGTGGGGCTCTTCACGACCATCCAGTCAGCCAGTGCATGCCCAGCACAGCCTTCAGGAGAGGACTGCAGCCTCCCGGAAGTGGGATCAGAGTCCAGGGTGGAAGTGGTGGAAGGGCCCCGGTGAGTGCCGCGGTGGGACGGCAGCTGCTCCCAGCTTCTCCCAGCCCGGGGGGGTCCTGCTAGGGCCTGCCCCCTCCCCTTGTCCCAGGCCCAGCTAGGTGGGGTGTCAGTGTCCCTTGGTACACAGGCCCGTTGAGGCCTCCCATCGCCTTTCTCAACCCCCTCCCACCTTGCAGATGCTGTGAAAGCAGCCTTCCCGCCACAAGGCAATTCTGCAAGGACACCTCTCCTCCTCGCCCCCTCCCCGGATTCGCCTTCCCCCGCACCGGGCTGACCCTCTGATGCCTGGGAGTTTGGTCTTCCTCCTTCCTTCCTAACCAACCATGGCCTTTTCCGATTTGGAGGGGAGGAAGAAAACGCGGTCACTGTAAGCCCCTCCTTTCCTGGCGGCATTGACCCATTTATCCTTCTCTTCCCGCAGACCCCCTCCCCTGCTCTGAGTCTGGACATCTGTCCCCACCGATCTCGCTCTCCCCCCTTCCGCTGCCCTTGCAGCCCCGAGGCTAGTCCAGTCTCCGCGCCCCGCTCCAGCCCCCTCTCCTTCAAGCAGGGAGGAGGCTGGGTCTCCTAGACAGCCCCGAGCCACCCCGGGGCTGGGGCGGGGGGTGGGGGGCTCTGCCTCAGTTTCCCCATCTGCTAACTTGGATTCCTGATGCCTGCTCTGCACACCCAGAGCCTGAAGCCCGAGGGAGGTCACGGAGGAGGACGAGGGCCGGCGCTCGCGCGGCCCGCGCGGGGGCCCTCGGTGCGGTGCCCCTGGGACCCGGGCTCGGCGCGCCCCCTCCCTCTCTCCCCCTGCCCGCCTCTGCCCGCCTCTCCACGCGCGGGCCGGCGGCTCGCTCGCCAGCAGTCCGCTGTCCCTCGCCGCCCCGCGCCCACCCCCCCGGGGTCCCCGCGCCCCGCCCGCCCCCGGCGCCGCCGCCCCCCGCCAGGCCCGGCCGCGCCGCAGCGCGAGCGGCCAGTGCGCAGCCCCGCGCCCGCCCGCAGCCCGGAGCCGGATCGCGGCGCGGAGCGAGCCCGACCGACCGCCGCCCCCAGCCAGGTGAGGGCTGCTCTGGGGCGCGGGGAGCCAGCCTTTCTCCTTGACGGGAAGCGGGGCCGGGAATTGAATCCTTTTTTTTTTCCTGAAAGGAGGATCTGGGAGCTTCTTCCATGAAAGAGGCTCAAGGGCTTTTCATCCGAAAGGATGGATGAAGGAAGGTCTGGGGAAGAGAGGGTCTAAGGTACCATTTTCTGAGGGATTTTTTTTTTTTTTTTTTTTTTTAATGAGAAAGGATTAATTGGCTTCTTCCGTGAAAGGGAGACTCATCTTCTTGGGAGCCCGAGGGGCTTTCAAGGTAGGTGGAGAGGGCGCTTTGCGCAGAGCTTGAGGGAGGGGTGACTGGGAGTGGGGTTCGCTGGGAGGGTCTGTGGAAGCCCCTCAGCCTGGCATGGTTGCACGGCCACGGTCGGTTCCGGGGCTCGGTCCAGCGCGCCGTGTCCTAGTTTTTTCTTCTCTTTGAAGATGGTTGTTTTGAGCCTCACCTGCCCGAAGCCAGGAACAGCCATTTCCTTCCCTGGACCTGTGACGCCCACCTGACACCCTCTCACCTCTGACCTGCTCCGGGAAGGGGGCCTAGGGAAGGATGAGGACCTAGGGACCTGAGAAATGGGCAGGGCCGGGTACCGAACACACAGGAGGACCCTCTGGCACTGGCAGGGTGCACCAGGCGCAGCAAGGAGATTACTGAGGGTCCAGTGGGCGGATGCTCCCGGGGCAAGACCTGCTAGGAGAGCCGCACAGTCAGGAAGACTTGCGATGCTCCCATATTCCCAGGAGACAAAAACGTTAGTTTTTTTTGGTTAGTTTTGCTTTCTTCCCCCTTAGCCCTAGATCCCAAGACTCATTCCACTTCTCTCCCCTCCTGTTTTTGCAAAAAGGGAAACCGAGACAGATAACAGGTTGGCTGGACATGTCTATGTTTAGAAGGGAAAGGTGGTGGAGAGGAAAGCACACCGAATTTGGAGCCAAAAGGCCTCCATTCAAGGCTCGCCTCAGGGCCCCAAGGGTGACCGTGGGCCAAAACGCTCCCCTTGGTTGGACCTCAGCTTCTCTCCTGTAAAATGGGAGAGGGCCCACCTGCCTTGCAGGTTAGCTGTGACACCCAGATGGGTGAAAGAAGTGCCCTGGGAAAGGGACTGCGAAGAATACCGTGGGGTGCCATCGTCACTGCTGCAGGGACCCCTCCTCCCCCCACCACTGCCCTCCACAAGCGACTGGCTAGCCCAAGGAGCACCTTTGTCAGAATGGTACTGTCTCTGGAAGAAGAGTGCTCAGCTGGGCTAGGGACTTGGGGGTCTTTCTTATGAGAAGCAGAAAAAGGCAGACTCCCCAGCTGCAGCATTTGGGCCAATAGGATGCGGGCCACACTCCAGTGCCCACCTGCCTTCAGGTGGACCTCCTTGTTGAGCACAGCGCATCTGCGCGCCTGCTCCTGGCACTCCTTCTTGGCAAGCCCCCAGCATCTCTAAGCAACACAAAGGTACACACACTCCCAGGGCACTTCCTATAGAAGCCCGCATCCTAGGCTGTTGCCAGCTCATTTTCTTTCCCGCTTTGCCTCTCCACTTCAGGGCTTCAGGGAATTCAGTCCCCAAAGCCTGTGCCCTACTAGGAAGCATTATGGAGGAAGCATCTCCGTCTTCCAAGAGACAATCCTCTGAGTCAAGTAGTGCCTTCACCAAGCTTCCAGGGGTAAGGGTTACTGAACCCTAACCCCTTATGTCAAGAACTTGATCATCAACTATACTCCAATATAATTTTTAAATTAGATTAAAAAACCTGATAAGATCTGTTTCCCCCAAATTGACTGCACTGCCATCCAACAGAGGTGCTCACACCTGCTATCTCAGAGCATCCTCAGTAAGGTTGTTAGGCGGATATCCTCCCCGTTTATACAGAAGGGGCCGTGCCCGGAGACATTCGGGAGCTTGCCTGCGGTTTCACAGCATGTAGAGGAGCAGCGCCAGGACCCGAGCCCAGGGTTAGCCGCCAGTCTTGTACACCCCAGTGCTCCTAGCGAGGAAGCAAGCTGCTGACTTACAGACCTGGCAAAGCCTGCTGGAACCGCTCTGTCACTGTATCTCCAGCAGCCCCTGGCTCTCTCTTTCCCCTCACGGACCAACCCCAAAGCCTAGAGGAAAGAGTCCCTTTCTCTTCTTACTCTGATTTTGTGGGAGGAGGGAACTACCTCAAAACCCAACTGTTCTGACCTCTTCAGTGCAAGAGGGGCCCCTGGTGATTCTGGAGGTCCAGTGTGGGAGCTGACTCTTGACTGGGTCAGAGGCCAGGAAACGGGTCAGTTCAGTTCAGTTCAGTCGCTCAGTCATGTCCAACTCTTTTCAACCCCATGGACTGCAGCACGCCAGGCCTCCCTGTCCTTCACCAACTCCCAGAGCTTACTCAAACTCATGTCCATTGCGTCGGTGATGCCGTCCAACCATCTCATCCTCTGTCATCCCCTTCTCCTCCTGCCCTCAATCTTTCCCAGCATCAGGGTCTTTTCCAATGAGTCAGGTCAGGGAGCAGCTACTTCCTGCCAAGATGGGGCTTAAACAGCAGCCATCAGGGAGGGTGCCAGTACAGACAGCCAGTGCCTGAGTGAGGGGCATGCTAAGGGCCATGGAACAGACCAGGAAAGTGTAGCCAGTTGGAAGCTGAAGATAACCCCAGGTCGTTCTGCCTACCTTCTGTGTTTCCAGGGCTCCTGGGTGTCAAGGAGAAGGGCATGTGGCAAGTGCAGCAGACAGGGCATTAGGACCCTTGAACCTGAGCATTTCCACTGGAATCTATCGCGAAATTTCACACAAAGGGGTTTGGTGGTTACAAAAAAAAAAAAAAAAAATAGGTCACTGATCTAATTGTTCACAAACTGTGGTCGCTGGACGAGCAGCATCTCTGCATTACCTGGGAACTTGTGAGCAATGGAAATTCTCAGGCCTCATCCTAGACGAGTGGAAAAGGAAATGGCAACCCACTCCAGTATTCTTGCCTGGAGAATTCAATGAACAGAGGAGCCTGGTGGGCTACTGTTCATGGGGTCACAAAGATTCGGACACGACCGAGTGACTAAGCACAGCACATCCCCCGGCGAGGCAGGGGCGCGGGCCAACAATGTGTGTTTTAACAGGCCCTCCAGGGGACACCGAGGCCCACTTAAGTTTTGAGAACCTCTCAGCCAGTCTCGGTGTGTAGAAAACCAGAAGTCCGAGTTGTGGGTCAAGGCGGGGCTGTGCAGGGGACCCGGCCCCCGGCCGCCCCTCCACAACCCTCGCCTCCCTCCCCCTCGTGCCTCCCGTCCCAGGTGCCATGCTGCTGCTGCTGCTGCTGCTGGGCCTGCTGAGCCCGGGCGGCCTGCGGGGCTCTGGGCCCGGCCCCGGGTCCGCGGAGCTGCGCCGGCCTTCTCGGCGGCGCGCACCACCCCGCTGGAGGGCACGTCGGAGATGGCGGTGACCTTCGACAAGGTGTACGTGAACGTCGGGGGCGACTTCGACCCGGCCACCGGCCAGTTCCGCTGCCGCGTGCCGGGCGCCTACTTCTTCTCCTTCACGGCGGGCAAGGCGCCGCACAAGAGCCTGTCCGTGATGCTGGTGCGCAACCGCGACGAGGTGCAGGCGCTGGCCTTCGACGAGCAGCGGCGGCCGGGCACGCGCCGCGCCGCCAGCCAGAGCGCCATGCTGCAGCTCGACCACGGCGACGCGGGTGTGGCTGCGGCTGCACGGCGCCCGCGATACGCGCTGGGCGCGCCGGGCGCCACCTTCAGCGGCTACCTGGTGTACGCCGACGCCGACGCGCCCGCGCGCGGGGGCCGCCCGCGCCCGCGGAGCCGCGCTCGGCCTTCTCGGCGGCGCGCACGCGCAGCCTGGTGGGCTCGGACGCGGGCCCCGGGCCGCGCCACCGGCCGCTGGCCTTCGACACCGAGCTGGTCAACATCGGGCGGCGACTTCGACGCGGCGGCCGGCGTGTCCCGCTGCCGCCTGCCCGGCGCCTACTTCTTCTCCTTCACGCTGGGCAAGCTGCCGCGCAAGACGCTGTCGGTGAAGCTGATGAAGAACCGCGACGAGGTGCAGGCCATGATCTACGACGACGGCGCGTCGCGGCGCCGCGAGATGCAGAGCCAGAGCGTGATGCTGGCGCTGCGGCGCGGCGACGCCGCCTGGCTGCTCAGCCACGACCGCGACGGCTACGGCGCCTACAGCAACCACGGCAAGTACATCACCTTCTCCGGCTTCCTGGTGTACCCCGACCTCCCGCCCGCCGGCCGGCCCGGGCCTCGGGCCGCCCGAGCTCTGAACCCCGACCCGGAGACCGCTTGGGGTGGGGTGGGTGGGGTGGGGGCGTGCATGCCGAGCCCGGACCCGCGGCCCGAACGCCCCGCCGGCGCGAGCATGACGGCCCGCCGCTCGAGGCGGACTCTGCCAATAAAGCGGGCCTGCGCCGGCGCCTGTCTGCCGGGGTCCTGCGCTTTGTCCTCACTGCGACGCTGTTGTCTTGGGGGCGGGGTGGGAGAAGAGGGACCACCCCGGTGGGGGGTCGGCAGGCCGAGGGCAGGATTCTCCCTGGGCAAGCGAGGAGGTGAGAATTTGATTGGACCCTTCCTGTCCGGTCTAACTCCTTGTGGGTCTCCCCTCCATGTCCGTTTCTGGTCGGTCCCTATAGTTCTTCCCCCTTGAACTCCGATGTGATTTTTAGGGCCCATCTAGTTCCTTTTCTGTGACAAGGGACAACACTCCGCGGCCTCACTGGGTGTATGGGATTCAAGGAAACGGTACCTTCTGGCTCCCGGTAAGGGCGGTGGTGAATGCGGAAGGCAGCTGGTATCTGGTTGCGATTCCTGCCTTCCCAGGATGGTTGGGGGGTTTGCTCAGAGTCGCGGTTAACAAACTTAGCTGACACAGAACGACACAGGGCTGCAGGAGGCCTGAACAGAACATTTTATGGGATGAGCTACACAGGATCAGAACCACTCCAGCCAGCCTCAGTCTCCTCCCAACCTCACCCCCTTCTCTGAGCCTAGTTAGATGGACCAAAAAAAACATTTCTCACTTCCCTGCCCCTCAAAAGATGTTTCTCCACGTGCTTCCCCTCATTCTTCCAACAGACTGAACTAAAAATGTCCAGTCTATTCTCCTAGCCTAGGTGGGATACTTGGGCAACTTAGGGACCCCTAGAGTCTCGGTTGGGTTTAAAAGAGGTATCTACATAAGACTGGGCATTGGGCACTTAGAAGTTACCTAGGCTGCCAGGGTAGGAGTTGGAGGGTCTGGCTTGGCCTTACTTGGGAGCTCCTTTTCAGCATCTCTTAAACACACTTTTCAAACACACACACACACTGCCTGCAAGTCCTGCCCTTAGGTCTGTGCCTGCCTGTCTGGGACCCAGAACCTGGGCCCCAGGAAGAAGATAGGGGAGGGGTCGACTGGGGTCCAGTTATACAAGGCAAGCCCAGAAACCCAAACACAGTGGCGAGAACCGGCTGCCAGATGGAAGCCCCTGCCAAAGGTGGGCCTGGCTCAGGTTTGGGGCTGGGGGAAGAGGGGGAAGGAGGGATGGCAAGCAAAAGGGAGGGTTAGGGGAAGGAGTCAACGCCGGAGGCCCAGAGCCCCAGAGAAGGGGGCTGGCCCTGAGGGCAGAAGCCCTTGCACAGGTCCCAGAGTGTTTCCTGTGCCAGGAGGGTGAAGACCTGGGCCCAGCGGCCTCTCTCCTCGGCCTCGCTAGCCACATGGAGCCGGTAGACACAGGACACGCCTGTGAGGAGCAGATGTTCAAAGTCCCAAGGGCTAAGAGGAGGTCCCTTCCGCAGGTCCTGGAGCTGCTGCAGCCGCTGCTCAGCGCCCTCCAAGTCCCTGGGCACCTGGTGCTGCAGGAGGAGGCTGAGCCGGTGGCCTGGACGTGTGGATGCCAGTTCCTCGTCCTGGAGGCGCAGCTGCCCCACGATATCCAGCTCCAGCCCCCGCCCAGAGCAGCTGCAAGGGGAGCCACGTGAAGGGGCGGGCTGGGGCCTAGGGAGCAGGTCAGCGAGCAGTATTGTGCTGGGGGCCACAAGCAGGCAGTAGGGCCCATGCTGGGTTGCCCCCTCCCCCAGCAGCCCCAGCTTGAGGCATCCCTGTTCCCGACCCTGAGCTCGGGGACCTCTGGATACTTCCACCCCCACGTCCCAGGCTGGAGGAAAGACCTCGAACATCACTTCCGGGGCCTCTGGCTCCTTCGGGCCACCTCCCACGCTGGTGCTGTCCATGGGCTGCCCTGGGGCAGCAGAGAGGAGTCAGGGCCCTGCCAAGCTCCACCCTGAACACCCCCAGCAACCCCAGAGCGCCCCTGAGCTGCCTGGGTGGGGGTGCCCAGAAGTTCTTCTATCTACAAAAGAACAGGAATGCCACCCCATGTCCACCTTCCCCTACACACACGCACATAGACATTCACTCTCCCAGGCATCATCCCAAACCCAGATACCATCTCGGCAAATGTCCAGGACTCCTCCTTGAACTTCTACAGTTCCCCTGGCCAAGAGCTCCAGGCCAACGAGTCACAAGACACTTCACTTCCCATTACCCCTCCCTATCATCATCTGGGGACAGCGTGACCTGAAACAGTGCCAGTGACCCTCCCCAAAGGTGAAGACCCCTTTGAGAAGGACCTAGTTCTTTCCCACTCCTCAGTAAGTGACTGTGTGCAAGACAGGAGGCCAGGCAAAGCGGGATGTCTGCCGCAGCTTCCGTATCTCTGGGGTGCTGCCTAACCCTTGGAATGTCTGCCCTAAGCCCAGGGCAGTTCAGGAGGTCCTGCTTTGCACATCAGCCGGAAGAAGCCCAAGACCCGTTGAGAGAGCCAAAGGCGAACCACCCTCACTTCACCTGGACCTCTCTGGTTGTGAGAGAGGCCCGTATCATTCTGTCCCCAACTCCACAGCACAGGGCAGCCTGGCAGCAATCACACCCACAGTTCCTAAGCCCTGCTGGGCTCAGATAGGACCAAGTGTGACTTCTGTCAGCCAGCAGCCTGCCTTAGCTCCCATCCACCCCACCCTAAGGCCCGGGTACCTGCATGGTGGTAGGTTGTAGTCACCCCCGGGAGGAGGCAAATGGCTACCGTCAGCCAAGCCAGGAACTGCACTGTCCCAGCCATGCCCCACCAGGCCCTTTGAGTCTTATTCTTCGCGGTGTCTCTCTGCACCTCCATCCGCCTGGCACACACTGGGGCTCCAACTTTCCACTAGGCTGCTCCAGCTGCTCCCTGCGTTGCGTGTCGGTCTTCAGAGCTCAACAGGGAGGGGCAGGCTCTGGCTTCCTAGGGGCTCTTTCCATCCCAGAGAAATGTGAAATCTGGTTGTTGGCAGTGGGAGCCTGGCTCCCAGCTTGTCAGGCCCTAAGCCTATTCCTGCCCAGATGGGCGGGATGCATAGTTAATAGGAAAAAGGCATTTGGTAGCAAACAGCTCAGGCTTGGCCCTCCCAAAGAGGCAGGCAAGACCCCAGGCAGTAAGACTGCCTTACTGTCTGTCCTCACCCCCAAAACACTCTACAGCTGACTCTAGCCTCTGACACTGTCTGGCCCAGCCTCCAGGAAGCCCCCTCAGTAGCCAAGAACAGCCGCAAAGCCTGATCTTCCAGCTGCCTTGTGGGCTGGCTGAGTGGCCCCCTCTTCCCCTTCAGGCACTCAGCCACCAGCTGAACAGACCCCAGACTGGCTGGAATGGGGAGTACTGTTTCCTGGCAACAGGTCAGCAGCTCCTGATTGTCTCTGGCCCCAGACTGGGACCCTCCTTTGCTTGTTTACAACATTCTCAGCTCAGACCAGAGTCCAGGAAGGTTCCCTCAGCCCAGGCCCGATGTGCTGTCAGGGTGCAGGACACAGGGTTCAAAACGGGCTGCAGCGCGCCCTGGTCCTGGCTGTCGGCTCTTGGAACCTTGTGGTGTGAACAGGATGAAGGTGGGTGGGGGCTGCCCTATTTTTACGGGCCCCCTGGACCCATCAGCTGCCACGAGTCTGCTGTGAACAAAAGGCTTTCTCCATCAGTGGCCGAGACTCCACGCCACACCCATCCTAAGCGCTGTGAAGGGTGAGAACTCCATTTCAGTTCCAGGATCTCTCGGAAGAATATCTAGGCATGCAAGTTACCTTGTCCGCAACTGCAGTATTGAGCCCCATCGAAATAGATGCCCGGTTTGGAAGAGTCTCTAAGGGAGTCAGCAAAACCCCTGCCTGCACCTCCCTCCTCTCCTGAGTCCAAGCTTCACTGCTACTTATGGTAAGCACGCAGAAAGTGGTGAGTCTAGTAGGATTTTATTTACAGGGACACTCAGTTATAGGTAAGGCGCTTTCTAGGATACACATGCCTTCCCGAAACTACTTGGCTTCAGGTTTCTTGTCTCCGGCTTCAAGCTTGAGACTCTCGGGGGCTGGCGATAGGCAGGGAAAGCCTCCCATGGGCTGTTCAGATCAAACTTGCGGAACTCTTGAGCCAACTCCACCGGCTCGGCCACCACCCGCTTCACCTCGTCGTCATAGCGTAACTAGAGAAGGAAAAGGCAGGCTTGAGCGTTGAGGAAAGCCTGTTACAGCCACGAAAGGCCCACTTCCCCAAACCTATCCTCAGCCCCTTCACTCCTCTGTCCTTGACTGCTGTCCCGGGCTCTTTTAAGTCTCCACCTTCATCTGTGTTACCCATTAGGTCACAACCCAACCACCGTCTAAAATGGCCTCTACCTCAAGCTCTGCCATCACCCAGGCAGGCTTCCCAGCCCATTACCCCACATCCTGTGCTCCAAGCTCCTCTTCCACCAGAACTGATCTTGCCCACCTAGCCACATACTCCTTTTGGTGGGACCTCATACTCCAACCAGGGATTGAACCCGGGCCCATGGCAGTGAAAGCATGGAACCCTAACCACTGGACCGCCAGGAATTCCCTCCACACACCCTGTAAGTTGATGGTAAGCATTTGCCCAGGATGAGGGAGCAAGTCAGTGGCTGAAAAGAATAAACCTAAGCTGACAAGCACTCAAGTTCAGGCCCGAGGGCCTTGGCATTATCACTGCCAAGATGCAAGGTAGTAAACTTGGCACGCCTTTTCTTGTTACTGGAAAATCAGCAGCTGGATAAGATGAGGACAATCGGCTGCTACAAATGGGACCATGCTAAATATTAAGAAAACAGAAGAGATCTGGGTACTGAAGAGAAAGGGCTGGACTGCCACTATCTCAACATTTCTAACAAGCTACTTTGCTACAAAACCATGGATGTATATATACAATAACCCAGCTTCTGCTGGTGGCCCGCCACACAGGGCAGTGGTGAGTGAAGCACTGAAATCCGAGGGCTGAACACTCAGCGTCTTGCCTTTTCAAGAGATCCAGGCAGGGTAAAGAGACACTCCCTTTCAGATCTTGGTGACAAACTGTGTCCTCAAATCTGCCTCGGTCATTAAAATGACCATTAAAACCATTAAATAATGGGTGACAACAGCTGAGCATTTATAATACACCAGTTTTAAACATACACCAATTAGTTTACTACTAATCTACTGTTGTTAAGTACTACTCTTGTTCCCATTTTGCATATAAGAAAACTGTGTCAGAGTGGAGCTCAGATAGAATGCAGTATCGATGCTCTTAACCCACCATGATCCACTGGCCATAATTCCTGCCCAGCATCCCTACCAGTCCCTCCCTCTCAAGCCCGCTGCCTACTTCCAAGGCTCCTACCTCAACATAGCCAGACAGCGGGAAGTCTTTCCGGAAAGGATGTCCCTCAAAGCCATAGTCTGTTAGGATTCTTCTTAGATCAGGGTGGTTAGCAAAGAATACGCCAAACATGTCCCAGATCTAGAAAAAGAGGCAACTGGCCATCACAGGGGTGAGGGGCTGCACTGCGTCCACTGAATCCAATGTGTTTTGCAACTCTGGCCCAGGTGCAGGGTCCACCATATGCAGAGACTCACCTCCCGCTCATACCAGTTGGCTGCCTTGTACACAGACACAGAAGACTCAATGGGCGTTAGCTCATCCGTATAGGTCTTCACACGGATCCGCGAGTTGAAGCGCAGAGAGAGCAGGTTGTAAACAATCTAGGGAGAATGGAGGGAGCCGGAGGACCAAGATGACCACAGGCTGAGGGGTCTGGGACAGAAGTCCTTGAGTGGGGCCATGAGGGGATAAAGTTCTACTCTGTGAACCTGCCTTCTGTCCAAAAGCTCAAAACCTCAAGATGCTCCAGTACTCACAACTACTTGCAAATGCCTAAGTGACACTACAGCTCAGCCTGTCAGCATGCTTATCATTGCTCACACTACTGGATGTCTCCCAACTCCTCCCCCTGCCACCCCACCCCCCCATGGGACTAATACCTGGTTTCCTAACTATCCATCAAGAGTCAGCACAAACTTTCTCTCTCCCTTCATAAAAGCCTTCTAGACTGGGCTAAGTGCCCCTCCTGTGTTCTTATAACATCCCATGAATTATGTGATTACAGTAAACTTTAAAAATATATATATATCAATACGTTGAGTCTATTTTGTTTTTATAGGCTTTTCTCGAGTGTAATTAACAGTTGCTGTCTACTCTGTGGTGGTGGTTTGTGTGGCTCAGTCATGTCTGACTCGCAGCCCCATGGACTGGCAGCTCCCCAGGCGCCTCTGTCCATGGGATTTCCCAGGCAAGAATACTGGAGTGGGTGCCATTCCCTCCCCCAACAGTAAACTGTTCTATGTGTCCTTCTTCCTCACTAGAGTGTGGGGGACTTCTGGAGGGCAGGTACTGGGTGTTACCCCTCTCTCGATCCCAGGATCTGGCAAAAAGAGTAGGTGGCGAGTGAACAGCAGCAGCTGAACGTGCTGAGAACATGCTGCGTGCTGACAACCTAGCTGAACTATCTCCATGAATGCTCACAACCACCCTGTGAGGCAGGGTATTTCACACTTTTAAAAGATACTTATTTTGCACATAAGAAAAACTAAAGCTCAGAAAGACCAAACAAAATGTTTGAAGTCACATGGCTTATTAATGGCAAAGCTACCCCGCATTAACTGCTGTGTTGTATTGCTTGACCTGAACTGAAACTAAGGCGGCCATGGTTCCCACCGGCAGCTATCACCCTGAAACTGTTCTGTCCCCTTGCCCTCCTTCACACTCCAAACCTCAAATCTCCTGACTGACCTCAAAACGGTTCTGCCGGGTGGGGATGTCCACCGCCGTCAAGTCAGCCAAGGATTTGAATTGTGCGTTGCTGTGATCCCTGAGGAAAGTCAGCACTGGGATGACCCCATCAGGATGGATGCAGATCTCTAACTCATTGAAGCAAGACACCTGATGACACAGAACAGGAGAGGAGAGGGAACAAAGCTACAGACGGTGCAGATAACTTCAGCTGGAATCTCCTGGTTTAAGGCAGAGAGAGAAGACCAAGTTGGGATGGAGGAGTCTGTGCTTTGATTCCAGGCTGCCTACTCCCACATGCCCTGAGAACACGGCTCTTTCTTGATCCAAATCCAAACACCAGTAGTGAATATTACCTGAACTTGCTGGACATACTTGGGCAGGATTTCAGCCACATACTCTCCAAAAGCTGAGAGCTGCTTGTGGGCCACATCATTCCGTGGTCTGACAGTGGCTGGAAAGAGAAGGCATATTTTGAAAAGAAAAGTAGAAGGCAGCAATCAGCCCTGCAGACTGAGGCCTGCTTAGTCTCTTGAGCTTGTGAGGTGTGCTGTTCCCCCAGTCAGGACTCCCTGCAGAACCCTGAGAAAGGCGGAGATAGGAAGTTCCTCTTGCACAGAACAGGAAGTGATGAAAACGTTGGGGAGATGCTACCTACACGATCCACAAAGACTCACCTATTATTATTACAGCTGGGGTGATTGCTTCTTCTCAAAACTACTCCATGGTTCTTCCTTTTCAATGCCTGCAATTCTGCTAAAGCAGCATGGGTCTCAGTTCTCTTACCACACAAGGAGCTCTTTAAGTGTGAAAACTAGAACTTTTATGATTCTCTTTATCTCCTTAACATCTGGCTCTATATAGTAGGTTCTCAGACTAAGAAGTTCAGAGCTGAAAAGTCCTCACAGATTATGTACTTGAAACCTTTTTTTTTTTTTTTTTTTTTGGCACAGACCAGGAAACTGAGGCCCAGAAAGGGGGAAATACCAGGTCTCCTGATTCTCAGGTGGCTTACATTGCCTGGAACTTATCTCCATACACTCATTCGTGCAACACTAAATCACTGGAGCAACTACAAACCACAGGCTGCAGAGTAATTGTTTTCTGTGCCTTTGGCAGCAGGCAGGCCCTACTTTATCACTCACTAGTGCTGTGATCCCTGTCAACCTCTCCGAACTGTTTCCTAGTCTACTGTTGAAGAGCATAATACTATCTACCTCCTAAGACTGTTGTGGGAACTATGATCATTCATTAATCGCTTAGCAAGGCGCCTGGCATACAATAAGCACTCAGTTAATGGGAGCTACTATTGTAACAGGGCTCAGCGGCCCAGAGTCAATGCTTCTCATTTTAAAGAGTTTACAGTTTAATCAGAGAGAGAGAGAAATGGACAAGCGGCAACAGGGCCGTAACAGGCCCGAGGACACAAGGAGGACGCGTGCAGTCAGCTCTCAAGGACAAGCAAAGGCTTGCCGGGAGGACGCAGAGACGGACAGGCCAGGACGAGGGCAAAGCAAACATTTGACAAAGGGAATGAACGCGGCCCCGCCTGCAGTCCCGAGAAGGGCCGGTCTCGCACATACTCACGGCGCGTGTCGGCAGTAGCGCTTTCACGCCTCACCGGCAGCAACAGCACCGAGGGTCTCCCCGGCCACTGCATGGAAAGACAGAGACACTGAGACGCAGGATGAGGCCTGAGGGGCTCCCTCCGCTGGGCGCGTCGCCGCTCCTGCCCCGGGCCTCAGCCGGCTGCCCACTGGTCACCTCTGGCCGGCGCCGCGGACCCCACGAGCCTCTGCCAACAACCCCGAGCCGCCGCCGCCGCCATGTTTACCGGCTGTACACAGGGCAGCCTAGGCCAGGCCCGTAGGACACGGAGCCCCCAAGGGCACGGACCGGAAGTGGAAGTGTGCATCAGACCTTCTTCCGGGCGGTCGCGGGGCCAGAAGCAGAGGTTCCAGGTTCCGGGCTTCGGAATGAAAGGAGGGAAGGCAGGTGAGAAAGCGAAGCCCGCAGGTGGGGAGACCGTGAGGTGAATGTGGCCCTAGCTTGGTGTGACAGAGGCTGGAAAGAAGGCAAAGATCCTAAAGAGCCAGTCGGATGAGAGGAGAAGGGACGAGAGGTCTGGGTTCCACATTCCACACCCCTCCCCCGCTCCCCGAGCTAAGCTTTTGCTGAGGGCCGGCGGGCCAGGCTAGGGGAGGGGAAAGACAAGAACGGTTTCCCTGGCGACCGTTTCCCGGGCGACTCCGGGTGGAGAGGGGACACTGCACGTGGCGATGGGCCGCCTGTGGCCCCTTGCCGGAGACAGATCGAGCTCCGTCTCGCGTTCTGGGACGAAGTCTTGGGTAGTCATTAGGGCGAGCAGGGAAGTGCCAGGGAGAGGCTCAGAAAAGAGCAGATGGGGAGCTGAGATGTCCCAGGCTGAGTCTCATATTGTGAGGTCTGGATTCCCTGCGCCAGGGAAGAGGAGCCTGGCCGCAAGGACGTAGGGTCTTCTTGTCGGGTTCTGCTGCCCGGAGCCTCCACGAGTTTTACGTCCAGGGGTCATTTGGTTGGGCATTTTAAAATCACAGGCTTCCTCCAGTCCCTTGCTCTCATATGTTGACCTAAATACCAAGCCTTTTGTTACATCATGGAAGGGGAGTTTTCCATGTTTTCTCAATGAAATACCTCGCGTAGGAAATCTTGATTTTATTAGGTATGTGATGTCACTGTGAGCGAATGAGCCCAGCTTTGGTTCAGGGAGATCATCAGAGTTGTCATTAGCAGAGCCAGGACTAAGGCAAATCTGGTCCGACTGTGCCCTCCTCTGTTTTCCCTTCTCTCTCCCGGAATTGGACAGTTAGATTCACAGACTGTGGCCTCCTTCAGTTACTCAAGGTGGTGGTGTTTTACAGACAGCTGGCAGAGAGAGAAGTCGGCCACCGCCATGGAATCACCAGAGGAGCCTGGAGCATCCATGGATGAGAACTACTTTGTGAACTACACTTTCAAAGATAGGTCGCACTCGGGCCGTGTGGCTCAGGGCATCATGAAACTGTGTTTGGAGGAAGAGCTCTTTGCTGATGTCACCATCTCCGTGGAAGGCCGGGAGTTTCAGCTCCACCGATTGGTCCTCTCGGCTCAGAGCTGCTTCTTCCGGTCCATGTTCACTTCCAACCTGAAGGAGGCCCACAATCGGGTGATTGTACTGCAGGATGTCAGCGAGTCTGTCTTCCAGCTCCTGGTCGATTACATCTACCACGGGACCGTGAAGCTCCGCGCCGAGGAGCTGCAGGAGATTTATGAGGTGTCAGACATGTATCAGCTGACGGCTCTCTTTGAGGAATGTTCTCGGTTTCTGGCCCGCACAGTGCAGGTGGGCAACTGCCTGCAAGTGATGTGGCTGGCAGACCGACACAGCGACCCTGAGCTCTACACCGCTGCCAAGCACTGTGCCAAGGCCCACCTGGCCCAGCTGCAGAGCACAGAGGAATTCCTTCACTTGCCCCACCATCTCCTCACTGACATCATCTCGGGTAAGCAGTGGGAGAGGGAACGCCATACCCAGCTGCACGGGTGTGTGACCCCGCTGAGAGTTCTCCTTTAGGAGAAGGGTACCCTCAGGCTGCTGGTGTTAGTTTGTTATTCTTGAAAAGAATTTACTTAGATACCTTCTGAGAGAGAGATTTAGTTGACATTTAGTAGTTAATGTCAGAGACAGAGGCCCTTCCTGAGAAAGAGATTAGGAAACTAAAGCAGCATTTCACATTATATGCAAATATCTAATTTTTTTTTTTAAGCTGCACTTAGCCACAAAAGGTAGTGAGGAGCTACCTGCATTTATATTCTAACCTGTCTTGTGCATAAGTGTTCTCATCCATTCTGTACTTTGCATGTGTTTGTGGGACTGGTTACCTGAGTAAATTGACAGTGAGTCAAGATAGTTAGGGCTTCCCAGGTGGCACAGTGGTTTAAAAAAATCCACCCACCAACACAGGAGACACAAGAGACGTGGATTTGACCCCTGAGTTGGGAAGATTCCCCTGGAGTAGGAAATGGCAACCCACTCCAATATTCTTGCCTGGAAAACTACAGTCCATAGGGTTGTAAGGAGTCAGACACCTAAATAAGAAGCTTCTCAAGTGACTGGCCAGCTTTCAGGTAACAATGCTAACCCTGCAAGTGAGGTATAACTGTGCTTCAGATGTGAGCTTTATAGCCTAGTAGATTCCTTCCATGGCAAGCAGGAGAATATCAAGTCATCCATTTTGATTAAGGGGGAAAAAGGGCAATTTGAGGTTAATTTCTCATACACACACATTCATATATATACATGGTGGTAGTCTAACAAAGAGATTCACATTTTTAAAGCCAATGACTCTGAATTTCCCTTGTGGATCCTCAGACTGCCATTGACCATAGCTTTCCTCTGACTTGCAGATGGAGTTCCATGTTCCCAGAACCCAACAGAGGCAATAGAAGCCTGGATAAATTTCAATAAAGAAGAAAGAGAGGCTTTTTCAGAGTCGCTCAGGACTAGCTTGAAGGTAAGGCAGAGTTCTTTAGGGTTGGGACACCCTACTCTAGATGCATTCCGGCCATCTGTCAGCTTGGTTTCTTTGATGGCTGGCAAGTAAGTCTCTGGCTTAAAGCTGATAAGAGCTGGGGTGGAGGACATATATGTGAGCCTAGAAGCCAGCAGCCTCTGGGCTCCAAAGCTCCTTGAGAGAACTGCTTTCATCATTGCAATGACCAAAGCACCAACTCATCATAGTTACAAAAAAGCTGGAAGGATAGGTGTAACAGGTTTCCTGTTCTAGCATAAGGCACCTGAAAGACGGTGATCGGAGAGTCGGGGTGACACACAGTAACTAGAAGGGAGTGGGTCAGAGCGAGATACGAGGGTGTGCGTCTCAGCTGCGCCTTTAGCCTCGAGCTGATAGGTACCGTTTATGACTGTAATTTCGCCAACAGGAAATTGGGGGAGAACGTGCACATCTACCTGATCGGGAAGGAGTCCTCTCGCACGCACTCGTTGGCTGTGTCCTTGCACTGTGCGGAAGACGACTCCATCAGTGTGAGTGGCCAGAACAGCCTGTGCCACCAGATCACAGCAGCCTGCAAGCACGGCGGGGACCTGTACGTGGTGGGGGGGTCCATCCCGCGGCGCATGTGGAAGTGCAACAATGCCACGGTGGACTGGGAGTGGTGTGCCCCTTTGCCCCGAGACCGACTCCAGCACACCCTGGTGTCTGTGCCTGGGAAGGACGCCATATACTCACTGGGTGGCAAGACACTGCAGGACACCCTCTCCAACGCGGTGATCTATTATCAGGTGGGTGATAATGTCTGGACTGAGACAACCCAGCTAGAGGTGGCGGTGTCAGGGGCCGCTGGTGCCAACCTCAACGGGATCATCTACTTGCTGGGGGGAGGAGAACGACCTGGACTTCTTCACCAAACCGTCCCGACTCATCCAGTGCTTTGACACAGAGACAGACAAGTGCCACGTGAAGCCCTACGTGCTGCCCTTCGCGGGCCGCATGCACGCGGCCGTGCATAAGGACCTGGTGTTCATCGTGGCCGAGGGGACTCCCTGGTGTGCTACAACCCCCTGCTAGACAGCTTCACCCGGCTTTGCCTTCCCGAGGCCTGGAGCTCTGCCCCGTCCCTCTGGAAGATCGCCAGCTGTAACGGGAGCATCTATGTTTTCCGGGACCGGTATAAAAGGAGATGCCAACACCTACAAGCTTGACCCTGCCACTTCGGCTGTAACCGCCACCAGAGGCGTTAAGGTGCTGCTGACCAATTTGCAGTTCGTGTTGGCCTAAGGCTGTTGAGGGCAGGAGCAGCTGGCGTTTGCCCTCCCTCCCTCCAGCACCTCCCTATCCAAACCCAAAAGTCCCCCGAGGCCCCCCACTCGGGTATTATGTTACTTTCTGATACATGTTAGAAAGGCAGCGCCTCAGCCCTTCCCTGAACTCCTGAAAGAGTGTTCTGTCTGGGGCTTTTTAGACTAATGCTGCTCAGCGGGCTGCTAGAACTGAGAGTAGGCCAGCCTGTTCGCCACCCCCTTGTAATCTTGAGCCTCACTCACTACAGATCGCTTAGAGCCAGCCTCTGCACCCTTAGGCACAGCCTCCCCTCTCTACCCGATCAATGTTAATAGAAGCACCCCTGATCCTGGGCCAGAAGGAAAGATGTCCAGACTCCGTTTTTTTCCTGTAACCGGCAAAGTGGCTTGTTGGTCATTTTCCCACAAAGAATTAGGTGTTAGAGTTCTCCTTCAGGTGTTGCTTGGAAAAAATGGACTAAACCGAAGGTGTCCTTCACCAGCAAGAGGCTACCCTAGAATTCAGGATGTGCCGTCTATTCTTTTTCATCTCTCTGTCAGAAAATGTACATTCTGGTTTTATTTTTGGCTAATTCCAAGGAGTAAGCCAGAAAGAAGTAGAAAGGATTATTTCTGGTTAATAGCAGAAACTTTTTTCAAACTCAAATATATAAGGTCACTACTCTTTTAAAAGCTCTAAGATAAATCAAGAGCTAGGAACTGTTCATACAAATAAAAGTTCTGGAAGGGATATGTGTGTGTTTTGAATTCTAAAGGGATGACTTCCCAAGGGGAACTGACTACAGACCCACACACTTCTAAGTCGCAATACTGAGTCCCGTGCTTCCTTTGCGCCATACAGGATGACTGCTGCAGACGCGAGGACAGCCACGTAAGGCCAGTGGACTAGGATTCTGGCAGTGGGAAAGAGCCGGGGCTGGATATTTCTCTGCCCTTCTCCTAGTGTTAAACGTCTTTAAGTTACGGGGCTGAATATTAGGCACAACATCAGGTGCACGACAGATTTCTTTGATCTTATACACCCTCAGCCCGGTCCCATTTCCCTGTGCCCCATGAACAGAAGCCACGCTAAGTCTAGCCATACAACAGTGTTATTTCAGGAAATGAAGACAAAGGGGGCAAACCTAACCACCACTTAGCACATTTCTATGAGGTCAAGTCTGGGCTCCCGCCCCCCTGGCCCTGTCGAGCGCTTCCATCCTGCAGGGCGCAGCGCTGCTGGGCATTCTTCCTGACCCCATGTCATGTCAGTGATGTGCGACGGATCTCATTCTCGGCTGCCCTTGCAGCGGTCACCTTGTGGAACTCTTTGAGAGCGTCTAGCTGGCCAGGCCTGATGTAGACGTGGGACCGGATCTTGGTGATGGCTCTTACGGCCTCCTCTGGAGTCCACTGGTACATCTGAAGCGCAGGGTTGGGAAGTCAGAGAAAGGAAGGAGCAGGTGTTAAGGGGTCCTTGACCCGATAACCAGTGCTCAAGGGCTCTCAGTATTTCTTTAAAAACAAAAACCATGACCCACATATTATAAGTGAGAAAACACTTTAGCCCCCTCAGTCAGCCAGTCCCACAGTTCTGGGCAGCAGGCTGGTGGGCTGAGGGGGACACAAGTCAGTCTTTCTACCTAATTCTTGTTCTGCCAAACCCTGGAAAAATAGGTTGAATACATGAAGCTGAGGTCCTAAATTCATGCCAGCCTAGGCCTACTAGATACTCTCTCTGAGCCAGGCTGTTGGTTACAAGAGTTTCCTGGAAAAGTACACAATTGATATCATAACTTGTCACTGTGGCTAGAAAAGAGTACTTTTAAAATTTTTCGAGGAGGGCTATCTTCATGTCCTCAAGATACTTATTTGTTTAGAACTCAACAGAACCAAGAAAGTAGATTTTTAGTCTGCTGGTTCAATTCTCACTTGGCCCAAAATATCTCCTGACACCCAGTTTCCAGCAAAACGGATTCCTAACGATCAAAGCTTTAGTATTGTTAAATCATATATTCACCAGGCCACAGTAACACAAGGCCAGGCCGTTTATCTTTACATTTCCTTTTACCTTAAAAACTATCTAAATTACTTAGTGCTCTTCAGGGGCCTCACAGGTAACAAAAATGAGCTAAGAGTGTGTAACAGGAAATGATAGACTAGAGAGTACTGGCTTCTAAATGTTTTTAAAAGCATCCCCGCTGCCAATCATCAAATTGATAGGCAAAATTCTGTTGGAGCCACTGTTTCTAGAAACTAATAACCAGGACTGTACCCTGAAATACTTAACAAAACGTGAGTCCTCTAGGGCTGGCATCAGCACTCTCACCTACAGCACTATATTTCCTGATGTACCGTTTATAACAAATGTTTCTAGCCTTTTGCTTGTATTAACATCCTTTGCAATTCCATTTTTGAGTGCCTGCTCTAGGTCAGTGTTTGACATAGTTCTTATTTGAGTTTTGTAACACATTTAGTTTGAGGAAACTGAGCACTGGAGAGGGTAACCCACTTTTGCCTAAGGTCACACAGGTGGCAGGTTGCAGCCTGTCTGCAAATTTCAGGTGTTTTCCACCTCCCAAAGGCCTAAAATTAGGAACGCGGCTCCTTCTCACAAGGCCCGCCAGTAGATTGGAGATCTGCTGTGTAGGGGACCAGTCCATTCCCTGGTGGCCCAGCGGTAAAGAGTCCACCTTCCAATGTAGGCAACGTGGATGCACTCCCAGTTGGGGAACTAAGATCCCACGTGCTGCAGGGCAACTAAGCCCACCCTGCAACAAGAGGAGCTCGCGAGCTACAATGCAGACCCAGCACAGCCAAGATAAAAATAAAGAGAGGGACTTCCTTGGGGGTACAGTGGTTAAGAATCCACCTGACAATGCTGGGGACATGGGTTTGATCCCTAGTTCGGGAAGATTCCGCATGAAGCAGAGCAACTACGCCCGAGAGCCACAGCTACTGAGCCTGCACTCTACAGCCCGGGAGCTGCGGATACTGGAGGCCCTGGACCCTAGTGCCTGTGCGGGCGTGCAAGTCGCTCCAGTCGGGCCCACTCTTTGCGATCCCGTGGACTGCAGCCCGCCAGGCTCCTCCGTCCATGGGATTCTCCAGGCAAGAATACTGGAGTGGGCTGTCATGCCCCTCTCCACGGGATCTTCCCGACCCAGGGATCGAACCCAGGTCTCTTAATGTCTCCTGCCTTGGCAGGTGGGTTCTTACCACTAGTGCCACCTGGGAAGCCCAAGTACAGGGTACAGAGTCCAGTGCCTGTACTCGGCAAGAAAAAAAGAGGCCACCACAGGGAGAAACACGTGCACCTCGATGAAGAGTAGCCCCCACTCACAGCAGCTAGAGAAAGCCTGCAGTCAGCCGCGAGGACCCAGTGCAACCAAAAGACAAAAATCTAAAAATAATACAGGAAAAAAAAAATCAGACTGCTTTTAGAAACAAGGGGGCGGGGGGCACCAGTCCAGAAAGCCCTTTCCTACCTGAATGAGATACGCAGCCACCATGGTGGCACTCCTGGAACGCCCAGCCTTACAGTGCACGAGACGGACTGGCCGAGTGAGTGGTACTTCATGGCAAACTGGACTCCTTTCTGGAGGTTAGCCAGGGTTGGCACCCCAGTCATGTCTACCGTGCTGAGCCGCAACTGCTCCACTCCTGCTTTCTCCCACTCCTGGGGCCAGGTCCGCCAGCACAGAAAAGAAAATGAAAAAGGCCTGATGTGAGTGGCAGGAAGAGGGACTCCTGTGAGACAGCAAAGCAACAAGGAAGGTTCGTGGTGTATGGTAATATATGCGGTATATGCTTGCCTAAAAAGAAACTTCTTTCAGAAATGTCTTTAAAATGACCGACTTACATGGTCTTTCATCAAACAACAGCAATGCTTCTGAGTTAGAATTATGTCCAAGATTTAAAGCATTTTTAGTATTTGAATCTTTAGAGACAAAACACAAACTGTATAAAATTCATCTACAAAAGCTGCGTAAAGTTTTTTTGCATGACTTTGGTGCTTGTGCAGTGATCCAGCTACAGGGTTAGACTACTGCATTTTGCAAAACCTTCTATTTCTCTGCCCATAAGTCTTCTCTTTTTACCACTTTTTGGAGAGGGGTATGTGGTAGAAAATAAGAGTTATTTTAAAATTAAAATAACGCACTTACTTTTGTTAGTGCAATATTACTGCTTAGAAGGAAGAAAAGAATCAACAGAAGAAATAAGGCCTCTGGCAAACTGGGAAACTTTTTTATTTTTTGCCTTAAGACTTCAGGTAGACTTTTTGTTATTAATCTCTTTAGCAAATCAGACACATGACTCTGAATGAAGGTCAATATATTATACAGCTCACGAAGTTAACCAAAAACAGCAAAATCTGGCAGTGTGTGTTTACACATCAATTACATCACACACTTGGGGAGCCTGTTACACAGTCACGTTCTTAAGCCATGATTTAAAGTTCCTGAGGGTTGTACCTAGGAATGTGCTGTCTTAACAGACAGCTGGATAATGCTTCCCTGGGGCTTCCCGGGGCTTCCTGGGGCTCAGACGGTAATGAATCTGCTGCAACACAGGAGTCAGTCAGTTCAGTTCAGCCACTCAGTCGTGTCCGACTCCGCAACCCCATGGTCTGCAGCACACCAGGCTTCCCTGTCCATCACCAACTCCCAAACTCATGTCCATCGAGTCAGTGATGCCATCCAACCATCTCACCCTCTGCGGTCCCCTTCTCCTCCTCCTGCCTTCAATCTTTCCCAGCATCAGGTCTTTTCCAATGACTCAGTTCTTCGCATCAGGTGGCAGTGCAGGAGACCCAGGTTCAATCCCCCAGCCAGGAAAATCCCCTGGAGAAGGAAATGGCAGACCACTCCAGTCTTCTTGCCTGGAGAATTCCATGGACAGAGGAGCCCGGTAGGCTACAGTCCACGGGATTGCAAAGAGTTGGGCATGACTGAGTGACTAACCACTCAATTCAGTTCAGTCCAGTTCAGTTCAGTCGCTCAGTCGTGTCCGACTCTTTGGGACCCCATGAATCACAGCACGCCAGGCCTCCCTGTTCATCACCATCTCTCGGAGTTCACTCAGACTCATGTCCATCAAGTCCGTGATGCCATCCAGCCATCTCATCCTCGGTCGTCCCCTTCTCCTCTTGCCCACAATCCCTCCCAGCATCAGAGTCTTTTCCAGTGAGTCAGCTCTTCACATGAGGTGGCCAAAGTACTGGAGCTTCAGCTTCAGCATCATTCCTTCCAAAGAAATCCCAGGGTTGATCTCCATCAGAATGGACTGGTTGGATCTCCTTGCAGTCCAAGGGACTCTCAAGAGTCTTCTCCAACACCACAGTTCAAAAGCATCAATTCTTCAGTGCTCAGCTTTCTTTATAGTCCAACTCTCACATCCATACATGACCACAGGAAAAACCATAGCCTTGACTAGACGGACCTTAGTTGGCAAAGTAATGTCTCTGCTTTTGAATATACTATCTAGGTTGGTCATAACTTTTCTTCCAAGGAGTAAGCGTCTTTTAATTTCATGGCTGCAGTCACCATCTGCAGTGATTTTGGAGCCCCCACTGTTTCCACTGTTTCCCCATCTATTTCCCATGAAGTGATGGGACCGATGCCATGATCTTCGTTTTCTGAATGTTGAGCTTTAAGCCAACTTTTTCGCTCTCCTCTTTCACTTTCATCAAGAGGCTTTTTAGCTCCTCTTCACTTTCTGCCATAAGGGTGGTATCATCTGCATATCTGAGGTTATTGATATTTCTCCTGGCAATCTTGATTCCAGCTTGTGTTTCTTCCAGTCCAGCGTTTCTCATGATGTACTCTGCATATAAGTTAAATAAGCAGGGTGACAATATACAGCCTTGATGTACTCCTTTTCCTATTTGGAACCAGTCTGTTGTTCCATGTCCAGTTCTAACTGTTGCTTCTTGACCTGCATACAGATTTCTCAAGAGGCAGGTTAGGTGGTCTGGTATTCCCATCTCTTTCAGAATTTTCCATAGTTTATTGTGATCCACACAGTCAAAGGCTTTGGCATAGTCAATAAAGCAGAAATAGATGTTTTTCTGGAATTCTCTTGCTTTTTCCACGATCCAGTGGATGTTGGCAATTTGATCTCTGGTTCCTCTGCCTTTTCTAAAACCAGCTTGAACATCAGGGAGTTCACGGTTCACGGATTGCTGAAGCCTGGCTTGGAGAATCTTGAGCATTACTTTACTAGCATGTGAGATGAGTGCAATTGTGTGGTAGTTTGAGCATTCTTTGGCATTGCCTTTCTTTGGGATTGGAATGAAAACTGAGCTTTTCCAGTCCTGCGGCCACTGCTGAGTTTTTCAAATTTGCTGGCATATTGAGTGCAGCACTTTCACAGCATCATCTTTTAGGATTTGAAACAGCTCCACTGGAATTCCATCACCCCCACTAGCTTTGTTCGTGGTGATGCTTTCCAAGGCCCACTTGACTGCATATTCACACTAACACCACTATACTAGATAATGTTTAGCCGTATTAAAATATCAGAACCATTGCCTTGGAGATTTCTTTTCTCTAGCTAGACTAGTGAGATAAGATAGCAGATCTCGATGCCTCACACCCAGAGACCAAGCACTTTCTGTGGCTTGCTCCACAGGACCAACCACACTGAGGCCAACAACGCATTCTGGCTAATAACTCCTGAGGTTCCGTGGGAAATCCAAGGAACTGCTATCTACTCTTTAAAAACGTATGCCATCACTGATCAATAGATTTTAAATGTAAGTCACAATTATTTTTTTTAGAGTTCAAAAAGATCTATGGTTTGAAATAACTGCATGTTCATTAGGCTCTATCAGTAAACAGGGAAGATAATCGTGTAGTGCTAATAGAAGTCAAACGCTAGAACAGGGCAACACCCAATACCCATTGTGGAGAGTTCCACCAAAAAACCACTCACATCTAACGAAAACTAGGTTTTAGGCTTGAACTTCATTTATGACCATGCTTTGGAGTTCTACTATCATCTCTAACATATAAATGAAATTCCCTCAAAATAAAAACCAAATGAATTCTATGCAGTTTTTACAAAGAGCTTTATGATACAGTTATCAGGGATTGGGGTAGCTTTCTTTTTTACAGTTTATAGGGCCTTAGTCTTGAATATCGAACAGCGTGCGATCCATACTTAGTGCTCATTAAGTGTTGAATGAATGAAAGCAAGGCAGAGAAAAGTTGCCTTTCACAAGTTCCCTCGTGGTGCAACGGTTAGGACTCTGCTCCTCCAACTGCAAGGGGTCGCAGGTTTGATCCCTGACTGGGAAACTAATATTCCACAGGCTGCGAGGCGTAGCCAAAAAGAAACGTTGCCTTTCAAGTTCTGGTTACTGACGTGAGTAACCAAAACCGAGAATACACGTGTGCAGAAAGGAGTAATCAAAGTTGGGCAACTCTACTGTGAAATACCTTTCACATCAATTTCTAATTCACAAATTAGTTACTACCCGCCTCTAGCCGCAGGAGCAGCTCCTCAGAGGCAAAATAGAGAGGAAAAAAAAAAAAAGCAAGCCTGGGACGCCCGCGTCTGGGGCAAGGTCACCTACAGCACAGCCTCCCCGAACCTCCTCCGGGCTCGCCCAGACCCCGGAGTGATAGAGGGGTGGCGGCCCGGGCCCCGGGCCCCGGAGCCTCACCTTGGAGGAGTTGCACAGGAACCTCGTCTCGTATTCCTCGTTCATGGTGATCACCCCGCGCACGTTCTCGTCCTGGACCAGCTGCCGAGGCAAAGAGAGGGCTCAGAAAGGGGCGGGCGGCCGAGGCCCGGGCGGCGCTCGCCGGGCTCGCAGGCCCCGCCGCGGCCCGGCCCGGCTCACCCGGCGCGTCATGCTCCGCAGCGGCAGCGCGCCCAGCAGCACGGTGGAATCGATGCGGTGGTACCAGTCGCGGTGCGCCCGGCCGGGCATCTTCCCGCGGAACACCGTGTAGAGCAGCGTCGGGTAGTAGAGCACCCGGGCCAGGCCGGCCTCCAGCAACGTGCCGGCCGCCATCCCGGCCCAGCCGGCGCGGCGCAGCGGCGACCCGCCCACCGCCGGGCAGGAGGCGGGCGTCCGCGGGCCGGGCCAGGGGGGCGGCGAGGCGGCCGCGGCCCCCAGCGAGGACGACCCGGCCGGCGCGGGCCTCTCGAGCGCCGGGACCTCGGGCCCGGCCCCCGGGGACTCGCCGGGGCCGCCGGGGGGCCCGGACACCATGGGTCGGGAGGAGGGGCCGCCGGCCGCCGGGGGAGGGACCCGGGCTTCCCGGGCGGGAAGGGCGCCCCGGGCCGGGGGAGGGCCCGTCCCGTGGACCCGAGGGTGTGAGCCTACCGCGTGTGGGGAACTGTGACCCGGCCAGTGGCTAGGGAGCCCCCGCCTCCCGAGGGAGGGGCTGAGACTCCCGGGGGGCGGGCCGCTGACCCCTGCGGGTGGAACTGTGACCCCGGCCAGTGGGCCTGGGGCACCTTCGCCAACCACCGGCCAGAGCGAGGGGACGGGGACCCCACCGAAGGGCGGGCCAGGACCGGGAAGAGCTCAGAGCCGAAGGGATAGTAAGGAGAGGGGCCTGATCCTGGACAAACAGGGGACCGAGGTTCGTCCGGCCCTGCCCACCCCATCCCCACATCTGCCAGGAGTCCTGGCTCCCGCCTCCTAACTAAACTGCCGTAAGTGTGTGTGTGTGTGTGTGTGTGTGTGTGTGTGTGTGTGTGTGTGTGTGTGTGTGTGTGTGTGTGTGTGTGTGTGTGTGTGTGTGTGTGTGTGTGTGTGTGTGTGTGTGTGTGTGTGTGTGTGTGTGTGTGTGTGTGTGTGTGTGTGTGTGTGTGTGTGTGTGTGTGTGTGTGTGTGTGTGTGTGTGTGTGTGTGTGTTGAAAAATAGTTATCAGTTGAGTTCAGTCGCCCAGTCGTGTTCGACTCTTTGCCGCCTCCTAACTAAACTGCTGTAAGTATGTGTGTGTGTGTAAGTGTGTGTGTGTGTGTGTGTGTGTAGTGAAAATAGTTATCAGTTGAGTTCAGTCGCTCAGTCGTGTTCGACTCTTTGCGACTCCGTGGACTGGCAGCCCGCCAGGCCTCCCGGTCCATCCCCAACTCCCCGGAGTTTACTCAAACCCATGTCCATTAGGTCGGTGATGCCATCCAACCATCTCCTCCTCTGTCGTCCCCTTCTCCTCCTGCCTTCAATCATTCCCAGCATCTGGGTTTTTTCAAATGAAAAATAGATACGTGATATCTGCTCTATTTATGAGAATATAGTAATATTAAGAATGTCCTCATAGGTAGTGCTTTTCTGGGATCTAGTGGTTAGGACTGTGCTCCTAGTGCAAGAGCACCAGTGCCACCCCTGTCAGGGAAATGAGATCCCACAGCCTTGCACAGGCTAGACCAAAAATTAAATAGAGGTTTAAAAATATATAGATTATGATAACATAAAACCTACAACCTGCAAATAAGCAAGAGGAATAGTTGTCACACTGATTATTTATAGTTAAATAGCACTTTGAAAAAGTACATCTTGTGCTTTTTTTTTCTCGCTCAATCGTGTCCCACTCTTTGTGACCCGTGGACTGTAGCCCTCCTCCGTCCATGGCATTCTCCAGGCAAGAATATTGGAGTGGGTTGCCATTTCCTTCTCCACATCTTGTGCTTTTAAAACAGCTTATCTCCTTGTACAAATGACATATATGAATAACAACCTGAACATACAGGAAAGCAGAATTTAATCACCCATAATCCTACCACCTCAAGCACATTTTTTTCTTCCAACTTTCTTTCCATGTGTTATCATTAAATTTTTCATACCAGTTTTATTGAGATATAACTCACATACCATACAAGTTTTTCATTTAAAGTGTACAGTTCAATGGCTTTCAGCATATTTGCAGAGTTGTACAACCATCACCATAATCAATTGTAGAATACTTTCATCATCCTTCAGAGAAACCCTGTGCCCATTAGCACAATCACTCCCTGTTTTCCCTCAACCCGCCAGGTCTTGGTACTCATTAGTTTGCTTTCTGTTTCTGTATACAAGTTTTTCTGTGGACTTATGTTCTCATCTTTCTGGACGCCTGTCCAGGCATGGGATTTTGGGGTCGTATAATAGTGCCGTGTGATTTATGTACACCGTTTAAGAAATCGCTGGTGTCATTTTGCTAAATTCTGTGCCACCACGTCTGTTCGTTCGTTCCTTTTGGCTGCTGCCATGGGCTGTGTGGGCTCTTATTTCCTTGACCAGAGATGGAGCCCACCCCTCACTGCAGTGGAAGCCGGGGTCAACACTGGCCGCCCTGGAAGCCCCCATAAGCACTTTCAGTATTGCTACACTATTTTTATCATTTATAATGAACCTAATTACTATACCATCATGTGACCATTCTATTCTTAGATATGCAGGATATTTCCACATTTGTATTATAAAATATTTTCAACATGAAATTTTTTTCTACTTTTTTTTAAATTTTATTTTTACTTTATTCTACTTTACAATACTGTATTGGTTTTGCCACACATTGACATGAATCAGCTACAGGTTTAGAATTACTATATTAGGATATGTTCCTAAAAGTGGAATTACTGTGTCAAAAGATAGTTAACAAGTTTTGCTCTATATAAAGTATATAACATCAAAAATTTCCTGCTTACCCCTAAACCCGCTCTTCAGAAATACAGATTTTTACACGCATCTTTTCTAAATTTTGTGATGAACCTTTTCATAATAAAAATAGATTCAACAGGGAAAATTCATATAATCACTATCCAAACTTGACAATTAGCATTTTATTGTTTATCACATTCATCCACTAATCCTATTTTTGCTACATTGAGAATATATATATTTTATAAAAATTGACTCATCCTATACCTATTGTTCTATCTCCCGTTTTTTACATTCAACATTATTTATAAGTATCATGTCAATACAGACAGATGTACATTTTCTTCATTCTTTTCAGATACACATCGTATTCCAATATATGGATTCTTATTCAATTAAAAATATTTATTGAGTGTCCTATATATTCCAAACAATATTCTAATACTTAGGACAATATCAATGAAGATTTTTGTCCTCTCTTGCCTTTCCTGTATGAACTATATTTTGGGGTAACCAAATATCCAGTTGATGAGGGAAAATTATTTACAGCAGACTTCCTGTAAATACATATGGAAGGAATAATGAAATTAGAAACTCGGGATTGTGCATTTCAGCCAGTAAATGTGGAAGGAAAGACAGGATTAGAAAGATAGCATTTTGCAATTTCTAGTGAAATAATTGATACTGTCAATGGTCACCAATGTATAAAAGCATTAGATAAGGTGATGATAGGAAACTTTACTATGGACGGATCAGGCTGATTTACCTGAACCACAGATAAATCTCTGCATTGCTGAAATCAGGACAACCTACCTGAACATCACATTTCCAGATGTAAGGCAGTGTGATGCTCACAGCACCAACCTCAAAAAGTCAAGCCTGACTTTTACCAGGCCTCTAGGGCTAAAGTTCATTTATAGGAGATGTAGGCGATAAGGCCTTTCCCAGTTGCATAGTGGTGAAGAATCCGCCTACAATGCAGGAGACACAAAAGACGTTCTTTTGATCTCAGGATCAGAAAGATCCCTAGACTCTAGTGTTCTTGCCTGGAAAATTCCATGGACAGAGGAGCCTGGTGGGCTATAGTCCATGGGATCACAAAGAGTCAGACACGACAGCGCATGCACACACACACACACACACACACACACACACACACACACACACACACACACACACAGAGGTGATAGAAAAGTGAAAGTGAAAGTTGCTCAGTCCTGTCTGACTCTGACCCCATGGTCTCTACAGTCCATGGAATTCTCCAGGCCAGAATACTGGACTAAGTAGCCTTTCCCTTCTCCAGGGGAATCTTCCCAACTCAGCGATCGAAGCCAGGTCTCCCGAATTGCAGGCAGATTCTTTACCAGCTGAGCCACAAGTGAAGCCCAAGAGTACTGGAGTGGGTAGCCTATCCCTTCTCCAGCAGATCTTCCCCACCCAGGAATCGAGCCAGGGTCTCCTGTATTGCAGGCAGATTCCTGACCAAGTGAGCTACCAGGGAAGCCCTAGGCGATGGAAGGGTAAGGGAAATGTCGTCATAGTGGAGCAACAGACAAATCCAGAATTGGGGACACCTGACAGGAACAGCTGACTCAGTTTCTGCAACAAGTCAAAAACATGAAAAAAAAAAAGTGGGGAGAGGGGAGTATAACTGACTCACTTTGCTGTATACCTGAAACTAATATAAGTTTGTAAATCAACTATACTCCAGTGAAAATTAAAAAAAAAAAAAAAAGAATGAGAGAGCCGCTACCTCAGATTGAGTCCTAGAGGCAAGACAATGAGAAGGAAACACTTGAACCGTTTAGATCCTAACTCAAATGAATCGGCTATTAAAAGTCATTTTTCAAAATGACGAGACGATTGATTATGGACTGAAACAATACCAAAGAATGACTGCTAACTTGTTAATGTCGTCATGGCATTGTTACAGTTTAAGAAAATGTCTCTAAATATACTGACTACATGCTCCCTAAAGTAATAGAAATAGATGACATATGTAGGACTTGCCTCAAAATACTGCACCAAGGGAAAAAGATGGATTAGACAAATATGGCAAAATATGAACCATGGTTGAGTCAGAGTAACGTTCTTTTACGTTTTATTAGTTTCCGTTGACTGGGGGCTGTACCGGCTCTTCTCTGCCGCCCGGGCTTCTCTGGCTGTGGCGAGTGGGGGTCACTCTCTAGCTGGGGTGTGCGGGCTTCTGTTGCAGAGCGTGGCCTCTAGGGGCTTCAGCAGCAGCAGCAGCAGCTCTAGAGCACAGTTTCAGTAGTTGGGACACACGGGCCTACTTGCTTCTAGGCACCTGGGATCCTTCCAGACCAGGGATCGAACACATGTCTCCTACATCAGCAGGCGGATTCTTTACCACTAAGCCACCAGGGAAGCCCCAGAATGATGTTCTTTGAGGGTTCACGATGCCCTCCTGCCTATATTTTTTTTTTTAAGTATTTTCAAACTAAAAATTTTAAATAGGGTTTTTAGCACATCAATGTGGCTTAATGAAAATGATAGATACAGCAGATACTCTTGGGTGACTTTTTCATTAAAGATTCCACCACATTGTTGTATGTAGGTACTATTCATTAAATTTTCCTGCTCTCTAATAATCCATTGTATGATTATACCATCATTTACCTCCCCATTCTCCTGTGATGGAAATTTAGATTGGTGGAGAAGGAAACAGCAACCCACTCCAGTATTCTTGCCTGGAAAAGTCCTGGACAGAGGAGCCTGGCGGGCTGCAGTCCATGGGGTTCCATGACTGAGCATGTGTGCATGAGGGTGGAGGGTGACGGGTTGGTAGCAATAAACTGGTAGAACTAAAAAAAAAAAGAAAGAAATTTAGATTGGTTTCCATTTTTATTAATGAAGAATGTATCAGGAAGTAGTTTCACCTTTACGTAGTCAAATATTTTTTGTTGTTGTTATTCTTCCCACCCGGCATTTGCTTTTAGTTTCTGATTATAATAGTAACACATGCTTATTATAAAAATGCAAGCACTTCAAAATTACATAGTATAAAAAGTAAACGTCTGCTGCACTCTCAGCTCGAGAGAAAACCACTCTTCTATGCATATTCCCCCAGGGATTTTCGTTTTTTTCCTTTTTAGGAACTGTCCACCAAAATTCTCTTTGTTTTTTGTTTTTTGGCCGAGTGGTGTAACATTTGAGATCTCACCTAACTAGGGATTAACCCATGCCCACTACATTGGGAACCCAGAGTCTTAACCACTGAACCTCCAGTGATACAGGACTCAGTTCTATCTCCAATGGAAGGTGAGCACAAGTAATGTCTGCAAGGACTAGGACCAGCGGATCTGGCCCATAGTTCACTTCAGTTCAGTTCAGTCGCTCAGTCGTGTCCGACTCTTTGCTACCCCATGAATCACAGCACGCCAGGCCTCCCTGTCCATCACCAACTCCCGAAGTTTACTCAGACTCACATCCATCGAGTCATGGGTGAGATGCCATCCAGCCATCTCATCCTCAGTTGTCCCCTTCTCCTCCCGCCCCCAATCCCTCCCAGCATCAGAGTCATTTCCAGTGAGTCAGCTCTTCGCATGAAGTGGCCAAAGTACTGGAGTTTCAGCTTTAGCATCATTCCTTCCAAGGAAATCCCGGGGCTCATCTTCTTCAGAATGGACTGGCTGGATCTCCTTGCAGTCCAAGGGACTCTCAAGAGTCTTCTCCAACACCACAGTTCAAAAGCATCAATTCTTCAGCGCTCAGCCTTCTTCACAGTCCTCCACAAATCTCTCCCATACCCTTTTTCTCTTCTTGTGACATGAATAGCAAAGATGATAGCTAGAATCATCATGCCAGGATCCAGTTACAGGTGCCAGAGTCCCCACTGATCTGGGATACTAAGAACTACTTAGAGTAGAAGCCACCTACCTCCATCCTCCCACTAACTGGGACTATCTGCTCTCATCTGTTAAGGGAGAGAGAAATAAATTTCTAATTTGTTTCAGCTATTTATTTTAGGTCTAACTGTTGCAACGGCTTAACTTATCCTAACGTATGTGCATTACTCAGTTGCAATGTGAAGTCCAAATTTTTTTTTTCTTTCTACTATACCAAATATGGGCTTCCCTGGTGGCTCAGAGGTTAAAGCTTCTGCCTCCAATGAGGGAGTCCCGAGTTTGATCCCTGGGTCGGGAAGATCCCTGGAGAAGGAAATGGCAATCCACTCCACTATTCTTGCCTGGAGAATCCCATGGACAGAGAAGCCTAGTAGGTTACAGTCCACGGGGTCGCAAAGAGTCGGACACGACTGAGCGACTTCACCTTCACATACCAAATATACGTACTATAAAATACACCATTTAAACCATTTTTAAGTGTACAGTTCATTAAGTATATTCACATTGTTGTGAAGCTATCACCATCATCCACTTCCAGAACTTTTCTCATCTTCCCAAACTGAAACTCCACACCCATAGAACAAACTCCCCATGTCTCCCTCCCCTCAGCTCTTGGTAGCAACCCCTGTAGCTTCTGTCTCTATGTATGACCCTGAGTACCCTAGGTATCTCATATAAGTAGAGTCATATAGCATTTGTCCTTTTGTGACAGGCTTATTTCACTTTCACTTAGTAT
Source organism: Nanger dama (assembly GCA_917880005.1). NCBI lineage: Eukaryota > Metazoa > Chordata > Mammalia > Artiodactyla > Bovidae > Nanger > Nanger dama. The sequence goes on from CAKJTW010000030.1 coordinate 970,118, forward strand.
AATGCCCTCCAGTTTCATCTGTGCTGCAGCAGGTGTCAAAATTCCCTTCCTTTTCAATGCTGAATAGTGCTTATATATATATACGGGCTTCCCAGGTGGCACTGGTGATAAACAGCCTGCCTGCCAATGCAGGAGACTTAAGAAATACAGGTTCGGGTTCGATCCCTGGGTCGGGAAGATCCCCTAGAGGAGGGCACAGCAACCCACTCCAGTATTCTTGCCTGGAGAATCCCATGGACAGAGGAGCCTGGTCACATTTGTTTTTCCATTCATCCCTTGGGTTTCAAATCCCAGCCCTTAATTAGCTTGGGCAAAAAGCTATATTGAAATTAAAAAAAAAAAAAAACTTATGGCTGTGGTGTTGGAGAAGACTCTTGAGAGTCCCTTGGACTGCAAGGAGATCCAACCATTCCATCCCAGAGGAAATCAGTCCTGAATATTCATTGGAAGGACTGATTCTGAAGCTGAAACACCAATACTTGGGCCACCTGATGTGCAGAACTGACTCATTGGAAAAGACCCTGATGCTGGGAAAGATTGAAGGCAGGAGAAGGGGACGACAGAGGATGAGATAGGTGGATGGCATCAGTGACTCAGTGGACGTGAGTTTGAGTAAGCTCCAGGAGTTGGCGATGGCAAAGAGTCGGACACGACTGAGCGGCTGAACTGAACTGATGGGTGCTCATTGCAGTGCACAGGCCGTCTCCAGTTGCAGCAAGTGGGGCTACTCCCTCTGCGATGCGCAGGCTTCTCATTGCGGTGCTTTCTCTCATTGCCACTTACAGGCTGTAGAACTCTGGCTCAGTAGTTGCGGCCTGGACTTACTTGTCCCGAGGCATATGTGATCTTCCTGGATCAAGGACTGAATCCGTTTTCCCTGCAAGAGAATTCTTTACCACTGAGCCACCAGGGAAGCCTGAGAGACTATTTTTAATTTTAATAACTACTGTTAAATTTTCTTCTAACATTGCTATATCTGTATACATTAAGTGCCTATTGTATGTTTTTTCACAATTTTAGCAACCTTCTAAATTTAATTATTTAACTTAGAGGACTTTCATGGCAATCCAGCGGTTAAGACCCTGAGTTTCTATGGCAGGGGATTTGGGTTTGGTCTTTGTTTGGAAACTAAGATTCCTACATGCCCTCCAAGAAGTTTTCTAAAAAAAAAAAAAATTACTTAGTTTGTTTCCCATGCTGACAGTAAAAAAAAGTACACATTGTTTTAATTAGAATACCTTAATATTCATGAGTTGGTTTGAACATCTTACCTTTGTCACTATTCCTATTCTTCCTAGGCACTGCGTGTTCATTTCTTTTGCTGGTCTGGCTAATGGGTTGTTTGTTGTTACTCTCCCTGGCCATAGAACCTGCACAAATTCTAAGTGTATGGCTTGACAAATTTTACATATCTACACACCCATGTGAACCCCACCCAGAATAAGATACAAAACATTCCAGTACTCCAGAAAACTCCCTGCAGCTCCTTCCAATCAATAGTCAATGCCTTCTCCTTAGCAAAGTGGAAGTGAAGTCCCTCAGTCAATCCGACTCTTTGCGACCCCATGGACTGTAGCCTATCGGGCTCCTCCATCCATGGGATTTTCCAGGCAAGAGTGCTGGAGTGGACTGCCATTTCCTTCTCCAGGAGATCTTCCCGACTCAGGAATCGAACTCATGTCTCCAGCATTGCAGGCAGACACTTTACCATCTGAGCCACCAGGAAGATCTAGATCTCCCTAGCAAAGATAATCTCAGTGCTGACTTTTCCTCTTTTTTCCCACCCATATTCAAATTTCAGTTGAATGAATTCATGCAACAGATGCTCTTTTCTTGTGACTTGCTTTGCTCCTTTTATGTCTGTGCAGCTCACCCATACTGTTCTACACAGTTGTAGTTTGTCCCTTTTCATTGCTATATAAGTAGCCTGTTGTAAGTATATTCCAGAATTTTTCTATCATTTCCAGTTTGGGCTATTATTAATAAAGGCTCTACAAACCATTTTTTTTGGGGGGTGGGAATAAGTTTTCACTTGCACTGGGCGTAGAACTGCCCTTGCCACGGGGCACAAGGGCATTCAGCTCATTGAGTTCAGCGAAAGTGAAAGTCGCTCAGTCCTGTCTGACTCTTTGCGACCCCATGGACCATACAGTCCGTGGAATTCTCCTGGCCAGAATACAGGGGGGTTGCCTTTCCCCTTCTCCAGGGGATCTTCCCAACCCAGGGATCGAACCGAGGTCTCCTGTGTCTACATCACAGGCCGATTCTTTACATTGAGCCACCTGGGAAGCCCATATATTTGACAAGAAACTTGTATTCAAAATATGTAAAGAATGCCTCCAAAACAAAACGAAACAAAACAAAAAAGAGAGAGAAAAAAAGAATGAAGAGGCGATTCACATACACACAAAAATATCCAAATGGTCAATAAGAATTATGTATGTAAAGTAGCCATTAGGGGGAAAAAAAAATTAAGCCACAATAAAATATCACTCCACTTGCACCAGAATGACTAAAATTAAAGGACTTGAAAGGGGTTTCCCTGGTAGCAGAGTGGTTGGAAAATCTACGTGCCAATGGAGGGGACGCTGGTTTGATCCCTGGTCTGGGAAGCTTCCACATGCCTCAGGGCAACTGAGCCGGAGTGCTGGTGAGCCCGAGCTGCACAAGAGAAGCCACTGCAATGAGCAGCCCTCGCTCAAGGAAACTAGAGAAAGCCCATTCGCCAGCAACACAGACCCAGCACAATAAAAAATAAATAAATTTTAATTAAAAAACACAGAAAAAATATTTATTAAAATATTAACAGGGCTTCCTACTCCTCACTAGGTATGATCATCCTTTTAAAAAAATTTTATTTTTGGCTTCAAGTCAGTAGGTGGAACATTCAGGCTCAGTAGTTTTGGCTCACGGGCATAGCTACTCCAAGGCATGTGGGATCTTCCTGGACCAGGGATCGAACCTATGTTCCCTGCATTGGCAGGTGGTTCTCAATAACTTCCCTGGTAGCTCAGACGGTAAAGTGTCTGTCTACAATGCGGGAGACCCAGATTCGATCCCTGGGTCAGGAAGAACCCTTGGAGAAGGAAATGGCACCCCACTCCAGTACTCTTGCCTGGAAAATCCCATGGACGGAGGAGCCTGGTAGGCTACAGTCCATGGGGTCACAAAGAGTCGACACGACTGAGCGACTTCACTTTCACTTTCTTAATAATTAAGACCCCAGAGAAGCCCTCTTTCTGGGTTTCATCTCTTTCTCTCAACAAGCACACTCTCTAACAAAAATTGGATCTTACTGTACCTATTTGTCACCTGTTTTATTTATTTATTTGATTGTGTTGGATCTTCGTTGAGGCACCCAAGATCTTCGTTGCATCATGCCAGAACTTTCATTGCCGTGAACCGACTCCCTAGTCGTGGCCTCGGTAGTTGTGATACACGCTCAGGCTTAGTTGCTCCGCAGCAGGTGGGACTCCTAGTTCCCTGACTGGGGATTGAACCCAAGTCCCCTGCATTGCAAGGCAGGTTCTTAACCACTGGACTACCAGGGAAGTCCTATCACCTGTTTCATTCACTAAGTATGTGTCATGAACATTTGCCCACAATTAAACGTTTTTTCTGTATTATTATTTGAAAAAGCATATATATGTGTGTATATGTGTGTATATATAATATTCTTGTCTATGGGTATATCATACTATATCACTCTATTTGTGTGTCAAATTTTATGCAATTCCAATAATGTTATGATCCATCTCTGGTCTTATCCTGATTATTTTCTCAAGAAATGCTCCTAGAAAGATATGTAAACTTTCAGTTTCCTCCAGACAAACTATCTGAATTTTACTCCCACCAGCACGGTGGAAAAAGGCTTGCTTCCCTGAACCCTCATTAACATTTTTAAAAACAAATCTTCCTCAATTTGGAAGGCAAAAAATTAAATGGGAACTTTTCATCCTTGTTCACCTCACAGCAGGCTTTTTTTGCGTTTGGGCTGCTGAGTGTTTTTGTTTATATTGGGAAGCCCTTTGAAGTTAAAAGAATCTGTAGCCTTCACGTAACTGTTCTGCCGCCCAGCTCTGGGCTTAGTGGTAATTAGATTCAAGACTGACACTAGCGTCTGGCAAGGACTGGCCCTACGTCCGGCCCGGCAGCAGATAGATGGGGAAGGTTTCTGGCTGCCCACTCAGAACTATCTATCGAGCTGGACACTGAGAACCAGAGAGAGGAGGTTAGCAGGACAGGTGTGGCCGCGGCCCCCGTTTAGCTCATGGCAGGGTGCAGGGGCTAGACTGAGGGGGAAACTGGGTCTTGTTCTGATGGGCGGGGCATGCTCAGTAAATCCTTAATCCAATTTTCTGTTGATGGGCGAGCTGTGTTCCCTCCTTGCTATTTGCCTGGGGCCAAACTCCGGTGGAGCAGCGCCACCTCAGGTGCCACCAGAGATGCTCAGAGAGCTCAAACAAACCTCATGCGCACAGAGAGGGAGACAGAACTGTGTCTGAGCATCTCCTGCGGAGGTACGGCGGGCGGTGGTCTGCTGCAGGGACAGGGGCTCTGGGTGCAGCAGACTTGGGTATGGAAAATGCCCTCTTAGAGGAGGTCGCCATCAACCCCACAATAGAGCTGCCAGAACGTACACAGGACTGGGAAATAGGCTCTTGGAGGGCACAAACAGAAGCTTGTGCACCAGGACCCAGGAGAAAGGAGAGTGACCCCACAGGAGACTGCCCCGGACTTGCCTGGCGGGTGTCCCGAGCCTGATTTACTGAGCATGGCCCCACCCATGAGAACAAGACCCAGTTTCCCCCTCAGTCAGTCTCTCCCTTCAGGAAGTTTCCATGAGCCTCTTATCCTTCTCCATCACAGGGCAGACAGAATGAAAACCACAGTCACAGAAAAGGAACCAATCTAATCACATGGACCACAGCCTCGTCTAACTAAATGAATCTATGAGCCATGCCCTGTGGGGCCACCCAACACGCGCGGATCATGGTGGAGAGTTCTGAAAAACGTGGTCCACTGGGAAAGGGAATGGCAAACCACTTCAGTATGGTTGCCTTAAGAACCCCATAAACAGTATGAAAAGGCAAAAGATAGGATACTGAAAGATGAATTCCCCAGGTCGGTAGGTGCCCAATATGCTGCTGGAGATCAGTGGAGAAATAACTCCAGAAAGAATGAAGGGATGGAGCCAAAGCAAAAGCAACACCCAATTGTGGATGTGACTGCTGATGGAAGCAAGGTCCGATGCGGTAAAGAGCAATATTGCTTAGGAACCTGGAATGTTAGGTCCATGATCAAGGCAAACTGGAAGCGGTCAAACAGGAGATGGCATGAGTGAACATCAATATTCTAGGAATCAGCGAACTAAAATGGACTGGAATGGGTGAATTTGACTCAGATGACCATTATATCTACTACTGTGGGCAAGAATCCCTTAGAAGAAATGGAGTAGCCATCATAGTCAACAAAAGAGTTAAAAACGCAGTACTTGGATGCAATCTCAAAAATGACAGAATGATCTCTGTTCATTTCCAAGGCAAACCATTCAATATCACAATCCAAGTCTATGCCCTGACCAGTAATGCTGAAGAAGCTGAAGTTGAAGACCTACAAGACCTTCTAGAACTAACACCCCCAAAAAAATGCCCTTTTCATTATACGGGACTGGAATACAAAAGTAGGAAGTCAAGAGACACCTGGAGTAACAGGCAAATCTGACCTTGGAGTACAGAATGAAGCAGGGCAAAGGCTAATAGAGTTTTGCCAAGAGAATGCACTGGTCATAGCAAACACCCTCTTCCAGCAACACAAGAGAAGACTCTACACATGGACATCACCAGATGGTCAACACCGAAATCAGACTGATTATATTCTTTGCAGCCAAAGATGGAGAAGTTCTATACAGTCAGCAAAACAAGACTGGGAGCTGACTGTGGCTCAGATCATGAACTCCTTATTGCCAAATTCAGACTTAAATTGAAGAAAGTAGGGAAAACCACTAGACCATTCAGGTATGACCTAAATCAAATCCCTAACGATTATACAGTGAAAGTGAGAAATAGATTTAAGGGACTAGATCTGATAGACAGAGTGCCTGATGAACTATGGACAGAGGTTCCTGACATTGTACAGGAGACAGGGAGCAAGACCATCCCCAAGAAAAAGAAATGCAAATAAGCAAAATGGTTGTCTGAAGAGGCCTTACAAATAGCTGTGAAAAGAAGAGAAATGAAAGGCAAAGGAGAAAAGAAAGACATACCCATTTGAATGCAGAGTTCCAAAGAATAGCAAGGAGAGATAAGAAAGCCTTCCTCAGTAATCAGTGCAAAGAAATAAAAGAAAACTATAGAATGGGAAAGACTAGAGATCTCTTGAACAAAATTAGAGATATCAAGGGAATATTTCATGCAATGATGGGTTCAATAAAGGACAAAATGGTATGGACCTAACAGAAGCAGAAAATATTAAAAAAAAGGTGGCACGAATACACAGAAGAACTGTACAAAAATGATCTTCATGACCCAGATAATCATGATGGTGTGATCACTCACTAGAGCCAGACATCCTGGAATGTAATCAAGTGGGCTTTAGGAAGCATCACTACAAACAAAGCTAGTGGAGGTGATGGAATTCCAGTGGAGCTATTTCAAGTCCTAAAAGATGATGCTGTGAAAGTGCTGCACTCAATATGCCAGCAAATTTGGAAAACTCAGCAGTGGCCACAGGACTGGAAAAGGTCAGTTTTCATTCTAATCCCAAAGAAAGGCAATGCCAAAGAATGCTCAAACTACCGCACAGTTGCACTCATCTCACACGCTAGTAAAGTGATGCTTAAAATTCTCCAAGCCAGGCTTTAATAATACATGAACCATGAACTTCCAGATGTTCAAGCTGGTTTTAGAAAAGGCAGAGGAACCAGAGATCAAATTGCCAACATCCGCTGGATCATGGAAAAGCAAGAAAATTCCAGAAAAACATCTATTTCTTCTTTATTGACTATGCCAAAGCCTTTGACTGTGTGGATCACAATAAACTATGGAAAATTCTGAAAGAGATGGGAATACCAGACCACCTGACCTGCCTCCTGAGAAATGTGTATGCAGGTCAGGAAGCAACAGTTAGAACTGGACATGGAACAACAGACTGGTTCCAAATAGGAAAAGGAGTACATCAAGGCTGTATATTGTCACCCTGCTTATTTAACTTATATGCAGAGTACATCATGAGAAATGCTGGACTGGATGAATCACAAGCTGGAATCAAGATTGCCGGGAGAAATATCAATGACCTCAGATATGCAGATGACACCACCCTTATGGCAGAAAGTGAAGAACTAAAAAGCCTCTTGATGAAAGTGAAAGAGAGTGAAAAAGTTGGCTTAAAGCTCAACATTCAGAAAACAAAGATCATGGCATCTGGTCCCATCACTTCATGGGAAATAGACGGGGAAACAGTGGAAACAGTGGAAACAGTGGCAGACTTTATTTCTGGGGGCTCCCAAATCACTGCAGATGGTGACTGCAGCCATGAAATTAAAAGGCGCTTACTCCTTGGAAGAAAAGTTATGACCAACCTAGATAGCATATTAAAAAACAGAGACATTCCTTTGCCAACAGAGGTCTGTCTAGTTAAGGTTATGGTTTTTCCAGTAATCATGTATGGATGTGGGAATATAAAGAAAGCTGAGCACCAAAAATTGATGCTTTTGAACTGTGGTGTTGGAGAAGACTCTTGAGAGTCCCTTGGACTGCAAGGAGATCCAGCCAGTCCATCCAGAAGGAGATCAGTCCTGACTGTTCATTGGAAGGACTGATGTTGAAGCTGAAACTCTAATACTTTGGCCACCTGATGCAAAGAGCTCACTCATTTGAATAGACCCTGATGCTGGGAAGGATTGAAGGCGGGAGGAGAAGGGGACGACAGAGGATGAGATGGTTGGATGGGATCACCGACTCAATGGACATTCAGTTCAGTTCGGTTCAGTTGCTTAGTCGTGTCTGACTCTTTGCGACCCCATGAACCGCAGCACACCAGGCCTCCCTGTCCATCACCAACTCACGTAGTTTACCCAAACTCATGTCCATTGAGTCAGTGATGCCATCCAACCATCTCACCCTCTGTCATCCCCTTTTCCTCCTGCCCTTCTTCTTTCCCAGCATTAAGTTTGGGCAAACTCTGGGAGTTGGCGATGGACAGGGAGGCCTGGTGTGCTGCAGTTCATGGGGTCGAAAAGAGTTGGACATGACTGAGAGACTGAACTGAACTGAGGTTGCAGGAAGTTTCTGAAGACTAAACAATTTATTCTTTTTTTTCATACTCCGTACCTTGATATGTCTTCTTGTTAATTCAGCAATGTTTATTGATGAATCAGGGAGCTGGATGAAGGTGGTCAAAGGTACAAACTTGTCGTTATAAGTACTAGCAATATAATGTACAAGGTGATGAGGATTGTTAGTTGAAATCTGAAAGTAGTTAAGAGAGATTTTGAGAGTTCTTATCACAAGAAAAAAAGATTTTTCTTTTTCTTCATCTGTATGAGATAATAAAGTTAGTTAAACTTATTATGGTAATCATTTCACAATATATGGAAATTAAAAAAAACAATATTTATTGAGCACCTACATGGCATAATTTTAGGCCCTGAGGATGTAAAACAGACTAAATTCCTATGCCCATAGAGTTTACCTTCTGGTGTGGGAAGAGTACAAATAAGTAAAATATGAAGTACAAAATATACTGTGCTGGATGGTGATAAGTGCTTTGGATAGAAGGTAGAAACAAAGCAGGAAAGGGGTTGGAAACATGGGTGTATGTGTGTGTATTCTGAAACAGGGTAGTCAGGTCAGGGAAGGCCCAACTGAGAAGGTGACATTTAAATCAAGACCTGAAGGAGGTGAGGAGGTGAAACACATGGATATCTGGGTGATTCAATGGTATACAAAAGAATGGAAAAGATTCTCTGCTTAAAACGTTTCTGCAATCTACAGCAGCTGGGAGATAAATATAAAAATAATTGTGGTAGTGTACAGATGACTGAGCGACTGAAGGACAACGAATGACAATCATCCATAAGCTGCAATGGTCTATAAATGGAAGATGTTTTCAGCAAATTACACATGAAACTATTAACAAGAACAAGATCACATATCAGCATTATTTGTTGTTTTTCACTAAGTCCTGTCCAACTCTTTGCAACCCCATGGACTGCAGCATGCCAGGTTGCCCTGTCCCCCACTATCTCCCCGAGTTTGCTCAAACTCACCTCTGTTGAGTCGGTGATGCAGTCCAACCATCTCATCCTCTGTTATGCTTTCTCTTCCTGCCTTCAGTCCTTCCCAGCATGTCTTCAATGAGTCCGCTCTTCGCATCAAGTGGCCAAAGGACTGGAGCTTCTGCTTCAGCATCAGTCCTTCCAATGACTATTTAGGGTTGATGTCCTTTAGGATCGATTGGTTTGAATAGCGGGCTTCCCTGGTAGCTCAGAGGTTAAAGCGTCTGCCTGGAATGCGGGAGACCTGGGTTTGATCCCTGGGTTGGGAAGATTCCCCTGGAGAAGGAAATGGCAACCCACTCCAGTACTCTTGCCTGGAGAATCCCATGGAGGGAGGAGCCTGGTAGGCTACAGTCCATGGGGTCACATTATAATGTATATAAAATGATAAACTATACAATACAACTAGGAAATCTGATAGTGTACAATTTAAGGGTTAATTGTTTAGATCTATAATGGTAGCGGAGAAGGCAATGGCACCCCACTCCAGTCCTCTTGCCTCGAAAATCCCATGGACAGAGGAGCCTGGTGGGCTGCAGTCCATGGGGTTGCTACTAGTCGGACACGACTGAGTGACTTCACTTTCACTTTTCACTTTCATGCATTGGAGAAGGACATGGCAACCCACTCCAGTGTTCTTGCCTGGAGGATCCCAGGGACGGGGGAGCCTGGTGGGCTGCAGTCTATGGGGTCGCAGAGAGTCAGACAAGACTGAAGTGACTTAGCAGCAGCAGCATAGGGTGGTAGAAACACTGTGACTATTTTTTTTCCTCCTAAGAGAGGAAAGAGGTGCTTCCAACACATGGGAAAACCCTTGAAGCCTGTGCTTGGGAGTCCACTTATTTTTTTTTTCCTTTTTGTGGTAAGGTAGGGTATAATCAGTATTTGTGGGTAGAATAGTTATTGCTCTGAGAACCAGATGTTTCGGAGAAATCATTTGCAAACCCATGAGTTATTTGCATGTTGTTGGGGTCAAAAGGTCTCAGAACTAAGTTTTCTTTCTTTCTCTGCACTTTACTGTCCCACGAGATGGAGAATTTGTGGGAATAAATGACGTTGACCTTTTACACAAACAAACGAAAGAAGGAACAATCTATCGAACTATTTGCATTCTACCTAGATCCTGGGATTTTGGATCACTCTGAAGGAGGTCTTCAGGAACCTAGCCTTGGTTACAGAAAAAAAATTTTTTTTTCACTGGGAGAAGCAGGTCAGGGCTGGAAAAATCAGTCTTTTAGTAAAACTCTTATGAGCTTCCTGGCGCTCCAAGGATTTTTGCAAGGTTGTGAGTTCATCCAGCTGATCATCCTGCCAGAGGGCTTTCGTCTAACTCTGAAAGCTTGCAATACACTTAAGAGTCCACGTCTGAGCAGACAAGGAAGACCCTGATCCCATTGCTTACCGGCTGGGTTAGAAAGGAGGGTGTGTCAGGTGCCCAGCGCTGGTCAAGCACCATCCCATTCACTCACCCATTCATTCAGCAAGTATTTTTTATGCGCATATTCAGCGCCAAGCAGAGGTCGGCGTCCGCCAGATCGTCCGGAACTCTTGCGGGAGAGGGGCGCAGAGCCGAGAACTTCCAAGTTTTCAGGCCGGGGGTCTTCCCCCGCCTTCCCTCCAGCGGAGTAACGAGACAAAGAGACTTGCCCTCGCCGGAGCCCTCGCCCCCAGGGCGCCCGCGCGGCTGCTTCTCCACTCCCCAGCCCGAGGGGGCGCTGCAGCGCCGGGCGCTCGGCCCGCCCCCTGCGCCGAGCCCCGCTCGCCTCGGCGCTGCGGGCGGCTCCGCGGTGGTACGTTCCCCCGAGCCGCTCCTCCCCTCCGCGTCGGCCCTCCCCGCCGGTGGTAGGCGCCGGAAGTGCCGCCATTTTGGGTGTTCTGCTCTGGCGGCGGCGGCAGCGGCGGCGGCGGCGGCGGGACGCGGCGGCTCCCCGGGACTCGGCCTCAGCAGCGAGGCGGCGGCGGCTGCGGAGGCGCAGGCAGCAGCTGAGGCGGCGGCGGGCTGAGGTGCAGCCGCTGGTGAGTGCGGCGGCCGCGGGATAACGGGCCGCGCGGGTGGGAGGGAAGGGGCAGGAGGGAGGCGCCGCGGGGCGGGTCCGGTCCGGGCGGCCCCGCGGGGTCACCAGGGCCTCTCCGGGCGCGGCCGCTCCGGCTTCCCCGCGGCCCCCGGAGGCAGGTCCGCGGGCTCTCCCCGGGTGTCGGGGTCCTCCGCTGCCCGGGTCCCGGCGCGTGCCCCGGCGCCCAGGGAGACCCGCCCTCCTCGTGGCCTTGCCCCTTGCCCGCGCCCTTTGCCTTCCCCGCCGGGGCTCCGAGGGCTCGGTTCCCTGCCCCGGGGGTAGCTCCGTCCTCCTTTTTTCCGGCCGCCGTGCCAGACCGAGGCTGCCTGCCCGGGACACCCCTTCCCCTGCGCCTGTCGCCCCACGTGTTCTTCTCGGCCCTCCTTCTTGGGGTAGGGGTGGGGTGTCCCCAGGACCCCCGCCTCTGGAGGGCCGCGCTGCTTCTCTGGAGCTTCGGGAGCCCCCCAGTTCCTCGCCCCAGATCCGCTAGGGCCTTGGCTCACCCCTCCCCCACGTCAGGTGCTCACCCAGTCATGGCCTAGTAGCTGGGCTGGGTTCTCGCACCCGGGAGCGCCGAGAGCGCGGCCGGGAGCTTTCTTCCTTCGCTAAAGGACCTGCTTTTGGAATTGAAGCTTCTGGCGTCTTTGGTTGCGGTTCTCCGGGCAGGATGTTGTTTTAATTCTCGAGGACGGTTGTCCAGGCTTGAAGCAGCTTCTCTGGTTTAGGCTCATCCCCGTAGTGGAGGGGCAGGTGGTAGGGTTTTGGTCGGAGGAGGCTGCTTTAGCAAAATGGAATCCTTTTTTTTTTCTCCTCTCTTTTTCTCGCCAGCAAAGTTAATGCTGTACTTTTATTACCTTCGAGTGAGAAAGCTGCCTAGTCGTGTCAGACAGCGTGGAGTGCTTTATAATGCTTGCAGTGTAAGAGGTCACAGATACCCAATGAATCCTTTGCGAGAACTTCACCCTTAATAAAGGTCTTTTCGCTTTCTTCGATGCTCTGTAGGCTGAAGAGGCTTTAGTTGGATTCTCTGGCCTTTTCCACAAGTGTGACATCTCTCCGAGGGATATTGCCAAGTTTCAGTTTCTCCTGAAATTCTCGCTGAGGAAGGGTCTTCTCTGAGAACTACCAAGGGTTCTTTCCACTTTAATATTCACGAGTCCACTTGGAAAATAATCCAGTTGCCATAGCGAGCATAAACTGTTTGCTCCAGCTCCCTCCCCTACGGCTGTGTTGTTACATTCTTCTAACTTTACTTATAAGTCTGCGGTTTCTCCTCGTAAGTTAGCAAAGATCGAAGCATTGCTGGTAGGGAAGCGAAGCCGGAGCTTTCAGCTGTTGCTTCAACCAGGAAGTTGAGTTTCCCCAGCGGGTTCTGCTCTCGACTGTCCACAGCCTCTTTCCATTGAAAATGGCCCTTGAGGCACAGGCCTCAGCTTCTTTCCAACTATTCATTCATTTTTGCCCACGGGGTTTTCTTCTCCTCAGTTGATATCTAGACTTAAAATCCATTCGCTGCTGAGGCTAGATGAACTGGTGAGATAGAATAGCTTTTCCAACCACTTCACTTTTCAGATGAGGAAACGGAGCCTCAGCTTCCAGGTTACTTGCCCAAGATTCTGTAGCACCTGCTCTTAGGACAGTTTCAACATAGATTTAAAATATTCTTGCCTGGAGGATCCCATGGACGGAGAAGCCTAGTAGGTTACAGTCCACGGGGTCGCAAAGAGTCGGACACGACTGAGTGACTTCACCACCACCACCATGTGTATATATGATGAGCAGTAATGCAGATTGCTCTTTAAGATGTGGTGGGACGGGAAGGACTTGAAGCTGGAAGGCCTTAACTGCCATCCCTGCTCTGTCACTAGCCATACAGCCTGGACCAAGTGTCTTGCTTTGTGCCTCAGTTCATTCTCGTCTGTGAAATGTAGGGAATCATGACTGTTTCACATGGTACCAGTTCAGCTTCAGTGCAGCAGTGTGGTGTCAGAGGCACACAGTGAAATTTTAACCCAGAATGATTTATTCTTCTGACAGTTATATTTCTTATTACAGAAGTTACAAATGCATTATTAAAAATGCAGATATGCCAGAAAGGGAGAGCTTCACCCTTAGTTCCACTGCTCAGAGTTGATTGGTAATGTTTAGTCTTTATGTCACTATCTTTTTTATATGCAGTAGAAAAGTTTATTATTTTATCAAAATAGGCTTATCCTAGTTAATAGTTTTGTGATGTGTTTTTAGGATTTAATAATAGGTGATAGGCATTAACAACTACATATTAAATGATGCTGTGTTTATAGCTCCAGCACATGTGAGTTAGGCTAGAGGCTATCCCAGCATGGGAGCTGAGAATTTGCTCTTTTAAACATGCTGGGGTGGAAGGAGAGGAGAGGAAGGGCAGAGACCTGACATTTATTGTATGTCTACTGTGTGATTTTTTTTTTTCCTTTTTAAAATTGTTTTGGCTCTGCTGCTGAACGTAGAATCTGCGTCTTGAATTCTGTGCCCTTTCCTGTGACTGCCACTGTAGCTTCTTTGACTTAACTTTCCTGTGAGGCCAGACATAATACATAATAAGGAACTGGGAGGTTAAAGGTGGTGGTGATGTGCCTTGAAGAGGAAAGAAAAGGGCTGTCACATGGAGGCTGGGGTGAAGAAGTTGGAGGAAGCAGAAGCATAGGATCCTCTCTGAGCTCCAGGATCTGGGTACTTCCAACAAATTGCTGTCTTTTCTTAAACCAGCAAATGATAGAATTTGGTTAAACTCTATTCCTCTGCTTTTTTTTTAACAGCTTCATTGAGATGTAAATCACATACTGTACAGTTTTAAATTGTGATAAAATCTCACACAGGTTTGCCATTTTAATCATTTTTTTCAGTGTGGCATAAAGCACATAGCCTGAACGTTACCGTCCTAATTATTTTTGAACATACAGTTTTGTAGTATTAACTTGTTATTGCCAAGTGGTGTCTGACTCTTTTGCAACCAGATGGACTATAGCCCGCTGGGCTCCTCTGTCCATGAAATTTCCCAGGCACGAAGACTGGAGTGGGTTGTTGCCGATTTCTCCTCTAGGGGATCTTCCCAATCCAGGGCTCGAACCCATGTCTTCTGCAGAGAGGAGAGTTGTTTACCACTGAGCCATCAGGGAAGCCCCTAGCATTAAGTACATTCATATTAATGGAAAATAGATCTCCAGAACTTTTTCATGTTTTAAATCTGAAACTATATATCCATCAAACAACTCCCATTTTCTTCCTCTTCTCCTCATCCCAGCCATTCATAACTGCTGTTCTGCTTACTACTTCTATTTGACGACTTTTCGGTTTATAACTGGAATCACACAGTATTTGGCTATTTGTGACTGAGTTCTTTCACTTACCAGAGTATCTTTAAGGCTCATCTGTGTTGTGGCACATGGCAGGATTTCTTTGCTTTTAAAGGCCGAATAACCTGTTATGTGAATATGCCACACTTTGCCCGTATATTTGTCGGTGGACATAGGTTGTTTCCGCCTCCAGGCCGCTGTGATTGGCACTGCTGTGAGTATGGCTGTGCAGTCTCTGCCGGCTGGTGCTCAGGAGTGGGTTGGCTGGAGCATGTGGTGGTTCTCTGCTGAAGTCTTTGAGGAGCCTCCATACTGTTTTCCAGTGATTGCACTGTCTCACCATTCCACAAGCAGTGCACAAGAGTTCATCCATCTCCCCGGGCTCCCCAGCGTTTGTTTTCTTCTTTTTTGGCCACACCATGGGGCATGCAGGATCATAGTCCTCCCCTCCCCCCGCCCCTAGACTGAACCCTGCCCCGCGGCTGAAGCACAGAGTCCTCACCACTGGATGCCAGGGTTCTTCTCTGACCTAACGGGTTCATCCTAACAGGTGTGAGGACTCCCTGTGATTTTGATTTGCGTTTCTGACTAACGATCAACATGTTTTCATATGCTTGTTCACCATTTCTATATCAGCTTTGCAGAAATGCCTGTTGAGGTCCTTCGCCCATTTAAAAAAATTAAACAATTTTGGTGGTGTTGAGGTGAAGTTCTTCATCTGCTCTGCATGTTAGCCCTTAACAGGTACATGGGACTCACACATACGTTCTCCCACGCCGTCTCACTCTGTTGTGTCCTTTGTTTTTGCTTTTGTAGCCTGTGCTTTTGGTGTCTCATCCAAGAAACCACTGCCCAGTCCAGTGCCCTGAAGCTTATCCCCTGCTTTCTTCTGCGAGTTTCATAGGTTTAGGTTTAGGTCATTTTCACCCTTTTTTGGCCGCTCTCTTCCACTTGGCTTGCAGGATCTCAGTTTCCCGAAGAGCAGTTGAACAGGGGCCACAGCGGTGCAAGCCCGAGACCCTCCGCACTAGGCCGCTCGGGAGCTCTCCCTGTTTCGGGAGTGCAGTGCAGCAACACAAAGCACATTTGTTCCACAGTCGTCGCCTCTGCCTGTTTCCCAAAGTGCTTTCTTCAACCCAGGCAGAATATCTGTAACCATTAAGTAATAACCATCCATTGCTTCCTCCTCCTAGCCCCTGGTAACCTCTGGTCTACTATCTGTCCCTGTGAATTTACCTGTTCTGGATATTTCATGTAATTGAAATCATGCAGTATTTATCCTTTTGTGTCTGGCTTATTTCATGTAGCACAGTTTTCAAAGTTTGTCCATATGTAGCAGGTATTAGGACTTTCTGGTTGAAGTCCTGTGCTGATTGAAGTCAGGGACATCTCCTTCATCTTGGTATTTTGCCCTCTCTTGGTGCTCCATAAAGGCTCTTGAATTGGTTATAATGCTTGCTCTTCATGGGAATTGCCAATTACAGGGGGATGTCCACAGATTCCCTCAGATCTTTGAAAAATTGAAACATATCAGTGTGCTTAAAAGTATGTAACAGTAACCCAGATCACAGTTATCAGCATCATTTCTTTTTTTTTTAATACTTTATTCTACATTACAGTACTATATTTGTTTTGCCATACAGCATCATTTCTAATTTGTGGTTTATATGTACGAAAAAGTAACGCATGAAGAGAAAGAAAAGGCAAATTTCTTCTATTACTGTGTAACTGTTACAGGAGTGGACTGATATCCAGGTAGTCCATATTGTATAGAGATAAAGTCTATAAACCTGGCATTTAATGGCCTACTTAGAATTAATAATGAATAGTTTAAGGATAAGAGCCTTCTGAAGGTTATCATAAGCCTCTGAGTCTGATTCTGTATATTCAGAGTATTCTCACGGTGAAAGGCTTCTTCTTACAGTGAGCTTTTCCTTGTTTATTTGGAGGCTCATAACTGTGAGCTGTTTGACTGTCTACTTTTCCTCTCTGCTTTTTGAACGTAGCCTCCAACTCCTTTTTCTTCCTCTCCAGTAACAAAAGGAGTGTGATTAATATTAATTCTTGGGACGTGAGATGAACTGGAAGTTTTATTTGGTTAACTCTGTAGTCCTAAAGAGGTATTACAGGCTTCCCAGTACTTGATGCATGGGATTTTATTGTAGTGTTAGCGAGGAATTTATATACTTCTCTCTTTTTTTAATGATTTATTTAGGGTCACAGTTGCTGCGCTCAGGCTGTCTAGTTGGAGAGAGTCAGGGCTACTCTTTAATTCTGGTGTGTGGGCGTCTTATTCCGGTGGCTTTCCCAGTGCAGAGCATGGTCTCTTGGGCACACAGGTTTTGATAGTTTTGGCTCTCGGACTCCAGAGCACCCAGTAATTGTGGTGCATGGGCTTAGTTGCTCTGAAGCATGTGGGATCTTCCTAGTCTAGGGATGGAGCGGGCATCCTATTCATTGCAAAGCGGATTCTTAATGACTTAACCACCAGGAAAGCCCCTTACATTCCTCTCTTTCAAACAATAGGAACCATTTTTTTTGTTCATAACTATTTTTTGATTCTTGAAGTAGACTGTGTCATGGAAGTTCAAGTATTTCACTATATGTTTGAAATAAGAATTAACTTTATATGTAGGCCTTCTTAGCAGAACTTACAAATTCTGCTAATTGATTGCTATTAATATAATCTTGTATTTACCTGCATACCTCTTCCTAGAGGTGCCATGGCCTGCTGAAATGTTCAAAGAGCAAGTAAACTACAAATAAAATTTTTATACTAATTTTTAAATTGAGGTATAGTTGATTTACAGTACTATATGTTTCAGATGTACAACATAGTGATTCACAATTGTTAAAGGTTTTACCCCATTTATAGTTATCAAATATTGACTGTATTCCAAAACAAGAAATTTTTTAACAAAACGTGGAGAATTAATCTCATAATTGAAAGTTGATTCTAGGATTTTTGAGTTTCTAAAATTGGTTTGAAGTCTGTGGTTTGAAAGAATGATGGGACTTGAATAGGGTTTATGAGCGGAGCCTGGCAGGGGTAGGTTTGACACCTCTTGCTCTGGGCTTTAAATTGGTAATATCACTGTGTGACCATAACATTTCTGCCCCCCACCATCTTTAAAATGGAGATCACCTGGAGTGGTAATGTGAGGATTGACTGAGATAACTTAAGCCAGGCGCTGAGTAGTGCCTGGTACAGTGCTGATAATGCTATTTCCTTTTCTCATCTGTAAAAATGGGCCTGCTGCTGCTGTGTTGGTCAGTAATGCAGTTAAGCCAAATGAAAGACGCGGTTAGCCTGACTCGTGTGCCGCACACAGACAGTAGCTACTGCCAGTGTTCCTTCCTTTCCCCCTTTTCAGGTGTGTTCCGTTGCATACTTTGCTTTGTTCATTGTGCTAGGGATAAGATTGTTTCCTAAAGCCTAATTTGTGCATCTGGACTGTTTTGCTGGGAAGAGTACCCTTTCTTGTGGAAACTTTGGGTTCAGTGTCCTGTGGAATGCTCGGGTAATGTGGCTCCCTGACACCTTCACTTTGTGTACTTCGCACGGAGTTTGTTAATGGGGAGTCTTCTGTGTTCATAGAAAACTGAAAAATACAGGTGAGTATATTACTGGATTTTCTCTAGGGACACCTGGTTATAGATAGCTAGTTTTAGGCTTGTGGAGAGGGTGGACTCTCATATTTAGAGTTGTAATGACAGAGGATGAGATGCTTGGACGGCATCACCGACTCAATGGGCATGAGTTTGTGTGAGCTCTGGGAGATGGTGAAGGACAGAAGCCTGGTGTGTTCAACACCATGGGGTCACAAGGAGTCAGACAGCTGAGCGGCTGAATGAAGAGATGAAAGAGTTAATTGGTTGTAGCTATTTGCTTAGTAAACTATTGTATCAAGAATCCCTATCTGAGCTTTGTAATTTACTGAAGACAGTTTTCTTGATGAGATCTTTGTAATTGTAACTTGTCCTTGCCTTGAAATTGGCAGTTGGCAATGTCTCCTTAAAGTACTGGTTTCCTAACAGAGTTAATCAACAGAACTGTTGTGTAGTTTGGATTTTCTGGGGGATGCACGCAGCTTGTGGGATTTTAGTTGCAGTTGCCCAACCGGGGATCTAACCTGGGCCCACTGAAGTGGAAACGCTGAGTCTTAAACACTGGCCCACCAAGGGGTTCCCGTGCTCTGTAGTTATTGTTTAACCTGCTACGTTGTGGAAGCCATGAGCATAAATTTATTTTTAACTTCGAGTTCCAGACCTGTAAAAATTTTCAAGAATGTTTTATGTCTGGAGAAGGCAATGGCAACCCACTCCAGTACTCTTGCCTGGCAAATCCCATGGACGGAGGAGCCTGGTGGGCTGCAGTCCATGGAGTCGCTAAGAGTCGGACACAACTGAGCCGACTTCCTTTCACTTTTCACTTTCATGCATTGGAGAAGGAAATGGCAACCCACTCCAGTGTTCTTGCCTGGAGAATCCCAGGGACGGGGAGCCTGGTGGGCTGCCATCTCTGGGGTTGCACAGAGTCAGACACGACTGAAGCGACTTAGCAGCAGCAGCTGGAGTACTTGAAGGGCAATTGAAGTATAGTTTGGATTTCATGGGATTTTACTATATTTGTTTATATTCATGTTCCTTGTGCTTAATTGTCTCAGCATATATACTTTACGATAATTTGAGTTGGTTTAAAATCTTTATTTGTACCTATTGGAATTTCAGAACTCCTTTTGAAAATAATTTGTTCCAATATTTGTATTATAGTGTAAATTATTAAAGGAAAAAAAAAGAATGTTTTATATCCATGAACTCCCCATTAACTTAACACATTCTTTCTGCTAACGAAATCTTTTAATTCTTCAAAAATGTTACCTCACAGGTTAGAAGGATAAATACCAAAGTTTTTTCTGGGGATTGCAACATGAGCAGTTTTTCTTTTCTTCATACTTTCCATTGTTTTTAAATTTTCATACAGAGAACATGAATTTCATAAAAGTTAAATTAAAATTAGACTGTATCCTCAGGAGATGAGAAAGTCTAGTTTGGGGAGACCGAGTATAAGACATGTTACGTTAAATGATTTTAAAGCATTTTAATTCTTAGAACTTTGTGAAGTTCTGATGTAACCCTCAATCAGCTACCTTTCCCCCACTTTACAAGAAATGGACTCACTTTTAGAACAGCATTTGAGTTGTAACATTTTGATTTTTCTTTTACTTCACTTAGAAAATGTGGCAGAAAATATGAAGAGGAATGGTGAGTTTTGGTTTGGAGGCAGCAGTGAGAGCTAGTGGATCTCAATTAATTGGTTTTAAGATGCCTCTTTGGGGATGTGTTTGTAGGCTAGAGGTGTGGCTTTAGAAAGAACTGTTGGCTAGCTTTTTCTGACCTCCATGGCTGTGTTCAGCTTTGAGAAAATGGAGTTAAATGTCACTTCCTCCCCGCACATTGAAACTCCATTGAAATTTTATCCCCAGATTAGGAAATGTCTTCAGTTTAGGGATTATACAAAATGAAGTTTTTGGTTCTAAAGCTGTTTGATTTTATAGTGTTAGACATTTAACTTTGATAGGTCTGTAGTTTTCATTTACATAACATTGTTACTCTTCACCAAAGGAGTCTGTGAATTAGAAGCCATCACCACTTCCTCATTGTTCTTTTTACCTTTTTGTTTCTTGTGAGGTTGAAGCAAGCTCTGGCAGGTGGGAATGTGTGATATTTGGTGATAATATAGGGTAACTAATAGTCTACTGTGAATAGACTCTCTTTTTAACCCAGTAGTTTTTGGACATCTGTTAAGTTTTTGCTAGTTTCTGTTTTGTACAAATAATTTAGGCTTTTCCCAGTTTGCTGTGCTTATAGCTTTTGTATGTGGGAAACATTCCTCTTTCCTGTTCCAGCCCCCTCCCCACACACCACTGTCATCCAGCTCAGCCCGAGTCATCTGCGTGGTAACCGTGCTGGGCTGGGTCCCTGTGCTGCCCTAGCGGCTGCCTGAGCCAGAATCTAGGGGGTCCCGGGGGTGACAGGAAGTCAGGAGTGGGGGTGACAGGCACCTTGAATGCGCGACCCCCGTTCGGCAGCTGGCGGGTTACTGCTGCCCTTTGAGGCAGGGCTATTTGTGGCCATATAGTCCTTTTAAACCTTACAGCACGCTTTCAACTAGGATATTTCACAGAAGATATTTATGTGGAAAAAGTCTGTTTATTCCTTAGGTTCCTAATTCTTAGATATATCGCCAGAGTGAGAGGAGCAGGCGTTGCATTTTGTGCTCCTCAGCCGTTCCCTGAACACGGTTCTGTTTCCGTTTGTCATTTAGTGCACAGCGGGTCTGTCATGAAGCTGTTCCTGTCTGTTCATTCTATAGTGTGTCATAGGATATTATTTACTATTAATATATTTTTTCAGTGAGATTTTAAGGTTTTTTGAGGATGCAGACTGCCTTATTGCTTATTTAGTGTATTACACGTCTTCTGAGGAGGCAGGCGCGAGGTCCCCACACTCGGTGGCGGGGCTCTCCTCTTAACAGTTCACTGGGCCGCGCAGGCACTCAGCCTGAGCTGGGCACACCGATTTCTCCCGGGAACGTGAGACTGGAGCTGAGACGCGACGCATGCCTTCAGGGAACAAGCAGGTCCACCTGAGTTCAGAGAACTTGAAACAGATAAGCAGACGCCAGGGTACTGCCAAATTCAGGCTTGTATCTGTGGAAGCAGGGAGGCCGGTGCAGGGGGTGGGGAGGTGGGAGTAGGATTCATCCAGAAGGAAGCACTGCTGAGAGGTGCAGCCCTGGAGAGAGACAGACTGGAGGCGCGTGTGGACAGAGGCCTGGGCGTGTGAAGGCTTTCCAGGTGTGGCCCTGTTACATTTCCTGCCTTTGGGTCCTGTCTTTTCAGTTAGTGCCTTTTCGTTAAGATAGTTTGGAGGAAATTCTCCTTAATTACAGCCAAAAGAGCTTTGACTAAGATGCTTACTGCAGAGCCCTGCCTAACATTGCTTAAAGCCATTTGAATTTTAGGATAGTCAAGCCTAGGATCGCGGCTCTTTGGAGTGTCGCCTTTGCCCCTCCGCTGCCCGCCCCGCACCCCCGGCTGCTGGGGCTTCTTCTTCTCCACCTGTGTAGTGTAGACGTGCCTTTGCGTTGTCCCTTCCAGTGCAGAGTGCTGCTCTCTCATTCCTTACCTGCTCAAGATGGAGGCCTTGGGCTTTTTCTAAAAACCAGATTCTAATGGTGGTTTGTTTATAACTCGTTCTTAGGCATGTAAGACTGGTAATAAAGTAATACTGCTATTTAAGATAGGAAATTTAAAGTGAGCCATCATTTTTAAAGAGTTTTTGTGAGACATATGAATTAGATCCTTTATTCATTTTCTAGTTAAATAACACATTTGCTTGTTTCCTGATTGTTTTCTCTTTTGAGAAAATTGATGGACTTGAGTGGAACACAATAATGTGGGTTGAACGGCAGTTGAGACTCTAAACAAAGGGTAATGGTGAGTGGCTGTGTGCCCAGTTGATGGAGTCTGGTCTCAGCTCAGTTAGGAACTTCATGAATGGTCTGTAATGGGAGCATCACAGTGGTGTTTTTCTGTTTGAGAAATGTTAATGAGGGGGAGAGGGAAGCTCTGAGAGAGACAGCTTAATGCTTCTAATTTGATTTCATTTTCTTTCTGCGATCATTTGGTTTCTGTTAAGTTGAAAGACTTTACACCAGAGAAATGTAACATTGCTCTATACTATTGAAACAGGAGTTAAAAAGAAATGTGGATTTCTATACAGCCAGGAAGGTATATAGATGTGCAGGGTAGGAAAAGCTGAAAGTCATTATTTTACACTGAAACCCAAATTGTTGGGAATACAGCCTCAGTAATGCTGTGCCTTTGCACTGGGCTGCAGCGTGTGTATAGTGTGAACCAAGCGCTGCTCATAGAAGACGTTTACATTCTTAGAGTCCAGAGTGCTTACTGGTACAGGGCCCTTGCACAAAGTAGGTAATCGGTAAATATTGAAATAATGTATATTGAATGACAGTTTTATGTTTGAGACAGTTCAGTACTAAGGATTAGAAATAGGAAGGAAACTTTTAAGACTGAAATTCTGTGACTCCATTTCTTTAAATCATTGTCTTCTGAAAATTGTCAGTACCTTAAAGCTCCAGAGAGTTTTCTGAGGGGGGAATATAAGCCACTTTACATTGAAAGAACATTAAGTTGGCTGAGATTTGTACTATAAAAGCCTTTGTGTATCTTAAAACCTCACACCGTATACTGCCTGGACAGAATCAGAAGGCTCCTTGACAGCCTGGATTCTGGCTCTGTTTTCTGTAGCTCCAGAAAATAAGAAAAGGAGAATCTGATACTGTTGGCAGTCTATGCTCTCTTGCTTTTCTGGGCCAAGACATGCATTTAAAAATAAAATCAAAGAAATTGTAAACCAGTAGTAAAAACAAATAAAGCACCCAAGAGTTTGCCTCTTCTCAAGTCCTGTGACCTGAGTCTCTTTCTGTCTCTGGATGTCTAATAGTAAACTCATGTGTCAACACTCTGCTTTGGGCTTGTCTTTTGTTCTTCCAATTTAAAGTTTATGGGAAATGATCACGGAAAGACGCCATGTTTACTATTTCATTACTGTTTGTATCGTATGCCATGTTTCTTCAATAGCCTCTGGATGCAAGTCTTTTTTTTTGCTTGCAAACTTTACTGAAATAATTTGGGTTATAGATTGTGGAGATTGGATTGGGAAACTGCTTAAAAATAACCCTCTTGGACCTGCTCTGGGAAAGCTTGGGTGAGTAAATACATCAAAACCGGATGGAGTGTTTCTGTGGAATATCCTGATGCCTGTTGTTTACTTTTAGTCGATAGTGTAGCTTGTCTCCTTAGGTCTTTTTTTTTTTTTTTTTTCCTCTTTAGACTTGTAAATTTGTGATTTGTTTTTTAGGTTATGAATTCTGTTTCAACACATTTTATCTTACTGGTGTTTATATTTAGGTTTTTTCAATAATTATTAGTGTGAGATCAAGGAAAGATTTTTGTGAGTACAGGGACACATCTTCAGCTTTGTTCCAAGTACCTGTGGCTCTCAGGATAACTGCATCAGGCCTCGGGTAGGTGCAGTTTCAGACTATTACTGTGAAATCAAGTGCTATTTTTATTAATGTTAATTTGTCTGGTGTAACTTTGCTTTGGGCTAAGTAAGGCATAGAGAAATGTTTTATTCTGAATTCTGGCGGCTCCACTTCTCTGATCAAACCAGATCCACAGATTAGCCTTGTAAATGATCTTCTTTCTTAAGGTATCTTCTAACAGAATGGGTCTCGGGGGAACCTGAGCCCCAGGACACACTTAGCTGGGAGTGACATCTCCCTTTGTCCATACACAGCAGTTTTGGAGGCAGACTTGCAATTTAAACTCGGTTCTGGTCTGACAGTGTGATTTATTTTATAATAAGTTTTATTTTTATAATTATTCTGTGTGGTGTATTTCTGACATAATCGTGTAGGGAAGCTGAAATTTCCTGAGGAGAATCTTGATTTGGAGAACTCTGAAGTCTTGATGGGAAGACACTGAATACCGGCTCACGCGATGTGGCGATCTGAAAAGGAGTGACAGCACACACAGCCCACTGAGACTTCAGTGGGCTTGTGCTTATTTGCTTGTATGAATAGAGATTAAAACCTGAATATACGTAAGTCATAAGAGTGTCATTAAAACAGTTCGTATTTTGTCAGATTGGCATACCACTTGGGAAACGATCACGGAAGGACGTCAGTGTTTCCTTTACCGTTATTGCTCTTATCGTGCCATTTTCAGCAGCCTCTGGGCACATCTGCGAGTCTGTTTTAGCAGCGTGTGTTCCTCTGTGGCTGTGCATGGTCTTCGTCGCAGAGCGTGGGCTTCTCACTGTGGTGGCGTCTCCTGCTCTGGAGCAGGGGCTCTGGACTCAAAGCTCCTGGGCTTCAGCAGGTGCAGCTCCCAGGCTCTGGAGCACAGGCTTGATGGTTGTGGCACGTGGACTTTGACGCCCCATGGTCTGTGGGATCTTCCCAGATCAGGGATTGAACCTGTGTCTCCTGCCCTGACAGGCTGATTCTTTACCACTGAGCCATCAGGGAAGGACACCCCCCCACCCCCCACCCCCCCTCCCCGCCAGCCCTGCTCTCTTTTTAAAGCTTGCAAACTACTGAATTAATCTGGATTACAGATCGTGGTGATGGGATTGGCAAACTTCTTTAAAAATAACCCTTTTAGACCTGCTACATTTCTTAAAGGCAGCTTGCCGAAGAAAAATTAGATCAGGCTTTCTGAATTGGTAGATCCAGACCATCAAAAAATGCTCTGACCAAAAGGGGGGAAAGCCTGCTGGATTCACCCCAGGAATCCTAATGGGTCCCCATGGTAATAACCTCCTTGCTTTCAGCTTGTCACTGTAACTGTCACTGGAGTTCAAGAAAAGCCAGTATATCAAGAACCGTGTGGCATTAACTACTCCTTGGTAAAATGCTGTTGCACATTTGCAACAAGCCAGAAATAGAAAGTTAAAGGTTTTAATTTCTGTGTTCCATTAATTAGATGCTTTAAAAAGCTGCCTAATTATGGTAAGGTGCAGTAGTGGGAAGGTGGTGGGTGGCCGAGGCAGGCATAGGAGGAAGCCGTAGGCTCAGAATGTTAGGATCTTCATTTTCTTCTCTCAGCCTTTCATTTTGAAAGAGGAAAGTGAAATGCCTTATTTAAGTTCACATAGAAGTAGAAGCAGGATTCCAACCCATGGC
This sequence comes from Nanger dama, assembly GCA_917880005.1. Classification (NCBI taxonomy): domain Eukaryota; kingdom Metazoa; phylum Chordata; class Mammalia; order Artiodactyla; family Bovidae; genus Nanger; species Nanger dama. The sequence goes on from CAKJTW010000030.1 coordinate 995,561, forward strand.
TTCTAATTTTCCAGCGCTGTTCTGCTGTCTCTGCCTACACATCACACTTGCTCTGCTTCTACCTTTCAAAAACCGACTCTCAGTCTCTGAGGCTAGGAAAGGCCTTAGAGGTCATGCAGGGGAATTTCCCACCCAGTGGAGTAGCCCCTCCTGCAGCGTCCGGAGCAGGTGGCCTCTGCCTCTTCCCTCAGCTGGGGTTTACCTGTCCAGTTAGCAGAAACCCCACTTCTGACTTCAAAGAGAAGATAGTTTTACATGGCTTTCCCATTTTAAAGCTGTAAGCTTTGTTTTTCTACCTTACAAAATAGCAATTGAAAATCAGACCTGAGTGTTTTTCATTAGCCTGTTTATCTCCACTTAAGTCATCTTGTCAGTCATGACAAGACAGAATAATTTGTTGAAGAATTATGTCGTGCCTAAATCGTAGAACTTGGAAAAGATAATGCCATATTTGGAACAAGCTAGTCCTTTAACAGCTGGGAAGGAAGAGATGGTAAATGCTATATTCAGCTTAAAGGATTTTATAATATGCTTATTAATAAGATGAAATGATGGTGAGCTGAAGAGTTCTGCTGTTCTCAGAAGGCCTCAAAAGAGGCCTCAAGGTATTTTAAAAGCAAAATAAAGAGCTAAATAGGCAAGGTGTTTTGTGGGGTGTTTTGGTGGTATATTTGTGACCATTGCTGTCATTGTTTAGAGTAGATTCATTTACACAGAAGTGAGTTTTGGATTCAAAACCAACATTATTTTGGTAATTATTAATTGCATGTACCAGAAAAGGATTTTTTAGGTCTGTTTTCTGGAAATCATTGTTGCTCAATATGCCAGTCATTTAATGTCCCATCAGTAAGTGCTTCAGCTTTTATTTCACTTTTCTTCTTTCCTAACTGCTGGAAGGGTAGTAACAGGTAAACATTTAAGATTATTAGCCTGAGGTTTTGTGTTTTTTTAATGCCTTTTAAAAAGCAAAGCATAAATGCATATTTTCTAATAAAGTATACAAAAATGATTTCAGTTTCTTATAACCATGGATATTTTTTCCTCGAAGAATTTAGCATGTCTAAAAATGGAGAATTTGGCTCCAATGTTAGTTTTTCTTTTTGTCTTACCAGAAAATTAAAGTGAAAATGCTGTTGGCAGTCTTTTGCTGTCTTGACTTCAACACAGTAGAGAATGCTATGATGAAAATGTGGCTGAGTGTTTAGTATTCTGGAATTTCATGACCACCAGCACCTCTTGGTTATGCAGCCAGGATAATTAAGGTAATCAGACATTTTAGTTATTAGCAGGTGCAGCCTGGCTCTGAGAGACATATCTAGTCCCAGCTTCAACCCAGTGCCCTTTTCCCTCATTTACTCCAAAACATATTATTTTTGTTGGTCTGGTTCTTAATTTGACCCATGGGTTTTTGCATGAAAGTTCATCATACAGTTTTTCTTGATAAGAAAGTATGCTGGATTACAGTGTAGTAATCGAGACTAAGCTGTTGGACCTCGTGTTTCCGGTGGGAGGTGGGGAATGAAAGAGGAGGGAGGAGAGGAAGAGAAGGATGAGACAGAGAGGAGAGATGGCTGCATCTGTGCCTAGTTGTAGACAAGAGAAATAGCATTGGGAACCTCAGTGAGGAGGGTGACTTATTTGGGGTATCCAGGTATCAAGTGGTAGGTCAGGGCGGGACTTTGAGTCCACGCCCCAAATTCCGTGCCATTTTCCTTTGCTTTTCTTGCTTTTAGAGGCTCAGACTCATAAAAATAATGAAATAATTCATTTTTATAACCACTCTTTTCATGTGGTAGTAAATTTTTAATTGTTAATCAGTCATCTAAGTTCAGTGTCTCATTTTAGAAGTTCTTACCTTGAGTTAAGGGGGAAATGGGCATATCTGTGAACTGCTCTGACAAGATATTGTTTGTGTACCTTACCTAAGCTGTTTTTACCTGTTTTCTTGTTAAAAACTAGAGTAATTTAATTTAACCCTAACAGAAGTGGCATGGAAGTAATGGTTTTAAGGTAGGTAGCATTCATAGCCAGAGAAGGCAGTGGCACCCCACCCAGTACTCTTGCCAGGAAAACCCCATGGATGGAGGAGCCTGGTGGGCTACAGTCCATGGGATCTCAAAGAGTCGGACACGACTGAGCGACTTCACTTTCATGCATTGGAGACAGAAATGGCAACCCACTCCAGTGTTCTTGCCTGGAGAATCCCAGGGACAGCGGAGCCTGGTGGGCTGCCGTCTATGGGGGTCGCAGAGTCCGACACGACTGAAGCGACTTAGCAGCAGCAGCAGCAGCAGCATTCATAGCACCTTCAGGTCTTTACAAAGAAATGTATGGCATTCCTGAGGGCAAATAAATGAGGGTATCCCTCCCACAGGTCATTTACTAGATGAGAAAACTAGAAGTTGCATCTTTATTTGGTTCCTTATGAGAAATGGTTTGGCATGAAAGCCTTCTGTCTCCCTTTCTCCCTTCTTCCTAAGGTCTGGCCCTGATCTCTGCTCCCAGGCCCACAGCCATCCTCTTGGCTGTGACGTCACTTAATTCTAAACAGCCGTCTTCCGCGAGCTCCTAGAGAGAGTGGTGGCCAGTCTCTCCTGGCTGGCTTGCGGCCAGTGCCGCTTCACCGAGTGGTCTGCCCTGTGGCCGTGTCCTCTTTTGACTGGGCCCACATTAAAGCCTGTCCCGGATGCCGTCCTGGTGTGTATGTCCTTGCTAGCAATCTTGCTTTTTGAGCCTCCATTTACAGGTTGATTCACAGTGGGGGCAGAGCCATGTTCAGAAACTTTCTGATAGCCTGCTTTTTCTAGTCTTTCATCTCTTTGCTTCTATTTATGTTCTTTGTGCCTCTTTCTTGAGCTTGCACCTTCTGCATAGTTGACTCGATTATATCATCTTTGAGGCTGCAAAATAAAAGTTGGAAGATTTTAAAGTTAAAGTTCCCAGAATAATGTTGTCGCCCACATTGCACATATGTCACATTTTGAGTTTACTAGTTAAGCCTCTAAATATGTGCTTTATATACAGTATGTGCAGTGTGATGACTTTGGTTGCCATGAGAACCTAAAAATTTTAGGCTTAAATGGTTCAGTAACAGACACATTTTTTTCTCTTTCATTGTCTTAGAGGTAGGCTAGCTTTTTCTTTGATCTAATATACTTTTTACAAATTGAAATATTAGTCAGTGTCTATTCTCAGGTATGACATCTTGCTGACAGGATGGGTGGCTTCTTTGTTTCTCTATTATCAGTCTCCTTTATTCCAGTCTTCCATGCTCTAGTTTTTTTCCTGTCTCCTATTACTTTGCTATAGGGTAGAATTAGAAGTAGGAAACTGGAAGCCTTGCCTTCTTAGAAAAAACAGTATACCTGGTAAGAGAGGAACTGTCTAGTGGGACAACCCTAAGCACATTGACCGAATTCCACTCTCATGTAAGCCTCCTGTGATAAGCTGTTGTCGTAAAATTTGCTTAAGGGGAAAAAAATTTTTTTTTCCTGAACCAACGTACTAGACTTCCTTTTTTTTTTTTTTTTTTGTAATTGAGGTATGGTTGATTTACAGTAGCTTGAGAATCTTTTAAAAAGAATTATGATGTTAGTCTGTCATTTAAAACAATTCAGATTCCACTTGAATTGGAATATATTATTTTGAATAATTTCTTGGCCAGGGTGACTTGTTTATTCTTGACTAAGTTTAGTCATGAAGATTCCCTCCTTTTTGCACTAGGAGGAAGGAGAGGAGGTGACAGCATGCTGGATGCAGCAAGCTATGCATTGTCTGCTCTGTGATTCTTACACCTGTTCTGCATCATAGACCCCCTTTGATAATCTGGTGAAAAGCTACGGAACTATTTCCCTACAAATGCAATTTAAGTGCATAAATTTTTTTACATATATATGTAAAATTTTGCACATAATATAGTAAAGTTTATGGAATCCATGAAATACCTGGAAATTCTGTAGGTCTGTGGACCCTAAACACGGACTCCTGATTTGGCCCAATGCCATTTTTCACCTGAGAATGTGGGTATCAGGAAAGAAATGACTTGCCAAAGGCCAAACTATAGGTGTGTTTAGCCATGTTGATTTTGTGGTTATACTTTAATCACCCTTGGTATATATAGTTGTGATGTTTTGCATTGTGTTTATTTTTACATAAGTAATCTTAATGGATAATTAAAGTTGTGATGTCATCCAGAAAGTAGCATATTAGTCCACAGTACGATACATTTTGGGAAATCAAAGTTGCTGTCATAGGCCCGGTCAGAATAAATTAAGTGTATAAGCTGTCGACACAGCTAAGAGGTTTTTAATGAAACGTTCAGCAGTTGCACATCTGCATTTTGTGGGACATGCTTGGACTGCCTCTGCTGCTGGAATCCTGCTGTGCTCTTCTGCAAGCACGTCAAACAGGGTGTAGACAAGGCTCTGCCTTGCACTAGGGGGTCCAGGAGGTGGGATTGGGAGATCAGTTTATCTGTGATTGGGCCTTTTGCTCATCAGTACTGAATTATGTACAAAAAGCACAGAGAAGATTTCAAATGATTAGTTTGCTTATGAAATACAGTAAAGTAAATAATTACAGTGGACCAATTAATTGTAAGGCTTTGAAAGGTTTTCCTTTTTTGAGTTTCAGGGAAAGCATTTTGCTGGGCTTGCAACCCAGTATGTTTGAGCATTTATGTCCCATAAGCTGGAGGATGGTGCATACACGTAAAGCAGGCATTTCAGTGATAGAGAGGAGCTAGGCAGTGCTGTCTTCTCCAGAGCTCCCCTTCATGACTGGGTGACTTAGCAAGTGTTTTGTCATCAAATATATTAAAATGCACGCTAAGTATTGGTTGAGTCATTGAGAGCTAAAGTACAGAATCTTTTGAGGCCATCAACAATGCATTTCTTTCATTCTCTGGCCAATGCCCCTACCCCCGGCCCTTTTTTTTTTTTAACCATACATTTCTTATCTGTGGAGAGTTTACTCTGGCCACAAATGAAGCTTTTCATATATACTTTACATTGAGATGAATGTGAATGAGTTGTTCCAGGTAGAATAATTTTTAGAACATAAACATTTGATGTTTGATTATATAAGCCAGCATCTTGGGAAATACATTTAAAAAGTTATACATTGTAAAAGTTATATCAGGATTTATTTTAACTGGTAAATCAGAAGAGCACAAGAGACCTGAAACGTAGTCTGAGAGTTGGAATGAGACTTTTATGCTGGAGACACCAGCTGAGGGGCCTTCACACAGATGAGGAATAACCTTTTTTGCATGTTAAATTCCAGAATTTAAATGATGAATTAATCCTTGTGGTGGCTGCTGCTGATCGGGTTAAGACATTGCCCTGCTAAAGTGTCTTTCCTGTCTCCTGTGGCAGAGGGATTCTTGATATATAAGTGACTGAAATTATTGAGAGGTTCCTTGGCTGAAATAGAATCTCAAACCTTTCTTCAAGTAGTAGCCTGTGTGTTTCTGTTTTTGTCTTGAGCATGTGAACACAATGCATGTGCGTGAGATAATTCGGCTTTCACTGGCGGCCCCCTTTCAGCAGCCATGTATGGATAAAGCTGTTCAGGTCCCTGCTCCTCCCTCCGGCGCAGGATCTGTTCTGCTGAAGCTGCTGCTCTGCTTTTCAGCTTTCTATATTTGTCCCGCAGCGGCAGGGGCGGCCCATCCTGGCTCGGGCCGGCCCAGGGCCCAGCCGCGGCTTGCAGTTTGTGCTCTTACCTGCATGCATCTGTCTGTGTACATTTCTGTCGGGGACTGAGGTTTCAGATTAAAGAGGTGACCTGTTTGCCGTGTATTGTATTGTTTTGTCAGTTATAAATGGTAAAGAATGTTTCAGAATCTTGGGAGTGGGGTGAGGAGGAAAGATTTGTATTATTTAACAAAGTATATTAGGGAGAGGATGCCAGACTGATAAACATAGTGTCAGAAGTGGCTTTGTTCTCTTAGAAACTTTTATCATTAAAGTAGTAGCATTTTTTCCATTTTGTTTTTCGCTAGCCACGAAGAAGCCCAGTTCTTCCGGGTGAAAGTGAATTCTTTTCCTGGCACGTGAATTTCCTGATATAAGAATTGAGTAAAAAGGCTGAGACATCTACCTCCTTATGAAATGGTCTCATACGCATCTTTTTGTAAGAGGGGCTCCCCTGTGTCTCAGACTGTAAAGAATCTGCCTGCAGTGCAGGAGATCCGGGTTTGATCCCTGGGTCCAGAAGATCCCCTGGAGAAGGGAATGGCTACCCACTCCAGTAGTCTTGCCTGAAGAACCCCATGGTCAGAGGAGCCTGTCGGGTAACAGTCCATGGAGTCTCAAAGAGTTGAACACAACTGAGCGACTAACACTTTCACTTTTATAAGTAGGGGCTAAGCCTCTTTCTTTGACCTTTTCCTGGAAAAAGAACTGGGAAATGCCCCGTTTCTCTGGGCTTTGCAGTGACGATGCTGTTTGCACCATTTCAGAGGGCTTTGTCTAGTCTGGCCTTACAGAAGGCTCATGATATTTTTTTGGTGTCATGTCTATTTAAGGATATGACATGTAGACAAGAGTTCAGGTTGTTCCGAAGAGTATTGGGTTTGTTATATATTTAAGAAGTACTCTCTTGCTTTGTTGTAAGGTATTCTAATTAGCCAGAAATACGTACCTCATTCTTGGTCAACTCAAGTCTAAATTCAAGTTGGTTTCTTTGTTTTACACTTGCCTTTTACTCCCCTCCCCCAGCCCCCCATGAGTCATAAGCATGCCAAGTTGGGAATAGAACTTGTCAGCTGAGTAGGGATGACACACTTCTCTGCACATGTTTGTAACTGGCTGGTGAGGAAGGTAAAGGACTTAAAATGCTGGAGAAACGCATTCACTGAGGCAGCTTCTTCTGTGGCTGTGTAGTGTAGTTGCAGGGTTCTGTGTGCCTATTTACTGATGCAGTCTGCCTTTCAGTCACTTAGGAGTCTGTTGTCCTGTGACTTGTTTGCCTGTGACTTGTCCGTTGTTGGCTTCAGAGGTGTATGTTTGTGTAGGGCCTAGGACCTGGTACGAAGTCTCTCATGGGTCCCATTACTTAATGACTTTCTAAAATTCTGTTGAGTGTGTCATTAAGCCGACTTCACCTTCTCCTTGGCAACTCTTAGTCCCTGTCTCGTTTTACCTTTCTACTAATGTTCTCTCATTTATACCGTGAGTCCCGGTATACTCTCTTTAGGGGCTGTCGCTGGAGATTAAAGTCAGTGGCAGCTCTAAGATCTTAGAGCTCAGTCTCAGGAAAGGACACCATGATTTAGTATGTCTCTTATTTCAGCTTTTCCTTCGTTCTTGATCTTTTAAAAACTTTTATAAATTTCCTTGGTCTCGTTTTATTAGTTGGTATTTTTTCATTGTATGCTTCCATAAACCCTTTTTGGTATGATGAGGGTAATAAATAAATGTTTATAAATAAATAAGTGCTTTAGAACAAGTGGTTCAGTCTTTTGTAAAGAAGGTTACACTTAGACTGGACTCTTAACAGACGGATTTGAGGATTTGTCTGCCAGTCTTTGCCTTCGTATCTCCATCCCTCCCTCTCTTTCTAGCAAGTATTTCTGTATAATCTTAGGTGCTCCATTTTCCTGGGGTTGACATCCGCACATTGCTGTATCTAAAGTAGATAACCAACAGGGATCTACTGTATAGCACAGGGAACTCTGTTCAATATTCTGTAATAAACTGGATAGAAAAGAATTCGAAAAATAATAGAAAATATCCCAGGTGCTCAATTCAGAAGAGAAACAATCCTGTCCTACCATAGGTGCCAGCCTCAGTGCCTGGGGTAATCATGATAGCAGAAGTTTATTGAGTACCCTGTGTGTGCCAGGCACGGTTCTAAAAATGCTGTATACACATGGATTTTTAAATTGAAACAAACATCTTCTAAAGTAGATACAGTTGCTGTGACCATTTGCCAGATGAGGTAACCTATAAAAAAGTTAAGCAATTTACCCAAAGCTAAACGTGGCTAATAAGTTCAAAATTGGGACTAGAAAGCAGTGGTGTGACTCCAGAGTTTGAGGGTAGGGGTGTATTACTGGCTCGTAGTCCATATTTGACTATTAATTTTATTAACATTCTGAATTTTATTTGGAGATTTTTGAATCATGAGTCATCTAACCCGTTTCATTTTAGAATTTCCTTCTAAAAATGACTACAATATATGACTTTGGTTTTGCAGGTCACTGTCAGCTAATTCATTTATTGATAAGAAGCTGGAAGGCAAGTAAAGTAGTGAGCCTGCAAAGCATACCCCAGATTACTAATTTATCTCAGCTAGTGCCAGACTGTGTGTTGAAGATACTGAAAGCAGAGTTAATTTTAGCTTCTTTAACTCTGGGGCCCTACACTACCCGTCTTTAAGAGATGCCTTCGTAGGGGAGCATGGGGAGCGAAGCCTGGCAAATTTTGCCTGATCCATTAGCTGTAATCTATGTGATGGTAACAGGATAATAAATATATTTAAAAGAAATGATGATGGTAGAATTATTGGTAGGCAGAGTAATTTCAGTGGAGGGTAGCAAAAATGTTATTCTGATCTTAGACAGTGTGATTAGCGCAGAAGTTTGATTTAGACAGCACAGGGAGAACCCGCTCCCCTGCAGTGCTTGTCTCTCTTGAATTGATGGCAGATTTCCCTGACCATATATGCTTTTCCCTTATATATGTGTTGTCCGGCGTTTGTTGTTGCATAAATCTTGTCTTCTGAACAAGGACAAGGATTGGGCCTTTTTGTACCCCCTCTGCTTCAAGAGTTAGATGTTCTCTATGTGCATTTTTTGATGGATAGCTCTCACATTTTGTAAGGAGCTTGTTTTTGTAAAAATGAAATCAAAGCACTGACAAGTTTAATTTTGTGGAACAGTGGGATTTTTTTAGAAGTGATTTGAAGGAGGTGACAGAGATCATATAAATGGGTGTTTAAATGTGAGAAGCACTTTTAGGAGCGCAGTTCAAGAGTGATGAAAGCATGATAATTGAAGTCACTTTTTTTAAAAGTGACGGTATTAAAGAGATATTTAGAATTTGCCCTAGAGCTGCACATCCTTTGGGATGAATCAAGCCTTGCTGAACACATGCCCTGATTGGCTGAAGCAAAGGTATAATTTTTGTATCTCAGGGAGCATCTGCACGGAACGAAGTGGTTTCTGGTTTTGTAGAATTATGACCTTAACAGAAAGAGTTGAACAGAGTTTCCTGCCTTCCAACAGAAGAGGACATGCCTCCTGAGACAAGGCCATATGGAGGCGTCCTGCTCGAGCGCCGTGTGCTGAGGTTGAGGTTGAGGTTGAGGTGGGTGGTGCTTGCAAGGTTCCTGGCCGCTTGATCAGGGATTTTGGAGATGGTAGGAGTTAGATGCTGGGCTGTGGAAGGACCGTTGAACGTGATACATATTGGGCATGTTGGCCTAAGAGTTGAAGTGAGCTCAGTGAGAGACTATTGATGTATTTGGGAGCGTGGGGGTAAGATAAGGGAAGAGATAGGAAGACGCTGACTTCAATGATACCTCAAATTTGATCTTAACCTCCTGAGATTAGGAAGAAGGACACGAGATACGGTGTGAGAAGCAGGATTCCAGATCCCTGGCCTCGCTTGTTCTCTAGAGACTTCAGGTAAGGTGCGGCAGGAGTGCTCAGTTGAGCCCCTCAGTCGTGTCCGGCTCTCTGTGGCCCCATGGACTGCAGCATGCCAGGCTTCCCTGTCCTCCAACTTCTGGAGTTTGCTCGAACTCAGGCCCATCGAGTTGGTGATGCCCTCCAACCACCTCATCCTCTGTCGTTCCCTTCTCCTCCCATCTCCTCCTGCAGGACTGTAGGATTTTTCTATTTAAGCTTGAAGCTGTTTTGATCCCTTTTTGAAATACTAGGCCAAAAGCTGTATTTATAGAACTTGTTTTGACATATTATCTCACCCTGTCCCTAGCCTTCTTACTGGAGCCCAGCTAATATTGCACTCTGCCTGGCAGGAAGGATTGATTGAAGAAATATACACATATATATACAGCTGTGTGATTGAAAATAGCTCCAGATTTTGTAAATAGGCCGGCTATAAGGTTTGCAGTCAGCTAAGGTGCTGGAATAACTCCACATGGTGTTATTCCTCAGCTCACACAAGCTGGGTATACTGCTGGTTCACCTGGACACTGGCTGTTGCCACACGTTTCTGGAAAGCAGGAAAAAAAAACACAAAATGCTTGGTTTGTAACAGATTGAGTTAGGATTCTTCTTTACCTTGTCCCTCATAACTTCCCAGAGTTTTCTTTTCTGTAGAATAGATACAACGTGTCCGTATGTGGGTGATTCAGTCAGTATTCCACTGCTGCAACCCTGCTAGCAATGTTTCTTTATCTTTTGAGAGATACTCTATTCTGTTTTATAAATATTCTATTTATTCTTTTTTTTTTTTTTTGGTCAAACTGCGCTGCTTGTGGGATCTTAGTTCCGGGGATTGAACCCAGGCCCTAGCGGTGAAAGTGCCACTGGACACAAAGGAGTTCCCAGTCCTTTCCTGTATAAATACACCCTCCTGATCAGTACTTAGTGGTACCCTGGAACTACCATTTTCTGTTTAATAGCTACAGAGGTATTGTGTCTCTATACTACTGGCAACCCACTCCAGTACTCTTGCCTGGAAATTCCCATGGGCAGAGGAGCCTGGTAGCCTACAGTCTATGGGGTCACAAAAGTCGGACACAACTGAGTGACTTCACTTTTCACTTTCACTACAGTTTATTTAACCAGGATCCAACTGATAGGTGTGTGTATTTCCTTTTTTGCTGTTATAAACAATGTCCTTATGAATGGCCTTTTGTGTATGTCAAGTATAAGTTTATTTGGAGGCTGTATTTCTAGAAGTGGAGTTGCTGGATTCAGAGTGCAAATACAGTTGTCAGTATTGATACACATACTTAAGATCATTTTTTATATTTTGCAAGTGATGTCTGTCGAAGACTAGAAAGATTTTTAAAAATTTTTATTAAAGTATATTTGATTTACAGTGTGGTGCTGATTTCTACTGTACAGCAAAGTGATATATATATATATATATATATATATATTCTTTTCATATTTTTTTCTCTTATGGTTTATCACAGGATATTGATTATAGTTCCCTGTGCTATATACAGTAGGACCTTGTTGTTTATCAGAGTAGAAAGCTCTTAATGCAGTGGCAGTCAAACCGCTAGCCCAAACAATTACTGGAATGAAGAGCATATGACCTGAAAGGGAAGATTTAAAGAGACCATCCTGAGATAAGCTGAACTATCAAAACCAGCAACCATTATTGCTGGAGAAGAGCCACATTGCCTGGAGCAGGCAAGTGTAGCCCCTCCTTTTTTAAAGTTTTAGGAAGCGTGGTGATGGTAGCTGAATCTGTAAGCCAGATATATTTCTTTTACTCTCAAAATGTTAGTCTCACCCATTTATGATCTCTGCCTTAGAAAAACATTTGTGGCCCATATCTCATTCAGTCCTTTTCTCTTGCATCTACTCAAGTGGATGTCATGAGACCAGTCACAAGAATCAGCCAATAAATTCCAAGTAGTTGTTATACCTAAAGTTTAATAATCACCTCAGAAAATAAAAGCAAACTAATATTTTGAGGTGCCCCCTCCCCCTGCAAAAAATGCACATTTTGCAAGCGGGTGTATTTTACCAAATAAAGCCCTGTGACTCCAGAATGCACAAGCCTCACTGGCTGGCTTTGGAACCTGCTTCACTCAATCTGGTATCTTCACTTTAGTTCTCTCATCTGGAAAATGGGACTAAAAATGCTGAAGAATCTCTTTTGAGCACTCAGAAGAATAATTATAAAGTCATCTCCAGAAGGTTGTGTATTACAGAAATGACTCTTCAGAGACATCAAGATTATAAGGTAATTTAAAAAGTAACTCTGACAGTGTTTTAGGGAAAAAAATCAGTCACATTCTGCCTCCGTGGTACTAACATATGGCACAGCCCTCGTGAGCTGCACAAGTGGGCTGAAATCAAGATTCAGTTGGAGAGAGGAGTAGCAGTGACTCACCAGATGAGACAGATACGGCCTTGCGGCAGGGTCGGGGACCAAGGCGGGGCTGGTGGTCTCCGAACATGCCAGATTTCAGCAGAGGATACGCGAGGGTTCCAGGGCAGGAGGGCTGAGCTCCGCCATTAGGTGCTCGGCAGCGGCTCAGGCCCCGAGGCCCTCTCTCCCCAGTGCCCCGACTTCCTCCACACGGTGGGGCCCTGCACTGCCTCGGCCTGCTGTGTCTTTGGAGGTGGAAGCCACTCGGGGCTTCCCTGGTGGCTGAGATGGTGAAGAAGCCACTAGGCAAATATTTAACATTGTTATCACTGGAACATCGGGTTCAAATGAGAAAGACACGTAGAAGAGTTAGCAGTTCTGCCCAGAGAAAGCTACACGTAAGCTTAGCCACCATATGTCGATTGCTCCTGCTCCATCAGGCAGTTTTGTGGGCCAGGACTGACAGTGCTGCCAAGGAGACAGGAGGAGCTGAAGGCGGAAGGAGATTCTTAGTCACTGCCCCACCCTCCCCAGACAGAGAGCTGGGTAGGGGGAGAGGGGAGTGCTTAGTGGGGATTTGAGGATTACTGAGAGATAGAGGTACTTGGGGAGGACGTATGAAGAGGTGTGTTTTTGGTGCTGGTTTTTTTTTTTTAATGTATTTTGCATTTCCTGTCTGCCTCACCAGAGCACCTCCAAAATGGAATGGAGGTGAACTCTTGTTTCCATGTGTGTGTAATCATGTGAAAAGATCATGCGACTCAAACTGCACATCAGGGAGAGGAAGAGCAGAGCCTAGCTCACCACCATTTCACTTTGTTTTTTGGCACCGTTCTATTTTGTGGACTACTTTTTGTAACAGTTTCAGAAGATTTAATCAGTAAGCTTTGTCAAATAGATATTATATTTATTGATTTCTACATACAGATGATGTTGGCAAAGTCAGGCTTTATACCAATTCTGACTCTTAATTCTTAAATAAGCGCTGCTCACAAGAAAATGTTTATAACTATCATTTTTTTAAGTGTTGCTATATTGCATAATAGTGTTAACACTAAACTGTATACTAAAAAATGGTTAGATGGTAAATTTTTGTTTTGTTTGACCCTGCTGTACCTCACAGCATGTGGGATCTTTGTTTCCTGACCAGGGATTGAGCCAACGCCCCTCTGCATTGGAGAGTCCCTGTGTATGCATTTTTACCACATTTTTTTCTTTTAAGCTGGAGAAAAGTTGTTGCCTCTAAGGAAAAGATGAGCATACTGGCCAGTGGTGAAGGAGATGAGGTTGAGATCTGTTTATAAACTTCTCTCCTAGGGTCACAGAGAGGACACACACAGATGACTCAGTCAGTGAAGAATCAGAAACCCCAAACTTGAGTCTGAATCATGGAAATAGTAGCCACAGAGCAAGTGTCATAAGGCGGGGAAATGGTTTTTATACACCCTACAGAGAAAGTGTCGAGTTTATCCCTGCTGACCAAGGCAAGTCAGAACTAGGCCTGATGTAGTGCAGGACTCAAGCTGTCTAACGTGAAACAGTTTACTTTGTGGAAGGAGACGCTCTGGGAGTGGGGAGAGTGGCAGGGGGCATTTTTTGTGATTTCAGTGCATCTGTTTAATTTACCTAATCGCCTCTGTTTTACAGATGAGCGAAACAGTGGTTAAATCGTTTCTCAGTCTTGTGTCCACCTATTTGCTGCTGACTTCTTTTACACATTTTATTTCATTGAATGCTCAGATCACTGAGGTGGATTCTACTCACTATTGGTTGTGGCATGTGTGCCCAAGATCCTGGTTTAGGATCTGGTGGCAACCACTGTCTCCCTGCTACAGGTTCCTGAGGAAAACAGCGGCCAATCCGGGCAAACCCCGCTGGCTGTAGCACTAATCCTGGTGGGGTTTTGCATCAGGAAGACCTTGGTTAGGTAGGACAGCTTCCAGAGTTGATCCTTTTATCTGGCTATTTGGCTTTTTAGGGTATGGGAGTGGAAGAACATGCAGTTTTCCAAAGCAGTAAGCCCAGCGTTCTCACTGAGCCAGCCACATAACAGGAGCAGAAAGAAGGACAGGAGGGCATTGCATGCAATCTAAAAAGTAACAGGCATTTTTTAAAGGAGCACAGTTTTCATAAGTCATTCCTATTATTTGTTTCCTCTTCCACTTAGAGACTTGTACAATGACTTGGTTATATTGTGGGCATCCATTTGATTCCTTTTGAGAGAGGGTAAAGTTAAGTTCTCTTTTACAGGGGAGACTGACCCTTAAGAGATGTTAATGAACTTGGTCAGAGTCACACATCTCCTGAGTAACAGGAAGTTTTCACCTGCTGCTGCTGCTGCTGCTGCTAAGTCGCTTCAGTCGTGTCTGACTCTGTGCGACCCCACAGATGGCAGCCCACCAGGCTCCCCTGTCCCTGGGATTCTCCAGGCAAGAACAGTGGAGTGGGTTGCCATTTCCTTCTCCAGTGCATGAAAGTGAAAAGTGAAAGTGAAGTCGCTCAGTTGTGTCAGACTCTTAGCGACCCCATGGACTGCAGCCCACCCGGCTCCTCCATCCATGGGATTCTCCAGGCAAGAGTACTGGAGTACTCTTGGTAACCCCAGTCAAATCTATCAGGACCGTTGAGACTTTGGACATTTACCTACTTACAAGGTTAAGGTTTGCCTTAGAAAAATGGTCAGATTTGGCTTCAGGGAGCTTAGCGTTTACGCAGCCTTTTCTGTGGTTTCTGCACAGGCTCTTCCTTATAGACAACTGCAGTGAAGGAGAGGCTCTGGGAAAGACAGGACTTAGAGGCGAGAATCGACGGTGGGCTTCAGTGTGTCTGTCAGGTTTTCTTTCAGTCAAGGGTCCAACCGCCTCTCTTTATATTCCATCCAGCTCCATTATTGCCTGGATTCATGTGATCTTGAGAGTTACTGTGTTCCTTTGTGCCTCGTCTTGTCTGTAAATGGAGATAGAATAGGCAGGAGGATTAAGTATATAAAGGACCAAAAAGCACCACATGGTGTACAGTAACTACTCAAAACGTGTTAACTTTTGTAATTTTAGCCTCTTGTACATGACTGGACATTTCTCCCTACTTTCTGATGTACAGATTCCAAACCCATATCATATTGGTTTGAGGATGCACACACTTACTGCCATTGATGGCATCTTAAATTCCTTGATTTGTGATAACCTGTTAGATTCAAAGAGAAAAATCTGTTCGAGGAACTATTCATCTCAAAACTAGACATAAAATTGGTGAATTATCTATTGTTTTAAATTATCCAGGCCTGTTAATCAAATTTCCCAGGAGGCCTAGGGTTACCCTGAGGGCCAGAATAGGCAAACAGGTAGGGTCTGCCTTGCCTCTGTCTGTCTGCCACCTGAGTAGCTTTACCTTTATGTTTATGGGGGAAAGCACTTCATCTAAAAACATTTCAGAAGCCCCTCATCTGATCATTGTTCTGTTCTTCTTTAGCTCCCTGCTGTATTATTAACATGCTAATCATGTCCAGGTATTGTTAAGAGCACTTGCTCGCAGTGGTTAGTGAGTGAGTCATGCTGGTGAGGCTGGAGTCATGGGTTCAGGCCTCATGCAGGTCTGAGCACCACTGAGCCTGGTGCCAGCCTCTGTATCTGGAGTCTGCTCTCAGTGCACACGGTGTAAGAGCTGTTGGTGGAGACTGAGTCAGTTGACTCTCTGTCTTCCTTTGGAGGACTGTGTTCTGTTCTTCAACATATAGGCCAGCAGAAAACTAAGAAATAAGGTTCATTACCTTACCTACACTATGGGAGATGTGTAGAAGATCTGAGGCCTTTCCTGTCAGATCTCCTTGTGAGAAGAGATACTGTTCATTCACTCCCGCATCCTTGAAACATGTCAGGATCATATAAAAGTTGCAAGATATATTCCAAAACCAAATATAAATGCTTTCCAGATTGTGTGTTGTGGGATAAGTACTTTGCCTTTCAGAGTCCTCTGTCCCATCAACTTGCAAAGCGTAATTCTCATTTGAGCAGGTCATGCTTGGAACATGTGAATATCACCAGCAGACAGTCCTGCGTTTCCCTCAGTGCCGTCTTGCCCCCATCCTTGTCTGGTGCCCCCTCACCCCAACCCCACCCACCTTTTGGGGGCTCCTTTTCTCCCTTGACTCTTCTTTTCTACCCCTCTTTGAGACTACTTCTGTGCCTCCACACATGGTGATTGAGACTGTGAAGATAATGTTAATGGAAACAGACTTTGTGGAGCCCCAGGGAAGCATAGAGCAAAGGCTGTTCAGGCTTCCTCACAGTTTGTAATGCATTTTGTTTGGTTCCCTACATAAATTAAAGATGTAGAAAATTCAAACCTAGGGACTTTTCTGGTGGTCAAATGGCCGGGACTCCGTGCTCCCGAGTTCGATCCCTGGTTGGGAAACTAGATTCCACTAAGAGTTCTCATGCCACAACTAAGACCCAGCACAGCCAGTTAAGTGCATAAATACCTAAAGAAAGAAAGAAAAGAATATCAGTTTTAAAAAATCCCTCAAACCTGAAGCTTTTAATTTCCAAATAGCTTTCCTGTCTCCCCAAAGCGTTTCTGTTCTTTTACAGACAAGGCAACAGAATGTAAGAAAAGTAAAACTGGAATGACAAAGCTTTTTAAAGAAAACACCTTCTTGTGTATTAATCTTCGCACTGTCCTCCTTCAAGTGACGAGGGCCTGTGTGGAGGAAGACAGTGCGTCCTTTTTTGTGCGCTTAAGCTTTCTTTAAAAAGTCTTTGGGTGACTTAGCAGGATGATTAATTTCCTACTTATGTGTGTGTGTTTGAATGAATAACTCCGCTTTCTCCTCTCCTGGCTCTGCGCTTAGGCGCCCCTAGCCCCTGCAGGGCCGCCGTGCTCGCTGGGGCCTTGACGCGTGCCCTTCCTGCTTTAATGGGATTGCTCCTCCTTGACACCCCAGCCTGTGTTTAGCTCTCTGTGTCCTGGAGGTTCCCCAGCCAGCATGCAGTATGGGTCTGGTCTCACAGGGTCACACAACAGTAGTGTTTCTCAGCTGTTCCATGCAATATATCGGGAAACATGACTCCTTGGTCTTTTATCTGCCCTTTATATCTTCCAGAATAAAACTGACAAGTAGACATTTAACTTGTTCTCTACTGTCTTAACAAGCACTCCAGAGCAAGCTCAAGACAAACACATTGTCCCTATACAAATTTGTGTGGCCTGGATGGTTTCTCTGTTTCTCAAGAGAGATAGACTGTGGGCTCTGAAATTAGAATTCCTCATGTATTCAGTAGATTACTTTAGCTCCTGAATTCGAGAGTAGTCCCCACCTTGGTATGGCCATAATGATACAGGATTGAATGAGGTGTTATGAACTTCCTCTTAATAACTTTTGATGATGTAGGCAGGTCCAGGAGAGTGCTTTTAGTTTGTGTGTGTCTGTGTCTTAGTGTAAACTTTGCATTAAGATGGTTGGAAGCATCATTACTTCATTAGCAAAATTGGAGACTGGTTAAGTCTGTATGAAGTGTCAGTTCAGTATTCAAGCACCCATTTTATGCCAGTGAAGAAATGTCTTTGAGTTCAGTGAGGGTAGGTAGAGTGCAGTGTCTGATGGTGAGTTCTGGTTCTGGCTTTGTCTTTCAGAATTCTTGACACTTTCCAGTGTAGACTTCGTGGCTTTCTGCAGTTCTCTGTAGCTGGGGCCAGACAGAAGTACAGCTGGCAGGAGTTGTAGATGGACTTTGTAGGAATTTGGGCAACTTTTATAGAATCAGTCTTTACTTGAAAGATTGTTCCATATGTTTAAAAATGCAGTAGATTGGTGTTTTGGTTCCTCTGTTTGCTTTTACCTTCAGTTAACTTCCCCATCTTCTGGTTTTTTTTGGGGGGTTCAGTGGTTCACTTTCCTGGGGCCATCAGGGTGCATTTGCAAGGCAGGAACTGCGGGTCACTTTGGAAGAGTTTTATGCCTAGCCTCAGCCTGTTCAGGACGACTGCTTTGGGGGAAATAGCATGGCTTCTTCACATTAATAATACGATCTTTAACTGCTCAGGGCTTGCCTTGTGGCTCAGCTGGTAAAGAATCCTCCTGCAATGCGAGAGACCTGGGTTCGATCCCTGGGTTGGGCAGATCCCCTGGAGAAGGAAAAGGCTACCCACTCCAGTATTCCGGCCTGGAGAATTCCATGGACTGTATAGCCCATGGGGTTGCAAAGAGTCTTGACACGACTGAGCGACTGTCACTTTACCTGCTAAAAGGATGATACAGCCTTTAGCTTTACGGTAGTTCCCACCCAAGAGCAGATGCTAAAAATGATTGATTTGGTGACCTAAATGTGCTGTAGTTCAGTCTCATAAATTCTAGTCATTGACTTGCTATTTGTGGTGACATTTTGGGGTAAGCATCTTTTTAATAAACCTTTTAGCACTTTAGTTCTCCGTTTTTAACTAGATGGTGTTCTTAAATTAACTTGGAGGTGTTAATGTGATTGTGTATTGTGTACTTTCACATTGGGAGAGGGAGAGTTTGCTTACCTTCAGTCTCGGTGACAAAGGGGCTTTTGTTTGAAAAGAAGCTATGTATCTGGAATTGTGAGAAATACAGGCATGGTCCACTTATTTTTCTCTCCTTGGTTTTTTAGAGTGAAGACAGTAGTCCAGAGAGGGAGGTGGAAAGCTACAGGTATGGGCTAACTGCTGGGTGGTTGTGCTCTGGTTAGCTTTTTAACCTTCCTTCTTGCATGAGGCCTGTTTTGCAGATGTGAAAAAATTGCCTTCAGAAAGGTGATGGCTTCTTTCTACATTTTTGGATTAAATTTCCTGTTCCTGGGAAGCTAGATTTTTTTTTTTTTTCTCCTTCCCAACTTTCTCCTTATTTGTTTACCAAGGCAGGCTTATCTCCCATTTGAGCTAGCTTCTGCCTAGTTCAAATAGTTGGAGCTGGGTGGGGGGTGGAGAAAGCGTGGGGGAGAGAGGGAGGGGCACGTGTGTGTGTGTGTATGTGTATCTACACACAGCAGCTGCCTGGCTGGCTTCCTTTCCCCTTTCCACTTCATAGCTGGAAAAGGATTTGTTGCTCAGTGCTGTCCGATTCTTTGCAACCCCATCAGCTGTAGCCTGCCAGGCTCCTCTGTCCATGGAATTCTCCAGCAAGGATACTGGAGTGGATTGCCATTCCCATCTCCAGGGCATCTTCTCAACCCAGAGATCGAACCTGGATCTCCTGCATTGGAGGCAGATTCGTTACCATCTGAGCCACTTCATAGTTGAAAGACCCTAAAAGTGAAAAAGTGAAGGTGCTCAGTAAATGAAGTCCTCCCGACCGAGGGATCGAACCAGGGTCTTCTGTGTTGTGGACAGACGCCTTACTGTCTGAGCCATGGTTGCTTATTGGAAGACCCTAAGTAAACTAGAACAAAGATGAGGATAAAACTCATTGAATTTCACAAAGATGATACAATCCTCTTGGAACCAGAATTTGTTCAACATATTGATTTTTAAATCAGCACTGGAACCTAAATAAAGCTTCAACTTACAGTATGTTGTTATCAACTAACAGTTATACTTAAATTCCAGAACTAGTTGGGGACCTGAAAATATGACCTGATTTAAGGGGTGGTCACAGTTTGACAGGATGATTTATTTGGTCAGGTGTGTCCCAGAAACTCCTTGGACATCTCTGAGCTGACACTTTTGCTGAGAGAACTAAGCATAGAAGAATGTCTTTCTGCGCGGACTTTGACGCTGACTGGGGAGGCGATAGGTGATTGAAGACAGGGAAAGGAGATGGAACGCTTCTAGGTTTCAAAAGTGAATCTTCCTCCCTTCAGTCTTGTCCTGTCTCTTTAGTGTATCATATGATTTTACAGGCACAGTCTTAGACGTAACAGTTACTAAACTTAGTGCTTTTGGTCTTACTGTGATTTTAGATTTGGAATAGATCTTTTTTATTTTTAAACAATACTTCTATTCCTTCTTTAACCCCCCCATCCCCCTCTTCAGAATTTTTTTCATTGTCTAGACTCTCATGGAAACTCAACAAAGGTTTTCTGTTTTAAGATGTGCTCAACTCTCACATGTTTGCAGAAAGTCTCCCACAAAGTGAGATGTCACAGAGATAATTGCAATTCAGGTCAGTATATTTTTGCATATGCAAAGTACTAGCTTGGGAGTTTTAGGAGACCCACTAATTATATTAGAGGTACTAAACTTTAGAAATGAAATTCAAATCCAGAAAGATTTTAGGCTAAATTTTAAGTTGTTCTGGTTGGTTATTTTCAAGTAGTATCAGTTCGTTGCTTGTGAGGGGATATCCAGTCCACTTCACTGTGTTAGGTTATGACTTTCCCTGGATTTTTGCACTTTTCCTTAAATAGCCTAATGATGGAGGGTTTTTTTTTAATAACATAGGCTCTCTTTTATAATTTACTAGTAGGCTCTCATTTTCTCTATGCTCATATAACCGGACTTCACATTTTTGCCTTTTAAAACACATTTAGATCATTGAGATGGAAGTATAAAATCCCTTCACCTGTCATTGAACTCCTGGTTACATCAGTCAAGATCGACAGCCTGACGTTTGCACGTTCCATGTGGGCTTTTTGCTTAACTATACTTTGCTCTTTCTTTTGACAAGTCGAATGCTGTGATTCTAGCATTTCTGTCTTCTAATCCAGTTTTTGAGCTGTTTATTCCCTTCTGATGCTCTAAATGCAGGGCGTGCTGCTCTTTCGAAGGCGTCCCAGATCCTCTGGTAGTATCCACAAAGTTCTGTAGGAACACAGGGCAGAGCACCTAAGGGATTCAGGAAGGCTTCCTAGGAAAGATGTGCATGTGTGTGTGTGCATGCATGTGTGTGCGTGCGTGTGCACCCTAAGGGATTCAAGAAGGCTTCCTAAGAGAGATGTGTGTGTGTGCGTGCATGCATGTGTATGTGCACATGCGTGTGTGCACCCTAAGGGATTCAGGAAGGCTTCTTAGGAGAGATGTGTATGTGTGTGCGTGCATGCATGTGTGTGTGTGCACGTGTGTGTGCGCCCTAAAGGATTCAGGAAGGCTTCCTAGGAGAGATGTGTGTGTGTGCGCGTGCATGCATGTGTGTGCCCTAAGGGATTCAGGAAGGCTTCCTAGGAGAGATGTGTGTGTGTGCATGTGTGCATGTGTGTGCCCTAAGGGATTCAGGAAGGCTTCCTAGGGGGGGTGTGTGTGTGTGTGTGTGTGTGTGTGTGTGTGTGTGTGTGTGCGTGCGTGCGCGCGCCTAAGGGATTCAGGAAGGCTTCCTAGGAGAGATGATGTGTGTGTGCGCGCGCATGCACATATATGTGTGTGTGCGCGCATGCACGTGTGTGCCCTAAAGGATTCAGGAACGCTTCCTAGGAGAGATGATGTATGTGTGTGTGCATGCATGCGTGTGTGTGCATGCATGTGTGTGCCTTAAGGGATTCAGGAAGGCTTCCTAGGAGAGATGTGTGTGTGTGTGTGCACATGCGTGTGTGCACCCTAAGGGATTCAGGAAGGCTTCCTAGGAGAGATGTGTGTGTGTGCGTGTGCATGCATGTGCGCCCTAAGGGATTTAGGAAGGCTTCCTAGGAAAGATGTGTGTGTGTGTGTGTGTGTGTGCGTGCGTGCGCACGCACGCGTACATGCGTGTGTGTGTGTGCGCGTACATGCGTATGTGTGCACCCTAAGGGATTCAGGAAGGCTTCCTAGGAGAGATGATCTGTGTGTGTGTGTGTGTGTGTGTGCACGCGCGTGCTTGTGCGCCCTAAGGGATTCAGGAAGGCTTCTTAGGAGAGATGATGTGTGTGTGTGTGTGTGCATGCATGTGTGTGTGCCCTAAGGGATTCAGGAAGGCTTCCTAGGAGAGATGATGTGTGTGTGTGCATGCATGCATGTGTGTGCGCCTAAGGGATTCAGGAAGGCTTCCTAGGAGAGATGATGTGTGTGTGTCTGTGCACATGCGTGTGTGCACTGTGTCCAACTCTTTACAACCCCATGGACTGTAGCTCGCCAGGTTCCTCTGTCCATGGGATTCTGTAGGCAGGAATAGTGGAGTGGGTTGTCATTCCCTTTTCCAGGGGACCTTCCTGACCCAGGGATTGAACTCACGTCTTCTGCCTGCATCTTCTGCATTGGCAGGTGGATTCTTTACCACTGAGCCACTGGGAAAACCCCAATATCTTATCCTCTGATCATTTTTAATGATTTGGGTTCTTACTGTTATAACAGATAACAGACTGATTGTTCCTACCCTCACATAATCAAGCCTTGAATTATTGCCCTTAGGAAAGAAGAGAATATTCAAGGCAAAGAATACTGAGACAGCCAACCAGGGGAAGAAGAGGAAACCATGAGTGTAAATTCACAGACGTGGTTAAAGAGAGACTAAGGGAAGGTTAGGGCCTTATGTTGCAGTGGACCCTGGATTTTAGGTCTAGACTGTGTTTCTGATTAAGAACTTTTAAATAACAACTGCTTACGGATAGTTTACTATGAATAACTTTTAGTTCTCCTTTTAATTTCCCTCTAACAGCTGCATTTTTGTATTTCCATAATTGTTTTTATCGTCACTTTGTAACCCTTTTCTAAAATGGAGTGACTTGTGATTAATTTCTGTTTTTCTTTTCCTACAAGCATGTTGAATTTAATTATACTGAGATAATTCTTGTGACCTGTTTAAAGAGAATTACCCCTCCCCCCCGTGTAATAACATTTCCACCTTGTAGGTTTTTAAAACATTGCAGCCTTATCCATCATAAAGTGAATTTTAAAACATTACAACCTTTGACTTGGTAAAAATTACTATGAGGAGTACACATCCTTTGATACACTGGGCAGTACTCTCGTTATAGTTATGATTCTGATTAAAATAGAGATGCAGTTGTGAGTCATGTATTTTTGGTGAATAATAAAAGCATAGCAACCAGTGGACTTCCTGAAAATTTGATTCATTTTTAAAGGAATCCTGGAACTAGGATATCTAATTTGATTAACCGACCTTACACAGTTACTCCTTAGTCAGGTGCGCCCTAGGAAGAGGCGTGTGATCGGTTCCAGTGCTCTTAGAAACAGACCAGATGGGCCAATCGCTCCGCCAGCCCCAGCTGGGGCCGCCCGCGCGCTCTCTGGCAGGCGGGCTCCGTGAGCTCTGGGTGCCAGTGGCAGGCTCCTCAGTGGCAGTCTGGTTCTGCTTCCTCTGTTAATAGGGTGGCAGAGAGCTCCTGTCACTTTTGTCTCTAGGAGATCAGGTGGCCAGGGTCTCAAAGGGAAAGAGCAGTTACCTGCTATTTTAGTTCTAAATTTTGGGTGGTTATGTCTGGATATTGGACAGAAGACACAGCTTCTTCCTTTCTCAGTTAGATGTAGACAGGTGTCAGCCTTTGTTAGACAGACTAGAACATTTAGACCTGTGCCGTGACATAACTGCCTTTCATTATTTTTTGTTTTAACATCATTCTGTATCTTTAGTTCATTTGTTTACCTCTTTACATAACTTCTTTTTTCAAAGTTCCCTGTATTGTGATCTGAGCTTGAGTGAAGTGAAACCTTTGAGGTAAGGCAGCCCTAATGGTAAAAATGGAAAGAAGTCCTGTGAAATTTGGGAGCCTTCAGAGATAGTTTTAGAGTCACTGCCTAAATATTGAAATGCCACCATTTGTTGTTTGGAGGGATGTGGCGCTAAATTGAGAATGAGAGTACCACATCTGCCTTGACTGCTAAGTACATCTATCTCTGCTGCTCACCCATAATGGAATTTTTATGTGCGCATTCATTAATCTCGGCTTTAGGAACAGTTTAAAAGAGGGCAGACAGTGGAGAGGCCTGGTCTGCACCCCTCTCTCCTTCTTTACATATTTGAGCACTTGTCCCTGGTAGGCCCAGGTCTTCTTCATTATTATCACTGTGCTGACTTCTGTTTTCCTTTTGTTTCTCCGGAAAGGTCAGAATACTGAATAAACTGTTTCTTAGGACTCTGTCAAGAGGCAGAATATACTATTTTTATTTTTGTTTTTTAAATTTTCTGACAAATTAAGATTCAGAGTTCCTAAAGAAGCTTTGCCTTGTGCTCCCTAAATGAATGCCACCACAGCAGCAATTTTTAAAACCCTTCACTGTGATAAAGATCATCAGGAAAGCAAAGTGGGTCCAGCGCAGAAGGTAATATAAGAGCAATATGTTTCTGGTGGCCAGTTCTGCAGCCAGCTTGCCTCTGGCCTGCTTCTGATGGGTGGTCGGAACCATTTAAGGAACTCCTTAAATGACTTTTTGGAGGTTAGTTTGGAACCCAAACAGTGCGTTCATTCCAAAGCTAACCACCCAGTTCTTTCTAAAATGTTTTCAGACAACATGACGTAAACCGCGGCCCCCCCGCCCCTTGTGCTCAGGTAGTTTCAAGCTTGGGGGTTCCTCAGAAACTGCTCGGCAGGGAGGAGTTTGGAAGATGGAAGCAAGTCTGTGTTTCTTCTGCTCTGTTAGCCGCTGCTCTCTTCATGGGTCTGACACTGTTTATCTGACAGTGCGCTTAGTACTGCTTCGCCAGGGAAAATCGCACAAAACCAGCCTGGCGCATCAGCACTTCCATTGTGTGCGGGGCTGAGCCTCCCTCCACATGCTCACATCCCCTGTTTAATCCCCTGCTCCCTGCCCCTTCCCCAGTCCTGCCTGCTTCTGTGGCACTCACTGCTGGCGTCCCTGAGCTCCTGTTTCCACTTTGTGTTTTTTGTGGGGCCCAGGAAGCTAAAGCTGTGTATATTTGTGGATCAGACAAGTGCAGCAAGTTAATATCATTGGCTTCTGAAGGGGAGAGTGAGGTGATGGCTGCGTTTAAGTTGGATTTCCTTCCAGAAATGATGGTGGATCATTGCTCTTTGAATTCCAGTCCCGTGTAAGTATTTTTGTTGTCTAATATTTATCATAAGTAGAGGACTTGGGCTGTTTTCTTTGTTACTTGATAAAATGAGTCCCTTTCCTTAAAAGAAGGAAGAAAAAAATCGGGTGAGGAAGCCGAAGTCCACACTATTGTTACTTTCCTGTTGTGGTCTGATGCTCTCATTACCGCTGACTTCCTGTAGCTGTAACTAAGTTTTGTACATAAGGATGCATTTGATATATGACCAGCAACATCAGCTCAAGTGTGCTGGGCTCTTAATTCCTTCAATGTAGTTTTCCTATCTGATAGATTCTAAGGTATTTTTAAAACCTTAGATTTATTGCTTTGGGTTGGGTATACAATTTCAGATAATCTTTTGGGAAGCTATTTATTTATATATGTTTTATTTCTAATTAAATTTTTATATTCATATCACAGGCTGATAGCTAGGGTGTATTTAGTAGTGTATACAGAATACTGTATTGATGTGTAAACTAACCCTGAATCTTGACCCTCCCCCCACCAGCTGATTGAGCATGCGACACACCCTGTGGTCTGGGGACACTGGATGTGCCCGCCCCAAGGAGGGCAAGCAGGATCATCTTGATTGGCAAAGTGCCTAAATAAATTCTGAACGTAAAAGTGAGAAGCCTAATCAGTTTGTGTTATTGTTCACCGTTGTATGCAACTAAAATGCCAGCCTGGCTCTGAGTTGTACCTGTAGGGGCCCTGAATTCTGGGCTCTGTATTAACGAGCACACTTCTAACCCTTGATTTCAGTTACTTTCATCAGGCTTCAGAGTACCTTGTAACCTAAGTGAAAGAGACTTAAGTCATTCAAAGCCAAGAATATTGAATGGTAGAATCCCCCTAGATCACAGGGGGAGTGCAGGTCTTTAACATTAGGCCTCCGTGTGCAGATCTGCCTTGGGATTCGGTGTAACAAGTGTGGTGATAGCAGATTCTCAACAGTTCTTTGTGGGATAGTTTTGGGGGCCTCAAGCAGAGTTGGCTTGCTCATTTGAAATGGATCCTGTGCCTTCTCTGTAGTCTCCAAAATAATGGTAAGTTAGAAGTGTGTGTTTATGAGAGTTCTCTTTACTGCTAAAATAAAACTTTAGCAGTAGATTACAGGTGAAATCACAGTGAATGATCTCATAAAAACTTAATATAATAAAAATGTTTCCACATACCAGATAGACGATCCCGAGAGGTAGGACTTGGTGGCCCAGATTGCCGCTCGTTGTCTGTGCATCACCATTGCCTAGTGTCCAGTCCTCCGATCCAGTGTTTTTCCTCAGCCTGTTTTCTCATCTTTTACTAGGTCGGCCTAATTCAGTATCCCATGAGATCTGGATCATGGACCACTCTGTAAAAGTCACCTGGAATTAAAAATGCAGGTTCTGGACCCATGCGCAGATAATTCTAGAATGGGCCCAAGAATCTATTTTAATAGTGTCCCATGTGGTTTTTATGTACACTGAAGTATGAAAACTAATGGACTTAGTACAGTGCTCATTCTGAGTAGAAGAGAGTACTCTGTTAACATGATTATTTTTTTCCAAGAGCATTTGCTTTTGTTTTAATCATCCATCTTCACAAAAACTTTGTGAGGTTAATTGGGCATAGGCTATTGCCCCTATTTTACAGATGAGAAACCCAGCTGAGAGAGGCTGTGACTGACTGAACTGAGGACAGTTGGTATCAACCTTTGGCCTAAAATGCAAGTTTGATGGTAGCTTCTTTGTTCTTTGCCTGCTGGACTTGGCTTCCTCGGGTGTCATTAAGCAGTTGTCATCAGCTCTTCTCATGACGGCAAGCCCTCTGGCCCACTCCTAGGGGCACCACACGCCCAGCCACAGAGCGGAAAGAAGAAGGTTCTGGAGAATGGTGGGCGCTTGTCGCCTCTTGGGTTCTCAGCTCTTCTCTGCACTCAAGTGGCTTCAGCAGTGGGCTCAGCACCACTATTTTTCTCTGAGGTGATCCTGCCTGGGAGTAGGACCCAGCAGTGTATCTGTTTCACAGTTTCAAATTGCAGCAGGCAGGAACTGCTGGAGGAGCTGTGGAAGGGCTGAGGGGGCCCGCTCCCTCGCAGCCTTTCTTGTTTATACTAAGAGGTGTTGCCAATACTTGCTCTGTATAATAGAGGAACAGGGAAGCTGAGGAGCCCTTGGCTTGCACCCTGGGACAGAGGTGTTCTCTAGGCTGGGGTCATCTCTCAGCCCTGACCTCTTAGCTTCCCTGTTGTTTAAGGGGGCACTGGTGTGCTTCTCTCATTCTCAGATCTTTACGACTGTCCCCTGATGTCCCCTGAGGTCTGTGTACCTAGTCTCGTTCCCCTAGAGAACAGCTGGTAACTCACTTAGGCCCGTATTTCTGGGTCCTCTTCATCCTGATGTTCTGTGCACATTGTGAGCCAGAGGACCAGGCCGGGGTCACTGGTGTCTGGAGATTGGGATGCAGCAAGTGTTTATGCCTGCTGGGGAGGTGGAGGGATTAGTAAGTACGTGAAATTTTTCTGCTTGTATAATGAACAAATGGAGTTAAGCAGGTAATAAGAACGGGAGAGGGGGAAAAGTGAGTAATTAAAGATTTTGGAAATGATTTTTGAACAGTTGTGAAGGTAGTATTTGCCAGCTTATTTGGCTACAAGTAACAGATTCCACTCAAGCTGGTATATATGAAAGGCTCTTCCTGTAAGGAGCAGTGGGCTGGACTATAATATAATCAGGAACTCTACCGCTCAAAGACGCAAGAACGCCCGCTTTTCGAGCCAGGGCGCATGCTCAGCTGTCTGCACGTGCCTCTGCTGTTCATCTACTGGATGGTTTGGCTGCAGTGTGACTTGGCTTTGCCATTCCCCTTTCAGGGTGTCTTGACACCGCCCATTGGCCCCCACCCACCCCCCGCCACCGTGTAGGTATAATGAACACAACACAAAGTTTACCCTTTTAAAGCGCACAGTATCAGTGGTTTTTAATTTATTTTTACTATATCCATAAAGTTCTGTGATTATTACCACTGTCTAATAACAACATTTTCATCACCCCCAAAAGAAAATCCTGTACCCTTTAGTGAGCATCCCCTCCCTTTCTCCCCACCTCTAATTCCCATTCCCAGGCAACCACTAACCTACTTTCTGTCTCCGATTCATTTCACAGATGTAGAATCATACAATATGTCACTTTTTGTGATTGGCTTCTTTTACTTACCTTAATGTTTTCGAGCTTCAGCTCTGTTGTAGCATGACTCCCGTTTTGTCTTGCCACTGCCCTTTCATCTTAGCTTAGCTCATGCTCTCCTGAGTTGCAGCTTTTCCTCTTGCAACTTCATCACTGACTGCCTGTTTCTGTCAGTGGGTTCTAGGTTCTGTAGAGCAGTCCTGGACAACAGAACTTCCTGTGATGTTAGAAATGTTCTTCTGAGTAGTCCCTACTGGTCCAGTACTTAGGACTCCAGGCTTTCGCTCCTGACACCCTGGGTTCAACCCCTGGTCAGGGAACTAAGATCCTGCAAGCCGCATGGCATGTCCCCACCCCCGAAAAAACATCTTCTGTCTCTGATATCCTGTGTGGTCGACACTAGTCACATGTGGCTAGTGCCAGCTGAGAAACTGGATTTTTAAAATTAAATAGTCACACGTGGCTGGTGGCTGTTGTCTTGCTCAGGGCAGCTATAGTGTCTTGCCTAGCCGGCCTGTGCTTCTATTTTAAGCATAGGGTACAGTCTTGGGTTTCTAGCCAGCTTGTTGGGTTAAGATCCGCCTCCTGGTTTCGTCATCGGGGGGCAAGGGGTGGGAAAAAAGTAGAATAGAACATTAACTCTGCCCTCTGAGCTGGGAAGTTTTGATAGGAAAAGGTGAAGACAGGGGTGAAGAGTTTTGAATGGAAGTGTACTTTGGCGGCACAGCTCTTCCGTTCCACGCCCTGTCTCTTCCAGACTGGTTGTTTCCCTTTTCTGTGGCAGGTTCCATTGGGAATCAGGTAGACAAGACAGCCTCTTGTCCTGATCCCTCCTGGTTTCTCATTCGTAATGAGTCACGAGTTGCTGCCAGAACCAGAAACATAAAAGAAGCGGATACCTTGCCTCTTTCCTGAAATACTGGCTGCCTTCTTGTCTCCCTTCTTCCCCTCCTGCCACGGGCCTGCTTTTCCTCTGTTCCACCCCACTTCCCACTCAATACTTCACCGGCTGGCAGTACTTCCACAGAAGATAAGGAATTTCCACTGACCGGCCTCTTAGGAATGACAGGGATGTTATAGATACTTCTCCAGGGAGTTTGTGGAATTCATTGATTCTTGAATGAATGCAATAAATATGTTTAATTTATGATTACTGACTCTGAGGAGCTCTCCATCAATGGGCAGGTGAGACACAAATTTGAGAATGTAGTAGGTGATGTGCAGAGTAAATGCCACACCTGGATATTGTGGGATCCTTGGCATGTCACACTGGGAGTCTTGTCCCCGGGTGACTTTTTATGTAGTGGTTACTTCTAAGGACTACAAGTATGTGTGGAAGGTTGAGAATGGAAGAGCATTGCTGAGCATCTCTTCAGACACAGTAGCAGTTGATGATGGAGTTTGTGGCTGCTCACTACATACATATGTGGTTGCTTTTCTCTTTTTTATCTCTAGCCTATACTGGCACTTATATTTCTAATTGTGTCGTGTGCTCCGAAGAAATACCCCATGTTTTCCTTACTCACTGATGCATACCACATCTTGAGCTTCCCTTGTAGCTCATTCCGTCGGCGAAGAATCTGCCAGCAATGCAGGAGACCTGGGTTCAATCCCTGGGTTGAAAAGATCCCCTGGAGAAGGAAATGGCAACCCACTCCAGTGTTCTTGCCTGGAGAATCCTATGGACAGAGGAGTCTGGTAGGTTCCCAGTCCATGGGGTTGCAAGAGTCAGACACGATTTAGCGACTGAAGCACCGCTACCACACCACATCTAACACTGTGCTTGCGCCGCATAAAGACGAGCTCAGTAGTAACGGGAGGAAGAAGTCCGTCCGTCCATAACTCCAGCTGAACGGTGTCCACTGCGTCTTGGGCGTGGCCTGATCATTTGCTGTGCTCTAGAAGCGCTTCTCAAACTGGTGAAGGGCCATGTCCCGTCCCTCCTCCACCCAGCTTGTGAAATACAGTAAGACAGTTGCATAGAAAAACAAAATAGTGAGGTAGAGGCTTACATTTTGCATATCTTTTTAATATTCAGTTAACCATATGTAAAATTATGGAGTGTGATGCTTGTAAAAGTTCTGATGGTTAAGTTTAAAGATTGCCCAAAGTTCTTAGGGGAGTCTTCTGGTTCTTGGATAGGTATACTCGGGAAGGGTGATTCAGGCAGTAGGTGGACATGAAATTATTGGGATTTGGAGAGTAAAGAGAAAAGGAAAGGCACTTGTCTGGGATGCTGAATCTCCACTGAACTTTCGGATAAATCACAAATCATGTAGATCGACTACATTTATGCTCTTGCACTAAAAAGCAATGTAGAGTATTTAGAAGTGGTACACAGATTCGGAAGGAAGGGACAAACTGAGAGCCTCCGATGTAATACAAGCTAATGGGCTCCTGCCTCTTCAGAAATAGCTGTCTACTTCTTTATGGTCAAAACATTCTAAGCACCATTTATTTGGGTGCTGTGTTAACCCTCCCTGGAATAGAAATGCAATTAAAAATTAGCAACATTTTAATAAAATATTAAAAGTGGTAAAGTTGTGGAGCATGGGTGGTAGGAAGTGATTCCCATTTTTTCACTAGTCATAGGACTTAAAAATTCACGATAGAATGATTTCTGTTACAACACTGGGATTAAGCTTTTAGAAGTAGCTATATTATATTTCTGCAGCAACTTGCCAAATATGGTTTTAAATTAATAAGGGAAAACCAATAAAACGGTATATTCCAAAATGCTTAAAAGGTAGGGGGAAGTAGGTTGATCCTATGACAGGAGAGAATACCCGCTCTTTGATCTGTGAGCCCTTTGTGTGCAGCATTTGTTTTTATCAGGTTTAGGGGCTTAGATGGAATTGTTGAGAACAAGAAGTGCTTCCCACCCCACATCTGGGTAGTTACTTTGAACCAGGCACCAGTACCAGGTATAACTGTAAGAATACGAAATGAAGCTATTTCTGCCCTCAAGGAGCTCTCAGTCTTGTTGGGAGAGGTAGCTGGAGCCAGAGCATGCTAAAAGGTGTTCAGTTCTGTAATCAAGTTGGAAATTTAGTGCTGTTTGAGTCTTGATGAAACTGACTAGTTAACCTGGGGGAGAGTGTGGGGACCCTTCATAGACAAAGCAACAGGGATTGGTTTATATGACGTTTGTCTTACAGTTTTTGATGTTTAGTACCTAGACATGAAAATTGCCCTGTATTCAGTTACAAGAGGTGTAGAAATTAGAGGATGAACTACTAGATTCAGCATTCTCAAGGATTTTCAAATGCTAGTCAGAAGGCAGCAATGGTGAGAAAACGTGCTGCTGCTGAGTCGAGTCGGTCGTGTCCGACTCTGTGCAACCCCATAGACGGCAGCCCACCAGGCTCCCCGTCCCTGGGACTCTCCAGGCAAGAACACTGGAGTAGGGTGCCATTTCCTTCTCCAGTGAATGAAAGTGAAAAGTGAGAGTGAAGTGGCTCCGTCCTGCCTGACTCCTAGCGACGACCCCGTGTAGTGCAGCCCACCAGGCTCCTCCATCCATGGGATTCGCCAGGCAAGAGTACTGGAGTGGGGTGCCATTGCCTTCTCCGGGTGACAAAACTTACTGTTTTTCTTTTAAAGAAAAGTGTTTTATTTGAGGCTGAACATTAGAAAGAATACATGAAAGAAAGAAAGACACATTTGAACATGGTGATGTAATTTCTGGGTTTAGCAAACACTGACAGAAGTCAAACATGCTAACTATTTGGAATTTTAGGTGTTACTAGTTTGGATAAATGCTCAGAATAAGATTGTGAAAAGGTGGTAGGAGAAGCACTTTGATTCATTCTGAGTGGAAACATTTAATAGTGTAAGAGTTTCCCCCATGGTTCTTGGCAGTGACAGGAGTAGGAATGAAGGCGTTTAAACAGGAGTGTTGCAGGTTTGGTGTGACCAGATTCGAGAAATTTGCGGACATTCTACCAGTTAGAGTTGGTAAGGGAATTAACTGGTAGAATCTTGGAGAAATAGCAGCAAATCGGATTACTTAGAAACAGAAGACCCTAGAATGATGACATCATTGTTTGTATAACAATCATTTGTGAAAGTTTAAGAGGTTTTATTTTGTTTTGATTGGAGGGCCTCACTCAAGAGTACCAGGATTATGCATGAGACAGCAACAACCAAAGATTAATGTTCTAGTCAGTTCTTAGGCCTGGGAAGTCCTGTGCTTCTGTTCTGACATCTACTGAGAGAAAACTTTCCACCCATCATTGTGTAGACTGAGAATCCTGAATCCTACCCATAAGCAGTAGTCTTTTGTGATTTTGTGGACATTTTATAAAGTTTTATTAGCTCTACTTAAAAATGATTAAAGCTTTCTTTAGGAACCTTTCCTCTTAAGTTCTTCTGAGACTTCTCAAGCTAGACAAGGAATGACTGACATTAATTTCCTTAGCTAAAGCCCAGGGTGTCCTAATCAGAATGGTGCCTTTAGTTTGGGATCAGATGGAAGGGGTGGCATAGTGAGGGCGGCTGGGCAACTCTGGTAAATTGAATGTAAGTAGTGAAAAGAAGTAGGGTTTTTCCCCTTACTTCTTTAGGAAGTAGTTGAGACTTTTAAAGAAAAGAACTTTCTCTTAGAAACAACATGAATACATAATAGAAGTTTCATTTTATGCAGCTCAAAGAAAATGAACGGCACCCTGGACCACCCAGATCAACCGGATCTTGATGCTATCAAGATGTTTGTAGGCCAGGTTCCAAGGACCTGGTCTGAGAAGGACTTGAGGGAACTGTTTGAACAGTATGGTGCTGTCTATGAAATCAATGTCCTAAGGGATAGGAGCCAAAACCCTCCACAGAGCAAAGGTAAGGAAAGGGCTTTGGATTGATGTGTATTTGCAGTCACACGCGTGCTCTGTCTCATTGTCAGAATGCCGTTGTAGTCATGGCGGGGGTGTTGGCAGGGGGATATGACTGTCTTTTTGTTGCAGCTATATCTCCCAGTCCAAACACGTTTAATGGCTTAAAAATAAAGAAAATCCTCATGAGTGACATCATGAGGATAATTTGTAAGTTGGATCTTGGGCAGTCATTTTCAAGATCTGTAAATTCAAGAGACAGACTCATGTGAGTGTCTCATTTGATCTTGGTAATGGAATGACAGAAATAAAGTTGAAGTAAACCAACCACGTAGGTTGTTTTTAGTATTTTAGCTAGGTTAAGTGGAAAGAGAAGGACTGTCCAGGTACTCATGGGTTTTTGTTGGTGTTACAGAGGCCTTCTGGGATGGCTTAGCAACTAGGAGGGGCTTGTTTATAGATCACCTGATTGTTACAGCCTACAAAATGAACAGGGGAAGGAAGGCAAGCTGCCTCCAGAAATGCCCAGCAGAGGAGAGGGCTTATAGGGCTGATAGTAGGTGAGGTGTTAGCTTTGCCCCTAGACACATGCAGATACACACTTGTTTTCCCAGATAACCCATTTTAGAGTAATTTTCTATGGAAGCTGTTCTATAGTACAGATGTAGGCAGGCATGATTGTCATGCTTGAAGCTAGCTTGATAGCAAAGGGTCTAGAGCCAAGGAAGTATTTTCTCTCTGTGGCATAGTTAACCAAAAGTAAAAGGCATTACAGTTCCTGAAAATGACTGTCAGTGTAATATAAAGTAATTTAAAATCTTAATTGCAGGGTGATTTTAAAAGAAATCTATATCATATCTTATGGGACTGCAGGCCTCAGATTTACAAAACATACTTATGCCGTCTGATCCCCAGTGAAGATACAGAGCACAGAGTCTCAAGGTCTCCTCAGTTAAGTGCTGTTGGACATGTAATTATATTTGATGAGAACCAAGAGTCCAAGAAATAGATACTAAGAGGTCCTTGCTCTTAAGTCATTTTATAATTTAATAAATGATGATTATGTTTAAGGCATATGGTAGAAACTGGCTGCAGTGTAAGGCTTGTTCTGAGAAAGCAGGAGTTGTAGACCACAAGTTGCGCGGGCAAGGCTGAGTCTTCCTGCCCAGCGCACTGCCTGGGCAGTGGAGGGCGGGTTGTAAGGACGGCCATCTTTCCAGAGAAGTTATAGAAGCAGCTAAAGAATAAAACCAGGTGACGACAGCAATAAAGAAAATGGTAGAAAATCTTTTTTTTCTTCCTCGTTAGATTTTCTCCATCTCCCTCCCTCCCCTCTCGCCCACACACCCACCCATTTGAATAAACCCAGCCCTGGCTTTTGACTTTCAATGTATCCCTGGTGGAGGGAGTGCTCTCGTAAATTATCTGCTTTCAAAGGACTGGTTTGATTTCATTAAGTATTGTTTATTGCAGGGTGCTGTTTTGTTACATTTTACACCCGAAAAGCTGCATTAGAAGCTCAGAATGCTCTTCACAACATGAAGGTCCTCCCAGGGGTAAGGAACTCCTGCTGTGAGTGGAACCGCAGTGGCTTTGGCGCGGAGCACACTTACGGGGAACGGGGTGACTGCCGCAGCAGCTGATGCCAAGGAGGAATGAAGGGGATGTTTCAGAGAAGATGGTTGAAAGTGATTCTCAGCCAAGAGAATTTTGACTTGTTGACTCACATTCTATTCTGAGATTCTGATGAGGAGAGATAATGAGGCAGGCGTGAGTTCAGAGACAGCTCTTCCTTTTGTTGGTGCGCCGGGTCTCGGTTGGTTACGTCATTGCAACATAAGGACTCTGGTTGTGGCGCATGGGTTTAGTTGCTCCAAGGCATGTGGGATCTTAGTCCCCTGCATTGCAAGGTGGATTCTTAGTCACTGGATCACCAGGGAGGTCCCCAGAGACACCTCTTAAAGCTCAGTTTTGGTATTTCCTTGAGAGTCCTCATTTGTGTTTCTGAATGCCTTCAGTGTGTGTAATCATACTATTCACGTGTCCTCCGTTTTAGATGCATCATCCTATTCAGATGAAGCCTGCCGACAGTGAGAAAAACAACGGTAAGCAAGCGCGTGGGCGAGTCCGTGTGGCTTCTGCTGGTGTGCTTGCTGTCCTCATGGCATTTGGGTTGTATTGTGCACTAATCAACCTTCTGTTGAGGTATAATTGACATATAATATGTCAGTTTCAGGTGTACAGCATGATGGTTCAGTGTTTGTATGTATTGTGAAATAACACTGCAGAAAGTCTCTATCTGTCATCGTACATAGTTACCAAATCATTCTTCTTGTGATGAGAACTTTAAAGATCTACTTTCTTGACAACATTGAAACGTGCAATGCAGTATTAACTGTAGTCACCATACATCCTCGTGACTTATTTTAAAACTGGAAGTTTATGTCTAATAAGCTTATTAATACTTCTTGGCCTCCTTTACCCATTTTGCCTGCCTCCTTTCCCTTGCCCCTGACAAGCACCAGTCTGTTCTCCATGAGCTCAACTGTTTTTTTGTTTGAAATATCCATATTTAAATGAGAGCAATACAGTATTTATCTTTCTGTGACTTAATTCACTTAACAGAATGCCTTCACGCTCCATTCATGTTGTCACATATGTCCAGATTTTGTTTTTCATGGCTGAAGAGTAATCATATGTGTGTAAAATACCCCTTTCTCTGTATCCCTTCATCTGTTGATGGATACTTAGGTTGCTTCTGTACCTTTGCTATATAAACATGGGTGTACATAGATCTTTTCAAGTAAGTGTTTTCATGCTCCTCAGGTAAGTGTCGCAGTGTGGAGTCACTGGATGATATGGTGGCGCTCATTCTAGGGTTTCCAGGAGCTCCATCGCTTCAGGGTTTCCAGGAGCGTCTGCGCTGCTCTCACAGTGGCTGTGCCACATAGGCCCTCCCAGCAGTGCACAAGGGCTCCCTTCTCTCCACAGACTCACCAGCACTTGTGCTTTTTTATCTTTTCGATAATAGCCATTCTAACATGTGGGATGATATCTCGCTGTGGCTTTGATTTCCCTTCCCTGATGAGTAGTGACATTGATTTGATTTCCCTTCCCTGATGAGTAGTGACATTGAGCATCTCTTGGGTCTCTGTTGACCCTGCGTTGGAAGTATGGAGTCGTAACCCCTGGACCAGCAGGGAAGCTGCCATTTTTAAATCAAGTTGTTTTTCTTTTACTGTTGAGTTCTTTAAGTTCTTTATACTTATACATTTTACATATTAGCTCCTTACCAGATACATGATTTGCAAGCACTTTGTCCTGTTCAGTAGGTTGCCTCTTTGTTGATGGCTTTTTGTTTGTTTTTGCTATAGAAAAGCTTTTTCATTTGATGTAACACCACTTGTTTTGGGTTTTTTTTTTTTTTTGGGGTTTTGTTTTTGCTTTTGGTGTCAAATCCAAAAAAAATTATCACCAAGACTCATGTAAAGAAGTTTACCAAGCCCAACTCACCTAGGAGTTTCATGGTTTCAGTTAATCTATTACTTACTCAGAATTAATGCATTAAGTTTTATGTCTGGTGGAAGATAGTGATTCAGTGCTGTAAGTAATCTGTCATCTGAATTGTTCTTTAAAATAAGCATGGTAAATAGATGAGATAAATGGAGTTGACAGGGAAACATTACAAGAACATCTGAGAGTGAACTGGAATGCCTTTGGTCTGCATAGTTCCTTATCAACCAGAGTAAGGAGGGGAACTGAAGAAATTCCCTCCCTAAAAATCAGGAGGAAAAGCTTAGTCCTCAAGAAGATAACCAAGTATGAAAGTGGACCGTTACATTCACTGAATGTGTGTTACACTTACTTGAAAAGATCTGTGTACACCCATGTTTATATAGCCTCTTTTGTCGTATCAGTTAAATGTGAACACTCATCGTTTGGTACAACAGTGTTGCTGGTGAGAGCAGACTTCGCTAAGTACGAGGCAGGATGCTGAATACTTGGTGTTTAATACCTACAGCAGCCTCCGAGGTAAACTAAGTTTCCTCTAGTAATCACACGAGGAAACGGGCACAAAATGGTTAAGTAACTTTCATAAGATCCTAAAGCTACTATATGTCATCTAAGTGCTCCCAGTTATGGTTTGTAAGAGCAGGTGCTAAACTGTGGAGCAAACGCAGCCCTAAGCCAGTGTGGTGGATGGGAAGGCACAGTGCTGTGCTGCCCCGCCTCCTGCAGAAACTGGCCAAGCATGTGTGTTTGCTCTCTCAGCAGTGGAAGACAGGAAGCTGTTTATCGGTATGATATCCAAGAAGTGCACTGAAAATGACATCCGAGTCATGTTCTCTTCGTTTGGACAGATTGAAGAATGCCGGATACTGAGGGGACCTGATGGGTTGAGCCGAGGTGGGTACACTTTTAACTTTTAAAAGCACCTTTAGTACCTTTAAAAGTACTCATCTTAAATTTGGAGTTCTTTTTAATTGGATCAGTGGAAACCAGTGATCTCCAGCTGCCATGAATGATACTGTCAAGACGGAGAGGGTTGAGTGTGGTGTTGTGTTTCTAGGTCCTGTCATGATTCCTGTCAATTGATCCCAGGCCCCCAAGGAATCTGCATTCTGCACTTAAGTGTCGTGCATTGAAATTCTGTGTTTCTGTGCTTGGAGAGATTCTATGCCAAAGTGCAAACACCCCTTTCATGAGAGAAACTAGAGCATGTGATTCCTCCTTCATCTCTCAAGCACTTTCTCTCCTGTTTGTGCTTCCCTGATTTCTCCCTGAAGCGTGTATCGCCTGGTTGTAACATATCACCTTCCCCACTAGATCATGAACTCCTAAAGGCAGGAATCATGTCTGTATTGTTAGCATGGCACTTGGGCACATAGTAGGTACTCAGTAAGTGTTGGTCAGATAAACCACTAACTGAATGGATGAGCTGTTGACTCTTCTCTCACCAGGTTGTGCGTTTGTGACTTTTACAACGAGAGCCATGGCACAGACAGCTATCAAAGCGATGCACCAAGCACAGACCATGGAGGTGGGGGCAGATGATGGAAGGGAGAGCTCCTGAGCGCAAGAGTGCTAAGACCAGAGCATCAAAGCCCGGCAGCATGTGTAGCATTTGCTTGCCCTGAAAGTTGCTGTGTGCTAAGTCACTTCAGTCATGTGCGACACTTTGCAACCCCATGGACTGTAGCCCACCAGGCTTCTCTGTCCATGGGATTTTCCAGCCAAGAATACTGGAGTGGGGTGCTGTTTCTTCCTCCAGGGGATCTTCCCAACCCAGGGATCGAACCTGGGTCTCTTAGTTCTCCTGCATTGGCAGGTGGGTTCTTTACCACTGATGCCACCTGGGAAGCCCTAAAAGTTAAGCAGGCCAAGCATCCACACTGGTGCTTTCTTTAAAATTAGCATATTGCAGCTAGTTAACCCTTTTAAATTACCTTTTGCCACTTGTGTCTACCAAAGAGACTCATTTGGCACTGAATAAAGTGAGAATGCAGCCTATGGGGCACTGGAAAGGAGGGTTTCCCTTCACCCAGAATGAGGAATTTGACCCTTTGATTTTGGTGTTTTTCGTAGGGTTGCTCCTCCCCCATGGTGGTAAAATTTGCTGATACACAGAAGGACAAAGAACAGAAGAGAATGGCCCAGCAGCTCCAGCAGCAGATGCAGCAAATCAGCGCAGCCTCTGTGTGGGGAAACCTTGCTGGTCTAAATACTCTTGGACCCCAGTATTTAGCAGTGAGTCTTTGTGGTTTGCTTTCTGCAGCCTATGCAAGCTCCCAGCTGTTTCTTCTTCTGCTGTCCCTAGCTAACATATATAACAGCACTCACAACTTTTAGCATATCCAACTTTTACCAGAAAATTCAGGCAACACGATATTCTTTGTCACGTTAGTCTCGCGTATGCACTGGCTCACTCTCTCTCGTCACACATCATTGGTTATATTTTGAGCTTCTGCTCCAATTAGAGTGAAATCCTAATTTCCTAATACAAAGATTTAGAAACATGTGTCCCTGCCCCCAAGAAAAAAAAATTCCTGGGGAATTCTTAGCTACCAGGTATCTCTCTCCGTCTCTTTCTTTAGTAGATGTAGAGGCCATCATTAAAATTTTTCCTGAGCCTTCCATGAAGAGTGTGACAGTAGATTTTCCCATTGACAGAGAGGTCAAGAGATTAACATGGACATTATCAAATGAGTATTACAGGTATCTATTTGAGTTCACTAAATAGTAAATAGATTTCCTTTAATTGGAATTCTCTCTTGTCAAGTTTGAGTCATATAATGCAAAAGCAGGCTCTAATTTGTTAGATGTATTAGGTCTGCAGTGTCTATTGCAGGGGATTATCACTGCTTTAACCCTCAAAAGAATCACAGATGGCACAAGACACTTAAAACTGTCTCATCTTTGAATCAGAAAAAAACAAGTCATCTGTGAAGCTACCAAAGAAGGAAAACAAATGGTGAAACCACTAGGTTAGTATGGATAGTCTAAGAATACACACAGAAGTATAGTCATGCATTCCTCATCCTTTAAAATATTATTTTACATGGAAACAGAAGAAAGGCAGTGGTTTCTGCCCTCGATGCCAGGCTTTGGCTAATTTGATGCCCTCTGGTTTCCATGTTTCTAAACTATTAGAAGAATTATCTTTGCTGGTATTTCTCTGAAATCAGAAAGCCTAGATGGTTGTTCTATTTCTGCAGATTAGATTGTTCCTTGGTGCTAGAACATTGCTTATAAGTTGAGAAAATTCAGAGATTTTAGTCTTCTGCCAGAATGATAATGCTTTGGAAATTATCTTCGTGTTGTGTGCTTGCTTTTCTTAGAGAGTCTGGTGCCTTCTTTTAGGGAAGACTCACCTTTTTCTTGTCATTGCCACATCTAGCAGGCACATGATGGTATATGTTGAGAGCTGGGGCCTCTTTGTTTCAGTTAAACATGATCCCCGCGCTCAGGGCTAGTCTCATTTAGGGAGGAAGTGCCAAGTACAGTATGTACAGCCCACTAGTTGGGACTGAGCCCATTGGCCAGGATATTGAAGAAGACAGAAATAAAGATGTGTGAGAGCTGATGGACTCCGGAAGTGATAGCAACTTCTGGAAGTTTGTGAACTTCCCTGAAATGCCTGTAGACTGGA
Organism: Nanger dama; assembly: GCA_917880005.1. Classification (NCBI taxonomy): domain Eukaryota; kingdom Metazoa; phylum Chordata; class Mammalia; order Artiodactyla; family Bovidae; genus Nanger; species Nanger dama. The sequence goes on from CAKJTW010000030.1 coordinate 1,035,598, forward strand.
GCGATTCATGATGACAGAGGAGCCAGGTCAGATGCTTCTAGGAATGGGTAACAGATTGAACAAAGGATCCAGAAGCAAGAATACCAGCCATTCAGTGATTGGGTTTGAATGGAACAAAAGGTTCCAGCAGGTTGCTTAGATCACGGTTCCAGTTTGCTAGGTACAGAGTAAGGCCGTGGAGAGTCATAGCTGATGGACAGGCCCTCTCGTCGTATTTGTTATGGAACACTCATTGAAAGAGAACGTTCCATGGGTAAGTGCAGCTGAGCCGTCATTTAGTCATCTGCAACGGTGAGATGGATGGGGCCACATGAATGCGAAGTATTATAGTCACGACAAGGTTGATCTAGTCACAAGTTCATCATGGCTGGTAAAGGATACTCTGAGAAAGAGCCTGAAATGGTCCCATTTGGTATTTTAAGTAGTCGGCTAAAGTAGAAATTAGGTCTCCAGATGGGAACAGCCTACAAAATAAGATATGTGGACCTGACCAAGGAGGATCTGGGAGAGAAGTTAGGTGTGGCAGTCGCTCGTCTGCAGACGCTCCTGAAGTGGGCTCATGGCTGCCTGAGCTGAGCTTGGGTCTCCCCCTCCCGCTCTGTCCTCTGCTGCTGCGCTGTCACCAGGGACTCGGGCCTGGCTTAGGACGCAGCTGCCGTGGCTGTCCTCTGCGCCAGGGCTTCAGCTGGGCTGTGCTGTCGTAAGCCTCGTGTTTTTGTTGTGTTGGCTTGGGTTCTTGTCTTCGACTTTCTTCTCTCTGGGGGCCTCTGCACTCTCGCTTTGCTGTGCTGTAGAGTTATCCCAGATGCAGAACCAGCCCTCACTCTCACTCTTGTTCTGTTTTTTGGTGTAATGTCTAGCTTTATTTGCAGCTCCTTCAGCAGACTGCCTCCTCTGGGAACCTCAACACCCTGAGCAGCCTCCACCCGATGGGAGGTAAGTGTTTCACTGCTGCGGAGGAGCAGCAGCAGCCAAGCCAACAGACGCAGCTAACAACAGTCTTGAGGGTTTTCTACTGTTTGTGCAGGGGGAAAAAAAAATTCCCACTCATTACATAAACCTGACATAAGATGAACACCCTGGGATTCACGCCTCCTCTCTCGAAGGCGGCCCGTTTAGTTACTGGTGTCATGCTGCTCTGCAGCTGTCTGCTCCCCACCCCTGTAGGTCTCTAGTAAGAAGAGCTGTTAGTACCTGCAGACTGTCTGCAGCCACCTTGATAAGGAGAAAATTGCAGGAATTATTTCCACAATAAAGTGACTTTCCAGTGATTCTCAGAAGAGAAGTCTAAGATGGTTTCTATGTGTGTGACTTGCCCTGCAGCTGCTAGAACCTCGAAAGTTAGTGTCTGATACATGTTATTCCTTAGGTAATTACTATTTTTGGTGTTAACAAACACCAAAAACTTAACTGACAGATGCCCAAGTTGTTAACAAAGGCGGCTCCACAGACAGACCTGAGCCAGGGAGAGGGCCGCTCCAGCCGCGCTCCCGGCAGTGGGGTTCGGCTAGGCAGGTGCATCTGAGGAAGGGCTACTCCTGGGCGAGGGGCAGCATGCCACTGGGGAAGCCTGGTGGACTCATTTCTTGTCCCAGGGACTCAAAGGTGGCTGTGTTTTCAGAAAGCTGCCAGATTGTAAATCTGTGCTGCGGCCTCTCTGTCCTCCTTAACCCCTGCCCCGCCCGTCTGCCTTCCCACTGTCTAGCGAGTCGTTTGCCGCACGTTGGTGCAGTTCAGATTTTCTGCTCTCCTTTTGCCAGTGTTGCTAGGTTCCACTTGGAGGTCTTCTCCTCGGAGTTTGTTTTCTCTTGTTTTTCTGATGATTAGCCTGCTATTCAGGTGGTGGTTTTTTTTCTTTGTTCTCTCTGCTGTTGCAGTTTTCACGTGTCATCCCTCCATGGTCTTCTGGATCTCTGCTACATTTTCTGCTTGGTTCGCCTCCATTGCAGAACAGATCCCCTGTAAAGCATGAGTGAAGGCCCAGATACAGATTCATTCTCTGCCTTGGGCTTTGCCATTGTTCTCTTCAGTCTGCCTGTCTCCATGGTAGACCACAGAATCCACCCCTTTTTTCCTGATTTTCTAATTGCCCATCCATTTATTGACGCTCACGTACTTGGGCTGGCCTGCTATTGTATCAGACATGTCTTATCTGAGGAAATGTCAAGCTTCTGAATGAGTTGAATGGTGTCTGAGTCTTTGGAGCTCTATAGTATTGCCTGTAAGGCTTATACCTAGACTGGTTCCACTTTGGGATGAGCCTTCTGCCAGTCTGCATGGTCATTGCCAGAGTGGATATAGGGCACTCTTGTCTGCTGGCTGATGGCTTGCTTTGGGTGTTGCAGGGTTAAATGCGATGCAGTTACAGAACCTGGCTGCACTGGCTGCTGCAGCTAGCGCAGCTCAGAACACACCGAGTGGCACCAGTGCTCTCACCACGTCCAGCAGTCCCCTCAGCGTACTCACCAGTTCAGGTAAGCGTGTGATAGCGGCCGGGGCCCCTTGTGGGCCTTGGGCAGAATCCCACGTGAGGATTTTGTTGTTCTGGAGAATAGTTAACACCCATTTCCAAAAGGGTCAGATCATGAACAGTAAAGTCTCAGATGTCTTCTGAGTTAAGAGAGCTCTCGTGGTTGTCAGTTAGTTGTAGTCATGACTTCTGTGTACTGCAGGAGCATGTTGTTACCAGAATCATTCACTGGGGCGAGCAGAGGGTGGGGGACTTGAGCCTCCCTATAGAGAACGAAGAGTTGAGTGACATGGCTTGTGCTTTGGCTCCTGTTGACACGGGAAGGCAAGTGTTTGTTGGTTTGAGTTTAACTGGTGGGTGTCTGACAGCAGGGTCCTCACCGAGCTCCAGCAGCAGCAGCTCCGTCAACCCCATCGCCTCCCCTTGGAGCCCTGCAGACATTAGCTGGAGCAACGGCAGGCCTCAACGTCAGCTCTTTGGCAGGTGAGGGCCAGTCCCTGGACATCATCAGCCGCTCTGTGCAGGTGGCACATTTTAAACTGTCTGGTGGGAGACTTAGAGGGAATGACGGGGGTGCCAGTGGAGTTAGGAATGATCGTGGGGCTCTGAGTCAGACCTGACCCTGCACCTGAAGAGCACCTTCCAAGGGCATTTTCTCGTCTGTGGAGTGGGACTCGAGTTCTCTGAGGATTGTCAGGTTAAATGAGAACCCAGTGCAGTGCTGAGCACATCACCTGGTATAGCGTCTGACCACGGTACATGCAGTAAACGTTGGCAGCTATCCTGATGATGGGATTCGCCCACATCTGTCATACAATGTATGCACTCGTTTTAGGCCCCAGGCCTGGGACTGCTATTTTACCACATTCCATTCTTAGGAGAAAATGGCAGCGAATCCAGAGAAGAAGTGGGGCAGGTCCCGTGACAGTGGTATCACTTCTTGTGCAGGTTGGAGGATGAGCTGCCTCTGGGTGTGGCCGTTTAGAATATCCCCCTTAGCCATGGGCCCTGGTGACTGTCCTAAAACCTAACCCGTCAGATGGCTGTTCCTTCTCAGGGAGAAGCTGAGGAGGCGATGACAGGGTCTACTTGGGCGTTTGTCTTTTGCATCAGTTGAATCTTTCCGATTTGTTGTTCCTCCTCCCCCACCCCCACCCCCACCAAGGGATGGCTGCTTTAAATGGTGGCCTGGGCAGCAGCGGCCTTTCCAACGGCACCGGGAGCACCATGGAGGCCCTCACGCAGGCCTACTCGGGATCCAGCAGTACGCTGCCGCGGCGCTCCCCACCCTGTACAACCAGAGCCTGCTGACACAGCAGAGTGTCGGTGCCGCTGGGAGCCAGAAGGAAGGTGAGTGCGGGGGACTGGAGTCAGGGCAGGGTGGGCACATGCTCTGCCCCAGCGCTGAAGGGCGGGCAAAGCCCAGGAGAGCTGTTGAGGTGGGAGGCCAGCACTGCTCTTCGGCATTGTCAGGGTGGACGGAGAAGCTGTGGTCTGCACTGGAACGTGCTCTGCACGTGGCGCGTTTCAGAACCTCTGTGCGCCCTCCTCAAAGGAGGCTGCCGCTTTCAGGCGAGGAAACAGACTGGCCTCACTGTGTCTGGTGCCATCTGGCAGTCTGTTTCTGAGAGGAAGTCTTCCCTCTTAGAACCCTGCTAGAGGGTGCCTTCTGTCTAGGTGTCCCCTTAACTCTGCCATTTGGCATTTTCCTCACTTTCTCATCTGTGCTTTTCCTTACTGAGGACAAGCCGAAGGGTGATGAGACAGAGTCACAGCCCGTGGGCTGATGGAGTGGGGAGTAGGTGCTTTGACACAAATGGTATCAAATTAGGAGAGGCTTTCTAAGCAGAAAGAGGCCTGAAAGTGGTTTGTGTGAGTAGAAAACCCTGCTGACATCTCTGTGCTCTTATTTGATGAGTTTTCATAGCCAGGAGCTGGCAAGATCTAAGCATTCATGTAGGAAAAGACAAGCATCCTCTCTTGCTTTAGCCCCAAGGAGACCCAATGCAGCACGCCCTCCCTCCTCTGAGCTGGACATTTACCACCTGCCCTGGGCTGTGTTAACAGGGAGCTCTTGAAACCCTGGAGACAGGCGGTGAGCAGAAGCGTGAGGTGTTCCAGTGGTGCTCTGAAGAATAACGCACAGGAAAGCGGAATAGGGTGCCAGAAAGATAGCATTTTACATAGAGGTTTCTCCAAATTGATGTTTTAAGTGCAGACCTTAGGGAAGGAAGGAGCGAGCCATGTGTGTATCTCGGGGAAGAAGAGAAATGGGGCGGAGGGGCAGCAAGTGCAGAGACCACAAGGCAGCGCATGCCATGGTATCTGACGATAGCAGGGAGGCCGGGCGCCTGGAGGCTGGCTGGACTGCCATTGTAATAAAACTCTTCTTCAGTACGTGGTGCATACGTACAACAGGCTGTTACCCAGCCGTTACAGAGAATGGAGTAGTGCCATTTGCAGCAACATGCATGGGCCCTAGAGATCCTCCTGCCAAGTGAACTAAGGCAGAGAAGGATAAATATGATGTTGCTTATATGGGGAGTCGTTTAAAAAATGCTACAAATGAACTTATTTACAAAACAGGAGGACTCACAGATGTAGAAAACAAACTTGTGCTAACAAGGGGGAAAAGAGGTGAGGGAAAAGGTAATAGGAGACTGAGATTGACATATACACACTGAGACACATAAAACAGACTAGTCCCGACCGCTGTGTAGCACAGGGAACTCTGCTCAGTGCTCTGTATGGGACCTGTATGGGAAAAGAACCTAAAAAAGTGGATGTACGTGTGTATACGTATAACTGGTTTACCTAGCTGCACAGCAGAAACTAACACCACGTTGTAAATCAGTTATAATCCGGTAAAAATACTTTTAAAGCTTTTCTTTCATTGGGAAGTCCTTGAGTTGAAGAAGAAAACATATTCTGTTTTTGAGCTTTGGTTATTTATCATATATAGTGAAAGTCGCCCAGTCGTGTGCAACTCTTTGTGACCCCGTGGACGATACAGTCCATGGAATTCTCCAGGCCAGAATACTGGGGTGGGTAGTCTTTCTCGTCTCCAGGGGATCTTCCCAATCCAAGGATCAAACCCAGATCTCCTGCATTGCAGGCAGATTTTTTACCAGGTGAGTCACAAGGGAAGCCCGAGAATACTGGAGTGGGTAGCCTATCCCTTCTCCAGCAGATCTTCCAACCCAGGAATCAAATCGGGGTCTCCTGCACTGCAGGTGGATTCTTTACCAGCTGAGCTATCAGGGAAGCCTGATTATTTATCATAGGCATGTATTTTAAAAATACATTTTTACTGAGGCACAATTTACTTGGTAAAATTCACCCTTTGGTGAATATAGCTCTGTGAGCTCTGACGAGCACATGTAGTCACGCTCCTGCCACCATAGATGCAGAATATCTCCATGACCCCTAGAAACTCCCTCCTGTCTCTCTCATCAGTCCCTGCCCCACCTGCCTCTGGCCACTACTGACCTCTTTGCTGGCCCTCTAGTTTCTAGGCACTCTTTTGAAACCCATTTTACTTATAATCTCTTTCTACTTTTTTTTTTTTTGCGGCAAACCCTAATCTGCCTGCTGCTGTCCCCGCACACCATCCTGCCACAGGGTCATATTCTGCCCTCTGTTGGTGAGACAGAGCGTGAGAACGGTGAACAGGAAAGCGGGCAGGAACCTGTTTCAGAGATTGCCCTTCAGCTCCCTGCTTTGTGTTTGGAGAATCTTTTTAGTTCTCCAGACACATTTCTGTGTTTTGGGGATGCTGAGAGTTTTAACACAGGTGGAATTGGGGTTCAGTTGGTGCAGGGGAGAGTGTGCTTGACCCTGATGCCGTTTCAGTCAGTGGAATTCTTGCAGGTCCGGAAGGAGCCAACCTGTTCATCTACCACCTGCCCCAGGAGTTCGGAGACCAGGACCTGCTGCAGATGTTCATGCCCTTCGGGAATGTTGTGTCTGCCAAGGTTTTTATAGACAAGCAGACAAACCTGAGCAAGTGTTTCGGTATGTTGGTGTTTCTTCTGGTGTGGGGAGGGCTGAGCGAGAAAGAGAAGCAGCTGACAGCAGGAAGAGCTGAGTTTGACTTTGTTTAGCTTTAGTTTAACTTTGCTTTGAGTAGATTACATTATGTCGTTTTGAGCCTCAGTTTATTTTTTCATTTCTCTGGTGGGAATGGTGATTTGTACCCACACTGTCGCTCCAGAGGTAAAAATAATGTATGGAAAATGGCTTGGCCAAAAAGTACTTGAGGATACTGTATAGATGTCAGCTGATACTGTTAGGAACCTGATTTGTTTACTGTGATGTAATTTCAAGAAGTCTTTCTGCTGAGAAAAATTGAGATTTGAGACTCAGCTCATGTAAGGATCCTGCTGCATAAGGAGGACTGAGGCTGTCCTTGCCCCTTCGCGCCCCTCACTGGGTTTCTGCTCGGACACACAGGTTTTGTAAGTTACGACAATCCTGTCTCGGCTCAGGCTGCCATACAGTCCATGAACGGCTTTCAGATTGGCATGAAGCGGCTTAAAGTGCAGCTCAAACGTTCGAAGAACGACAGCAAGCCCTACTGAGCGTGCTCCCCTCTGAGACTGGAGTGAGAGGGTCTTCTGGTAAGTGGGGGAGGAGCACCCTTAACGATTCGAAGCCCTAAGGCTGTGTGTTGGCAGCCCTGGACCCTGATCCCTGCCACTCTCGCAGGCACAGCTTGCCCTGAAGACTCAGCTACTGCCTTCTGTGGGAATTTCGCTCGTACAGAGGACAAGTTTGTGCTTTGGTTTCCAGTGTTTTACTTTGGAGTTTAGGTGCCATATCCTGAGTTTTTTTTTTTTTCCTTTATTTAAAAGTTTGCTGTGTTTGTAACCAGTGTGTGTTGAGAAGGACCAACATCAAACTGCCCTAGGGGAGGAGGGGAAATGGAGAAACATAAAAAAAGAGGATCAGAATTTGCCCCAAACTATCCCAAGAAAGAGGACGAGTTAGACGAAAGTGGACCCCCAGAATCTTCCTGAGCACGAGAGTGGTTGACGTGAGAACTGATACCCAAGAGCTTTGGGGGGCATAGCAGGTGGGGTTGGCTTTGGAGGAGAGTGACCTGAAACCCGGCAGCCCTGGGAGCTGGAGGCTGAAACTCCTCCATAACCGCCTTCACTGGAAAGTCTGCATTCTTGCCAGCGATTTTTTAGATTCTCATCTAGGATTTCTGCCCGCTTACCTAAGAAGGGATGACAAGTCTCTGGAAATAATGCACCTATTAAATTAGCCTAACATGCAGAAAGCAGGGATTTGTCATCCGTTACCCAGCCAGCCATTGGTGCTGGACCAGCCCTTCCTTCCTGGCTGGTTGCTCTTAGGAAGAAGCAGCCAGTCAAAGGGGTCGTGTATAGTTTATTTCAACACCAGACCGCTAGACCACAGCCCATGTCTACCAGGCCCCTTTAAAGAAGGCCTCTCGGGAAGACACTGTCGGGTTTCCTGTTTTGGAATTGACCACAGCAAGGAATGTCGCTTCCACCCCCAGCCACAGTTTTCTCGTGAGGGTAGGTCCAGGAAGGGCTTATGGTATCTGGCAGAAGGGAGCACCTCTCCTGAGCAGAGCGGTTGAAAGCCGTCGCTTGGGGGAGGAGCCTGCGTCTCGGTGTATCTGAGTCCCAGGGTCCCTTTGAGCCCATGCTGCATTTCCCGGTGGCCAGCGCCCAGTTCTTAAAAGGACTAAGCAGTCCGCGGTTGCCTCCTTGGTTGAGATGGCCCAGGCGTGGCATCTGGATGGAGACAGGCCCCTCTTCTGCCCCTCCAGCCCTGTGCTCTGCTCTTGGTGACAAAGGAGACAGCAGGACGTTTACAGCCTCCGTGTGGGCTCAGTGTTCATTTACCTCAGTATCACCCTGTTCATTTTCGTCCTCGTGCTTACAGTCAGCTCCCTGCTGCCTCCCGCAGGTCTCACTCCTGCCTGTGACCCATGCTGCCTCCGGGCTCTGCCTCTGCTCCAAGAAGCGCTGGTAGTGGGGAGGCCCGGGAAGGACCTGCTGTCCGGAGTGTGTCCCTGGGCAGAAGTGGCCCTGTTAGGATATGACCCGCAGCCAAGGCCAGGGACCGTCCCTGGGGTCCTCAGCCTCACAGACGCCAGCCCTGCCCCCTGGCGGCAGAGGCGAGATCACAGGGCTTGCTTTGCTGTCAGTCAGACAGGGGCACTCTCCTCGTCTTGCTGTCCTCGGGCCTCAGACGAGCGTTGACCGGCTTGCTGTTGTGCGGGTAGTTGGTGGTGGTGGATTATCCCATTGAAGCTGGGACAGCTGTTCCCTTCTCATAGTGATAACTTGGGTCTGTTGTCCTCTAAGAAACATGAAACATACTTCTTAAGCTGAACCACGTAAACTTGAATTCTGCGCACTGGGAGAAATGTGTCCTGTGTTTCAAGGATAAAACTGTTCCAAAGGCTTCCAGGGTCATGATGGGATTTTTAAATAAATGCAAAAAATAAAAATAAAAAAGAAAAAGAAAACAAAAAAAAGAAAAAAATGCTAGGTTGGGGAGGCGCTGTTCTGAATCCCAACCAGCTGGAACCAAGAATGTCGTTTCTATTTTTATAGAAGTTTTATACAGCTCCGGGGTGGAGAATATTTATTACCTAAATTATATCTCTGGAAAAGGCCAGGATTTTGTAGAATCCAGAATGTGATTGTTGTACACACAGGGTGCTGTGTATGATTGAAACTACTGACTTTCTGTGGCCGTCTGCAGCCCAGCTAATCTGCCCGAGGGGAGGCGTTAACGCTGTGAATTGGCGGAGGAGAGAGCTGTGCTCCCCAGGTTGCTGCCGGTCTCACCTTCTGTTCTGTCTTCCTCCTTGGCCTGCGTGGGGTTTTCCAAAGCCCGGAACTCCACTCTGTGCCCACCTTTGTCCCTGTCCCTCCCTCCTCCCCCATTTCACTGTTATTTGCATACCTATTTGTCCTGGGCTCCTGAACCACTTGCTGTTGGCATCGAAGTTAAAGGTGTAATCAGCCTGCCTCTGCTACCAGACCCCAGGTTTCCTACCTGCTGTGGGTTCCCTTGGCTGCCCCAGCCCCGCGAATCCCCACAGCAGCACCGCCCTCGAGCACAGTTCTCTCCCCAGGCCAAAGGCGGTGTTGTGGAGAAGCTGCTCCCCTACAAGTCTCACGGTGTGAAAGGGTTCAGCTCGGAGAGGGGAGACTCGCAGTCAAGTCTTAAGCAGTCCTTTTCTGTTGTAGGGGTTTCACTTACGTAAACGTGTTTTCTGCTGTAGCTTTGTTTCTTCCTTGGGTTTCATCATGAAATTGACTTGCCTTGAATGCAGCCTGACACTGCCTCCTGGGTCCCACGGGAGTGGCCAGGGCCCTCGTGGAAGCTAAGAGCTTGGATTTCTGGCAACAGAGGGCCAGCCCTATAGGAACGGGGAGAAATTCTGGCCCTCTCCCCCAAAGAATTCACACACCACCACCACCACCCCCACCCCCCACCCCAAGCCAGCAGCTCCAGCCATCTCCCTGAGTCTTGACGGGAGGCTGAGGCTCTGCTCCGCCCGAGCGCTGCTTTTCGGATGCGTTGGGCGCTCCGGGGGAAATCAAGCCTTAGGTTCCCCGTGTCTCTGGCAGTTGGGTGTCTCTTGGTGTCCTCCATGTCCTTTTTGACTTTCCCGTGTCCATCGTTAGCATGTGCAAGAGTTCCGTCACTGCCCAGCCTCCCCTGCCCGCCTCCTCATTTCAGGGCTGTGCACAGTGAGTGTTCCTCTTCTCTCTCTTTGTTTGGATGTATTGCTCTGTGTAACTCAGTGGGTCTCCCTCTTTCTGGTTTGTTTTTTTCTAGATTCCTGCCGTTTGTTCATCGTTGTGCCTAAAGCATGTCGATGTGGCGTCAAGTACATCGTCCAAATCCCTGTCTCTTCAGCTTCTCTGATGCTTGAACTCTCACCTTTGACCTTGTGTTGACCTTTGATGCTGATGTGTATTTTTATTATGTTTGTTTCTTTCTTTGTTTTTTCTTTTTCTTTCCTTTTTTTTTCTTTTGTGCTGCCAAATTGGTTTTGCTAGAACGACTGCTGAAGGGGAAATATTTAAACTTGCATTTGAATATAAAAAAATCTATTTTTCTAGAACTTCATAAGATAACCACTTGATTTTGTGATTCCAATTCTTTGTAATTGTCTTCAGAGCAGCCCTACTAGCACATACCGCGTGGTGTTTGTATTTCTGTGAACACACAGCCAGTCCGCTTCTAGGCTTTGTTTCTCGGTGTGTTTAGTTTTAAAGACAACTTTGGAGTAAACAATGAAATAAAAGATGTCACTAAAACCTTTGAGGCTCCTGAGCACATTTTGCTGATACAGTTTGTAGGGCTTGAGGAGACCGCATGTGTTCCTATTTTTGTTTTTTTCTGAGTTCGCAACTGCAGAAAGCCCCTGAACCCTTTTTTCCTTTCTGACCACTGGCTGCAGCTGGGCCCAGGCAGCCCCCGCCGCCTGTGGCCCTGCCCAGGAGCATCCTTGCGGGGAGCCTGCAGGCCCCCGGCCCCGCCCGCGCCCACCCCACGCCTATTCCTGCCGTCTCCACAGCAAAATGTGATGCTTCGGGTTTTTTCTGTTTTTGTATTGTTTTTGTGTTTTTGTTTTGGATTTTTCCCTTCCTACTAAGATTGTGCCCAGAAATCTGAGCTCTGCGTGTCTCCTGCTGTTTCTTCACACCTCCGTGTTTATCACCTCCACCTCACTGTTTTCTATAGTTTGTGCAAAAACTGACCGATTTAAAAGGGTTTCAAAGAAGCTGTTTTAAATTGTTGTGGGGTGATTTTTTTTCCAGGGTTGTACTGTTCTGTTCTGAAGCGGCAGCTTTCTCCTCTCTCGCCCTTAGAGCGCGCACCTGTGCACTTAGACTGTCTCCCCACCAGGCCTTCAGGCCTCGGGGGCTCGGGGCCGGCTGCTCTGCTCAGAGACAGGTGGGAAGGGGGGTCCAGAGAGGCACGGGAGCGGAGAGAGCACCCCGGGGCGGCTGAGCACACCAGGGGCCCAAGGGCCTCCCTCGCCCCCGGAGGCAGAGAGTGCCCTGAGCCTCTCGGTGGCGGGCCGTGCCTGCACCAGGCGCCGGTGCCCCTGCTAGCGTGCTGTGCAGCCCCTGGCCCCGGCCGCCCCACTCTGGCTCTTCACTGCAGCTCTGCTCTTGCTTAGCTGTTGGAGTGGGGGTCGGGGCGGTTTTTTTTGTGTTTGTTTTATTTTTAACTGGGTGAAGAGCCAGATAGCTACTGTCCCCGGGTGCCAGGCAAGCCCCGGTCCTTGGTTCCCTGAGGGGAGCCTGCCCTCCTCTCTTGGGGCACCATCCAGCCTCAGGGTCTGCAGGGACTTTAGTGAGAATGTGCATAGTGAAGGGCGAGGCCAGAGGAGACGTGAGGTCGCAGGGGTGGGTCTGTGGAGGTCAGAGGTTGCAGGGGGCGGCATTTGGGATAGCTTCCACCCAGACCTGAGTGGCTGGTGGGCGAGCGAGCGAGCGAGCTGGGAAGTAGGGCTGTCCAGGGAGGGGCGGGGCGGGGAAGGTAGAAGCGCTGTCCGGGTCATCCTCGCTCTGTCTGCGTCATCCTCGCTGCAGGTGATGAGGAAGGGTCTCGGCAGCATCTCTGCCCCGGGACCGGGCAGGCAGCCTAGTGTTAGCTTGGGGGCCCCTTACTCAGAGGAGAGGGTGGCCAGGTGGAGGCCCAGTGGATGGTAGGCTGCTTCATTTCTTCAGAGGGTTGAGTGGATGGAAGGAGGCCAGGAACCCCAGCCTGAGCGAGACCGCCGCGCACCCCACAGTCTGACTGCACAGAGTGGCCTCTGTGGGCAGAAGGCGCCGAGGCTCCCCTTCCTGTGTATTCAGAACCCATGTTTGCCAATATATTTTGCTTTCAATTCCAAGAGGAGCTCTGGGAAAACCTGTGGATAAAACCAAATGCCAAATGTTGGACGTTGTTTCCTTTTCCTTTTTCTCTCTCTGATTGTTTTAATTGTTTTGTGGTGGTTTTAATGGATTTGAGACCCTGGAGCGGCAGCTGCCTTTCTGATTTCCAGCTGCTTTTTGTGAATAATTTAAAAAGAAAAAAAAAAAGAAACTTTACATTTTGGAGACAAACCTGTGTGAGTTTTTATTGGTACAAACGTTGTATTTAACACTAGGGGTTTTGTACAGTTTTTTGCCTTTTCTACTAGAAAACAATGTAAAGTGATTTCACAATGTGAAGAGAAAAAATTGCCACTATGACCAAACGCACAGTCTGTTCTGCAGCAACAACGGGATTCAATCAACTCGAAGTCGTGATTCAGCCGTAGAAATGCTTTTTCTTTACCTCGTTTGAGCTTTTCCTTTCTTTCCTGTTTTGATTTGCAAAAAAAAAAATGTCTTTTTGTGTGAACTTGTGTTGTACTATGTAGAAAATTATGGATTTTACTTTAATGGTTTAAAAAAAAAAAGGCAAGAAGAGCCCCTGTAGCTTTTCTGACCTGATCACAGAGTTTGTGTAGTGGATTAAAAAAGAAAAAAAAATTGTTACAAGTTTGGAGCAAGGGAGTATGTGTTTAAAAGGAAATCTTCCTTTTTGTGTGTTTTTCCTTTTGTCCCAATGGGGAACCTAAAATCTGTTTTAATTGCACAGACACACGGACAAAAAGTCATTTTGTATCTGCCAAGTGTGGTACCTTCCTTTGTTTATTTGCTATTAAACTGTTTGAGAAGAACTGCTGTTGTCTTCTGTGTTATTGATTGTTGCGGCGGGGGTGGCCTTTGGGGCAGATTGGCCTTCCTGAGGAAGGGGTGGGCACTCTAGTATGGTTCCACTCTGATGTACCTGTTAGTATCCAGTGGGACCACCCCAGACTCCTGAAAGAACAGGATTTCTTCCAGAAAAGTGCCTTTGTATGGACCCTGTGTTCTTCTCAACGGACCCACTAACCAGGAGGCACTTGCACAACTTTTTGGCAGCCTTCGTTTACGTGCCTCTCCCATCGCCAGTGGTGGCCGCCTCCCTGCAGCGCTGGCCCAGGCCTGTGGGTGCAGGTCCCTTCCTTGGCTGCGGGGTTCCTGCCCCAGGAGGCAGCCAGCGAGCACCAAGGGGCCGTGCCGGGCCTTCCTCGCTCCAGACCAAAGTGCGTGGGCTCGTCTTCCCCTCTTTCTGACCTAGGACAAGGTCACATTTCTGACTAGGACAAGGTCACATTTCTAGGATTTCTTGGGTTCACCTCTCCTCTCAGTAACTCTAGATCACTTTTCGAGTGAGGCCCATACCGAGGCTTCCCCTCCTGCCTCTGAACTGCGGATGCAGTCAGCCCCTGGGCTGGGAAGCTCGACCCCTGGCTGAGGCATGAGCTTGTCTGCCCCTTCCTACCTACCGTGGTCAGCCTCGCTCCCCTGGGAGGCCCATCCTCGTGAAGCTGGCGCCTGTGCAGGGGCCTGCAAGCAGCTCTGGCCCGTAGGTGGGCCAGGCCTTAGCCTTCTCATCAGACTGGCTCTGTGTGGGGTGGGTCCGGAGTAGTGTTTGCCTCAGTGGGCTGTACTGGGTGCCCACCAAGTGTTCATGCAGTCATTGTCCCAGCTCGTGCTCACTAACCGCCATCCTAGTGCTGCGGGGGACACTGGACACACTAAACACTCTCGTCGTTATAACCCTTGGGGGCCTACTGCTCCCATCCCCACTTAGCAGATGAGAAAACTGAGGCTAAAAGAAATTGGACTGTGGACTTCTCTGGTGACCCACTGGTTAAGACTCCATGCCTCCACTGCAGGGGCATGGGTTTTGCTCCTATGCGCCACATGGCATGGCCCCCAAAATAAGAAAAATACTTAAGGAAAAGAAATTGTATCGGGGTGGCTGCTGCTGCTGCTAAGTCGTTCCAGTCGTGTCCTATTCTGGTGACCCCACAGACAGCAGCCCACCAGGCTTCTCTGTCCCTGGGATTCTCCAGGCAAGAACATTGGAGTGGGTAGCCGTTTCCTTCTCCAGTGCATGAAAATGAAAAGTGAAAGTGAAGTCCCTCGGTCGTTTCCGACTCTTCGAGACCCGGCAAGAGTACTGGAGTGGGGTGCCATCGGGGTGGGGGTGGTGTTAATCTTGTCCTCTGCAAAAAGATAACTAAAGTTTATTTACAAACATCTAGTATGTTGAGTTCAAGAGTTTGATCCTTTTTTCAAAGAGATTGCACCTCTTAAAATGCTCCCTTTCATATCTGTCTCCTGAATTCCCCACCCATCCCCAGCCATGCCGCACAGCTTTTGGGGTCTTACTTCCCCAACCAGAAATTGAACCCCCAGGCCCTAAGTGGTGAAAGCGCAGAGTCCTAACCGCTGGACCACCGGGAATTCCCTCTCAGATTATATTTCAGGTCATGAATGTCTTGCTATGAAGGTCAGCAAATCCAGATCCAGGCTACAAAGTTCACAGCTAGTAGCTTCCACTTGTTTTCCCCCGAAAGTGGGGAAATCTTCCCACGGACCACAGAGGTTAGGGCCCTCCCTTGGATCTCTGCGAAAGTCTCGGGGCCCGAAGGTGGAAGTGACGGGAGCTGCACAGCAAGACTGCCTTTCCCAACCACCTCGTCCTCCTATGTCCAAAGTACTGGCATGCTCCATCGAGTCTTTTTGTCCTATGCACATTTTAGAAATAGAACTAGGATCATCCTAAAAAAAGGAGACACCGAGTTGCTCCTGGGAAGTGGTGTGCACCGAAGAGTCAAACCACATCTGCCTGACTTGCAGGCCCTCATCCTAGAGAATTAACTCTAAAGCGACTGGGTCTGCTGTGCTTACCTGCGCAGACTCATCACGTGTGATCAGCGTGCCGTCCTTTAGGCTCGCTGGGGAGGGACCCTACATCCCTCTGACTCCCTCGGTGGTGCATTTATCTCAGCTTTGTCCTCAGAGTGACTCTCAGTCACTTTAAGGGATTCACTAGTAACTCAATCTCCAAATTGTTGGTCAGCATGCCCCTGCGAGGTGCCACTTCCCTTGAATACTGGGGTGCTTCCTAAACGTCATTCCTGCCACACAGTTCTTTCCTTAGATCAGTTCAGTCGCTCAGTCATGTCCGACTCTTTGCACCCCCATCAACTGCAGCATGCCAGGCTTACCTGTCCATCACCAACTCCCGGAGTTCACCCAAAACCGTGTTCATCGAGTCAGTGATGCCATCCAGCCATCTCATCCTCTGTCGTCCCCTTCTCCTGCCCTCAATCCCTCCCAGCATCAGAGTCTTTTCCAATGAGTCAACTCTTCGCATGAGATGGTCAAAGGATTGGAGTTTCAGCTTCAGCATCAGTCCTTCCAGTAAACACCCAGGGCTGATCTCCTTTAGGATGGACTGGTTGGATCTCCTTGCAGTCCAAGGGACTCTCATCTCCTCCATCACCTGTTGCCACTTAAGCTCATCTTTACCTTGTGTTTAATTTTTTTTTTTTTTTTTTTGCATTGTGGTAAGTTAACAATTTCCTATTCTAACCATTTTTAGGTAAACAGTTCAGTGACATTCAGTACATTGACAATGTGGTTCGACCATCACCACTTAATGTTTTAAGTCATCTTGAAACGCACCTTTTGTGACTTCACCTCCTTCGGGCCGTTGGTATTTGTAAAGTCACAAGTTTGATGCCCCTAGTTGTATGTTTTAACACATCAAGGGATTTACCTGGCAGTCCTGTGGTTAAGACTGGGGCGGCACAGGTTCGATCCCTGGTCAGGGAACTAACACCCCACATGCTGCTCGGCCAAAATAAAAAACACCTGAGGCTACATGATCATCGGGACACAGAAAGCAGCCACACAGCACCTTCTCAAAGGATCTGTGTTTCACACTTCAGAAATTTGGACCCGGGTGAAGAGTCGGGCTTGCCCAGGGACTCTTGGGGACCTGTTGCCTCTGAAATTAAAAGGCACTTGGTTGAACCTGAAGCTGTCTCCCGCCTGACCCGGATGCTCTGTGATTCACGGTAAAGAATGAGGTTGTAGATCTCTTTTTAAGTCTTTGCATTTGGACTCCTGTATTTCTGAAACAGAACTTGACATAAAAATAAAAAGTACAACTTGAACATCTTCCAGTTTAATATCATCATACTTAAAGGCTGTTATTTCTCTTTAAAATTTACCAGAAAGGGATTATGTCAGGTATTATTTTTAACCTCAAAAAATTTTAGGCTGGTGTATCTCTATAATCATGTTTGTATCTTACTTAAACTGTTTATATTTTAGAAAGCTCCCAGTCAGTCACTTTTATTGTGTTTTTAATAGCGTCCTCAGGCATCTGATTTTTGCCACACCCCTAGTTCCCAGCTTCCTGGCTTTCTCAGTCAGCACACGACCCCCTAAACCTCCCAGGAACATCACATACCGTGCTCACCTGAGTGTCGCAGTCCCGGATGAAGATGAGCCATCAGGAAGGAAATGAAAACGCAAGTTTGTCCTTCACCTCTGGGAATGTCAGACTAATGTATGATGACATTGCCCTTTCGTGAGGGACTGTAACGCGGCTTTCTCTTGGACCTTCTGCATTTTTCAAGCTCTTCCTCAGGAGCCCTTGCCAGCCCCCCCACCACCACCATCTGGTGTTCAATTTCTTTTGCATACGTTGACTTTCTTGTTACTGGCACAGGCTCCAGCTGTAGAAAGGGCTCTTGTTCTTCTAAATCACAGTCAGATCTGGGGATGGGAAAATGAACACATTTCGGCCAGGAAGCCCTCGCCCCACGCTCCAGCCGAGTCCGTAGGACCTCAACCCCACTTCCATCCCCACACCCCCATGAAGGCTCCCAGGGACCTGAAGCCACCTGTGGTTTTGAGTGTTTTTGAACTGCCTTACTGAGATGTAATTCACACACTGTGGAGTCTGCCCACTAAAGCAGCCAGGTCTGATTTTGAGTATTCTGTGCCTTCACTGTAACCTAATTTTAGAACATTTCCATCACCATAGAAAGAAACCCTGTACTACTTAGCCAACACTCACCTTCCGCCCCCACCCCCACCCCATTCCTATTTCCAGCCCCTCCGTTCAGTTCAGTTGTTTTGCTCAGTCGCTCAGTCGTGTCTGACTCTTTGCGACCCCGTGGACTGCAGCACGCCAGGCCTCCCTGTCCATCACCAACTCCCGGAGTCCACTCCAACTCATGTCCATGGAGTCGGTGATGCCATCTAACCATCTCATCCTCTGTCATCCCCTTCTCCCGCCTTCAGTCTTTCCCAGCATCAGGCTCTTTTCCAATCAGTCGGTTCTTCGCATCAGGTGGCCAAAGTATTGGGAGTTTGAGCTTCAGCATCAGACCTTCCAATGAATGTTCAGGACTGATTTCCTTTTGGATGGACTGGTTGGATCTCCTGGATTTGTCATATAAATGCAGTCATGCGGCACATGCCTTTCGTGTTTGGCCTTCCCTTGGCCTACTTCCTGAGGCATCTTCCTTTCCGCGCTAGCCTGGGACTGCCTGCTCCTGCCGTTTCTAGCCCTTCTGAGCTTGTCTCTGGTGGTTTCTGCAGTGCCCAGTCCCTTCCACTTTGCCCAGCTACTCCTGCCACCTGCTGTGTGACCTGCCCTGCCTGCATCGTCCACTATGATTACCTGTTAGCCAATAGAGCTATTAATTAAGAATGAAGACTTCCTTTCTGGACTTTCCTGGCTAAGACTCCGTGCTCCCAGTGCAGGGGGCCCAGGTTTGCTCCTGGTCAGGGTTCTAGATCCCCCATGCCACAACCAAGAGTGCTCACGCCACAGCTAAAGAGTCCACACACTGCAACTAAGGCATGGCACAGCCAGGTAAAGATGTATCTTTTTAAAAATAAATAAATTCCACCTTTAGAATGGAGCTTCATGAAGGCAGGGACCGTGTGAAGGGGTGTTCTTCACTGGAGCCTGTTGTATTGTCTAGTCGCCCAGTTGGGTCCGACTTGCAACCCCATGGACTGCAGCCCCGCCAGGCTCTTCTGTCCGTGGGGTTTCCGAGGCAAGAATACTGGAGTGGGTTGCCATTTACTTCTCCAGGGCACCTTCTAGACCCAGGGATCAAACCCCGCACCTTCTAGACCCAGGGATCAAACCCCGGCCTCCTGCATTGCAGGCAGATTCTTTACCACTGAGCCACCTGGGAAGTCTCACTGGAGCCCTAGGGGCTAGTAGGTAATAAGCATCCAAGAGACATTTAATGGGTAAGTAAACAAATATCCAACATGAACAAATAAATATCCAAAGGTGACAGTTGCTTCTGTCAAGAGCTTCCAGGTGAGCTTCTATATCATGTTAGATTTTTATTTAGAAACCCATCCACTCCAGAAAAAAGGGAGGAACATTTCACACCCGCTTATAAGCTGCCAGCCAGTACCCCAATTCTCTGCAGGTCCCTTAGAGACACTTGGCAGGAGGGCTGTAATGCAGCTTCCTGCTCCTTGAGGAGATTGGTGTGCCACCTGTTCCCTGGGCCCCTCTGCTGCTGGAGAGCACCTTTGGCAGCTAGGGGAGGCCCTTGGCAGAGGGGAGCCTGTGTGTGGCCCACCAGCTCGGAGAGTGTCACCAACCTAGTCATCCCTGCAGTGGAAAGAGTGCCCTGAGCCTGGGGCGAACATGACTGGCCTTTTTAAAGGTTATAAGGGTTGAGGGTTTTTTTGTTGTTGTTGCTGTTTTAAATGCAAAATGTATGTAGAAGAAGGTTTAGTGTGTGGTGGGAAAAGCGTATGTGTGTTGAGGAGCCTCTTCTACCAAATGAGACCCAAGTCCCAGGTGGCGCCGGTGGTAAAGAACCTGCCTGCCAGTGCAGGAGACTTCAGACACGTGAGTTCGATCCCTGGGTAGGGGAGATCCCCTAGAGGAGGAAATGGCAACCCACTCCAGGATTCTTGCCTGGAAAATGCCAAGGACAGAGGAGCCTGGAAGGCTACAGTCCATGGGGTCGCAGAGTCAGCCGCGACTGAGCGTGGGCACATTGCTGTCCCAAGCTCATTGATGACTATAAACAGATGGGGGAAGCACGCTTCCCGAATTTCTCTCTATACAAAGATGTGTGCATATGTAGTTTTTGTTAATAAAAATGAGATCATGCCTTAATGTACAGAATGTTCTGCCGTCTGCATCTTTTTTCAGTTACTGTTTCACCGGCACCCTTCCATCTGGTATCTACGATTTTCACTTTTAGAGGCTTCATAGCATTTCATGGTTTCTCAGGGACTCTCCTATTGAACACAGGTTATCTCTAAATTGTTCACTGTTGTAAACTGAAGAGCCAATTCGAGGGAAGTTCAGGGGGTCCTTTAGAGGGCTGTTTGTGCCATGTCTTGTTTTCAAAGCCAAGTTCTTTCTTTATCATCTTGTTTGGTTTTCACAGAAACCTTCCCAGAAAGGTAAATCCCCATTCACAAACAGGAAAACGAAGTTTGTTGAGAGGGACAGACATTTCAAGGATACCAGTAATCATGGCAGAAGGGGCCTGGGATTGTCACCCCAGTTACCTTGTGCAGAGGCTGTAAAGTCAGGCCTGCAGGGGCCAAGCTGGCGATTCAAGCCTGCAAGAGGAGGCCAGTCTAAGGTGGTCAGTGAAGCGTGGCTTCAGTGTCAAGGCATGAACTGCAGGAGGTGGGGGCTGCAGGTGAAGGGGGACATTGTTGATCTCTTGACTTCAGACACCAACCCCTTGAGCCCGGACACTGACCCTTTGACCAGTTGACTGTGGACTCACAAGCCCAGGGATCACTTGCGCTTCCAGTCTTCAGGAGAAGCAGAAGTGTGGATTCTTACATGAACTCTCCCAGGTAGCAAATGTAGCCACCTTATGTGGGAATCTTCAGCAGGCCAGACTGTGAGTCCCACTTCAGGCCCAAATTTCATTTTCTACTTTCAATGATCAACCAGGGCGCCAAAATGTAGGCCGTGTAGCTGGTACTCGACACAGCAGGCACTTGGAACAACAAACCCCCAGGCCCTTGCTGTCCCATCACCCTGTGAGGGCAAGTGGCCCAGAAAACGACTCATTCTGTGACTTGCTCTCCTGGGTCAGCCTTTGTTGCTGGGCTTTGTGAGTAAAGCTTGAATCCATTTACCTTCTCCTTAGCCTTTTTTTTTTAAGAGCAATTTTTAAGATATACTTATTTTTTTATTTATTTGGCTGCTGGGTCTTAGTTGCTGAACACAGGGTCTTTGATATTCATTGTGGCATGGGGGATCTTCAGTTACGACATGTAGGATCTAGTTCCCAACCAGGGATTGAACTTGGTCCCCCTGCATTGCGAGCTCAGAGTCTTAGACCCTGGACCACCAGGAAGTCCCTCCTTAGCCTTCTTTTAGGGTTCCCAGTGGGCTTGGTGTGTCTGGCAAAAATCACTAAGCTTCCTGAACACGGCTATCTACGTCCCCTTCACTTTTCTCCCTCTCCTGGGACAGTGTCATGATCAAGAGTAAGACCCCTGGAGTCACTGCTTGGGGTCCACTCTCTGCTCTGTCTTGAGGTCGAGGTGTGGCCTTGGACAGGTCACTTCACCCTTGGGTGCCACCCAGTTATCTGTAAGCTGGAAGAAGTGCTCAGCTCGGGCAATGTAAGCCTCCTTTTGATCTCCTCTTACTTTGCCAGAGGCTGAGCGAATGCTAGTACAAAAACCACCCCCTTGCCCTAAAGGAGCATGCTGCTGCTGCTAAGTCTCTTCAGATGTGTCCGACTCTGTGTGACCCCATAGACGGCAGCCCACCAGGCTCCCCCGTCCCTGGGATTCTCCAGGCAAGAGCACTGGAGTGGGTTACCATTTCCTTCTTCAATGCATGAAAGTGAAGTCGCTCAGTCGTGTCTGACTCTTCGCAACCCCATGGACTGCAGCCTACCAGGCTCCTCCGTCCATGGGATTTTCCAGGCAAGAGTACTGGAGTGGGGTGCCATTGCCTTCTCCGAAAGGAGCATGACCCTGACCTAACTATGTTTGGAAGTCACCAAATGGCTCACGTGGGAGCAGAGAAAACTCTGTCAGGTTTTTGAGTTTTGAGATCATTTGAGTTCCCAGGTACCTGGAAGGCTGTGGTTCCAGATTCCTCTGGGATGCTGAGGCAGAGTGCCCATCTACTTCCTGCCAAAGACTCAAGGCAGCCTCGGGGCTAGACTGTATCTCAACCACAAACGGGAGAGAACCTGCTGGCTCTTCAGCACTTTCCCTGCGGGTTCAGCTTCCTTCCCCTCTGGAGATCAACCCGGACCGCCTGTCCCGAGACAGTGTGCCAGTGGCTCCCAGCTCTGCCCCTTTGCCCAGCTTCCTGTGCACCAGGTTCGAGAGCACATCCCCCAGGACTCCCCTGGTGGTCCAGCGGCTAAGAATCCTCCCACCAGAGCAGGGGGCGTCAGAGCAACTAAGCCTAGTGCACCTAGAGCCCACGCCCTGCAACCAGAGATGCAGTGGCACCCCGCCGCAGGGGAGAGCAGCCCCCGCTGCGCCAGTCAGAGAAAGCCCGAGCAGCAACACTCGGCCCCAGGCAAACTTAACTAACCTGTTAAATGGGCCCCCTGGTGGCTCAGACGGTAAGGAATCTGCCTGTAATGCGGGAGACCCAGCTTTGGTCCCTGGGTTGGGAAGGTCCCTGCGAGAAGAGAATGGCTACCCCACTCCAGTATTCTTGCCTGGAGAATCCCATGGAAAGAGAAGCCTGGCGGGCTAAAGTCGGGGTCACAAGGATTCTGACTTGACTGACCAGTTAAATAAATTTGAAAATTGAATTAAAAAAAAAAGCACCTCCTCTGGGAGAGCCCAATGTCTTTATCTAGTCCCAAGGGCCTATTTCTCTATCCCCTTGACATATGACGCTGGGGCACGGACGCCCCCCATGCCCAGACTGTCCCACTCGACCTGTTTTTCTTGCAGCAAACAGGAGGCAGTGATCTCTGCCTCTGCTCAGCTTCCCCAGGATGGAGGCGGCATGGCAGGTTAGCTGTAAGCCTGGAGCAGCTACTTTAAATTTCAAAATTAAGCTTTCATTCTTCCCTGTTTTTTCCCATTCATTCATTTAACATATTTATTGAATGGCCACTGCATGCCAGGTTTTGCTCTGGAGACAGGTCAGTGAAAAATGAGATATAAAGTGCCTGCCCACATATTTGAGAGGGGCAAACAGATACTAAGCCAATACACCCTCATCAATGAATATAAAATTATAGAGATGCATCTTATATCAGAATGGAATTTAATTCTCTGTGTGTACTGTAAGCTGGTCCATCCCAACTGGGCCTTAACTGGGCAGTAGGGAGGAGAAAAGGGACTGTGAGGGGCAAAGGCCCTGGGGCAATCAGATTCCTCACAAGTTGAACACAGAGTTACCTGTGACCCAGCAATTCCACTCCTAGGTATATACTCAAGAGATACGAAAACTTGTTCACATGAAAACTTGTACATGGATGTTTAAAGCATCGTTATTCATAATTGAAAAGGGAAACAACACAATGTCCATTAACTAATGAGTGGATAAGCGAAATGGCATCAATGCACAATGAATACTGAAAGTGAAAGTCGCTCCGCCGTGTCCAACTCAGCGACCCCAGGGACTGTACAGTCCATGGAATTCTCCAGGCCAGAAAACTGGAGTGGGTAGCCTTTCCCTTCTCCAGGGGATCTTCCCAACCCAGGGATCGAACCCAGCTCTCCCACGTTGCAGGCGGATTCTTGACCAGCTGAGCCGCGAAGGAAACCCTAGAATACCATTCAGCCAAAAAAAGGAATGCAGTACGATTCACGCCACAGTACTGAAAACACTGGGCTGAAAGGAGCCGTCACAAGGGGCCACATGTTGTATGAGTCCATTTATACGAGAGGTCCAGAACAGATGAGTCCACAGAAGGCAGGCTGTGGTTGCAAGGTGTGTCCGTTTGCTCAGGCTCCCGTAACGCTGTGCCGCAGATGGGGGTGGAGCTGGGGGTGGTTGCTTAAACAACAGAAATGTATTGTCTCACAGATCTGGAGGCCAGAAGTCAGAGAGCAGGTGTCAAAAGGGTTAGTTTCATTCTGAGGCCCCTCTCCTTGGCTTCTCAATGCCCTCTTTCTCCCTCTCTGTGTGTCTATGTCCTAATCTCTTCTTACGACGCTAGTCATATGGGATCAGCGCCCTTTCTAGTGACCTTGTTTTACCTCTTTAAAGATGAATTCTTGGGAGCCCCGTGATTAGGACTCTGAGCTCTCACTCCTGAGGGCCCAGGATCAATCCCTGGTCAGGGAACGAAACTCCCACAAGCCAGGCAGTATGGCCAAAAAGAGATGATGTCTCCAAATAGGTCACATTCTGAAGTCTGCAGTCAGTATCACATATGAGCGGGGTGACTGCTAATGAACACAGGGCTTCTTTCCAGGGTGATGAAAATCTTCTGGTGTTAGTGCTAGATCAATGTTCAACTTTGTGCATACAAGCACACCTCAGAGATACCGCGGGTCTGGTTCCAGACCTCCACAATAAAATGAACATCACCATAAAACGTCACACCAGTATTTAGCTTTCCCGTTGCATACAAAAGTTATGTCTATGCTATATTGCAGTCTATTAAGTGTACAATAGCGTCATGTCTACAAAAACAATGTTCAGACCTAAACTGAAAAATACTTTATTGCTGAAAATGCTAACCGTCAACATCAAAGATCACTGATTACAGGACATTCCTGGTGGTCCAGTGGTTAAGACTCTGTGCTCCTAACGCAGTGGGCTCAGCTTCAGTCTCCGGTCGGGGAACTAAGATCCCACGTGTCCCACACGCGATATGGCCAAAAGGTTAACAAAACAAAATGAAACCAGAAAAAAAAGATGTTAAGCCAAGAGCACTGATTAACGTCACCATGAGAAACGTAATGAAAGAGCTCCAAATACTATGGGAACTGCCAAAATGCAACACAGAGACACGAAGTGAGCTTATGCTCTTGGAAAAATGGTGCCAGTAGACTTGCTCGATGCACAGCTGCCGCAAACCTGCCATTTGTAAAAGACAAGCATCTGGGAACTGCAATAAAATGAGGGATGCTTGTATGCTAAAAGCCACTGTCCGCTCTGAAAGGACAACTTTGCCCTGGGGCAGGAAGGAGCCTGGTTTGCAGACTGCGAAGAAAAGGATGCAGTGAGATGAGCTGTTCATTTTGGCAGAGCCCCCTCTTAACCCCAGGGACTTCATGGGTCTGCCTGCTCCCTCTATAAGACCTTGCCCTTCTCCATGGTGTCTGGCATTCAAGCTCATTATAAGGGACTCTTTCAAACTGGGATTGGAATTCTATATTTTTTGTTTTTGTTTTTTTTAGGTGAAGTAGAAAAGAATAGCTTTATTGCTTTGCCAGGCAGAGAGCCACAGTGGACTAAAGCTCAGAACTGTGCGTCCCTGGAACCGGATATTTTTTTAAATCTTCAAAAACCAATTTCTATTCCTTGTGGACAATTTGCCATGGAGCAGACGAATGCTGCTTGAGATAACCTCTTGCTTATTGGCACGTGGTGTTTCCCAAGTGTCAGGCACTGTTCCAAGTCCCAGCCAGCTACTAAGGTGTATAGTTCCAGCAGTCCAGTGAAGTGGGAACCATTGCTCTCCTGCCCAAAGGCATGCTGCCCATAGAACTAATAAATGGCAAAGGCAGCATTCGAAAATTGGCAGCCTGGTCTAGGGTCCACGCTGTTACCCATCATAGGTGAGGGTTTATTAGCTTATGACGGTTCCATTTTACAGATGAGGAAACTGAGGCCCAGAGAGGTGAGCAACTTATTGGCTGGGCTGAGCTGTGGGTTAGGACTGTGAATGGGGTAGACCTGTGCGCAGGTATGTGGCTTCCGTGGCCAGTCCCTCTCAGAAGCAAAGCCAGGGAGCGTGGCTCTGGGGATGGTGGTGAGGTGGCAGAGGAGGGCTCAGAGCTGGGCATCGACTCCCACCTCCCTGCCGCCCATGTGCCCAGCTTCATCCCTGCTTACTCCAACTCTCAGGCAGCAGGGGAGAGCCTGCCCTGCCAGTGGGGGCTTGTAGGGCCGGGATCAGAGGTGCTAAAGAGATGCCCGAGGGGGTGCCCGGGGCAGGAGGGGGCGGGCACCTTCCTCCCAGCTTGGGGGCGGGTGCGGCAGAGGCCCGCGTGACCTTGTGGCTGACATTCCTTGGCGGCCACGTGGCCCCAACTGGCAGGGACAGCTGCGCACAGGGGCCAGACCGGCTTTGTTCCCAGGGTGGCGCCCGCTCTCCATTCGGGCCCTGCGCCTACTTGGGGCTGGGTGGGCAGCGGGCACCAGGGGGTAGGGGGTGGTCCCATGAGAGCCTAGAGGCGCAGGGCCACCGGGTGTCTCTGGGAGGATGGGGCAGGACCAGACGAAGCAGCAGATTGAGAAGGGGCTCCAGCTGTACCAGTCTAATCAGACGGAGAAGGCGTTGCAGTTGTGGATGAAGGTTCTGGAGAAAAGCTCAGACCTCGTGGGGCGCTTCCGCGTGCTCGGCTGCCTCGTCACAGCCCACTCGGAGATGGGCCGCTACAAGGAGATGCTCAAGGTGGGAGCACGCGGCCAGGCTGGGCAGGCGGGGCCCGGCGGGGCTTCTCCCAGGCTTCCCGGCCCCCTCCCGCCTCCTCAGACTCGCCAGTATCCCCAGGCTGGCGGCCAGGGCCTGAGGCCCCGAATCTGCATCTCAGGCCCTGGCTCTGGGATGCTCTGTCTTGGCTTTGGATTTGGGCCCGTGGCCTTGAGCTTTGGTGTCTGAGGTTCTCAGCCTCGCCGTTTGAGGCACTCAGGGCTAGGTCTCAGACTCGAGGCTCCAGTCCTCTCCGGTGGGGTTCTGAGTCTAAGCCTGGGGAAGGGGGCACTGGCTCCAGGTTTGAGGCTGGGGGCTGGGCGGGTGGTGGAGACTGCAGACCAGTTTCGGAATGAAGTTGAAAGCGTGGGGGGACGGTGCGGGGGGAGCCCAGCGCCTATCTGAGGCTTGGGGTGGGCGCTCCGGGTCTGAGGCTCTGGGCTGGGGGTGGGGGGGCTTGAGGGGTGCAGGCTGAGCTCCCGGCCCACCCCCGCGGCGGGCAGTTTGCTGTGGTCCAGATCGACACCGCCCGGGAGCTGGAGGACGCCAACTTCCTCCTGGAGAGCTACCTGAACCTGGCACGCAGCAACGAGAAGCTGTGTGAGTTCCACAAGACCATCTCCTACTGCAAGACCTGCCTCGGCCTGCCCGGCACCAGGGCGGCCGCCCAGCTCGGAGGCCAGGTCAGCCTGAGCATGGGCAACGCCTTCCTGGGCCTCAGTCTCTTCCAGAAGGCCCTGGAGAGCTTCGAGAAGGCCCTGCGCTACGCCCACAACAACGACGACGCCATGCTCGAGTGCCGCGTCTGCTGCAGCCTGGGCAGCTTCTACGCTCAGGTCAAGGTGCGCCCGGGGCCCCCGGGAGGGCGGGGAGGCCCCGGCTCCCGGAGAGCCTTCTAGGAGCCGCGCTCCCTGCTGCCTCTCCGCATTCAGTCCTCCCACGTAAGTAGGGACGAGGCAGAGGGGAGTCTGAGAATAGAAAGACTTGGCCGGGAGGAACAGAGAAGGCCAGGCTTCCCAGCGGGCGCTAGTGGTAAAAACCCACCTGTCAATGCAGGAGATGTAAGAGATGCGGGTTCGATCCCTGGGTCAGGAAGATCCCCCAGGAGGAGGGAATGGCAACCCACTCCAGTCTTCTTGCCTGGAGAATCCCAGGGACAGAGGCGGCTGATGAGCCACAGTCCACTGGGTCGCAGAGTCAGACACAAGTGAGGTGAGCTAGCGTGCAGAGATGTGGCCAGGCAGGGCAGAGTCAAAATTCAAGCTTCAGTCTGTCTGACTCCCTGGGGAGTGGGCAGCTCCTCTGTGAGCACAGGCCTTAAACCTGTACTCCCATGTGTTTGCTGTGTGATCTTAGGAAAGTCACTTCTCTCCAAGCCCATGAAAGGAGGGTGAATGGAACCTGCTTTATAACAGGGTCGTAAGGATTCCTTCATCAAACACGTACTGAGCATCTATTGTTACCCCAGCCCTGTTGCTCAGGATACAGCAGTGAAAATAACAGCCAAGCGCCTGGGCTCACGAAGCTTGCTTTCTAGCTGGGGGAGAAAGTTGAATAAATATAATCAGCAAAGCCAAGTATACAGCGTGGTGGAAAGTGCTTAGGAAAAAGGGGGCAGGGAAAGG
The DNA here is from genome assembly GCA_917880005.1 of Nanger dama. Classification (NCBI taxonomy): domain Eukaryota; kingdom Metazoa; phylum Chordata; class Mammalia; order Artiodactyla; family Bovidae; genus Nanger; species Nanger dama. Next base: position 1,063,181 of record CAKJTW010000030.1, read on the forward strand.
GGGTCAGAAGGGCTGAGGAAGGGGTGTTGCAAGTTCAAACAGGGTGGTAGGGGTGATGTCTGATGACTTGGAGAAGAGAGGGTGAGCCATACAGAAATCTGGCAAAAGAATGAAAAAGGGAATGGTGAAAGCACAGCCCTGCTCATGGCGGGGCTTACCTTGCGTATTCCAGGAAGGGTGGAGGCCAGCGTGGCTGTCGCAGGTGTGTGAGAGAAGGTGGGAGGTGGTGGGGTCCGGGGGTTAGGGGAAAGAGAGATAGCAGAGAGAAGAAATTGACGGAGCTGATGACCTCAGGCTTCAAGCCCTGAGCCTTGGCTCTCCTTCCTGCAGACATTCAGGCTGCACTTGGCTCCTCGGGCGTGTTGGCGCCTGGCCCATAATAATGCCTAAAAACCTTGGGAAAGTCAAAGTGTGAAAGTGTGGGTCGCTCAGTCGTGTCCAACTCGTTGAGAACCCATGGACTGTAGCCCACCAGGCTCCTCTGTCCATGGAATTCTCCAGGCAAGAATACTGGAGTGGGTTGCCATTCTGTTCTCCAGGGGATCTTCCCAACCCAGGATTCAAACTCACATCTCTGAAGTTTTCTGCATGGGTAGGGGGTTCTTTACCACTAACTCCACCTGGGAAAGCAGTTGGGTGTGAGGAAATGAGAGTCATCCATGGATTGATGGATCATCCTTCATTTGAGGATTTTGTTTGCAGCAATAAGACATCTGGAGAAGCCATTCTGTGAGATCAAATAGGATTGGAGAGAGAGAGGCGTGTTTTAAAACCCTTTTTTATTATGAAGAAAATTAACCATACAGGAATGCATAGAGGATGATATAATGAATCACCATATACCGGCTACTTATATTTAACAATTATTAACATTTTGCCATGTTTGATTTACATATTTTCACTGAAGTGTTGTGATATAAAATTATATCACATTATATCCCATACATTATGGGACTTCTTTGGTGGTGCAGTGGCTAAGATGCTCTGTTCCCAGTGCAGGGAGCTGGGGTTCGATCCCTGGTCAGGGAACTGGATCCCGTATGCTGCAACTAAGCGTTTGCATGTTGCAATTAAAGACTTGGAGCAGCCAGATAAATAATTTTTTTTTAAATTATAGACATAATGAAATTTTACCCCGAAGTAGTTCACTAGCATTTCTGAGGAATAAGAAGACTATTTTCTGATATAAGGACACGTTATTATATAACCACAATACTATTCTTACACACACCATGGTGAACAATTATCTCTTAAATTTCTCTGTTTATCCTGAAAATACACCTTAACTCTCAGCTTGTTTGAACTAGAACACAAGCAAGAACCACACACTGCAGTGATTATTATGTCACTTTCAGTAGAAAGGTAATACACTACTCTTTATTCTCCATGATTTGCTGAAGAAGCCAGATTAATTAATATTCCATCTCATTGTCTCATTGCTTCAAGGAGTCACATAAGCTGTTTCTTTGTCTCCATTACTCTCTATGAATGAGAATTTTAAAAATGACTTGGTAAGATCTAGGTCACGCATTTTTAAATTTTTTTTTAACGTGGCGCCTTTATTGAATTCATTACAATCTTGTTTATGTCTTGGTTTTTTGGCCACAGAGCATGTGGGATCTTAGCTGCCCTTGATTTGAACCTGCACCCCCTGCGTTGGAAGGGGAAGTCTTAACCGCTGGGCCAGCAGGGGAGTCCTGGAGGTCATGCGTTTCTGGTGAGAACCTGTACAGGCAGGACTGCGTGCTTCATAAGACACCACACTGACATCTGAGCAAGTGGCCACATTATCCCGTTTTCAGCTTTGCCTCCTTCTTTGCAGGACCAGCAGCTTAATTTGTGGGGTGACACTTTGTGAACATTCAGTTCAGCGACAGTATTTTCCATAATGGTTTGAGCATTTTTTGATGTCTGTTGCCTGAATCAATTCTGTCAACTCTCATGAAATGGTGACTTCCAAGTTCTATGATGCCTTCTACAGTTATTAGCTGGGATTTTCCTATAAGGAAGGACTTTCCCTCATCGATTAGAGCTAGCTGATTACTCTGAAAAACAGTTCCTAAAGGAAAGGTAGATAAATCCTTTGTCCCTCTCCTTTAATTGCCATGTTTCAGGATAGCGAGTTGATGTGATAGTTGACTCCAGCGATCACACTTGTTTTGCTTCCTCTTTTTGGTATTTCATCATGAAATCTTGGACTTTATTCAGTACTCTTCAGTCAGTTGCAGTCATTGTTTTCTTTTGATACTCACGTTATCTTAATTTTAGTCAGTGGAATTCTCTTCAGCATGACCCCTATGTCCTTTTGACAAGACTTCCTTTAGTCTTTGAAAGAAATCATTCTTGTTTTCTGGCACAACAACCCATCCCATGGTATTGTGGAGAGTCGGCCCTTGGTATTCTCAGGGGATGTGTTCCAGAATCCCCGAGGACACCAAAGTCCAGGAATGCTCAAGTCTCTTGTATAATACGGTGCAGTGTTTGCATAGAACCTGCATATATGGCTGCAGGGGGTCTTAGCTGTGGCACGCGGGATCTAGCTCCCTGCCTAGGGGTCAGAGCCGGATACCCGCGCTGGGAGTCTAGAGTCTTACCCACTGGACCAGGGAAGTCCCCACTCCTATTTTCTTTAAATCATCTCTTCTTATTTTAGTCGCTAAGTCGACAGGCCCACGGACTGTAGCCTGCCAGACTCTTCTCTCCGTGGGATTCTCCAGGCAAGAATACAGGAGTGGGTTGCCATTTCCTTCTCCAGGGGCTCTTCCCCACCCAGGCATCGGACCTGCGCCATTGGCAGGCAGATTCCTTTCCACTGAGACACCAAGGAGGCCCAGATTACTTACAAAACCCAATACACCGTAAATCCTGGGTTAATAGTCATGTGCCTGGCAACTCCAAGCTTTGCTTTTTGGAACTTTCTGGAGACTTTTTCCCCCAATATTTTCAACCCTTGGGTACTGAGGCCAACTATATTTCCTGCTCCAGACCAGTAAAGACCAGATGTGGGCTCTCAGGATGCTCATTCATTGCCCCTGACTTGTTATTTCTACTAAATCTCCTCAGTTTTGAGGACAATTGGATTTTATACTGAAATCTTCAACTCAAGTCTAATGTTTAAGGATTTTCTTTATTTCAAACTTGATTCTTTTTTTTCTCTTAGGCTGAAAATCTTGGTTTCTAACAACGTAATTAAATATTTACTTTATCTTACAAAGTACACAAAATAATTTCAAAAGATGATATACCACTATTGCTGAAAAAAAAAGACGGCAAATGAGGTTTAAGACTTCTCTGCTGTTCTTTTGTCTTTATAATATATCCCACTATGGCTGAACTGTTCAAGTGTATGTTTTAAGGTCATTTGAAATAACACTTGTTCTGTATGGTTATATTAATAAGAAGTTATATAATATATTATGGCAATTATAAAATCATCATAATATATAATATACATTAATTATATTTTAATTACTTATACTATAATATAAATTATATTTTAATTATACATAATTATCTAGTAATTATTGTATTATAATATTATAATTATATATTATGAGAATATATAATATATATAACATAATATTTATAGATGTATAAATGAATATATAATATATAATACCATTAATACATATATAATAGTTAATATAATTATTATTTTATAATTATATTATAATTCTTTTATTATAATTATAATATTATAATATATTATATGATAATAATTATATTGTATATAACAATTACAATTACATTATAAATTATATATAATTGTGTAGCTGCTGCTAAGTCGCTTCAGTTGTATCCAACTCTGTGCGACCCCATAGACGGCAGCCCACCAGGCTCCGCTGTCCGCAGGATTCTCCAGGCAAGAACACTGGAGTGGGTTGCCATTTCCTTCTCCAATGCATGAAAATGAAAAGTGAAAGTGAAGTCGCTCAGTCGTGTCTCACTCTGCGACCCCACAGACTGCAGCCTACCAGGCTCCTCCATCCATGGGATTTTCCAGGCAAGAGTACTGGAGTGGGTTGCCATTGCCTTCTCCAATATAATTGTGTTATATATTATTATATTGTATAAAATTATATTCATATAATTATATATTTAATTATATTTATATTTATTATTATAATGTTATTATATATTTATATTACATTATAATTATATATTCTATTTATAATTATATTCATATTATAATTATATACTATGATAATTATATTATTCAGTTCAGTTCAGTTGCTCAGTCGTGTCCAACTCTTTAGCAACCCCATGAATCACAGCACGCCAGGCCTCCCTGTCCATCAGCAACTCCCGGAATTCACTCAAACTTATGTCCATTGAGTTGGTGATGCCATCCAGCCATCTCATCCTGTCACCCCCTTCCCTTCCCCTAATCCCTCCCAGCATCAGAGTTTTTTCAAATGAATCAGCTCTTCGAATGAGGTGGCCAAAGTATTGGAGTTTCAGCTTTAGCATCATTCCTTCCAAAGAACACCCAGGACTGATTTCCTTTAGAATGGACTGATTGGATCTCCTTATAGTCCAAGGGACTCTCAAGAGTCTTCTCCAACACCACAGTTCAAAAGCATCAATTCTCGGCGCTCAGCTTTCTTCACAGTCCAACTCTCACATCCATACTCTATTATTATAAGAGTAATATATTATATTTATATTATAATTATATTATATTTCTATTATAATCATACCATAATTAATTATATTATAATTACAGTCATATAATTAAATTATATTTATATTGTGATATAGTTGTATTATATTTTATTTATAATATATAGTTATATTACATTATATTATAATTATAATATAAATTATATAATATCATATTATAATTATATAAAATGATATTATATCATATAGTTATAGGTAATATAATATGTAATATAAATTAAAATTGTATTATATTTTATACATAATACATATTTAATATAATTGTATAATATATAAAGCTATGTATAAAATATATTTTAATATATTATATAATATAATGATAATATATTATATATAAGATATGTAATTTATATGTTATATATCTTATATATAATGTGATATTTTATATATTATATACAAATATAATATATTATATTTGTATATAATATATTATATAATATCAGAGAAGGCAATGGCACCCCCACTCCAGTACTCTCGCCTGGAAAATCCCATGGACTGGGGAGCCTGGTAGGCTGCAGTCCATGGAGTCGCTGAGAGTTGGACACGACTCAGTGACTTCACTTTCACTTTTCACTTTCGTGCATTGGAGAAGGAAATGGCAGCCCACTCCAGTGTTCTTGCCTGGAGAATCCCAGGGACGGGGAGCCTGGTGGGCTGCTGCCTATGGGGTCGCACGGAGTCGGACACGACTGAAGCGACTCAGCAGCAGCAGCAGCAGTATATATTAATATAATGCATATATTTAATATAATTAAAATATCAAATATATAATTCTATATTACAATTATATTATTAATTATGCATTAATTATAATTATATTAAATGTAATTGTGATTTTATATAATAATATGCAGTTAAGGTTGTTTCCATTTTCTTAGGTTTTTAAAATTAAATTTCCTATTTTTAAGTCTGTAAAACATTTACATGGCTTCGAATTAAAAAGTACATAGTACATATTAAGTTTATTAGAAGCAGGTTTACATTGGGGATACCGAGAGTTCTCTTTGGGTCATACTAGCCTGTTCGATATCAAATAAAATTTTCAGTAGGTTTTCTACAGAAAAGAACAGAGAATCTGGGTTATAGTTGAATGGGACGTGAAGTCAAAGGTGGCTGGTTGATTTTTAGTTTTGTTTTTCCCGTGAGGTGAGAAATGCCAGACTGTGTTTTTCCGGTAGAGACTGGGGAGGGTGCCAGAGCCCGCCTGGAGGGCGTTATTTAATTTGAGCAGGGAGGAGCAGGAGCGAGGCAGGGTGCAGACAGGGCCGGCGGGTTGACCGGGAAGGCGGGTCAGGGAGCGCGTCTCCGACTTCCTTCTGTTTCCTAACGGAGTGGATGCTGAGGTCATGTGCTCATAACTCGCGGGCTGAGAAGACATCTGGAGGTCTGAGGAGAAGGGAAGGGGGAGAGGATGATGTCTTTGCCTCAGTGAGTCTGTCCTGTTCTCGGAGCTGACTCTGCTGGCAATCCATCATCCAGCCTCAGTGATGACCGGCCGCCAGGGGGCATACCCCAGCGGGGGTCAGGGTGGGCTCCGACAGCCCCACCGCCGCACTTCTGTGCCTCTCCGCAGGCCGGGGCCCAACCGGGACTGGCCGAGAGGAGAAGCCACTCGCCCTTCTTGCTTCTCATTCTCATTCATTCATTCAGCACATACTTTCTGCGCCAGGAACTGTGCTAGGCTCTGGCATACGTCGGTAAACCAGATGCAACCCGTGCGTTCATGAGCCCACCCCTTTGCTAGGCTGTTCCGTCTGGATCACGGTTTTCCTGGACACTGGAAAGTGAATGAATGAGCGAGCACGCGGTGAGCGCTCCACTGGGGGCAGCTCCCGCCACTCAGCACGCGCCCCTCCCAGCCCGGCCCCTCCCTTTGCTCCCTCAGGACTACGAGAAAGCCCTGTTCTTCCCCTGCAAGGCTGCGGAGCTCGTCAACGACTACGGCAAAGGCTGGAGCCTCAAGTACCGGGCCATGAGCCAGTATCACATGGCTGTGGCGTACCGCCTGCTGGGCCGCCTGGGCAGCGCCATGGAGTGCTGTGAGGTGGGCGCGGGCGGGCGGCGCGGGCGGGGCCCGGGCTCGGGCTGCCTCCTGCCCGCCCAGCCGGCTGAGGCCCGCCCCCCTACCGCCGAGCCCCTGGGGGTGTGCTTGCCCCCCTTACCCCGTCTGCCCCAAATCTCATTCCCTTATACTCTGTTCCCAGCGGAGCGGGCCTTCTTTGCCCCCCCGCCCAATACCCACTCTGTGGGACACTTTTAAGTTGGAAGCCAGCCAGTCTGGAGTTCCGCCGACCTATCCCACTTACTAACCTGGGGACCTCGGTCAAGCCGCTTCCGCTCTCAGAGACTCAGTCTCCAGGGCTCAGTCCTCAGTGGTTCGGTACACGGGGACTCAGCACCAGGAAAGGGGTCCCGGGCTCCGAGGGTGTCAGAGGGGCCCACGGGGCGAGGATGCCTCTAGGGTGGGGGGCAGACGCGCAGGCCTGAGGGACCGGCTCCGTCACAGGAGTCTATGAAGATCGCGCTGCAGCACGGGGACCGTCCGCTGCAGGCTCTCTGCCTGCTCTGCTTTGCTGACATCCACCGGAGCCGTGGGGACCTGCAGGTGAGGTCATCGGGACGCAGGGGGCGGCGGTGCGGGCCGGGCCGGGCCTGATCCCACCCCCAACCCGGCTGCGCAGACAGCCTTCCCCAGGTACGACTCCGCCATGAGCATCATGACCGAGATCGGGAACCGCCTGGGGCAGGTGCAGGTGTTGCTGGGCGTGGCCAAGTGCTGGGTGGTCAGGAAGGCCCTGGACAAGGTGAGGGGGACTCCTGTCCTGCGGCCCCCGGCTCTCCCCAGCACTCCCACACGTCAGCCAAGAGTGTGTGGGTCTGCTTCCCGACTGGGCTCTTTCAGACCCCTTGTCCAGTATCAGCCTCAGCCCAGATCTGTGAGGCCAGGGCATCCCAGGTCACTTTCCAGGCTCAGAGCAGGGTGTGTCTTGCCCAATCACCCAGCTCGTACAGGGCCAGACCTGGGGTTGGAACTCAAGCCGCTTGAACTGCCTGCTATGATTTCACATGGAGTAGGAAACCCAGGGCAGTATTCTTTCCTGGAAAATTTCACGAGCAGAGGAGTCTGGTGGGCAACAAGGGGTTGCAAAGGGTCGAACACGACTGAGCAACGGAGCCTGATTTCATAACCCCACCATGAGATAGCAGTGTTCCTCCCATTCTGTATCCAAGTAAACTAAGGCAGCTCAGGCCAGTGTACCCTAACCTCCTCCTCTCCCCAGCCCCGCCCCCTCCCTGCCCTTCCTTCTCTACAAGCCAAAGCCTCCGTCCGACTGCCCTGCCTGCAGCCCTGGCTTGTCTCCCCTTCCAGGCCCTGGATGCCATTGAGAGAGCCCAGGACCTAGCCGAGGAGGTGGGGAACAAGGTCAGACCTGATTCCGTCTGCTGAGTCTCGAATCAAGGTGGGATCTAGGGTGGCTGGGTGGATGGGTGGGGAGACCCCCCCACCAGCCTGCTCGTGCCCCGAGTCCTTCCTGATCTCCAGGAGATGCCCCAGTCACCCCCTGACCCTGGCTGTTTCTCCTCCACTCAGAGAGCACTTGGAGGGGCGGGCAGAGTGAGAGTTCCGTAGCTTGGGGGACACCAGAATTCCTCAGAGGTTTCTCTCTCTCTTTCTGGAAAGTTTCTTTCTGGCTGCGTGGGGTCTTCATTGCTGCTGGGCACTTCTCGGGCTGCGGCGCACAGGCTCCCCCCCGCCCAGCTGGCTTCCCTTGTGCAGCTCGGGGCCCAGGCGCCTGGGCTTCAGAAGGCATGGCCTCCCGGGCTCTGGAGCACGTGCTCCTACGTGTGGCGCACAGGCTTAGCTGCCCCGTGGAACCTTCCCGGATCAGGGATCAAACCGGCGCTCCCTGCACTGGCAAGCCAGTTCTCCACCACTGTGCCACCAGGAAGCCCCCTCAGAGGTTTCTTGATGGTCATCAAGACTCTGCCACTGATAGGGAGGTGGGCACCCCAGGGCTCTTCTAGCTGTGGGTTCCAGGACTCACTGGCTTCCTGCAAGGTGGGTACAGCAAGCCCCCCTTTACAGAGGAGGAAAGTGAGGCTCAGAGAGGTGCTCAAGGTCCCACACCTGGTAACTGACCTGTGTGAACTCCACAGCCTGTGTTGTTCCCACAGTCTATGCAGCCTCTTCAAATTTCATCATCCTATCCAAACCTTTTGAAAATAGCCTCAGAGTCTTCTACAAGATGCACCTTTCTCAGAGGTCAGGGCATAATCCTGTTAAAATGCCAAATATACCTGCCTTGGCTGGACAACAGCTGCTCTGGATTACCCAAATATCATCAGAAATGCTGATGAGCTGCTGTGGGTATGCAATGAACAGAAACAGGAAAGCAAATTAACGAGTAGAGTGTCGAGGCAGCAGATCTGGTCAAATAAAAATCCTTCAAAAACATGAGGTCCCCAGTTGCTTCTAGGAGTAAGGATCACTGATTTCGCTGGCCCCCTCATTCTGCATGAAGGGGAAGCTAAGGGCCAGAGAGAGCCAGACGTTTTTCCTAGGGCCCTCAGCAATGCAGGAGCATGGCAGGACAGGGCCCCGTGAACTGAGCGCCCTGTGGTCCCAGGCGGACAGACGGCGTCTCGGGACAGCTGCTCAGCGGCATTGACCTGGTCTCGTCCGCCCCCCCACTGCAGCTGGGCCAGCTGAAGCTGCACTGCCTCAGCGAGAGCATCTACCGCAGCAGAGGGCTGCAGCGGGAGCTGCGTGCCCACGTTGTGCGTTTCCACGAGTGCGTGGAGGAGACCGAGCTCTACTGCGGCCTGTGTGGCGAGTCCATCGGCGAGAAGAACAGCCGTCTGCAGGCCCTGCCCTGCTCCCACATCTTCCACCTCAGGTGAGTGCCCTGCCCGCAGGCCCTCGGGGGCTCCCTGGGGCCTAATCACACTTAGGCGGTGCTTTCGGGGCCTCCTGGGTACCTGCTCTAAGACTTTCCTGTCTAATCCCTCATCGAACCCTCCCAGCGGCCCTGTTTCTCCCCAAAGAGACCACAGAAAGAGAATTCTCGAAGGTCATGGGAGAGCGGCGCCCAGGGCCAGAGGTGTCTCTATCACCCATGCCTGACCCCTGGCCCAGGCTCTGGCCTGCAGGCCTCCCCAGGCACAGGGCCAGCAGGGCTGCCTGCCGCAGGGAGGGAAAGAGGGAGCCGGGTCCAGAGTGGGTGGCCAGGCCGGCCGAGCGGACAGCGCCCTTTGCACCCCCCCACCCCAAGGTGCCTGCAGAACAACGGGACACGAAGCTGCCCCAACTGCCGCCGCTCGTCCATGAAGCCTGGCTTCGTGTGACCCAGCAGGTCGTGGACTTCACCTCGCCTCCCCTGCTCCTTCTCTGCCCTCACGCTGAAGGGCCCTGCCCAGCTGAGCCCCTGCCATGCCTGTTTACTCCTGGGGCAGGGGCCAGGGGCGCCTCCTGCGGCCTCAGTCAGGGCCCAGGACCCGGCCCGGCCTGCCCACCGCAGCTCCGCCAGGCCCAGCTGCCCTCCCCCCGCCTCTCTGGACTTTGCTCTTTCTAGAAAAATAAAACCATTTGTACCTCGTCCCAGTGACTCGGACGTTCCCTGTCCAGGGACTGCCCAAGGGTGGGGGAGAGCAGCGGGCTTCCTCAGACACCGCCGTCTCTCTGCACACATGGACGAGCGCCTCCACCGTGCTCCCAGCTTCTCGGGCTGCAGTGGGAGCTGGAGGCGAGATCCTGCTGGTGAGCAGGACCTTTAAGAGCTGACACGCGGGGGTGGGCCAGAGGATGCGGCACAGCGCAAGCACAGCAAACCAGCCACATGGAAAGTCGGTCAGAGGACTCCCTGGGGGCCCAGTGGATAAGAGTCCGCCTGCCAGTGCAGGGGACGTGGGTTCGATTCCTGGTCCAGGGAGATTCCTCATGCCTCAGGGCAACTAGGTCGGTTCATCAAAACTGCTGAACCAGCACTCTACAAGAGAGTACAGGAGAGTAGCCCCCAGTCACTGCAACTAGAGAAACCCCGCACGCAGCCATGAAGACCCAGGGCAGCCAATAAATAAACAGAATAGATGTTTATTTTTAATTGAAGGATAATTGCTTTACAACATTGTGTTGGTTTCTGCCATACATCAACACGAATCAGCCATAGGCATATACATACATCCCCTCTCTAAAAAAAAAGACTGTTCTAGCCAGCTCAGGCTGCCATAACACAATACCACACACCAGGTGGCTAAAATAATCGAAATGTATTTCCTCGCTGTTTTGGAGATTGGAAGTGCAAAATCAAGGTGCCAGCAGGGTTGGTCCCTGGTGAGGCCCCCTCCTCCTGGCTTGCAGACAGCCCTTTCTCAGTGTCCTTGCATGGCGTTCTCTCTGTGATTATATGTAGAGAGGAGAGAGCAAGATTTCCCTCTCTTTAATCCCATCAAGGGGTCTCGCTATCATGATCTAATTGAACGCTAATTACTTCCCAAATGTCCCATCTCCAAATACGTCACATTAAGGGTTAGAGCTTCAACATGTGAATTTGGAGGCAGGGATACAAAATTCAGTGCATAGTAATGATTAATTAAACAAAAATCCATACTGATGTTAATAAATAAATGAACAAATTAAAATCTTAATAAAAAAGAATGAGATATTTGCATAGTTTCAAAGTACTTCCTCACAAAATACTTGTTAATTTCAAGGGGGAAACCTCACCATGGAGAAGGTTTATAGAACCAGATTAATCACTGAGAGAGATCGACATCTCAAGTAATGAAACAAAATGAAATCAGCTGCTACCTGCATGAACGGGAGTGAGAAACTCAGCATCTCTTCTGTGAGGCTCCTGCAAAGATGAATCACGTGAATGTAATCATGAGGACACACCAGCTAAACACAAATGCAGAAATGCTCTGCAGGACTCCCTTTGCAGTCCAGTGGATAAGAATCCACCTGCCAATGCAGGGGACACAGATTCGATCCTGGACTGGAAGATTCCACATCCCGTGGAGTGACTAAAGCCCCTGCCCCAGGACTGCTGAGCCCACGTGCTGCCACTACTGAAGCCCGGGAGCCCAGAGCCTGTTCCCTGCAACAGGAGACTGCAGTGAGAAGCCCGTGCACCGCAACTGGAGAGTAGCCCCCGCTCACGGCAACGAGAGAAAGCCCGTGAGTAACAGTGAAGTCCTGCCACCACTAAAGAATAAACACATTAATTAATTTCCTAAAAGACTGTTAACGCCAGATTTTTTTATTTTTGGAAAGAAATATTCTACAAAGTAACTGTAATCTTCAAAAGTGTCAAGGTCATGAAGCCAGGGAAAGACTGAGAAACAATCCCAGATTGAAAGAAACTAAAGCCCTACAACTAAATACAATGCCTGATTCTGATCTTGATTCTGGACTGAATCCAAGTCTGAATGCAGTCTGTCCTTCAGTGCTGTGAAGAACATTACTGGGACAAGTGATGAAATTTGAATGGAGTCTAAGGGATAGATGGTGGGAACATATCAAGGTTAACCTACTGGTACTGAAGTTGTGCTTAAGTAGGAAAATGTCCTTGTGTGTAGGAAATTCCCACCGAAGTATATGAGGTGGTGTGGTATTTAATCAATAATATTCTCTCAAAAGATGCAAGAAAAAGTTTATTTACACTGTATTTGCAACTTTTCTTTAGGTTTTAGATTTTCAAAATAAAAATATGTAATTAAAAAAAAAAGAATAGCACAGGGTAGGCGGTTGGGGAGCATGGGAGCAGAAAAGGCCCAGGAGGTGCAGGCTGAAACATTAAAAGGCTGTGCGAGTGGGTCTGGATGAGAAGGAGGCATTTAAGCAAAGACTTGAAGGAGCAAAGGTAAGGGAGTGAAGCAAGAAAATATCCTGGAAAGAACATTTCAGGACAGCGGAAGACAGTCCAAGGTAGGAGTCGGCCTGGCCTGATTTCGAAGCAACAAGGAGCCATGTAACTGTGAGCAGGGAGGAAAGGAGTGGGAATCAAGGTCCTGGAGCAAATTGTGGGGGACGAAAAAAGTGGTGCCAGTGGAAAAGGACCCGCCTGCCGATGCAGGAGATGTGAAAGACGTGGGTTCCATCCCTGGGTCGGGAAGATCCCCTGGAGGAGGGCATGACACCCACTCCAGCATTCTTGCCTGGAGAATCCTGTGGGCAGAGGCGCCTGGCGGGCCACAGTTCATAGGGCTGCACAGAGTTTGGACACGACTGAAGCAACTTAGCACGCAAGCACGGAAACCCCCGCAGGGCCTGGGAGGTGTTTCAGGGACCTTGGCTTTTACTCCAAGTCTCGCAGCTGCTGCAGGGTTTTGACCAGAGGAGTGACATGATCTAACGAGGGTTTAAAATAATTCCTTTCGTTGCTGTGTTGAGAACAGAGTACACAAGACAACGGGCCAGGATGCTTCAAAAATGTCGATGTCATGAAAGACCAAGAAAGATTGGGAGATTGTTCTAAACTGAAGGAGACTGCAGAGGCCTGACAGATGACTGCCATGTGTCGCTTTTGACTTGATATTGGATTTTTTTACAAAGAAGGCATGTTTTGGAGATAATTGAAGAAATTTGAATATGGACTGTATATTAGATTTTATTGCCTCAATATTAAATTCTTTACATATGACAATATACTATGTGATAATGTATTGGAGTTCCATTATTAGAATGTCTTTTAGGAGACATAAGTTGAAATATTAGAGGTGAAGTAACATGATGTCTGCAATTGAAATGGGTCAGAAAAACACACAGACAGCAAAAGAAAATACAAATCGATCAGTGAATCTAGGTGAAAGCTACATAGGTATTCACTGAGCTCCAAATGAAATATTCTTTCATTTTTAAAATATATTTCACAGTTTTCAAAATAACAGATTTTAAGAAGTATTTTAGTAGGGGTCTCCAGAGACAGATCCAATAGGAGACAGAAATTGGCTCATACAATTACAGAGGTGGGAAACCTCCATGGTGGGTAGGGTAAATTGGCAAACTGGAAACCCAGGAATGTTTCTGGTTTAGTTTCAGTCTTAATCAGAAGGGCTGAGATCCCATGGAGCTGCTGGTGTACATTTTAGTCTGAAAGCCAATAGGCACAAGACCCTGTTCAGTTGCTCAGTCATGTCTGACTCTTTGCAACCCCATGGACTGCGGCATGCCAGGTCTCCCTGACCATCACCAACTCCCGGAGTTTATTCAAACTCATGTCCATTGAGTAGGTGGTGCTATCCAACCATCTCACCCTTCTCCTCCTGCCTTCAATCTTTCCCAGCATCAGGGTCTTTTCAAATGAGTCAGTTCTTCGAATCAGGTGGCCAAAGTACTGGAGCTTCAGCTTCAGCATCAGTCCTTACAACAAATATTCAGAACTGATTTCCTTTAGGATGGACTAGGTGGATCTCCCTGCAGTCCAAGGGACTCTCAAGAGTCTCCTCCAACACCACAGTTCAAAAGCATCAATTCTTCAGTGCTCAGCTTTCTTTATAGTCCAACTCTCACATCCATACATGACTACTGGAAAAACCATAGCTTTGATTAGACGGACCTTTGTTGGCAAAGTAATGTCTCTGCTTTTAAATAAGCTGTCTAGGCTGGATCATTGAAAAAGCAAGAGAGTTCCAGAAAAACATCTATTTCTGCTTTATTGACTATGCCAAAGCCTTTGACTGTGTGGATTACAATAAACTGTGGAAAATTCTGAAAGAGATAGGAATACCAGACCACCTCACCAGCCTCTTGAGAAACCTATATGCAGGTCAGGAAGCAACAGTTAGAACTGGACATGGAACAACAGACTGGTTCCAAATAGGAAAAGGAGTACGTCAAGGCTGTATATTGTCACCCTGCTTATTTAACTTATATGCAGAATACATCATGAGAAATGCTGGGCTGGAAGAAGCACAAGCTGGAATCAAGATTGCTGGGAGAAATATCAATAACCTCAGATATGCAGATGACACCACCCTTATGGCAGAAAGTGAAGAGGAACTAAAAAGCCTCTTGATGAAAGTGAAAGAAGAGAGTGAAAAAAATTGGCTTAAAGCTCAACATTCAGAAAACGAAGATCATGGCATCTGGTCCCATCACTTCATGGGAAATAGATGCGGAAACAGTGGAAACAGTGGCAGACTTTATTTTTCTGGGGTCCAAAATCACTGCAGATGGTGATTGCAGCCATGAAATTAAAAGACACTTACTCCCTAGAAGAAAAGTTATGACCAACCTAGATAGCATATTAAAAAGCAGAGATATTCCTTTGCCAACAAAGGTCCGTCTAGTCATGTATGGATGCGGGAGTTGGACTGTGAAGAAAGCTGAGTGCCGAAGAATTGATGCTTTTGAACTGTGGTGTTGGAGGAGACTCTTGAGAGTCCCTTGGACTGCAGGGAGATCAAACTACTCAATCCTGAAGGAAATCAGTTCTGAATATTCATTGGAAGGACTGATGCTGAGGCTGAAAGTCCAATACTTTGCCCACATCAGGCAAAGAGTTGACTCATTGGAAAATACCCTGATGCTGGGAGGGACTGGGGGCAGGAGGAGAAGGGGACAACAGAGGATGGGATGGCTGGATGGCATCACCAACTCGATGCACAAGAGTTTGGGTGAACTCCGGGAGTTGGTGACGGACAGGGAGGCCTGACATGCTGCGATTCATGGGGTCGCAGAGAGTCGGACACGACTGAGCGACTGAACTGAACTGAGGTTGGTCATAAGTTTTCTTCCAAGGAGCAAGGTTAAGAACTGATATTTCAGTGTAAGTCCCAAGCCTGGATCCGTATTCTTGGGCTTCCCTTGTGGCTCCATCAATAAAGAATCCGCCTGCAGGGTGGGTAGACCTGGGCTCAGTCCCTGGGTTGGGAAGATCCCCTGGAGGAGGAAATGGCAACTCACTCCAGTATTCTTGCCTGGAGAATCACCATGGACGGAGGAGCCTGGCGGGCTGCAGTCCACGGTGTCATAAAGAGTCGGACATGACTGAGCGACCAAGCACAGCACCCAAGCCTGGAAGAAACCCAGCTCAAGACAGGAAGGAGTTCCCTCTATCTCTGAGGGTGTCAGCCTTTGGAGCTATTCAGGCCTTCAACTGATTGGATGAGGCCCACTTATTTGGGGGAAATCCCTAATTCCTAACTAGGCCAATTCTGCAGTTGAAAGACCGACCCCCTCCACCCCGCCTCCTTCAAAAGCGCCCTGTGACCCGCCAGATTAGGACTACATTTCCCGAGGGCCCCGGGGACACCGGGTCGTGTCTCCCGCCCCTTTCCAGTTCCTCTCCTCGCCAGGTCCCGCCCCTCTGGGCGTGCCAGCCAATGGCGCGTCCTCCTCACGCTGCGGCACAGACAGGTCGAGGGCGGGAACGTTTCCGCAGCCGCGGGGGCGGGCCCTGCGGCCTGCGCTTCATCGTTTGAATCCGAGCAGCAGATTCGCCGCCGCAACGCTGCCCAAGCTAACTTTTTTCAGGAGTCAGGACTTGTGGACGGAGTCTCACTCGTCAAGAGCAGACGTGAAGAGAGTTAATATTAATCTCTCCCCGCGGCTGCAGCCCGGCGCAGTCTCCAGGCTGCTCCTGCAGATGGTGAATCTGCTGCCGAAGCTCGAGAGTCCAGTGACTCGGCAGGAGAAGATGGCGACGGTGTGGGACGAGGCTGAGGTGCGCGCTGGGGAAGCTGGCGGTTCTGGAGCCCGGGCCACGGGGAGCACCCCGCCGGCGGCCGGGGAGGCGGTGGCTGCGGGGGTCAAGGTCGAGCCCGGTCCCGGGATTGGGGCCGCTTGGTGTGCGGTCACGACTCCGTTCTGGCTTTTTTTGGCGGATAGCGGCTTAATTGAGGCAAAGAGTTGGCTAACTCACAGTGCTGAGTTAACTGCCTTGAATTTAAGAAAAAAAAATTTATGTTTTTCACAGCAAGATGGAATCGGGGAGGAAGTCCTCAAGATGTCCACAGAAGAGATCGTCCAGCGCACACGGCTGCTGGACAGTGAAATCAAGGTGGGCAGTGAAGCCCCCTCTCCCTGCCCGCGTCCCCACACACGGCAGGCCCTGCTGCTCTCACGTCGTCCCCAGCCTCCCTCGGAGAGGTGCGGGCACCGCGGTTTCCTCCTCAGACCAGAAAAGAGAAAAGAAAACTAAGTTTTTAAAAGGGAGGGGGAGAGGGCCAGGGTGGGAGACCCAGGCTGGAGAGAAGGAGTTGGCTGACTGCTGTTCCCAGCTTGGTCTTTCCAGCATTCCTCTTGAGAGTCTGTCTTTTAAGAAACCCCCATTCTACAGATGAGCAAACTGAGGCTAAAAGGTTTTGTTTTGTGTTTCACTGTGGTGAGGTACGGAGCCGGTGACGAAAGGCAGAACCTGAAACCCGTGTGTGCTCAACTCAGAGTCTGGTTCTTCTCCCTTTACTACAACTGCTTCCCCCGGAGGTTTCCCGCCGGGCCTCCTGTTTTGACCTTTGCTGGTTGTGGACACAGTCAGGCTGAGCATTCAGAGAGCCATCGAGCTGAGTGAAGGGGTGCAGGAGGGTTCCTCCGGCCGCCTGGATAAGATGCTTCAATTAAGGGGCCCTCAGATAAGCTGAGGTAAGGCTGCATGTTTCCTTCCATTCACCCGCATCCCAGATCATGAAGAGCGAAGTGTTGCGAGTCACCCACGAACTCCAGGCCATGAAGGACAAGATCAAAGAGAACAGCGAGAAGATCAAAGTGAACAAGACCCTGCCGTACCTGGTCTCCAACGTCATCGAGGTGTGTGTGTATGTGGGGGGGAACAGGGCTCAGTGGGGCTTGGAGACAGCCTGCCACTGGGGAGAGAGTGGGTGGGCCTCTTGAGGCCTAAATTGCCTGTAGGATCTAAACCTCTTAGGTTCTCCTCCCCACTGTAAATTTTTAGGGGAATATACAGGCCTGAAAAGGCATCAGAAGCTTCGTGTTTCTTTTTTACTGGGTATTTTTCCTCGAGGGGTAGATGAGCTCTGAGCAGAGATCACACTAATCTTCCGATTTATTAACCGCAGCTTTGCTGGGCTTGGGGCTAGGCTGAGGAGTGAGGTAGGGATGCCGAGCCCTGGGAGTGCTGAGGTTGTCTAGGCCCCAGAAGTGCTGGGCTCTGCAGAGTACAGGGGGGCTGAGCAAGGCCTCTTGATCTGAGCTGCTTCCTTTCCCAGCTTCTAGATGTTGATCCCAACGACCAAGAGGAAGATGGTGCGAACATTGATCTAGACTCCCAAAGGAAGGGCAAGTGTGCAGTCATCAAAACCTCTACGCGGCAGGTGAGGCTGGCTCAAGAAGAGAGCTGCGGAGGATGAAAGGGGGATGTGGGACAGGACTCGGGAGCCTACCTGAGGGCAGAGACTGAGGCTGCACCTGGAATCCTTCTGCAGACCTACTTCCTGCCTGTGATTGGCTTGGTGGATGCCGAAAAGCTGAAGCCGGGAGACTTGGTGGTGAGTAGTGTCCCTGAGCCCAGGCAGGCCTTTCCCAGCGAGGTTTCTCCCACTGCTGAGCCAAGCCCCTGGCCCTGGCCCAGGTCACTGTGGGTCCTGAACGTTTGCAGAGCTGCCTGCCCTTTGACGCTTGTGTTGCCTGGTCCTGTGGCTCTCCTTTCACTCTGGACACCTGTCCTCCAGTCACTTAGATAGGCCTTGAGCTGGGACAGAGCTGAGGTTTTGATGCTGTGTCCCCAGGGTGTGAACAAAGACTCCTATCTGATCCTGGAGACCCTGCCCACCGAGTACGACTCGCGGGTGAAGGCCATGGAGGTGGACGAGAGGCCCACGGAGCAGTACAGTGACATCGGGGGCCTGGACAAGCAGATTCAGGAGGTAAGGGGATCCCGGGGCCTGGATAGGCAGATTCAGGAGGTGAGGGGAGCTTAGGGCCTGGATAAGTAGATTCAGGAGGTGAGGGGAGCCCGGGGCTTGGATAGGCAGATTCAGGAGGTGAGGGAAGCCCAGGGCCTGGATAAGCAGATTAGGAGGTGAGGGGATCCCGGGGCCTGGATAGGCAGATTCAGGAGGTGAGGGAAGCCCGGGGCCTGGATAAACAGATTGAGGAGGTAAGGGGGAGCCCAGGGCCTGGATAGGCAGATTCAGAAGGTGAGGGGAGCCCGGGCGCCTCAGTGACCAGAGCTCTTTTCCTCCCGTGCCTCTTATCCTTGCAGCCTCTAGGGAGGCAGGGAAGAGACCATGGAACAGTTTAGAAGACTGAGCTCTGGAGGGTCTGAATGACTTGCTCAGGATCTCAGACGGTTAAGGCCAGAGCCAGGACTGGAGCTCAGGCTCCTGTTCTTAGCCCGTCCTTCGGCCCCGTCCTGCTGTTCTGGGAGTCCACCGCCAGCCTTGGTGGGAGTGAGCGTTCTGTGTCCTCTGGATGTGGGGCAAGGAGATGGCGGTGTCTCTGAGTTGAGTGGGAGGGCTACAGATAGGGTTAGGCGGTGGGAGCCCACAGGGTTCCCTGTCCTCACCCAGGTCTTCTTCCTGGCAGCTAGTGGAGGCCATTGTCCTGCCAATGAACCACAAGGAGAAGTTTGAGAACTTAGGGATCCAGCCCCCAAAGGGCGTGCTGATGTACGGGCCCCCAGGTACGGGGAAGACCCTGCTGGCCCGGGCCTGTGCTGCACAGACCAAGGTGGGTGCCTTGGGAAGGATGAGGGAGACGGGCGGGAGCTGAAACTCGGCCGGGTGGGCTTGAATTGAAGGGGCCTCTTGTTGCGCCTTTGGCCTGATTCTGTCACCCCCCCACCCCAGGCCACCTTCTTGAAGCTGGCTGGCCCCCAGCTGGTGCAGATGTTCATCGGGGACGGTGCCAAGCTAGTCCGGGACGCCTTTGCGCTAGCCAAGGAGAAAGCGCCGTCCATCATCTTCATTGATGAGCTGGACGCCATCGGCACCAAGCGGTGAGGGGTGCGGGGTCCCGCCAGGTTGGGTCTGGATCCCCTCTCTCGCACCCTGCTCCCGGCTCGCCTTGGGATGCTTGTGGCTGTCCGTGTGCTTGGACTTCCTAATGCTCTTCTGACTAGCCTCCCTGCTTCGTTTCTTTTCCCCCCACCATCCTTTCTCACAGCTGCCAGCAGGCCTCCTCTCAAAGCTTCACTCACTGGCTCCCCCAGCCCCTCATGCAGACCGAGCCTGCTTTCCCCTGCCGGGCCTCCCTGCTGCCCCATGGCATAATCGCTGGGCTTGCCATGGCCTGCGGGGCCCCTGTGTTGGTGCCCCGGCTCCCCTCCAGCCTCACAACCCCCTGTCCTCACCTCCCCGCCGCCTCTGGCTTCCTCCAGGCACCCCCCCGTTTGTAGGCCCACTCGTTGGCAGAGACTTGCCGCCTGCTCTTTTGTCTCTGGAATGTGCCTTTCCTTTTCCCTGGTCTCCACTGGTCGGTTGCCCAGTGATGTGTTTTCAGCCTTCAGATCTTGGCCTGAGGGACATTTCTTCAGGGACAGCTGCCTGGTCCCCCTGTTGCACGCCAAGTCTGGGCCAGATCTCTGTATTCCTTCTGAGTTTTAGCTCAGTTTGTGATGGCATCTTCATCAGGGGCGCAGGCCAGGCAGTGGGCTTTGCTCACTGCTCTGTCCTCAGTTTGGCACCTCAGCCCAGGAGCTCTCACCTCTGACACCATTTCTGTGCTGGTCCCTGGGCTGGGGACGCCCAGGCTGAGCGGGACTCCTGTCTGCCCCGGGATGAGTTGGGTTGGGCTTCTGGTGGTGGAGCAGGGGAGGGCGCCCCTGAGCTGTGGCCTCACCCGTGTCTCCTTCGGGGCCCAGCTTCGACAGTGAAAAGGCCGGGGACCGGGAGGTACAGAGGACCATGCTGGAGCTGCTGAACCAGCTGGACGGCTTCCAGCCCAACACCCAAGTGAAGGTGAGTGTCGTCTTCACATGGGAAGAAGGGGCACTGAGAGGCCCAGGATCTCCTGTTGTCTCACTCGCGCAGCTCGAGTTAGAGGCGGTCTTGAATATTCGGTGCCATCTCACCTGACCTGGGTCGCCTCCTTGCCTGTTGTGGCCGTGCCTGTCACCTGTCTCTGAAGCTCCCTCCTCATTCAAGTGGCCACGTCTCCTCCTCAGGTCATTGCAGCCACCAACAGAGTGGACATCCTGGATCCCGCCCTGCTCCGCTCAGGCCGCCTGGACCGTAAGATCGAGTTCCCCATGCCCAACGAGGAGGCCCGGGCCAGAATCATGCAGATCCACTCCCGGAAGATGAACGTCAGGTGGGCAAAGCCACGAACAAGCCGCTGAGACCTCAGGGGCGGCAGAGCCATCCCAGTGCTCTTCGTACTGAGCCTCCTCGGCTTCCCCTCTTCCTCTACCTCCCGTTCACACAGCGCTGTCCCCACGGCGGCCCCCGTTTCTCCCAGGTGCCTGACCTGACACACAGCCTTACTGGGGCCCAGGATCCTTAGCGTTCACCTGCACACACACCCCCCGCCCCCGGGATCAGAAGGCGAGCTGGCCGGGCCGATTTCCTGGCCTCCCCCCGCCCCAGCAGGTGAACACAGCCCAGCCTGGCCCAGGGGAACGCTGCCAGGGGCCAGGCAGACCTGGGTTCAGATCTATGTGACCGTCCGCAGGTGGCATAAACCTTGGTTTTCTTCCTGGGACTTGGGGGTGAGGGCTGCAACCTCCCGGGGTTGTGATAGTGCCAGGTGCAGTGCTTGGCGCAGGAGGGGAGTCGGCGCAGTGCTGTGCTGGTGCAGGCCCCGGGCCGCCTGAGAGTCAGATGGCTGTCTTCTATCTCCACGACCTTCTACTCCCCACATACTGGATCCTGGGGTCCAGGTGCATCTCGAAGGCTGGAGACACTAGAAATTCCTTGGTCTAACCTACTCTGACCTCCCTCCCTCCTGCCTCTCCCTTGCCCTGTGCAGAGGGACAGAGGGACAGGCCCAGTAGGGAAGGGACTCACCTGTGATCCAGGCGAGTCGACCTCGCTGCCTGAGGGAGTGTGTGGGGGACAGCTGCTCTTCCTGCTCTTCCTGCCCTTCCCCGTAAGTCTCTGAGTCTCGCTCCACCTCCCCACAGTCCTGATGTGAACTACGAGGAACTGGCCCGCTGTACGGATGACTTCAATGGGGCCCAGTGCAAGGCGGTGTGTGTGGAGGGCGGTGAGTGTGGGCCACGGAGAGTGGGCGCTTCACGCCACCTCCCTGCTCAGGCTGGTGGAGGCAGCCAAGGGCGGGGCTGAGAAGGTGGAGGCCTCCGGCAGCTGGGCTGAGGAGTGGGGAGAGGCCCAAGAGCCTGTCTGTTCTGGGGCGTGGGGAGGGGCCCAGATCCTGTCTCTCTGTCCTGGGGGTTGGGGCATGGGGAGGGACCCAAGAACCTGTCCTGTCGGTCTGTCTGGGGGCTGGGGCATGGGGAGGGACCCGAGAGCCTGTCCTGTAGGTCTGTCTGGGGCTGGGGCGTGGGGAGGGACCCAGAGCCTATCCGTCTGTCTGGGCGCAGGGCATGATCGCGCTGCGCAGAGGCGCCACGGAGCTCACCCACGAGGACTACATGGAGGGCATCCTGGAGGTGCAGGCCAAGAAGAAGGCCAATCTGCAGTACTACGCATAGGGGCCTCCTGCTGGCAGACATGCGCAATAAAGGATGCTTCCTGTTCCTGCCGCCTGTCTGTCTCGCCTTCCTGGGCCTTGGGTAGAGGAGTAGGGGTGTATGCCGGAGGCCCTTCCCTGGTGCTGCTGCTGGAAACCCGAGCGAGCTGTGGGCCTCAGACCAGTTGTCAGGGCAGGCCCCTGGCAGGGATGGGTGTGCGCCCCAGCTGCTCCCTGGGTCTCCTGGCCTCCAGACCCCTCTGACTGCACACTCCCCACCCTGCCTCAGTCTGAGCTTATGAGAATTCTTGCTAACCTGCAGCTCAGCTGAGGGGCCCACACAGAAACCAAGCTAGTATTTCCCTCCTTCTGCATCTTGGCCCCTGGCCCTCAGCCTTGCTTCCTGGTGAGGCCAGGTCCTGGGCCTTGGCTCCCTGGCTCCCAGCGCCAAGCCTGCTGTTTGTCTCCACATCCTGGTTCGCTGTTGGCCCATTTCCTCCCGCTGAAAAATGAGCTTCAAGCAAGGTCTGCTGAGAGCCCTTCTAGGCCTAACCCCGCTCACGCTGTGTCCTCTCCCACCCGGGTCCTGCCCCAGCCCCCGTCCCTGTGACGCCCACGTCCTATTAGAGCCCTTTACCATCTTGCTGGTCATCTGCCTGCCACCCTTCCAGCTCTGCTGCCTGAAAGCTGACCCTGGTGGTTCTCCACTGGCTGAGGGCTCGGCCTGGGCCACGTGCTTTGCGGACCTTATGCATAATTGTACCTAGTTAATCTCAGCCACCAGTAGGGCAGCCCTGTTTTATGGATGCATCTGAGCAGCTGGGCCAAGACCACACAACTCTCAGATGGCACAGCTAGGATTCAGGCCTAGGAGCAAGATAGAGCCCACTGTGTTGCCGTTAGCAGGCTTGACTGTCCCCACCTCCCCAAACGGCCCGTTAAAACAGCAGCCCTTCGAGAACGCCCCATCGACTCTCACTTGCCCCCTGCCAAGACCCCCTTACCCTCTTTTTCCTATCCCCTCTGAGGGGCCGTGCCCACAATCCCAGAACTGCTACTGCCTGCCGGCCAGTCTGGAGACCCCTCTCCCACTGCCTCCGGCCGCCAGCCCAAGTCGGGGCACCCCTGCTGCGTGCTCCTTGGTGATTGGTCCCACTGACTTACAACCCGCCCCCCCATTCCAGAGCAGCCCCAGCACAGCCTCTGATGGGGCTCTGTCCCTCTCCTGGGCGTCCCCACCTGAGTGAGGCCACAGGCTTCTCACCCCCCGACCTTGGAGCCCCCATCTTTAAATGGGACCTGGCTGCCTCCCTCGGCTGGCTGAGTGCACTGATGCCCCGCGCCTGCTGAGGGCTGGTGGGAGCTGGGGCCACAGCCCTGGCTTCCTCCCTTCATCAGGCCTGAACCCACCAGGCCCTGGCTGTCACGAGCAGGTAGGTAGACCAGGTCCCTTTTCACTGAAGATAGTGAGTTAGAGCCAGGCCTTCGCTGCCACGGAGCCAGCCGACCTCGGCCTCACCCTGAACCAGACTCCGTGCTCCCCGCCACCGCCTGCCGAAGGTGGGAGAGGAAGTGGGCTCCCCGTCCTCCTTCTCCCAGGAAGCAGCCCCTTCCCATGCCTGATGCTGGCTTTACTAGCCTGTTCACTGGAGGGGAGGGTGCGGTTTAGAATAAAGATCTCATTTTTCCTTTCTAACAAATAATTTCATGGAGGCCAAACCTGGAGACGACTGTGGGTGGAGCTCCGTCCCATGGTGAAGTTACTCAGGCCAGGCTGGGAAGAAGCCCCTGGTTTGCAGGTCTGTGAGGACACCAGCCTTGGGGGTGGCGTGGGCTATAATGGCCTAGAACCAGGCTTGTTTTATTGACATAAGCTAACAACAGAACAAGCCAGGGAAACATGGAATGTTTATGCCCTGTTCGGAGAAGCAGCTCAATAGAGTGCAGAGACGAGGAGAAGGGCTGGAAGGTGGGGATGATAGGCTGGGCAACCTGCAGGAGGCGCGCACAGAGCAGCCAGCCTGGCGGGGACACGAGCTGCCCGGCTTTCGTGTGCAGAACAGAGGCAGCCAGTTCGTGTATATTTATTTGCATCTCATCTATACAACAAGTTATTTACAGATACAAACGGAACCACAGCAAAACTGCTATAAAACCGATCAGACCCTTCTGACGGCAGCTCCTCCCGACGCCCACGGCCAAGCGGCAGGGCTGGAGCCTGGCTGTGGAGCGGGCCAGCTGAGTACCTGGGCCTCGGCCAAGGGAAATAGCTAGGGATTATGGCTTCAGCATTCTCCCAGAGCACATTCCTGAGTGCTGACAACGTGGAGCCCTCACCGCCCCCCGCCCAGCCCCCACCCGTGGCGGCTGGGGAAGGGGGCTGCGCCGTGGGCGGGCAGCCACCGTTCCCCATCTTCCTGCCCCCAGAGCGTCTGCCAGACCCCGGGCTGGCAGGAGCACCCAAGCGGATGGGGAGGACACTGGCCCAGGGCTGCTCGCTGCCCTGCTGGCTGCCGTTTGGCAGCTGGAGGTGGCAAGAGCTGCTGGCGCTGCCAGGGAGCGTTCGCAGTGGGGGAACAGGAGCCGGCCCAGGGCTGACAGGGAACAGGTCTTAGAAAGCATCTCCCAGCTCCGCGCTGGGTGGAGTAGGACCGTCAGCGCTGAGTGGAGCCGGGGGTGAAGCAGCTGCCTCTCCTCTCTTTGGCCTCAGAGCTGGTGAAGGGAGGACCGGGCCGTGGCCGAGAAAAGGTGCCCAGCCTTGGTCCTTGGCTGCTCGGAGCTGGGTGCACGTGCCCAGGGGGCTTACCCCCAAGGCCCAGGGCCCCGAGGCCTCAGCGGGGGAGAGTTTTGGGGTTCATTCCTCCCAGCGTCCTGCGTAGACGCCTCTGCTCGGGACTGGCGCTCCCATGCCTCACTGCTGACTCCGGGGGTGCAAGCCCACGGGGTGGCAGGGGGAGAAGACCAGTGGGCGGGCCCGGGCATCAGGGATCACAGTGTCGGCCTCGCACACACCTCTGGCCACATGTGCACAACACGCACACACACACACCACCCTCTCGGGTTGGCGACACACTCTCTGACACACATATTCACTCTCTCACACACACACACACACACAAACAGTCACAGAGTGACTCCGAGTCTCTTATTGCTGTGCAGGGGTTGGGTGCCGGGGACAGTCACTCCACGAAGACCGAGAACAGCACCATCACCACAATGCCCGCACAGAGCAGAAGCACCTGCTGCAGGGAGCGCCTGCGGGCGAGAGGACCGGGGCTCAGGGGGCTGCACGGGCCGACGGGCAGCGGGCAGGGGCCTGCCAACGGCAGTGCCAGTGGGCAGCTCACCACGGGTCGTCTTCCTCCAGGAGGTCAGGCAGCACGTTCACCAGGGCGATGTAGAGAAAGCCGCCGGAGGTGAAGGGCAGGATCCAGGCCACTGTCTCCTCTGCAGCAGGGGGAGGAGCCCTGACTGGCTGGGGGTGCTGGGCGACCACGTGTACCGACCGCCCCCCCCTCCCGCGGGGTGGACCCGGGCAGAGCCAGGCTTGGATACCCAGGTCAGGGGCGGCCGAGCCCTTCGGCCAGGGCCCCTCTGCGGACCGCCACCACCCCCACGCCCGTACCTACTCCCTTGGGGGACTGCGCACAGATGGCGAAGCAGGCGCCTAGCAGGCCCCCCAGTGCCGTCGAGAGCTGCAGCTTGGCTGCGCTCCATCGATCAAAGCCGGCCCGGAGCAAGATGGCAAAGTCGCCCACCTGAGGGGAGGTCCAGACGATCACTCTGGGCCCCGGTGGGGCCAGACGCCCTGAGCATCTCAGATGTGGATGGGTCCACCAAACCCCCAGCAGCAGCCCCATTGCTGGGACCCCCGGCCCACATCCTCTGCTGAGCCCCCCAGTCCCGAGGCGTCTGGAGTGTGGCTGCAAAGGTGGCTGTAGCCTGTGCAGACTGAGGAGCCCCAGGTCTCTGGTGCAGCCCCCAAGCCAACCACTTGCTGGGCAGTCCCACCCAAGTTCCCCGGCAGCTGCACACCCACACGGCTCACCAGGGGCCCTGTGGCACTCACCTCATGGGGGATCTCATGCAGGAGGATGGCCATGGTGGTCAGGAGCCCGATCTGGAGGGAGGGGAGTGTGTGGGGGTCTGTGTTGAGGGCACCCACCTGTCCACTCATCCTCCCAGTATCTTCTCTGGTGCCCTGGCTGGACACCGTTTGGCTACTAGAAATACAGCAGCGAATAAAAGAGACCAGGAATCCGCCCTCAAGAAGCTAACGGTGGGGGGAGAGGCAAGGACTGAGGAAACAGGAGCCGCGTGACTGCACACCGTGACAGGGCCGCGGGGGCCGGATGGACTACACGACATGGGACGGGAGGGGCCTGACAGATGAGGGCTCAGCAGAGGCCTCTTTCAGAAAGTGCTTTTGGAACGGAGGCCTGAAGGACGAGAGTGGGAGAAAGAACACTCCAAGCAGAGGCAGCAGGGAGGAAGGAGCCCCCAGAGGGGGGACGAGGTGGGCCAGTTCAAGGGCAGACAGACCTCGGGGCCCAAGCACAGAGGGCAGAGGGGGGCAGGAGTGGGGAGAAGCGTCTGGAAGCAGGCAGGGGCCGAGTCTAGCAGCTTGGCTGAGGCCCGTGGTCCCAAGGAGGAGTGTTTGCAGTAAGGAGGCTGGGATAAGGTGCTGGGTGTGGGGAACGTGGAGGCGGCGGACTGGAGGCAGGGCCACCTGGTCAGTGCGGGCCCTGCATGCCCATCGCAATGGCCCCCGCCCCCACCCCACTCACCTTCTTGCTCACTAGGAAGCTGGCGGCCACGGCCAGCCCGTGGGTGAAGTTGTCTATGGTGTTGGCCAGCAGGTTGAGATAGCCGCTGACCTGGGAGAGGAGGGACAGGGTCGGGCTGAGCTTGGCGGGTGGGCCTGAGCCAGGCCGGCCACTCAGGTTGGGGTGGCTGTAGGAAGGGGGGCCTGAGCGGGCCACTCACTTTGATGTTCCGGACCACGGCGCTCAGGCCGGGCTCTGCAGCCGGCTGGGCCGGACAGTGGCCTCCATTGAGCGCGGCGGCAGCTGCAGGGTCTTTGCTGGGGGCCTAGGACCAGGAGAAGGGGGAGAGGTGACATTAGATGCCCCCACTTGGCCAGGGTAAACAAAGGGAGTGAGACAGGGGAGACCCCTTTTATCTGGCTAGACTTCGCTGCTCAACCAGCCGGGTGACCCCAGACCCAACAGGCTCTCTGCCCTCCACACTGCTGTCACTATCATCCATGGGGACCAGTCACGGCAAGGGGCTGGGGCCCGGATCCTTCCAGACAAGCTGGCCCAGCCTCCCAGAGCTCCCAGGAAAGGACCGAGAGACCCTCTTTTTAGGGCTTGACTCAAAACCTGAATATTTATTGGAAGGGCTGATGCTGAAACTCTAATACTTTGGCCACCTGATGCGAAGAACTGACTCACTGGAAAAGACCTTGATGCTGGGAAAGACTGAGGGCGTGAGGAAAAGGGGACGACAGAGGATGTGATGGTTGGATGGCATCACCAACTCGATGGACGTAGGTTTGAGTAAACTCCGGGAGTTGGTGATGGACAGGGAGGCCTGGCGTGCTGCAGTCCATGGGGTCACAAAGAGTTGGACACGACTGAGGGACTGAACTGAACTGACTCAAAACCTGGGCCTCCAGGCCCTAGCACCACCACAGAATGAAGGCTGACCTGTGTAGGCGCTGGAGTTTAGGGCTCACCTGGCTGGTCTCCTCCTTCCCTTTGCTGTCCAAGAACAACTTCTCCAACACCAGGAAGGTCAGGAAGCCAGCAATGACCCACAGTCCCAGCTGCTGTTGCTGCTGCAGGCTCTGCCCCTCACCACCTGTAGGGGGCAGCACTGACAAGCCAGGCCAAGCCAGGGCCGCAGATGGTGGGGTGGGGGGGAATCCCCATTGGAACCAGGGCACTGGCACCGTGACAGAGGTCCAGGAACCCCTCTCCCAGTCATTGTGCAGAGTGGGCACGGCCTAGGCCATTCCTGGGCCTGGGCACCAGCTCCCACCCACTGCCCACCACCCTCCTGGCCTCCCCCAGCCTGTGGCCTCACTCACCAGAGCTGGCGCTGTTCGTGTAGGGGCCCACGCCTCCGGGAGCAGGTGGAGAAACACGTTGCCCAGAAGTCCCCCAAGGCAAAGCTGAGCAGCTGTTTCAGGCGCCGTGCCCCAGCTGCAAGGCAGAGATGCAGGACCTGGGAACCAAGGCCAGAGTCCCTGGCCTGACCCCCTTCTCCACAGCTTCCTGGGCTTCTAGTGTGATCCCAACCAGACTGCAGTCTCTGGAAGGCTGGACGCAGGCTCCAGAAGGCTGGCCTCCCGCCCCAGTAGGGGCTGGTGTTCAGCAGGAATTCACCACGTTCTGCAGGGTGCCTGGGGAGCCACTACTGCTCCAGGGCTAAGAGAGCAGACAGGCCCTAGCTCCCAAAGCCAGCGGCTGCTAAGTCTGGGCAGATTGCTTCCAGGACTCAGTCTCATCATCTGTAAACTGGGGACAATTGTATTTATCTGACAGTGAGTGATCTTGAGGAAATTAAATGACAACATGTACAGGAAATGCTTATTAAAGAGGAGTTTTCTCTTCTCAGCCACTGATACTCTCAGCGCAGTGGCAGAGATCTGACAACTTGGGCAGACTCAGAATACCCAGAGTTGGAAGTGCCCTAAAGGGGCCGTCTCAAAACCCATGGTTCAGTAGACAAACTGAGGCCCAGAGGGAAAAGGTAGCTTGGTGGTGGGGGTATGATCCCAGGGTAGCTACTGCCTCCAGGCTGTGTGACCTTGGGCTCCTCAAAGAACTTCTCTGTGCCCGTGCATCCCCATTTGTAAGATGTAGCTAACAATCCAAGTCCTCCCTAGGCTGACCCTGCAGGGATGTAGTGAGAGGGGCAGGAGCGCTCGGCCTGAAGACGGCTGTGTTCACAGCTGCGGCGCCAGCCCTCAGCCCCGTGCCCGGCACGGCTGCATGCGTGTCCATCTGCTGAATGAACGGTTCCTAAGCCTGGGAGACAGCACTAGACCCTGGGGGACCCTCGCTTCAAAGATTCCCAGGGCTGGTCCAGAACTTCCATGACACTGTCCTGGCTGAGGGCGACAGGCACCTGTATATTTAGGGCTCCCCATCTGATCCTGTTTCTCTTTCATCACAGAATGTCACTGTGGACACGCACACATGGCAGGAAGGGGAAGCCAAGGAAAGCCCTCTGCCACGCCTGCACCCACCTCCCAGGTGCCTACCCTAGAGGAGGCGGGCTGCCAGCCTCTCTGTGTTCCAGGGAAGGCCGCCCTGGGGGCTCTGGGTCCGAGCACCCTTTTGCATGCTGAACGAGGGCTGAAGCGAGAGGCAGCGCTTTTCACAGGGCACTGGCTGGTGAATATGGAGCCCTTTCCCAGCGCTGGGCAGTCTTCTTTCTTTTTCAAGTTAACTGCTTAATTTGTGTGTGTTGGGCCCACCACCCCTGCCTTTGTAGGGGTCTGCCACACAAAGCCAGCCTCGCTGTGGTCAGAGCCCAGGACGTAAGCCTGCACACTCCACGCCTAAGCATGGTTGAGACAGCAAGGAAACTCTGGCCAGAGGTGACACCTAGTCCCACTGCTCATCAGGTCTGTGTACAGCGTTTCATGTATCACCCCAGAGGCATAACATCAGGACGGGCTGAATAGCAACCATCTTCTCCTGCATCATCCCACCCACCGCACCAGTACCACCACCTCACATCTCAGTAAGATCCCAAACCCACTCTTCACTCGCTAAATATGGTACACAGTGACACTCAGGGAGGCCACCCCACTTGTGTTCAAGAATGCCCCCCTCCCAGGTTGTAAGCCAGGGTGGACGATATCCCCCAGGCTTCTCAGTGGCTGGGCAGTCTTCCAATCGCTTTACCAATATTAGTTCATTTAATCGTCACAATAACACCTATGAAGTTTATACTGTTATTATCCCCTTTTTAAGGTTGGGACCTTGAAGCAGAGCCAAGTTAAGGAACTTACACCATACTACCCAAAGTGGCAGAGCCAGGCTTTGAACCCCAGGCAGCCTGGCGTCCTATTTCCAGCCTTGCCTCTCGCTCGCAGTGAACGTTCGCTGACGTTCTTCTTTCAGAATAAACAGGTGCACAGACAGATGAACAAATAAGCACGGCGCAGCCCGGCTCACCGGACCACGGGGAAGAACTCTACTCAGTCCAGCCATCTGCCCCAGACACACTGCCGCCTGGGACGAGACCCGGCTCTCCCAGGAAGGGCAGCGGCATGGCTCCCCAGTGCCGGAGGGGGATCACTCACCTTCTGAGCGCAACGTGGTCCCCATCTCCAAGGGAATGACAAGCAGTGGGAAGACCCCGCTGAGCCCCACCATGAGCGAGCCCAGGAGGGAGCAGACCCACGTCTCCAGCCTCTCTCCACTCAGCAGGGCCCCCCAGGACTCACTCTCCTTATTGTCCAGGCGACAGGCTGCTGCCACCCCCGGCTCCGGAGGGCCTGCTGGGGAGCCCCCAGCCCCTCCCAGGAGCTCCAGGGCAAGAGCCACAAGGAAGAGGAGCCTCTGTCCCGCCATGCCGATGCCGGGGCAGGGACATCCAGGCATGCCACGTGCTGAAAAAACACACAAAAGCCGCTTGCATGAGCGGCCACCCTTGGCCGCACACCTGCTTAGAAAATGTGGCACCTGGACGCTCCCCGCGCTCCCGGCGGCCACGGTGCCCGTCCTCCTGCCTGCCTCCCCCAGGGCCTCCAAGGACCCCTGTGAGGGGTGCACGGAGCAATGGGGCTCTGCTCCTCCACATCCCACTTCCAAAGCCCATACACTTTTTTTTTCCCTTGGGAGCCAGTTCCAGACTTTGTGTCAGCCTGTCCGCCTAGGGCTAAACTTTCCTTAATGACAGGGTGAGGCGCTGGCTGGGTTCCCTTCAGCCACCGGCAGGCCCGCCCCATCAAGGTGTCTGGCTGCCAGGGGAGAAAGCCTGGCTGCCAGGATGCGCCCCAGTGAGGACACCCCCAGGGGCAGTGGCCGGCTGCACTGTCTACCTTGACGGGACGAGCTTAGGAAGCGCAGGTGGGGGAAGCCAAGCAGCTGGGCTAGGTCAAGACCATCAGGGCTTGAGTCTAATATCCCGGGCCCGGAGACAGACAGGAGGCGAGACCGAAGAGAGAGGCTCCTTCAGTGACGAGCAGCCTCCCAGATGCACGGGGCACGGGCATCCAAGACCCACCCTTAACTCTGTGCTCCATGCTTAAAGCTGCTGGGCTTGCGGCGCTGTGTGCTCAGTTGCTCAGCCCTGTCGACTCTGCGACCCCGTGGACTGCAGCCCGCCAGGCTCCTCTGTCAGCCCGCCAGGCTCCTCTCTCCAGCCCGCCAGGCTCCTCTGTTCATGGGGATTCTCCAGGCAAGAATACTGGAGTGGGCTGCCCGGCCCTCCTCGCCTGACTGTGGACAAGTCCCTAAAGCTCTTCTCAGCCCTAAGTCTCCTCCTCCTCCGAGGGAGATCAGAATGGCCTCCCTCACTTGGTCGTGACGGTAAGATGAGTTTGCCCGTCGGGTGAGCCTGCCTGGCATGGTGAAGGTACAGAGCCCTCCTCACGTTAAGGGGTGGCCCGAGTGTACCCAGCGGGCAGATCACAGGATCTGGATGTGAGTCAACCAAGAGGGAAGTTCAACCTGGAAACTCAGGCATGAGGTTTAAATGTGGTCGGCCCAGCCTCAGGCCGGCTGTGACCTTGAGCCAGTGATGTCCTTGCCTCAGTTTCCTCATCTCCTGATGGAGGTGGGAGGGAGGGAAAGCAGCTGGAAGAGACGCCAGGGTCTGGGATCTCCAGGCCATAACGGGACGCTGAGGAAACCCACTGGGCTCCACTGGGGACCAAAGGCGGGACTGCGGCCGGGAGGCTGGGCTTGGAGGCAGAGGCGGGTCAAGGTTAGAGGTGAGGGGGCCCCAAGTGTGGAACAGGAGATGCGGGGTACCGAGAGAGTCAGAGAGGAAGAGAGAAGGGGGACAGCAATAGCGGCAGAGTGAAGAAGGGAGAGCCAAAAACAGATACGGAGCGGGGAGAGATGGGGACGACGCGTGGGAGACGGAGGAGAAGAGCCCGAGGAAGTTTTAAGTCCCGCGCCTGAGGCCCAGGTCAGACCTGGACAAGGGGATCGGCAGAGTCCGTCCCGTCCGGGGCTCGGGCCCCGGGCGCCGGGCGGTCACTCACCGTGCGGCGGCGGCGGCGCTCCGGGCGGCCCCGGCCATCCAGCTGCGGCGCCGCGCCCCCGCCCCGGCTCTGCCCCGCCCGGCCCGGCGCCCCCCTCCACCCGGGCCCGGAGCCGCCCCCAGCGCGCGGCCACGTCACACGGGACCTGGCCGGAACCCGGCGCGCCGCGCGCCGCGGGGTCGCGGGGGAGCGGCGGCAGAAGGGCGCGCTTCCGCCTCGAGGCTATGGGGGGACCCAGGAGGCTGGCGCACTTCCGCTCGGGCCGGACCGGGGACGGCGGCGGGGAGCGTCGGGCGGAAGTGGGAGCCCCGTGGGCACCCGGCTCGGCCTGGCTGCGCGAGGGCGGAGGCAGCGGCCCCCGCAGGGACCGCGAGCGGCCGGGGGACTTGGGCTTGCGGGGCCCGGCCGCGCCGCTTCCTCTCTCGGGCGGCGGTGCCGGCCGCGGCCGCACGGGGGCGCGCTCGGCCGCTGGACGGCGTCGCCCCTGGCCGGGGTCCGGGTGTGCGGGGCGGGGGACAGCTGCCTTGCTCCCGCTCTGAGTCAGCCGGGCCTGGCTCCTCCATGAGCCAGGGAAAGGGGAAGTGCCTGCCACAGGGAGGGGCCTAGCCCCGGGAACCTCAGAAGAGGGAATTTTATTCTTACTCATCGAATTATTTTTATGCTTTGGTTTTTCACTGGGAACCTCAAGCCTTTTGTCTCCAGGGCTTGTAACCCTTTGGAGTCCAATGCACGGTGGCCCAACGTTGCTGCCCGGTAAACTCCAAACCTTGGGGAGCAGAGACTCTGTGTTTCCGTCACTTTAGACGAGGGCAGCAAACAGTAGCATCATCATTATTATTATTATTGCAGTTAAACTGAACGTCTACGACGTGCCATTCACTCCGTTCGTATCGTCTTCACTGAATCCTCGGGTCTGTCCCATTAAGGCTGGGACTGTTAGCTCAGGGTCGCACAGATGGCA
Organism: Nanger dama; assembly: GCA_917880005.1. Classification (NCBI taxonomy): domain Eukaryota; kingdom Metazoa; phylum Chordata; class Mammalia; order Artiodactyla; family Bovidae; genus Nanger; species Nanger dama. Next base: position 1,096,589 of record CAKJTW010000030.1, read on the forward strand.
GAAGCCCGATTCAAACCTGGGTGTCCCTGGACCCAGAGTATGTGAGAGCACCTCTCACTTGCAGGATCATGGGAATCTGGTTTGGCGTTTCCACTTTTGCATTCTTCTTGGGGAATCAGCCAGGACCATATAATACTAGGAAAGGGGCACTTGGGTGCCCCCTTGGGTAGAGATTGTGTCGGGGGTGGGCGTCTCTGAGCCTCTGACCCTCATCTGCTCCTGCGGTGGGTCCTTCATCCGTCATGTGTCACTCTGTTACCGGGGGCTCCGACAGCACAGGGCTGTCACGTGCTACACCAGTTGCCCTATTCTACCGCACTCGCCCACGTTTGCCCTTCCTAGACCCCCAACTACACAGCGGATCAGCTTTCCTCTGAAAGTCCTGTCTGCCTCATCCACCAGGCCCTTAGGTCTGCTGGGGCGCCCTCCTGTTCCACTTCCTGAGTTCTGAAGTGGAAGCCCCAACTTACTTACTTTGTAAAGAGAGGAAGACACTCAGGGATGCTGCTTTGGGATCTCTAAGTTGCCCTCCCTACCTATGCAAATCACTCCAGCACAAGCAGAGCACTTCACAATATACAAATGATTTCACAATAACACAGTCAGCATTCCCGCCATTGGGAGCTGAGGACTGCTGGCCGCCAGTAAGGGGATGGGCAAGACCCTGCTAGAAACACCACATGCTGCCTTCTCTCTGCCCTTTCCTCTCACTCGGGCCAGAATTTCCATCATTAGTCTCCTTAATGTACTGGGGGTTGGGATGACACTGGAAAATGGTCATGAGCCAGAAGAGCCCATCTAGAGGTCAGTGGGGGAGCCAGAGAGAGTGTGGCTGTTAAAAATTATGAGTTCGATCTGCCAAGGGTTTCTGGATGCAGACAAGTAAGAAAAGAGAAATGTAGAAATATCTTTAAATATATCTGCTAGTTTAAACTCATGACAAGGAGGATGATTAGAGGTATTGAGATATATATATATGCCCATGTATAATTGTGAGTAAATAAAAACTAGAGAAAATCAAGTCTTCCCAGGCAGTCCAGTGGGTTGAGTCACACGTTTCCAATGCAGGGGCATGGGTTTAATCCCTGGTCAGGGAACTAAGATCCCACAGGCTGCAGCTAAGAGTTTGCATGCCACAACTAAAGATCCTGCATGCTGGGGCTTCCCTGGTGGTTCAGTGGTAAAGAATCTACCTGTCAATGCAGGAGACACAGGTTCGATCCCTGATCCAGAAAGATTCCACATGCGGTGGAGCAGCTAAGCCCTGGTGCCTGTGCTATCGAGTCCGGCGGGATCCACAACTACCGAGCCCACACCCCACAAATACTGAAGCCCGCGGGCGCCTTGAGCCTGCTCCACAAGAAGAGACGCCGCGACAACGAACTGCAGCTAGAGAGTAGTCCCCGCTGGCCTCAACTAGAGAAAAGCCCCACGCAGCAACGATGACCCAGGACAGCCAATAAGTAAATAAATAAAAGTATTTTTAAAAAGAATCCTGCAGGCCACAGTGAAGGTCACAAATCCTGTGTGCTGCAAGTAAGATGAGGCACAGCCAAGTTCATGAAATTTTAAAAGAGAAAAATTTAAAAAACATACGTATATAAAAAAGAAGGTATTACAGTAATGAACAGAGGATGACACGGGGGGCCATGCCCTCCTCTCCTGGCTGAGCACAGATGGATGGCTTCCAACACATTCATCACTCGGTTTGGAGGCTTCAGGGACTGCCCGGGTCACGGCACTGGGCTGGCACACTCCAACAGGGCACGGTGAGCCTGGACACTGCTTTCTTTTTGTGGTTGGGAGGCCTCTGGCACGCAGGGTGGGGGTGGGGGGTGGCGCAGACCAGTTTCTCTGATTTCACTGAGTTGCCTGGGGTCTGACTGTAACACGTTGTTCCTGGCTCTGGCACCTTTACCGGGGGCCCTTTCTCAGCAGCCTCAGCCCCCTTACTTATGGAAGGTGGGCCTGCTCCTCACCGGGCGATGGCCGGCACTGCCCAGGCCCTGCCAAACCCTCTCCTCCTCTGGCGGTCGAGGCTGGAGGCCCGGGGCCGGGCCCCTTCCTCCTGCTTCCAGAGCGTGGCCTCTGTGCGAGAGCCGGCCTCCTCTGGGCTTCCCGTGGGGGCCTGCGGGGAGGCAGCGGGAGAAGGGCGTCTGAGGCCCAGGGGGCCCAGGGTGGGGGGAGGCAGAGCCCAGGGCTCCCGGGCCCCGCTGCTCTTACCGAGGCCTCCCGCTCGGTCTCCACACTGGATGTGCCCCCTGGAACCCGCGACTCCAACTCCGTCTCAACCTGCTCTTCCCAGAGCAGCCTTCGCTCCCCGGGAGTCCCTGGGGAGCTGTCCCCTCTGAATCTCCAAGCCTGGCTGGCAGTGCCCCAGTGACCCCACCAAGGGGCTCCCTGTGGCCGGGCTCGCTCCCGCCCTGCCTCACTCCCTTCCTGCGGCCTCCCTGCCGTTACTGCCCCCGTGTGACCCCCATCCCACCCCGGCAGGCCCGGCCCGGCCTTGCCCTTCCACCATCTCTGTCGATTGGAATCCAGCCTGTTTACAAGGCCGCTTTTTCTCTGGAGCCTTCTGGGTCTGTCCAGGCCCTCAGCGGTCGTGCCTTTGGAGCCCGGAGCCCTGTCCCCTGAATACACAGGGCTTCTCCACCCCTGACCCTCCTCAGCCTCACCCCACTGTGGGCTTCTGGAAAGAAAGACAAGCTCTTGCCAATAACCCTGAGGAGAAATCTGTCCAAATCAATTTAATGTCTCCCTGCCTCAGGAGCACAGAATGGGATAAAATTCCTGTGCGCTACACACTGTGTTCTGAGACTTTGCAGGGCTCTCTTTTATTTATGTATTTTAAAATATATATATATCTTTCTTTATTTGGCAGTGCCAGGTCTTAGTTTCGGCAAGCAGGACCTTAGTTAAGGCATACAGGATCTTAGTTTCCCGACCAGAAATTGAAGGAGTCTCAACTCCTGAATCACCCCATTTAATTCATGTTTATTCATAGATTTCCTTACGTGTTACCCCATTCAAATCCCATATCTCTGCTTCCTTCTTGGGGGAACCTGAGTTTTAACAATTCTTTTTTATTTTTAATAAACATGAAAAAAAAGAAAAAATAAACACGACAGGCAATATTCTGTCCAATCTGGCTTTTTTAAAATAAGAAAAAGAGCTGATTTCTTTTACATTAATCAGATTTTTTTTACAGTTGTTCTCATATAGGTCCTGCCTAACTCTTAATAAACTTCAGTTCAGTTCAGTTGCTCAGTCATGTCCAACTCTTTGCAACCCCACGGACTGCAGCACGCTGTCCTTCACCATCTCCCAGAGCTTGCTCAAACTCATGTTCATCAAGTTGGTGATGCCATCCAACCATCTCATCCTGTGTCATCCCCTTCTCCTCCTGCTTTAATAAGCTTACTTTTAAATACTTTACATTTTGCAGGTAGTTAAAAGAATGTATTTCATGTTACATTTTAGATGTAGTGCACAGGAAGGCAAATGATTTTTATGCACTCCTTTGATACCTGGTAAGCCAACTACATTTTCTTATTGGTTCTGGTCAATTCTCAGTATTACTGTTGAGTCTTTTGGGTGGGTAATCACATCATCTCCTAATAATAAAAGTCACAGAAGGAAGGGACCCACATCATCTGTTGTAGAGATATGGTTTGGCTTGGTTTTGAACTTCATAGGAAGTGTCTGGGGACTGGCTTTTTCCCTCAACGATATGGGTACTAAGGGCTTCCCAGGTGGCTCAGACAGTAAAGAATATGCCTGCAATGCAGAAGACCCGGCTTCATTCCCTGGGTTGGGAAGATTCCCTGTAGAAGGGAATGGCTATCTATTCTAGTATTCTTGCCTGGAGAATTCCATGGACAGAGGAGCCTGGCGGGCTATGGGGTCACAAAGAGTCGGACAGGACTGAGTGACTAAGACTTTCATGGGAATAAGATTGATCCACAATATTGGGAGAAGCTAGTTTACTTGCACTGCTGAGGCGCGTGCCACTGTGTGAATGAGTCCTCTGTAACGCACCCATTCTCTTTGTCCGTGGGCATTTGGGACACTTCCTAGATTTTTGCTATTCAGGACAGTGCAGCTTTGAATGTTCCCTGTCTCTTGGAGCACATGCCGAAGTTTCTCTTGATTTTAGCCTGGCAGGGGATCTGCTGGGCTTTACAAGATAAGGCCAGATTGTTTTCCCCAGAGGCTGTCTAGAGTTGCTCTCTGACTAATAATGCACTGGAGATCCCGTGGCCCCACCTCTTCTCCAACGTTTGGTGCTATCAGTCTCGTTCATTTTTGCCCTTCACATGGTGTAAAATAGCATCTTATTGTGGTCTTTATTTGCATTTCTCTCATTGCCAATGAGCTTGAGCATCCCTTAGATGTTGATTGGACAAACGTGTTTCTTTTGTAAAAGGCCAGTTCATGTCTTATATCTGTTTTTCTGTTGCATGACAAGGGTTGTTTTTTGTTGTTTTATTTTTTTCTGTATGGATTTGCAACAGTCCTTTATGTATTTTGATGTTAATCCTTCATGAGTTGGACCTGGCCGACAGGCAAACGTCTCCTCCAGTTTGTGGCTTGCATTTCACTTTCTCTAAGGTGTCTCCACGTCTCTTCCCTCCCACACCTGTGCCAGGGATGCGAGTGTGCGTGCGTGCGTGCGTGTGTGCACGCGGGTGCGTGTGTGGTGGGCTCCTGTCCCTGAGAACACCTTGCGGACCAACGCCACCGCCTCTCCTGCTCCCTGGGGCGTTGAGGGACCCCGGTAGCCCTCCCAAATTTGGTCGAGGGGTCCCAGATGGGGAGCCCCCCTCCTCGCGGTGGTGCCCCCCTCCCAGGAGTTGTTTATCACTTCCGGCTGCTCACCTGGGGCCCGGGCCCCTCTCTGCTCCGCTGGGCAGCAGCCCGGGCGCTCCCTGGGGGCGGGCGGCCGCGGGGGAGGGGCGCCCCGGGCCGGGCCCTCGGGAGGCGGAGGCGCGGGCCAGGCCTGCGGCGGGGGCTGGGCCGGGGTGGGGGGTGGGCGGAAGCTGCCTGAGCAGATAAGGGCCGTGGTCGGTCCTGCGGTGAGACAGTGCGGGACGCCGCCTCCTGCCCCCAGCCTCCGCCCAGCCCGCCCCCCGCACCCTCCGGTCTCAACTCCCCCGAGCCACGTTCAGCCCCGGCGGCCCCCTCCCTCCAACCCCGAGGGTTGATCCCCTGCAGTCTTGGGGGATGGGGCTCCAGCCTGCACGTTCCGTTCCAAACTTCAGTCATCTCCGTTGGAAAATGGGGGTGGGAGCTCCAGTTACCCACCCCAGGGCCGTTGGGGGATGGGAGAGGCGCAAGCTGGTGAAATCCCTTGGTAGATCTGGGCCCTTTTGTAAAGAAGGGGTACCCTGAGTTCCTCGCATGGCCCCTGCCTGTTCTTGCTGACTCTCCAGGCTTGATCCCCACTGTGTAGATGAAGATTTGGGGGTCCTGCCCTAAGTCACAGAGCCGGCCATCAGGAAACAAGTAGGGAGTGGAATGGAGCTCTTTGTATTGCCCCCTAACCCCGGGAACAGAGCTAGGTTTGGGTATGCTTGTGCACTCTGGGGGCCCTCTTTAAGAAAAAGATTACAAAATCACAAATACAAATTTGCTGAGGCCTCTCCCGGGGCCTTGAAAGGGGTCCAAGCAAGCGAGAAGCACAAGTCCAGCTTCTTGGTTTCCTGGCCCCACCCTGAGGGCGCGCCCCCTCCCCGCCCCCCCCGCCCCGACCTGGGAAGGGCTTACACCCTCCTATAAGACCAGGCCGGACACCAATATAGTTGCAGGGTTGGCCCGAGGCAGGACAGCTGGGGCCTAGAGGAGTCCCCGCTGTAGCTGTGCGCACCCCCTTGCATGCTTAGGCGGCCCTCCACCAGCCCAGCCCAGCCCAGCCCAGCCGCGAGAGCAGTCAGGCATTTGGGGACTGCACCACAGCTGGGCAGGGCCCAGCCCCTTCAGTCCCAGCCAGCCACTCAGGGCCTCTGACTTGTGGGCTGGCAGTGGTAGGGAAAATTCCTAGGAAAAAAAGGAAGGGGGACCTGTCTGGGGCAGGGTAAGTGCATCTGACTTGGAGTCACATGGGCCTGAGGTTCAAGTCTCTGCAGGACCATGTGACCTTGGGAAGACTCCTTCACCTTGGTTTCTTCATCTGTAAAATGGGAGTAATAATAGTACCTACTTGTCAGAGCTGTAACAAGGCTTAAATGAGGCCATGCATGAAGAAGGGCTTAGCCTTTGGCCTTTAGAAGCAAATTTCCCTTCTGTGAAATCTTCAGATCAGGAGAGGCATCTTTCTCTCCATATTAGGGTTGTCACTTATGCAGTGGGGGTGGAGTGGTGTGTCTCTGGTTGCAAAATTGAGATTTAGACCCCATGAATGTCTGGCAGCAAGGCCCTGGTTCTAACCACTAGGGAACGCTGCCCTCTTGGGCCTGTCTCCACCCACTACTAGGTGTGCATACGCAGGGCAGGGAGCCAGGGGGAGAATTTGATTCAGGAGGCTGCTCACCTTTCTGGATTTTATAATCTCTGATCTTATGGTCACATGAGGCTGGAATTTTTCTAACTGCGGCATACTGCAGCCTGAACCCGGAAAAGCAGGAGACTCTGGGGATGGAGACAGAGACGGGGAACTGGGCTTCCCTAGTGGCTCAGAGGTTAAAGCGTCTACCTGCAATGCGGGAGACCCGGGTTTGATCCCTGAGTTGGGAAGATCCCTGGAGAAGGAAATGGCACCCCCACTCCAGTACTCTTGCCTGGAGAATCTCATGGAGGGAGGAGCCTCATAGGCTACAGTCCATGGGACTCACAGAGTCGGACATGACTGAGTGACTGACTGTGAACCAAGAACCTGCCTGCCAGCGCAGGAGATGTAAGAGACATAGGTTCTTTCCTTGGGTCTGGAAAATCTGGAGAAAGGCATGGTAACCCACTCCAGTACTCTTGCCTGGAGAATCCCATGGACAGAGGAGCCTGGTGGGCTATACAGGCCATGGGGTTGCAAAGAGTTGGACACAACTGAAGCTACCAGACAGGGAAGCCTGGTGTGCTACAGTTCATGGGGTAGCAGAGTCAGACACGACTGAACAACTGAACTGAACTGCAGCTACTTCGCATGCACGCACACATGAGCCTGGGCGACAGTGATATCCCAAAGGACTCAGTCTTCCAGACAAAGAGGTACTGCTTCGCCTCACGGTTTGCTTAGGATTTCTCCTGGGTTAATGGACGAGAGAACTGAGTTCTCAGCTCAGAGCTGCCCCTCTCTAGCCAGGTGACCTCACACCAATCCCTCTTCCTCTCTGAGCCTCAGTTTCCTCATCTGTGAAATGGGGGTAAGAATACTTCCAACTGCAAGGATTACAAAATGTGTGCGCGGAGTGCCTGGTGAACACTACCCGCTGTTCAGACCATGTGCTGTCTGGAGATGGAAGGGGGTGTCTTGGGAGGGCAGGAAGTATCTGAGCAGAAGTGGGGAGTCCTGCCAGGGCAAGAGTGGAGCCTCCAAGGACCTCGCCTCACAGATGGAGTGCCTTGGGGTAGGGCTGGGAACCCCAGCTCCGGTGCTCTCCCAGATCAGGACAGGTCAGAGGGAGGTCAGGGGCCCTGGCCGTGCAGAGAAGAGCAGGGAGCAGAGGTTCTCAGGCAGGTGAAAGGGAAAGGAGGGAGGAAGTGGGGGCTTTTGGGAGGAGACGGGCGTGTGTTGCTGGCCACACGGTGAGGCCCCAGACCATGACCCCCTTTGTCCTACATCACCGGCTTTCAAGTGAGGCCTTTCCCCAGTGGGGAAACCGAGGCTCCAAGAGGTGAGATCACTTGCCCAGGGTCACACACTGCAGGCTCCCCAATCTGTCTGGCTCTGCAGCCTGGACTCTCCAACAGTCACAGCCACTTTCTTATCTTATCTGCCTGATGAAGCTGAGTGAAGCAGCGTGATCTCAGAGGCGCAGAGGGATCCTGGGCCCTGCTGCTGTCTCCTAGGACCCCGAGCTCTAGGCTGCCAGCTGTTCAGGAGACATTGCCGGGAGACCCTGGGGGCTGGGAGCCCAGGCAGGGCCCAAAGCATTTGCTCTGAGAGCAGAGACTCCTGGAGTAAAGGGGAGTGAGCCTGCCATATCAGGAGGGTTCCAGTAAAGACACCCCAACAGTGGGGGAAGCTGGAGGCATCGCTCACAACAGGGCCCAAACTAGCCAACCTATTTCTGAAATTCCTTCTTTTTGTCTTAAAAATTCATACATTTGAACTCTGAGGGAGAGGGAGAGGGTGGGATGATTTGGGAGAATGGCATTGAAACATGTATACTATCATGTAAGAAACGAAGCGCCAGCCTATGTTCGATACAGGATACAGGATGCTTGGGGCTGGTGCACGGGGAAGATCCAGAGAGATGATATGGGGTGGGAGGTGGGAGGGGGTTCAGGATTGGAAGCCTGTATACACCCGTGGCGGATTCATGGCAACGTATGGCAAAACCAATACGGTATTGTAAAGTAAAATAAAGTAAAAATAAATTAAAAAAAAATTCATACAGACTTGTATTCTGTTAAATAGGTGGGATCCCCCACCCCACACACACTAAAAAAAATCAGTTTCTACTCTCAGTTTCTACCTGCGTGGACACTCCAGGAAGACGTGATGTCTTCAGTGACTGCGTGTATCTGGGGCCTGCCCTGTGGACCCCAGGCCCTAGGCCCCTGGTCTGGTTTGAGAAAGTGCAGGGACAGAGTTGAGGTCACCGTCCTGACTGTTCTCAGAGACTAGGACTCTGCCCACCTCCACTCTGTGCTCCTGCCTCTTGCTTCGGCTTTCCCGGCTCCTTTCACAGCCGGTTGTCCAGCCCAGCCCAGCTGTCCCACTGGGACTTCTCAGATGCTTCACCCCTCCCCCCTTCATGCCCTGAGGGTCCTTGTCCAGAGGGGCCCTACCCATCTTCAGCCGTCTGTGTAGGGCAGTCTAAGCCCTTGCCTCCCCAGATGAACAAACAGCCTTGCTGAATCTCCCCATGCCCATTTGGAGGAAACTGAGGCCCAGCTCTGAGAGAGGCTGGGCCTCCAGGGTTCCCATGGGACCTCCGGGCAGGTGGGGTACCTCAGCCTAGGGGAGAAGGCACCCGATCCGGGGGCCCCCAGCCAGGGGATGCAGGGAGGAGGAGGGAAAGCCGTGGGGTGCCGGGGGCTGCCGCCTGGCAGGTCCCTGTGCCCAGGGTAGGGAAGTTTCTTATTTCTCCTGCTCCGACTTCCCCCTTTGATTTATTATAGCCATGAAATGCTCTGCTCTCTTCTCTTTTCCTTGCCGTCCGCGGGGCTGGAGCAGTGCAGGCCCTGCGGGACTCCCATCTCCTTCCAAAGGGTGAGCCCCGGCGCGGAGAGGTGAGTCGGGGCATGTGGGACGGGACGAGGAGGGGCCCCGACTACCACCCCGCTCCCGGCGCCCCCAAGGCGGGCCGGGGGCAGGACCCCAGGGGCGGGCACGGTCTCGGTCGGTCGGGAAGGGCTGGGGCCGGGCGAGAGGGTGTGGCAGGTGTGGGCTGGAGGCAGACAGCTCCCAGGGGCTGTGGGGGTGGCGGGCTCTGAGGCTGCGGCCCCGGGAGGCTGGCGGATGGGGCCGGGCGGGTCGGAGGCCGTCCAACAGTCCTCCCGTGCTAACCCCTAGGCCGGAGAGGCGGCTTCCCTGTGACCCCTGACCCCACATTCTGATTTCTCGACGGCCGGGGGCCGGGGCCTGGTTCAGCCGCCCCTGGGGGATGCGGCTGAGCCCCCCCGGGAGGCGGGAGGCCCGCAGCCCAGGCCTCGGCCCCCTGCGCCCTCGGACATCGGCCGGCGGGGCCAGGCCGGGAGGGCTGAAGTCCGACGGCGCGGCCCCGGGGCGGCCTGGCGTTGGAGTCCGGGCCGCGGTGCCTGTGGTAACGGGGCTGTTGGCGTTTTGCAATGGCCCGGGGCGGGAGGCTGCGCACACACGCTTCCTGTGGTGACTGGGCGCTTCCTGTTTTCTCAGGCGCCGGACTTGCTGCTGCCGATGTGGAAACAGGGGCAGCTGCGGCCGGGGTGGCTCCAGGCAGGGCGGCCCGCCGACCCTGCCCAGCGGGCCTGAGTGGGCCCGCACCCGGGCAGTGGATGGCCCGAGTTGCCCCCAGGCCCAGGGGCCCCGTGCCTCCCGTCCCCAGCAGCTTCCGCCAAGAGGAAGGGGCCAGGCAGGGCTGCCACCCAAGGCTGAGCAGGTGGTCCAGAGGGTCTGAGGTCCAGGGATGGGAGCTCTGGTCTCAGCTCTGTCCTCTGTTCTCTGAGTGCCTCTGGCCATCCCTGACCCACCCCAGGCCTTGGTTTTCCTCTTTCACGTGAGATGCTCATGGTACTCAGAGTCTAAAATCCCTCACCCATTTCAGCCCCAATTCTGACCTTCCTTGATTTTTTCCATCCCAAGAGCCTCAGCTTTGAGGTCAAGATGGGCCCTGAGCCTGGGACCATTCGAGGTGGGGCTTGGCATAGGCCTCGACAGAGAGGGGCTTGGAGAGACTGGGGGCCAGGGGAGAGCGCAGCCGCTGGGGGAACCAGACTTCCAACTGCGGTGTGGAGGCCAGGAAAGGCCAGGACCGGGTTAGGGAGACAGGCTGTGGGTGGGACAGCCCGAGAATGGTGGCTGACGAGGTTGACTCGGAAAGGTTCTGAGCGGGAGAAAGATCTCCGGCTCCTCGTTTTCCTACAAATGTTAGGAAAGGATCTGGTACGCCCTCACATTCTCTCTCAGGAGAAAGATGAGTAGGGCTAGGGGCAGGGCCAGCCCTTCCCATCTGTCTGGCAAGGAGGTGGGTGCCTGTGAGGCGTGACACGTGGGCCTCGGGAGGGCCCGGAGCCTTCTCCAGGAGTCAGGTGCCTGGAGGTTCCACCACCAGGGCCAGGCCTCGGGAACTTGGTATTGCCTTTTCCCCGAATGTGTTTTGTTTTGTTTTCAAGCTGCTCTTGCAAGAAGGGGAGGGCAGATGACTTGGCTGCTTGTGGAGAATGCTGACAGCATCTGACGTCTGGAGGAAGAATTTGCAGGAAGGCCGAGGCCTGGATGCCCCTGGGGAAACTGACCAGTCCACTGACTGAGTTCAGCCACCCCACTCGGCCCAGGAGGTTCAGAGGGGCCCACTTCCTAAGTGGCTTCTCCTCCAGTCTCAAGGCCTGTCCATCGCGGATGGCCAAGGACTGGTTCCAGCCAGAGAGGCCTCCAGAATCCCGAGACCCTGGTGCTCAGCCTGAGGGGCCAGGAGGCCTGCCTGGCCTCTGCCATCGCGTCCCCTGCCTTGGTGCCTGGGGTCAGCCCAAGTGCTGAGTTGGCGGCTCTGCAGCTGCTCTTCTGCCCACGGAGGCCCAGTTATAAATAAGCCCAGTGTTGGCCAAGTCATCAAGTTCTATCCCAGCTGTATTACCTCAGTGACCACAGGTTGGGGCTGCCCAGAACTGGGCCCGCCAGAACCTGCCCATCAAGGCCAAAGGCTGGGCCAGCCTTGATGCCCACGGTGTGGGGTCCTCAAACCCAGGGCGGAAGCCTGTGCAGCTAGCTGCTCAGACCTGGACCTGCCTGGACACAGGCCACAGAAGGGGCAGGGCCCATCCCGCCCTCACGGAGCCAACAGCTATTTACAAACCGAAACCGGGAGAAGCGAAGTGGCTGCGGCCGGAGTGGCTCCCGGGCCCCCGGCCCCCACTCCATCCCCCGCGGCCCCCTCCCCCGCTCCCCATGGCTTCCTCTTTCCTTCCCCACACGGCTCCCCAGCCTCCCACTGCCCCGGCCAGCTCTCTCTGGACAACCTGCCAGGACCTCGCAGTGACCCCCCCTCCGCCCCGTCCCCGGCCCCTCAGCCAATTGCTTGGAGACGGGGGGGGTCCCCTTCAACTCCTCACCACCCCCAGGACCCCATGAGCCTGGGCTCCTTGGAGCAGCCCCCTCCCACTGGGGCCCGGCCCACTCTGGCCTGCCCGAAGCACATTCCCACAGTTCTCAGTTCCCCTTCGTGACTGGAAAAGCTCCAGCCCCGATGGCTGCCGTGACGCTGCTCGGCCCTGCCCGACGGTAGCCGCTCCAGCGGCTCCTTGACCTTTCCCGGGGTATGATGGGGGCAAAGAATCTGGGGTGCTGCAGCGGGCCTGGGGGCACCCGCGGCCTTCCAGGGGGCTTGTTTCTGGGCGGGAGGCCCCAGCCATCTACTGTCTGAGATGGGTTTCAGCCCCCTCATCCGGCTGGTGTAGGTCACAGGCCCTCTTGGGGGTCAGAGTTGAGCTGGGACAGACGGATGCTGGGCCTGAGACCACGGCTCTCGCTGCTTGGGAACTGCAGGCAGGGCTGGCGCTGCAGCAGAGGATTGTTCTAGCAGAGACAGAAGACAGCGCAAGGAACACCCGTGTCAAATCTTGAACAAGCTGTCTCACGATGGTGCAGAGCGGGTCGGTTCTTTTCATCCCCAGATAGAGCCTGTCCCACCGTCTCTATCAGAAATGGATGCTGGGGCGCAGAGGGCAAGGCACGTGTCCCAGGCTACTCAGTGGGCAAGTGTCTGGACCGGGAGTCAGGGTTTCCTGACACCCAGTCCCCTCGTCTGTCCATCGGACTGGCCCTGGCTCCGTCTCATCTGCCCATCTCCTTCCCAGGGAGGACACAAGTTTCCCAGCCCCAGGGACAAGGCAGGAAGCCAGGGTGGCCTGAAGCTTGAGGGGGACGCAGGCCTTGGACCCTGAGCTGCTAGACCTGGCCGTCAGCGGCGCAGGTGCCCCTCCACAGCCCCAGGAGAAGGCTCTGCCTGCCCCACTCCGTGCCTCCCACCAAGTCCCAGCTGAAGCAGAGCCCTGACTCCCACCCCCCACCTCAGCCCCAGGCAGCAGGCCGTGTTTCACCTAGCTTCTCTGAATGTCAGAATCCTCTTCCGTGGATTGTCAGTCCTCAAACACAGAGTACCCACTCCACGCCAGCCGCAGCAGGTGCAAACTGTCTCTGGAGCCAGGACATGGTGCCTGCCCACAGTCCTATGCGGAAGGCAGATGAGTGACAAGATGCTGAGGACTCTGGGAGGGAGACTGAGGCTGGGGGACCCCAGGAGAAGGTGACGGGTGCTTCCCAGGGTTAGGAGGGGGCCCTCAGGTGGGATAGGAAAGAGGTCCCCAACAAAAGCCTGGGGGGACGGGCTCTCCATGCTGAGTCCCTCCCCTGAGCCTGGGCTCTAGTGCTTCCCGCAGTTCAAGTCAAGGGCCCTTTCTTCCTCTGGGCCCGGTGAACTCCTGTTCATCTGTCAGGGCCCATGGACACACCATAGTATGACCAGGCCTGGCCTGGCTTCATGGCTCCTTGCCTCCTTCTTCCCACCCGGAAGCCAGGCCTCCTTGGTCACGACGCCCTCGCCAGCCCCACCCAGGCAGGCATCTGCTCCCGGGCTGGAGCCCCCGCCGTCCTCTGCTCCGAAAAGCACCGTTTCCCTTTTCTGGGTGACCACACGCCATGCACAGGGAATTTCCATCTCACCCTGCGGAGCCTCTGATTCACCCAGGCCCCTTATGCATTTAACTCCTTCCGGGTCCAGGCCTGTCTACTCCTTGCCCTCGCACTTGCCCAGGGACCCCTAGTCTGCTTCAAATTAGCCTGGAATCCCACCGCCTGGAAATCAAGGCAGCGCCTCACTCACTGGCCCCCTCGGCACCCTCCCATTCACGCACCGGGCACAAAGACCCCTGTCCTGCTGTCTCTTGGCACGCACGCTGGAGCAGCTTTGGGCTGAGCACAGACTGTGGAGTAAGATAAGCCTGGTCCGACCCTGATTCTTGTTCTTGCTGCTTTCCGGCCTGGAGCGGTATAAGCGTCGGCTCTGAGGCCAATTTCTCATCTATCAAGATCGATCCCTGTGCCGTCGCTTTGTTGTAAATATCTGACACGCTGGCCCTCTTCCTACCTCAGCATCCCTACTCCAGACCTGAGGTCCCTAGGTCTTCTCCCGAGACCTGGTTGCTCAGGCGGGGAGGAGGGGAGAAGGGCAGGCAGGGCGAAGGAGGGCGAGAGGCTGCTCTCTCAAGGCTCTCGTCCGACAGCTTCTCGGCTCCTCACGTTGCTCAGCTTTTCCAAGAAGGCTTTGGAAAGGCCAGAGGCCAGGAGCTTCCAAGGAAGTGAGGACGGCAGAGATCCTGAGCCCTTAGAGACAGGGCCGAGCCTTCCTCCTCCAGAGGGATGGCATCAGATAAAAACATATCCAGTGCGGTCTCTAATGCTCACAGCCCCCTGGGGTGTATCCTGCTGTTGCCCCCATTTTACAGGTGATGATTCCGAGGCTCTGAGAAGTGACTTGCCCTCAGTCACACGGCAAACACAGGGCAAGGAAAGGATTCGAAATCAAGGTCTCTAGAGCCATACCCTAACCTCCATGAGGGCCACTCAGCATTTGTGGAGGCCCGTGAGGGAAACGTGCACTAACTGAAAGCCTACTGTATACAAGGGGAAGGCTCACACAGACTGTCTCTTTCTGCCCTCTGGACCATGCTGCGGCTGAGTCTTGTTGGCACCTCTACAGAATCAAGGCCGCTGAGCTTCGGGAGGGGAAGGGGGCTACACAGCCAGTGGTAGGGAAGGATCCGGGGGTGCCTAGACAGGAGGGGATGGTGTCGGGGGCTCCACAGAAGAGGGGTCCTTGCGGAGTGCGGGGGGAGTGGCTCCTGTCCTCACCGAGCAAGAGGGCGGGTGCTGCCCGTGGTAAGCAGGAGGAAGTCGCTGTGGGTGGCGGTGGGTTTGAGGTGCCGGAGGCTGAGTGATGTGGCCGGGAGGTGAGCTCCCCATCTGAAAGGCCTGGTCAACAGGAGACAAGGGTGTGGAGGGGGTGGGGGAGGAGAGCTGAGATTCAGGGCATGGCGGAGATCAGGCCACTCTGGAGATCTCTGCTGCTTAGGCCCTGGGGCCAGGGAGCCGGTGGGAGTGTGGGGGAGTGGGGAAGTGGGCAGGAGCTGGTGCAGAGTGCCAGGAGAGACTCAGCAGGGCGTGGGAAAGATGGAGGTGTGAGTTGGGAAGGGAGCATCTTAGCCTGGAGGAGGCGAGCCTGCAAAAGATGGAGGAGAAAAAAAATAAAGATGGAGGAGGCCTTCGAGTGTGAAAGGGGGTGAGACTGTGAGCAAAGGCCGTGGGAGATTGAGAAAGAGGTTCTGGGAATGTTGAGTAGTGTCTTTGGGCTGGAGGTGGGGGCAGGGCTGGTCCACTCGGGGTGGGGGAGGGTGGGAAAGGCTGGCCAGGGTGTTGGTGGGGAGGGTGGCAGACTCCAGCACAGACTCAGAGCTTTGGATTTCAGCCTGTGAACAAGCCAGAGCTAAGGAGCACTTTTAGGTAGGAAAGCACCCATGGGAGAAACTCGAGATGGTGGCAGCCACGGAAGCATACGCCCCAGAGCCGCCCCCACACACCCCCTGGGCCAGCTGTGTGTCCTTGGGCAGCCCCCTCGCCAGCTGAACCCCGTGGCCCTTGTCTGTAAAACGGTACTGGTACTAAATTCACAGGGTCATGGGAGGTGTGTCGAGTTAATGCCGGGCGATGAGGGCCTCAGCCGGTGGTGCTGATCTCCTTGGTCCCGGCCCCTGGCACTTTATGGGCGCCTGCCCTGGGTACCACCCGGGTCTCCAGCAGACCTGGTTTAAGCCTCGCCTGTCTCTCGATTGGCTGAGTCATGGACCCCCTTCTGAGCCTCAGTTTCCTTGACTGTCCCGGGGGGGATGATAAGAGCCTCAGCTTCAGATCTGAATGAGAAAGTGAACTTTGCGGTGGTGCTCCTCCCGGAGTCAGGACCAGATTCCACACGACGCGTCCCTCAGCGTCCCCCACCCCCTCCCCAAGCCTCTCACCTCCTCCCCTGCACACCCCGGCTCTGCTCACACGGGCCCCTTGCTGGTCCCCCCGCCTGGAGCTCTTCTCCCAGGTGTCTGCTTGGCTGGTTTGTCCACTTGTTCCCAGGGGTGGCTCAGTGACCCCATTCTCCATTTCTCTACGAGGCCTGCCCTGCTCCCCTTCACACTGCAAATGTGCCCCCCCCGCACTGGGCAACCCCTTTCCTATAGCGCTAGCCTGCTTCTCGCCTGCTCCGTGTGTCCCCTGCCCCCCAACCCCACCTGCTCCAGAATCAGCCCCAGGAGGACAGGGGCCTTTGCCTGTTTGGTTGCCTGACTCCTGGAAGCTCTGAGCAAATATTTGTCAGATGCCCTATCGCGCTCCAGAGCCAGCCCGGAGCTCGGACCGGAGCTCAGAGCTCGGAGGGACCCAAGGAGCCCCTCCCGGTGTCTCAACTGTGAGAGGAAGTTGCAAGACGGCCATTTCTGTACATGGGCTCAGCTCTTTCTGGGCACCTTTCCCAGCTGTCTGTGTGAGGCCTGAGTCCTCCCACGTGCCCCGTCACGTCCCGTCGGGACCAGTTGCTCGCAAGGGTGGAGGGCGTCTGGAGGTCTTTGGGGCTGAGGTTGAGGGGCCTGTGAGAGCAGGGGCCACGACGGCTCCCCCATGTGCACTCAGCGTCGAGGACGTGGGCCCCGTGTTTCCTGTTGCCTGCCTGCCTTGTGATTGCAATAGCACCCAGCCTACCCCAGCAGTCGCCCAGCCCAGTGCAGGCAAAGGCCACCCAGCCCTCCTCCACCCAGGCCTGCCTGACCGCCTGGCCCTCTCTGCAAGGCCCAGCCCTGCGTGGCCGCCCGCTTGTCCAGCGGGGGTGGGAACAGCACCCTCACGGGCTGCTGGTGGGAGGGTAAGTTGGTTCTTTACTCAAGACCGTGCGACAGTATCTCCATGTGTGTCTCGTTTAATCACTCAGTCCTGTCCGGCTCTTCTGAGAGCCCCATGGACTGTAGCCCACCAGGCTCCTCTGTCCATGGGATTTCCCAGGCCAGAATACTGGAGTGGGTTGCCCTTTCCTCCTCCTGGGGATCTTCCCAACTCAGGGATCGAAACTGTGTCTCCTGCATTGGCAGGCAGATTCTTTACTGCTGAGCCACCTGGGATGCCCACGTTTATCTACCTATTTACTTAAGAGTTAAAAACGCATGCAGTATGCAGGCTAAAACTAATAAAATGTTATATACATCACGTATATATCAACTGAAAATCACGTATGTATCAAAAAAAATCTCTTTTGACTTCAAAAGAGGTAAGTCAAAAATTTCTGTGTGTACTTTGGTAACAAAAAATAAAAATGAAGATTTAAAAATTAAAGAACTATCTGGGCACCTGCATTGATAGCATCTAAATAACTATCTGGTCTCTTTTCCAATGAGTTAAGATAGAAAGCTGTGGCATTTTCAATATTACTTATAATTGAAGGAGTTTTTTGTTTCTGTTTTAGGTAATTCCTGATACTATTTATTAGTGTCTGCAGGGAGGTGCACAAAGATTTTTGACTCAGCCTGTATTTGGTTGTGGTGATTTTCTTTTCACTGTCAAATCTCAACTGTCAAGATTAGACTTGGAAAATTAAATACAGAGAAAGTATTTGTAACATTGTAGTGTCTCTCCCTTTGAACATTTGCTTCTGCAGAAGCAGGCCTTTCTCCTACATGGTTTTCGTGTAAGGCAGAACAATGGGCTTTGTTCTTTACAGCTGAAGGATGTTTTTTAGAAACAGGCAGAGGTAAAGGCGTGAGGACTGCCGCCTGGAGCCAGCACGGCAATCCCGCCAGTCGTCCTGGCAATGAACTTTCACTCACTCACATCTTCCCCCAACTATTCCAGTAGACACTCCTCTCTAGCTTTCCTGCAAAAAAAAAAAAAAAGCACTACTCTTTGACCCAGTATTTCAACTTTGGGGCATTTATCCTAGACGCACACTTGCATGTGAGTAAATTAGCAAATTTTGCCTGTTGCACTATTATCTGTACTAGCAGAAGACTGGAAATGACCTGAATATCCATCAGTAAGAGACTGGTTAAATAGCTTTTTTTCAACAGTGGGATGCTATACAGCAATGAAAATGGACCACAGCTACACGCAACAAGAATATTTACACTATGATTCTCTTCATATAAAGATTAAAATCTGTTAAAGTAAAAACTAAACTATATTGTTAGAGATGTTTACTTAAGTGGGAAAGCTGTAAAGAAAACAGGGCAATAATCACTGGAAAAGTTAGGATAGTCTTCCTTCTAGAGAGAGGCAGGACATTTGGGGGAAGCTTCTGGAGTGCTGACAGTGTCTTATTTCTTGACCTGGATGGTGGTTACGTACGTGTGTGCTTTATCTTTTAAACTGTACATGAATGTTTCCTGCAGTTTTTGAATGAATGAGGTCTCTCAGGATGTGGAGCTACCACAGGTTAGGTTACCCAAACACTGGAATACTGCATAGTCATTAAAAAGAACAAGACAGCTCTGTATGCATAGGCACGGGCACGGATTTAGTGGGGAAAACAGCCAAAGCGAAGTACGGTGTGTTCAGTGTGCCATACTTGCTGTGTGAAACTCAAAAAGAATTTATCTGCCTCTGTGCTTCTATCTGCCAGACTTCCTCCAGAAAAAATATCCAAGAATCAGGTAACAGGGAACAGGACCATTTCTCTTTTTGTTACCTTTTGAATTTCATACCATGTGTATCTACTACCTATTGAACCATTAACCTAATTTAAAGAACTGTTTCAGGGATTTCCCTGGCGGTCCAGTGGTTAAGAGTCTACCTTCCAACACAGGGAGTACAAGTTCGGTCCCCGGTTGGGGAGCTGCGATCCTGCATGATGCCGTGGGGCAGCTGAGCCCACACAGCACAGCTAGAGAGTCCACGTGCCTCCGCAGAGGCCCAGCACGGCCAGAAATAAACAACAAATAAAAAGATAAAAATAAAAACCAGTTTTGCCTCTCACTCCCTGGAGCACCTAAGTGTTTTGTTTTTTTCTTTAATCTCAAACCAATTTCTTGCCCACAAAAACTCGAGCAGCGGGGTCAACAAGACATTCCTGGTGACCTCCAGCAAACCACGGACCCTCTCTGGTCCCGTTTCCTCTGCTGCGGAAGACGGAGGCGGGCCTCCGCTTGCCAGGGCCTGCAGCCTTCCAGAAACCCCTGGGGAGGGGCGCTTCTCGCCCTCCTGTGTCCCCCCACCCCCGCCCCGCCCTTTCCCGCCTCACTCTTCTCTGCCTCCTCCTTTGACTCTTTCTCCCATGTTTTTGCCTTTCTCTTCCTCCTCAGTTCTGGCCGCCTGGGCCCCTGTGTCCCCCGGCCCCCTGGTCTGCTCCACACCTGGCTCCTCTTCCTTCTGCCTCCTTCCCCTGCCCTGGGATCCAGCCCTTCCGAGAACCCCAGAAAGCAGGTCCAGGCCCCAGCTCCCAACTTACAAGCTGTGTGACCCTGCGGGGGGTCATCGACCTCTTGGGCCTCAGGGTAACAGATGATTGTCCCCATTCCGTGAGATCACGAGGGTGGAGGCACTCAGTCCAGTGCTGGACACGTAGAAAATAACTATCCCCGCCTCACCCCTTTGAAGGAGTTGCTAGCTCCTGGGGTTGCAGGTGATCAGCCCATCCCTGCTCTGCTTGGAATTGCTTAGAAGCTGGGTCCTGCTATTCCTTAGGCTTAGGACCTCAGCAGGTCCCTTGGAATCCAAGCCTTGGGCCGAGGTTTCTGGTGCACTTAGGGAGGACGGGCATTGGGAGGAAGGATGGGGAGGACTTGCTCCGCGTGGGAATGGATACAGGCTGCTAGAGCTGCGCAGAGAGTGGGAATCAGTTCAGCCCGTTTCCCAAGATTTGGGACCCTAGGGTTTTTTTTTCACCCGGGGCTTGGCCAGGCTTGGGACAATGGAGTCTCTCACTTCTCTGTGGCCCCTTGAGACTTAGGGCTCAGGAACACAGAGCCGGCCTGGTCTGCTGTCTGCACTCCCTCCTCGTGTGGGTGTATGCTCAGTCATTCAGTCGTGTCCGACCCTTTGTGACCCCACGACCCCTGTAGCCTGCCAGACTCTTCTATCCATGGGATTTCCCAGGCAAGAATACTGGAACGGGTTGCCATTTCCTCCTCCAGGGGATCCTCCAGAGCCAGGGACAGAACCTGCCGATCGCCTGTGTTGGCAGGTGGATCTGTTACCTGTTATCACTGCACCACCTGAGAAGCCCACACTCCCTGCTGGACACCAGCAGAGGCCCTGCAGCAGCTCCTGGAGGCAGCCCAGGCTCCTGGGCTTGGTCCTCACGGCTCTTGGCCACCCGCTCTGGTCTTGCTTCCGGCTTGCTTCCTTGTTCTCTCCCACCTCCTGGCTTTGCTTAGGCTTGTTCCTCAGCCAGACAAGCTCTGGCCCCTGCGTGCTTCCCCTGCCTGCGGCCCTGGCCTGACCATGTGCCAGAGCACCTGCCTCCTCTTGTGCCCCTGCCTCCCCAAAGAAGCACGGAGCTGCTCACACGTCTGTTCCCTCTGGGCCTGTGAGCTCTCGGAGGCCCGGGGGCACGCCTCCTTCACGGTCACGTCCCCTCGCCTGGCCCAGCACACGGGAGACCTTCAGTAAAGCGTCAGTGATTAGAAGAATGAGAGAGGAGACACAGCATGTAAGCCGAGCAAGCGAAGGATGAGTGAAGGAGCACGTCAGGCAGGACGTGGCTCTCGTGCAGCAGAGCTGCCCTGAGCCACGCAGTCAGTGGGACAGGCCTTCTTGGTGAGAAAGTGGGGTCAGGGATGGCACAGACGCCGTCAGCCCGCCTCTCCCCTCTTCTTGGGGAGGGGCCTTGGTCACGTTCCTAGGGCGTCCTCAGCACCAGTGACCCGGACTCCTTGGAGAGTCCCAAAGCTGGAGGCAAAAAAATCAGTGAAGATGTAGGTGGGATGGGTCTAACGGTGAATCCAGGCCTGCGAATCCCTGGCCTTGGCTGCAAGTGAAGAAGCCCTCGGGTGTCTGCGGTTCCACTGACAGGAAGGACACAGTGTTAGTGCGAATGGGACTTACAGCAAAGGGTAAGACTACACAGGAGAGGAAAGTGAGCTCTCGGTGAGTTGGAGAAGTGGGCTTACTAGAGACCAAAGATTTAAAAACTGCCTCTTTTCATCCTTCTGCCCTTCAGACTAGATCAGGAACTCCCTGAAGAAAGAGTCTTGTCCAATATCTTTCTCTTTTCCCAGGACTGAGCAAAAACCCTGTGTGTGTTAGTACTCAGTCGTGTCTGACTCTGCGACCCCATGGACTGTAGCCTGCCACTCACCTGTGTCCATGGGATTTCCCAGGCAAGAGAACTGGAGTGGGTTGTCATGTCCTTCTCCAGGGGATCTTCCCAACCCAGGGACTGAACCCAGGTCTCCCACATTGCAGGCAGACGCTTTACCATCTGAGTCATATCGTATGGGCATGAAGCCTAGAACTCAACTGATATGGTAGAATGCATAAACAGATGGATGGCTAGATGAATGAATGGACCAATGAGTGATCAGACTGACAGCTGGACATGCAGTGGATACACAGATGGAAATGTGGATGAGCAACAGATGGATGGGCTGATAGATGGACATATAGATGGCTCAGTGGATGAGAAGATAAACAAATGGGTGGATGGATGATGAAGTGGAGTCGCTCAGTCGTGTCCGATTCTTTGCGACCCCATGGACTGTAGCCCACCAGGCTCCTCCGTCCATGGGATTCACCGGGCAAGAATACTGGAGTGGGTTGCCATTTCCTTCTCTAGGGGATCTTCCCAACCCAGGGATCGAACCCAGGTCTCCCACATTGCAGGCAGATGCTTTAGACTAACATAAATGGATGAATGAACAGCTGGATTAAACTGAGAGACAAATGAATGTACGGCTGGCTTGATGGGTGAATAGATGGACTGACAAAACAGATAAGTAAATAGATGGGAAAATAGATGAATGGATGAACAGACAAGAAAAGTTTGTAAATTAGGAAGGCTCAATTGACGGTCAGGCATCGGTAAGGGGGTGGGGAAACAGAAATTTGGGCTGGGAACAGAGATATGGAAGGCATGGTGATCCTTAGGAAGCTGGGAGGGGAGAGTGTAAGAATCCTTCTGGTGGAAATGAAGCTGGTGGAAGGAAGGAGAAACCAGCAGGATGCTGACGACCAGAGCAGCTGGGGGCCTATGGGCCCAGAAGAGCCAGGCCTGGCAGTTAGCCGGCCAGAGCCCTCGGCCAGCCAGGCTGACCCAGAGCGTGGAGGCCCCAAGAGGACACCCTACCAGCTCCGATCCCCCAAGGAAGTGGCTGCTGGCCACGTGGGGGTCTCAGAAGTAGTAGGCATCTGTGGGTTTTGGGGTGAGAGAGCCTCCACAGGCCCCGGGGGCAGCAAGGCCCTCCTCATGGTGGTGCCGCCAGCCTTCCGCCCCTCCTGTTCTCCCGCCCCACCCCAGCCCTCAAGGCCGCCCCTCGCAGTCCCGGCTTCCTCTGGGCAGGGGGCCTGGCCCCTCAGCCTCCCAGGCCAGCCCCTGGAGCACCACCTGCCCCAGCCGGCCAGAGACTTCCTGTAGCGCAAGAGATTTATGCAAACGGGCCGGGGCGGTGATGTCACCCCAAGGGGACTATCTCCCAGCGGCAGGCCTTCGATAAAATCAGGAACTTGCGCTGGCCCTGCAATGTCAAGGGAGGGGGCTCACCCAGGGCGCCTGTAGCTCAAGGGGCAGGCCTGAACCCTGCACCCGCCCGAAGCGGTCCAGCCCCCCCAACCCCCCCGACGGGGCGCCCCATCCCCAGGGGCTCCGCACTGGCCCCCCACCGAGGCAGGGGACCTGACCGGCTCGGAGCTCGGCTGGATGTTACAGGCGTGCAAAATGGAAGGGTTTCCCCTCGTCCCCCTGTGAGTATCGGGACTCCTCCACCAGCCCAGCCCGCGGCCCTCGGACGCCCGCCACCTGCCCGCCAGCCCGCTGCTGCCTTCCCCTATCAGTGGGAAGTTGGTGTTTCCTCCCCTGGAGCCCCAGGGCCTGAGACCCAAGCAAGAGGGCCATCGGCCTCCTTGGAGCAAGCACACCCGGCGGGCTGAGGGCCGGGCCCACGGTGGGGCTGTGATCGATGGGGGCCTGAACGGTTATTTATAGATGGGGCTTGGGTGGCAGCCGGGGTTCCACGGGCCTGGGGGGCCAGGCTGAGGGTGGTGAGGGCAGTGGGGAGCTGGTGGCAGAGGAGCGGGAAGGCTGGCATGGAGGGAAGCCGGTTCCGGGACGGTGAAGGGCTGAAGGGCAGGAAGCAAGAGGCCAGAGGTCTCGGGCCCTGGACTGGGTGCTCCTGGAGACCGAGGTTGCCTTATACCTGGGTCCCCGCCACCCAGGCACAGAGGATGTGCCTGTTGACCCGAGAGGTCTGGGCCTTGGGCCCCGAGTGGTGGAGGCAGAGGCGGGGGGCTGGGGCAGCGAGGGGAGCAGAGGCTGGCCAGGCAGCTGGGGCTGGGACTGCGGAGAGGAGGGCAGAGCCTTCCCGGGGCTGAGGTTGAGGTTGGGGGAGGACATCGTCTAAGAAGAGACAGGAGTGAGGGCAGTGGCTGAGGCCGAAGGTGAAGAAGTGGGCGCCCCAGGGGACCCCAGGGACGGCAGGGCGGCTGTCTGGGGCAGACCCCTCCGCTCCCGCTCTCAGTGACAGTTGCAGCCTCCAGCAGGTGTCACACCACCAGGCCCCTCTGAGAGGACCCCTCTCCCTTTCCTAACCCCCTTCCCCACTCAGCCGGGGTGGGGAGCCCTGGGGGTAACTGGGAAGGGCTTGGCCGGGCCTGCCCATCTGACTCAGCTTTCCCGGCTTGGAGGCAGCTCCCCTCCCCCTACCTCCGGCCACCCCACCCCAGGCAGGCCCAGAGCCCCAGGGAGGCACCCCAGCTTGACGCCCTTCTGTGGGGCTGTGCTGTCTGCAGACCCAGAGTCAGGCTCCACGCAGGGCCGGGCACAGATGGGACAAGCCAGCTGGCCTCTGACCTGGCCCTGGCCCCCCCACCCCCACCTGGAACCTAGAAGATGGGAGAGACAGGCAGGGGGTGATAGGGGGGTGGTCTCAGGAAAAGCCCACTCTGCCTCAAGACAGCCAGAGGCCCCGGGGCCCGGCCACCCTGTCTCTGACCCTTGACCTCTCAATCTCTGAACCCCAGCTAAAGCTGAGCGGGAGACATGTCCTCCTGGGCTCCATTCGAGCCTCCTGAGCCCCCTGGCCCAGTCCAGGGGCGACGCGGAGTGGGTACTGGGAGGGTGGGCTCCCAAGGCAGCTCTGGCCCCCAAACCAAGCCCCGAGGGCTGGGGTGACGGTTGTGCAATCCCTGGGCACACGCGCGGGGTGGGGAGAGGCCTGGTGACTGTTGGGAAGCCTCTGCGTGTACATGCCCCAGTGCCTGGCCAGGGAGTGGGGTTGGGGGAGAGGGATGGGGAGACAGAGGGAGGGGGACCAGGGAGTGTCTCTGGTGGAAAGGGGAGGAGGGAGAGGCCCCCAAAGCCGTGGCCTTAGTGCTGTGTGGGGCGAGTCCTGTAAAGCCCGTCGGTGTGGACAGCCAGCGTGGGGATGGGGGCCCTGAGCCGGCCTGGGACCTGGACATCGGGCAGCGGGAGAGCCTGGGGGCCTGAGGAGCTACGACAGGAGGACAAGCCTGTGTGCTGGGCGATGGGCGTGCAGGAACATGAGCGACCGAGCAAGGACATGGGCATGAGTGTGTGTGTCAGAGCTCTTGGAGGCGAGGAGTGGATTCGCATGTCAACCCCAGGGACTCTGCGAGCGCCTACAGGAGGGTGTATACTGGCGTGTGTGCCCAGGGTGAGTGTGAGGGCTGCGAGTGGACGTGTGTGTGAGAGCACACATTGGGAGTGTGGGAAGAAGTGTGTCAGGGAGTTTGTCTGCATTTGGGGGGTGGTTTAGGCACATCAATGTGACTGTGAGCGGGTGAGTGTGTGAGGCTGGGACCTGGGCATGCAGTGGAGGTGAGTGTGAGGTGGCCAGGGGAGCCGCTGGGCTGTCCCCTCAGACCTGTCTTCTTTTGACCTCTGACCCTCCAAGGTCTCTGTCACTGCCTTTCCGCCGGAGCCAAGGCTCTTGCACCCCTGGGTCCTCCGCTTGCTCTCTGCGTGGCCTCTCCCAGTTGCAAGCAGAGAGAGGGCTGTAGGCCTGATAAAGGGGCTCAGTGTGGACCCAACATCCTGGGGGGGTCCTGCCAACCTGGCTGGGGTCTCCCCGCCGCACTCTGAGTTCTGACCCCCTTCTCTCTCAGCAGCCATCGGAAGACCTAGTTCCCTATGACACGGATCTCTACCAACGCCAAACGCACGAATATTACCCCTATCTCAGCAGTGATGGAGAAAGCCACAGCGGTGAGTAGCAGGCCCCGCCCTGCCCTGACTTCCCCAGCCTGGCCTGGCCCCAGCGCCGCTGCGTTCTGGGGAGGAAAAGCATACCCTTCCTGAGGCTTCTTTGGAATCCCAAGGATTGGATCCAGTTAGCTCTCAGGGACATGAATTCCCTACCCTAAAACCCCACGCTCCTGCTCCCCACCAACAGCCCACACTCCCAGCGCGCGTTTCTGGAGCAGCCTTGGTATGCGGGCATGGGCGAGTTTCTTCCCTGTTTTATCTTCTCATCCAATTGTTTCGGCCTGTTTCTGCCTGACGAAAAAGGCGGAGAGGCTACGGGACTTGTACAAGGAGGCGCGCTGGTCGCTGGTGCCCAGCTCTGTCCGCTCCAGGCCTAGTGCTTTCTCTCTTTTTTTTGTTTTTGGCTTCACTTAGTCTCTCATTCATGTCCAACTCTTGGGGCCCTATGTAACTGTAGTCCGCTGTGTTCCTCTGTCCTGGAGATTCTCCAGACAAGAATACTGGAGTGGGTTGCCATTTCCTCCTCCAAGGGATCTTCCCAACCTAGGGATGGAACCCGCGTCTTCTTCTCCTCCCCCAACCCCCCATCTTCCTCTCCATTCTTGTCACTGCCTGTGACCCTGAACTCCTCACTGGTGCTGCCCCAGTCCCTGCTGCCTGTGACTAACAGCGTTTGCCTGTTGACATTTGGGCTGGATACTTCTATGCTGTGAGGTCTGTCTTGTGCCTTGTAGGGTATTTGCCAGCATTCCTGCTTCTGCCTGCTGGACGCCAGCGTTACTGCCAATCATGACAACCAAGAATGTCTCCAGAGTTGCCAAATGTCCCCTGACGGTGGGGGCAGGTGCAGAACCGCTCCCATTTGAGAGCTGTTCATTCAGCAGGGGTGAAACCCTGTCTGCTGGTGGTGGGGGGTGAGGATGGGGCCTGGGCCAGGGCTTTTTTCTATCTGGGTCTAACTGTCCCCCACCCCCAAAGCCCAGGCTCAATCCTGAAGCAAATTCACGGAAAGGGAGAGATAACTTCAGTGTCTGGAATCTGGGCAGTGGGCTAAGAGAGGTCACCGGTAGTAGATCTTGGCGTATTGATGAAATATCTCTGAACCAAAGGCGAGGTGGCCTGGGATTCTTCAGGGGTCTGGAGGCCTGAGCAAGCCAGACAGCGGGATGTCTGCAACCCCACAGGGACAGGCATCCTCTGCCACAGCCAAGGAGGGGCCTCACCTGGGGGCCGTTCACACCTGGAGCTCCATTCTGCTGGCACACCTCTGGCAGTTTAAGCCTGATGTCTGTACCTAGAGATGCCATATGTGGCAAGTCCTTATTTAGGGCCCTCACATCCAGATGGCAAAGCCTGCAAACAGTTTTGCCTGGAATTCACACCTGACATCCATTCTAAAGACTATAACTGGAAACCATATCTTGGGAGTAAGGGGTGGACATCCTTCGAGGCCATATCTGGGAACACACAGGCTCCTTTCAGAACTTGAGGACTAGAAAGACTTTAAAAACATTCTCCACCGCCCCCCCGCCACTTCCTTTAAAATTTTATACTTCTACAAGAAATGCAAATCCTTTCTGGGGAAAATCCAGAGACGGTTTAGAGTCTCCCTCCTCCAGCTCTATCTCCAGCTCCCACTGCCAGGGTTAGGGGCTGACTCTCCCTGACTCAACACCAGCTCTACACCTGCTTGTACCCAGTCTGGGACCTAAGCAGGTCCCTGCTTGAGGACTGGCGCCCCCTGGTGGCCCCAGGCAGCAGGACCGCTCAGGTCCTTGCAAGCTCAGGGCTGCCTCTGACTCCATCAGGGATCGTTTCTCCCCTGGCCTGACCCCTTCTCAGTCTCCCTGGGTCTGGGTGCCTTTCCTTTGGGTCTACCGAAGCTGCATTCTCCCTTCCTGTAATACAGGGGTACTATTTATATACTCTAGAAGCCAGGTAGGCCTGGGGCTGGCTGGTGGAGTGAGCACTGTAGAGAAAGCCAGCAGGTCGACAGGAAGTGGAGAAGCACCGAAGGTTCCGTGGCATGAACAGGCTCATTTTCTGATGACCCAGTCCACCGTTCACCCAGCCGTCCGCTCCCCTGCCATCCACCCAGCTGCCCCACAGCCACCCGTCCTTCCAGCGCTTGTTGCCCAGCCCACTTGTCCACTCATCCGCTCTCTTGTCCATCCGCCAAATAGCCCCTGATGACGTGTGGTGGGCCTGACCCTGTTCTAGGCGCTGGATTTGCCACAGGGAGCAGGCCGGGCAAGGCCACTGCCCTCGTGGGGCTTACAGTCCAGTGACAGAGAGATGGGGAGCAGCTGAATTAGCAGACATGCTCTAAAGACGTTCTGTAGAAAGCAGAGCACCGTGAGTCAGGCTCTGCCATCTGCACGTGAGGGTTCTAAAGAAGGACTCGCCACAAACGGCATCTCTGGGTACAGATGTCAGGTTTAAGCTGCCGGGGGTATGCCCGCAGGACGGAGCTCCAGAGGTGAACGGCCCCCGGGTGAGGCCCTTGGGAGGAAATCTGAGTGTCCTGAAGGCCCTCGAATGCACAGACAGCGAGGCACAAGTGTTCTAGGAGCGGGAACAGCAGGTGCAAGAGCAGGAGGCACCTGGGTGGGGACCAGGGAGGGCAGGGAGCACAGCAAGCAGAAAGGACGGGGAAGGGAGGCCAGACTGCAGGGGAGGACCGCACCGGCCCGAGGACTGCAGCGGGAGCTTGTCGTGTTTCCCACACCTAACGGGAAGCCACTGGAGGGGGCTGAGCAGAGAAATGACACGATCTGAGTAACCTTGTGTGTGTGTGTGTGTGTGTGTGTGTGTGTGGTAAATATCCAAAGAAATTATAGATGTTTAATTTTAATTATTCAAACAAGAACTACCCATTGCAAACAATTTTAAAATACAGTTGCGTATGAAGGAAAATATTATTACCTGCGTCTCATTCTCACCCTGCACTGATAGCCATCTTGGTCTATTCTAGCAGGTACTTTATTAGACGGTGTATAATCTTGTATGTTTGTAAGGGTATACATCCGTACATATCCTCTCCATTCAGAAATGAACTGTGGTATCATGCTTTTCTGCAATCTGCTACTTTTTACATGAATTTATCAGAGTTGTTTCTCCATGGCTTATCCAGCGCATCAGAGGCAGTTAAAAGCTGTTTTTCCAGTCTTTGTGTTACAGAGCACTGGAAGCATATACGTGAAAGTTTGAAACTGAGACTTAGAACAGCATTTATTTATTACTCCACAAACATTTATCGAGGACTTTCTATATGCCAGGTGGAGATGAATCTAGCTTGATTTTTTTTTCTTAGAGAAATCTATTGTACTATGAAAGATGAGTATTTGACTTTCTAGTTATTTATAGCACACACACATACTTCTTCACACATACCAAAACAGTTACAGTAACTTTCCCCCTTTTTACAGCTAATGACTTCACACACCTATACATTGGGAAATGATTATCACATAAGTTTAGTTAATATCCATCTCCTCATACAGTTACAAAAACTTTCTTCCCTTGTGATGAGAACTTTCAGGAGCTACTCTTAGCTTTCGAAGCTGCCGTGCGGCAGTCAGCCCTGGCCATTCTGTGCATGGCATCCCCAGGACTCACTTATCTCACAGCCGAGAGCTTGCACCTTAGGCCACCCGTGCCCAATCTCCCCCCACCCCCGACTTCTGGCAACCACCAATCTGACCTCCTTTTCTGAATTGTTACTTTTTAAAGATTCCACATATAAGTGAGACCATACAGCATTTGTCTTCCTCTGTATTCTATTTTTAATTTTTTTTTTTCACTTTTTGGCCGTGTTCCACCTGTGGGAGCTACCCTGGTGGCTCAGAGAGTAACAAATCTGTCTGCAGTGTGGTAGACCTGGGTTCAGTCCCTGGGTCGGGAAGGTCCCCTGGAGAAGGGAATGGCTACCCACTCCAGTATTCTTGCCTGGAGAATTCCATGGACAGGGCAGCCTGGTGGGCTACCTTCCATGGGGTCACAAAGAGGAGGACATGACTGAACGATTAACTCAACATTCATGTCATGCGGGCTTTTGGAGCCCTGATCAGGGATTCAACCCTGGTCCCCCACACTGGGAGCATGAAGTCTTACCCACTAGACCACCAGGGAAGTCCCTTTGTCTGTATTCTAAGTTGGTTAAATTGACGTCTGAATTTTCCGTGGTTTGGACCACGTGGATTTCTCTCACAGCTGAGCCACGCTGTGCTTTGATTCCCTGTGCTTTCTCATCACAGTGTTTCTGAGGGCTGAGCAGCGCAGCAAGGCTGCTGGGAGTCACGCCCCATCTCCCCATTATCGGGTGGGGTGACCACAGGGAAGATGTCTCACCCCTCTGGGCCTCAGCTTCTCACTCATGAGACCTACTTCACAGGACTGCCCTAAGGATGGAGTGAGCTACTCCATGCGGGAGGTTGAGAAAGTGACAATTACGGAAGGATTTGTTGCTCATAGCATTATGCTCTCCTAAGGAAGGGTGTCTGGGAGGGAAGGTTTTATTGCTGTTTGTGTTGCCTGCTGTTTTATAGTCTCACCTGATTAACAGCAGCTTGGCTGTGTATAGAAATCTAAGTTGAAAAAAATTTTTTTCTCATTGAAACTGAAAGCATTTCTCTACTGTCTTCAAGTTACTAGAGTTTTTCTTAGGAAATCTGATGTCATTCCATATCCTCTTTTTTGAATGTAACCATTTTGGGGTTTTGTTTAATCTTTTTCCTGTTTAGTTTTATCTCTCTGGAAGTTTTTAGTTTCTTCTCCCAATACCTAGGGGTTCCACTGAATAAGTTTTTTGTTTTGTTTTAAAATCACTCTAATTTCTGGGTGGAGAATAGCTGGAGAGGAGGAAAGAGTAGGAACAAGGGGTAAGCGCGCGAGGAAACCACTGGAATAATCCAGACAAGAGATGACAGTGACTTGGCCAAGGGTGGTGGTGAGGCAGACAAAAATGAGCAGATGAATTCAGGATAGATTCTCAAGGTAGGGCTCATAGCACTTGCTGTTTATTATTTTTAAGCTGTGATTAAAATGTATACAGTATAACATGTACTATCTTGACCATTTGCACATGTACAGCTCAGGGGCTCAAGGACCTGTTGCTGTGCTCCATCCCCGCCAGCCAGCTCCAGAACTCTTTTCATCTTGGGAAACTGGCATTCCGACCAATTAAACAGTGCCTCCCACTGGCCCCTCCCCTCAGCCCCTGGCAACCATCATTCTGCTTTCTGTTCCTATGACTTTGACTGCACTCAGTACCTCATCTTAGTGGAATCATGCAGTGTTTCTCTTTTCGTGACTGGCTTCTTTCATTTAACATATGATATCCTCCAGGCTCACCTGTGTTGCAGTGTACATCAGAATTCCTTCCTTTTTGAAGCTGAGTAACATTGCGTTGTGTGGATATACTACATTCTGTTTGCCCATTCATCTGCTGATGGACATGTGGGTTGCTTCTATCTTTTGGCTGCTCTGAATAACGCTGCTGTGGACACAGATGTTAAAATGCCTCTTTGAAGATCCTGCTTCCGGTTCTTTGAGACTATATGCCCAGAAGTAGGATTGCTGGATTGTAAGATAATTCTATTTTTAATTGTCTGAGGACCAAGTATACGGTTCTTCCTCAGTGGTCGCACCACTTTACTCTCCTACCAACAGTGCACAAGGATTCCATTGCTCCACATCCTTGCCAAAGTTTTTTTCTGCCTTTTTAACCATTAAAAAATGAAGTCTAGTTAATTCACAATGTCATGTTGTGATTCACAACATGTTGTGTTCAGCAAAGTGATTCACTGATTATATATATGTATGTATACATGCATATATGTGTGTTCTTTCAGATTCTCTTTCATTCTGTTATTACAAGACAGTGAATGTAGTTCTCTGTGTTATACAGTCGGCCTGGGTTCTATTTTTTGATAATAGCCATCCTAATGCTATTTGCATTAGAGTTCCAAAGTATGACCATTCTCCCCATCATTCCATCTTTCTATACACTTTTCATCTCACAGATTCGCAGTTTGTTATTATTCACATACCACAGTTTATTCACAGTCTTCTAATCACCCATTCATTTCATTCACCTTCCGAAGTGTCCTTCCTTCCCCTACCAAACCTTGCTTCCATCCCAGGCACATTGCCAGGTGCTGTAGGATGAATAAAACACAGGCCCTGCCAGATTTACCTTTTTTTTTATAACAAAGGAAAGAATTGAAATCGAAATAATTAGGATACAGTGTAAGAAATAATAAGGATCGTGAGGCCTGGAGCTCTCTGCTTTCTGGGACCTCAGTTTCCACGTTTGAATAATTTGCAGGAGGGCTGGGATTAGGGAGCCCTTGTCCAGCGGTCTGTGATTTCCTGCAAAGGTTTTTTTTCCTCATTCCTTGCTTTCTTAACTCCTCATCTTCCTTCTTGGTCTTGATCTTACTTCTCCTCTCCTGGTAAGAGCCATGGCTTCAGGCTGAGGTTTCTGCTTGAAGGAGATAAGGTCAACCGAATGACACTTAAGGCTTGCATTTTTGTGTGTGGGGGGATTGTTTTGAATATCATTTTATTTTTGTCCTAGTGACATCTAGGTGTTAGTGACACAAAGAAACTGAGTAGCAATAAGGATGTGTGGGTAGGACTTTGGTTCCAGACTGGAAGCTGGTTTAGAGGGTAGAAGTGAAAGATGCTGATGAATGGGTCGTTGCTGGCTTGATGAATAAAGGTTCAGTGATGGATGGATGGATAAATGGACGGATGGGTGGGTTAAATGATGGATGATGAATGAGTGAATGATGAGTAGATGCTATTTGGATGATGGATGGGTGGATGGATGGATAGACGGATGGATGGATGACAGATGGATGATGCTGGAGGGTGGATGGATGATGGGTAGATGATGAATAATGAATGAGGCGTAAATGATGGTCGACAGACAGGTGGATAGTAGCAGTCCATAAATGTTGTCACCGTAAGTCTTACTTAAAGCTTTCACTAGCTGTCTTGGTGCTCAGCGGTGGTATGGCATAGGGATAAGAGTTTAGTCCCTGGAGTCAGACACAGGTGGGTTTGGATCCTGACTCTGCCAGCGACTATCTGTGGGCAAGGGACTTTATGTCTCTGAGTCATAGCTTCCTCATATGCAAAAGGAAGATCAGACCATCGTGGTCACTTTGTCAGAGCTATGGTGAGGACTGAGTGACATAATGTGCATTAAGCACTTAGAACAGTGCCTGGTACATAAAAAGCACATTAAAAGTAAGCTTTCACTGGTCATTTAACCAAATATTGACTGAAGCCTGTATGTGTTGAATGCCCTACAGGCTGCAGAAGGGAGGGGCCAGAGCTCTCTCCGGATATGCGAATGACACTATACTCCTGTATTGTAACTTTTCATATTTATTTATTGGCTGTGCCTGGTCTTAGGTGTGGCACACAGTACTTTGATCTTCATTGCTTCATGCCTGGTCTTTTTTTTTTCCACCTGTGGCATGTGGGATCGTTTTTCTTTCTTTTAGTTGCAGCATTCAAAGTCTTAGCTGCAGCCTCTGGGATCTAGTTGCCTGACCAGGAACTGAACTCTGGCCCCTTGCATCGGAAGCACAGAGTCTTAGCCACGGGACCACCGGGGAAGTCCTCACACTATGTCCTTGTGAGGAGCAGAAAGCCATACGAAGGGGACAGAGGTTGCAGGAGAGCCTGGGTGACCTCTCAAAGTGACAGGCAAGGATTTAGCAAAGCATTCCTGGGCAGTCATCTAGGAGTAAGGTCCAAGGAGCTCAGAGTGCTGACCTTTGCATAAGGATGGACTCGCGGCATAATGTTCCTTCAGACGACTCAGCTCTGCCTACCAAACAGTGTTTATTATATAACTGCCCAAGCACTCAAAATCAAGGGTAGAGGAAAGGTTTCCGTTGGGCCTTTGAAACCTTAATTGCCCGAGTCTCTGTTGCAGGTTTCTGCGGGCGCTGGGGCAGGGTTCCTGAGCCTCAGTGAGCAAACGAACCTCTGCAGGGGGCTGTGAAAGGCCAGACTCTCCCGTCTCCTTCTGGCGCTGCAGATCGCATGGGTCTCAGATGGGCCCCAAATCTGCAAGCTTTTCTGGCCCCCAAAGTGACTTGAACGGGGGAGTACTGAGACCTGCTGTGGGAAGTGCTGGCCTCAAGCTGGGACCACCAGAACAAGCCTGTGGGTCTCATGTGGAGCTGGGACAGAGGTGGGGACCGAGAGCGAGAACTCAGAGCCCCCAAGCCAGAACTGAGTAGGGGGTGCTTCCCCAGAGGTCAAGTGATTGGGACTCTGTGCTTCCAATGCAGATGGCACGGGTCTGATCCCTGGGAGGGGAACTAAGACCCCACGCGCCACACGGCACGGCCAAAACCCGCCCCCCCAACCCTCCCCGCCAAAAAAACCCCAAAAGACCTGGAGTAGGTGTGAGGATTTGAGGGGGGAGGATAAGGCATTCTATAAAGATCAGGAAGTTCCCCTGGAGAAGGGCATGGCAACCCACTCCAGTATTCTTGCCTGGAGAATCCCCAAAATGGAGGAGCCTGGCTGGCTACAGTCCCCGGGGTGGCAAAGAGTCGGACACCACTGAAGTGACTTGGCATGTATGCATGGGCAGGATAAGGCATTCTATGAAGATCCGGGCACTTCAGCCTGGGCAGGAGAAGGCAAAATGGGAAGGGCCTGGAGTGGGGCTCCAGGGCAGATCTACAGCTGAAAAGGAACCTGGGTCCACTCAAGCGCCCCAAAGCCCCAGTGAGCCCCATCCATATAGACAGAGCCACCTCTCTCTCAGCAAGTGGAGAATTTCTGGGTCTTATTAATGCAAGGCAAGATGAAAGGACAAAGCAAGTGTCATTTTGTTTTGTTTTCCCTTCAGATGTGGAAGATTTGGTGGAGGAGAGTCAGAGTTCTTAAGAAGCTAGGATTCATGCATTCACTCAGGAAGGGCTTGTTCAGTGCCTACTGCATCGCAGTTCAGTCCAATGCAGTTGCTCAGTCGCATCCAGCTCTTTGCGACCCCATGGACTGCAGCACACCTGGCCTCCCTGTCCATCACCAGCTCCTGGAGCCTACTCAAACTCATGTCCACTGAGTTGGTGATGCCATCCAACCATCTCACCCTCTGTCGTCCCCTTCTCCCCCCCACCTTCAATCTTTCCCAGCATCAGGGTCTTTTCAGATGAGTCAGTTCTTCACATCAGGTGGCCAAAGTATTGGAGTTTCAGCTTCAGCATCAGTCCTTCTATGATTATTCAGGACTGATTTCCTCTAGGATAGATTGGTTGGATCTCCTTGCAGTCCAAGAGACTCTCAAGAGTCTCCTCCAACACCACAGTTCAAAAGCATCAAGACACCTACTGCGTCTAGGCACTGGGAATACGAAGGTGAAAAACCCAGTCTTCTGCCCTTGGTACAACCTTGGGGTCCCAACTTGAGCTTCTGGGAGAAAGAGATAGCCAGGATCCCTCAAACTATTTCTCTGGACCATGGCATAAGGTGGTAGAGAGCAGGGGAAGATGAGGAATTGATAAATATTAAAGTATCTGCTGTGTGCTCAGGTGCTGATTCAGGCTCTCTAAAGACAGCATTCAACATTCATAATAACCATTATAAGGACAACAGATGTGTGTGTTCACACAGTCGCTCATGTGTCTGACTCTTTGTGACCCCACGGACTGTAACAAACCAGGTCCTCTGTCCATGGGATTCTCCAGGCAAGGATATCCGAGTAGGTTGCCATTTCCTTCCAAGGGATCTTCTCAACCCAGGGATCGAACTTGTGTTTCCTGTAATTCCCTACGCTGGCAGGCAGATTCTTTACCACTGAGCCACCTGGGAAGCCTGGAATGATAATAGTTAATATTTATTGAGTCTTACTTTGTGCCAGGTTCCATTTGAAGTGCCTTGCAAGCATTAGCTCATTTAATCCTCACAGCAAGCCTATGACGTGAGCTGGGTGTAGTTATTAGCCCCATCTCACAGCGGAGGCAACAGGCATAGAGAAGCAGAACGACCTGCCCAGTGTCACTCAAGGGTGAGTGGCAGAGCCAGCATTCAAACCCAGCTCCGCCCCGGTTAGCTCCCCCTATGCCATGCCGCTTCACGGAAGTGGGAGTCTGGACTGTGGGTTCAAATAATTCCACATGTGAATCGGACCTCAGTAACCGCCCAGCCGGGTCTCTGACTTTTGCAGAATCAGAGGCTCAGAGAGATAAAATGTCTTGCTCAGGGTCACAAGGCAAAGCCACCACAGAGCAGGATTGGAAAATGAGTGAGTCTTCTGAGAGCCAGTGCAGAGCCAAGACAACACGTGTCATCTCTCCAGGATGCATGAGCAGCGATGTGTTTGTGAGAGAGAAAGACAGGGAGGAGGCAGACAGACACACAGAGGCACGCACAGGCGGGTGGTGGCAGTGCCCCTGCAGGCCCTGTGCCAGTCCCGGAGACGGTGACCTGTCTCAGCATCCTGCATGCTCCCTCTCTGGGTCACGCGAGAAAAATTCCTCTCGTCACTTTGTCACATCTTCTTTTGGACTCCAAGTTGTACCCAGGAAGTCCTCAGGCATGTGGTGGTTTTTATTCCTGGAAAAGGTGCCCAGAGTAACCACGTTGAAGACTGGCTCCAGGCCCAGGCAGGGCTCCCAGTGGCACGGAGCTGTTCCCCAAACTCAAATCCACCCTACCGCAGACTCTGAAAGCACCCACCAGGGGCTTTCCGGGAAAGCCTCGGGTGCCGCAGCGACCTCCCTGGGACTCAGGTGCAGCTCCCCAGGGACACAGCCTTGGAGGGGCCGCAGCGGGAGCTCGGCTGCGGAATGTCAGCCCTGTGACTCTGCAGCCACACCTCGGCTGTGTGACGGGGCAGTGAGCCCTGACCGCGTGCAGCCAGTCAGCTCAGGAGCCTCTGCTGTGTCTGAAGGGGAAGAGAAGTGACTCCACACACCCCCAAGTGCAGCCTCTGGGGCTAGGGGGTGTTACAAATGTGAACTTATGTGGGTCCTCCTAGTTTCTAGCATCTCTGTTTGACAGAGGGGTCAATGCATGTGCCTGAGGCCACAAAAAGGAAACAGCCCAGATTCAGACTCTGGCTCAAAAGCCGGCATCCTTGTGATGGGCAAGGGAGGCAGGGTAGACTGGTTGTTGAGAACAAAGGCTTTGCTCCAAAGTGGCCTTTGACTGGGGGAGGGTCATGTAGCCTTTCCAAGCCTCAGCATCCTCATCCATAGCATATTCTGAGTATTCTAAAGTCCCTCAGTCGTGTCTGACTCTTTGCGACCCCATGGACCGCAGCCCACCAGGATCCTCTGTCCATGGGATTCTCCAGGCAAGAATACTGCAGTGGATTGCCATGCCCTCCTCCAGGAGATCTTCCCGACCCAGGAATCGGAAGCAGGTCTCTTGCACTGCAGGCAGATTCTTTACCCTTTGAGCTACCTGGGGAAGACCCATCTATGGAACTGGGGTTTGGAAAATGGCAGGGTGGGTGCTGCTCCGATTAATGCAAATCTGCAGCCCAGAACGGCGGAGGTGATCATGACGGGGGCCATGGCCTGGCGCTATTATTTTTATATATACTATTATTGTTATATATATTAATATATAGTTATTATACATGACTACCTATAGTATATACCATCATTGTTCATTTAATATTTTATACAATAATAAGCCCCTCCTGCTTTGGCCCGCAGACCATTACTGGGACTTCCATCCACACCATGTGCACAGCGAGTTCGAGAGCTTCGCCGAGAACCACTTCACGGAGCTGCAGAGCGTCCAGCCCCCACAGCTGCAGCAGCTCTACCGCCACATGGAGCTGGAGCAGATGCACGTGCTCGACACCCCCATGGCTCCTCCCCACGCCAGTCTCAGCCACCAGGTGCGCGCCTGCAGGGCCGCCCTGCCCGGCCCTGCCCGGCGCCTGCGGTGAGGCGGGCGCTCCGCAGGAAGCTTACTCAACCCGGCTTCCTGCCCCACAGCGCCAACGGTGGCCGGAGCCCCAACGGCTGCCTCCTGACCCCCTGGCTGACCTCGTGACCCTGCACCCCCTTATCTGCTCTCACCCCACCGAGGACAGAGCCCAGACCATTCCCACCGCGCCCCCAACACACTGGTCCTTCTGACCCCCGGGGGCCTCATTGCGGGCCCTCTGAAACGCAGGGGCTGGAGCCCCCACCCCGTTCACTGGCTCCTCGTGGGTCTGGCATCCAAGTCACTGAGTCCTGAAATCCGCTGACCTCTCCACCTCCCCGCTGACTCCTTTTCCCGACCCTCCTCCTCAGCCCCTCACCCCAGGGCAGCTGTCTGTCCACATGGCACCTCCCGCCGCCCAAACCAGGGAGACAGGCGGGGTGTCAGGAGCCACTTTGTCCCCACAACTGGCACCCTGTGTGGGGGACCCCGTCTGACTCCGTAAGAAGCCCGACCACCAGTGTCCCCAGCCTTCTCTCATATCCCTCTTCCTCTCCCTGGCCACCCCTCCCTCGGACCCCCTCTTCTCTCACCCCACGGAACCCACCCCCCCTACTTGGCCGCCTTCAGCTTTGCACCGTCCCTCAGGGACCCCAACGCTCCTTCTGCCTCCTTTCCAGGTCTCCTACCTGCCTCGGATGTGCCTGCCGTACCCCCTCGCTGTCTCCTGCCCGGCCCAGCTCGGATGAAGAGGAAGGGGAGCGGCAGAGCCCCCCCGCTGGAGGTGTCCGATGGGGAGGCCGACGGCCTGGAGCCAGGGCCTGGCCTCCTGCACGGGGAGACAGGTAGGGGACCCAGCCCTGACCCAGCCTGGGACCAGCCCTGACCCTGGCCACCCTGTGCCCCATCCCCACCCTGCTCAAGGCCCACGGACGCAGCAGCCTGGCCACAGAGCAGAGTGCTTGCGCATGGGTGTGCGTTTGCCAACACGTGTCTCTGCGTGTGTTCCGTGGCGGGGGTGGAGGCCTCTGTCCCTGCGTCTGGGTCTGAGCACGTGTGCTGTGGGCGTTCCCATGCGCCACACTGGCCGTAGCCCCGCCCCTGCGACCACCCCACCTGGAAGGGAAGGAGGGGCGGTCTCACGTCACCGGGGAAGCGGGCTGGGTCCCGAAGTGGGCAGAAGTGGGCGCTGACCGTCTCCGGCCGCAGGCAGCAAGAAGAAGATCCGCCTGTACCAGTTCCTGCTGGACCTGCTGCGCAGCGGCGACATGAAGGACAGCATCTGGTGGGTGGACAAGGACAAGGGCACGTTCCAGTTCTCGTCCAAGCACAAGGAGGCGCTGGCACACCGCTGGGGCATCCAGAAGGGCAACCGCAAGAAGATGACCTACCAGAAGATGGCCCGAGCGCTGCGCAGCTACGGCAAGACGGGCGAGGTCAAGAAGGTCAAGAAGAAGCTCACCTACCAGTTCAGCGGGGAGGTGCTGGGCCGCGGGGCCTGGCTGAGCGGCGCCACCCGCCCCACTGAGCCCAGGGCTGAGCCCACCGGGCCCCGCCAGGCCGCCCCGTTGGCCATAGCATTAACCCCTTCGACCGGGCGGCCGGACACAGGAGGGAAGCTCCCAGGGGCCAGGGGCAGGACTGTGGTGGGCCAGGCCTCGCCTCCCCGCCCACCCCCTCCTCCTCCCAGCCCCCTGCCCGCCCCACGCCCCCTGCTTCTCCTCCCACCAGGGCGCTGGCCCCGGTTCCAGAAGGCCATCTGGGCATCTGGCCCCAGCGAAGGGTCAGCTTGCTTACAGGGCACGCGGCCTTGGGAGTTGGAAGCCATCATTATTTGTGTATATTGAACCCTTTTTTTTTCAGTGACCCTCTCTCCCTACACCTCTCCCCTCATCAGCATTCTCAAGAAACCCACTTACCTAAAGTTATTCTCAGTCAGTTCTCTTCAGCACGGAGACCCTGTTTTTAAAATCTTTTGTGCACCTTGTCTGACGCGCCCCACCCCCGACATCTGATCTGCTGCCTTCTCGTGTGTCCATTGTGCGTTTACTAAGGATCCCTGCCGATGCTGGGCGCTGCAGACCTCAGGACGGTTGACACTTTGTCCAGTTGTCCAGTTTGTCCAGACAGTTGACACTGCCTGACCAGCAGTCACGATCTATGAAAGGAACGAATTCTCAGTTGTTCTTAGAGGAATAAATCATTAAAAAGCTCTCTGTACCTGATAAATGGCTGTTTTTTTAATGCTTCAGTGAGGCTTAAACTCATTGACTCTTTCTGTTATGAGCCCAGTGTTGATGATGATAATAAGAGCAACAACACTGGATATTCTAGCCATTTACTGCGCGTTAACCTTGAGAAGTGGGATCTAATGCCCCATTTGATAGACTGGGAAACTGAAGCTAACAGAGGCCAACCCATTTGTCCAAGGTTACGCATGTAGTGAAGGGCTGCCATGGCTGTGCGAGGCAGGAAGCTTCATGTGTCTGGAAGGGGGTAAAGTGCTGACCAGGAGCAAGAACGAAGCCCCAGACCTCTGGTGAGCAGCAGAGCAGCTCACGGAATCCCTGCTGGCAGGACCCTGACACAAGAGAACTCCTCCCACGTACCCTGGCGTCTGATCGCGCTGGCCTCTGGCCCACAGCAGGGGAGAAACAGAAAAACATGAGCCATGAAACTTGTAAGGGTTTTGCCTCCAACAGTAGCAAGAAGAAGCGGCTGACAGCCTGGGAGTGAGGGAACTCTCATCAGCAACCTGCATACCTCAGAGAATCCAGATTCTGGGGCTGTTTGTGTTGGGGCAGACACCCTCTGGAGTGCCCTGAGCCCTCAGGCTGGGGAAACTCAACCACAACACTCCTCCATGGATCTCGGAGCCCCGAGAGAGGGAGAGTGGAGCTCAGTCTCTGAATTTTTATGGATTAATTTATTTTAAATATTTGGCTGTGTCATATGGGATCTTGGTTCCCCCACCAGGGACTGAACCTGGCCCCCAGCAGTGGAAGCTCAGAGTCCTAACTACTGGACCACCGGGAAGTCCCAATGTCCCGATTCCTTTTGAAAGACGGCCCAGGGACATGAGATGCAGTTTAAACATGGTTAAAATGGCAGAAGAGGATGGGTTTATCTTGAAAGGGATAGCAAGTGTTGACCACATGGACAATGCTTGTATATAGAATTCCTCGCTCCTGACGATTCGGGGGGTGGCAAATGACCTTCCCTGATAGTGGGTCTTGCTCACAGTAGGTCACGTGTGATTTCCTCCTTTCTGTGTAGCAGCTGATGTGCTTTGCGACTTTGGCAGGGTGGGGGTGTGGAGGCAGTTGTGGGGGTTCAGAAGGACACTGAGGGAAGCCGGGA
Organism: Nanger dama; assembly: GCA_917880005.1. NCBI lineage: Eukaryota > Metazoa > Chordata > Mammalia > Artiodactyla > Bovidae > Nanger > Nanger dama. The sequence goes on from CAKJTW010000030.1 coordinate 1,137,124, forward strand.
CTCGGGGTCTGTGGGTGTAACCATCACCCGACATGGACGCCTCTGACCCGACAGCTTCAGGGTTCTGGGCCCCGCACACTCCCACCGCTCAATTTGCCTGTCACAAGGACACACTTACAGGGCTTGGGGTGCCCCTGTGTTCACTAAGGGTTGGGGGGCAGAATCTGTCCTGTGGGGCTAGTGGGGGAGGGGGAGGGGCCAGGGGCCAGCAGAGAAAGCCAGGGCCACACATTCTCCTGAAGAGCCCTTGATCTCGGGAATTTGTCTATATTTAGCAGGTGGCTGGGCAGGGTGCAGATAAGGAAGGTCTGGAGAGGGGGCGGCCCCTTATATAGTCAGGGACCGGAGCCCTGCTCAGAGTCTCTTTGGGTGGCCCGTGCCTGCTCGGTTCCTGCTGTGACCTCTCTCAAGATGCCTGAGCCAGGGAAGAAACCAGGTAGCGCCAGGCCTGGGCTGGGGGGCTGATTGCGGGGCAGGGAGGGCTGGGGACATCCTCGGTTAGGGAGTGGGCCCAGGAATGAGCTCCTGAGGGGGTTCCCAGGACAGGGGTTCTGTCCTCCTGGGTCCTTTTCGATTCTCAGTTTCTCCTTCTCATCGTTCTGATGAGAGCGAGGGTAAACCAGGGTCAGGGGCCCAGAGGGGGAGACAACCAAGGCAGGAAGCCCCCAGGGCCATCGCCCCACTCTCAGGATGCCAGGGGACCCCTTCCCTGACTGCATCCCCATCTTCTGCAAGCAAGGTTAGGTCCCGGCTTGCCTTTTGGGGAAAGGTTGCCGCAGGAGGCACCCCAGGATGGCTCCAGACTCGAGCCCATCTCCCTGAACACCTTGGACAGGCCCCTCCCCTCTCTGGGTCTCTATTTCCCCAACTGTACAAAGAGGGCTTCGGTGGGTTGCTTCCTGTTCTGAGAGTATCTGCTTTGCCAGCCTGTGCCCCTGTGGCCCCCACACCAGGCATGGGCCCCACACTGAGGTGATGTGGGGCCTCTGCTCTGGGGAGAGGGTGGGCAAGAGGTTCCTGAGCCACTGCCAAGGGCAGAGAAAGTCACAGCCCGGAGTCCTCGCCCTGGCCTTCCAAGGTTGTCCAGATCAGGGATCAGCCCCCCAGCCCCAGCCCTCTCCCAGGCCAGCTTTATCTCACTTGCTGATTCCCAGCCCCAGGCCCTTAGAGGACAAATTTAGCCATGTCCAAGTAGGCAGAATTCTGGCCCCTTGCCAAGGGCCCCAGCTGGTGGGGGCTGGGCTTCCACAGGCAGAGAGGGTGGGCGCTTCAGGGACACCTAGCAAAATTCCTCAGGCCTGGCTCTCCCACTTCCTGGCTGTGTGATCTTGGGTAAGTCACTTAACCTCTCTGAGCCTCAGAGCCCTCCTCTGGGGATAACTGCACCTACCTCGTAGAGCTTTTTGGAGCATTAAATGAGGTGATCCATTAAAGTGCTCATCACCTTATTTAATAAGAGGGGATGTAGGAGTGGGGTGCAGGGGGCAAGCCAGGGGACCCCTGCAAACTCCATTGGTCCCTCAGTCTCCGCCTTCAGCAAGAAGCCACGGTCTGCAGAGGTGGCCGCTGGCAGCCCTGCCATGTTCGAGGCCGAGACAGAGCGGGCGGGCCTGAAGGTGCGCTGGCAGCGGGCGGGCATGGACATCAGCGCCAGCGAGAAATACGGCCTGGCAGCCGAGGGCACGCGGCACACTCTGACTGTGCGGGACGCAGGTCCTGCCGACCAGGGCTCCTACGCAGTCATTGCTGGTTCCTCCAAGGTCAAGTTTGACCTCAAGGTCGTAGATGCAGGTAAGTGCCGGAGCAGCCTTCCCTGAAGTTGGAGCAGCCCCTCCAGCTCTCTGTCAATCATGGCACAGGAGCTGTCTTCCCACCCTCTTGCCTTGGCCCTGGGTGCGCCCTCAGCCCGCCGTGGCCTTTTCCCGTTTTCTGTAGCGAGACCTTTCTGAGTGTCCCCACGAGGCTCTCTGGCCCATCTGGGCCGTTCTGGAAGGTGGGGGAAGTTCAGAGATGAGTCAGACGTAACACTGACCTCCCGCTGGACACCCCCACACGGATGGGAACTTGGTGGGCTGGGTGTGCTGGCAGGGAAGCCCCGCGAAACTGTGGGTGTGTGCCGAGCCCCAGCCCAGCCTGACGGGCTGGACCAAGACCCGAGCCTGGAGAAGGAGAGGAGGGATGTTCAGGCCGACCCTCTGAGATGAGGGCACAGACAGCTGGTGAGGGCGGGGAGAAGGTGAAGCGCAGGCTGGATGGACTTCCTGCAAAGACGGGAAGGACCAGGGACAAGATAACTGGGGCGGGGGGCAGGGCAGCTCTGATTAGAAGCCGCTCCACAGCCCCCGACCTGATCCCCTCCAGGCAAAGCGGAGCCTGTGTCAGCCCCTGCTCCCGCCCCCACCGAGGCCCCTGAAGCCCCGGGAGAGGCCTCTGCTCCTGAGGTGGAAGCAGGCGCCCCTAGTCCCGAAGGTGAGAGGAGCAGGGCAGGGAGGCCGGGTCGGCGGATAGGGGTGTCCCAGGGCAGGTCTCAAACGCCTCTCTGCCCACAGGGTCCAGCTCAGTGGCCCCCGAGGGCCCCAGTGCCCCTAGCGACCCCATTGGCCTCTTTGTGACGAGGCCACAGGACGGCGAGGTGACCGTGGGTGAGTGTGGGGCTGCTGCCCCCGGGGGCGAGGAGGGGACGGAGGCACAGGGCGTCCCCCACGCCTAGACGGTCGCCCCTCTCCTGCAGGTGGCAGCATCACCTTCTCAGCCCGCGTGGCCGGAGACAGCCTCTTGAAGCCGCCCGTGGTCAAGTGGTTCAAGGGCAAGTGGGTGGACCTGAGCAGCAAGGTGGGGCAGCACCTGCAGCTGCGCGACAGCTACGATCGGACCAGCAAGGTGGGGCCTGCGGGTGCAGGGTCACGGGGACGCACCACGAGGGCACGTGGAGAGCCCCTGGAAGGCCCGGGGGCACAGAGAGGCAGGGGGCACTGTGAGACCTGAGCCACAGAGGAGGTGCAGAGCAGGGTCACGGAAAGCCCACAAAGCTGGCTGGGGGTCAGCGGCACACAGCGAGCTTGGCGAGGCTCTGAGGAGGGTTATTGGGGGGGCATAGAAGGACATGGGGGCTCAGAGGTGGTGATGGTCTCATGTGTGTGCTCAGTTGCGTCCGACCTTTGCAACCCCACGGACTGTAGCCTGCCAGGCTCCTCTGTGCATGGGATTTCCCAGGAGTGGGCTGCCATTTCTTCTTCCAGGGGATCTTCTCGATCCGGGGGTCTAAACCCATGTCTCCTGCATTGGCAGGCGGATTCTTTGCCACTGAACCACTAGGGAAGCTATGACAGTCTCAGGGGGCATAATAAAGCCGGGAGCACCAGCCAGTGAGGTGCAGAGACCCCCACGGAAGGCTGTCAGAGCTCACGGGGCCCTTGAGGAGCAACCACAGCAATTCTCTACACACACGAGGAGACCAAAGCTTGAGAGGTTGCTGTTGCTGGTCCCAGGTCACCCAGAGCCGGGCCTAGAGCCTGTGCTTTGACGCCCGGCCTTTGCTCCTCCCACTCTTCCACAGCCCTGGCCCAGGCAAGGGGGCTTCTGGAAGGGTAGGGTGGACATGTTCAGTTGTGTGGGCAGTTCCCTGAACAAAAATGCCTTTTTGGGGGGCTGAACTGCGTGGCTCTCAGAACCCCTAATCAGGGATCCAACCTGGGCCCACTGCAGTGAAAGCATGGAGTCCTGACCACTGGACTGCCAGGAAACTCCCCCAGATGCCTCATCCTAAGGAATGCCACTTGCCTTGTAGCCACCCTTGATTTCTATTTTATCACCACCCTGTGCCAGCAGATGGCAATGTGTCTTGAGAAAGGGCCCCGTTTTTATGCATCCAAAACTGAATGGATTCATTTAAGCCCCGAGGGGGTGAGAAGGTCGGTGGTCCTCAGCCACCCAGTCTCCTTCGGGCACAGGCCTGCAGCCTCCCCTGACGCCTCACTCCCACAGGTCTACCTATTTGAGCTGCACATCACGGATGCCCAGGCCTCCTTTGCCGGCGGTTACCGCTGCGAGGTGTCCACCAAGGACAAATTTGACAGCTGCAACTTCAACCTCACTGTCCATGGTGAGGGGCCCTGTGGTGTCTGTTGGGTTCAGGCTCCCTGTGGGTCTGGTCCCCACCCCCGCCTCCACTTCCCAGTACTAAGGGGGATGCTGAGGCCTGGCCATATGCCCGCTGATCACACGCCCAGTGCTATTCACACAGAAGCGTGCAAGAAATACATCGGGGCTTCTAGGGTTGGGGTGGGGCTTGGCCTCAGATCTCCTCTGGGTATCATCTTGGTGTCTGATGATTAGGCACTGGTGAAGAGGTGAAGGGTGAGTCGAGAGATGGGAGGGAGATGAATCTGGAAGGTACTGTGCCATGCCCCTGCTTCCTCAACGTGGGCTGGGAGGGTTCAGAGGGCAGGTTCCTGGGACAGATGCCCACTGTCAAGGGGTCATAGGTCGGCAGGCCTGTGATACCAGGAGATGCCAGGGCAGGGCTCCTGGGCAGGCCCCCCTCTAAGACCCTCCCCCTGACTCTCATCCTCCCTCTTTGAAACCAGAGGCCGTTGGCCCTGGAGACGTGGACCTCCGGTCAACCTTCCGCCGCACGTGAGTGGCCCTCCCTCCTTGGGGCCCATGGGGGAGGCCAGTGCTGGGGTCTGTGGCCCCTTGGGGTCAGGGCCAGGGTGATGTGGGGGCCCAGGGCTGGGGTGGTATGTCGGGGGGACCAGAACTGGGGTTGATACGGGGGGTCAGAGCAGGGGGCATAACATAGGGACCAGGGCTTGGGGTAATGTGAATGGTCAGACTGAAATGGATGGGTGTGGAAGAGAGTAAGCTCCCTGGGCAGGTGAAAAACCTGAGTCTTATCCCCACAGGAGCCTGGCTGGAGGTGGTCGGCGCATCAGGTACCCCTTCCTATCCACCTGTATGGCATCCCCAGGGGCCTGAGATGGGCAGGGCACGCCCGCTCCGTCAGTGTCCCTCTCTCTCCCTTGCCCCACCCCACGCCCCCTGCTCCAAGACCCTTCTGTTCATAGTTGGCTCTGTTGTGGCCTCACTGGGGGTTCCTCTCCACAGTGACAGCCACGAAGACACTGCAACTCTGGACTTCAGCTCGCTGCTGAGGAAGAGGTAAGCCCCAGGGAAGCAGCTCCCAGAACACGGGGCTCCCCGACGGCAGCCCTGCGGTTTTCCAGCTGCGTGACCCCGAGCAGGCCACACACCACTCGGAGCTGGTTTCCTTGTCTGTCGGATGGGACAGTCCAGGTGCTGGGAAGAGTCAGAGGGCTCAGCAGAGGTTACACCCCGTGAACTAATACCCTCACACTGTTCCCAGCCTACACTTCAGTCTCTGATAGCTCTTCCCAACAGGCTCTGGAGACCCACAAGCTGGGAGAGGGTTCCAAAGCCTCCGGAACTGCCCACCTAGCCCCACCCAGTGAAACTGACTCGTGTCCTCTGTGTCCTGTCCCTCCCTCTCTTGGACCCTGCATTACAGCCAGTGCTGCTTCAGCCCAGAGAATGAGCATTGGGGTCAAGTGCTTTGGGGGTAGCAGGGCCATCCCCACCAGGGAAGGTGACAGATGACAAGGTTGGGGATCAGACTGACCTGGGTGAGGATCTGGGTGAGGATCTGCACTGACTGGGGAGAGTCTCTGAGCCCCCGGCTCTCCTGACACTCACCTATCAGAGCTCAGGAGGGATAAACAAGGCCACGGGTGCCCTGTAAACAGAAAGGTGTGAGCTCAGGGAGGGAAATGGACGTGAGGCCCCGTGTACTGTGGTTTATGGAGGGATGACCCGTGCCTTTGTTACTGAGTCCACACTTGTATTGTGTGCTGCATGACAGGCCAGTAAATCGAAGGACAGCTTGTTGGGGGCAAATAACAACGACTTTATTCAGAAAACCAGCAAACCAAGAAGATGGTGGACTAATGTCCCAAAGAATCACCTTACCCCAGTTAGAATTCTGGTCTCATTTCTACTGAAAGGGGGAGAGGGTGTGGCTGGTTACTGCAGACTTCTTAGTAGAATGCTTTGTTCTTGCAGCCCTCCAGGGAGATTTGGTCACAATGTTCTTGTAAACTTCCCACAAGATAACTGTTACCTTTTAGAACTTTTTATCTCCATACAAATTAAAAGTGTTCTGTACCTTTAAAGGCCCAGCCAGGGAGACACAGCCGAAAGAATGGACTGTCATATACTTTATAGTTCAGGGTATGAGAAAGCAATGGCACCCCACTCCAGTACCTGGAAAATCCCATGGATGGAGGAGCCTGGAAGGCTGCAGTCCATGGGGTCGCTAAAGGTCGGACACGAATGAGCGACTTCACTTTCATTCACTGGAGAAGGAAATGGCAACCCACTCCAGTATTCTTGCCTGGAGAATCCCAAGGATGGGGGAACCTGGTGGGCTTCCGTCTATGGGGTCGCACAGAGTCGGACAGGACTGAAGCAACTTAGCAGTGGCATAGACATGCTTTTACAAGGGTGCAGAGCCAGCCTGACGAAACACAGGCAACAGAGGACAAGGGTCAGTGCTAAGGCGGACTCGATATGGAGTCACCTTTGTTCTTCTCTGTTCTGTCTCTAATGCGTACACTGCCTTTCTTTCCTGCCCGGAGCAGCAGTTTACGGACCCCGAGGTGAGTGTCCCAGGAAGCCCCTCCCCCCGCCCCTATCACCCCTACTTCAGCCAGGAGTCCCTCCCAGTCCCAGTCCCCCACACTGAGCACCTAAGGCCGCATGATCCCCAGAACTGGTCCAGGATCCACTCCAGTTCAAGCTGCCCGACCAGAAGGGGAAGGGTCAGAGGGGCAGAAGCAGCTCCCGCTTGCGGAGGGGGAGGGGAGGGGAGGGGAGGGGGAGGGGAGAGCAACTCTGTCCTGGCCACGGGGGCCCTGAGGCCTCGCCACGTGGACGCAGGCTGGAGGCCCCCGCCGAGGAGGACGTGTGGGAGATCCTGCGGCAGGCGCCCCCGTCGGAGTACGAGCGCATCGCCTTCCAGCACGGAGTCACCGACCTGCGGGGCATGCTCAAGAGGCTCAAGGGCATAAAGCGGGACGAGAAGAAAAGCACAGGTGAGCCTCCCGCGCAGAGCCAGGCGCGAGGGCGGGCGGGCGCGCAGGCACGGGCGCGCGAGCGCGCACGGGCGCGCAGCGCAGGCACGTGCACGCACGGCGACGCACAGGCGCGCTTCCGGGAAAGAGCGGCGTCCAGCTTGACTCAGAGACACCCGGGGAGGGACCGTTTGGGTGAATGTTCTCTTCTCTGGGGGAAAAAGCCGGGGTGCCCGGGTTGGCATCTGGTCGCACAGAAAAGAAAAGGGCAAAGTTAGCCCAGAGATACCACAGGAAGAGGATGGAGCCCAGGCCAGCCCACCTCTCCGCAGCCAAAGCCAGGAGGCCCTTCCTCCCCGACCCGCCCTTGGGGAAAAAAAGTAGCCTGCTTGATTCTCCCATACCCCCAGAAGGGGAAGAAGCCAGTTTAGCCCAGAGGACACCGCCCCCCACCCGACCCGGGAAGAGAAAACCCTGGTTAAGCCCCCTCACAGGCAAACAACAGGTGGGTGCAGGTGAGCGCCCCGGCCCCCACCGCAGGTGGGTCGGAGGCGAGGGCTCGGGCCAGCCCTTCCCCATCGCGGGCTTGACATGGAGGCCCTGGAAACCGAGTTGAGACGGTAGAGGCATCTAGAAGGAGGGCATGAACCTGGGGGTTGCCAGAAAAACAGACCGGAGAGGAAGAGAAGGCCCACTTGTCCCACCACCCGTTCCCCTGTCGAGCTCCTGCCTTTCTGGAAGCCCCAAACCCTAGCTCTGAGCTGAGCAGGTGAAGTGGACCCCATGGAAGGAAGACAGAGAGACAAGGAGCTGACAGAGATAAGGAGACAGAGTCGCCGCAGAGGCCCAGAGAGAGGCGTGGGGAGGCAGGACCTTGTCCTCCTGGCCTGGGCCAGCCTGGGGAGCAGGGGGCTGAGGGTGCCGGTGCTCAGCCTTTCAGAAGAAGCTGCAGCCGGCCTACCAGGTGAGCAAGGGCCACAAGATCCGGCTGATGGTGGAGCTGGCTGATCCTGACGCTGAGGTCAAGTGGCTTAAGAACGGACAGGAGATTCAGATGAGCGGCAGGTGAGGGTGGGTGCTGGGGCTGGGGCGGCTGCTCCCCAACCCTGCTGTCCCTGCCTCTCTCTCTGCCCCTGCCCTCTGGCCAGCTCTTGCTCCCTATCTCTGTCTTTCCCCATTTCTCTGGGTGCTGACTCTCGTCTCTGTTTCTTCCCGGTTCCTTCCCTGCTCATTTCCTCTTGATCTCGCTCCTCCCATCGGGCGTGCTCCACGGGCCTCTTCTGCTCCACAGCAAGTAAGGTTCCTTGGGGTGGGGGCACAGCGGTCTTGATGGGGGTTTGAGGAGCACCCAAGGCCCAGGGCGGAGTCCATGGGTCTCCTGGCGCCACCCTGGCCTTACCCAGGTACATCTTCGAGTCCATCGGTGCCAGGCGCACGCTGACCATTAGCCAGTGCTCGCTGGTGGATGACGCAGCCTACCAGTGCGTGGTGGGTGACGAGAAGTGCAGCACCGAGCTCTTCGTCAAAGGTGGGCCCGGGGCCCGGAGACCCTGAGAGGGGACCCGCAGGGCGGCCCGCCCATCTCGCTCCCTCCACTTGACAGAGCCCCCCGTGCTGATCACGCGGCCGCTGGAGGACCAGCTGGTGATGGTGGGACAGCGAGTGGAGTTTGAGTGTGAAGTGTCTGAGGAGGGGGCGCAGGTCAAATGGTGAGTGCCGAGGCAGGGGGTCGTGGGGCAGGGCTGGGGGCCTGGGGGGTCCCCAGAGGGGGCCCTGGCACCTGCTGCCCACCCTCTGGCCAGGCTGAAGGACGGGGTGGAGCTGACCCGGGAGGAGACCTTTAAGTACCGGTTCAAGAAGGACGGTCAGAAGCACCACCTGATCATCAACGAGGCGACACTGGAGGACGCCGGGCACTATGCGCTGCGCACCAGTGGGGGTCAGGCTCTGGCCGAGCTCATCGTGCAGGGTGAGGCCCCAGCCACGGACAGGAATCGAGCAAAGCCAGCATCGAGGCCAGCACGGTCCTGGACATGTCACTTCAACACCTCAAACCTCACTTTTCTCATCCATAAAATGGGGATGCTGGGGTGACCACCTGGAGAGCGTTGGGAGGTTCAGATGGGCCTAGTTAGCGTCACCCACCCCGGCGCACTTAGGTTCCTGTGTCCACAGCACCGTCACAGGCACACAAGCATTGCACTCATGCACGCACTTATGTGTTTTCACAAGCCCAGGAGATATCCGCAGGGATTCCTACCCACCCACACCCTCCCCAGCTCACTGGCTCTGCCCTGCCCCCCAGAGAAGAAGCTGGAGGTGTACCAGAGCATCGCAGACTTGACGGTGGGCTCAAAGGACCAGGCTGTGTTCAAGTGTGAAGTGTCAGATGAGAACGTGCGGGGGGTATGGCTGAAGAACGGAAAAGAGCTGGTGCCTGACAGCCGTATAAAGGTGTCCCACATTGGGCGGTGAGTGTGCAGGGTGTGCCAGGGACAGAGCCACAGAGAGACAGCAAGAAACAGAGGCTGAGATAGACAGACGGAGGAACAGATGCATAAAAAAACAGACCGAAGCAAAGAAAAAGAGACTACCAGAAAGAGATGCCTAACACTGAGAGTGAGCTAGAGACAGAGATTGAGAGACAGGAGAGCGAGATGAACAGAAAGGGACAGACGCACAGTCAGGACAGAGATAAAGAGGAAAAGGGATACACAGAAGTGTGGAGAGGCAGAAGCATATGGAGGGTCCATTGGAGATGGAGGAGGAAGTCGGAGACAAAGATGAAGCAGTGAGAGAGACAGGCTGGGACCCCCAGCCTCTCCCTCAGCTCGTGACCAGGGCAGGGCAGGGCGCCATGGGGCATGGCTCTGGCCAGGGGCCCTCACTGTCTCCCACTCTCTTACTCATACCCTGAGTATCTGAGCCAGCCCGTGCTGGGCCCAAGGTCACAGAGATTAATGTGACAAGCCCCTGCCCAGTCTCCAAGGGCCCAGCCAAGGGGACATGTCTACACTGCCTACCTCTGAAAGCAGGCAAGGGAGTGGAAAAATTCAAAAGCAGACAAAGACAGCACTAAAAAAATATATATATTTTTTGGCTGTTGTGGGTCCTTGTTGCTGTGCACCCTTTCTCGAGCTGAGGCAAGCAGGGCCCCCCTTTGGTTGCAGTGCCGGGGCTTCTCCTTGTGCTGGTGTTTCTTTTTGAGGAGCAGCAGCTCTTGATGCAACTGCGTTAGTTGCTCCTCAGCATATGAGATCTTCCCGGACAAAGGGTTGAACCCATGTCCCCTGCGTTGGCAGGTGAATTCCTAACCCCTGGACCACCAGGGAAGTCCGAGAAAACACTCTGCACACCACTGAACCAGGGCAGGGCAAGAGCTCCCTGGAGCCCTGGCTGGGGTGTCTGGTGAGGCAAGGGGTGCTTGGCCCAGCAGGGCCCCTTGAGCCGCCGCTGCCTTCTAGGGTCCACAAGCTGACCATTGATGACGTCACGCCTGCAGACGAGGCGGACTACAGCTTTGTGCCAGAGGGCTTCGCCTGCAACCTGTCTGCCAAGCTCCACTTCATGGGTGAGCCGGTGCTGAGGGGCAGAGGGGCCCCTGCCGCTGGGCCCGGCCTGCACCCTGGTGCCACTTGCTCTTCCGTCTCTTACAGAGGTCAAGATTGACTTCGTGCCCAGGCAGGGTGAGTCTCAGGCCCCAGCTTGCTGCCTCCCCCCACCCTGCCAGGGTCTCCTCTCCACCTAGCAGAAGCAAGGAGCTGGGAGTCGGGACCTGGCTCAGCCTGAGGCCCAGCCTCAGCTCTGCCACTCTGACCACAGGCCAGCTGCCGTCTATCTCAGCCTCAGTTTCCTCACCTCTAAAATGGGGACCCTGAAGCAGCTCCCCAGTCGGGTGATAGGAATGCTGACCTAAGGTGGTATGTGTGAGCTTGCAGAGGACATCACAGTTGTGGGGTTTTATTATTAAATCTTTTTGCTTTTAGAAGTACCTCTCCTGCACTTAAACTGTAATCAGGCATTTTAGGATCTTAACTTCAGGAGACTCGTCCGGGCTGAGGCAGGCTCTAGGTCAGGGCTTTCCAAACAGGGTCCAATAAGTTTGAGAAACTCTGAACCGTCCGTCTGTCCTACTGCTTGTTGATTCAGAAAGTGCATTGGCATGTCAAAGGCTCTGAAAAGTCCTACTCAACTTGGTTTAACCCAGGGTTTCTTAAATATTTTCCATGGAAATTTTTTTTTCTAGGAAGACACTGGTGTTCCCCCAAACACAATCTGAGAAATGCTATCCTAGGTGACCCAGTGTTCTGAACCTCCCTGGGACTTCCTGGGCAGATGGCAGTGTTTCAGGTGTTGATTGTCAGTGGTTACACAGGGGCACGTTAGTCAGTACTCATTAAGCAGCATGCTCAAGTGTTGGTGTTTGATTATATGCAAACTATACCTTGATAAAATAAATTCAGAAAATAAACCAACACCCAGGGGCATGTGCTTTTTCCAGCTGTCCTTTCTTTCAGAGACCTGGGGCCCTTTTCTTCTTTCTCTGACCTGTCCTGTTTCCCTGCCAGAACCTCCCAAGATCCACCTGGACTGCCCGGGCCGCGTGCCAGACACCATCGTGGTGGTGGCCGGGAACAAGCTACGCCTGGACGTCCCTATCTCCGGGGACCCTGCTCCCACTGTAATTTGGCAGAAGACCATCACAAAGGTACTGTGGACCCCTCCCCCATGCTCCCGTCTATAAAATGGGTGCATGGGCCCAGCATGCTGCCCGCCCCCACCTGTGCACGCCTTACAGCTGGCCGAGGGTGGGCAGAGACAGGACAGGGTGCTTGGCGGGGTTCCCTCCAGGCCGAACTAGACCTTCCTCCTCTTCCCTCCCTCCTTCCTTCTCGTCCTGTTTCCAGGGAATAAGGTCGCAGCAGAGCCAGCCCCAATGCATCAGAGGAGTCAGATGCCGGTGACGAGTGGGTGTTTGACAAGAAGGTGAGCGAGGCTGGAGGAGGCTCGTTTGCCTGCAGTGAAGTTTCTGTCTACGTGGTGTCCGCCCTCAGGCGAGGTCTCTGTTGAGGTGCCCCATCGGGCCAGCTGTGTTCCTGCCCCAGGCAGGGTCTCCACCCTCCACACCCCAGGAAGTCCTCCGGACTTGGGGGCTCGCTGGCTCTTGTCTTCCTGAGGCCGTCTTGACTTTGTGCTCCCTCCCCGCGAGGGAGTGGGTCCCCTGGCTCTGTTTGGTCAAGTCGCGGCCGTGGCGCCACTCCTGGCTTTCCCTCCCCCTCCACACACTGCTGCTTCCTCTGCCCAGCTGAGGTCTTTTGAGATCCTCACAGTAATTGTGTGAGGTCATTTAGGTCAGAAAGGGAAACTGAGCATGGAGAGGACAGGTGACTGCCTGAAGTTCTGTGACAAAGCGAGAGCCGTGCTCCGGGCAGGTGGTGGGACAGGGTCTCGGATTAGACGCTCACACGGTGCAGTTTCCACTCAGGCTGCGTCTCCCCAGCAGAGCCGGGCTGAGCTCCATGCCCACCTCAGGGCTGTTGGTGGCTGCAGAGGTTGCGGGAACCCCTGGGGTCTGACTTGAGTCCCCCCCGACAACTCCTCCTCCCCCACCAGCTGCTGTGTGAGACAGAGGGCAGGGTCCGAGTGGAGACCACCAAGGACCGCAGCATCTTCACTGTCGAGGGGGCTGAGCAGGAGGACGAGGGCGTCTACGTGGTCACAGTGAAGAACCCTGTTGGGGAGGACCAAGTCAGCCTCACGGTCAAGGTCATCGGTGAGGCAGGGGTCCAGGGAGAGCACGGGGAACCAGGGAGGACCCGTCTGTTCAGTCCTTTAGTCTCAGCAGACGCCGCGGGCCCCTCTCAGAGTGGTAGAGTGGGTTGGGACTTGGACCTGGGGGCACACAGGCAGTGGGGAGCCAGAGCCGGTTGATTGCAGGCTGGTGACCTGATGAGAACCGCATTCTGGAAAGATGGCGTTAGGCTGTGGTGGCATGGGGGAGCCTGTTGGTTAGGGTGGTGAGGGGATGGGCACCGGTGGCCCCGGCTGGGCAGGGCACGTGAGGGTCCACTCCCTAGACGTGCCGGATGCTCCCGCGGCCCCTGAGATCAGCAAGGTGGGCGAGGACTCGTGCACGGTGCGCTGGGAGCCCCCGGCCTACGATGGCGGGCAGCCAGTCCTGGGTGAGCTGAGGGCATGGGACTGAGCCCTGGGCGGGCGCGCGGGGCGGGGGGGCTGAGCTGCAGGCAGACCAGCGCGCCTGCCTCCCCTCTCCAGGGTACATCCTGGAGCGCAAGAAGAAGAAGAGCTACAGGTGGATGCGACTGAACTTTGACCTGCTGCGGGAGCTGAGCCACGAGGCGAGGCGCATGATCGAGGGCGTGGTCTACGAGATGCGGGTCTACGCAGTCAACGCCGTGGGCATGTCCAGGCCCAGCCCCGCCTCCCAGCCTTTCATGCCCATCGGTGAGCCTGTGGGGCCCCCAGCACTGCCCCAGGCCACCGCGGCCAGGGCGGAGTAACCCCAGCTGCCCTGTGGGCTGCGTGCACACGCCTCATCCTCCTTCATTCCCATCATCTCACAGGTGGAGAAAGGGAGGCTCTGAGAAGTAAATGACTTGCTCGAGGAGCCCAGCTGGCAGGGGGTGGAGCTGAGACTTCCCTCTCTAGCCTCACTTTTTGCATCTGTGAATTCAGTGGCAGTAATGACGATGTCTGCTTCACAAAACTGTTGAAGTGAGAGCACGCAGGGGCAGCATCTGGCATAGATGTTTCTTTCCCCTGTTCCCCCTCTCTTCAGCCAGGGTTTGTGAACCAGGGAAGGGTAAGGCAGGGGGTTGCTGAGGGTGTGAGGGGTGTCTGTCTGTGGAAAAGGCCTTGGACCAGGAACCAGAACCAGTACCTTCATCCCTAGGAGGAATGTCTGGAGTCATGGTCTCCCATGAGCCTCCGTTTCTGCATCTGTATAATGGGAGTTGAGAAGTCTCCCGGAGGAATATCTGGAGTCATGGTCTCCCCGAGCCTCAGTTTCCACATCTATATAATGGGGGTTGAAAAAGTAGAGCAACCCCCAAGGGTGTGGCACTCTTGAGGACCCCTGTTGGTGTCAGGACCCATGAGTCTAGGGGACGGTGGCTGACCGTAGTGGGGCAGACACAGGGAGGGGCAAGGTTTGGTGAGATGGCAGGAAGAAGGTGCCCTGGGGAGAAGGGCTCAGGCCTCCCTATTTAGGGACTGACTTCAGTTTCTCAGCTCACTCATACAATACCAGGAAACTTCCATGTTTTGGGTCAGTTTTCCCTTAAATTACCTCTATAGATTTTCTTGCACCGTCTGACAGAAGCGACTCCTTCTAAGCATGTTGGTATTTTGGGTATCTTTTAGATCTTTCTTCTGTAATTGCTGGTGCTGTTTGGATGTGTGTTTGTTTTTGAGTCTTTCTAGAGACATGTCTTTTAACAAAACTGGGATAATTCTATAGTGCTTGAAGGCCAGTGGAAGGGGGAAGGTTTTCCTGGATCCTTCAGCTGTGCTGGCAGGCTCAGCCTCGCTCAGACCCCATCTGCCTCCCCTCTGCCCAGGCCCGCCCAGCGAGCCCACCCACCTGGCGGTGGAGGATGTCTCCGACACCACCGTCTCCCTCAAGTGGAGGCCCCCCGAGCGCGCGGGAGCTGGAGGGCTGGACGGCTACAGCGTGGAATACCGCCGGGAGGGCTCTGGTGAGGGCGTCGCCCGCCCGGGCCCCCTGTCCCCTGCTGGGCCTGCCAGCTACCGGGAGGTGGGCCGCAGGCTGCGGACCCTGCCGGCCTTGCCGCCTCACTGCTGCCTCCAACCCACCCGCAGGCTCGGCGTGGGTGTCTGCCCTGCCGGGGCTGATAGAGCGCACATCGCTGCTGGTGAAGGACCTGCCCACTGGCGCCCGCGTGCTCTTCCGTGTGCGAGCACACAATATGGCAGGGGCTGGACCCCCCGCCACCACCAAGGAGCCTGTGACGGTGCAGGAGTTGCTGCGTGAGTGCCTCGCGCGCAGGGAGGGGGGGGCGGTCGGGAGGGCCTGCCCGAGGGAGGAGAGCGCTGGGCAGGGACGAGGGCCGGCCCCCTTATCCCAGGCGGCACGTTCGGGCAGCGGCAGGGCCTCCTGCCTGGCTGCTCCCTGTCAGTCCTGGGTTCGGACCAGGGAAGGGGTAGGTCATTGCACCATCACCGTCGAGCTGTTGTGTGGTTCTCTCAGCTCCATCAGGTCGGCGTTGTCCATGTGCTCAGGACAGAGCAGTGAGGTCACTTGGGCTCAGGTTGGCCCCTGGGGGATCCACTTTCCATTAGTCTGTCACCAGCAAAGAGTGGATCGTTGAGGAGCTGCTGCTCAGAGTGGACAGAGGAAATGGCAGGGGGTGCAGAGGGAAGGCCTTGATTAGCATCCTGGCCTGTGACAGGCGGGCTGTCGGGCCGTAATGAGTCCCTCACCCACTCTGGTCCATGCCTGTGTCACAGTGTGAGGCTCGGGGGTGGCGGGAGCCCTGGGACCTTCGGGGCCGGGGCTGGGCAGTGGGAGGGGAGGGGGTCCCAGCCACGGCTCTGCATTCCTGTCCCGGGCCTGTGGGCCCCGCCAAGCTGCTCCCCTGTGCCCACAGAGCGGCCTCGTCTGCAGCTGCCCAGACACCTTCGCCAGACCATCCAGAAGAAGGTCGGGGAGCCCGTGAACCTCCTCATTCCTTTCCAGGTAGGGCTGGCCCCTGCCCTGGCACACTCGTGTGTCCTCAGCAGGGCTGGGGCAGGCGCCAGCAGGGTGGGCCAGGCTGGCCGCTGAGCTGTGCTCGCCCACAGGGCAAGCCCCGGCCTCAGGTGACCTGGACCAAGGAGGGGCAGCCGCTGGCGGGTGAGGAGGCGAGCATCCGCAACAGCCCCACGGACACCATCCTGTTCATCCGGGCCGCGCGCCGCGAACACTCGGGCGCCTACCAGGTGACGCTGCGAGTGGAGAACATGGAGGACAAGGCCCAGCTGGTGCTGCAGGTCGTCGGTGCGTGGCCCTGGGCGCCCCTCCAGCCCTGAGCAGGGCTGCCACTTGCCATCTTGCAGGCCCGGAGCCCTGCCGAGGGTGGCGGGCCAGGTCCCGGCAGGCAGGGGGCCCCTGGAGCCTGGCATCTGCTGCCTGCACTGTGTCAGAGGCGTGGGCTTCCAGCTGAGTCTGTCTCCTGCAGACAAGCCAAGTCCGCCCCCAGGACATCCAGGTCGCAGAGGCGTGGGGGTTCAATGTGGCTCTGGAGTGGAAGCCGCCCCAAGATGATGGGAACACAGAGCTCTGGGGGTACACAGTTCAGAAGGCTGACAAGAAGACCATGGTGAGCCTGGGGCTGGGCCCCCGATCCCTGCCTGGGGCCCTGCTGCCCTGGGCCGGGGCCCTCCTCTCTGCCCTGGTTCCCTCCACAGTGAGGGTGCAGACCACAGGGGTGCCCGAGAGAGGCCCTGGCAGCACGTAGGGCCCGCCCCAGGGAGCCCTCCCTTCCCTCCCCACCAGGAGTGGTTCACCGTCCTGGAGCATTACCGCCGCACCCACTGCGTCGTGTCGGAGCTTATCATCGGCAACAGCTACTACTTCCGGGTCTTCAGCCATAACACAGTGGGGCCCAGCGACAGAGCTGCCACCACCAAGGAGCCAGTCCTTATCCCCAGACCAGGTGCTGGGCCCTCACCCCCCCGGGCGGGCAGGGCCGGGGGCAAGCCGGGCTGGGTGCGGCCCTCTGGGCGCTGAGCTCTGACCCCCACAGGCCTCACGTATGAGTTGCCCAAGTACAAGGCCCTGGACTTCTCCGAGGCCCCCCAGCTTCACCCGCCCACTGGTGAACCGATCGGTCATTGCCGGCTATAACACTACTCTCTGCTGTGCTGTGCGGGGCAGCCCCAAGGTAGGGACCTGGGCCGCTGGTCCAGGCCGACCCAGGAGAGCGGCCTATGGGCCCCACCTTGAGCAGCCTCTTCCCGGGCTACCCTGCTTCCTCTCCACGCTGGGGGTCAGGGTCCTCCGTGAACAGGGCTGGGACACTGCTGCTGGCTTCGTTTGTCCTCAGCCTTGGCCAGTCTGGGACTCCAGTGGGCGGTCAGAGGAGAAACACGTCGGGTCTCCCTCAGTGTGAGAGCGCTCCTTCCCACCCTCCCATCTGCAGCCCAAGATTTCCTGGTTCAAGAATGGCCTGGACTTGAGCAAAGATGCCCGCTTCCGCATGTTCAGCAAGCAGGGGGTGTTGACTCTGGAGATCAGAAAGCCCTGCCCCTTCGATGGGGGCGTCTATGCCTGCAGGGCCACCAACTTGGAAGGGGAGGCCCAGTGCGAGTGCCGCCTGGAGGTGCGAGGTGAGGAGCCACCGGGCCGAGGCCGGGTGCCCCTGGGGACGCTGGGCTTCTGCCCTGCTGCACTAGCCCAGGCTGCTGCTCTGAGAGAGCAGCTGGCACGGCCGGGTGGTACTGGCCCCCGCACTTTGCTGCCAGAGCTGCTCCGAGCTTCCTGAAGGCGGGGGGCGGGGCGGGGGCCACACGTGGAGCTGGGAGGCTGCAGCACGGACTCGGCATGGCCGCCTCCTCTCCCGCAGTGCCTCAGTGACCTGGCTGGCTCCCTGCAGATGGCCAGGTATGTGCTCCCGGATGGTCCTCGGTCCAGGGGCAGCCATTGGGACGGGGGGTGCAGGAGACTCTCAGGGTTTCAGCCCAGCTCACTCAGACAGGGACCTGTGTTACAGGTGGAGCTGGAGCCAGCCCGTATACCAGGAGCCTGGAAGGAAGCTGGACAGGCCACCTTCCTGCTGCTGGATGTGTGTGCAAGTGTGTACACTGGAGTGGTGGGGGGCACCCATAGGGCAGCATAGTCATGGCGGGCGGGCACACTCTGACCTCAAAGCTCACGCGGAAGCTCTCAGACCCTGTGTGGGCTTCAGAAGTGGTGGCTGGGGACGGGCCTTTCTGTCCTGCCGTGCCTTCTCAGCGTGTAAGGGCAATAAAAGAGTGGTGCAGCCACCGAGAACTGACTTCCTGTCCAAGGTGCCTGTTTTCACAAGCAGCACAGGAAAATTTACATTGAAAACAAGGCAGGTGTTCTTTCTCCCGGATGAATTAAATGAGGACCAGAACAGGGTCCTAAATTTACAAAACATTAGAAGAAGGAACTTGGTCTCCCTGACCTTCCGTTGAGGACGCCGAGGAGCCGTGACGGAGGAAAGTGCACTGTTGGCAAAAGGGCCGGGAAGCCCAGGCGCTGCCCCGCCACCCTGGTGGCCTGGCCTGGCATGGGCCGTGATGGGTGCCCGTGCTTCTCTGCCCGTAAGGCCTGGGGTGGGAGAGTCCCAGCTGCTTTGGGGTCCCAGCAGGCAAAGAAACCACTGCCCACCCACAGCTGTGTTGCACGGGAGAGGGTCCTGTCTGGACAAGATGGGACCAGGAAGGTGTGTGGGGGCCAGGGCCCTACCCTGCTCCCACCCCAACCCCCGCCAAGCGGTGGGAAGCCAGTCACTGATTTCCTTTTGGGAGGAGGAAGCAAGCAGCTTTCAGAGGTGCTCTGATAGAGTGGCTTTTCCACGGTATAGAAAAGAAGTTCCATGAAGGCTGGTCCAAGGTTGCGTCTCGGAGTCCTGCCCCGCCTCAGATACTCCTGGTCTCCAGGCCCTGGGGAGGCCCAGTCCTGACACCTCTCTGGGGAGCTGAGGCCCAGGCCTCGGTCTCTTTCCAGCACCACTGAATCCCTGCTCCTTGTCAAAGCCCAGTTTGGCCGCTCCCTCTAGTGGCCCACTCAAGCCACAGCCACCCTGGGGCTGCCCCTTGGAGCGGGCTGGGGCCGAGGTGGAGCGGGCGGGGCGAGGTGGGGCTGGCACAGCCTCCACCTCCCCGACTGCCTCCGGCCGAGGGTGCCTCAGTGGAGTCCAGGGCCGGCCGAGGGTGCCTCAGTGGAGTCCAGGGCTGGCGCCCTCCACGTGTCCGGCCGAGAGGCCTCACTGAACGCACGGCAGCTGGAACCCATGGGGAGTTGAGGACGTTTATTTCACATTCACACCTCTGTACACCGTCTATAAATAGTGTGGAGCTGAAGTATTGACAGTCCCCTGCTGCCCACTCCCAGGCTCGCCTGCCCTCACCCACGAGTGGGGCCTGGACTGGCCTTTCCCCACCCCACCCGGCTCTGGGTGGGGCAGCCCGCAGCCCTGGGGGTCTCCTGCTGAGGCGGGCAGGCCGCAGGGAACCCGCCGCTTAGCAGCGAAAGGGGGTCAGCCTGGCCCGCTGCGGGGGTGGGCTGTGCCCGTGGGCAGCGGCCGCTGGCTGGGAACTGTCCAGGGAGCAGGGCGGGCCCCACTGGCTCTGCTGCCCGACCCCTCCCGTGCTCACCCACCCCTCAACTGGGGGCGGGGACGAGCCTGCTGGGTCACAGGGCAGAGAGGCCAGGTCTGCCCTGAAGAGCCACAATGTCACGGACAAGAACCACAACAGACGTCTCAACAGCACACAGCAGGGGGCTCGCACTGCGTGTCCTCTCACGTTCTCAGGAGCCACTGGCCCGAGAGATGCGCACGCGCACACACACACACACGCTTGAGCCCCAAGGGGACAGCAGGCTGGTCTGGGGGAGGAGAGGGAAAGGTGGGAGAGACTAGCTCAGCCCCGTGGGACGCGCTGAGACACACACACACACAGAGCTAAGCTGCGGTGAGAAGCCTGCAGAGGACACGCTGGGCCACCACTGGTGCGCTCGGCAGCATCGTGCCCGGGGCAGCAGCGAGGGGCAGCCTTTGGCCCTCCCTGTCAGCTAGAGAGGGGCCGGGCGGGGTCCTGAGGTCCTCCTCACTGCTGCGGACCGCAGCCACGTACGAGAAGAGACACAGCACGGAGTAGCAGATCTCATGGGCCTGCGGGAGAGAACAGCCGGGTCAGCGTCAGCAGACGCAGGCTCTGCATCCTCACTCGTGGACGGCTGCCAGGTGGGAGACCCCTGGCCTCCAGCCGAGGAGCCCCCATGAGGCCAGGGCAGGCCGCGGGAGGGGAGGCGGTGCGCCTCTGCGCCTCTGCCGGGCCAAAGGCCTGCTCCACTCCAGTGGCACCTCTGGCCTCCGGACCACACTCGCCTCAACCACTCGCCATCGCCCGCGCCCTGCGAGGCCCGCCCCCCCCTCCTGCCAGAGTCGCCCTGGGAACCCTCTGCAGACACTCACCATCGGCGTCTTGTACTTGTGGCTCACCACTTCTTTAATTTCAGGAACTACAACCGGACGGGCAAGAGACAAAACAAGAGAGCTCAACACTTCAGAGCAGCGACGCCATGCTCCCCCAGGCGGCAGCGCCCGGCACAGGGTCCCCTTTCCCTCTGGGCTTCACCCAGCCCCTGCGAGCGGTGGGGACACCGGCCCAGACACCCTGAGGTCCGCAGTGGCCCCTGGCTCCACGGCCGTGGCTCGACCGGGTGGGGAACGCCCCAGCCGAGAGTAGGCTGGGCTCTGCCCCGCTGGCCGCCACTCCAGTCCTGGCCCTCGAGGACCACAGCAGGCATGCCCAGCTTTCGGCCAGAAGAGCAGTTTCCTAGTCTGTGCCTTGCCTTGCTGGGACCTCCGAGCACTCAGCCCCCTGCCCAGCCCCACCCTCCGGTCAAGGCAGCAGACCCCTGTGCTCCCAGCCCCAACACGGAGGCTCCTGAGGTGGGATGAAGCAGGGGCGGGACACTAAACCCACCAGACTTGGGAGTTTCCTTCCCTGATGGCAGGAGAGGCCCAGGCCTGCCCGTGTGAGGGAGAGCGTCAGAGGGCCCTGGAGCAGACACACCGAGCAGAAGAGACAGGCGAGGACGGCGCCCGGGGAAGTGACAGGGAGCGTCAGGCAAGACACACGCAGGTCCACGGCCCGGGGGGCAAGACTGA
This sequence comes from Nanger dama, assembly GCA_917880005.1. Lineage (NCBI taxonomy): Eukaryota > Metazoa > Chordata > Mammalia > Artiodactyla > Bovidae > Nanger > Nanger dama. The sequence goes on from CAKJTW010000030.1 coordinate 1,158,098, forward strand.
GACCCCTGGCCCCAGCCCTGCGGGGGCTGCTGCGAGGCCAGAGCAGGGAAGTGATCCGGAGACCAGGAGTGGGGGGCCGTCACACCCCCAGGGGGCCCCTCCTCCTCCTGACCCTGGGAGGGGAGTTTGGGGCCCAGGGTTAACAGGGAGTGAATACACTCGTCCAAGGTGGAACAAGGAGCCCAGGTCCTTCTCCTGAGCCAGAAGACCCCCTGACCCCCGAAACATCTCTCTGGCAGAGGAGAGAAAGGCATACAGAACCGGTGAGCCAGCGCGGGTGGAGGACATGGGGAAGGAAGAGGGTGGAGGGAAGGTTAGGGAAGGTTGGCGATGGGAGTGGCTGGCCTGGGCGATGGGAGCCCGCCCACCCTGGCCGAGGCGGCGGGCGGGGCCTGGGGAGGCAGCGCGGCGAGGTCACTTTACCTGCTGGAGAACGAAGGTTTTCATAGCAGCGATGAGGGGCACAAAAGAATGAAGCACAAACACAGCAGGAACTCAAAGCCCCAGGGTGAGAACCCAGATGCCGCTCAGCCCTGGACGTGGGGGGAGCCTGGCTCCCAGCTCCCTAGGCCTGCCTGCGCCCCTGTGGGCCTCCCTCCGGCTTGGAGGCTGCAGGGACCCTGGTGTGGCCCCGGGCGGTTGGACGAGGCGCTGGGCTGCTAGAGGGACCGAGGCTGCTAGGTGAGCACAGCGGAGCAGGCGCGGCTGGCCCGCTCTGCCCCCAGGACTTTCTGACTTCTGCCTGGTCCAGCCCAGCCAGCTGGAGGAGCCCCTGAGCACCAGTGCTGCTCTGGGCCAGCGTGAAGCCGCTGCTCTGGGGCCTGTTCCCTGGCAGCACCGGCTGGCTTTCCTGCCTCCCTTCTCTCGTCCTCCCTATGCTCCTGCTCCTCCTGACCTCTCTGCAGAGGCGTTTCTTCTCTGTCTCTAGTCCCTCCTCTGGAGCTCCGAGGTTTGAGTTACTGCCATGTGAGTCCAGACCTAAGAGCAAAATAGTGTAATTACCAAATTCCTCCAGGACAAAGACGCCTCGGACTGTATTGCACTTTTAATGTGATTCAGCTCTATGAAAACCTGCAAGAGAGGGAGGGAGGGGAGCGGTAAGGCCCAGAGGCTCCCCCCTCTGCCCGCAGAGCCCCCTCTCCCAGCTGCAGCCCCGCGCCCACACCGGAAACCTATGTCTCAAAGGGAGGGCGCCAGAACCCACACACACACAGCTCAAAAGCGCCAAGAAGCGAAGACAGCAGAAAGGGCAGTACCTTCCGCTCCTGGCCGGAGGAGAAAGCATGGGAGAGAAAGGAAGGTGTTAGTTTTAACGGTCAAAGCCAACCCCGAGGCCCCTCTGCCGGCCTGGGCTGCCTGCCCGAACCCTCCGCCCAGGGCAGCGCTGGCAGGACCCGGGCGCCCTGGGGCCCCCCGCCCTGGCCCTTCAGCGCTCTACCCCGCCATGCGTCCTCCTCCGGCGCAGAGGGCTGGCACGGGCACAAAGCTCTCCTCACACTGTCCTGGGGGAGGTAGGGGCATCTTCCGTGTGAGACAGGATCCAGGTTCTCCCCGGAATGTGTGGTGCCGGCAGTTGACAGCTGCCGCTCATGAGCGCCTACTGGGAGTCTGCACACACTGTCTGTCCTTGAGTCTCTGGGGTGGGGCATCCCGAACAGGTGTGGTATTACCACAGATGAGGACACCGAGGGTCAGGAAAGTTTTTGCCCAAGGATAACAGCTGACATCTGAATCTGAGTACATCCTGACTCCAAAGGCCATGCTTTCCCCACCGCAGCAGAGCCCCACCAGGGGGCCACCACTTCCTCCACTCCAGCTGACTGTCAGGAGGTAGAAGATGGGCCCCGAGGCCAGGATCTCAACAAGAGTCAGGGTCTGACCTCCCCTCTCCACACATCTGTCTCCTGGGGCAAAGCTGTAATCCACAGACCGGCCTGCACACACTGTGTAGCGCTTAGACGGGAGGTCGGTCTGGGGCGGGGGCGGGGGGGCGGACCAAGGTGAGGATGGGGGTCATTCACTGAGATGGGTTCTTCAGAAGGTGAGGCTCTGAGGGAGGTCACAACCCTCAAGTGCAGCCCGAAGCCCGGTCCCCAAGAACTGCTGGCGTCTGCGTGGTCCAGAAGACCACTTAAGTAAACCCTCTGCGGGTGGACCTTTGGGTCTTAAGTGTACTATTTAAGGCACTAACGTGACTGATAGTGCAGAACGCACCCTGCCCCTAACCCCTACCGGGAAGCTGGGCAGCTGCCCTGAGGGGTCCTGAAAGAAGAATTAAAATGGAAGCGGGGAGGAAGCCCCCGAGGCAAGGCGTTCACTGCCTCGGGAGGGTGAGGAAAGGCACTTGTGTGAAGAGCCAGCCAGGACTGGGAACGGACCTGGGATGACGCGCAGGCCTCAGAAAGGAATTAGCTTAAGGAGCGTCCACTGAGAGAAGACGCGAGCAGAGGAGAAACGGTCAGCTCCTACGGTGGAACCACAGGGAGGGCAAGATGGATCCTGAAGTGCTCCCCAGTTGGGGTCGCGGGCCGGCAGGTGGGGGAGTGGGGTCTGCAGAGCAGGGGATGAGTGGGGCGCTCAGAGGAAGGAAGAGAAAAGGAAGGATCAGCAGGGTGGAAAGACAAATTCACACACACGCTTCACGCACAAGAGGACCAGCTGGCCTAGACTCACAGCGAAACCACAAGCAAAAGCACACCCTGGAGCAGGGAAGGGCCGGGGAGACGCTCCCACTCACACTGAGCTGAGGCTACAGGCGGGCGGGCCCTCTCCCGCCGCGTCTTTGCGGGGTGGGGGCGGCCAGCGTCACTGCGCCCTCCCCTCGGAGCGCCCTCTGGCCCAGCTGCTCCCACAAGCCCCGGAGGCCTGGCTCCCACTTGGGGGGGGAACCTGGACACTGGACGCCTGCAGCGCTGGGGCTGGAAGCCTCGGGCTGGCACGCTAACCCACCTGGTTGTGCATGAACTTGAGGTTGATCCCTTCGAGGGTGACCTGCAGCAAGCCCCCTCGCCAGTCTTCATGTCCTGCACGGGGAACTCGCCACCCAGTTCCGGCCCTGCGCAAGGGAGGGGCCTATCAGCTAACGGAGGGGGCGAGTCCCGAGGCCCGTGACCTCCGCGGGGCTCTCCGGGCAGACGAACACCAAGGAGTCAATGGAAGGCGTGGGCCCGGGCCGCCCCTCCTCACCCGGCTTGATGCTCTGCTGGCGGGCGGCGGCGCGCTCCATGCTGTCCTTCACGCAGTAGTACAGCTCCCGACACTGCGGGACATGGGGGGCCAGCCCGTCAGGCCAGGCCGCCGGGCACGCCGCCCCCTGTCCGCGAACCCAGGACCTCGGGCGCAGCTTTCTGTGGCCCACGCCGCAGCCAGAGGCGCGCGGGTGCCTGGGGGCGCAGCGCGGCTTCCCGGAAGGGCGCGGCCCTCATCGCCCGCCCCGCCCGGCGCCCGGCGCGCGGGGAGGTACCTTCTTGGTGTAGAACTTGTTGAGCTGGGTCTCGGAGCCGTTTCTGCGCCACAGGCACAGCACCTTGGTCTTGGGGCAGTAGGTCATGTTGATGAGTTTCTCGTACCACCAGCGCTCGTACAGCGTCCCGATGTTACTGCGCAGCACCACGCAGTCGTCACACACCTGCGGGGCGGTCGGCGGCCCTGGTCTCCGCGGTCTCCGCCGCCCCGCCCGGGGACGGGCGCGCGCCGGGTGCTAGGAGCGCCCCCAGGTCCGGCTCTCGCCCGCCGCTCCAGCCTAACCTGGGCGGAGGCGCGGCCCCGAAGGGCTGCGCACGCGTCCACCGCAAGGGCTGCCGGCAAGAGGAGAGGCCCGGAGACGAACCCGCGGCCCGGGAGGAGGCCCGCGCCTCACCTCAGGGTTGGCTGACTGCCTCTCACGCGTTCTGGAGGTAAAGTGCGCGGAGGCCATTTCCCGCCGCTATCTTTCAGTCTCTAGGGATCATTTCTTTAGTGACGGCACAAAGGCAGGAGACTGGGGCAGACTTAACCCAGGAGGAAAAAAATGGGAAACGAACCTAATCCTGGCTCAACTCCAGTTCTGCATAGATTCTTCTCAAAAAGAAATTACACCAATGACACATGGACATTGCTTAATGCAATAATAATAAAAAAAAAGTTATCCAGCACAGGATGATATAAATTAAAAGGCGAAGTTCTCCTTCACAGCGTTCCTCTTTCTTGCTCAGCGTTCTCCCGCAGGCCAATGACTCTGTCCCTCCTCTGCCTTCAGTTATGGAGGAGGCAGTTCAGCACCATGGCTAAGAACACCGGGCTAAGATCTGATTGCCTGGGTTTAGATTCCAGCTATCACTTTACTTAGCTGTGTCACCTTAAGCAAGTTAATCCGTGTCTGTATGTCCTCATATATAAGATGGGGACAGCAATAACTTCATAGAGTTATTGTGAAGATTAAGTTAATGTGCATAAAATTCTCAGAATAAAGCCGGGCACGTAGAAAGTACCCAACAGTCAGCTGCTATACCAATAATACAACTGTGATGTAGCCAACAGAATAATAATTCTGACAACCATATGATGATCCTCAAAGCCTCCTGCATAGGAGACTTGTCTTCCTGAGGCTTGACTACGCTCTGTGTTGATCTCACACTGGCAGCACCTTAAACTCATCCTGCCCAGCTCTGAACTCTGCATCCCTCGGGCACCTCCTCCCTCTAAGCTCCTTGAGTAACTGGCATTTCTGTCCCCCAGCTGCCTGAGCCAGGAATGAAGGCGTGATGTGAGACCCCACCATTCTGCCCCAAACACCCCAGGACACTCTTCCCCTCCTCTACTCCATTAAGCACTAACTCTTCTTCAAGTCTAAGTGCAAAGATCTCTTCTGGGCATCACCCACAACACCCAGGCCCTCTGCTGTGTATCCTCATGACATCTGCCCCCAGAAACCTCTCATAATGCTCATTATCCTTTATGACACTGGGTGTTTAATTACCTGACTTTCCCAATGGCTTATCAACCCTATAAGAGCAACAGAAACCTTACCTCCCTGATCCACTACTGTAACCCCAAAGCCAGAAAAGCCAGCAGAGTGTCTGGCTGTAATGTGTGCTCCATAAAAACTGTGTGAAAGAATAAGGAACACACAGGACTATCAGTTGTAACCTACCTACATAAGACTTTGCTGGGGTTCAAAAGCCCGAGGAAGGAAAGGGCTGAAGCAGCTGTGTGGGAATTGAGAAACTTGAATTCTACTGTGGCTGAACTCTGTGCTTCTCTCCATCTTTCAGATAACCCTTCAAGAACATCATGTAGGGCCTTCCCTGGGCATAGAGCAGATAAAAGCTGCCTGCCAATGCAGGGGACACGAGTTCGATCCCTGGTCCGGGAAGATTCCACGTGCCTTGGAGCAACTAAGCCCATGCGCCTAGAGCCTGTGCTCTGCAACAAAAGAGCAGCCACTGCCACGAGGAGCCCAAGCCCCACATGGAGGAGCAGCGCCCGCTCGCTGCAACTAGAGTGAGGCCATGCACAGAGACAAACACCCAGGGCAGCCAGAAACAAGTGATTCTGGAAAGAACGGAGGGCAAAAGAGACCTAGAAGAACACACAATTTCTAGGCTAGAGACACAAAGGCAGTAACGTGCCATACTCGTCAACGCTGGCGGAGGTGTGAACTGGTATAGTCTTTGGGAATGGCAATGTGGCAAAACCTATCAAGGCTGGAAATGTATCCAGTGGCCACCTGTATCTGTATGGCTGTGCCCCTCTGCTGTCCACCCGAAACTACCACAGTGTCGATAATCGGCTGTACTCCAGTGCAAAATGAAAAGCTTTTAAAAAGTTATAATCATATGTAAGCTTGATCTGGAAATGTCTTTTTTTTTTAATTAATCTTTATTGGCGTACAGTCGCTTTACAATGCTGTGTTCGTGTCTGCCGCGCAGCAGAGTGAATCATCTGTAGGTATAGCTCGACCCCCTCTTGCTTGGATCTCCTTCCCATTTAGATCACCACAAGCACTGAGTTCCCTGTGTTATACAGTAGGCCCTCATTAGCCATCTATCTTGTACACAGTTTGACCCAGAAATTTCGCACTAAGAATCTATCCTATAGAAATTCTCATGTGACTGTGCGAAGATTTATGTTCAAGGATGACCAGTTAATCCTTGTTAAAAAAAAAAAAAAAGTAGGAGGGACTAGTTAAATACATCATGGCACATCCATAGAAAACCTAACGGTTGAGCATCCATTTAAAAAGACAGATTCTATAATATGGAGACATACTATCGATATATCTGTGATATGTTAACTGAAAAAAGCTAAATTATATAACAATATTTGTAATCTGGTATCACTTTTAGAAACACTGGAATAAAATTCCATACAGTAAGCTGTATTCATTCACATATCCTGAAGCGGAGAAGGCAATGGCACCCCATTCCAGTACTCTTGCCTGGAAAATCCCATGGACAGAGGAGCCTGGTGGGCTGCAGTCCATGGGGCTGCTAAGAGGCAGACATGACTGAGCGACTTCACTTTAACTTTTCACTTTCATGCACTGGGGAAGGAAATGGCAACCCACTCCAGTGTTCTTGCCAGGAGAATCCCAGGGATGGGGGAGCCTGGTGGGCTGCTGTCTATGGGGTCGCACAGAGTCGGACACAACTGAAGCGACTTAGCAGCAGTAGCAGCAGCATTCATATAAATACACATTTTTAAAAAATTCTGAAAGGATTCACACCAAAATCTCTAACAGTGGTTACCTCTGAGACATGGCATTGGCACAAAGTGAAGGAAGATTTTTACTTTTTACTTAATTGACTTCTACATGGTTTGAAACGTTTCCAGCATATACTCTTACTTTTGTAATTAAGATAAAAGGCAATAAAGGTGATTTTTTTAAAGTCTGCAAATTGTCATCCAGCTGATCACGCAGCCAGCAGCCTGAGCTGAGAACGGTTAACTCCGATAGTCTCACAGTAGCCAGGCGCTGACAGAGTGAGCACGGTGCCCACAAGGCGGAGTACAAGGCGGAGCATCTATGAGTTGATGGACCCACCCCAAGCTCCACCGCCCTCGTCTGAGGCTCCGTGTACAGTGGTGAGTGGGTCCTACATGTCAGAGAATCCTCTGCAGAAATTTACTCTGCTGCAAGTGTCCGAAGCAGCCCTCAGCTCCAAGAGGCACTCAGACAAATTCTATCACTTCAAGAGGACATGAAAACAACAGCCTTCCCAGCTACATCACCATGTAAGTTTCCACTGCAGAGCAGATCCCCACCCTGTGTTTGCTGGATTACCTCTTCAAAAAGCTGTGACTGTGAAAATCAAATTCAACTGAACCAAAAGGCAACAGGGTGTTAGCTAATTTCACTGCTTTATAGAGGAGCTGTACTTGGCCCCTAAAATTAGTTAGAAAGAATCTTAGAATTAAAAACACAGAAATGAAGAAAATGTGGCCAACTTCCTTCATAATACTGTATTAAGAAAGGATTTTTCTAGCTATCACTTAAAATTCAGAAGCCAGAAAATAAATGACTAATTAATTCAACTATAAATAAAGTTAAAAAAAATTCTGCACGGCAAAAAATACCATAAGTTAAATCAGAAAGTACTGCAGTGCAGAGGTCAGATTCCCACGTGTGAACCCTCTGACCACAAGCAGAGCTGACCATATGAGGCAACCACCTAGTCTTGCTGAAATACTGAAACCAAAACTGAACAAACCTCCAGACTGAACCACTAGTGTGTACAAATACAAGTGATAAAGAAACATGTCACACAACACTAAGAAGAGGCAATCGGCAAACAACCCTAAAATGTAAGATGGCGCCTCCATAGGGCATATTTTTTCCAACAAAATAAACAGCAACATGGAAGAGAAACTATATGTCAGGAGATACTTTAGAGTCATAGCAACCAAAAGTATAAATGCATTTTCTCTTTGACCCAGCTATCCCACTTCCGGGATTCTTAGATAAAGCTTCCTTTCATGCATGAAATGAAGCAGGCACAGCATCATCCAGAGTCACACTACTAACAATATAAAAATCTGGGCGAAAACCAAAGGTGTGTATCTACTGACTAGCGAAATAAAGTATGGTCTAGTTACATAGTGGAACACCACATGGCTGTAAAAAGAATGAGAACATGCTTTTTGTACTGATATGGAAGATCTCTAGGATATGGTTAAGGAAAAAAAAGAAAAAGGTTCAGATCAGCAGATGTGATGTGCTACCTTTATGTCGTCTGTGGTGTTGGAGGACTCTTGAGAGTCCCTGGGACTGCAAGGAGATCCAACCAGTCCATCCTAAAGGAGATTAATCCTGAGTGTCCATTGGAATGACTGATATTGAAGCTGAAACTCCCATACTCTAGCCATCTGATGCGAAGAGCTGACTCATTGGAAAAGACCCTTATGCTGGGAAAGATTGAAGGTGGGAGGAGAAGGAGACGACAGAGGATGAGATGATTGGATGGCATCACCGACTCAATGGATGTGAGTTTGGGTGAACTCTGGGAGCTGGTGATGGACAGGGAGGCCTGGCGTGCTGCAGTCCATGCGGTCGCAAAGAATCGGACATGACTGAGCGACTGAACTGAACTGAATCTTTATGTAAAAGAGTAGGAAAATAAGAACTTATGTTTATATTTTATTGTGTTTGCATAGAAAACCACTGGAGGACATAAAGTGGTTATAAATAAAAGTGGCTGCCTACGAGAGGAAGGGGTGAGGTGGTTGGAAAACTGAGTGGAAGGGGATAAGAGTGAGACAAGACTTGCCAGTGTATATCATTTCATGTTGTTCTGACTTATGGACAATGCGACCATATCATCTACTCTATAGAAAAGACAAGACAGGGAATCATCTATTACATTAACTTATTTGCATAAGAGCCTGACAATTAATCCATCTAGTCAAGGCTATGGTTTTTCCTGTGGTCATGTATGGATGTGAGAGTTGGACTATAAAGAAAGCTGAGTGCCAGAGAATTGATGCTTTTGAACTGTGGTGTTGGAGAAGACTCTTGAGAGTCCCTTGGAGTGCAAGGAGATCCAACCAGTCCATTCTGAAGGAGATCAGCCCTGGGATTTCTATGGAGGGAATGATGCTAAAGCTGAAACTCCAATACTCTGTCCACCTGATGCGAAGAACTGACTCATTGGAAAAGACCCTGATGCTGGGAAAGACTGAAGGTGGGTGGAGAAGGGGCGACAGAGGATGAGACAGTTGGATGGCATCACTGACTCAATGGACATGGGTTTGAGTTAACTCTGGGAGTTGGTGATGGACAGGGAGGCCTGGCGTGCTGCAGTTCATGGGGTCGCAGAGAGTCGGACACGACTGAGCGACTGAACTGAACTGAAAATTAATGATAATGGACCATGAAAATGAATGAGATAAGTGGGGGAAAATATTCTGGCATCCGTTCTAGGAGTTTCTTGTGACTCTCAAATGACTTTCAAATGTTCCTCTGGGCATGAACCTGGAGCACCTACCTCCATGAAAAAGATATCTCCATTCGTGTCCGTCCCTGCATGCACCACGAATGTCTGCTTCTTCATGTGCCGGCTGCCACTGGACCGGATGGAGAGATCTCGTCCATTCTGAGGAAAGAGAGAGCCTTTAGCGACACCCGAGCTTCCCCCTCACAGAGCAGTCTGGGCCCAGAACCCCGCAATCAGCAATTCAATTCCTCGGTCTCCTCAGAGGAGCGCCATCTGCTGGCCACTGGCCACCAGGGACATGTTCACAAACTTCTTGGTCTCAGGAGTCTTCTAACACTACTGATGACCCCCAAGAGCTTATGTTTTTGTGAGTTAAATTTATAGATATTTACCATAATAGAAATTATCATTGACAAAAGTCTTAAGTTTTTATTAATTCATTTCAAGTGTTAGTTGCGCGTCGTGTCCAACTCTTCGTGACCTCCCCCAGACTGCACAGGCTGCCAGGCTCCTGTGTCCGTGGAATTCTCCAGGCAAGAATGCTGCAGTGGGGAGGCAGTCCCTTCTCCAGGGGATCTTCCCCAGCCCCAGGGATTGAACCTGGGTCTCTCACATTGCAGGCAGATTCTTTACCTGAGCCACAGGGAAACCCAATTCATTTAAAAGGAATTAGTAATTAATTCATTAATAAGGTGATGCAAGTGGTAAAGAATATGCCTGCCAATGCAGGAGACACAAGGGATGCGGGTTTGATCCCTGGGTCGGGAAGATCCCCTGGAGGAGGAAATAGGCAACCCACTCCAGTATTCTTGCCTAGGAAATCCCATGGACAGAGGCCTGGGCTACTGTCCATGGGGTCGCAAAGAGTTAGATACGATTAGTGACTAGGTACAAGAGTACAATAATAAACCCATTGCATGGTAATATACATAACATATACTTTTCAAATAACTATCTCTCTCAGAACAACCAAAAAAGTGAAGAGCAGCATTCTGCACTTTTGCAAGATACATTAATGTTTTAAAAAATAGTTGCATTCTCATATCTGCTTCTACATTTAATCCACTGTGACATGTTGCTTTGGCAGAGGTATATTAAAGACAATCTGACTTCAAAGATATGTATCTGGAAAAGGGAAGAGTATTCTACTAGGCTTTCCATATATATATATGTATATTCTTCTCTGATGCTGTACCAGAACCTCAAGTAGTTTCTTAGCTGCAATGTGGGATCTGAAAACACATCAGTGAACACTTTGTACTTTGTTACAGTATGATCCATTTGTCTGCTTTACACTTGGAGTTATACTTGGAGCGGTTCGTTGAATTTTCAACACCACACATTGAGCATCTGGAAAATACTGTTTTTTCAAGTTATGAAGCTCTTTCAAGTGTTGACACATTTCATGACATAATATCAAAAAATTACATTCATTAATTTCATCAATTCATTAGTTCATCAAATTCATCATTCATTAATTCACCAATCTCACTAGAAAAGCCTTTAAATATTGGGAAGCTTCGAGCACAAAAGTCTGCTGAATACCCAACTCCAAACAATGATAGTCAGCCATTCTTTCAAGTGAAAATGATGTCCCAAAAACAAAGCTGCAAGTTCATCATGCAACTAAAATTGTCACAAACTGCTTTTCCTCGAAACGATCACTGCATTTTGGTTTGCAGCAGAAATGCTCTATGTGTATTTCTCATTTTGCCACACAGAATATTAAGATGTATCATAAGAAAACTGATGATTTTAACTGCTTCATCGAGGACACTCTCAAGTACACTGGCTTTCCATTTTCTTCTTACCCGAGAGAGCACAGAGGTGGGGCCACCAGCATGCCTTGGTGCCACTTCTACACTGCATTAAGGCACCAGCGGTTTTTACCCACTTCTGCTTCTGAACCATTAGTGTGCATGTCAACCCAGTGAAAAAGGCAAATAACATCTCAGTATTGTCAAGAAAACAGTAGCCACCTTGTGGATCCACAGTGGTCCACAGGCCACACAGATGCTGAAAAGGCTGCACTGGGACGGTGTCAGTGCAGAGATTCCTATCACAGAACAGAAGGGCAAACACCTCACCCAGAGGCCAAGCCCCATGCTCCAAACTAGGAATTCTGAAAATATCTGAGCCAAGAAATGACCTACAGGGAAGCCTCTCCATTAGGCCTTGGGGCCCACGCCTAGGCAGCTGACTAGTGTGATGGAAGGAGCCTGAAGAACGGCTGAGACGTGCTCACCAGGTTGGCCAGCTGGTCAAGGACTTCATTGATTTGCTGACTGTACACAAGCCCAATATGGGACTTTCCCATCAGGCGCCTCACTTTCTTCCGGATGTCATTCTTATTTACCTGGAAAGCCAAAACAGAACCGCAATGACCAAGAGTGGCTGCAGGGCATTCTCTCCACTGGATCAACTCATGTCTTCACATTGAGAGAGGCCGGGAGAACAGGTGGAGCAAAAACCCAGGAACTCATTCTCAAAACAACTCTCTTCTACCCGCCAGGCCCTTTCAGAACAGCACTGGTCTACTTGGGAACACAGTTCTCTCCCACGGCTATAAAAACCAAATGTAGCTAAGTCAAACTAGAATCTGCCATTCACTGCTTTTCCAATGAGTAGTGCTTTTACATCTACGGGAAAGTCTCTATGATGAAGGACTAGTGCTGAAAAGTAAATTCTGAGCATCCTTTCTAAGGTTTCAGAATCTACTACTTGAAAAAAATTCTTTTTCCACTGAATCCTCTGGGGAGTTCGACAGGCATCCTAAAAATATTCAGCAAAGGAAACCAGTTTAAAATTCAAAAGAAACAAACAGCAAGCCATCATCCATCATCTTTACAACACTCCCAGCTGTACAGCAGCCTGGCTGCTTCAGAGAAAGGGATAAATGAGCTGCAGTGAGGCCTCAGACCTTCAGTGAGGAAGAGGGCCCTAGGAGGATGCCCTGACTCTTCCCGACTGCCCCAGGATTCAGGCAACAGGAACAAGCCTTGTCCTCAGCACTGGTAGAAGCAATACTGGCCCTACCTTCATCAGCAGCATGTGCGAGATGAGGTTGTGCAAGAGTGTGGCCAGCAGGCGGTCTTCATCGTCCTCCAGGCGCTTCCGGTCGTGCTCTCCCAAGGACAGGTACCTGAACGGGAGACCAGGACACGTCAGCCCCCAGATGGGAGGATGCAGAATTAACAGGGAAGGGGCCAAATTTGCCTTTTCCAAGGGTTTATAAACCTCACACCTGTCTATCATTTCCTGGGGACCCTGGTCCATGCCCATTCCTTCTCTCTCCAACATCACAGCATCTAAGAAGGCATCTTCCCAGAACTGCATCTGGTCCCATAAAGTAGAACGCTCTTTGCCTGTGTGGAAGAGAGGGTTTCTTAGGGGCTTATATAACATATAACGAAGGCGGCTGCCAAACTAAGATAAAGAGTAAATTCCAACAAGGAAGGGAGTCTTTACAAATTCCAGAGCAATTGAAACATGAGACTCGCCACCCCAGATCCAGCATTCCTGCCACCAGCCCCAGCTGCCTCCAAGTGAGGGCCCAGTCCCTCCCAAGGAGGAGGGATGAACAACACACACAGAAAGGTGGTTACTTATAGAAAAGGTCTCCATAGCAGCGTCCTCTAACTGGTCCCACATCGATCCTTTGTCCCTTCCTGCCAGTTTGTGAGCAGGAAGGACCATGGTAGCAAGAAAGTAAAAGAAGACAGAAAGATAGAGACTGTCAATTAATACCGGACTTCAGTCTCTCCTAGCATTCTTCCCCTGCCTTCCTCTCTCCAGACCCAGACAGTCGCCGGCTTCAGATACAGAAAGGCCCTCTCACATCCGCACTGACGTCAGCTAACGGCCACGCAGCTACTTGTCCGGTGCCTCCCTCTTCCCTGGCCGAGGCCTGCTTCCTTCCTGCGCGAGAGGCCTTCTCTGTCTGTTTCTCACCTAGGAGTCCCTCGTAGAGGTAGACTCGCTGGCTGACATCTTCAGAAGAGCGAACTGGGCTGCCCACCAGCTTCTCCTTTACACTTGGCTTCAAGCTATGGGCTTTACCCTAGAGAGAGGAGACAGCAGGTCAGCTGCCGAGGCACCAAGGGGCAGGGGCAAAGGAAACCGAGCAGCTTATGAAAGAGGCTCACACATCGGCCACCATTATTAGCCACGTGTATTCCAGTAGCCCTGCCTTTGCCACTCTGCTCACTTCACAAAGAAGTCTATCTTGGACTTCCCTGGTGGCCCAGTGGGTAAGAATCCACCTGCCAATGCAGGGAACACAGGTTTGATCCCTGATCTGGGAAGAATCCACATGCCGCGGGGCAGCTAAGCCTGTGCTCCCTAACGCCCAAGCACCGCAACGAGAGAAAAAGCCTTCACTTGGCAAAGACCCAGCACAGCCAAAAATAAAGAAAATAAAAATTTTTTAAAAAGAAGTCAATCTGATAATACTGCTTTTGGTTACTGCCTCCCGAAACATGTAATTGACCTTTCATTTTTACTTATTTTTACCTCCTTTCGTTTCTATAAGACTCTTTGCTCTTAAAAATTAGACCAATTCTCTGTAGCAGCGTGACACAGTGAAAAGAACACTGGGTTTAAATTGAGAATGACCAAGAATCAGATCCCTGCCTCGTACTAGCTGTGTGATCTTTGGCACAAAACTTATTAGCTTCTCAGACTCATTTTCGCCATCTGTAAAAGGAAGGTTATAATACCCACTCAACAGGACTATTCCAGGGATTAAATGAGAAAAGACATACAAATCACTCATAGTGCCTGGCACACGTGTGTGTGCGAAGTTGCTTCAGTGGTACCCCACTCCTTGCGGCCCCGTGGACTGCAGCCCGCCAGGCTCCTCCGCCCGTGGGGTTCTCCAGGCAAGAGCACTGGAGTCGTTGCCATGCCCTCCTCCAGGGGACTCTTCCCGACTCCCACGTCACACAGGCAGGTTCTTTACCCCTGGCACATGGCTGGTGTTTGACAAATGTTACTGCTTTCTCTATTAACATCTCTTAGAAATATCTTCCCACATAAAAGCACCACTTTATCTGCCACTTCCACAACATTAGGCTTTCTGTTCATTCGGGAAAGATTTTTAGCTGGGGAAGGGGTAGCTCTCACACCCATTTCATAGCACATGAGGCAGCATAAGCAGAGAAACCACCAATCAGAGGTTCCTGGGCAACAAAAACCTAATGAGTGTGTGCAAACGCCAGCTGCCTGGTTCACAGCCCAAGACTTCGTTCAGGGAACCATATTAACTTAATATAATGCTATCTCTTACCAAAGCAGCCTATTTTTTTTGAGCCAAGAAATTTAGGTTAACTGCTCTCAGCAACTCAACTGCAGGAAGTGCCCTTACCCAGAAGCACAGGACAAGTAAGAATCTGTCCTGGGAAGGTGCCAGGAAGGGGAGCCCACAGCTGAGTGGCTTCTTGCAAGACAGCTACGGCATAGCATGTACCTCAGCTTCCAGAACAGAAGCAGATGAAGATTTAAGATGCTCTTAATTAAAAGGGTCTGTTTAGACTCAGGGCGAGTTACAGTCCATGAATTTGAACGGCTCTGCTGATTCAATCCTACCTCTACCCCCACTCTGGGATGTCACTGGCTCTGTCGGAAGCAGGGCTGCACATGGCTCTGAGGTGGGAGTGACCTTCAGGGCTGCCTGCTGTATTTCATTTAAACTTGCTCTCCCATTCTCCCCACAGACCAAAGATGAGGGCCTCTGAGCTCAGGCGGAAAACACCCATCCTCAGCTCTGCCTAACCAAGTGGCAAGAGTGGCAGGACCCTTAACGCTGCCTGGGGATGCCTGTATACACTGCAGGGCAGCATGTCTACAGACAGGGGCTAAAAGAGCTCATTTAATTCCTACTGATCCCTGGCTTATTGTATAACCTAGGGCAAGAGCTTTTTTTTTCCCCTACGGCTTTGTTTCCCTTACCTAGAAGAGGTAGACCAGTCATAGAAGAGACCAGTCATAGCAACACACAGAACTGCAAACTTCTTGAGAAGGGGAAGCATACCTTGTCACCCCTGATTCTTTCTTACAGAATCTGGCCTTTAGTCAATCACTTAATAGACGTTTATTCACAAAGGAAAGCTTCAAATAACTGTTAGGAATACACTCAAATGAAATGCTATTTTAAGGTGCTACGTAAACAAAGCAGTGACCAGAATAAAAACAGGCTGACTGGGACAAAACGAGAGCTGCAGCTGCCCCGACGTGGCCACAAAGGCGTCACTTTGTTTATTTTAAACACAGGGGTTATTGCCACATAGGAGTCGAAGCCCTTATGTGACTGGGCAGGAAGCCTAACTCATCAATGATTCAGGAAAAGCATGGCGTCGGATGACTCTGCAAAGAGCTAATTTAAGAAACATTTTCCTGAGGATCAGATATACGAAGGTTATCCATGCCTGCCTTCCCTTTTGCCTCCTAACTGCCTCCTAAGTGTCAGCCTTTTCTAACCTAGCCCCATCCCGCTGAGCTTACGAAGATGGCACTGGTGGCAGAGTTGGTCTCGATCTCACTGTCAGACAAGGTGCCTCGGGAGCCTGCCAGGTGGGCACTGCCCTCACCACCCGGGCCATCGCCTGCACTGCTGCTGAGGTCGCTGTCTGCCCCCAGGGTCTCTCCAGAGCTGTTGCTCACCTGCAAAGGAACAAAGGCGGTAAGGGACCTCCCCCAGGGGTGCGTCCCAGAGATGCCAAGCTTCTTAGAGCCTTCTGCTGCCATAAAAAAAAAAAAAAAAAAGACCCAGCCTCAAAGGCGTGTTAAGACAGCCTCCGGAAGTACCTTCTTTACAAGATGAGGAGACACCCTGGGTGAAATCTCAGGCTCTGAGCCCACGGACAAGGACCTATGACAGGCACACGCCTCCACCAAGAGAACCCAGCTGACCTGAGAGTAAGACCAGCCTCCACAGGAGAGAGGAAACCCCTTCCAAAGGGGGACCCACACCCTGCCCACCAAGGTGCCAGCGTGGTGTTCCCTACCACGGTGCTAACTTCAGAGTCCTGACTTGAGCTTCGGATCATCACGGCGGGACTCACACCGACGACAGAGTCTGGATCGGTCCTCTGAAACAAGACATGCAGACTCAGACACAGCAGGGAGGGAGATCCATCCACGCTCTGCTTCCCTAAGAAACACTGTATCTCTTTCCTCCTCCCATCCCCACCCTTCTGTTGTCATCCCCGGATAGGTCGTGAGAAATCAGCCCTTTTTCCTGAATATAAAATATGTAGGACTTACAGAATAAGAAAAACAACGAATGGAAAACAAATACGTGCTTGCTACAGAAAATACATGAAAGAAATAAGGAAATTTAAAAGTCATAAACTTACCACCCACGTTAATCACTGTTATTAAATCTTAGCATACTTCCTTTCAGTCTTTTCTATGTATGTTTTAAAAGTAAAACCTGATTCACACTGTATGTAGCTTTGTAAACACTTTCCCATGTCACTAAATTTTTAAAAATACAGTCATCAATGGATACTAATATTGTATTACATGGATGCTGCTGCTGCTAAGCTGCTTCAGTCGTGTCCGACTCTGTGCGACCTCACAGACAGCAGCCCACCAAGCTCCTCCGTCCTGGGATTCCCCAGGCAAGAATATTGGAGTGGGTTGCCATTTCCTTCTCCAATGCATGCATGCGTGCAAAGTCGCTTCAGTCGTGTCCGACTCTGTGCGACCCCATAGACGGCAGCCCACCAGGCTCCCCTGTCCACAGGATTCTCTAGGCAAGAACACTGGAGCGGGTTGCCATTTCCTTCTCCATTACATGGATAGATTACACTTATTTCACCATTCCTCTGAAACTGGATATTCATGATGTTTCAAGGTTGTCTTTTTGGTTTGGTCTTAAAGTGTTCTGAGATAGCAAACTGTTAACGCTCACGATTCTGAACAAGGTTGTCACAAACCTGGGAACCGGATGTCAGGCTCACACCACTGTCTGCGCTGACCTGGGACTTTTTCTCATCGGTCTCAGGCCCTGAGGAGGGGAAGACTTGCGTTACTCGGTACACAGGCTAGGGGCAGGCTGGCCAAGGGAGTGGGACAGAGGCAGGGCCTGGCCCAGACCTGCTCTGTGTGTCCCAGTCACCTTTCCAGGGACTGCCACTCACTTGGGCCCCAATGGAAGAAGTCCCCAGACGCCTTAAGAACCAGGTGGGGAAAAAATCAGACCTGGTCTCAAGGGGTTCTGCAGCCACCTTCTTAGCTAGAGAAGACTCTGACCGCGTCATCCTAAGGAGGAAAAGTTACACAAACCAACCACGCTGCACTGCACTCCAGGTCAGCGCTCCACCGGGGCTTGAGGGCCTCTAAGGGTCCCCTGGTCCCTGTGCTTTCCCATAAATGTGTCTGAAGGGACCAGAGTAGGAGGGGCCCAGGGAGGTTAAAGAACACCAGCCTGTTTCAGTGGACACTGCCCCCCCCCGCAACAGCTTCCACGTTCAGGGTTAGAAGGCACCCCCGTCTTTCCCGCCCATCCACAATGGTATGGCAGAAGGACAGAATGACAGAAAGCGAGAAAGCGTGCCCAGGCAAGCCACCAGAGTCAGGAAGCCGCAGGCTCAACACGGAGGGACAGCAACCATCTCTGCCAACTATGCCCACAGGCCTCCCAGTGGGCGTGGGGATTCAGCCAGTGAGGGGGCGCTCAAGTCGGCAAACGTTCTCCCCACCGACTCTGGGGCGACAGAGAACCCAGCTCTGGGGCCTTTACGCAGCGGACGCCCTGATCACCGCCTGGTTTACCGCGAGGGAAGGGCAAGAAGCAGCCTTCAAGCACACACCTAGGAGTCACACCACCTACCTGCTTTCGTTCCAAATACCCCCCAAGAGCAAATTTGGGGTGGGGCTGACCAACGGGGCCTGCCCCGACTGGGCCTGGGGAGTTGGCAGGTATGGGAGACTTGGGAACGGGAAGGGGCATTTGTTCCTTACTCTGTTTTTCCAAAGCTTTTTGCTTTTTCACTTCCTGGTGCTTGCTCCACAATTCTACCCCAGATGCAATGTAAGCAGGAGAGAAAGACAGAGAGAGTCAGAGGCTGGTCAGACAGATGAAATGGAAACCCCACCCACCCAAGCTGCTTCTGTCTCGGGCACAGGACTACAAATCAAGAGATCAAGAGAGATCCTCACTGAGGGGAGGGGGGGGGGTGAAACATCAAGAGATCTAATGCCTTCCCCCTGCCGCCCAGCTCAAGAACTCAATTCCTTTCCACGTCTCAATGCATCAGTGAAAACCCTTCGGAATGTCAGAGCCAGAGAAGCCTTTGATCAAGCTCCTTCATTCTGGTGCGAGGGGACTGATCCCAAAGAGGCTGGAACACCTGCTCAAGACCACGTAACCCTGGACCAGAGAGAGCTTCCAGCACACTGTGCTCGCTCTGCCAAATGAGCTGGGGAACAGCAAACTTCAAGGGTTCCAGACCAGGCAGAGGATCACCTCGTGCAGCCACAGGACCCCAGAAGCATCAGCACAGATCCGGGTGCTCCTCTGGGTTGGACAGAGGCCACCTGAGCAGGCAGCTAGCATCCTTCCCTGTTGCTACCAAAAACCTGCTTACCCTCAGAACCAGTGCCTGCCCTGCCAAAAGAACATCTTAGCCAGTAGAGGTGGCAGAGAACCCTAAATGGTCAAGAAGAGCGTCTTAGAGTGAACAGTCATCACAGCAATTCTTTTCTTGAAAGAACTTTAAAGTCTACTCGGTCCAATCTCCTCGCTTCCCAGGTGAGGAGATACAGACCCTGAAGGAAGCGATCTGTCCAAAGTCATTTTCTTTGCTGAGGGCCAGATCTCCAGACTGGGGGTCAGTACAGTTTCTAGAGCGTCACAACAGGGAGGAGACAGGCATGGCTGGCCGCCTCCAGGAAAGTGTTTTGCCGGCTAGAGAAGGCCAGAGTGAAAGTCACTGGCTCATGAAAGTGGCAAAAACATGCTCCAGTTAGAAGCATGCTCCCCAGGGATCTAGAACCAGAAAAAGAAAGAGGTAAATCTAGACGACTCCAGGTCAGGTGGGGAGCGAGTCAGACAGACGCTCCGAGAGCTCACCAAGGCGCCGCCTCAGTGGGAATGGAGAAGCACCACATGTAAAGCGAGCTCTAACACCAAGTCTAGCGAGGAAGAGCTGACTCAGAACGCTGGACCTCAAGGTCCAGAACCCAGGGAGAGGGGTGGCTGGACATGCCCCAGAGGAGCAAGTCCGAGGGCAGTGTGATGCCTGGGTCGGGGGAAGCTGGCTGTAGAGACCCAGACCATCACAGTGTTACAGCCCAGAGACGCATCCGCAAACTGCGTTACAGCTTCCAGGAACTCTCCACTACGTGAAGCAATCCCAGTGTAAATAAGAGAGGGAGGGACGGGGAGCCCGGCTCAGACTCCGGCAGTAAGCTCCACGGGGCCCCCTGAGCAAAACTTCCACTCTTCCCTTAAGGCTCAGGTGATGGTGCGTGTAAATGAAGCATAAGGGATAGAGAAGTAAAGAGACATGGCTAGAAATGGACACAAGTCTGTCTCCCTGCCTGGAAAGCAAAGCGTGGGGAAGAGAGAGGCGGGATTCTGGATGAATTGAAAGGAGGCAGGGACACTGAAGAAGCCAGAACTCCTCTAGCACACTCAACACGTGACACACACCAATAGATGCCACAAAGTTCTCTTCCTTTAGACTCCTGGTGTCCAGTTCCTTGGGACTCCGTCCTGGGGCACTTGGTGCCCGAGGTCCCAGCGGGGGGACCCTCAGCTGGGCCATGGCCTTTGGGTCCCCCCCGCCCAGCCAGGCCAGGATCCTTGCCGACTGGTGTACTGACGCTCTCCGTGGGACTTCTCTTCCGCTTGTCTGGTTCTGAGGAAAAGATGAAACACACAAAGAGGTCAAAGGAGACGGAGAGGACTTCCCTGGCAGCTCAGTGGCTAAGACCCCGAGCCCCCTCGCGCTCGATCCCTGGTCAGGGAACAAGATCCCATGTGCTGCAACGGAGAGTTTGCACGCCATAACTAAAGATCCCACTTGCTGCAACTAAGACCATCTTTGCACAGCCAAATAAGTAAATAAGTGTTTCTTTAAAGAAAAGAGTCCAGGTGTGGAATGAGGTGAGAGAAGCGAGGACAGGGGAGAAAGCAGAAGGGAAGAAGTGCAGAGAAAGAAAAACGGGCCTCATTCTCTCACGACAGAACATCCGCCCATAAAAACACGTGCTAGAAAAGAAAAGCCCAGAGCCTCAGAGGAAGCAGCCTGGCGCTGGGAGTCCTGTCAAGGGGCCGATCCCTTCTCTCGGGACAGCACGCCGCCCTGCTGGTCCCACCCCTACCTTTACTGTAATAGTGGGTCTGGGCGATCTCCAGAAGCCCGAAGATGCTGGCCATGCCACCCAGGCCGGCGTGGGCGAAGGACTGCTCCAGGCTGAGGACCGTGCATTTGAGCAGGTCCAGCATGCCCTTGTACACCTTCCGGCTGATCTCCTGCAACGACAGCCGGGGGGCCGAGAGTGGGCGCCGCTCTCTCCAGCATGGCGTCCCCGCCCCTTCTGCCCGGGCAACCCCCGGCCCGGCCCTGACCACGTCGGGGACGACGTCTTGCCGGGCCTCGTCCTCAGACTGCACCGTGCGGTTCAGCTTGCTCAGGACGAAGACGCGCAGCTGCTCGCTCTCCAGCAGCCGCCGCACCTTCTTCATGTTGAGCCAGCCGACGCCCTGGCCGTCCAGCACGCTGTGCACCACCTCCTTCAGGAACTGCTGGTTCTCGCTGCGGGTGGGGGGTGGTCCACACACCACTTGTGGGGTCAGCGGCTCCTTGGCAGAGCATTCCCCACTTTCACCAGGCTAGATGTCTGCCACCGGGGGCAAAAACTCGAAGCCACTTTCCAAAGTACCAGGTCCCCTGCGAAGCCCACCCCTCCAGATGGCTGGGTGTGCCCAAGGACCCAGTACTGGCCCCCCTCCTCCATACCAACAGCAACAGCTGCCTCCACGGGGGCCGAGTCAGAGGAGGGAGGGGTTTCACCTCTCTTTCTCTCTTCAGCAACCCTCAGGTTTGGTACAGGAATCGCTACCTCCCATCTGAGAACCTTTCAAACAGCTCTGGGGACTGCTGGGGCGTGCCCAACACAAGGGGCCCAGGTTCGACCCCTGCTCAGGGAACTAGATCCCATATGCTGCTACTGGGGAGTCTGCATGCCACAACTAAGGATCCCACATGACAATGAAGATCAAAGGTCCCGAGTGCTACAACTAAGCCCCGCGCAGCCAAATAAATAAGTCAATATTTACACAGGGGAAAAAAAACAAAAACCAAACAGCGCTGCCCTTCATTACCTAGAGTTGCTGGCCCGGCCCTGGGGGTGACGGAGGCTCTCTTTTCACGGTCGGGCTGTGTTTAATGACCGACGACTTCTGGTCTACTAAGGCCCGCCTGTTTCCTGCAGTTAGGAAGGCAGGAGGAGACGGCGTCACTCCTGGGGTCCAGGAGTGAGGCTCAGTGCAGCCCCCAGGCGGCCACGCTCCGCACCCATTCCCTGGAGGGCTGGGTGCGGGCGGCCCCGGGTGTCAGGCACACACAGGTGGAGACCAGCCGCGTGGAAGAGGTGGGGGATGGAGACTCAGGCCGCTCCACATGCACCAGCAGCACGCCCCACGGGCAAGCACGGGGGGGCGGGGCAAGGCAGGCCACTGAGGTGAGGCCGCTTGCTCCGGGAGGAGGATGGCCCTCGGGCAGGCACAGGAGATGCTAGGAGGAAAAAGATCATGCAGCGCTCACGGGCAAGACCCACCTTCACCACTCCCGGGGCCGGCTTCAGTAACAATCTCCATTAGAGTATTTAGCCCAAATACTGGACACAAAACACACAGTTAGTAGCCGCAGCGTGGCGCCACCCCCCGGCACCCGCGGGGCGGCCAGCCAGGCCGCCTGAGCGTCCTCCCGGAGCTCAGTGCCCGTGGCCTTCGCTCTCGGGCACCTCCAGAGGCTGGAAGCCGGGTGGCCAAGGGGGCAAGCCCAGGCTCTGGCAAAGACTGTCCTTAAGACTATGGCCTCTCCGAGCCAGAGGCAGGGGAATGACACCAGGAGCCTTTAGGTACTCAACGGACGCATGCATGTGAGACAGCTGTTTCATGAAACATCCAGCGCGGGTGGGGGGTGTCCAGAGGGCCCACAGGGAGGCAGAGGGAAGCGCCCCCGTGGCGTCAAGGGGAGGGGGCAAGGCTGAGGATGGGAGGCGGGTGGGAGGGACCAGTGCCTCGGATGGAGTGAAGCGTCTGCATGCAATGAGAGCGAGGCGACGCCTGTCCCCTGCAGCTGTGTCAAACGAGAGCCAGCGACACTGCCGCCTTTCCGTCCCTAACCTGCTGCGCCTGGGCCGATCTGCCCTGCAGGCCTGGTGAGCTCCCTACAGGCACCACTAACCACGATGTCCTTCTGCTCATCTACCCTACACTCCCATCCCCACCAAAGAATGTTCCTGAGATCCCTAATATTTACTAATTGGTAGGGAGACAGGCCAGTTAAAAATACACGAAACTGCTGCTCATTTGGCTTTCTTCTTTGATTAAATATTTCAGCACAAACTCCACAAAGGAAACAAACAAAAGTCAGAGTAAATTCAAAAGAGCCCGTCAAACTGTCAGAGATCACAAACGAAAATCCAGTGAGGTCTTAACTGCCCCTTGATGCCAACCAGTGCTACACTCACAGGGCCTTGAGCTGGCAGGAAGCCAAAGCAAGAGGCCTCTTGACTCTGTGGGCACTGCCAGTCTTTTCACAACTGTCCCCTGGTGGGCCAGCTCCTCGGGGGTGGAGTCTGTCCTGGCCACACAGTAGGAGCCTAGCAGAAGACTGGGGGCAGCCAAGGAGCCCTATGTGGATTACGTGCCTCTGACAAAGGTTGCCCCCGGAAGCAGCAGTAACCCCCAGGTGCCGTTATCCTAAATGACACGACAGGGCCTTCTCTCCAGCTACAAAAGACAGTTTCCACCTGAAAACCAGCAGAGAACGCATACGATGTGCGGAGAGAGCCGCGAGAAGCGTTATATGAGAGCCAATAGCCGGGTCAGATCATTCATCATATGCAGGGTTCCTGAGAGCCAACAGCCAGGTCAGATCATTCATCATATGCAGGGTTCCTGACAAGCACCCACGGGCCTGAAATATTTCCCGGAGGACCTTGGCTTGGCACAGGGAGGGCGGTAGTCACCTTTCAGACTGGGGAAGGGTGTGCTCTTCTCTCGGGCTCCTTTGGTGGGCAGCGTGAGGTTAGAAAGGCTGAAGCTGGTGCTGTGGTTCCGATACAGGCTGCCTGTCCAAGGGGCGGGCGAGAGCCATGCATCAGGGGGCTGAAGTGTCAGAGCACTCCCCTCCAGGGGCTGGAGCACCACCTCCACCCTCCTCCTCTTCAGACGTAATCCCAGAGCCCCTCACCTAAGCTTAGAAAGGACCACAGCTAACTTAGGACAAGCAAAGGGCTACTGGCAGGAATGCTCAGAACCCCCAGGAACCACGTTCTCTGGCTGCCTCCCACGGTGACACCCAAGCCTCTCCTCTACTGCCGGCCCAGCGCAAACGCCTGGCAGAAAATGCACTTCCGGTCTGGTGCTGGTACTCTCCCTTCCGGGCTTCTAAAAACAGCCCTCACCATCACAGTGATTCCCCCCATGATAGCCTTCTCTGGCCCCTAGTCTGTCTTTAATCTTGAACCAACACCACCCTCATTTCTGGTAATATTCTCTATGTACAAGCCAATGTCACATAGATTTCAAGGTGTGTGCGTGAAAAAGTCATTCCCCCAGGCAGAGAAGATATTAGACATGAATCTCAAATCAAATTTGACCAGAACATTTCCAGGAAATACATGTACAAGGGTTATGATTTTAATAAAATGATTCCTTTTCAGTTCAACAGCCAGCTGTCTTACCCTCAAATAGATCGAAACCTCCAGGCATAAAGACAGTGACTAATCTGTCCCCCTTCTCTGCTGACTTCCCCCAAAAATACCTTACTTGGCATCGCTCAAACGACCTGAAGAGGAGCTTGACGATGCCAACCCAACCCTATGTCTGAAGTCGTAAGCAGCATCTGCCGTGGTCAGGCCCTGCCGGACAGGAGATGGGGTGAGGCGGGAGGAGCTGCGGGCACTTACTGGCGAAAGACATGATGCCCCCGAAGCCCTCCGTGCTGTTGTTGGAGACGGTGGAGGTGGGCGAGCTCGCTCGAGAGTCTGACTCTGCGTCTGAGTCACTTGCCAGTTTCAAGCTGTTGGGCCGCAGCAGCTTTTGAGCCCTTGAAGACACAGTGGCACCTCTGAGCCCCAGGCAGGGCTGCCGAGTCCTGGGCGGAGGGGCCTGACCACACTGCATTCCCTTCCCGTGGTTCCTACAGGCAGGTCTAGATCAAAGCCTGAGCCTCTGGGGATGCCAGGCCTCACGAGCCTTCAGACTGCCCGGACTTTCTGGTCCACCCCTCGCCCCAGGGCCCACGGGGTGAGGCCCTTCCGTCACCCCTCTAGGGGCATCCGCAGGCTCTCACCGATGGCCACTGACATGCTGGCTGAGTCGGGGGTGTAACTTTCGCCCTGCTCATCGTCTTCCTCAGGGGGAACGCCATACTGGGGCTGGAGGCACGGACTGTCAGAGGCTCGCCGGTGCACTGAACCCTCTCCAGTTTCTGTCTGACGTCTGTCCACGCTGCACTTGCCCACGCCGGGAGGCATGGTGGGGAGGGACTTGGGGACGCCTCCTGCTGCCTTATCGTCCATCTCTGTTGAGTCGACAGGTTCCTGGGGACATATTAAATACAAAGGGGTCACCCGGCGCCTGGGGTGCCTTCCCGTCTTTCTCAGCTGGGCAGGGCCAAGCCAGGCCTGGTAGATTCTGAGCCTGAGGTGTGTGTGAGAAGCATCTCCGTGACACCCCTGTTCTCTCTGCACCAAGTATGCAAGGGGAAATCTCAGCTCACCCCTGAACAGGGCTGCGTGTCCTCCTTCTGGGGTCAGACTGCATCTCATAGGCTCTTAACTATAGGATCTATGGAGAGGAGGCTGGGGGAAATGTGGAGAAAGTAGCCAACTGAGTGGACAGTTTCACCCCAGCTTTCGTAGCAGAGATGAGGCCCCACCCCCAAGTCACCGTTCTCACTCAGCCCCTCCTCTGAGCCCTCACGTACAGAGCTGGCACCGTGGATGATGGTGCTGGGGCTGCTGCTGGCAGTGGCGCTGGAGCTGGGCGCAGCGGCGGCTTTTCCCGAGAGTGCTCGCCGTCCTGGCCGGGGTCCTCTGCCTCCCTCTGGTTCTGCAGCGCATCGATCGCCACCTCGCTGGCGTCCCCCAGCGCCGCGTGTGTCAGAGGGTCCACGCCTGCCAAAACCCAAGCAAGCTACGTCTGGCGGACTCACTGTGCTGAACCATAGAAGCTATCGCTGTAAATCAACTATACTCCAATTAAAAGATTAATTTTTTTAAGTTTT
The DNA here is from genome assembly GCA_917880005.1 of Nanger dama. NCBI lineage: Eukaryota > Metazoa > Chordata > Mammalia > Artiodactyla > Bovidae > Nanger > Nanger dama. The sequence continues at coordinate 1,183,986 of CAKJTW010000030.1, forward strand.
CTTTAAAAAAAAAACAAAAACAAAAAACCCTCAAGGATGGCAGCTGCAGACCTGCCATCGCAGAACCCCAAACCCCGCCCACAGCGGCTAGTTTCTCCGCGTATACTTACTAGGAGTATCACCGTTGATGTCACATTTCATCATCTCGCTGACAAAGTCACCAAGGGAAGAGTAAGAAGAGCTTGAGTCGTCATAATCCATGCTGTCACTCCCACTGTGGAGTGAAGAGCAAGAAAAACAAAACAGGAAAAAGGGGGCAGAGATAAGAATCGGCAACCAGCATTAGGAAAGGCAACAGAGAAGCACTTGTGACTCAAGATCAGGGAACAAGATAGAGAATGAGGAAACAAACACAAAACCAGCTGGACTATGCGTGACACAGGCCTCCAGACCGATGTCTAAGCCCCTGAAATCCGGCCACTTTGCCAGCGAGAGCCTTCTAGCCTTTGAGAACCCCCTTGCTGCTCACCTGTCGTCAGTTGGGTCAGAGTCAGAGTCTCGCTCGGGCGGCACGCTCAGCGCCTCCGCCAGCTGGGAACCGCTGTCATACACTCGATAGTGAATGGGCTGCAGCTGGTGGGCGTACCACTTGGGCTTGTCGCCAATCAGAGCTGGATCAAACATGTCTACCCATGGAGGGAAAAAAAAAGGAGACTTGAGTGGGCAACAGGGGGAAAAAAGCAAGCAAAGTGTAAAAGAAAGGTGGGAGAAAGTCTCGAGCAAAGTCAGAATGGCAAGGGCAGCCTGCAGGCTGGAGAGGAGAGTAAAGGGAAGAGCCGTCAGGAGGTGGGGCAGAGGGATGGGGACTCACTGTTGTGAATCCGCTGGAAGGCGTAGTTGCTGGGGTTCAGGATCCATTCTCCAAAGTACTCCACGGCCTGAGTCCTGGCCAGTTTCTCGGCGAAAGGAGTCTGCCGGGGGCGTGAGGCTAGAAAGGAGCCGGCTTGGAAAGCCACCACGGGCCGGGGGAAGAGACGTAGGGTGCGTGTGTGCGTCTGAAAGCCCTGCAGCACGTTGGGGGAGTTGAAGAAACGGACCATGGCCACTCTGGGGAGGAAGGGGATGGTGAGATGGCCCAAGCCCCGCGCCCTGCGGAGCAAGGGTCCCTACCACCTGAGGCCTCAGACAGCCTCTCGAGGCCATCATTTTACAAGCTTCCAGCAGCCAGGGCAGAGGTGTCTTAAAGAATCACCAAGCCCCATCTGCACCCAAGGCCTGAAAGGCCTGAGGATATGATGAACCATTTCCTCTGCTTTTACTAAGGTGGCAAATATAACTAGGTGTTATACACATTTTATAAATAAAGAATCTCTGGGCTCATGGAAGTAATTCGCCCTGAGGTCACTGAGTGAGGAGGGCCCAATTTAAGAGCTTGTAACTGTCTGGTCGGCTTGCCTGTACCTGGTTGCGACATCCACTGAATCCACATCATTGCCGTATATGAGCGGGTTGAACTCAGTGGAAGGTGTGGACTGCAGGTCATTAGAAGGCCTTCCCAGGAGAAGGGGGGATCTCCTGGCCCTCATGGAATTTCTCCAGATTGAGGATGGGTTGGGTGTTGAGACTCATGCTGGCGAGGGCCTGCGGAACAAGAAGAAGTCCCGCACAGATGGCTGAGTCCTGGGCGGCCAGCCAACGTCAATTCCTAGGAAAGAGCCTTCCTCTCTGAAACAAGAATCCGGAGACTTTAACCTTTAGAAAACAATCTGAATTACGCAATCTTCAGCTTAAGCCAATCTGATCAAGGCCACTTGATCACACCTGAAGTCCAAGGTGATAGTTTTCAAATTTGTTTTAGTTATGAAATCTTGTTTTTCAATTGAGATCTAGGTAGGAACATCAACAGTTGAAACCTATAAAAGTAAAGCTTCTCTGAAGCACATACGGAACCCACAGCCTCATATGCTCAGTGGTCCCGATTGAAATCAACCCTCAGGGGCTCCATGGGCCAGTTTGAAAACCACTGGTTTAAACCAGCAGTGTTTGTCTTTTTAAATTAGTTTGCTTGGGGGGCTGCACTGGGTCTCGGTCACTGCGTGCAGGCTCTCTCTAGTTGTGCTGAGGAGGCTTCTCACTGCTGGGGCTTCTCCAGTTACAGGGTGTGCTCCAGGGCGCATGGCCTTCAGAGGCTGCATGTGGGATCTTCCCCAACCCGGGACCAAACCCATGTCCCCTGCACTGGAGACAGATTCTTAACCACGGGGCCACCAGGGCAGTCCCAGCAGTGTTTCTTCAATGTCAGCGAGCACAGGAATCACCTGGGGATGTGACTGCAAACGGATTCTGATCCAGTGTGTCTGAGGTGACTCTACACATTTAACAAGCCCAGGGGATACTAATGCCGCTGGTTCAGGGACCTCGCTTTGAGTGACAGGGGTCAGAATGCAGGGTCTGTGAGCCCAGAGATCTTAGCTCCTATGAACATGTAAAGCACAATTCTGACTGTACTTCATCTCATTAGTCATACTAAAACAATCATCGAGAATGAAAACACAGCAAAGGAAGACAGCTAGAGAATCTTCTGAACTCGCCATCCTCACCAGACTCAGCTCTAACAAGATATCATATTGTATCAGTAGTGACGGAGCCAAGTGAGAGAAAGCGAGAGGGATGACACAAAATGACTCATGTAAATCCAAACAGATTTCACCTAGAGGTATTGCTAAGTAACTGAGACAACACAGAGAGAGATTTCTGCAGACTCTCCGAGGGAGGAGTTCCTAAAAAGAAACACAGAGCTATCTACTGGTGGTCCTACACAAGACAGAGAGCAGGGCAGGGGGCCAGGGCCTCATCACAGTTTACCTTCAGGTACTGTGTTCAGCATGCAGAGGAAGAAGAAAATCCATCAGTGAAAATGCGCTTACGGGGTTTACTCAAAGGAAGGAATTTTTGAAGAAATGATTCTGTAGGGACCGGAGATCAATTCAAGAGAAAAACATGAAAGGAGCCAGACTGTCCAAACTGCTGACTCCCTCCTTAGGAGACAGAGACTATTCCGAGGCCGTTAAGAAGGGCAGCTGTGACAAAGAGCAGCAAGCGAAGGGTGGTTTCATGCACTAGACAGTGGTGGGAGGGGCGCACACAGTGAATGAAAAGGAATCTAAATGACTCTTCTTCTGAGAGTCACCCCACCACCCTGAAATGAGATACCCCACTTTTCTGGAGCTCGCCCACGGCTAAGGAGACCTACTCGTTTGCTCCCCTGTTCACCCACCTGCTTCAAATGCTTCTTCAGCTCTAACGACTCCGGTTCTGGCAGGACTGGCAGCACCTCCGCACTGGTGGGGGCAATCACCTGCGCCAGAGAGAGCAGAGGTGCAACCTTAGAATTAGCTGCTCCAGAATTTCTCTCACATAAGGGTAAGGAACAAGAGCAGAAAATTAGATACACAATGTTGTTGTTTTTGGTCACGAAGTTGTGTCTGACTGGAGAAGGCAATGGCACCCCACTCCAGTACTCTTGCCTGGAAAATCCCATGGGCAGAGGAGCCTGGTAGGCTGCAGTCCATGGGGTTACTACGAGTCGAACACGACTGAGAGACTTTACATTCACTTTTCACTTTCATGCGTTGGAAAAGGCAATGGCAACCCACTCCAGTGTTCTTGCCTGGAGAATCCCAAGGACGGAGGAGCCTGGTGGGCTGCCGTCTATGGGGTCGCACAGAGTCGGACACGACTAAAGTGACTTAGCAGCAGCAGCAGATGTGTCTGACTCTTTTCCGACCCCATGGACTGAAGCCCGCCAGGCTGCTCCGTCCATGGGATTTTTCAAGCAAGAATACTGGACTGGGTTGCCATTTCCTTCTCCAGGGGATCTTCCTGACCCAGGGATCAAACCTGCAGCTCCGGCTTGGCAGGCGGATTCTTTACCACCTGAACTACCATGGAAGCTCCTTGTATATATACAATACTATTATATATATGCAAACACACATATCGTATATGTGTGTATATAAACATACATATATATGCATGTATGTGACAGATATACACACCTGAAAGGAAACAGTGTACCTAAATGTTCTTGGTGGCTCTCCCTGGCCAACAGGCTCACGGGATTGTGCCAGGTCTTAGCTGGGGCACTGGGGGTCTTCCATCTTCGTGATGGCATATGCGTTCTTCAGGTGCAACATGCAGGATCTTTTAGTTGCAGCACGCAAACTCTTAGTTCTAGTTCCCTGACCAGGGGTCGAACCTGGGCCCCCTGCATAGGGAGCACGGGCTCTTAGCCACTGGACCAGCAGGGCAGCACCAGGATCATGGTTTTTGTTTCATTCTTTGTACTTTAATTTTTACTCTCTAAAGTTTTATGGCAAACACGTATAAGGGCTACCTACCAAAGCTTGAATGTATTCATATCACAGAATGTTAATATACTTTAAAAAAATCTGCACTGAAATGCAGTTTCTTACTAGAAACTACACTCCCAGAAAACCAGTAGATGACCTACGCCATAGGTAATAATTCTGCAACTGTAACTGCTCTGCTGCTCTTGGAAGATGCAGGGAAACACTTAACTCCAGAAAAACTAAATCTTATAATTCTCTGGGTCCTAACCAAGAGCCTATCAAGACAATAAAGTAAAAGCAGCATTTTTTAAAGAAAAGTTGTTTCAGTGAGTTTCACAGTAGCAATCACTCACAAATTTAGGACCTTCCTGGCAGTAATATAGAAAAACAGAACACACTCCTATTCTAGGCCCCATGGAGCCTGAGACAAGGGCCTCACCCTGTTGCTGTCCAGATCTACCAGCCACACGTCATCAGGCATTTTGAAGTCCAGTTTGTAGAGGAAGAAGCTGGCAGGGACCCCGATGATGTACGGTGTTGGAGCCAACAGCAGCTGTGCAAAAGACAAGGAACAAAACCAGAATCTACTGTGATCACTTATCAGGTCAAGATTTTTACAGGGGAGGAAAACACAGGTCCACAATCCCTCCTTGAAGGCAGATGTGTTCCAAAGTTCAGAATGCTTCAGATTTTCGAGAAGCAATAGTATATATTACACATGTTATGTACTACCTGCAGTGAGGTAGTCAGTAGCATATAATCCCTGACATTAACTGTGATAAGTAAAAACTATCAATAGTGGGTCCAGTATATGTGCGGCTGAGTCCCTTCGCTGTTCACCTGAAATTATCATGACACTGTAATCAGCTATACCCCGATACAAAAAAAGTAGTTTAAAAAAAAAAAGCCTAAATAGCCTAGGTTTTCCCACCAGATCACTTCAGATTTCAATAAGTTATGACAAGGAATTCAGGACCAGGACTGATTTACAACTTCTCTGGGCATGGAGCCTTCACCTGGGCAGTGTCAGAAGAGAGGTGGCAAAGCCAGAAGGTCCCTTGAGACTCACCTGCTCTGCTGACGCCATGCAGGTGGGCAGCAGTGGGATAACAGGAAACATATACTCCAAGGGGTACAGCATCGCCACAAAGGCCATCACGGACATGGAGAGTGCGTTGTAGTCTCGGGACTGGAGCACGACCTGCCGCAAACCGTACCAGAGGGATTGCTCGACAGAATCAGTAAGGTTGAAGCGAAAAGAGCCTCTGACACTACAATTTAACTTCTTTTCACCAAGGCCACAGCCCTGGGACCTTAGTTTCCACACTTATCACTGCCCGACACCCTGCCTTGCCTGTCAGCTCCCAGTGTAAGCACTGCCCAAATCCTCCCTTGAGTCATTCCTTTACCTTCTTAGTTCTTCTTTCCCAAATCCCAGGGTCACTCATCAGTACAGAATTACTGAGATTTCCAGAGAATTAGGTTGGTACAGTTGAGGATAATTCAGCTGAGTGCCAAGCTCTCTGAATATATCCCACACGATGCTCAGTCGCTCGGTCACGTCAAACTCACTGTGACCCTATGAACTGTAGCCCGCCAAGGCTCCTCTGTCCATGGGATTTCCCAGGCCAGAATACTGGAGTGAGTTGCCATCTCCTCCTTCAGGGGATCTTCCCAACCCAGGGATTGAATCCATGGCTCCTGCACTGGCAGGCAGATTCTTTACCACTGGGCCCCCTAACCCACGTGATGCTGGTACCATTATTCGACCTTCACCCACTGAGAACCTACTGTATACCTCGGATCACGTTATCTCTTGGAGAAAAGTGATGAAAAAGATGTGGTGCCTAATCCTCATCTTTGATGGTCTAGCCTCTGCCACACTTCGAAGCCCTTCCCCTAGAACGGCCTAGAACGCTGCCCTCTCACCTTGTGCTCTAACAGGATGCAGGTGAGCACCTGTAGACAGGCGTCCACACCCAGAAGCTCCAGGGGAGGTGCAGTGGGAAGTCCACTAGGGTGAATCGAGAGGGGTCTGGGAGAGCAAAGGTCAGAGCCTGCTGGAGTTCCTGGGGCAGGACCTCGATGTCCACTCGCTTCTGCCCCGAGACGGGTACTGGGGAGCGCAGCAAGCGGTAGATCCAGGCCTCAATCTCCCGGAGGTCGTGCAGCAGGGCGCTCGACTTCTCCTCCACTAACAACGATCCAGTGAAGATGCGCCACATGGTGTCCCTGAGGAGCAGATGCGTAAGCAGAGGGAGCGGACACCTCCCAGCAGCCTTGCGCAGCCACAGAGCGTCTGACGACAGCAACTGGAGACGACCTCTATGGGCTCAGCCAGGACCACAGGAGGCACACAAGGGTGATGACAAGTGCAGAGACATACACACAGCAAGGACTCATGTCCTGCCCATCCTGAAACACCCAACTCCTCAGCATCACTCCAAGCATGATCACGGAAGAAGGTCTAACTCTGCAGCAGTCTTTCGCTTCCATGGATTAACATTAAGTGTTTAAGGAGGTCTGAGGGACCTCAGGCTTTAGAGGGAAATCCCTACGCCCCTCACCAGCCAACTACACCTCAGCTCCAGACACCCCCTGTTCCAAGCAGCAGCAGTGAACCATACCTCTGTATGCCTCGAGGGAGGCCCAGTTTCTTGCCCAGCAGGCGCTCGCTGCAGCAGTCCACCAGACGCTTGAGGGTGTACAGACACTCGCGGAAGGTGGAGAAGAAGGGGTAGTGGCTGAGCACGCACAGGGAAGTCAGCGTGCTGTTGCGGGACCGGCTCCCTGCCTTGGCCCGGCGTCTGGCCCGCGGAGACTGGCTCACGTCCGGGGTGGAGTCGGCACTGGGCGGCTGCAGGGACGGGCCACTCTCCGAGGTCTTGGGGCCCACCTCCTCAGAGACGCAGGGGGCTCGGGGCCCTTCCTTCCCCCGGGACCCTGGCCCGGCCTCCCCTTTCTCCTTAGGCACGCGCTTTTGGAAGGAGCGGTAGAAGTTGACGCAGATGCCATAACGGGTGACGCCAGTGTCCTTGTCCGTGAGGGTGAAGACAAAGAGGTGTCATCCCGCAGGGTCATGCGCCGCTGCCGCACGCTCAGGCAGCCCTCTGGCTGGCAGAAAAACACGACATCTGGGGGCAGGGGAAACTCTGCGTGGTCCTCTAGGGGGTACCGCCGTAGCAGTTCCGGAGTCTGGGCCACACTGTCACTGCTCGGGTGCCTGGAGAACATACAGACAAGGTCAGCAGCCTGAAGGGATGGCATGCTCTTTTGGGTTTTAACCACAGTAAAGAAAAAAAAAAGTTTAACCACAGTGGAGAAATAAATGCTCTTTTGGATAAAGTAACCTAGCTGCAGGACCTGGGAAAGCATGCCACGTTGAGGTCTGTGCTGCCATGAAGATGCCTATCCTGAAATGAAAGGCAAATGGCGACAATAAGATTATCGCCAACACCGTAAGATGACTAGCATCTTTCAAGGTGTATCAGCTAATGAATTCCCCTAAAGAGCATAGGCAGACAGAAAAGGAGCACAACGTACTTTTCCTTTTTTACAAAATAAGGAAGCTGAAGTAGATAACAGTATATTTGCTCAAAATCACAAAGATGCTCTTTAGGAGCAGAGGTTTGCTCTTTCTCTTCCTCCAGGCCAGTAGCCTCGATGGGCCTGTTCTGTTTTTCCCACTGGCAGCCAGGTTCCCCTCAGGGTCAAATAACAGAAGAATGAGATACGCAAAACAACGTGGAAGTAGGGAAGGGGATTCCTTACAGATTCTGTGGCTACCCCAGATGACGAGACAAAATCAGTCACTTCCTGGTTACCTGGCCCCTACGATCACCAGGTAGTCAAGCAACCGAGGACAGGACTTCTTCTTTTGCACCATGGCTCCAATTCATCAGTTCATCTCAGAGAAACGTCAAGGCACCAGGCATGGAGTCAAGGTTCGCAGGACGAATTCTGATGTTATCTGAAAAGCCAAGTCTAATAGGAAAAAAAGTACTGATAAGATCCACTGCTTCACCTAAGGGACTCATCCCTCTCCAGGTCAACCCAGGTCAGAAGATCTTCCATTTTACTACCAAAGATAGGAGAACATGACACTTTTCCCAGTCTAGAGCTCTGTCCGGGCTTATGAGCTCAGAGAGTCACATGTCAAGAAGTAGGATAAATAATGGCTCACCTCCCCCATCCCTACAAACCAGGCCGTTTCCAGCCTCACTCCTGGGGCTGTTTCTGAAAAACAGGCCTGGTCAGTCCAATCTGGACTCAATTATCATAATAACAAAAATTAAGTCACTTTCAGGACTGCTTCCAGGGTGCATCAGGATCAAACCAGACTCTCTAATCAGAACTAATCTGCACTCCTAGCTCTAGGTGGAAACCTAATTATTCTGTTCCAACATTCTGCATTCAGCTTGATGTGAAACTACCCTATAGACTATACTTAATCGCACTCAGTCGACAACAACAGACGGCTACTCTACCCCACGTGATCTCAAGCGAGCACTCTCTCTGCGGCGGCTGCTGCCTCCACACCATTTTTCTTCCGTCTTTAAGCAGGAAAGGGGCCGAGTGGCTACAGACACTAGCTCTGCCCTTGGTGCTGAATCAGAGGCCTCCACCTCTTACTCTGGTTCCAGGATTTGAACCAGTAATTCAGTACACAAGGGTGAGGCCCTGTCCTGGATCTTAGAGAGAAAGAATCTAAAGGCAGAAACAACAGGATTTCTGTGAGGGAGAGGGAGAGGTGCTCAGGGAAATTTCTAAACCACAGTCCAAAAATTAGGAAAAGCTTCCATGTCTTACCCTGGAGAAGGAAATGGCAACCTACTCCAGCATTCTTGCTTGGAGAAGCCCATGGACCCCTGGTGGGCTTCCGTCCTTGGAGTTGCAGACTCAGACGTGACTGAGCAACTGAGCACGCTCACTCCGTGTCTTAACTGTGACTTATTTCCTGGCCCATTTCCCTATACTTCCCTAAATAAAATGTCTCACTGCACGCCAAGGCCCCTTTCAGCGCTTGCAGCACTGCACCTCTGTGCTCCATTTCCCTATACTTCCCTAAATAAAATGTCTCCCTCCACGCCAAGGCCCCTTTCAGCGCTTGCAGCACTGTACCTCTGCGCTGCACACATGGCCACACTGGGGCCCTGCTCACTGCACACACACTCACACAGCACTCCCTTCTTTGCTGCTGCAGGTACAATGCACACACTCCCTGTAGGCTTAAGGCTCTACCTGATCCAGATGAGAAGTTATATCTTTTTTCTCTCCTACTTAACAATTTTTAAAAACTATTTCCAGCACCTCTCAAATCCTCAAAATACTTCTCCCTCCTTTCCCTTGCTCCCCATAGAGGGCCTGCAGGTAATAGGATTCGGTTTTGTCTCCATAGCAACTCTGGCTCCAGCACTATTTATAGCAGAGCTCCCACCCCTCCCCGGCTTGGTGACCGCACAGTGCCAGCAGCTGCTACCCCAGAGGTGCCCGGTGCCCATAACAATTCATTCTCCTTGACTCTAGAGACGCCTCTTCCACTGACAGCATCTACTGATTATCAGGTTATCTTCTCCCTCGTGTGCCTTTAGTTTGCATGTGGTCCTAATTCTGGATTTTGTTAAGAGATTATTTCTCTTCTGTACAAACAAAACCAAGTTCCCAAGCTTGCCGTATACTCATTTCTAGGCATCACTAGCACCACAAGAGCCCTCTGGGTCTCCCCACTGCTATGGAAGCATGAGCATACTGCAGAATGTAGGGTGCTGTTAACAGAGCTCCTTCCAAGCAGAATGAGAAGGGGAGGGAGACACAGAAATGAAATGGGAAGTCCGGCAAAAGCATAACTCATTCTCTAAACAATTATGTGTTTGTGTGGTCATTTTATGATGTATTTAAATGTCAGATCACTATTATACATCTGAAACTAACATAACAGTGTACTCAACCACACTTCAATAAAAATGTCTGCTCCAAAAAAACAAACAAACAAAAGAATCATGTGGAAAATGCCTGGTGAGAGCCAAAGCACCTTAAAATAAAACAGATTTGCAGGACCAGAGCTCAAGGCTGAGCCTTGAAATAATCTATGTTTACACTGAAAACCAGGAGCCCTTTACAACCAAAACATCTTGAAGATCACACCTGGAGCATCTTATACTGATATCCTAGGCATCGGACCCCTATCCTTGGTGGGATCCCAGCCCCCTCTGAACTGAGAATCACTTGATAAAACTGAGATCATTATCATGCTCTACAGTGTTCATCTTCCTCCAAAGCCACAAGGACCCAGAGAGGTCGTGACCATTCTGGCCACTAGCGATAGGATGGATTTTTAGCCTCGGCTCATATCTCATCAACAGCCACTGCCTTCAGTTATTCAGATTGCAGAGATAACCAAGGGCTTCCTAACTGTTCTCTCCCTTCTCCCCCTCCTCACAAAGATTCTACATCCTCTAACATGACCTATAACTCAACACTCTGTCTTCACATCCACCCACTCGGCCTTTAGCCTCAACCACATTTACAAAACGCAGAACCCATCATTAGCCCCTATATTCCAAAGGTATCAAGCTCCAAAGGCAAACCTACCTGCTGAAGTTCTGCACAGTTACCATCCACTGCATCCACAGACCCTTAAATTATCTGTGTCTTTTCAGCTTACAAATGGTCACACGGACCAGCTCCTTGGATGTGTCCCCCGTTTGGGGCAGGATGTTAATAGTAAAACCACAGGAACCAGAGAGCGATATGACATCTTCGCTGACGTGAGCAGACAGGAGGCTCTCTCCCCTCCCCCTCCTCCCCAGGCAGTGACCTTGCAAGCACATCAGCACAGACTGGTCCAGCTTGGGGAAGAAGGAGAGCAAGGAGGCAGGCGCTAGGAAGGGATGGGGAAGAGGGGAGGACAGGAACAGGAGGACGAATTTAGAGGTGCACGAGGACGAGCAGGGAAGCTGTTGCAGGAAAGACTGAACAACGGCGTCTCCACTCAACAACAAGCCAATTTTGAAACACCGAATTAAAAATAATAATTTTTTTTTAAGAACCAAATGTTCTTCAAAACCTAACCAAAGATAAGCCGCGCGTGCGCGCCACACATATACACACGCGCACAGAAACACACACACACACACACACACACACACACACACACACACGCTCGCCATGTGCTTAGCACGGCTCGGGCCCCCGGGCTGGACAGCTCTGCCCGCCCCCTCACCTGCTGGACAGTTCTCCCCTCGCCCCCGCCCCGGAACCAAGGCCGCCAGTCCGCTCCACAGGAACCCAGCCCTGCAGCCGCGAGCTGCGCCCAGGCTCGCAGCCCGAACCCCCCTCGGCATCCCGGACGCCCCCACCTCCAGCCCCACCGCCCCCATTCCTTACCGACCCCTGCTCTGCCTCTCGAGACCCCCATACCCTCTCACATGCCTTTGGGGCCTCCTTAGAGACCCCTTCCCCCTGGAGCTCCTGTTCCCTCCCAGGATCCGTTTCCCCCGGGAGACCCAATTCCCAACACCTTCCTAGGGCCCCCAGTGGTCCGGACCTTCCTACCTCCCGGGCCTGGGGGGACCGGGCGGGCTCGGCTGGACGTCCCCGGGCAAGCCGGGCGTCAGTGGCTCCCCGGCCCGGGCGCCGCTCGCAGCGCGAGCCAGTTCCGCGTCTGCACCAGGGGGCGCGCACCACTCCGACGAGGTGAAGGCAGGGGAGGCCGAGAGGCGCCGGGGGCCGTACCATTCACCCCCGGGGTGGGGGGACGGGGCTGCACCAAGCCGAGCGCCGAAGGGCGGAGCCGCTCTCGGGAGAAGGGCGTTTACGCACACACCTAGGCGTGAGGGAGTGGGGAGCGCGACGGGGCGCGTACGTGCCAAGGGGAGGACCCGCGGGCACGCTGTGGGTGTGCGTTGCGCAAACGTTTCAGCTCGACACGGTAATAGAGCCCATTTCGATGATGGTACGTTCACCCTGGAAGCGACTTCTCAAAATAAGCTGCTCTCAGACTGTCTCGCCGTCCCCTTCACCTCACTCCCCCCGCCGCTCGCGGTTTGGAAGCGCCCAGCCGCCCGCGCAGGGAAGCCGGCGGCCGCGGCGGCGGAGCCTACCAACTCGGGGCGGGGGCGGGGGCGGCGGGAGGCCGGAAGGCGCGGCCGCGCTGTCACCTACGCCCGGTGCGCTCCGAGGACGGGGGCGTGGGCGGCGCCGCGGGGCCCGCTGGGAAATGCAGTCCAGCCCTTCTGAGCGGCTCGAGCCCGGGCGCGGCAGCCTCCCCTTGGCTTCAGAGGACCTCTTTTTGCCCCCGGTCCCACAGGGCCTGCGGGAGCAACAGGAAGGAATTGTTGTCCTTTGATTTTCAGGAAAGCCGAGGCATTGGACCTGCGCGCGCGAATACAGGTGCGCGACTGAGGCGTTGGTTCTGAAAAAGAAATCCAACACCCTCCCCCAGAGAGGGACAACGCGCGATCCCTGAAGGGGGAAGCAGGCCTCCCCCGCCTCGGCACCTCGCTGACCCCTGGTAAAGGGAGGGACTGGTAAAGGGAGGTCCCTCTCACTGCCAAGGCTGTCACTTTGTGACCTGCCTCCCTCCTCTTGATGGAAGCGGACCCTCAAGGACACACTAGCTTCCCGCCTCCGGTGGTCGGGCCCCCACTCCCACCCCCCAATCCAGAAATCGGTGTCTCTCCTGAATTCAGTTTGGTCTTCCTATGCAAACATCCTAAAGGAAATCAGTCCTGAATACTCATTGGAAGGACTGATGCTGAAGCGCAAACTTTGGCCACCTGATGCGAAGAGCTGACTCGTTTGAAAAGACCCTGATGCTGGGGCCAATGGAAGGCGGGAGAAGGGGACGACAGAGGATGCGGTGGTTGGATGGCGTCACCGACTCAATGGACATGAGTCTGAGAAAACTTCGGGAGTTGGGGATGGGCAGGGAGGCCTGGCGTGCTGCAGTTGTGGGGTCGCAAAGAGTCAGACACGACTGAGCGACTGAACTGAAGGGAACTGATACAAACAGTGCCAGACCTCTCAGTGTGGCAGCCCCGAGGCATTTACGGCCAAGCCGCGAGGGACAGCGGAGAATTTCTGTGGGGGCCCTGTGGGGGGAAAGCAGGAAGTGGTAGAAGCAGTTGGGCAGCGCTTGGAGAGCCTTGTGCAAAAGGGGCCCCAGGTTCATCCATTTGACAGGGTTCACACAGTGTTCACGTGGAGCGCAGTGTGGATATCCCGACTCCCCAGCAGCCACACAGCTCCCAACCCTTTGACTCTCCTTTAATGCCGCGTGAGGATCTCCTCTGCCCAGCCCTCAGGAATGTCTGTCCCTCCTCTGGCTCCACCTCCAGGAAGCAGCCGCCCAGCCTCAGTCATCCAGCCCAGGACAACAGAAGACACTAAGGAGAACTGTCACTCGTGCACGTCCCAGATCTCAGAGAGCAGCGGGGGAGCTTCTTATCCTGCAGGCGCAGGGCAAACACTTGCTCTGAGTGGACGCTGCTCAGTGTCCGGGAGGCTCACCAGTTTCATCAGCATCCTTGGGAACATCAGTCGGTCCTAGGAAAGGAGAAGGACAAGTAGGGCCTTTTGTCTCTCCCCAAGGAAGAGGGGCCAGGGGTAGGGGGAGGTGCGGGAGAAGCAGAGAAATGGCGGTGCTCGGTGCAGTCAGGGAGGGGTTCTAGAAGGGAGAGCAGGTGTGCTGGGGATGAGCTGTGGAGAGGAGGGAGGGACAGTGGGGGAGACTCACATGGGGGTGGTGGATGGAGACGTAGGCATGCAGGGCCTCCACATAAGTGTGTTGCAGCCTCTCTACCTGGAGCTGGTCCTGCACGTTGGGCCGGTCTACAGGTCACCAACAGAGTTGAGTGGCAGGTCTGGCCAGGGTCTCATTTCCATACCCCAAATCACAGCCCCAGAAATAGGGACCTGCCGCACCCAACCTCTCCCATCCCACAGGAACACAGCAAGGGCCTCCACCCCCATGATCGCTGCCTGCAGCCCTCTCTGATTTGAGTCTCTCGCTGGTTTACCCTCTTGCCCCTCCTCCACACCTGCAGAGAAGATGCTGATAGCAATGAGCAAGGCAAACTCAGCATCATTTAGCTGCAGTTCATTCATGGCTCTCGAGAACTCGAAGATGGGGTTGATGAACTCCACCTGCAGCCCTGGGAAGGAAGAAGAGAGGCTAGGGACTGTGGAATGGGCTTTGATGTTCAATCCCTAAGTCATGTCTGACTCTCTTGCAACCACAGAGACTGTAGCCCACCAGGCTCCTTTGTCCATGGGATTTCCCTGGCACAAATATTGGAAAGGGCTGCCATTTCCTTCTCCAGGGAATCTTCCTGACCCCAGGACTGAAGCTGGGTCTCCTGCACTGGCAAGCGGATTCTTTACCACTGAGCCACCTGGTGAATCCCATGACATGGGCAGCATGGCTCAATTTGGGAAGCTACCAGGAAACTCAGTCAGAAGTCCCCAGGCTCTGCTGTATAACCTTGGATAAGCTTCTTAGCCTCTCTAAGCCTCTTCTGTGAGGTGGGAATCTATCTGAACTTACGGAATTGTTGTGATGGTTAAATGGTAAAGCATACAGACCCCTTTGCACTGCACCCAGCATATAGGACATTCTGAATTAAATAATCACAATAATAATTCTGTTAGAATTCTTAGAACTCTTCAGGGCCCCACATTACTAGAAATAGAGGCACCTCTATGTTTGTTTACAAAAATACTTCTTCACTGGCAACTAGCCTTACTTTGAATAGTAGCAATTCATTTCATTTTCCACATCACAGGGGAGACAGCAGTGTGCTGAGGGTGTGGACTCTGTTGTTGGACTCCCTGGGTTTGAGTCCTGGCTCTACCACTTCCTAGGCTGTGTGACCTTGGGTAAGTTGTTTAAGCTCTTTGGGCTTTGGTCTTCCCCCTCTCTAGGATGGAAATAATAATAGTACTGATCTCATAATGGGTCCTTAGAATGATGAGTGGCACATATAATAACTGCCATATAAGTGTTTGCTGAATAAATTTTAAAAATATATAGAACCAGTCTTCTTACTGAGAAGACTGAAGTTCAGTAAGTCATGACTTGTTCTAAAGGATAGCGTTCTAATGAACGTTTCTCCCGAGCAGTCAAACTCTAGCCACCCGACCCCATCCCTAGGTTTTCTCGGATGTCTTTTAGCAACCGTCTGCTAACTTTTCCATTCCAGGCTTCTCGATTAGTCACTTCCTGTGCTTTCACCCCGATGTTTGTCAACCGTGTCTTGATCCACTTATGGACAAGCTCTGTTTAGAAAGCACTTCTTGGTGAGGTGTCCAGCCTTGAATGGCGCAGAACAGCCCCCTGGGAGGACGAGCCAGTTTTAGAGTTTTATCTCCCGTGAGGGCCCACTGCTGCTCGCTGAGTGAGCACCCCCAGTGTGGTCGGCTCACGTCACTAGTCACTTACACGTGCAGCATATGGCAGTGGAGGTAGAGGGGGAGGGAGACCTACCCAAAGAGCACCGCTGTCCTCCCCTCACTGAAAACATGAGAAATGGAAGACAAACACTACGGCATGAAAACCGCTTATATAAATGAATCTATAAATAGATGCAGATTCAGATGGCCCAAGTCCATAAGTGCCGAAAGACACATCCAGACGTGAGAACAGGCAAGGGCTCAGAAGGGAGGGTGTTATGAAGGAGAAGGCCGTGGTTGGGTAG
The DNA here is from genome assembly GCA_917880005.1 of Nanger dama. Taxonomy (NCBI): domain Eukaryota; kingdom Metazoa; phylum Chordata; class Mammalia; order Artiodactyla; family Bovidae; genus Nanger; species Nanger dama. The sequence continues at coordinate 1,199,974 of CAKJTW010000030.1, forward strand.
AGAAAGGGGGCAGGGCTGGGCTTCTAAAGCAGGAAAAAGTCATTACATCACTCCTGTTAGGTGTCTCTATGTTCAAGCAGCACATCGGGCACTATAGAAGGCTAGAGGTGCCCACACAGCCCTCCCATGCCCTGTGGTGAAGGGAGGCCTACCTAGAAAGCTCATTGGGTGCCCTGTGATCAGACAAGAGCTGGCCTGAGTCACCAGAAACCTTTCTGAACTCTGCCCTGGAAACCAGGATCCTCCAAACCTGAGAATGGAGTCAGCATCAGCCCTATTTTACAGACCCACTGACTTGGGTGTGAAACTACTCAGTCTCTTGTTCAGCCTCAGTCCTGTCCCTCCAAAACACCCTCTACCTTCCAACCCTTCTCCCACAGCACAAATGGCACCAGCAACTGAATATGAGGAAACCAACACTGCTTAGCCTGCAAGCAAGTATCAGATAGAGGACAACACTGTGACTAATTCTTGGAGAAAGTCCTCCAGCTATGGGATGGGGACAGAAGTGTTCCCTCTTATTCTAAAACTGCCCCATCTGGGCATGTCTGCTGTGTTTTAACGCCAATGCCACGGCTCCTCAGATAGCACAATGGAAAAGGAGGAAATCAGTCCGCATGATCCTTAAAGAGCACGTCTGTGAAAGGTTTTTCGTGATCGACTACAAAAGGGCTCAGGTTTTCAAGTATTTTTCCTAGCTTTTCTTCAAGCAAAATATTATTCATAAGCACAACATATAATGCAGATTTAAATGGAGCTTCTTGTTTGGCTACAGTTAGGGTGAAGGACATGACTGCTCTAAGGTGACGCTGTGGAAACCCTGCCTCAGGTTCCTGGGAGCACAGTCTGAGAACCACTGGCCTAATGCAACAGAGAACAGGAATCTGTGTGGGGCAGTTAAGGGAAAACTACCAGGAGTTCAACTTTCCGTCTTGGAAAAACAGGTGGGTCCTTCCCTTTGCAGCTGCCCAGACCCCGGGCCTGCAGCCCTGTAGTCGCTATGGACCCCCTGCACGATGGGACAAAATGCATCTGTCCATCCAGCCCAGCCCGTGTGTGAGCTCAGTCCTCACCTGCTTTGGCAAAGTCTTCCCGGTTATAACTGAAATCCTTGAGGAAGGTGATACTCTCACTTCCAGGGTTGTACCTCCGAGAGGTCTCCAGGAGCATCACCTGCACACAGTGATCAGGCTGGTCTCGGCCCGGGGCACCTTCGAGGAAAGGGCAGCCCCTCATCCCTACTTCCCAGGCCGGGGGGTAGCGGGGGAGGACATGGCTTTCCAGGGGGCTGGCTGGAGGCTCCTCCCACAGGCATCCTGTTCAGGTCCTCCCTTCACCCCCGTGCCCGCCAGCCACCTCAATCGCAGACGTCTTCAGCAGGGCGATCTGGTCCTCCCGGCTGAGCTGCAGGAAGCCTGGCAGCTGTTTGGCAAAATCCACGATCTCCTGCACAGAGACGATGGCCAGCTCGGTGAAGTGAGCAAAGCGCTGCTGACGGGCCTCCCGGCTCTGGGGATCTGGTGCCATTGGCCAAGGCTGCCCAGAAAGGCAAGGAGGAAGGAAACAAAGCGCCCTGAGTTGAATGTCAAGAAGCCACCTGGGGCTCTGGGCACAGCCGTCTCTTCCCCAGGTCTCTCAGGTACCGTGACTCGAAGCTGGTCTGAGAAGGAGCGCCTGTTACATAGCTGCTGGGCAGCCACCAGCTTCTCAATCATGCCCAGCTGCTCCGGGCTGAGCTGGGGCAGGACTTGGGGGAGGTGAAGAAGCCCTCGGGGGTGCAGATGTGGCCTGAGCCTGTTCCTCCTCTTGCCGCTTCAGTTTCTTCAGACGGATCTGTTCTTCTGATAAGACACCTGAGGAGAGAGCAGGACAGGCTGAGGAGGGGAGAAGTGGGGAGACAGGAAGTGGGGATGGGGCACAGGAATAGTTTGAGGCTCCAGAAAAGCAGAGAGCGTTGGATACAGACAAAGAAGATACAAAACAAAACAAAACCCATGCTCTGTGGCATATGGGATCTTAGTTGCCAGACCAGGGATGGTCTGGGCCCCCTGCAGCAGAAGCTCAGAGTCCTAACCACTGGACCATCAGGGAGGTCCCTAAAGGGACTTTAATCCACTCAGGAAGGCCTGCAGACTCAGCTGCCTGTCTGCCCCCAGACCCTGGCAGCCACACATCCTCTCTTCCCACCAGCCTAGCCGCCCCCCTCCGGCACGCAGGCACTCACACTCCTCCCCGCATGCCCGCCTGGCGGCACTTGCGGAGGCGGCACTCCTGGCACTTGCGGCGCATGTAGGCGTCCATGGGGCAGTGGCCCCCGCCGTGGCAGACGTAGCGTGCCCCTTTGATGACACTGCGGCGGAAGAACCCCTTGCAGCCCTCGCAGCTCAGCACGTTGTAGTGGAAGCCGGAGGCCTTGTCCCCGCACACACTGCACAGCTCGTTCCCCAGCATTTTGGGGGCGGGCCCCTTTTTCCGCTTTTGTGGACGAAGCTCTGGATGCAGAGAAGAGCCATCATGTTCTTCTTCGGGGAGAAGGCTTAGTGCCCAGCTTCCCACTGCCCTGAGCACTCAGTGACCTTCATCCACTTCATTATAGCAAGACTAGTCTCTCTGTTCTAAGAAAGTAGCTCTCATATGCCACACTGTCCTAGGTCCTGTCTGAGCCCTTACAGGCGCTGATCCTTACAACAACCTACAAGATGGACGCTCTTATTATTTCCATTTTACTGAGGCTCAGAAGAGCCTAGTGTCCGACTCTTTGCAACCCCATGGAGGTAGCCCACCAGGCTCCTCCAGCCATGGGATTTTCCAGGCAAGAATACTGGAAAAGAGCCTAAGACAGATGCAAGATTTACACTCAGATCACTTACGTCTAGTTGACACCGAAGCCTTTGGACTTAATCCCGACCTCATAAGGTAAAGAGGCCTGATCCCAGATCCGGGGAGCCCCCTCCTCCAAATCCAGCAGCTCCTCACCTGTGGACTCTGGAAGGGCCTCCACACTAGGGAGCAGGGCCGCGGGCTCTGGCGCCTCCAGCGCCACCCTCGAAGTGCCCCCAGTGGACTGCAGTGTGCTGGATTCCTCCCTGAGGATGCACTTGCTGCTTCCCAAGGGCTGGCTGCTTGCATCTTGTGCTTCTGGTTCCCACAGCTCCACTTCAGAGTCTGAACCCCGAAAGAGACACAAGGGGTCTCAGGTCTCCCGCATTCTCCTGGGAAACTGCAAGTCTATCTCCGCCCACAGAGGGCAGCAAAACGTTGGCTCTGGCTCTGGGACCCTGGGATTGTTGTGGGCTCTAGGGTGAGCCACTTGTAGTCCCCTGCACCTCAATACCTTAAATGAGGATGTTAACCTCTATCCTTTGGGTGGGGGCTGAAGTCCATCCATCTCAGAGATCAGACAGAACTCTTGAAAGCCAAGCTGGGTAAGCCCTGGACATGCCAAGCCTCCCCAGCAGCAAGCCCAGATTGAGAAGGATGGCAGGTTATCTGCAAAGGCTAGGCACGAGAACCAGGACAGAGGTAGCCCGGGCAGAAGGAGGTCAGCAACACCCAGAGCAGCTCTGAACTGCTCTCCAGGGGAGGGCAGAAGGCAGGTCATGTAGGAGGCTGATTCCCGTGGGAGGCGAGGAGCCGGGGCCCAGGCTCAGGGGAGAGGGCTGGAGTGAACATGCTTACCAGGAGAAACATCAGGCACAGGAGCCTCCAGCCACAAAGACATCTCTTCCTGGAGTCCTGGACATTACCAAGGGACTGTCCTGCAGGAAGGATCCAGGTTACACTCTTCCCAAACTGGGTCCCTTCCCCTCCTGATTCTGCCTTTTACCTCTCCTCACATGTCAGCGTATGTTACCTGCCATGTATGTGTCAGCACCTGTGCCAAGACTTTCCGTGCCTTCTGCACAGCATCCCTGTGCCATCAGGGCTACTCTTAAACCCAGTTTACACATGAGGAAACTGGAGTTACAGGCACGAAGAAAGCTGCCTATGGCCACGCAGTTAGGCAGCGGGAGAGCGAGGTAGGGTCCCACCTCTGGTCTCTCCGACCGTGGACAACTCTGATGTCTTGGCTACCGTGCCACCTCTTCTCCCCGGCCCCGCTCCAGGCTGTCAGGGAACGTTTGACGCTCCCCCCGCCCCCCGCCCCAGAGCCCCCTCCCCTTACTCCTGCACTGGGGACCGCCAGCGTTGGGCCAAACCCGGGACAAGTTCTGTGATCCAGACTCCCTCCACCCCGCGATAAACACCGCTAGTTAAGACAAACCTCCCTCCTGCCATTTCCCCGGACAAAATTCTCGCCTCCGGGAGTCACCCCAGTTCACATAGAAGACCTCCTCCCCTGACCGCGACAAGTTATTCTGGGGCTTAGAGGGAGCGCTGCGCTTCCATCACCACCCTCCCTCGCTGCTCCCCAGAGACCCCATTCTAAAGCCCCGGGACACCCCGCACCCCTGCCCCCACTCCCGGACACGCAGACGCAGAGCCCGAGGGCAGAGCTGAGGCGCAGACCCACCGGTGCCCGGCGGCCAGACTTCCCGGCCGGGGCAGTCTCTGGAGCCCCCTTGCTGGGAGAGCAGGATGCTGCAGTTCCCGGGTCCGCAGGCCTCGGCGGCGGCCGGGGCGCCCGAACTGAGCGAGACGGGGGCCGGGAGCCCGGGGCCAACCGACTGGAGCCCGGGCCTCCTCGCCCCCGCCCCCGCGCTGACTCCGCCCCTGCCGGCCGGCCGCCCCCTCGGCCCGGCGCCACCGCGGCCCCTGCCCCCCGAGCCCGGCGGCCGCATGTCCCCGCAGAGCGGCCCGCGGCTCTCCCCTTCCTCTCCTCACCCCGGCGGCTCGGAGCGGCTCTTAACGCAAACCGCTGCCTCCCAGGCACCACCACCACCCCACTCCCCGCAGCCTCCAGAGTCGTCCCCTCCCCTCCGGAGACATCTCGCAGAGCAAAGGTCCCGGCCCGGCCCGGAATTGCGACACCGAGCCCCAGCCTGCTTTCCCAGTCTCCCTCCGCCTTCCCTGCCTCGGGAAGGGGCCGAGCAGCTCTCCCCACCATCTCCAGGCCAGGGCCAAGCTGCGAGAACTCCAGGGGCGGAGACGGGCAGGCTGCTGGGCCTTCCAGGGATTTTCTGACTGTGGGTGCCCTGCGGGGGGTGGGGGTGGGGGCCTGCGAGAGGGGAAGAGGTGGGGGCGGGGGGGCCCGGGGGTGGAACGAAGTCGCTTCAGCACTGGATGGGCTGGGATGGGAGGCTGTAGATCTGGGTACCAGCCCAGAGGACCTGAGAGGGTGTGTATAGGAAGGGTTCCATCACCAGTGAAGGCAGGCCCTGTCCTGCTTCTCCTGAGACCATAGCCCTGCCTTCCTGGAACCCCGCTGCCTGGAACACCGAGGTCTACCCTGAAGGTGGACACCTCATTTTATTGATTTTACCTCCCCTGAAACAGAACCTGACAGAGAGTAGAAACAAGAGTAGGTACTGTGGTGCCGTTTGTTGAATGAATAAGTAAACAAGGAAAGCAGTTCGATCCTCTTCTATCCTATACTTGTGTTTATCTCCATAACACTGCTTCAGTGCACGGGCTCTGAGCTCAGGTTTTGGATTCAAATTTGGTCCTTGCCTTGGCCTCTTTAGTTGCTGTGTGATCTTGATTAAGTGGGCTTCCCTGCTGGCTCAGGCTGTAAAAAATCCACCTGTGATGCAGGAGACCTGGTTTGATCCCTGGACTGGGAAGATCCCCTGGAGGAGGGCATGGCAGCCCACTCCAGTATTCTTGCCTGGAGAATCCCATGGTCAGAGGGCTCTGGCAGGCTACAGTCCATGGGGTCGCAGAGTCAGACACGACTGAGCAACTAACCACAGCACATAGCACTTGATTAACTTAGTTACTTAATGTCTCTGAACCTCTGTTTCCCTATTTTTATGACAGGGATAATAATAATGGCTTTTGCCACAGAAGGATGTCGTGGCAATTAAACAATATATCAGATGTATTGCGCCTAGTAAGAGTACTAGAGATGGCAGCAGTAATCAACCTCCCAATTCCTTCAGCAATGGGTCTTCCTTGACTGTGAACACTATTAACCTTCCAGTGCTTATTTCTGTATACAACCCCCTCACTATCTCTTCTGGTCCTTGGAGCCATCCCAGGAGGGAGGGAGGGTACAGTAACTCTGAACTCCGTTTTTCCAGAGAACACTGAGCTCAGGGCAGAGCCTTTCCCAAGACCACACACAGTCAGCGGCTGAGCTGGGATTGGAATCCAGATGTCCTCACTCGAGTCCCGTCCTCTTTCTCCTGCGTCAGAGTCCAGGATGCTCGTCTTGGTGCCTCTCAGGTCTACTGGACCAGCTAAGTGCTGAGATGGGCGAAGTTGGAGAAGGGGGCGGTGTGCTGCAGTGGGAGATGCAAGGGGCCCTGGGGATGCTTCAGTGCAGATGTGGGAAGCAAGGGGCTGAGGTTACTGCTGGTTGCCCCCCACCCCCCCCACTCCCAGTTTCCTGCTCACAGGCTCTTCCTGTTTTGCTGTGAACTCCAGTTCCCATGGGTCCCGCATTAAAGCAGAGAAGGACAGGAGGCCAGGGCAGGCAGCCAGAGGGCCAGACAGGGAGATGAGCAGGGCACCAGGGAAGAGGAGAGGGAGCAGGGCAAAAGTGGACATGGGGTGGGGGCAACTGGGTGGGAGAGGCACCAGGCAAGCAGAAACAGCAAGGAGCTCGGTGAAAGACAGGAGGAAGCTCAGGGTGGGGCAGGGGGAATGGGTGGAGGTTGGGGAGCAAAACTTGAGAAGACAGCAGGCTGGGCGGTGTTGCAAAATCTGCCCATGTATTCATTTTCACATTTCAGAAAAGCCCCTCTGACACCCCCCCATCTCAAAGTTCTGCCTCCAGCTTTTGCTCTTGTTCCCTCTCATCACAAGGTCATCCCCTCACAAGGCAGGCACCCCGGGGTGGGCATCTCTGAGTCATGAGCACAAGGCCCCAGCTGTCCTGGGAAAGTAAAAAACCAGGGACTCTGCCTCTTGGGCAACTGAAACGGTTCCGTCTCAAGCACGCACACCCTCCCGCTCCCTTCTCCTCCAGTGGCCAGGAAGGGTTGGCACCACTGAGACACCTGGCACTCAGCACTCTGGTCTGGGGTCTGATGACCTTTCTTCTGGGAGTCGGGAGAAGACCCTCATTCACTCCAGATCCTCAACTCCTCTCCTCACACCCTCGTCTCCCCCACAGGCCAGGACTGAGGACCACACGCCAACCGCCTCTGTCACCCTCTGACCCGGGCCAGAGCCAGCTGCTGAACAAGCAGCTTAGGGCGCCATCTCTCCCACGTCAGGGAGTCAGCCTCAGCCTCGTCTCAGAGGAGGAGGAAGCGTGACTGCCTGAGTTACCCCTTCAGGTTACAGGGGTTCAGGAGCCTCCCCATGAGGGGAGAGCAAAATGGGCAAAGACCAAAACCTGTTGGTGGTCTCTCCACAGGGGTCCTGGAGACTAAGGACTGGGACGTGTTCCCCAAGCCAGGGCCAGCAGTCAGTTACCTGCAGCCGGAATCACCTCTCACTTTGCCAGAACCCCAAACCCACCTACCAGTCTCCAGGAGGTGTCGGGTGTGGGCCTCCCCATCCCGTGGGGGCTTTCCTGTGTGCTTCCTCTATCCCGAGAGGAGGCATCCTGCCTGGGAGCTCCATTTAAGATCTTCCCGCTCCCTACAACCTCCAGAGGGAATCTGAAGCCAAGACTGGGGCTGGGTGCATCCCCCAGCCCGTGGTCACATGCAACTCTACATAACTCCCCTCAAAGCCCTCCCCTGAAGCAGGCCACAGGGCACACTTGGCGTAGGAGGAGGGGGCCAAGTGCTTCCTGCTGCCTCCCTCACGATTCTGGAAGGCTGCAAAGTGTGGAGAGTGGGAGGTGGGGGGGACGGCGGCAGTCATCTTTCAGGGCAACCAAGTAACTTCTCAACCTCCCAATCACAGGACAGGGAAGAACCCAGGAATTCCAGGTCGGTGAGTTCAGAGATGATACAGACAGCAGAAAGGAAAAAAAGAAAAGCAACATTTATTAGGTCCTATGACATACATTTATCTTTGGAGGTATTATTTTATTTCTCCTTATATATAAAACCCCAAGAGGTAGTTACTAGCAGGAGGGGAAATCTCAGATTTGAACACAAGTGTAGCTGACTCAAAAGCTCAAACTCAAACAAGAAATTTCCACCTCACTCCATTACACAAAACTACCTTCCCAGCTGGGAAGAACAATGAACTCACACGGATTTAGGTTCACTTCTGCCAACAGAGAGTAAAGCAGTGGTTCCCAAACCTGGCCTCCTTTTCAGAGATTCTGATTTATTTGGCCTGAGGTAGGAAGGGGATGACAGAGGATGAGACAGCTGGATGGCATCACCGACTCGATGCACATGAGTTTGGGTGGACTCTGGGTGATGGACAGGGAGGCCTGGCGGGCTGCGAGTCATGGGGTCCCAAAGAGTCGGACACGACTAAGCGACTGAACTGAACTGAGGCCTGTGTATCCATCTACACATCTATTCTTTTTGCAGCTGTAGCTAAGAAGATGTGGGAACCACAGAACCATCTGGTGGAAAACAAGCGGAAGCTCGGAGTCCAGAAGCCAGGGCTCCGCTCTCCGCTCTAACATGCACTGTGATGCAATCCTCACCCTTCCTGGGTTTATTTCTCACCATCAAAACTGAAATAATATCTTCTCCATCAATACTTCCTACATCGGATATTTGCAGGCACAAAGAAAACAGAAATATTTGAGCAAGTGGGAAGAAAAGCAAAAGATGAATTTAAGGGATTTTTGTTCTACGTGCCAAAATTTAGTAAGCCTGAAATTTACACTCTGATATCACAACAGTCTCGCTACTTTGCAAGGAGAGTAAGGGGCATATTAAAATGAAATATTCAACAACTCCTATTAATATGCAGAATTTTGCCAATTAACCATGTCCCGTTCAACCCCACCCATGTGTAAAGGTTTCCTTTGCTAGAAATCTCTTTATTGAAAATATTGGGGGCCACTGAATATAGTTAAACAATAAACAATGCAGTTTGAGTAGCCTGTGAGAAATAGCCCATTATTAGGACAATTTGACTAGAAATCAGAAAACCTGAGTTTTAATCCAGTCTCCTAAATTGTGTGACCTTGGACAAGTCACTTCCTCTCTTAGGATTTGTTTTCTTGTCTGTGAAGAAAAGGGAACTAGGTTACATCAAGGATTCAGAGATGCTGATTTAAGAAGCTTATTAATGGTCTTCATGAACTTCTTGGGATTGTGTGCAAAATTCTATTTGTGTGTTCATCTAATTCATAAAGGGGCTTGTGACTAAATAAGGCTAATAACTTTTTGACTATCCAGGCTTCAGCTCTCAATTTCTATTCACTCCTCCATAACAATTTTGGAAGCAAAGTTTAGATCCTGAAATATATGTAAATAACTCAATCTGGTGTCCTGGGGCAAAATAATGACTCTGCTTTCTTCCACATGTTCTGATCAGGTTTTATTTCTCCAATGATCTGAGGTAATTGGCTACTAGGGGGCAGATCTGAATCAAAGCATCTCAATGGCCTCTGACCTGACTTTCTGGAGCAGTGAGTCCCTCCGCAAGTTCAGAGTCACAAAGATCTGAAGCCAGACTGGCTTCACCTATCTCGTAGCAATGAGTGCCAAGCGGGCCTCTGTCTGATCCTGTGGAAAGCCCGTCCACTACTGTATGATATCCTCTTCTCCCTTACCCCTGTAATATCTGCCCCACTGGCCTGAAAGGTCTCCCCTGAGGATTCACTGCTTTGGTTTTGGAGCCTGAACACCCTGTGCAACCCAACCCCTTGGAGAAGAGGCACGGCAACTTGATTCTAATCGTCTAAAACTTGGAAGTGGACGGTGGGAGGAGAGGGAAAGGCGCTGGAAGGGGAAGTGAGAGCGCACCTTGGGCTCCGCTCAGGAAACGGGCAGCAGGCTAGACTGGGACCAACCTCGGGCACGCAGGAGTCCAAAGGGCTGGCACACCCTGTGCCCTACACCCCGAACAAGCCTTCTTTCAGGGAGTGAGAGCCCGGGCCAAGGCTCAAATTCCACCCGAAGGAAGGCGTGTGGAGACAGGCGCCCTGGGCCACCCCTCGCCTCAACTCGGCACGGGCTCGGGCTCTCGGTCAAGCCTGGCGGCACCCCCCGGCCCGAGGGGGCGCTCGCTCTCCCGGCCACAGTCCAGCCGAATACCAGAGCCACCTTGGTACGGCGGTCTCCGTGAGCAGAGGCAAAATCCACGCTCAGGGGTCTCTTTACCAAGACGAGGTCTTCAAGCCCGTTATGCAGGGCGAGGTCGCGCTCCATTCCCACGCTCCTCCTCCACGGCAGGACCGCGACCCTCCTGCAGGACTTCTCTCCGGGATCCCTCCTCCCACCATCCCTGCCCCGCGCCTTTACCAAGATGGCGGCGAGCGCACTTCCGGCGTGTGTTCTTAAGGGTGCGTCCGGGTGGCTGCTGCAAGTGTCACCCCGAGGGTTCCAGCCTCTGTGCTGCATAGACTACAGCGGTGATGGCGGGCAGGCGGTTTGGCCGGAGCCGGGCGGCTCTTCTCCAGCTCATTCTTGGTGTGAACCTGATGGTGATGCCACCCACCCAGGCCCGGACTCTGCGTTTCGTTACCTTGGTAATGAGAAATGGGGTCGCCAAAGGCTGGCGCGTGCTAGGAGGGCACCGGCCTGCTGGTGGAGGGAGGGGCGGGGCTTTGCTGGGGTCTGGGGTCTGGAGGAGTGAGGAGACGGCTGGCCTGCGGGGTTGGGGGCCAGGGTTCGCAGTTTTTGTGAAGCCCTGGGGTATTTAGGGTTGGGGCAGGGTGCACGGAGTTCTGTATTAGAGGACAGATGGTGAGTCTGCCTTGGGAGTGGGATGTAGTTCAATGATTTATGAGATTCACTTCTAAAGCAACCTTTGGTGATTTTTTTTCCAGTCCCCCTTCCCCCAACACACCTGCATTGCTCTCATTTTTCCCCTTTCCCTCCTGTACTTTCGGTTTTCCCAAGGTCTCCAGCGGCATTGCTTAACCAAATTAAGAGTCTCTGGAGGCTGCAAGAAGTTAGTGACTTCTAGTTTGGGGTTTTTCGCAGTGGGTAGAGTTACGGCTCTCAACGTGGGGCAGAGGTTGGCTCTGTGTCCACACCAAGGGGACCCTCTGACCTCTGGGCTAACCACTTTCTTTCCTCAGCTGTACCGACATGGAGACCGCTCTCCAGTGAAGACGTATCCCAAGGACCCCTATCAGGAAGACAAATGGCCCCAGGGCTTTGGTCAGCTAACCAAGGTGGGTCAGGAGCCAGCTCTCTCAGGATGAGCTGTAGAACCGGTGACCTCTAGAGCAGGCTGCAGAACTCACCAGACTGCTTTTCCCCATGTGGGTGCTGACTTTGGCCACAATTCTTCAGCTTCCTTTCATCTGTGCCCAGATGAAAATGGGCACACACAATGCACGCGCAATCAGCCCCTTAATAAACGACTTGTGGGATCGGATTAACCCACTTCTGCTTCCAACCGCAAGGTGGCAAGCAGCCGTGGCTCACCCCCGTCGTTCTCGTGAGCCATCCCTCTCCCCCGGGCCTCTTAACCCTCGGGCTTGCCCACAGGAGGGGATGCTGCAGCACTGGGAGCTGGGCCAGGCCCTGCGACAGCGCTACCAAGGCTTCCTCAACGCCTCTTACCACCGGCGAGAGGTAAGGCTGGGAACTCCAGAGGGAGGAGGGACCGGCTGTTCCCACCCTCTGCCCTCAGGGAGACTACTGGGGACCAGGCACTGTGGCCTTCCTCCTGCATCTCTGGTTACAGCTGCAGGATGAGCCGTCCACGGGCTGTCTGGAGCAAAACTCTGGAGGCTGAGTTGCTCCTGCTTGGCTTGGGAAGAAGCCAAACTGTTCAAGCATCCAAGCCCAGACCTAAGGGCCTCGCAGAGTCGTTTCCTGACTCTGTGAAGTAACTCAGGCTTTCCATCCAAGTGCTGTTACGGGCCAGGCACCGTGCTGGCACTGTGTGTAACAGTGCATCGGCCAGGTCCAATCTTTGTCTCTCAGGTTGTTACTGTTTCCGGGGCCGGGGCTGGCCCTATCCTGATCTTGCCCTTTCTCACTTCTTCCTCCCTTTTCACAAGCAGTTATCTCTGTTCCTCATCTCATTTCCTCTCCTGCTCTCTAAGCCAGTTGTTAAGCATTGTGTGTGTGTGTGTGTCTGTGTGTGTGTCACACTCCTGCTCTCTAAGCCAGTTATTAAGCATTGTGTGTGTGTGTCTGTGTCTGTGTGATTAAAGACAGTTTCTGCCCCCAAGGACCCAGGCCTTGATAAGGGAGACAGGTGTTGTAATAAACCAGGCAGGCTGGCAGACCTGAGAGCCTTGTTGAGTAAGCACTTCAGACTGGGAGGGGCATTTGACCTATAGCCATTCCCGCAGGAATTCTTTGCAGATGGGGGGGGACAGCAACCCCACCGGTCTAGGCTGGAAGATGGGTGGGGAAGGCCAGAGAAGGGGAGAAGGCCAGATGCCTGGTGGATTTACAATTTGCTGGGTGAACAGCAAGAACTGGGGCCCCACTGTGAGGCCACAGCTCTCCCCACTCCCCCGACTCCCACAGGTGGGACTGGTGTTGTCATCTCTGCAGGTTTATGTGCGAAGCACAGACTTTGACCGGACGCTTATGAGTGCGGAGGCCAACCTGGCTGGACTCTTCCCGCCTGACGGGATGCAGCGCTTTAACCCAAACATCTCTTGGCAGCCTATCCCCGTCCACACCGTGCCCATTGCCGAGGACAGGGTAAGCCTGGCCCGCCCTTCCCTTGAGGCGATGGCAGGAACGACTCTGGCCGCTGGCCCGCTGATCCCCGACTCCTTTGCCTCTGCTTATCCGCTCTGGCCTGCAGCTGCTGAAGTTCCCCTTGGGCCCATGCCCCCGCTTTGAACAGCTGCAGAATGAGACCCGGCGGACGCCCGAGTATCAGAACGAGAGTGTTCAGAATGCAGTGAGTGGGGCTGAGGTGGAGGGCACCACCCCGACCTTCAGCCCCGGGCAGGACTGACCCCCTGATTGTGTTTCTTAGCAATTCCTGGAGATGGTGGCCAATGAGACGGGGCTCACGGACCTGACACTGGAGACCGTCTGGAACGTCTACGACACGCTCTTCTGCGAGGTGAGCCAGCCCAGGTCTTCCCTCACAGCTCGGCAGGCCTGGTGGCCAGGCCAAGTAAGACACCATGCCTGATGCCATGCCCCTGGGGAGGTCCAGGCAGCTGCCTCTTGTGAAACAGAAGAATTTCCCTCACGGGTGAGAAAGAACCTCAGGGTGGGAAACAAGTTTGTTGATGGTCAGCAGTTCCCGCTTCTCCCCACCCAGAGCTCTCGTGGTATCCAGCTCCATTCTGCTGAGTCACACTTTTGGGACCCGAGCCTCCTTTCCTGTTCCCTGCCTCCTTGACACCCTCCACCATGTCTCCTGGTTCCAGACCCTCTGCCTCCCCTCACACACACGCAGGCACCATCCCAGCGGGGGAGTAGAGCTGCTCCCGGGAGAGGCTCTGGCCGGGGCCGGGGAGCTAACCGGCCCACTGCCACACACAGCAGGCACACGGGCTGCCCCTGCCGCCCTGGGCCTCGCCCCAAACCATGCAGCGTCTGAGCCGGCTGAAGGACTTCAGCTTCCGCTTCCTCTTCGGGATCTACAAGCAGGCAGAGAAAGCCCGGCTGCAGGGGGTGAGTGACAAGACCAGCACGTCACTCCCCTGAGAGAACCCGGCAGCGTTAGAGACCTTCTGCGGGGGGCGGTGCTTCTCACACGCTCAGTTCTCTGCCTTAAGAGTTCTCCGCTCTCTGAGGACCAGTGAACCCTAGTTATCCTGTCAGTCATCAAAGCCTCCCCAGTCCCCCAGGTGCTTAGCACGTCTGTCACTAGTACCAGTGACCACAGTTAGGCTGGTGTGTGTCTTTTGTGTGTGTGCCATTCGTATTCTTAAGTTTCACCCGTATTAGGAAACCCTCTGTCCCCTCAAATAACTCCCTACCTCCCCCAAAGGACCACCAGGGGCCAGTCTGAAAGAAAGCCAAGAGTAATACACAGGCCACACGCTGATCTGAGCGCTCAAGGGAGTGCCAGCTGCCAGACCTTTCCAGCGTCTCGGAAGTTCTCTGAGTCTTCCCCTGACAGAGAGCCCCTGGCTGGTGCCACCGTCTAGTGCTCCCTGAAGCAACCTTAGGTTTACATTTGTTCCCGACTGGAGTAATTCAACACAGGCAGGGCCTCATAGCTCCTTTATGAATAAATGGGCAGGTTTCTGCATCTGTGTTGAAATAGAGGTGTCTTGTTTTATCTTGCTTCCTTCTGTAAATTTGAAAGTTCTTAAGTGGGATTCCTCTGACATGTCCTCTCTGCTGAGGATCAGACCCAGGGCTGGCAGAGGGTGAGAGGCCCTCTGGTAGGTCTGGTCGGAAGACGGTGAAGGCTGCAGCCGCTGACATGGGTGGGGGGACTCTCTCCCTCAGGCGTCCTGCTGGCTCAGATACGAAAGAACCTGACGCTGATGGCAACCGCCTCCCAGCTCCCTAAGCTGCTGGTCTACTCTGCGGTGAGCTGCCTCGGCCCCCAGGGGGCTCAGGGCCCGCGGAAGCTGGGTTCCTCCTCTCTTCGGTATCTGGGGTTGGCGGGGGGAGCAGTGCTGATGGGAAGCCCTCCCCCTTACAGCACGACACCACGCTGGTGGCTCTGCAGATGGCGCTGGGCGTCTACAACGGTGAGCAGGCCCCCTATGCATCCTGCCACATGTTTGAGCTGTACCAAGAGGACAGTGGGTGAGTGGAGCGCGCAGTCTGCCCTCGGGAGGGGCGCCCAAGTGGAGGGAGGGGCTGTGGGCAGCCTGAGGGGATGCTGTTGGCCTCGGGAACCACTGCCCATGTGCCTCCCACCCACCCGCAGGAATTTCTCGGTGGAGATGTACTTCCGGAATGAGAGTCACAGGGACCCCTGGCCCCTGACCCTGCCCGGCTGCCCCAACCGCTGCCCGCTGCAGGACTTTCTCCGCCTCACGGAGCCGGTCGTGCCCAAGGATTGGCTGCAGGAGTGCCAGCTGGCAGGCGGGCCTGCAGACACAGGTGAGCGGCCGTCTGCCTCCCGTGCTGGCCGAGACCCAGCACAGCTCCTGGTTCCTACCCAGAGGTCTCCAGAGGCTGACGCACCTCCAGTCCTGGTGCAGGTTCCCAGACAGTCCCCTTCCCAGCCTGAGATGCACTCTTCGCCCTCAGGCAATGCCCCTCTTACAGCGTGAGGAGAGCCTTGCAGCTGGGAGGGAGAGGACCGTCTCACCCTCCTACTGCATGTCCTGGCCCTCTCGCTGGTGTGAGCCCTCGCTGGGGGCCCGCCTTTCCACTTACACCCCGGATTCGGTTCCTCTCCCCTCCACATGGGCCCCGGTGCTCGGTGTCGCCGCTCTGTCGGATCAGTCCCGGCACAGAGCCTAACAGAGACTCCTCTGGCCTGCCTCCTTCCCCCAGCTGCCACTCCCGTTCTCCCCCTTCCGGATGGGATCCTTCAGAGTTGCCTAGACTCTGCTGTCACCTCCTTGCCGCTCCTTCTCAGACTCACACTGGACAGGCTTGTCACCTGCCACTCGCCACTCCACAGAAGTCACTGTTGTTGAGGACCAGCGACCTCCCCTCCCCCAGAGCCAGCTGACCAGTTCTTAAGTCAGCGCCTCTCACCTGTCAGCGGTGTTATGGAATCGGTCACTCCTTCTTTGACCACTTTCTTCCTTTCTCTGGTTTTCCTTCCCCCTCCCCCAGGCAGCTTTCTTTACTAGCTTCTCCTCCCACTAACCAGCGGATGGCCCCGGGTTCATCAGCCTGGCTCTTTCCTCAGTGATGCCGTCTACGCAAGTGAGCCAGCCTCATGGCCTCATGTTGCCATTTCCATGCTAAGTTCTTTTTATGACTCGTGACCTCTTCCTCTCTGAGCTGCAGGTTCACATATCCAACTGCGGACTTGAGGTCTCTACGTGGATGTTGACTAAGGCATCTCACCGTGGAGGTCTAAATCCAAGTGTTCTCCCTGCAGGCTTCCTCGCCTTAGTAAATGCAGCCTCAGCCACCTAGGTGCACAGCATATTCCGAGGTGCCATTCCGAGTGCCCTCTTCCTCAGACCCCCACCTCCAAACCACCAGCACATCCTGCCAGTCCAGTTTTTAAAATCCGTGCTCTGGCTCCCTAGCTCAGTCTACCATCATCTCTTGCTGGAAGTACTGAAAAGCTTCCTAACATTCTTTCTGATTTTGTTCTTGGCCCTACCAGTCTGTCAGCACAGCAGAGTTAAATTCCCCCATGCCCCCTTCGGTTTTTTTTTGTGTTTTTTTGGCGACCCCGTGGACTGTAACCTACTAGGCTTCTCTGTCCATGGGATTCTCCAGGCATGAATACTGGAGTGGATTGCCATTTCCTTCTCCAGGGGATCTTCGCGACCCAGGGATCGAACCCGGGTCTCCTGCATTGGAGGCAGACGCTTTAACCTCTGAGCCACCAGGGAAGCCCAAGAGTTAAATTTTTAAAAACATGAATCGGTACACATCACTACCCTTCTCAGAACTGTCCAGTGGCTTCCTGTCACTTGGGGTAAAACCCACATTCTTTACTGTGGCCTTCCAGGCCCTGCTCGGCCTGCTCTGGTGATGCTGACTCTTTCCTAGACCGTGTCGAGCTAATTCCCTTTGCATCTGCTTCCCCCTCCCACGCCCCCCGGCCCCGCCTGCTGGCCTGAGGACACTCCTCTTGAATCTTGTATGTGTCTCACTCAGTGACCTCAAGGCTCAGGTCAGTTTGTTGCTTTCTCGGTGACCCCTTGCCTGTGATCTGCCTGGCTTTGGTTCTCTCGACGGCATCTGCCGCTAACCTGTCCTTTCTGTCAGTTGCCTGTCACGGCATCTCCTCTCCTAGAAGGGAAAAGCCACACGGGAGACTGCATCTTGGCCTCCTGTGGTCTCCCGTTGTAGGAGCGGCACCGGGCATGTGGCAGGCGCCCAGCACTTGCTGAGCGAACACTGACATGACCTTTCTTTCCTCCCCCCGGCACCGTGCGCAGAGGTGATCGTGGCCTTGGCCGTCTGCGGCTCCATCCTCTTCCTTCTCATAGTGCTGCTCCTCACCGTCCTCTTCCGGGTGCAGGCCCAGCCCCCTGGCTACCGCCACGTTCCAGACGGGGAGGACCATGCCTGACAACCACTCAGCCCCCTCCCCTCTGCCTCCTAGGGAGGTGGGCTGGGCCCTTGCTCCTGACTGCTGCTGCTCCCCAGCCCATGGACAGGAGACCCTGGGTTGGGCCTCCCTCTGATCACCCACACCTAGATGAACAAGTGAGGCTCAGCTTGGCCTGAGGCACCTGTCACCTGGCATCCATGTGCCCAACGTTAACCAAGTACTGTGTCGGACACTGGCTTCCTCCAAACAGGATTTCCCTCCTCCGTGCTCCCTTCTAAGGACGTGAAATGTAGACAAGTGCTCCAGTTTCACTCAGGACTTAGGAAGAAAAAACTGAAGGAGACAGTGCTTGATCTGCTTTGCCTCTCCATCAAACCCTGCTCTCTCTTCCAACCCAGAGTCTTTGGCAGATGGCCCCAAGGACACGGTCTTGCCTCTCACCTCTCAGTGCTTATTTTAGCGGGAAGAATGGCCCAACACTGGGGGTACAAACACTGGCTGCCAGGGAACCAGATCACCCAAGAGCCAGCCAGTGACGTCTGTCTAGCTGAAGCCACCGTTAACTTGAGTGAGACATAATGCTTTCAGCATCTTTGTCACCCCCTTACCTTGAGCCGGTTGGAAGGAGGTTTGTGCTTGGGAAGGAGTCGGGGATGGCAGAGGGGACGGTGAGTTGTGGTACAGAATTCTGAAACCACTGTCCCCGCCCTTAGTGGGGCTGGGATCCCCTAGGCTGTGAGCTGAACAGCTCTAGACTGTGGCCCAGAATAGGACTGAGACAGCTTCCAGAGAATGAAGGTTTGGGACTCCCAGTGCTGGTTCTATGCCTTTTCTTCCTTCTCGAGCGCTGAGAAGCCCTTGACAGAGCTCTAAGGTCCACTCAGAAGCTCAGCTGGGTATGGTTTTATTGGCCATGTGAATAGTGAGCACAGATCAAAAGCCACTACCCGAGCACTGTGTGTCAGAGAGGAGAAAGGAGAGAAGCTCGGCTCCAGGCTACATACAGCCGAGGCCCCCGGGGCAAAGAGTCTGCCAACTCTGGAGTTCGTGGAGCTCAGTCCATGTCTGTGTCCATGTCGTGGTCCCAGCGCCTCAGCTCCAACATCGGGACTCCAGTACCTCGGCCCTTTAATACGAAGCCGCCTCTCGTCAAAGAACTTGTTCTCATGGGGCTCCAAGCCCCTGCTTGGCCCCCACTTCATTAACGGCTCTCATTTCTGAGTCCCAGCATCCTCCGGGCTCCAAACGAGAATGTGATAACCTAGGAGGAGTGAGACCAGAGGCACCTTCCATCACCAGCCTCTGAGAACTTGGAGCTGGCGTGGGGAACCTAGCACTTGGTCAGGAGACACCAGGAAGCCGGGCAGCAGCTAGGCACTGCTATGGCCAAGACTCAGTGAGAAGGACGGCCCTCAGTCCAAAGAGACTGCGGGCTCCTGGTTGCCATCTTCACTGACTATATCCTGGGGGTGGCTGGAGCAGCGCTAAGCTGGGGTGAGCCCGCACTGGACCTTGGGGAGTAGGTTGGGCTTGACCAGCCTCATGTACACTCACCCATCACGGAGGCCAGCGTGTCCCCCATGGGATTGAATTCATTGAGCTGCAGAGACAAGGGGATGAGCATGAGGAGGGAGTGGAGGTACCAGAAGAAGGGTATGTGAGGAGTAATTGGTCATTTTTGATCCATGAGGTTGAATCCCTGCCTCCTCCCATTTATTATTTGAGGGCCCAGGCCTCACCGACATGATACCAGAAGATTCTGGGTCATACAGCTGATACATGATCTTTCCTGAGCTTCCATCAAACACATCGATCGTCCTTAATTCATGGGGGGAACAACTTTTGAAATTAGGATCTGGGTATCGGCCCACGACAATGAGGTTGTACCGAGGATGCCAGCTTGCCTAGGAGACGGAGAGGCAAGTCACAGGAGTAAACGCACAAGAGCATTGAGAGGGACATCAGAAGTACCTTTGCCACTGACAACGGCTAATACAGCTGCCAGCAGTTTAGCAATGGAGGTGAGGCCTGCGTGAAACAAGAAACAAGCGTACTGCATCTACCGTCGCAGATGAGAAGCCCCAGCTGGCCTTCCTGTGATCCTCAGGACACATTCAGGCCTTCTCTCTCTGCATTTCCTGACATCGTACCAGCTGATAAGTATTTTAACAGCAGCGCGACCCAAGTGAAAGCAATAGTATAGTTGCTCAGTTGTGTCCGACTCTTTGCGACCCGTGGACTGTAGCCCGCCAGGCTCCTCTCCGTGGGATTCTCCAGGCAGGAACATTGGAGTGTGTTGCTGTTCCCTTCTCCAGGGGGTCTTCCCGATCCAGGGGTCTAAACAGGACCTTGGTTCTGAGCTCGTCCCACGGCTCTCCCTCCAACATCAGGGAGTTGAGTAGAAAATGGCAAGTGACTGAAACAAGGGAGGACCCCTCTGTTCCCAGATCACTCCACTTAAACCCAGCAGCTACTGGGATGACAGAAGTGGATGGGATTTTCCCCCAAGAAAGCTTTTCAAGGAAGTTCTGAAGGGGACAAGACACGGTTAGCAGGAAGAAAGAGGTGCTATAGGCAACGGCTTGCAAATAAGTCACAAGTCACACCTGGGACACTGTCGGTTGGGCTGGCTGATACCAAGAGGGAGATAAAGGATCAGTGGGAACACCAACTGCTGAAGGGCCGATATTACAGACAGCTTGGATTTGATGCGAGGTATGTTATGCTATGCCAAGTTGCTCAGTCGTGTGACCCTCAACTCTTTTGTGACCCTATGTGACCCTGTAGCCCACCAGGCTCCTCTGTCCATGGGATTCTCCAGGCAAGAATACTGGAGTGGGCTGCCATTTCCTACTCTAGGGTTGAGATACATGGGGGCCATTCTGATACCAAATCATTATCGTTTCCTGAGTACTTCCTAGGCACCAAGTGTGCTGCCACATGCTTTTAAGTACTTCAGTTCAACCTCACAACAACCATCTGTCAGTCAGATACTATTATTCCCTTTTTATAGGTGAGGACATCGGGATCCCTAACGTGAATGATTTGCTGAGGGAGTCTAACCTGGGGGTGGGGGAATGGGGTCTGGCCGCCTGAACTATGCTCTGCTGACCGCCCAAGTGCAGGCATGAGCTCTGGAGGCCCGAAGAGGGGCTGTGGCTCTAGAAAAGAATATGGGCCAGACAGCAGGAGGACTGGCAGAGCTTAGGCTGGCGGCAGCAGCAGGCATGGGACTTGAAGGCTGGAAGCCTTGGGGGTTAAGGCTAGAGAAGCTGGCTAACTAAGACAAGTTAGCTCGTGGGTCAGCTGCACACACAGGTCACTGAAACTGAGGCCAGAACAGCGGATCCCGATCTCAGAAAGTGCCCCACAGAGAGGAGATCTGGGCCACGTGGAAAGAACTCAGGAAGATCCGCTTATCAAAGAGACATGAAGAAGACTCAGCAAAACGGGCTCACGGAGCTGGACCAAAGGTGCAGAGTGAGCCAGGGCGAGAAGAGGGCTGGGGCTGGGGCTGCAGGCTTGCATGTCCCCAGTGCCTCCCCAGCATCACTTACCTTGATGGGCGTCAGGTGCTGGAAGTGGCGGTGAGGATGTGGGATCAGGCTTGGCGGGCAGTCCCACTGGCAAGCAGAGTAAACCCGGATCTCACTCTTCTGGTCAGTGGTCAGGAGCTGGGCTCCATCAGGACTGAAATGAGCTGGCAAAGCGAAAGCCTCTGAGCTCAAGGGACCCCAGCTGGTCCCTATCCTGGCCCCTCACGGGCCTCCTGCAGGGGCACCTCCCTCCCACTGCTTCCTAGAGACGGGTGGCAGGGCCGTGATCTGGGCCATGAACAAACATCCAAGAGGCTCAGCGGCTGGGGGCCGGCTACAGACAGGAGGGCTCGGGACCTCGGCCTGGCTGACGCTGTGCAGGGTTAAGGCCTGGCTGAGTGGCTTCTATGCTTTGCAGGAAAGGCCCTGAAGTGGCGGGTCGGTGGGGTCTGCAGGAAGGCCGAGGTCTGGTATATCACACCTGCGTTGACAGGATGCCTGTGCGGCAGCGAGTGGAGGAAGCTGGATTTCCCTCTAACCTGGCGCAGGTCCCAGATTTTCACCGTTTGATCTACGGAGGCTGTGGCCAGGAGCCAGTCACAGCACGGGTTCAGGGCCACATGGGTCACCTTCTTTTTGTGCATTCTCAGATTCCAAAGCTGTGGACGAGAGCTCAGTTCAGGCTGGGGCACAGAACGGAGGCTGGGGGTTGGGAAGGGAAGGGGAGGGCTTGGGCTCGTGAGAACGCACCTCCCTGCCGTCCATGTTCAGTAGGATCACGTGCCCCACGTTGTCTCCCGTGACCACCACTCGGCTTTTGACAGATACATCCAGGCTGCAGAACCAGACGCTGGAGGAAGAGATTGCGCTGTAAGACTCTTAGGGACAGGCAAGTTGCCTTTATTCACTGCTGCAGCTCATGTATCACAGCAGTCAATAAATACCTGTTGAGTGAATGAGTATCTTGTCGTGGACTCCCAGTGAGGAGCACTCAAGACTTGTCCACCATCCCGACAAAGGGTATGGAGGTGGTGGGGGCTCAGAAACTTGTCCAGTTACTTCTAGGCTCAGGATCCTCACTTGCTAAGAGTCCCTGAAGCAGCCAAACTCAGAGCCGTAAGGCGAGTCCTCAGGTCGGGGCTTGCCCCTGGAGCCCTGAGAAAGACTCAGGTGTTGTTTTCTCTCTCCCACTATTGACCCTCTGGGTCAAAGGAGAGGACACTCCAAACAGGGACTGCCCAACTCTTCCTCACTGCTGGCTGGAAAGGAACTCCTGCCCCCTTCTGAGCACTTAGGGGAAAAAGCACACCAACTCGGAACTAGCTTTCTGTCCCTCAGCCATCTTGATAACGAAGGGACGGTCGGGGTTGGGACAGCGTCGGGGATCCTGATATCCAGTCAGGAGAGCCCAGATTCACATTTTCCCTCCAATCTCTGCTGCCCTGCGTTCTGCATCCCTTGTAAACATCTTTCAGGAGGAGGGCTCCTTGTGGAAGAGTAAGTCCATCTGCCACCTGTCCCGTTGCTCCTGTGTTTCTTGCCCCTGTGTGGCAGCCCAGGGCTAGGTAGAACCCCACACCCTCACACACTTGTGGAGCACAGTCATATCTCTGACTGAAAACCAAAGTGACAAGCATTTTGTAATTTCTCTAGCCATATGCTCTTGGGGAGTCCAAAGTGCTTGGTGGACATGATGCTATCCATTTAGGCTTCCATCAAGGAGCTGGCCAGGTCGTTACACCCAGGTGAAAGCAGGGAATGGGATCTTAAGTGCTTAGTTCCCTGCTCCAGGCTTGAAGTAGTTTTTTAGACTGATGACATGTTGACTTGTCCAGTGAGGATCCAGGTCTAGTCGGATACAGGAAAGACTGACAAAAGAGCTGAGCCCGTTCCCTTGCCAAGAAAAGCTGAGGTTCTAGAACCCGTCCCTGAAACAGGAACCCACCTGGCCCAGAGGAATAGCAGCTAGAGAGTCAGAGGGAAGGGTGAAAGGAGCTAACCCCTTTCTTCCCTGTGCTGGGTTTAGGGAAAAGAAATGGGGTCCGGGTGCTCTCGCCACAACTACACTGAGAGCCTGGAAGCCCTTTCCCCTCGAGTTAAAACTACTCACTTGCAGGTGTCTGAGCTGGCAAAAACTCGGAGAGTGTTGCCTTTAAAGTCTTGCAGCCTAGTCGTTCCCTCCATTGAGGAGGTGAAAAACTGGTTGGTATCGAGAGGGTTAAACTTCAGCCCAGTGATGCTCCCTCCAGCTCCAATCTAACGCAAGGAAGAAAAAAGTCAGTGAGTGATACTGGCCTGTGAAGTGGACAAAGCCTGGGTGCACATCCTCTGCCTGGACGCGAGCCACCCAGGCCGCACTTGGGGCTGGGCCAGCTAGGATGCCTAGACACTAGGCTGCTCTCCACAGTACTGTTTCTTAAGGTTCTCATGCTATACTTTTTAACGAACATACAGTAAATTGGTTGTTTCTGGCATACAGCTTTATGAATTTTAACACATGTAGAGATTTGAACCACCACCACCACCACCACCCAAATCAGGATGCAGAACAGTTGTGTCACTTCCCCCAAATCCCTCACGCTCTCCCATTGTAGTCACATCCTCCCTCAACTCCTCACCCCTGGCAACCGGGGATGAGTTCTTCATCACCATACAAGTTCTGCCTCTGATGGACCATCCTATCAGTGACTCATGGTATGCAGCCTTTTGAGACTGGCTTCTTTCATGTCACTCGGTGTAATGCCCCTGAGCTTGTTCCAGCCTGCTCTGTGAATCTACAGTTCATCCCATTTTATTGTTGAATATCCTATTGTGTGGATGTATCATAATGTATCATTTTCAGAAGAGCTTCAGCTTGGAACAATGGCTGGTGGGCTGGTGTCAGACCAGAGCACCTCATTTTTTGCAGACATACCAGACGATGATGAAGGTAATCATGATAACAGAGTAGCATAACCTTATCAAGTGCTTATTATATATCAAGTGCACTGTTTTAAGAACTTTATATCCTCCAGGCTCCTCCAGTTCTGTATTTTGTTGCTATCTCAGCCTTCTACAAGGCCTCTTATACAACATTCACTTAACTCACTCAACATACTAACTGGTACTTTCCATTCCCTTTATAAAACATTCTAACTGATGCCCGTGGTTCACCAAACCCTTGCTGCTAGTAAGTTAATCTGCTCCCACTAGCTGAGTTCTGTGCTTATGAAGGGTTAGTTGTGTTTGTTCTTAAACCTAGATATGTCAGTTGTACTTTGTATTGTAATCATGTAATTTAACTAAACATGTAATTTATTAAACATTTAAACTTTAAACACAAAACATTTCATTAAAATGTAATTTAATTAAAATTGATGAAATATGTGCAAAAAGAATGACCACTGTGGTTCCTATGAAATCCATATTGAACACTTTGGAAAAACTAGATAAAAAAGATTTGCTAAAATAAGAGTTGATGAATTAAGTGTGGGAGAGATACTTATAAACAATTAGGGTGGGAAATAGTGAAAACTTAAGAGCATCTGCAATCAGACTGCTTCACAACTGATTTTAAATTATGTCTCCACTTTTGGGAAATGGAAACTAGACGCTGTAAAGTATGTATTATGGATTCAGTTTATGTAATACCAGATGAACCTGAATCAGTGAACACTTACTACAAGAAAGGACTGGCCCTATGTCAGAGCATTAGTAATAAACACTTATGTAAACATTTTAAGGTAAAATGCATGCGTGTTCTTCTAGCAAGGGTAGATTAAGTAGTTATGACAGCTCTTACACTGAGAAGGACTACATAAACCTGGACAAAATACAAAAAAGAAATGTGTTTGAGACTTTCCAATTCCAGTGATGGTGGGCTAGCTGCTTCCAGGCCAACCTTCTGTCAAAAGCTAGAAAAGGTAGATGAGGGTATGTATGTTCTCAAAGGAAAGTTTCTGAAGTCAACGAAGAGCTCTCAAGGCGCCAAGGACTTCTAAGTCCAGCCTCCTAGAGAGAAGAGAAGCAGAGAGGTGAGTCTGACATTTCAATGCTGCTTTTGCTCCTGAGGCCTGTGCAGATGAGAAAGCTGTATGGCTGAGAAGTTCAGCAGAAGTTCTGTCAATCTTAAGGGAGACAAAAACAGAATTCAGACCTGTCAAAGAGGAAAGGTTTTAGAAGAAAAATAAAAAATGCAGGTTAGGATTCCTGAAACCCTAGAAATAAGAGCAAACGAAACAGACCATCCCTCGTGAAGACTGAAGTCCTCATTCAAATAATTTATTAAGATGATCTGATTCTACCTGACTTGCCTGCCAGAGAGAAAAAATTCTTTTTGTAAGCGTACTCAAAACTTCAAATTGTATCTCTGCAAATTTTCATATGCAATATTTGGCATCAAATCGAAAACTCTCCAGCATATCAGAAAGAAGTCGCTCAGTCGTGTCCAACTCTCCAACCCCATGGACTGTAGCCCACCAGGCTCCTCTGTCCGTGGGATTCTCCAGAAATCAAGATCAAATAACCAAGAGAAAAAACACCAGCTTAAAGACACTCACAGAAGATCCAGGTATTGGTGCTATTAGTCCTAGGCTTTAAAATAATCGTAATTAGTATACATTTTAAAAAGAGACCTAGGGGGGGAAAAAAAAAGAGAGAGACCTAAAAAAAAAAATAAAAAGAGACCTAATTTAAAAATGGACAAAGAATTCCCTGATGGTCCTGTGTTTAGGACTTGGTATTTTCACTCCCATGGTTGGGGTTCAATAACCGGTCCGGGAACTAACATCTCACAAGCCCCATGGTGCAACCGAAAAAGGACAAAGTATTTCAACAGACATTTCTCCAAAGAAGATATACAAATAGTCAGTGGCATATGAAAAGATGCTCAATCTCATTAGTCACTAGGCAATGCAAATAAAAGTCACAATGAAATACTATTTCACAGCCACTAGGATGGCTATAAACAAAAAGACAATAATGAGTGTTGTAAGCCTATAGAATGAAAGAAAATAGTGCAAACTGTATCTGACGAGGGATTAGTATCAACAACATATAAGGAACTTGGACAACTCAATAGCAAAAAAACAATCTGATTTAAAAAAAAAAAAGACAAACATTGAATACGCATTTCTCAGAAGACAGACAAATTTCCAAAAGGTATATGAAAAGGTGCTCAATGTCACTAACCATAACAGAAATACAAAATTACAATGAGCTATCACCTCACACCCAGTTAGAATGACTATTATAAAAAGACAAGTGATAACAAGTGCTGGCCAAGATGTGGAAAAAGGGAACTCTTGTATATTGTTGGTGGGAATGTAAATTGGTAGGGGCATTATGGAAAACAGTATGGAGGTTCCTCCATGAAAAACTCGGAAGGGAGCTACCAAACTATCCAGTTAATTCTACTTTTGAGTATATATCAAAAGGAAATGAAATCAGTTTCTCAGAGTTCTGTCCTTCTGTGTTCATTGCAGCAATATTCACAATTGCCAAGATATAGAAACAAATGTCTGCTGATCAATGAATGGATAAAGAAAAGTTGAGATATATATATTAAGTGGAATATTATTCAGCCTTAAAAAGTAAATCCTGCCACTTCTGATAAAATGGATGAACATGGAGGACATTATGCTAAGCGAAGTCAGACACAGAAAAATACTGCATGACCTCACTTATATGTGCAATCTAAGAAAGTCACTCACAAAGGCAAGAGAATAGTGGTTGCCAGGGGCTGAAGGTGGGTAGGGGAATGGTGAGATATTTGTCAAAGGACACAAAGTTTCTACTATTCATGAGATCTAATGTATAGCATGGTGACTATAGTTAATAACTTTTATACTTGAAATTTTCTAAGAGAATGGATCTTAAGTGTTCTCAGCATATACATACAAAACTTAAGATGATGGATGTTAACTAATTAGCTTGATTGCAGAAATCATTTCACAATATATACATGTATTAAAACATCATATTGAGTCCCTGGTGGTCTAGTGGTTAGGACTCTGCTCCCACTGTAGGGGGCTCAGGTGCCATCCCAGGTCAGGAACTAAGATCCACATGACACAGCCAAAAAAATAAAGCAAAAACAAAAACACAGCATGATGTACACTAAATATGCACAATTTTTATTTGTCAGTCAAGGATGTGGAGGAACTGAAGCCCTCCTACATTGCTGGTGGGAAAGTAAAATGGAGTAGTTGCTTTGGAATACAGGCAATTCTTCAAAGAAAATTAAACATACAATTACCATATGGCCCCAAAGATACATATACCCAAGAAGATATAGAATCAACAGAAATGACTATGTATGTTGATATAAAAACTTGTATGCAGATATTCACAGGAGTATTATTCACAATAAAAGTTTAAAAAGCCTAAAAATCAACGACCATCTCAAGAAGCTTTAAAACAAATAAGAAACTAAAACCAAAGAGAGTAAGAAGGAAAAACAGAAATGAATGAAATAAATACACTGTGGAGAAAATCAACAAAACCAAAAGTTAGTTCCATGAAAAGACTAATATAATTAAATTGACAAATCCTAGCTGAGAATGACCAAACAAAGGAGAAAACACAAATAACCAATTTAGTGGATGGAAAAGACATCTTAGACATTTTAAAAAGTAGTAAGACATCATAAACAATCTTTTGCCAATAAAACTGAAAATTCGGTGGAGATGAGCAAATTCCTATAACAGTGCAAACTTGCCAAACTGACAGAAGATGAAAAAGAAAAATCTGAATAGGCTGATATCTATTAAAGAAACCAAGTCACAACTGAAAACTTTCTGGCAAAGTAAATTCCAGATCTTAATGGCTTCAGTGGTGAATGTACTAAATATTTGAGGAAGAAACAATCTTTTTTTTTTTTTAGTTTATTTTCAAATTATCTCATAGAAAAGTTGTGAGAACAGCACAAAGAAATGTTTTTTTCTGGAACCATTTGGTAATAAATTGCCAACATGAAGTCCCATCACACTCAGATACTTTACTATGTACTTCCTAAAAGAATATTCCCTGACATAGCCCCAGCAAAACCACCAAAACTTAGGGTATCTAAAGTAGTTCAGACTCACAGAGACAGAAAGTAAACCTGTGGTTGCCAAGGGCTGGAAGGAAGGGGAAATGGTGAGCTGTTATTCAGTGGGCACACAGTCTCAGTTTTACAAGATAAAAATTTCTAGAACTCTGTTGCAAAAAATGGCAATACAGTGTTAACTGTGCACTTAAACATGGTTGAGGGGACACATTTCAGGTTACGTGCTTTTACCAGTTTCCAGAAGAAGCAGTATCACTTGCTAGAAATATAACTGTAAAGGTTAAAAAGCAGGGGAAAAGAACATTTAATTAAAAAATCAAATTTGGTTTATTTGGTAATAAACCAAAGAGAAAAAAAAAAACAGTGTAGTATTTTTTAATAGCATAGATAAGGAAAATCATATGCTGACCTCAACAGACACAAAATTTTTTGAAAAAATTCAATTATCATTCATGATAACAGCTTCTGGCAAACTAAGAATAGAAGAGGAACTTACTTAATCTGATAAAAGGTATTAAAAACAAACAAGCTCCCAGGTGCATACCCAAGAAAACTGAAAACACTTGTTCAAACAAAAACTTGTATATAAACGAACATTCATGGCAGCTGAATCAAAATACCAAAGGCAGAAGCGATCCAAATGTTCAATGACAGATGAGTGGCAAAACAAAATTTGGTATATTTATACAATGGAATATTATTCAACCTCAAAAAGGTTGAAACCTGCTACAACATGGATGAACCTTGGAAATATGTTAAGGAAAAGGAGCCAGACCACCAAGGGCAAATATTGTATAATTCCACTTACATGCAGTACCTGGAATTGTGAAATTCAGAGACAAATAACAGATTGGGGGAGCTGGGGAAGAGGTAATAGACAGTTATTATTTAATGAGTACAGAGTTTTATTTTGGGAAGAAAAAGTCCTGGAGATGGATAGTGGTAATGACTGCACAATATAAATGTACTTAGTGCCATTAAATTGTATGCTTTGAAATGGTTAAAATTGTAATTCTCATGTTATATATAGTTTATCACAATAAAACATAGCAGAAATTTTAATGATAAAACACAAACGCCTTCTATAATCAAGAAGAAGATAAGAATGCCTGTTAGAGCAAACTTTCAACAAGATACTATAGGTCTCAGCCGATGGGATAAGGCAAATAAAAAGAAGTGTAAAAATGGTAGAGGAAGAAATCAAACTCTCATGATTTACAGATGACAAGACTGTATAGGGGGAAAATTTAAATCCCTCAGAGAAACTATTAAAATTAATATGAATTTCTTCTTCCAACCATGACGGAGTGTCAGAAACCAGATATATCCTCTTGCCTTAACACAACTAGAAAATGGAAATATACATGAAATAATTTCACACACTGGCCAACAGGCAACACAAGAGGGAAAAGAATGAGGCAGCCATGTGATTGCCCCAATTTAATGCTTGGAGAGCGTATCCAGGCTGCAGCATAGGCAGGGAAGACCCAAACAGCCTCAGTCGGCTCAGGAAACACTTGGGAAAGCCAGCAGGGCAAAATGCTGGAGAGGCTGATGTGCAGACAGAGAGCATTATGGATATTTCCAGAGGGGTCCCCTCAGGCCTTTGAGTAAATAATATTGTGTTAATATGTATAAGGAAACTATACAAGGCTGGGGCGGGAGAAGGGAGACATCAGAAATTAATGGAGAAATCCTCAGAACCGTCTATATTCTCACCATCCAGAATGAAAAGATTCTTAACATACAGAAGCTCAAGCAGAGTCCTCAGAAGGGTACTGTCTCAGGGTGAGGCCAAAATCTAGAGTATAGGCTGCTTTAGACCCATGCTCACTGGAGTGGGTTGAATAATGGGTAATTATCCAATTACTCAAGATGTCTATGCTGTGATCCCTGGATCCTGTGAATATTTAGATGACAAAGGGAAAGAAAAATCATATGAAGAGGAACAGAATGGGAGCAGACTTCACATCAGAAATCATCTTTAAAGTACTAAAAGAAAAATAAAAAAATCCTGTAAACCTAGAATTCTATACCCAGCAAAAATACCTTAAAAAAAACCTGCAAAATAAAGACTTCCTTGGACAAACAGGGAAAAAAAAATGCATGACCAACCAATCTACATTATAGGAAATGTTAAAGAAATCTCTTCAAGCAGAAGATCAAAAGGAAGTCTGAATACAAAGGAATTTTAAAAACTGGAAATGGCAAATATGTGGGTAAATATTAAAGTTTTTTTCTCATTTAAAAACATCTTTAAAAGACACCTACCCTGCAACCCAGCCATTCCACCACCAGGTATTTACTCAGGAAAAATGAAAACATATATCCACACAAAGACTTGTACATGAAATCTTCATAGCAGCTGTATTGGTAACAGTCAAAAGCTGGAAAAAGTCTAAATGCCCTTCAATAGATGAATGGATAAATAAACTGGTATATCAATACACTGGAACACTACTAGAAACTATTGATACAGGCAAAAATACGGATGAGCCTCAAATAGTCATACTGCATGAAAGAAGCCAGGGTAAAGAAAAGAGTCTATATCATATAATGCCATTTATATGGGGAGGATCTCCTGCAGGAGGGCACGGCAACCCACCCCAGTATTCTTGACTGGAGAATCCCATGGACAGAGAAACCTGGAGGGCTATAGTCCATGGGGGTCACAAAGAGTCAGACATGACTGAAGCAACTTGGCATGCAAGCCATTTATATGTCTTCAAAATGCAAATTTATCAATAGGAATAGAAAGCAGATCAGTGGTCTTCAATGTGATTAACCAATGATTAACCGATGTAACCTAATTGATTTCAATGTGATTAACCAGTGATTAACCAATGTAACTGATTTGACATTTACAGAGTAATTCACCCCAAAATAGCAGAGTACACATCTTTTTTCAAATACATATGGAACACTCCAAAGACAGTCAATATGCTAAGTTATAAAAGGTCTGGAATCATGATAATGTCCTTTGTTCCGTAACAGCATTGAACTAGAAATCAGTAACAGAGATACTGCAACAATCTCCAAATAGTTAGAAATTAAATAGATACTTCAGAATAATCCACAGGAAAAAGAAGAAATCATAAAGAATTTGGAAAGTAATTTATACTGAATGAAAACAAAAACACAACAAAATCTGTAAGATTCAGTTAGAGAAACAGAGGGAAATGTATAGCATTGAATGGTTTTATTAGAAAACAATTTCAAAAATCAAATAAAAATCCAAGTTTCTGTCTTAAGAAACCAGAAAAAGAAAAGCAAATTATACCCACAGAAAAGAAAACAATGGGGCAAAAAGAAAAACAAAACAAAACAAAACAGAAAAACAACAGAGAAAAATCAATGAAGTTAAAAGCTGGAAAATATCAACAAAACAGATGATCTTCTAGCAAGACTTATCAGGGGTTAAAAAAAAAAAAAGACACAAATTACCAGTACTAATAAAATGAATGAGAACATTACTACAGATCCTATGGATATTAAAAAGATACAAGGCTTCCCAGGTAGCACTAGTGGTAAAGAATTTGTCTGCCAATGAAGGAGACGTAAGAGACTCAGGTTTGATCCTGAGTTGGGAAGATCTCCTGGAGGAGGAAATGGCAACCCACTCCTGTATTCTTGCCTGGAGAATCCATGGACAGAGGAGTCTGGTGGGCTATGGTACACTGGGTTGCAAAGAGTCGGACACGACTGAGCATCTGAGCACAAGGGAATACTATAAACAACTTTATGCCTCTAAATTCAACAACTTAGATAAAATGAACAAATTACTTGAAAGACAAACTGCCATGCTCCTTCAAGAAGAAACAGATAACCTAAATTGCCTTATTGTTGTTAAACAATTGAAAATATAGTTTAAAACCCTCCAACAAAGAAACCTCTAGATCCAGATGGCTTCACTAGTGAATCCTATGAAAAATTTAAGAAAAATAAAGTCCTAACTCTGCACAAACTATTCCAGAAAATTCAAGTAGAGGGAACACGTCCCTGATACCAAAACCAAAGATACTACAAAAAAGGAAATAAGATATTTTTAAGTGGTCATCATCTGGTACAAGATGACTAAACCAGAATATGATCTAATAAAGTAAAATACAACAGATTCTAGGGTAGAACACTTATATAAAAATATAAGTAAAAGAATGGGTGTGTATAATAGTGTCTACACACACATAAAGATGCCCCATATGGGGATTTCAGGTAACAGTTACTTTATTCTTTATATATGTATTTTTTCCTGTATTGCTTGAATTTCTTACAATGAGCACAGGTAATTTTTACAATGAGAATAATCATTTTGAAAATTAAACACATCTCCTTGCCAAGGGCCTGAAAGATATCAAGATCAGAACCAAGGTCAGATGACTAAAGAAAAGATAAAATGAGGCACTGCTTCTCCCTCCCTCACTGCTTTCAAATCAACTTTCTGCTGTCGGTTTCTGGGAGTAAAAACAGACAGTACTCCAGACCACCAAATCTTTCTTCTGCTACAGCCCACCTCCCTGCAAGTCACACAGTTTAAATGCCCAAACCAATCTCCACAACAGCGTGAGGAAGCTTCACTTAAACACACATCGTAAGGAAGGGTGATGAAACCAAAAGCACCTTCCCCCAACCCAAGTTCGAAGCAGTTATCATTCCTCTTTTAGTCAGGAAGCTCTTCCCCAGGACACTCTTAGGCTATTTTTAAAATTTCTCTATTCTCACATCCTGGCTGCTTGCGGGGAGGCGGTGAACAAATCTCTTCCTGTTTGAGCTCTGGGTTTTGAGCTCTAGGTTCTGACTTCAACTTAAAGTTCCACTTCCTGGTGGTCATCTGTCTCACTAGCTGGACAGAAAGCCATTCTTCGGGCTTCAGGCACTTATTTTCTTGAATAATCTCATAGCTTGAATCCTCATCTCTCAAGTCTGTCTAACCTGGCCTTTTCTGATGAGCTGTTCTCCAAACCGTCCATTTAAAAGAACTCATCCTGGGTTTAGCCATGGTCTCTAAACCAGAGGTAGAAAAACAGTGAGCTAATGAAGAATCCAGTTCAAAAATGTGTTTTGTTTAGCTACAGAGCATGTTCAACTTCATTTGGTTCCCAACATTAAAAATCATGATATTTTAAATTAAAACCCTTGTGTCCTATTGGCAGTAATGTAAAATGGCACAGCCGCTATGGCAAACAGTATGGTGATTCCTCAAAAAATTAACAATAGAGTTACAAGGTGATCCACTCTGGGTACATAACCAAAAGAACTGAAAGCACGAACTCAGAGAGACATTTGTGCAACCCTGTTCATAGCAGCATTATTCACAAAAGCCAAAAGGTGGAAGCAACCCAAATGTCCATCAAGAGATGAATGGGTAAAAAAAAAAAATGTGGTGTATACATACAGAGAAATATTATTTAACCTTAAAAGGAAGGAAATCCAGATACATGCTGCAACGTGGATGCACCTTGAGGACATGATGCTAAGTGAAATAAGTGTCAGAAAAGGACAGGTACTGTCTGAGTCCACTTGCATGAGACAGTCAGTCAAAATCACAGAGACAGAAAGCAGAATGCGGTTGCCAGGGTCTGGAGGGAAGGGGGGAAAGGAAAGTCTGTGGTAATGTTTACAGAGTTTCAGTTCTGCAAGACAAAAAAGTTCTGGAGACTGGTTATGCAAGAAGGTAAATGTACTCAATGCCACTGAACTGTACACTTAAAAAATGGTTAAGGTGGTAAACTTTATGTGTTTCACTACAATTTTTAAAAATCCAAACATTTCAGACTTCATTTGAAAAACTCAGATCTGATACCACAGGACCTCAGTTCTCACCTGTCAGCCATCTCCAACTTATCTCTAACCACCATCCTGCATCATTCTTTTATCTGTCTGGCTTCTTTAGGTATGTGAATTTGCAGCTCCTGCTCTAAACCCAGAGTGTCACCTTTCATGGTATAGACCTCCAATCTCAGTCCCCTTCTAGGCAAGACAGGAGTGTTCTCTTTGGTGGAGAAGCCAACACTCTCAACCCTTAGCAACTAATGGCAAACACTAGCACAATTAAGACCATTCCTAAAAAGCTCTTTGCCAAACCTTGCCCCAAACACGCTCTGCCTTTTCTCCTTTTCTCTCCATTTATCTAAATATTGTTCTTCCTCACATCTCACTCATCCATGAAACCTTCCCTATCGACTCTAATTCCCAGAGATTCTTCCTTCTCTCATTTCTGTAGCATTTACCATCTGTATTGATGTACAGTCAGTTATCTTGTAGGTATACATCTGACTTGCCCAGTTATACCTCAAGGCCCTCATTCATTCAGCAAATACAAAGCAGCTACTATAAGTACTGGGGATATGGTGGTAAGTTAGAAAGACAAGGTCCCTGCCATCACGGAGTTTACTTTCCAGTGAGCAAAGACATACAAATAAATAAAACATTTCAGATATTGATAAACATTGGCGGGGGGCGGGGGAGTGATGGAGGATAATAATGAGGTAGAGAGTCATTAGTGAGTAAGCAAAGCGGTCAGTAATAAGCCTTGCTGAAGAAGCATATTAAGCTGAGACCTGAATGGTAAAAGGAAGCCAGCCATGAGAAAAACCTTGGGAAAGAGCACTCCAGTCAAAGGGAACAGCAAGTCCAAAGACCCAGTTTCAGGAACAGAAGTATCTAGTACGGCTAACGCATAGGCAATGAGGACGACAACAGTACAAGATGAGGTCAATGAGGTAAGAAGGGGCTTAGATCCTGTACGTGACTTACAAGGACGATTAGTGTATCATAGTGGCTAATATTTTAAGGGCAGGCATTCAATAAAGAGTTGAGTACCATCACCGTTTACTTGTTTGAAAATACCCAGTTACTTTTGATCCTAATTATCTCCTTGTTCCTGGATGACTTTTCATCCCTTCAGCAAACATCTCTTCAGTACTACTGTCTGGCAAAGGGTACTGCTCACCCCTTTAATGAAGGTAGGTTTGTCCTTTATGCCAAAGTTCCAGAGCAAGATATCTCCCCCTTTGGAGCCCACAGCCAGGGTGCTGGGGTGAGTTGGGTGCCATGCCAGGGATGTGGCCCTCCTGTCAAAAGGGGCAGCCTTTTGGAATATCCGGTAAGAAGCCAGAGAGTTCAAAAAGGACTGCTGGAGACCCTAATAGAGAGAGAAAATAATTAAGTTGAATTAAAACACAAGGGTAAATTGCCTATCTCTGACTCCTTCACAGATGAGGCCTGGAGGCCAAGTTCTCCCACTAAGGGAAAACTAACCGCCTGGCTCTGTACAGAAACAGATTTGCAATACATATAATCTAACCACAGAAATCAAGGAGGCAGAGTGCATTCCTGCTGGGACCCCTAAAGCACAGGACTTCTATCTTGCTGAGAGCCCAGTAGCCAGTCAACAAGGTGGGGATGATCTGACCACTCTGACAACCCAGTGAACCAACCCAGCATCTAATTTTGGAGCATCCAGCAGCTTAAAAAGGCACCATACAAACCCCCTGAACTCTTCAGCCAGGAAACACCTCACCTGCTGTAGAGATGGCCAGGCAGCTGTGCCCAGCTTATGCTGGTGGAGGGCCCTGACGATGCTGCTGCATAGCGGCGGGACCCGCAGGCTAGCCAACCCCGCCCAGAGGCAGCCTGAGTCAAATCTTCTGCTAGAACCTGCCAAGCAGAACAGACACATATTTTCCGCTCCAGTCTCACGCAGGCAAGATTTTTCTGCCGAATATGCCAGAAAGAAAGCCCTATTGCTTCTTTTGGCAGAGACAATCTCTCCTATCACCTAAGATCTTTCCAGGTTCTGCTCAGTCTCACTGAGCACAACAAATAAATAGTGAGCAGGATTCAACCTCTTCCAAAAAACATTCCCCAAAACAGTAGTTCTGAAGTGAAACTGATCTTGCAGGGTTCCTGAGAAGGGAGCCCAAGAAACACACAAGAATTGCAGAACTCTTCTCAGTTTGGGGAAAACTGGTGATAGGGTTGAGTGACAATTTAAAAGTCATATATAAAGCACAATAAAAAGATTTGAAGATGATATAGTGGAAGTGACTAAGAAAAGCAGTTTTTTTAATCCTGTATTACAATAATGTAGAAATGACTAGCTGTGGGCCCCAAGTCCAATCTGTTCTCCTGAAAACCAGCAGGATCCATGGGGTTTGGCATGGGGCTAAACTCACTAGGCTACTTTTGGGGAGGCAGATCCACCTAGAATAGGAATAAAGCAACTCCGGATTACTAACCTGTATTTGAGGACCTGATCTCTATAAATCCCTCCTCTGGACAACCCATTCTTTCTTCTCATGAACAAAAAAAATACACTTCATCGACAATCCCGTCTTTTGAGTTCCCTACTTTCCTTACAGCCCGAGGTTTTAAAGAAACCCGTAAGAGTGAGTGTTCAAAGGAAGGAAATTGAGGATTCCCGCAGTTAAATCAAGGACAGATAGCTAACAATCGTGACTATCGAAATTAAGCACACACAGCACCACGCAAGGTAGGATTATCTTAAGCAGTTCTCAGTGTGTAAAAATGCCCATACAAACAAGGAATTGGAAAAGTCGGTTGTGTCTGTTGTAACGGAGGTCATCTGCCTCGTCCGGTCACCTGAAGGAGGTTAAGCCCAAGCTCTAAGGGTGTCAAAGGACCTGCAGGCAAAATGCATAGCCTGAGGCGCCCACAACTTGGGCCAGCCCCAGAACCTGTGCGCACCCATCCCCCACTCCAGCCTTCTGCGTGAGAACCCCAAATTGCGGAATTAAAGCAGCAGGCACAGGCAGTACCGGGGCCCTTCACACAGAGCTTCTTGGCCTCGGGCTCCAGCTCCCGGGGGCTTCTGTTCCTCTTGCTCTTGGGGCGCACAACCACCTCAGGGGTCTTCTGGGTTTCTGGGCGTTTCCTGGGAGCCATGGCGTCCTCCGTGCGAAGGGGTACTATGCCCTATGCCGAGGAAGAATTAAGAAGCCTCTGGGGAGAACAAGGCGGGGACGAGGAAAATCGCTCAGCCACAGGTAAGCCAACTAAGCCAACTTCCCGCCAAACAGGCTCACCGGGAAGGCGGGGGCGCGCGCGGACGGATGGGAAGTGTGTGAAGGCAGGGCCTCACCGCTCCCCAGAGAAAAGGGATACCGCCTACAAGTTGGCTCCGAGGTAGTCCAAGTCAGCTGACCTGCCAGAAGTAAAGATGGCCGTCAGCACTGGGCCTCCCGACTTGAAGCCCCTTCTGACGCCACGCTGCCAGACGTCTGGCCCCCGCCTACCCCCGAGACTGGATGCCAATCAAAACTTCGGCTCCGCCTCTCTACCTTCTAATTGGCGACCACGCCCTCTCGGGCTTTGTGATTGGCTGATCCCTACTGTTGGCGTGAGGCGGCTTCGTAGAAAGTAACCACATCCTGGCGGGGGAAATTAAGTTGTGTCTGTCGGCTGGCTCTGCGGTTGATGTCAATTAGTTGTTATTTCTCCAGCTCTGCCGAAACTCACCTTCTTTCTGGAGAACAGTTGAAGCCCTCAGCTTTTAACTAAAGTTTCCTTAAGCCCGCTTAGCGTCCTCCTCAGGAGTAACCTAGGGCAGTGATGATGGACCGGAGAGAGTGCGGCTAAGCTAACTGCCTGGGCTGAGAGGTCTTGTGCCCCCCGACTTCAGCCAAGGGCCATTGCAGTGAGCTTCGTCAGTGTCCCATCCAGCCAGATAGGAGACAGTTTGGATACATCCCACTTTCTGCCTCGAGCCAGGCAGAACTGCTTGTCGGGAACTTCTGGTTCTTTGGTTCCACTGGCTAAGTCCCATGCCAGGTGCTTTGGGAGAGTGAGCGGAGACAAAAGTGTGTTAGTGGTAGATCGTGCATTAAAGGAGCTTTCAGACAGGTAGAGTGCCACAAACAACTCTTGGAAAGAAAAGAATGCTCCAAGAGAAAAATTGGAAAATGCTTTCTTGATGGGAAAATCAGCTCAGGGTGTTAGAAATGGCAGACAACGGAAAAGCGCAAGCTGATGGATCTCCCCTGCAGCTGTGTTTTCAGAGCTGTGTTACTGAAGCAAGATGCCCCCTCTCCCTTCCTCAGACCAGCCCTTAGTTTCACCTTAGCGGGCATTCATTTCTGGGGGATCCTGAAGTATGAGAAATTGTCCTGCCCCTAAACTGTTGTAGTCAGTTTACAACCTACTAAGAAGAAAAATACATGTGAAACAAGTCAAGATAGGACACAGTTAGGGGACTTCCCTGGTGATCCTTTGGCTAAGACTCCACATTCCCAATGCAGGGGCCCTAAGTTCCATCCCTGGTGGGGGAATTAGATCCCACATGTCTCAAGTAAATTGTTCCGTTAGCAACTAGAAGATCCCTCATGCAGCAACTAAGACTCAGCCAAGTCAAATAATAGATTAAAAAAAAAAAGAACACAGGTGAGTACTAAGAGTTAGATGCATTCAGAAAAGATAATCTAATGGAGAAAGAAGTATTTAGGAAAGCCTCATGGGAAAGATGGGGTTTTGTGGAGTTGGCTGGGGGAGAGAGAATAGCATCCTAAGAGGAGAAGCAGACTGATAAAAGTTAGACATGGGTATGGGTTGTGAGAAAGAGAAAACAGCTTCTTGGGCTTCTCTGGTGGCTCAGTGGTAAAGAATCCGCCTGCCAATGCATGAGACACAGGTTCCATCCCTGATCAGGGAAGATCTGAAGCCTGAGTGCACTAGAGCCCATTCTCCACAGCAAGAGAAGCCACTTCAATGAAAAGCCTGCACATTGCAAGAAAGAGTAGTTCTTGCTCGCTACAGGTAGACAAAAGCTTGCACAGCAGTGAAGACTTAGCACAGCCACAAGTAAGTAAAATTATTAAAAAAAAAAAAGCAGCTGCTGGCATCTGGAAGCTGCTGCTACTGCTAAGTCACTTCAGTCGTGTCCGACTCTGTGCGACCCCATAGACGGCAGCCCACCAAGCTCCCCGGTCCCTGGGATTCTCCAGGCAAGAACACTGGAGTGAGTTGCCATTTCCTTCTCCAATACATGAAAGTGAAAAGTGAAAGTGAACTCGCTCAGTCATGTCCAACCCTCAGCGACCCCATGACTGCAGCCCACCAGGCTCCTCCATCCATGGGATTTTCCAGGCAAGAGTACTGGAGTAGGGTGCCATTGCCTTCTCCGATCTGGAAGCTGACCTAGTACTATTAGCTAGGTTTTAGTCATCTGTTGAAATAATTTTGCAAAATATCAGCACAGACAGACAAGGCCATTTTATAGTCATGGTGTGTGTGTGTGCACATGGACACACGCTCAATTGTGTCCAACTCTTTGTGACCCCATGGACTGTAGCCCACCAGGCTTTTCTGTCCATGTACTTTTCTAGGCAAGAATACTGGAGTGGGTTGCCATTTCCTTCTTTAGGGGATCTTCCTGACCCCGTGGGATTGAAGACATGGGATTGAACCCACGTTTCTTGTGTCTCTGCATTGTGGGAAACCCAAAGAATCCACCTGCTAATGCAGGAGACGTGAGTTGGATCCCTGGTCTTGGGAGATCCAACATGCCTCAAAGCAACTAAGCCTGTGTGCCACAACTACTGAGCCTGTGTAATCTTGATAGATCAACACAAAAAGATAATCACGATGTTTGAATACAGACAGAAGTATGAACACTGTCCAAACCACAGAAATGACCCAAACATTCCCCTATTATTTTGGTTAATATGAATGACTGTAGATTCTTTGCTAATCACAGCTTTAGTTTTGCTTCATTCTTACTGATATGCAATCATATGCAATCATAGAACCATTCCTGTGTCCTGACAGCCTCCAATCCAGAGCAAAGGCCCACTGCTCTGATCCCTTATCCAAATCATCTGGTTGAGCAGAGCAGCATGAAGGATCTAAGTTCCCCAACCAGGGATTGAACCTGGGCCCTTGGCAGTGAGAACAGAGTCCTAACCACTGGACAACCAGGGAATTTCCTCCTATTTCTTTTTAACACCTTCTTTCAGAGATGTCCCGCCCTTTTCCATGGTATGCATCCTCTGTTGCAATGGCAGTAGACCCAGAGTTCAACTCCATGTGTGTCCATGATGTTATTTGGCTTGGGGACATGAATATTCATGAGCAGGATAGGAGGCAGCTTGAAGAGGAGACAACTGATCACGTTAAAGATCTCTGCAGGGACTTCCCTCGGAGAAGGCACTGGTGAACCACTCCAGTACTCTTGCCTGGAAACTTCCATGGACGGAGGAGCCTGGTGGGCTGCAGTCCATGGGGTCGAGAAGAGTCGGACACGATTGAGCGACTTCCCTTTCACTTTTCACTTTCATGCATTGGAGAAGGAAATGGCAACCCACTCCAGTGTTCTTGCCTGGAGAATCCCAGGGACGGGGGAGCCTGGTGGGCTGCTGTCTATGGGGCTGCACAGAGTCAGACACGACTGAAGCGACTTAGCAGCAGCAGCAGCAGCAGCAGCAGCAGCAGGGACTTCCCTGGCCGTCCAGTGGCTAAGAGTCCATGCTCCCGATACAGGGGGCCCAGGTTCAATCCCTGGTCAAGATATAAGAGTTTTGCGTGCCATAGTGAAGACTGACGATCCCGAGTGCCACATGTAGGACCTGGCACGGCCAAGTAAACATGAAAAATAAGTCAATAAAGGATTGTGGAAAGTGAGAGAGGTCAGATAAAGGGGGAGGTGGTGTAGTAAGCAGAAGAATTCATCCTACTGACATTTATCAAAACCCACACTGTTCCTGGCATTATTCCAGTCAGAAAGAATGCTGAAGTGGAAAAAAAAATGCTCTTTTCCCCCATGGAGTATGCCTTTTAATCAACAAGTAAACATGCAACTACAGTATTGTATGATAAGCTGGGTGACAGAGGAAGCACTGGATTCATGTGGGGTAGGGGGCACAGGAAAGGACACTTGAACTCATTTCGGAGTGGAGTACAGAAGGGACAGTGTTGGGACTTTCCTGGCGGCCTTCCAGTGGTTAAGACTCAATGCCCCCAGCGGGTTCCATCTCTGGTTGGGGAATAAGATTGCACACGCTGTGTGGGCGTGGCCAAATAATGTTTACTAAGTGAAAAAACAGAGTCAAGGAAATCTTCCCAGAGAAGGTGACACTTAAGGTAAATCTTGAGAGGAAACTGAGGCAGGGGAGACGGGGAGAACCTTCCAGGCAGGAAGAGTAGAAGGCAGAAAGGCAGGGAGGTAGGTAATTGTTAGCCATAATGGACTCACGAGCAAAGGCGATGTCCCGCTTAATACCAGATTTTCTTACAATCTTTGTTTAGGGCTGAGGAGTCTTCCATGGTGGATATAAAACAACAGCAAGAAACAAACCACATGTGAGCAGTGCAGCCTACCTTGCACATACCAGTAGAGCACTTTGCCTCAGGCTGTGTGATGGGCCATTCTTACCCTGAGTTTTGCTGTTTCACAAGGGACTTGATCCATTCCCATCTGATGAACCATTGGGTGCACAGTGGGCAAAACTATTTAACACATATTTTTGATGCAGCCACTCTCATAATGGCGTGAACGGTGCAGCATTGCTCTGGTTTCATGCCATGGAGAGGTTGTGCCGGGTAACCCGCTTTACAGATGTTTGGGTTCTATCTGTGACGCTACTTTTTGATGTAAGGCATCACCAGGCAATTCATTCAAAAGCTGCTGGTGGTAGCAAATCAAGGCCTCGCGTTCACACTGGAAGCCTGGCAGACCGTGAGCATGGCCCTAAATAATGCCAGTTTCTTTGACCTGCAAAACAATGTGTGGCTTAGGTGTTTTCTGGAACAAATAATATAGCATGGTGGAGAGAGCATTGTACTGAGACTGTGTATGTGGTCTTGGAGTGGCCTCATCATCTAATGAAAGAGAGAGAGGAGGCGGGTCTCTCAGATCCTTTTGATTTTAAAATCTGTGATCCTGTGACTGGCTTGCTGTTAAAGCCGCAGAAACCAGGGACTGCTTTCAACTCTGGTCTCTCTGTGGAACGCTTCCATCTAGTAGGGATTATTTTCCTATTGCAGGCTGATACATGACTCCGATTCTGATCAAGCTGTCTGTGGATCCAAACACTCCGCTGAGTCTGCAAAACCATCCATAATCCATACAGATGGCATGTGCAGGCTTCCCACACACAGTTACTGCGTCCAGTGGTTTGCAAATGACAGCCTCAAGGATTCGGCAGCATTTGCAGGAGACTGAAGTCTAAATTCCTCCTAAAGGACTGGAGACAGGCTGAATACAGCATCCAGGGTCCTTGTTACTTGGCATCTCCAATACATATTAACTGCCCAAATATGAATAGATTTGTAATAATGTGAAGTGAAGGCATGACTCCCACTGTCTGGGAACAGCATCAGTTTTCAAAAATATAATAATTTGAGGTGGCTTTGGGAGTGTCAGCTGTGTAAATACCCCCAAACCCTACCTTCTCTCTCTGCTGTGGGGAATGAAGCACCATCCACACACTAAATCAATATCCTGTCGTGAAATACCATTGGCACAGGATGCCAGAAAACTTCTCTAGGCAGCCAGAGCTGCAGGGCATTCGCCCGAGTGCTGAAATAATACATGAAAGTGCTTTGCAAACTGTAAAGCGCTCTACAAATAGAAATTGTTATATAATCTCCTGGCAGCATGATTTTTACTGATAAGGTTTGAAAAAGGTGATGGAGAGGCTGTTCTCCACAATTCTCACCAGTCACTGAGCCATCAAGGAAAGAGCGGGGACCAGAGAATGAGA
Organism: Nanger dama; assembly: GCA_917880005.1. Classification (NCBI taxonomy): domain Eukaryota; kingdom Metazoa; phylum Chordata; class Mammalia; order Artiodactyla; family Bovidae; genus Nanger; species Nanger dama. The sequence continues at coordinate 1,242,477 of CAKJTW010000030.1, forward strand.
AAGCGGGCGTCTGAATTCAGGCCATGCCTTCTACTCGCTCTTCTCAAGCCAAAGGTCTCTTCCAGGGACTGCAAAAGTCCCAAGTGGCAGAAATAAAAATGGTTCTCTCTGTGTTACAGCCAAGCCAGTCTCCCTGAGTGGATGAGTCACCCGCTGGTGGGACCGGGAGAACTGCATTTACATCTCTGTACATTTCCCTCTTCCCCCTCCCCTCCCCGCTGCCTGCCTTTGGCTCCTGTCCCTAGGAGCCAAGGTCCTGTTATTAGGACGTTGTAACTCCAGAAGCATGTGACAGAAAACTTGCCCGAGGAACCTCAGTTAACATTTTCTTTGTAAAGGAAGGTGATAAGCTGCCAGGATAGCTGTAGTTCTTATAGGTGAAGCTGATAGCCTGGGGGAAGGGGTGTTCTTAGTACCAATTTACACACATCCTCCCCCACACTCCGCACCCTGCGTGGGCATCATCGCTGGCACGTTTACTGTGATTCCTCTTTGTGCTAGACTTGCCCAGTGTCAGAAAGCCCCAGAATCTGAGCATTTTGTCATAGTAATAAGCAATCTGGAAAAGCATGCCCCATTCGTGTTGACAGCGTTTAGGCTGCTGATCCATCCTGCAAAGAGGCAAATAGATTTATGAAACTGGATGAAGAAAGTCTCTGAAAAGGCATTCTGCTTTTAAGCTCAAGAAGCATTATACTAGATGTCCAAGGCTAACAGCTGTGGGCTCCTCCAGCCTTGTGTGGAGGGTTGAATGATGGCCCTTGGAAAGATATACTCATATCCTAATCTCCAGAATAGATGGGCAAATAGATGGGAAAACAATGGAAACAGTGAGAGACTTTATTTTCTTGGACTCTAAAATCACTGCAGATGGTGACTGCAGCCATGAAATTAAAAGACGCTTGCTCCTTGGAAGAAAAGCTATGACCAACCTATTAAAAAGCAGAGACATTACTTTGCCAGCAAAGGTCCGTCTAGTCAAAGCTATGGTTTTTCCAGTAGTCATGCATGAATGTGAGAGTTGGACTATAAAGAAAGCTGAGCCCCGAAGAATTGATGCTTTTGAAGTGTGGGAGAAAACTCTTGAGAGTCCCTTGAACTGCAAGGAGATCCAACCAGTCCATCCTAAAGGAAATCAGTCCTGAATATTCATTGGAAGGACCGATGCTGAAGCTTCCAAAGAAAGGCAATGCCAAAGAATGCTCAAATTATCGCACAGTTGTGCTCATCTCACATGCTACTAAAGTAATGCTCAAAATTCTCCAAGCCAGGCTTCAACAGTATGTGAACCATGAACTTCCAGATGTTCAAGCTGGTTTTAGAAAGGCAGAGAAACCAGAGATCAAATTGCCAACAGCCATTGGATTATTGAAAAAGCAAGAGAGTTCCAGAAAAACATCTATTTCTGATTTATTGACTATGCCAAAGACTTTGTGTGGATCCCCACAAACTGTGGAAAATTCTGAAAGAGATGAGAATACCAGACCACCTGACCTGCCTTTTGATAAATCTGTATGCAGGTCAGGAAGCAATAGTTAGAACTGGACATGGAACAACAGACTGGTTCCAAATAGGGAAAGGAATATGTCAAGGCTGTGTATTGTCACTCTACTTATTTAACTTATATGCAGAGTACATCTGGAAAAGGCAATGGCACCCCACTCCAGTCCTCTTGCCTGGAAAATTCGATGGACAGAGGAGCCTGGTGGGCTGCAGTCCATGGGGTCACTAGGAGTCAGACATGACTGAGCGAATTCACTTTCACTTTTCACTTTCATGCATTGGAGAAGGAAATGGCAACCCACTCCAGTGTTCTTGCCTGGAGAATCCCAGGGATGGGGGAGCCTGGTTGGGCTCCCCATCTATGGGATCACACAGAGCTGGACATGACTGAAGTGACTTAGCAGCAGCACCAGCAACAGAGTACATCATGAGAAACGGTAGGCTGGATGAAGCACAAGCTGGAATCGAGATTGCTGGGAGAAATATCAATAACCTCAGATATGCAGATGACATCACCCATACGGCAGAAGGTGAAGAAGAACTAAAGAGCCTCTTGATTAAAGTGAAAGAAGAGAGTGAAAAAGTTGACTTAAAGCTCAACATTCAGAAAACTAAGATCATGGCATCTGGTCCCATCACTTCATGGCAAAAAGATGGAGAAACAGTGGAAACAGTGGCAGACTTTATTTTTGGGGGGCTCCAAAATCACTGCAGATGGTGACTGCAGTCATGAAATTAAAAGATGCTTACTCCTTGGAAGAAAAGTTATGACTAACTTAGACAGCATATTAAAAAGGAAAGACATTACTTTGCCAACAAAAGTCTGTCTAGTCAAGGCTATGGTTTTTCTAGTGGTCATATATGGATGTGAGAATTGGACTATAAAGAAAGCTGAGTGCTGAAGAACTGATGCTTTTGAACTATGGTGTGGGAGAAGACTCTTGAGAGTCCCTTGGACTGCAAGGAGATCCAACCAATCCATCCTAAAGGAGACCAGTCCTGAATATTCAGCCACCTGATGTGAAGAACTGACTCATTTGAAAAGACCCTGTTGCTGGGAAAGATTGAAGGCAGCAGGAGAAGAAGGGGATGACAGAGGATAAGATGGTTGGATGGCATCACTGACTCAATGGACATGAGTTTGAGTAAGCTCTGGGAGTTGGTGATGGACAGGGAAGCCTGGTGTGCTGCAGTCCCTAGGGTCGCAAAGAGTCAGGCATGACTGAGCGACTGGACTGAACTGAATCTCCAGAAACTGTGAATGATATCTTATTTAGAAAGAGGGTCTTTGCAGACATAGTTAAGAATTTTAAAATATGGAGATCATCTTGGATTATCTGATTAGACTGTAATCCAGTGGCAAGTGTCCTTATAGGAGTGAGGCAGAGAGAGATAAGACAAAGAGACAGATGCATAGAGAGGATGACGTGATCGAGGCAGAGACTGGAGTGATATGGTTGTTGCCCAGGGGACACCAATTATGCCCAGGTTGCCCGCAGCCACCGGCAGCCAGCAGAAGGACAAGGAAAGCTTCTTCCCCAGAGCCTGGAGAGGGAGGTGTGGCCCTACGAACACTTTGGTTTTGGACTTTCAGCCTCCAGAACCATAAGAGAAGACATTCTGCTGTTTTAAGTCACCGTTTGTTGTTCGGCAGCCCTCAGAAGCTAATATATCCAGTCTCTGCCATGGGTGGTCTGTATCACCAAGAGGGAAAAATTGTTCCCTGGTGTTGGTGAGCCCTCAGGTTCCCACTTCTTAGCTGTGTCCCAAAGCAGATCCTGCACCTCTCAAAGTCTCTTCCCTCCATTGTTAATTGGGAAGAATAAATCCAACTGGACAGGGTTGTTACGAGGCTGGGGTGACCAGATGCTCAGCAGATCACCTGCAACTCCACAGACACTCTGCCCTCTCCCACCCAGTCAGTACGGGCTCACCTCAAGTACCATTCTGCACAGTTTCTGCACCTTCTCCCAGGTCTCAGGCTCACCAGTGAGATTTGGGTAGTGCCTGTGTGCCAATAAAACTTTATGGAAATTTTTAATTTCAATAAATAATTGAAATTACAGACACTGACATTTGAATTCCTTCTAACCTTCATGTAACACAGAGAGCATTCTTCTTTTGATTCTTTTCAACAATTTAATTAAGTAAAAGTTGTTCTTAGGGATTCATTTGTGGCCCAGTGGTTAAGTGGACTTGCATGGCTGAGTCCCTTTGCTGTTCACCTGAAACTACTACAGCATTGTTAATCGGCTATACCCCAAGACAAAATGGTTTTGGTGTTTAAAAATTAAGAAAAAAATCAATTGACCATAGAGGGAGGAAAAAAAAGAATCTGCCTTGCGATGCAGGGGATGCAGTTTCAGTCCCCGGTCAGGAGCCCACATGCCCCCAGACAACCAGGCCCTTATTCCGAAACTACTGAGTCCACAAGCCAAAAGGAAAGATCCTGCATGACGCAACTAAGCCCTGACACAGCCAAATAATAAATAATGATAATCTTTAAAAGATTCATAGCTTTGAAAACAAACAAAAAATAAAAAATCTTCTTACCTTGTGGGCCATCCAGGCTCCAGTTTGCTGATCCACTGCTCTAATCTATTCTTCACACAACATCCAGAAAGATCTTCAAGGTCTCTCCTGTTTAAATTCTGCACTCAGAATAAAACAAAGCCTGCAGTGTCTGAGAGCTGCCTGCCCCTCTTACCTCACCCTAGCCCTCTCTCCCTCTCATTCACCACTCTGCCCTTCTTTCCCAGGTCAAGTTCCCATCACAGGGACTTTGCACACATCAGTCCTTCTGCCTGGAATGCCGTCTTCTAGGTTCCATCTTTACCTAGCTAACTTCTGTTTGGCTTTTGGGCCTCTGGGGGTAGAGAAGCTTAAACTTCCTGAGAGGAGTTTCCTCTGACCCTCTGACCCATTGAAATTGTGCTCCCCCTGTTCTTCTTTCAAGGCACTGTATCCTTTTCAGTTCTGTTCAGTTGCTCAGTCGTGTCCGACTCTTTGCGACCCCATGAATCGCAGCACACCAGGCCTCTCTGTCCGTCACCAACTCCTGGAGATCACTCAAACTCATGTCCATTGAGTCGGTGATGCCATCCAGCCATTTCATCCTCTGTCGTCCCCTTCTCCTCCTGCCCCTAATCCCTCCCAGCATCAGAGTCTTTTCCAGTGAGTCAACTCTTCACACGAGGTGGCCAAAGTACTGGAGTTTCAGCTTTAGCATCATTCTTTCCAAAGAACACCCAGGACCGATCTCCTTCAGAATGGACTGGTTGGATCTCCTTGCAGTCCAAGGGACTCTCAAGAGTCTTCTCCAACACCACAGTTCAGAAGCATCAATTCTTTGATGCTCAGCTTTCTTCACTGTCCAACTCTCACATCCATACATAACCATTGGAAAAACCATAGCCTTGACTAGACGGACCTTTGTTGGCAAAGTAATGTCTCTGCTTTTCAATATGCTATCCTTTTTATTCCTCTTTAAAACACATACCACAGTCTGTAATTGTGTATGCAGGCTTTTGACTTTAGTGGAAAAATCCATGAAACTTCCCTGGTGGCTCAGATGGTAAAGAATCCACCTGCAATGCAAGAGACTCAGGTGTGATCCCTGGGTCAGAAAGATCCCTTGGGGAAAGGAATGACAACCCATTCCAGTATTCTTGCCTGGAGAACCCCACAGACAGAGGAGCCTGGCAGGTTACAGTTCCTGGGGTCGCAGAGTCCATGGGTTCGCTTTATCCTGTCCTATCACATCCACAGAATCAGGAAGCATATCTGCTTTGTTTGCACTGGACCAAGCATCCAGCATGGTGTCTGGCATAGTGGGTGTTCTCTGAAAGTCAGCTGAATGAATGGATCCCCCACTAGAATTCCTCTTTTAACAAAAAGGAGGTCCCCAGTGGACTTTGAGGAAGGGTCCCAATGAACCAGGACAGGCTTCCTGAGCAGAACCCTTGCCTGCAGAACTGTAATGTGGACTGTGCAACAGTACCTTCCAAAGACTGCCCCAGGCAAATTCCTGACCCCAGAGAGGCTTTCTCCATAGTCCCCGCTCTGAAATCTGCTACATATTTTTCACTCTAATGCCATCCATCTGCTGTTCTTCCTGTGTTTCAGCCCAGAAACAGCCACCTCCCCCCGCCCCCCACTGACTGAGGTTAACCCTTCTCAATAACTAGGACCAGTTTTTCCACCTGGGGTTGCCTGATCTTAAAAACATAGCTGTTGAACCAGAATACTTTACTCAGCTGCCCATCTGGAATGCTGGGGCAATGTCCAGAGGCCACAGAGACAAACAGCAGCCTTCAGAGGAGATCAGCCCTGCCTGCAGCCCTCTGCCCACTCCAATTTACACTCTGAAGGGCTGCCAGAGTTATCTTTTAAAGGACTAATCTGATCTAGTCACTTCCTTTCACACACTGAGATTGTCTATGAGAAGTGTGAAAGGAGCAGCACCGTTTTAGACAATGTGACCCATCACCATCTCCTAAAACAAAACTGTTTAATTATACAATTTATGCTTAAGTACATACTCATCATTAATTTTCAAAGATTACAAAGATCTCCTTCACCGGTTCTCTCTAGAGTGTGTATGCATGCTCAGTCAAGTCCAACTTTTTGCAACCCTAGGGACTGTAGCCCGCCAATCTCCTCTGTCCATGGAATTTTCCAGGCCAGAATACTGAAGTGGGTTGCAATTTCCTACTCCAGGGGATCTTCTCAACACAGGGATCAGACTGGCATCTCCTTCATCTCCTGCATTGACAGGCAGATTCTTTACCATTGAGCCATCTGGGAAGCCTCTCTAGAGGAAATCACCAAAATCAGTTTGGTGCATATTCTCTGAATATTTTGAGTGTTCTGCACTTGGCTTTTTTCTATGCAACAGTATCTTGGATGTTTTCATATAAGAGCACATCTTATCTCTCCTGTTCTTTAGTTATTGCAGAGTAATCCAAAACCATGAATGGATTTTAGGTTATTCAACCAATGGCCTCTTTTTTTTTTTTTTCTTCATTAAAAAATTTTTGACCACACCACATGGCATGTAGGATCTCATTGCCCTGATCAGGGATCGAACCCATGCCCCTACAGTAGAAGGGCAGAGTCCCGACCAACCACTGGACCGCCAGGGATGTCACCCAACCACTACCCATTTGTTTTCAAGTTTTTCCCTTTCTGCAAATAATACTATATGCAAACATCCTCGGACCTTTTCCTTGACTTGTACACGTTTGTCTGGGGTAGATACCAAAAAGTGGAATTGCTGGGTCACCATGTCATATGCTAACACCTCCGGCGCTTGGCACACCCTGATGCTCCCGCCTAGAATGCCTCTCCACATGACTAATTCTTGCTCATCAAGACCAGTCAAGTGCCATCGCCCGGTGAAAGGTGGTCTCTTCTGCTTCTGTTTTCCCATAGTATTTCCTGCTCATATCGTATCATTAACGTACACCTCGGACTCTGCCTTCTTTATTTTTGTATTCCCAACAACCTCCCTAGGACTTAGCATAAAGCAAAAATTCAAATGTTTTCTTGATTGGCTGAGTGAATAAATAAACAAAGGAACAGTGCTTAGGACATTCCAGAAACTCAAGGTGAGTGAGTCTGTGAATGCTGTGAACTTGGGCTGAGGACCAGCCTGCCACCTGGTACCTGGAGCCAAGCTGCCTCTCTGAGTTTCTGTCTGTCCGGTCCCCTGACCTCGGGATCTCATCTTGAGCTCTGTTCAAGCTGGGAACCCACTGATGGAGCCCCGTGAGTGTTCAGGGGCTCTGGCTGCAGAGCACAGACATCTGAAGCCTGGGGCAGCACTAGCAGGACTTTGGCTTTCCAAGGTCAGCTCTGACCCTTGAACCAGCCCACTGTGCTCTGGGTTTTGGTTTATTTTTTTCTCCCTACAGTACCTTAGGGGCAATTAAGATCAGCTGCAGCATTTCTTCAGATTTGAACCCGAGGGATGCCAGATGTTTTCCACTCCGCATTCCCTTCTCTTTGTGGTCTGACAAA